>CM076850.1:181174610-182594610 GCA_039519185.1 Astragalus membranaceus | reverse complement strand
CCAAAGATGTTTCAAAACAAAGGGTAGACTAACGTTTTCACATAAGATTGAGGGGCTTCAAAGCAACGACAAAGGGTCTTAATTAGGCATTACAGATTGGACCAGTGCACAACTACTTCAACACACACACACACACACAACACAAACCACACAACATAGAGTTTTTGGCTGCAACCCCCTCATTACATCAAAAATTTAGATTTACTCAGCAATTACTTCGGGAGATTGCAACAATTACACAGCTATGTGGATTTTTCCACTTATTCACAAACACACTTAAACACACACCACGGCATACACTACAGCGTTACGGGTAGACGCTGCAGTGCTGCACTCACGCGCACACACACCACGGCATACACTACAGCGTTACGGGTAGACGCTGCAGTGCTGCACTCACGCACACTGACGCCCACACGTGCACTGACCATCCTACAATCTTCATACCCAGCCTTGGTACAACCGATGCACCCCCAACTTAGCTTCTACAGCTACCCTTAATTTTTAGTAAAAATTTGGCACTCCCATGGTCCACCAAGCAGCTAGCTTAGCTACAATCATTTCTAGGATCACTAAGTTCCACCTGAGTTAATGTTTTGAGTGTGGAAGCAAGATTGCACAAGTTCCTTCACCACAGGGGGTACTATTTGCTCAATTCTCACCACATCATCACTAAGTTTGCTCAACTAATTTCAAAAATTACATTTTTTTTTATAGATTGACTACATGATTGCATATCATCCTTGACACAGACACAGACTAACCAATAGGTCTTCCCCCCTACATAGACTCTTGCAGTGTCCTCACTGCGCAAAAACTAGAGGGGGGGCCTAAACGACTCAGATAAAAACAACTAGTAAAACCAAAAAGAAACAAGTACATAAAAGCAACTAGGTATCACAACTGCATAATTTTAAGATAAGGGACAAAGAAAAACCACAACGGCGAGCAGATCACTCAACCGCGAACTCTGCAGCTACTGAGGAGGTGCCTGAAAAATGTCAGCATGAGGATCCACCTGCTCTCCCCTCTGAAAAGTGCAAATGGCCCTGTAGATAGCTCGCATACCCATCCTCTGTTCTTCTCCCATTGTCCTCTGTTCCTCTGCCATCCTCCTCTGATCCAATTCCAAAGCATCAATTCTTCCTTGCAGGTTTTGAAAATCTTCCCTTGATGGCTGCCACTGTGGCTCGAAGACCTCAAACTGAAACATGGGCTCTTCATGGACTTCTTGCTCTGCTTGAGGCTCTGCCTGAGGCTCAGCTGGAGGTGCCTGAACAAGATTGGAGCGAATACGAATCCAATCCCCAGTGATTGGCTTACCTGGTTCAATAACTTTTTCCTCAGCTTCCACAACAACTCCCGCTTTTTCACAAAATAGGGTAATAAGGCTAGCATGCCTCCACCATGGTTTTTTCTCTAATTTAATCTTTGAGAATTCCAGGAGCTCATCTTTAAGCACCGACCCCAAATTAATCAGTTCCCTTTGGATGATTGCTGTGGCTAGGGATGCTCTTGGGATATGTAATTCCGTTTGATTAGAGCATGGGGAGATTGTATGAAGGATAAAATCCGCCCATCCTCTAGCAATCGGAGTGAGATTCTTGGTTTTGATTTTTTTGGATCACATATCCATTTCTTTCCCAATCAACACGTGGTTTGCACAGTGTTCTAAGAATCTCAACAGCATGATCTTCATCTTCCTTGGGCTTCCTACTCAACCTGTCCCTAAACCCACATTTTGCAACTGGTACATGAGGTATCTCAAACAGCTCATTGATAGTGATTGGATCAAAGGGTATAATACATCCCCGAACGAAACTTGTGTTAGGAGGAAACTTAAGTGTCCCGTCGATTGCCGGCTGAGGATTAACATTAGCAATGAACTCAAAAGTGAGAGCTTGACTCGCCTTCTTAGGATAGGACACAAACTTTTCCCATCCTCTCTCCTGAATATTTGCTTGGATCTCTGGATAGTCACCCGGAGTGAGGCGTATGGCCTTCTCTCTCTCACAAAGGGAGGATTTACCGGGAATGTGTCATAAAAATTCTTGCACCCCAGTGACCTGAACATATTGGCATCGAAACGCTGAGATGATGAAGCACGAGTACCCCTTTTCCTCTTTGGCACATTATCATGTCCTTTTCCACCAGCCATATCCTGTATAAACACATTCAAAGTTGTGCAAAATTTGGGTGAAGGTCAGTGCACAATAAACACATGGATAAGTCAAATTTACTCGAGATCATCACCACATTACTCTTGTTGAACGCAATGAGTTCACACGACAAAGTTACCATACAACTTTAAGCACTAAGTTGTTGTTCACAATGGGAAGGCATGTTTTTCAAAATTCAATTCAATGAGGCATTTTAACAAACACCTTGTGTGCACCCCAAAACCCACTATGAACAACAACAACCCACAACCTAAACATACCACAATCTTGTTCCTTTCAACAATCTAACACACAAATTGGCAATATCACAGACAATCAACCCTTCCAACACTCATATAATCATCAATTTCGGATTTCAACATTTTGAGTACATGAGATGAATTTTGAATGAAAAATGGAAGGAATTTGAGAACACTTACTTGATGTTAGCTGTTAAATCTAGCACTAGATGATGCAACAAAGTAATCCCACACAAATTCTGACTTGATTCTTGCAATTATTTTCAACAAAATCGTGACCTTGAGAGAGAGAGGAAGGAAACGGCGCGGAATAGAGGAAACGCGCACGTTTCAGCGCTGATATTGTTTCCCAGGGCGCGGCCGCGCCGGTTTCCGCGCGGGTTTCCACGCTACTAAACAGGGGGCGCTGTTCTCTGGTGCGCAGAGTGGCGCGCCCGCGCCAGTTTCCGCGCGGGTTTTGTGCCGAACTCAGTTTCAACTTTCTAAAATGTGTGATTTTGTCCTAGCTGCATCCTAAATTACTATTCAAAGTAAAATAATGCAGAAAATTAAAGAGATAGGGATAGAGAATGTTGGGTTGCCTCCCAATAAGCGCTTCTTTAACGTCACTAGCTTGACGTTACCTCGACTTTTAAGGGTCACTTAAAACCAAGGTCAGCTTCTCTCTTTCCACCACTTCGCCAAGGTATGGCTTCAACCTCTGCCCATTAACTTTGAAGGATCTTTTTGATTCAGGTTCCTCCACTTCAATTGCTCCATATGGTGTCACTTCTTTGACGACAAAAGGCCCTGACCATTTGGATTTCAATTTCCCGGGAAACAACTTGAGTCTAGAGTTAAACAACAACACTTGTTGCCCAGGATGAAATTCTTTTCTTGAAATGTTCTTGTCATGGTACGCTTTCATTTTTTCCTTGTAGATCTTATTGTTCTCATATGCCTGCAGACGCATCTCATCCAATCCGTGTAGTTGTAGGATCCTCTTTTCCCCACAGGCCGAAGTGGAAAAATTCAAAAACTTCAGTGCCCAATACGCTTTGTGCTCAAGTTCAACCGGTAAATGGCAAGCTTTACCATAAACCAATTGGTACGGGGACATGCCTAAAGGTGTCTTATAGGCTGTTCTATATGCCCAAAGCGCATCATCTACCTTCAACGACCAATCCTTTCTTGAGCTTCCAACTGTCTTTTCCAAAATCCTCTTAATCTCTCTGTTTGAGACTTCTGCTTGACCATTGCTCTGAGGATGATAAGGAGTTGTCACTTTATGCGTAACACCATACTTGGCGAGAACATTGTTGAGTTGGGTGTTGCAAAAGTGGCTACCCCCATCACTGATTAGGACTCTTGGCACACCGAATCTAGAGAAGATGTTCTTCTTTATGAATTTAACCACAGTTTGGGAATCACTCTTAGCAGTGGCAATTGCTTCAACCCACTTTGAGACATAGTCAACTGCCACTAAGATGTATTCACAGTTGTAAGATGGTGGGAATGGTCCCATAAAATCAATGCCCCAGCAGTCAAACACTTCTACTTCAAGAATAGGGTTCAATGGCATCTCCCTCTTACGTGAAATATTGCCAGTCCTCTGGCATTTGTCACAGTTTCTCACGTAATTATGTGCATCCTTGAAGAGGGATGGCCAATAAAAACCGGATTGGAGAACCTTAGCGGCTGTGCGTTCCCCATTGTAGTGCCCTCCACATGGAGAGTCATGGCAATGCCATAGAATGCTTGTACTTTCAGCCCCAGACACACATCTTCTCAAGATTCCATCAGCTCCAACTTTGTAAAGATACGGATCATCCCAAACGTAATGTTGGGCATCTCGGAGGAACTTCTTCTTCTGTTGCCATGTGAAATCTTCCGGGACCTTTCCAGCTGCCTTATAATTTGCAATGTCGGCAAACCACGGTCTTTCCACAATGGCAAGTAACTTTTCATCCGGGAACTCTTCCAGGATTTCTTTTTCACAAGCAGTCACTTCTTTGTTTTCCAACCTTGACAGATGATCTGCTACCACATTCTCGCTCCCCTTTTTGTCCTTAATTTCCAAGTCAAATTCCTGCAAAAGCAAGATCCATCTAAGGAGTCGAGGTTTAGACTCGCCCTTGGTTAGCAGATATTTTATTGTTGCATATGGTCAGTAAAAACAACTACTTTTGATCCAACCAAATAGGAACGAAATTTTTCCAGTGCAAATACTATGGCTAGCAATTCTTTTTCAGTTGTTGCATAATTAACTTGATTCTCATTTAAGACCTTGCTAGCATAATATATAGCATGAAAATTTTTTTCTGATCTCTGCCCCAATACAGCACCCACTGCGTAATCACTAGCATCGCACATGAGCTCAAACGGAGCATCCTAATTCGGGGCTACTATGACTGGAGCAGAGATAAGTTTTTCCTTTAAAATATTAAAAGCGCATAGACAGTCATTATCAAATACAAACTCAGCCTCCTTAACAAGTAAATTGCATAAGGGTTTTGCAATCTTGGAGAAGTCTTTTATGAAACGTCGATAAAAACCGGCGTGTCCTAAAAAACTTCTCACTCCTTTTACATTTAGAGGAGGAGGTAACTTTTCTATCACTTCGATTTTCGCTTGGTCAACCTCAATGCCTTTTGCAGAAATTTTATGGCCAAGTACAATACCTTCCTTGACCATAAAGTGGCACTTCTCCCAATTCAAAACTAAATTGGTTTCAGTGCATCGTTTTAAAACCGCATCAGGGTTAGCCAAGCAAGAATCATAAGTAGAACCAAAAACAGAAAAATCGTCCATAAATACCTCAATTGCATTTTCCATCATATCAGAGAAAATAGAAAGCATGCACCTTTGAAAAGTCGCTGGAGCATTGCACAACCCGAAGGGCATCCTCCGATATGCGAACACACCGAAGGGACACGTGAAGGCTGTCTTCTCTTGGTCTTCTGGGTCTACTGCTATCTGGTTATACCCAGAGTATCCATCCAGAAAGCAATAGAACGCTTGTCCAGCCAACCTCTCCAGCATCTGATCCATGAATGGCAAAGGGAAGTGGTCCTTCCTGGTTGCCTGGTTTAACCTCCTGTAGTCTATACACATTCTCCAACCCGTAACAGTTCGAGTCGTAATCAGCTCATTCTTGTCATTCTTCACTACTGTCATACCACCCTTCTTAGGGACCACATGAACCGGACTCACCCATGAGCTATCTGAGATAGGATAAATCATGTCGGCCTCTAAGAGCTTTAAAACTTCCTTACGCACCACCTCTTTCATTGTAGGATTTAATCTCCGCTGAGGTTGGATCACAGGTTTGAATTCTTCCTCCAGTTTGATTTTGTGCATGCAAAAAGCTGGACTTATCCCCTTGAGGTCTGAGATAGTCCAACCCAACGCATTTTTGTTGCTTCTTAGTACCCTCATCAGCTTCTCCTCTTCCAATTTGGTCAAAGAGCTGCTAATGATAGCTGGATGAAGATCATCATTTGCAAGGAAAACATACTTCAGATGAGAGGGGAGTTGCTTCAATTCAGGAATCTTTTTCTCGGGACTCTCCCCCCTTATCTAGCTTTTCTTTTTTCTTTGACACATTTTCTATCTGAGAAGCTTCAAACTGCAAAATACAATCTTCTATTTCACTCCCCAGATTCTCTTCTGCTTCTTCAATAGAGTTTACAATTACATTCTCCAATGGAGGAGATGGTACTTCCTGTCTGAAGGTCTCTTTCACAGAATTATCAAGTACATCCACCCTAAAACACTGTCCTTTGTCATCAGGATGGCGCATAGCTTCAAAAACATTAAAAGTGATCTTCTCATCCTGGAACCTTAAGATCAGCTTCCATTGTTGCACATCAATCAACGCTCGCCCTGTGGCTAAAAATGGTCTACCCAGGATAAGTGGTACCTCTGCATCTTCCTCCATGTCAAGTATCACAAAGTCTACCGGAAATAGGAATTTAAATTTATCAACTCTGACCAGAACATCTTCCAACACTCCATAAGGATATTTTACTGATCGATCAGCAAGTGTCAGAGACATTCTAGTTGGTTTCACCTCACCACCACCAAGTCTCTTAAGCATAGACAATGGCATAAGATTAATACTGGCCCCCAGATCACAGAGAGCTTTGCCAATGGCTATGTCGCCAATTGCACACGGAATGGTGAAGTTTCCCGGATCTTTCATTTTCTGAGGAAGCTTCCTTTGAATTATGGCACTGCACTCTTCAGTCAAAGCCACTGTTTCATCCTCTTTGAATTTCCTCTTCTTGGTCAAAAGCTCCTTCATGAACTTGGCATAGATGGGCATCTGTTCTAGAGCTTCTGCGAATGGGATATTAATTTGAAGTCGCTTGAAAATCTCCATGAACTTTGAAAACTGCTCATCTTTTTGATTTTTCTTGCTCGCATGAGGATATGGCAGCTTCACTTGAGGACAGGGTGCTTTGGATTTCTCTTGTACCTGCACATCAAAAAACAAATTGTTTTCATTAAGGTTAGAGTTCACACCTTCTTCACTTTGCTCGTTTTCAACCTCTCCATCCTTTTCATTTTCATTTTTTTCACTCAACTCATTTTTTTCATTTTCGACTTGCACCTTCTTCTCACAAGTCACCACAGGCGTTTTCAACTCCCGACCACTTCTTAGTGAAATAGCCTTAGCAGTTTCATTCTTTGGGTTATCAACGGTGGTAGCGGAGAATCCACTGCTAGATGATTCAGCAAGCTGCTTTGATAATTGCCCAATTTGAGTCTCTAAATTCTTTATGGATGCTTCATGATTTTTCTCCATATGCTTCATAGTCTGCTCTTGTGATTGAAAAGTGGTTTTGGTCATTTGCATGAATTGAGTTAAAGCATTCTCCAATTGAGAAGATTGTCTTTGTTGTTGAGGAGGTGCTTGAGATTGCTGCTGTTGGTTTGAACCTGCGGTATCATTATTTTTCCAAGAGAAGTTGGGATGATTCTTCCACCCAGGATTGTAGGTGTTAGAATACGGGTTCCCACCTTGCTTCTGAAAGTTTCCCATGTAATTAACCTGTTCACTGTTATCACCATGATGAGTAGCACAGTCACCTTCATGAGCATTTCTGCCACAAAAGTTACATGCCCCTGTTTGCACTGCTTGAACGGTTGCAGAATTTTGAGATCCACTTGGCAAAGCAGCAGCTAACTGTTTAGTGAGGGCTTCAATCTGAAGTGACATTACCTTTTGTTGAGCCAATACAGCACTATTAGAGTCCAATTCTAACATCCCTTTCTTCGTTGTTGGTGCCCCTCTATCATTCTGAATTCTGTATTCATTAAAGGCCATATGCTCTACTAACTATCTTGCTTCCTCTGCAGTTTTAGTACCCAAAGATCCTCCAGCTGAGGCATCTAACATCATTCTTGTTTGGGGTCGCAAACCATGACAGAATGTTTGCAATTGCACAAAGTCATCAATACCATGCGAAGGACATTTTTTTAATAACAATTTGAATCTTTCCCGCGCATCATAAAGAGACTCAGCATCTCCTTGCTCAAAGTTTGAAATTTCAGCCCGCTTCTTGATAAACTTAGAAATTGGAAAGAATCTTTCTAAGTACTTGCTCTCTAGATCAGCCCAAGTGGTGATAGTTCCTGCTGGAATAGTGTTGATCCAATCTTTAGCCCTGCCAGTCAAAGTATATGGAAACATACGCAACTTTTTCTGGTCTTCAGTTACTCCCGCAGGATTGGTGGACCCACAAATTTCATAGAACTGAAATAGGTGCTGGTTTGGATCTTCAGCATCAGACCCGGAGAATTGTTCAGATTTCAAGGCATTGAGGATCGAAGACTTGATCTCGAATGCTACAGCTCCCACAAGTTGGAAGGTGTAAGCTTGGACACCTTGGTTTCTTCTACCAAAATCACCAAGAGTACGAGCAGGTGGATTTTCTCCCATGACTTGAGTTACAGTAGGTTGCACAGGAGTCTCTCCGGTTGTTACTTGTTGCTCTCTCTGCTTTCTTAACCTTGCTTCCCTTCGATTTGCTTTTGCAGTTTTCTCGATCTCAGGATTGAAGAGTAAATCTTTAGGATCTACTGTTCCACGCATGCACTGAAAAACAACAGGAAACTAAGACAAGCGTCAAAGCAACAGGTGTGAGAAATAAAAATAATGAAAAATTAAAACTGAGATAAATCTATGTACGGGTTCGAATTAGCAGTTGCCTTGTTGCTAGGGTTAGCGTAAATTTTCGAGGACGAAAATATTCTAAGTGGGGGAGAGTTGTAACGCCTCAAAATAATTCAAGTATTTATTTAATTAATTTAATTAGGTGTTATGGTGGTTAGTTATATTAAGATAATAATAGGGTGTTTAAAATAAATAAGAGGTGGTGGTTAATAAATAAGGGAGTAGTGATTTTATTATGATAGGGAGTGGTTGAAATAAATGGGGGTGGTGCAATTAATAGGCCCATGATCCAATAGGCCCATTTAGTGTCTTAGAAAGAAAAGAAAAATTAGAAAGGGAACCGAGGGCTGAGAGAGAGTGAAAGAAAGAAAAATTAAAAGAAAGAAAAAGAAATAAAAGAAAGGAAGAAAAGTCAAAGAGAGAGAAAGTGAGAATTAGAGAAAAGAAAGAAGAAAGGAACAGAGAGAGAGAACCCGAGAGAAGAAGAGGGAGAGAGACGATGGAGGAGAATAAAGAAGGAGGGAGATCTCTCTCAATTCAACACTAGGTAAGGGGCTTTTTGGCCCATTCTCTCCCATTTTTCCTCCTCTTTTCATTGATGTAACTTTCAACCCCTATTTCCTATCCATTTTTGATTCACCATTTTTGCTCAAATGGAGGAAAAGAGAGGTTTTTGTGAAATTGAAGTTTGGTATTGATGGAGGGAAGCTCAACAACTGATTTGGTACTAGTTTTGTTGTAGATTGGGTCGATTGAAGTCATAGGAGAAGAGTGGGGGCCGTTAGTGTTCGGTTTAGAAGTGTTCGGAGCAATTTGTGGGCATAGGAGCTGATTGATTTCGTTTGGAGGTGTTAGCTCTAAGGTAAGGGGGCTCTCTTTCACTTATACTAGGGTTTATGATAAATGTTGTGTATGGGTTAGACTCTAGGATGTTGTTTGGATTGATTTTGGTTGTTGTTTGTGTGATTGAAGTTGTGTATGATTCAATTTGTGAAATGTGGTGTGTTGGTGTTGAATAGGAACCATGAACATATGTTGTTTGAAGGTGAAACCCCTAGGTTTGGGTGGTATTTTGATGAAATATGATGTGAGAAAATGTTGTTGAATTAATTTTGGTGTTGGTTGAATTGATTGTGTTGTTGTGTGTGTGATTGATATTATGTTTGATTCAATTTGGTTAAGTTGTGGGGTTATGGTGTTGTAAATGAACCATGAAAAATAAGTTACTTACAATAGGTTTGATAATATTACTCAATGAACTTAAAAGTGAAGTCACTATGTTTAGGTGGTGTTGACGAGGTGTGTGAGTGTATATGCCGAGGTGTGTGAGTGGGTGACGAGGTGTGTGAGTGTATGTGCCGAGGTGTGTGAGTGGGTGACGAGGTGTGTGAGTAGGTGCCGAGGTGTGTGAGTGGGTGACGAGGTGTGTGAGTGTATATGCCGAGGTGTGTGAGTGGGTGCCGAGGTGTGTGAGTGTATACGACGAGGTGTGTGAGTGTGTGTGCCGAGGTGTGTGAGTGGGGGGTGCCGAGGTGTGTGAGTGTATACGCCGAGGTGTGTGAGTGTGTGTGCCGAGGTGTGTGAGTGTGTGCCGAGGTGTGTGAGGGTGTGCCGAGGTGTGTGTCTGTGTGGGGCGCCAATATGGCTGCCCCAGGGCACCCAGTAGTGTGCCTGTGTGTGCGTGTGGTGCTACCTAGGCGCCCTGTGCGCATGTCTCAGGAGTGGCACGCCATTTTGGCGCAACCGTGTTTCAATGCGTGTGTGTGTGTTACGGGACAGGGCCGTGTTGTGTGCCTGTGTGGCTGTGCCCGTGAGCTGTATTGTGCGCCATGTTGCCTGCTGTTTGGCGCCCTGGATGGCACACGTTGCCCCCAGGCGCCAGGTTTCTGTGTTTTGTGCGCTCGGTGTGGCACAGGTTGCCACCGGGAGCCATATGTTGTGCAGATTGGTGCCTAAGTGTTGCTTGTGTGCTGGCACAGTGTTGTTCAGCGTTGTTTGTGCTGTCTAAGAGCAGTTTGCTCAGTTTTGCCTGTTAGAGGTTTGTTGTAGTCTGTTTGTGTTGTGGGACGCCGATGTAAGTGGCTGTCCATGTTCTGGACTTGTGAACGGTCAATATTTTGGTATTAGCCATAGAGCTGTTGATTGATGATGTGTTGGTGAATTTTAATGGATTGGTGAATAAATGATGATGTGTCTAGTGACGGTGGACTAACGATGATGATGAATTTAATGATGAGTGTTTGTGGTTGAATTTAATGACGATTGATTTAATGATGGTGAATCAAAGGACGGTGTTGGCTTCGGCCATTTTACAGGACGGTGTTGGCTTCGTCCTTGATGCTTGTTGTTGATAATTGTCGTTGTTGCTCGTGATGTTGCTTGTGGGTGTTGCTACCGCTGTAGTGTAATGATGGTATGCAATTGGTAATATCTCTGATTGTTCTGAGTTGTTGTGCTATAACTTGATGTGTGTGTTGTTATTGAGGTGATGTCTCTTGATGGTTATGAGTTGATATGCTATACATTGATGTTGTATGTTGTTTATTGAGCAGTGATGTTTCTAGTTGTTTTCTCTAACATAATGTTTATCATATATTCTATTATATGTGTAAAGAGACTCACCCTTCTGCTTTCTATGTTGCTTCTCATGTCGGCAACGTGCAGGTGATCCCGAGTGAAGGTTCTACCTTCCTTAGTCTGGTTGTGGTGTCATGCTCTGATACGTAGCACCGGGGGGCGATTAGTGTAGTTGTTTAGTTGAGGTTGTCAAACTCTTTATTGGGTGGTGTATTTTGAATATGTCTATGGAACATGTTTTATTTCCGCTGCGTGGTGATTATGTGAACTGTAAGGTCATTAAACATGTGTTTTGAGGGCTCGTCCCGAATAATGTGCTATGTATCACGTACTTCATTGTTTTATGATCATACAGGAGTTGTTTTTGTGTTGTTTGGTGAAAATGTAGCACTTCCTTGTGGTTGAAATGAAAAAGATTTTTGAAAACTCTGATTTTATTATTTAAATAGTAGTTTATTAGAAGGGGGTGTTACACGTGCTATGTTTGTGTTCGGTGTTAGATGTTTTTGTTTTTATGGGTAGCGTAGGATTTCGAGGACGAAATACTTTAAGTGGGGGAGGGTTGTAACACCCCGAAAATAATTTATTTAATTGGGTTATTAAAAATAATTGGGGCGTGATATGAATTAATTAAAAGAATAATAAAATAGGTTGCGTGAGGGTTGAACCGAGTAAAAGGAGGTGGTGGCGTGGAGAGCCCAATGTTTATTGAGCCCACAGCTTAAACCCTAGGGGTCTAAGCCAAGGCATCATTCGCAAAAAGAGAAAAGGAAAACGAAATAGAGAGTGGGAGAGAAGAGAGAGCACGGCGAGAGTGAGAAGAGGGAAGAAGAGGTTTGCGTGAATTTTCAAGGAGAAGGAAGCTGTTGTCGTGGTTCGGTTCGTGTTTCGTCCGTTGTTTACCGGAGCTTACGTTATTCGAGGTAAGGGTGGGCTTAACCTTAATAATGGGTTTAGGGTGATTCTATGTGGGTAGCCTAGGGTTTTGTTGATTTGATTATGTGAATTAATTGTTGTGTTCTTGTTGAATTTCGTGGAAATTGATCCTTTGTTGATATCGTGTGGTAATTGTGTAGTTGCGTGAATTTGTTGTTGATGTTTGCGATATTTGTTGTTGTTACTTTGATTGTTGTTAATCGTTGATGATGGTGATTGCACGTTTTGATGGTGTTGTTGCGTGGTTTTGTCGTTGTTGCGAGTTGTTGTTGTTGTTTGCGAATCGTGTTGTGTGATTGGTTGTTGGTTGCGTCGTCAATGGTGAATTGGTGCGTTCTGGTTTTTGGAGTCTGGTGTGGCGTTATTGCCGTGGTGTCGTGGTGGTGGTGACAGCGCCCATGGCGCCGGGTTGTGCAAGGGCGGCAAGTCATGGCGTGCCTGTGTCGTGTAAGTGCGTCCCTGGACACTGTTTCGGTCGTTCTCAAACTGGTACTGTTTGATTGATCCAAAAATTAGGTGGTTGATTTCGTTAGAAAATAGACTTAACGCCGGTCGTTTTGGCACTGGTTTTGTTGAAATCAGAGTTGTATAGCTCAAATTATAAGTCTCCAAAGTTAGGTCAAAATTCTGGAATTAAACTGTGAGTAGGTTCGGTTTTTGCAGGTTTTGAGTTCCCAATTGAACTCCGTTTTAAGTGATTCTTGTTTAATTGGAAAGTAGACACGATTTCCTTCACTTTAGGCACTGGTTTTGCTAAATTTGAGTCAGTATAACTGGAGAAAACATTTTCACAAAATGGGTAAACAATCCTGAAAACCGTTCTGGGTACATGTTCGGTGTTTTGCTCGTAACTACTTCGGTGGGGCTGATTTTTGAACGATTTCTGTCTCTTTGGAAACTAGACTCAATTTCCTTCAATTCGAAATAAAGATTTGTGTCATTTGAATTATTCTTGCTATTTTTAAAATTGTTTCAAGTTGGGAGACAGATTCTGTCTCGTTGGAGTACTGCCGCTTGTTTTGTGAAACTGTACCAAATGGTTGGGAATTCTGGGAAGTAAAACTATTTTTCGAAAACTAGACGTCTCAAGCTTTCCGTAGAGGGGCTGTTTGTCAAAATTGGTTTCCGTTTGATGAGTCGATTAATTTTCCGAAGTTTATGAATGTTTGCTGGAAATTCCTGCGCTTGTGCGTGTTGTGTCATGTTGTGTTGGTGCTGGGCGCAGGCGTGAGTGCCCTGCGTGCCCGTGTTTCGTGCTTGTGTGCTGGGCGCCAAATGTGGCATGCCCGTGGCTTGTGTTGCGTGCCAGGCTGCGCCTGTTTTGCGTGCGTGTTGCTGTGCTGTGCGCGCGCCTAGTGCGCTGTGCGCCATTTTTCCCAGGTGCTGTGCGTCAATTCTGTGCGTGGTGTGCGTGTGTTATGCGCGTGTTGTGGTGCCGTCGGTGTTAGTATTTTTGGTGTTGGTTTTTCAGGTGTGGTGCTGATGGATTCAGGTGAGTCTTGGTGGTAGCTGTGATGCTACAACATGGTGTTAATTTTGGTGATAGCTGTGATGCTATGAAAATTGGTGTTTAGTATTAATTATAATACTCTGTGTGTGGTGCATTCATGGTGTCGCATTGTCATATGTATTTTCTTGGTGACTTAGGCTTCGGCCTCTGGTTTTGGTGTCTTAGGCTTCGGCCTCTGGTTTTTGGTGATGTGCCCGTCGTGGCTTGTTTTTGGTGATCGGTACCGCATGCATATGCCCACTAGAGGGGTTGCATTCTCATTCATGGTTCGTAGGTGTCTTAAATTGGTGTGTTACTGTCTAATGAACTTTGGTGTGTCCAATACTACTATTGGTGTGTTTGTTTGATGTTGATTTATTTGCCTGGTGCTTACATATGATTATCCTAAGCTTATTATTATTGTTAGACTCACTCCTTCTGCTTGGAATGTTGCTTCTTATGTCGGCAACGCGCAGGTGATCGTTAGTGCTCGTGGAGGACTTGCTAGGTCTTGTTTCCTCTCTCGTCGGTCTGAGTCAGCCCTGATATGTAACACCGGGGATGGGTCTTAGTTATTGTGTTGAACTATGTTTCTATTTTGGAGTTAATTATTTTGTTAAAGTATTTTGGAGAATGTTAACGGTTTATGTATTTTCCGCTGCTTGGTGATTTTGTGTTATTTACACGCTGGTGAATATTTTTATAAATTATACGTTGGTGAATTTTAAATGAAAAGGAGTTTTTGAAATGGTGTAAAATGTAGCGCCCCTCGTGGTGCACTCTGATTTTTGTCTAATTGTTATATTAGTAAAAGGGGGTGTTACAGCTGTCCCGTGTCTTGGACCTATAAAGTAGTCTACAAATGTAGTGTTGGTGTATCCGGTGAATTTAAATAAATAACGAGTGATGTATTTGGTGCATTTTAATAAATATTTGGTGATGTATTAGGCGTATTAAATTAGGTGATTGGTGATGGGTCTATGACCATTTTAAGGTGATGTTAATTTAATAATTATTGGTGATGCTGTATTACATTTAATACTGTATGGTGAATTGATGTTGTTGGTGCATTGTTCATGGAGTCGCATGTTTCATATGCACTTATTGGTGATGTAGGCTTCGGCCTTATAAATAAATATAGGTGATGATGCCCGAATGGCAATTATTGTTGATGATGGTACCACATGCATATGCCTGTTGGTGTGTGTTGCATCTCATGCATTTATTCATGCAATTGGTGATGTCTCTTGAATGTTTATGAGCTGTTGTTGTATACTGGTGATGTTATATGCTGTGTTTGTTGTGAAATGGTGCTTCTAGTTGCCTTTCTCTAATATAATGCTTATCATATATGCCATTATGTATGTTAGAGACTCACCCTTCTGCTTTATATGTTGCTTCTTATGTCGACAACGTTTAGGTGATCGCGAATGAAGGTTTTCCTCTACCTTCCTTAGTTGGGTCTGTGTTGTCTCTGCTCTAATACGTAGCACCTGGGGGACGAATTAGTTTATTTACTATTTTAATTGATGTTGCCTAAACTGTTGATTTGGTGAAGTATGAATTTAATTACTAGACTTGTTTTTATTCCGCTGCGAGGTGATGTAGACCTATTTGGTGCTGTTAAACAGGTGTTTGAGGGTTCGTCCCGATTGATGTGCTATGTATCACATTACCTTATTTTATGCACATGGAGTTATGAATTTCGACTGTAGTCGAAAAATTTGGATGTTTGTCGAATTTTCATGTTGGTCGAATTTCAAATGTTTGTCGAATTTTGAACCACGTGTTAATTTTGGAGATGTTTTATTGTTTTAAATTTCCGCTGCTTGGTGAATTCCTTTTAATATGTTGGAGATTATGCGAATTTAATTTAAATGGAGTTTTTGAATTAATTGGTGTGTTTTTAAAAGGTGAAAAATGTAGCACCCTTCGTGGTGTACTCTGATAACTGTCTATTTATTTATATTAGTAAAGGGGGTGTTACAGTTTGCATTGAAGATTTGGAGGCATTATCTTTATGGCTCTAGATTTGAAGTGTTTAGTGACCATAAGGGTTTGCAATATCTGTTTGATCAAAAGGAGTTGAATATGAGGCAAAAAAGGTGGTTGGAGCTGTTAAAGGATTATGACTTTAGTTTGAATTATCATCCGGGGAAAGCTAATGTTGTAGCTGATGCTTTGAGTCGGAAAGCCTTGCATGTGTCAGCAATGATGGTTAAGGAGCTTGAATTGATTGAGCAGTTCAGGGATATGAGCTTGGCTTGTGAAGTGACACCTCAGAGTGTTAGGTTGGGGATGTTGAAAATTAATAATGAATTTCTGGTTAGCATTCGAGAGGCTCAGAAGCAAGATGTTAAGTTAGTGGATTTGGCGGTTGGAATTGATCAATCTGAGAATAAGGATTTTGAATTGGATGCTCAAGGTGTATTGAGGTACCGTGATAGGATTTGTATTCCTGATGATGATGAGATAAAGAAAGCAATTCTTGAGAAGAGTCATAGGAGTAAGTTGAGTATTCATCCGGGGGCTACGAAGATGTATCAAGATTTGAAGAAGTTATTTTGGTGGACGGGAATGAAGCGAGATGTGGCTCAGTTTGTGTATGCCTGTTTGACTTGCCAGAAGTTAAAGGTTGAGCATCAGAAGCCTGCAGGGTTGATGCAGCCGTTGGAAATTCCGGAGTGGAAGTGGGATAATATTTCCATGGATTTTGTGACGGGATTGCCTAATACGGCGAAAGGGTATGATGCAATCTGGGTGATTGTTGATAGGTTGACGAAATCGTCTCATTTTGTTCCTATTAACATCACGTATCCCGTGCCTATGTTGGCAGAGATTTATATCCGGGAGATTGTGAAGCTTCATGGGGTTCCTACGAGTATTGTTTCGGATAGAGATCCTAGATTCACTTGAGTTTTGGAAGAGTTTGCAAGAGGCGTTGGGTTCTAAGTTGAGGTTGAGCTCAGCGTATCATCCGCAGACTGATGGTCAGTCGGAGAGGACTATTCAGTCATTGGAGGATTTGTTGAGAGCTTGTGTATTAGAGCAAGGAGGTTCGTGGGATTCTTATCTTCCATTAATTGAGTTTACCTATAACAATAGTTACCATTCTAGTATTGGGATGGCACCTCTTGAAGCGTTGTATGGTCGGAGGTGTAGAACTCCTTTATGTTGGTATGAATCTGGGGAAAGTGTGGTGCTTGGACCTGAGATTGTTCGAGAGACCACTGAGAAAGTGAAGTTGATTCGTGAGAAGATGAAAGCTTCGCAAAGTAGACAAAAGAGTTATCATGATAAGCGGAGGAAGGATTTGGAATTTCAAGCTGGTGATCATGTGTTTTTGTGGATCACACCTATGACTGATGTTGGGCGTGCCTTGAAGTCTAAAAAGTTGTCTCCTCGTTTTATTGGCCCATATCAGATTTCGGAGAGAGTTGGAAATGTTGCTTATCGGGTGGCCTTGCCACCTAATCTTTCGAACTTGCATGATGTGTTTCATGTGTCGCAACTTCGGAGGTATGTTCCAGATCCATCTCATGTGATTCAAATGGACGATGTGCAAGTGAGAGATAACCTCACTGTAGAGACGATGCCGGTGCGAATTGAAGATCGTGAGGTGAAGATTCTAAGGGGCAAGGAGTTAGATTTGGTGAAAGCAGTTTGGTTGGGAGCTGGTGGTGAAAGCATGACATGGGGATTGGAGAGCAAGATGCGGGAATCCTACCCAGAGTTGTTTGATTCAGGTAAAAATTTCGAGGACGAAATATTCTAAGTGGGGGAGGGTTGTAACGCCCTAAAATAATTTAATTAATTATTTAATTAAGTTATTTAAGGCTTACAATGTTTTATTAAATTAAATAGTGATATGGTATTTTATTATATTCAGGAGGTGAATTGAATAATTGAGGAGGTGTAAATAATAAGCCCACGTGTGAATAAGTGACCCAAGGCCCAGAATCCAGTTGACTAAGACTAGGGTTGAGTGGTTTGGTCTCATTTGCAAAGAATCAAAAAAAAATAGAAGAGAGGAGAGTGAGAGAAGAGGCGCGGCGCAAAAAGGGAGAGGAAGGAGAAGAAATTCGCGTGGAAAGGAGGAGAGGAGAAGGAGGAAGCTTGCTTGTTGATTGTTCTTGGAATTGGGTGGAGAGTGCTTATCTTCTTCAGGTTTTCAAGGTAAGGGGGCTCTCTTCATCTATGATGGGGTTTATGTATGGTTAGGTTCTAGGTTGTTTATGAGTTAATTGGTTTGGTGTTTTAATGTTTGATAATGATTGTCACTACAACATTTAGACCTTATGGCAACGCCTAAATTTGCAACGGCTAAAAAACCGTTGCCTTCACGGTGTTTCGAAACCGTTGCTAGTTCATTTTTTTTAATTTTTTTTTTTAAAAGCAACGGCTGAAAATCGTTCCTATAGGGTCTACGGCAACATTTTTTTTATTTAATGTTTAGGCAACGGTGCAGAAACGTTGCCATTGGGGAAATTATATAGCCAACGTTTCAGAAACGTGGCCATAGAGACAATTATAGAGCCAACATTTCAAAAACGTTGTCATAGAGACAATTATTAAAATGAAAAAAAAATGAGCGCTAAATTGTAGCGCGTTTTCTGATTCTAACAAGGTGCCAAAAACCAAAAAACATTTCCCCCAAAATCCCAAAGTCTTCTGTCAAAAAATCAAATTCCAAACAAGTCTTGAGTCAAAAAATTAAGTCCCAAACAATTCGTCCCAAACAATTGATCGAGTGAACGGCGATGAAGTTCGTTCCATTTCTGATAATCAATTTCTGATAATCAATTCCAACCCTAACTTTATCCTTTCCCAGAACGGCGATGAACTTCAATTTCTGATAATCAAGTTCATTTCTCTTTATCTTCTTCGATCTCCTAATCAATTCCCAAAATAATCAAGTTCAGTGAACGACCCTCTTCTCATCCTTCCATTTCTGCTAAGCTTCTCAATGTTGTTCTGAGACCGATCGTATTTCAGGATTTGGATCGAAGGGAACTCTGTCTCAGACTAGGAACTTCAGGAATTGAAAGAAGTTCGAAGAGAGAGAAAGTAAATCTAGAATAGATTGTGTAATAACAGAATGATAGAGAAAAGATTTAGTTGATTTCAATTGTGCTGTTTCATTCATTGATGAGGTACTAAATAGTACACTCAGTTGGAATATTCCTTCTTACATCAGGTGAAAAATAAGAGTTCAATGCAGTACAATAATGCAGTACAATAGTAAAAGTAAATAACAGGGTAAAACACCACAGTAACTGAATTAAGAGAGGTGACACTGTCACAACACCCCTCCCTTCAAAACACTCTTGTCCTCAAGAGTGAAAACTAGGGAATGACTTTAGCAAGTCATAGTAGAACTCCCATGTAGCCATGTCAGCTGGCAGATTTTTCCACTTCACCAGAACCTTAGTTGCTGCAACCCTCCCTCTCTTCACCATCTTTCTGGCTAAGATTGATTCAGGCTCTCTAGTCTTGTTGAAATCAGCAGGGATAGCAGGATGGTGTACCACAGCAGTGTGAGGATTGGGGCAGAGCTTCAACTGAGATACGTGAATCACATTATGTATACCAGAATCAGCAGGCAGCTCAAGCTGATAAGCCACTTCTCCTATTCTATCAAGCACTTTATATGGGCCATAAAACTTAGGACTAAGCTTATGGAATGCTTGCTTCCTCATGGAGAATTGTCTGTAAGGTTGAAGCTTTAAGTATACAAAATCTCCAACAGCAAATTTCCTCTCACTTCGGTGTTTATCAGCATATTGCTTCATTCGGTTCTGAGCTCGTACCAGATGGAATTTCAGCATCTTTAAAATCTCTTCTCTGGCAGATAATGAGCGGTCAATAGTAGCAGAACTGGACTCTCCAGGCAAGTATGGAAGATGAATAGGAGGTGTCTGGCCGTAAACCACCTCGTAGGGAGTGCACTGGATCGAAGAGTGAAACGTGGTATTGTACCACCACTCTGCAAGAGGCAGCCAATTACTCCAGCTTGACGCCTGTTCAGAACTCATACAGCGTAAATATGTTTCCAACGCCTTGTTCACGATCTCTGTTTGCCCGTCTGATTGAGGGTGATACGCACTACTCTTGTTCAAAGTAACACCCTGCAGTGAGAAGAATTCTTTCCAGACTTCACTCAGGAAGATTGGGTCACGATCAGAAATGATTGAAGAGGGTAAACCGTGCAGTTTGAACACTGTGTCCAGAAAAACCTGTGCTACATCAATTGCTGTGTAAGGATGAGCTAATGCCATGAAGTGGGCATATTTGCTTAGCCTATCCACAACAACAAATATAACTTGCTTTCCATTAGATTTAGGCAAGCCATCAATGAAGTCCATACTAATAGATTCCCAAATACGGCCTGGAATTGGCAGGGGCTGTAGCATACCCGGAGAGGCAGCTTGATCAAACTTTTGTCTTTGACAGACAACACAGTTTCGTACAAATGACTGGATATCCTTGGTCATCCCTTTCCAAAAGAACAAGGATTTCACTCTTGCAGCAGTATTATCACGCCCAGAATGTCCACCAATGCAAGAGTTATGCAGCCAATCAAGGATGAAATTCCTGAGCTCAGAATTATTTCCTACAAACAGTTTGTTTTTCCTTCTCAATACTTCATCCCTCCAAGTGAACTTAGGATGAGTATTAGGATCCCTTTCTAAGTCTGCTATCAGTTTCTGCACCACAGTGTCATGTTGCCAACTATTCTTGATCTGCTGTAATAGATCCTTCTGTACAGAGTTAAGAATTAATGACATTAATTCTGCCCCTTCAATTCTTGATAGAGCATCTGCTGCCTTGTTTTCCTTGCCCTCTTTGTAGACTATTTCAAACTCATAGCCCATTAACTTAGCCATCCAAGCTTGTTGAAACGGAGTATTCAACCTTTGTTCTAGGATATGCTTGATACTTTTCTGATCTGTCCTAATAACAAAAGGTTTAGGAGCTAAGTAAGTACTCCATTTGTGTACTGCATACACTATAGCCAGCAGTTCCTTCTCATAGACAGATAGAGCAATCTGCCTTGGACCAAGAGATTTGCTGATATATGCTATTGGATGGTTTTCTTGCATTAGCACAGCCCCAATTCCCCTACCTGATGCATCGGTTTCTAACACAAACACTTTAGCGAAGTCAGGTAACGCAAGCACAGGTGCTTGAGATAGAGCTTGTTTGAGCTGTTGGAAAGCTATAGTTGCTGCTTCAGTCCAGTTGAAGCAATCCTTCTTCAATAAATCAGTTAAAGGCTTTGCTAGCTTACCAAAGTCTTTAACGAAACGCCTGTAATACCCAGCAAGCCCCAAAAACCCTCGCAGCTGCTTAAGAGTCTTCGGTTCAGGCCATCCACACACAGCTCTGACTTTATCAGGATCAGTAGAAACTCCCTGCTGAGAAATAAAGTGCCCCAAGTACTCTACTCTATTAGTTGCAAAGTGACACTTAGATTGCTTTAGAAATAAGTGGTTAGCCTTCACAGTGTCGAATACTTGGATTAAATGTTGAATATGATCCTGCAAAGATGAGCTATAAACCAAAATATCGTCAAAAAATACAATCACAAACTTTCTTAAGAAAGCTTGAAAAATGTGATTCATGAGTGCTTGGAATGAAGCAGGGGCATTAGTGAGGCCAAATGGCATCACCAAATACTCAAAGTGACCACTATGGGTCTTAAAAGCAGTCTTGAATTCCTCCCCTTCACCCATCCTTAACTGATGATAGCCGGATCTCAGATCTAATTTGGAAAAAACAGCTGCCCCACCAAGTTCATCCATAAGATCTTCAATTAAGGGGATTGGAAACCTATCCTTCACTGTGTAATGATTAAGTTTCCTATAGTCAACACAAAGTCTCCATGATCCATCCTTCTTCCTTACCAACACTGTGGGGGAGGCAAAGGGACTATTGCTATGTCTTATGACTCCTTGGGTAAGCATTTCCTTTACTATACTGTCAACTATGTCCTTCTGCACTATAGAGTATCTATAAGGACGTATGTTTACTGGCACAGCATCGTCTTTAAGAGGGATTTTATGGTCAAATCCTTCCCTTGAAGGAGGTAGTCCCTTAGGTTCAGCAAAAATTTCTTTATGAGCATCTAACAAGCTAGAAATCTCTCTATGAGGTTCAGTTCTAGGCATACCTGCATCTGACAGCTTACAAGTGGGCAGAATAAACTGTGGTGATGAGTGATTCACCTCAATGAAGCATAGCTCCGCACCTTGATCAAGTGCCTGGTTCATTGCCTTGTTGGAGACTAATTTCACCCCTGGAGTCTTAGCACCACGAAGCACCACTCTCTTTCCTTCTACAGCAAATTCCATTTGTAATTTGTTGAAATCCCACAGTATTGGCCCCAATGACCTTAGCCATTGTACCCCCAAAATCAAATCACAGCTAGCCAAAGGCAATACATACACATCCGTGACAAATTCCTGGTTGTGTATTATCCATTTAAAACCCTTGCAGACATAAGGGGCTTCAATCTTGTGACCCCCACCAGTGGTGATAGTCATGTGCTCCACAGCTATTAGCTTGCATCCAAGCTTCTTGGCTTTATAGAGATCCAAGAAATTATGTGTGCTGCCGCTATCTAGCAAAATATTCAGCAACTTCTTATAATACCAACCCTTCACTCTCATGGTCTGGTATTTAGTGGATCCTGTCATGGCTTGTAATGAAATTTGGGGTATGTCTTGGTCAACTACAGGGGTTAAGACAGGCTCTAATGGTGTTTCTGGTGTCTGTTCTAAGGCACAGTCCTCCTCCTCAGCCTCCATCATCATAAGTGATTGTTTTCCCTTGTGGGCTAGTCTATGGCTAGGTGTATAGGGTTCATCACAGTACCAACAGAGACCTTTGGCACTTCTCTCTTCTAATTGAGACCTGGAATATGTTTTGGGTGGGGGATTTTTTTGGTTTGGTTGGTTTGGTAACAGGGGAGGTTGACTGGGTTGTATCTGAGGTTTGGTGTAGGGTGGTTTGTACGTGTTTGGTTTCTGTGAAACTGGTCTAGTGGCTTCAAATAACTTGGCTAGGTTAGAGGCATGAGCAATGTTGGTTGGGTTGAACATACGAACGTTAGCTTGTGCAACAGGATCTAAACCAGCTATGAAGATACTAAGTGCATGCTCAGGTAGTATATTAACTTGCGTAAGTGCAAGCTCAAATTCATCAATGTAGGTCTGGACAGATTTAGAGTGTTTCACCTGGATTAGATCAGCAAGTGGATCCTCATACAAATCGCCAAATCTACGCTTCACATCGGCAGCATACCGTGGCCACAAGGGGTATTCATCAAACCGAGCTCTCATGTAGTTCAAATGCCACTGCAGGGCAAGTCCTTCGAGGTGGATCGATGCTAATCTCACTCTTGATTCCGGCGGTGTTTCGTCTAACAGGAAGAACTGGTCGCACTTGTAGAGCCAGTCCTTGACTTTCTTGCCATCGAATCGCGGAAATTCGACCTTTGAGATGCGAGTCGAATAGTTGCGAGCCGGTGGTGGTTCGTTTCGAGCAGGAGGAGTAACAACCACTGGATCTGGAATCGCCTCGACGTGAGGGCGTTCCCTTGCCGGTGAGTTGAAGCTACCACTCGACGGTTGACCCGGGCCCTGATTCTGAGCGATAATCAAATTCCGGAGCTCTTCAAACCTTGTATCAAGGGTTGTCTGGACCAAATCTATGCGAGCGTTCATTGCAGAGACGTTCTCTTCCAACTTTCGATCTAGCTCAGTAACCGATTGGTTGCGCGTGGTTGTCATGATTCAGCACCAGGATGTGCTTTGATACCAGTTGAGACCGATCGTATTTCAGGATTTGGATCGAAGGGAACTCTGTCTCAGACTAGGAACTTCAGGAATTGAAAGAAGTTCGAAGAGAGAGAAAGTAAATCTAGAATAGATTGTGTAATAACAGAATGATAGAGAAAAGATTTAGTTGATTTCAATTGTGCTGTTTCATTCATTGATGAGGTACTAAATAGTACACTCAGTTGGAATATTCCTTCTTACATCAGGTGAAAAATAAGAGTTCAATGCAGTACAATAATGCAGTACAATAGTAAAAGTAAATAACAGGGTAAAACACCACAGTAACTGAATTAAGAGAGGTGACACTGTCACATGTTCAGTGAACGACGATGAAGACGTGAGGTAATCTTCGTTTTCATTCGTTTAGCTTCTACAGTTTTTAGATTTTAGGGTTTGGTGTTTTTTTTCAATATTTTTTGCCCTTTTTCATAAATATGTGTTGATTTCAGAAACATATGTGTTGATTTGGTATTTTTCATGTTTGAGACTAATTTTTCCATTATTGAAGTTGTTGGTAATATTTTCTTTAAATAGAATGGTTTCTCTGTAATTAGGGGAAGGAGGTCAACATCTATATTATTTGTTTATTTAAATCTGTAGAAGAGTGCTTAGGTTCTGAAACTCTCATTTCATCATCCTTAACCTTTGGAAAAGAAAACAGAACAAAAGATTATTTACCATGATCATTAATATATGAGTTCAAAAGTAACTAATGGCTTTGATGATGAACTAACTGATTCTAAATGAGTTGAAGTTGTTACTGTCTTGACATTATCAGAGGTAGTTCCTTGTTCATCACTTCTCTTGAAACTCTGCATGACTGTTGTAGTAGCTTTTTCTGATATCAAAACCTCTTGAATACTTTGATCATTTGTTTCTTCCAAACACTATAGATAGCATTATAATGTAAATAAGTTGCAAAACATATCTAAAAAGTATTCAAAGCAAAATTTATTTCCTTTTATGTTTTAGATTTTAATGTATAATTAAATGGTATTACATTTTTTCCCTTAGAAGGTTTGGCTGTGGTATCAGTTTCACCAAGTGGATATTGTTGGCTCGTCAAATATTTTTGACTTGCTGTAAATAAAAACATCATTGATATTGGGACATTGATTATATCCACTACTAAGTCAGGCCTTTGACTTTTCTATTGAATAAGTCAGACCTGTGAAGAAGTCAATTCGTGTCCAATTGCTGCTTGAACTTTATTGGTTTCTGCACTTGGGTTTCCATCCTTAACCCTTTGATCATTAGTTTGACTAGTTGAAAGAGAAGGTATGGATATTTTTCCATAACCTACTTCCTATACAGATTTAAATAAACAAATAATATAGTTTGACTAGTAACAACGAGCACTGCTTTCTTCAAGTTGGTTGTTCGGTGAGAAGCTGGCAATGCTAATGTAGGAATTAGGGCTTTTGCGTTGAATTTTAGGGAAAGTTTAAATCTTGGCCATTCGGTGAAAATGGTACTGCAGTAACCAATAATAAAACTATAGTAACTCTAGATGTTTAACTGGTAAAGAAACAATAATCTCATGCTCAAAAGTAAGAACAAAGCTATTCATGCAGTTGTCATTAAATTGACTTGCAACGAATCTAATTTCTATTTCTACATTTCTGGCTTCGTAATATTTATGTGATCACGGCGTACTAATATTATTAACCCAACAACCAATAACAAGAGTAAATTGTCACAAAAAAGCACATCATGGTTCAGTAAATATAAAGAGCCAGTGGTTCAATGACTCTGTCTGTGCCCTGCAATTAGCTTTAAAAATAGCAGAAATGACTTGTTTTAATATTCTGTTTTTTGAAGTCTCTAGATTGATTTTTCATAATTCTATTAAACTGAATTTGTGTTAGTTTTCAGTTAGATTAGCTACTAGTCTGAATGTAAATTGAAGTTTTTCTCAAATTGATGGTATCTTGACATAGTTGTGAGGTTATGCTTCTTGTATAGATGGATTTTGGTTAGGAACTAATTGTAAAGTCTAAAAATGCAAGAAGAGACTTATCATTTTGAGCCTAAACTTTGATTCCAGAAGTTCTCCACTGTGTTGAAATAGAGACATGTTGGGCCAGTTATTAATATGTCATTAACATCTACTAATAACAACACCAAATATGAAAAAAGGAGTTGCATGTAAAACTTTGTATAAAGCCATAACACACAATGGTATAGGAGAATTTTTGGCACCATTGTCTTGAAGCTTTTGTTACACCATCTAAAAAATTTCTGAGTAAATTTTGAATATCTATCTATATCTTTAGGCCACAACTTGTCCAAAGAGCCATAAAATTTGAATATTTTCTTATATATCTACCAAAACCTATTGGCTTCTTCCCATTAGGCAAACCTTGAAGGATTCAAACATTATTGAGTTTGAATCTTCCTTCTGTTTTCTTTGATGGGTTTTCGGCAAAATCGTTCTATTTGTGATGTGTGTGTTTGTCGTAGATAAATGATGCCATTTTTTGATGTGGGTCTTTTTCGTTTTGTGAAATTGCTTAGTGAAATTGCGTGAAGATGACGTGAACGGCGTGAAGATCCTAACGCGATGATGACGTGAATGACGTGGACGTCTTCTCATCCTTTCACTGTAAGCCTCTCTTTCACCTTGCTTGCTTCTTTCTTCATTCTTCTTTCTGTGTGTCGTTTCCTTCTAACTTGCTTGCTTGCTTTCATTCATGAATAGAAATTTGTTTTTTTTCACTTTCTTCAATTTACTTGCTTGTTTAATACAATGCCATGAAGTGTGTGCCTTATTAAATATTTATTATGCCTAGATGAGTATTATGGTTTCTTTCCTTTTTTCTTAAAGCTGCAAGTTAATGTTCCTTTAAAAATAAATGAGTTTTGTTTGTGTTGTGAGTTGGAAGGAATTGGTTTGAGTTGTGTTTGTGTTGCGATAGTTGTTTTCATTATGATAATCTTCAACCTTCTTAGTTGTTTTCATTATGATAATCTTCAACCTTCTTATTTGTTACTATTCTAGTAAACTCGATGGATAAAGAGTGGATGAAATCAGCAAGAGATAGCCCAAACTACATTCTTGGCGTTGAATTTTTTTTAAATTATGCATACACCATAGGAAAACCCCAAGGAAAAGAGATTCTATGCCCTTGTATTGTTTGTCACAATGGTTTTTGGAAGACAAGGGAAGTTGTATTTAATCATTTGGTATATTTCGGATTTGAAAGAGGATATTATGTCTGGATTCGTCATGGTGAAAAGCGTAAAGACCCCAATCGTGTCTTTGGTGGCACAAATGAAGAAGATGAGGAAATTGATGATGTTGATGGACTACTACATGAAAGATTCAGACATGTTGCACCCGAAGAATGTGGAGTCAATGAAGGCCTTAGCGAAGGTGCTAGAAAGTTCTATGGTCTTTTAGAAGAAGCAAAACAAGAGTTGTACCCGGGTTGCAAAAACTTCTCTAAATTATCGTTCACCATTCGACTATATTTGTTGAAGTGTCTTTATGGTTGGAGCAATGCATCATTCAATGCTCTCTTAGAGCTTTTGATACAATTGTAAGTTTTATTTGATGAATTTATCATTTCAAAAAAATATAATAATATATATCTTTAACTTTGATTGCTTTTTAAATATGGTAGGCAAAACTTCAAAACTTGGTGAGTTCTGGGCAATCTTCTTCGGAAGCTTTTCAAAATGTGCTTGGTAAAGAAAAACCGGGGAGACAGCGCCTCCAAGGAAGATCGGTAACTGCTACTATGTTGAAGAGAAATGAAGAAGTTGCAAAAATGAAGAGAGCACATGCAAATAAGATGAATGAACTTGAAGAGAAACTAAGAGAAGAACATGCTAATAAGATGAATGATCTTGAAGAGAAATTACAAGAGCAAATACGAGAGAATAAGAAAGCGATGGAGGACAAATTTCAGCTTTTACTAAAGACTGTATTAGTTCAAAAGAACTCCGAGTTGAATTTGGAGTCTTTGGCAGCTTTGTTTTCAACTCCGCCCGATGCTACTAGTGCTCCACGTTCTTCGACATCAACACATGCCCCGGAAGCTCATAGAGTAAGAGTCACTTTATTAGTATCTCTTTTGTTCGTCTTTAAACTTTGATTGCTAATAATTTTTTTACTGCATTGTCGAATTTTGCTAAGAATTTTTTTACTGCATCGTCTTTAATTTTTTCCTGTTGAAGTCAACTTCAAGAACCCAATTATCTAAAGTTTAGATTTTTAGTGCAAGCATTCAACTGGGTCTATATATTCTATAATTCGCTGTGAAACTTCTTAATTGCAATTGTTTTTGTAGGTTCAGCTTGTAAATAATTTTTATTTGAATTAAAGCTGTCTTTATCTGTTTAGTGCAGTAAACAATAGAAGAGGAGAGGTGCTATTCTGCTGTGTTTTTTTTCTTCTTTTTCTGGCTTTGAATTTTCTTCAGTTTTAGATTCGTCATTGTTGAATATGTATGAGTTATTTTTTGCAAAAACTCCTCATCAGTTCTGAAGTAAAGAATCTATATGTGATTGTATTGTATTCAAAAACTGTTGAGCAAGCTTGTTAAAATGTGTTATAATTTGGATGCATAGTTTCTGTTGTTTTATGACAAGATACATAAATCATGAGTTTCATAACATGGTCACCAAAGCATACTTGGCAACCAACAATGACTAGAGGCGCTACTATTTCAAGTTATTGGTTAACTCTAGCAATTGTAGCAACTTATTTAATATTCAAGTATATATGAAGGATACAAAAAATAAAGATCAGCAAGAAGCACCTGGAATTGTGTATGAAGATGAAGCTTGGAAAACATGTGTTAGAGGAATTGATCCTTCATGGTTGCTTATTTATAGAATTACTTCTTTTATTGTTCTTTAGTCTTTAGTCTTTGATCATTGCCAATTTTGCTTCTGCTGTGGTTTAGTGTTAGATTCGTCATTGTTGTTCACAGTTTCAATATGGTGCTATTCCTGAATATGTATGAGTTATTTTTTGCAATATCTGGTATAGCAGTTGCGATATATGAATCCTCAACTGAATTGAGTCCTATTGTAAGGCATATTTGTATGATTTTAGGAAATTTTCTGCAGGGTGTTGCAGAAAATGTGTTTTTGTCTAGTTTTCAATACCACTAAACCACTAAAATGTGTTTTTGTGATTGGTACTTTCTCAAAGGTTGTCCTTAACTTTGTTTGGAATTTGTTGCAGTTGATGTGCCTGGCTGACCTTGAATTTGATTATATAAATCCTTATGATTCCGCATCTCGAATAAACAAAGTGATTAGTTGAGGAAAACGCATTTGTGTTGTTTGTTGCTACTTGATAATGATTATTTGAATCTTGTTTGGGCTGTCTTGCTCCACCACAATATTTATCAATCATTGTTGCTAAGTTGTCGTTTATATGCTTTATATTAACAGTTTCATGATTGGTGTTTGGTTTGCTGCAATTAACAGCTCTGGTGCAATTAATGACACTGTCTTTTTCGGTTTTGTCGTGTCGTGTATATGATTTATGTCAAATGCTTCATGAAGTTTGAACAGTGCACTGAGGAAATCAACTAATCTATCTATGACTCTTGCTTTTTTTTTTTGTATGATAAATCTAGATGTGGTATGAAACAAGTATAATGGTCAATAGATAATATATTTTTAAACCTGTAACATGCTTCAGTGACTTGAATAATATAGTTGTTGTGTAGCATTAATCAAATTTTGTTACTTTTGTAGGAAAATAATGAAGCTGATGTTGGTCTTGATGGCTTGGATGAAGAAGAGTATGAAGACATGTGTTGACTTTACAATTTTATTCGGAAATGGACCATTGCAAACTTAATTAATTATGTTTTGGTTACTCATTGAAGTAGGAGATTATGTCGTTTAAGATACATGAATTATGTTTTTTTTTGCAATATATATAAATTTTTATGTCTATTATATTGTTACATTTTAGGATACATTATTTAGGTTCAACTTTAAATTTTCTCTTGTAATGATTATGAAGTTTGGATGCTTGTTTATTGCGTTTGATAGCAATAGTTATCTAGAGCCACTAATGACAACGGTCATCCAGTGTTGCCACTAATGGCAACGTTTGCCACGTGTTGCTGCTAATGACAACGGTTATTACGTGTTGCTATCAATGACAACGGTTCTTAAATGTTGCCTGTAATGGCAACGGTTTCCACGTGTTGCCACTAATGACAACGGTTATTACGTGTTGCTATTAATGACAACGGGTCATAAATGTTGCCAGTAATGGCAACGGTTACAACCTGTTGGCATAGGTGGAGACGGTTGTAAACCGTTGCCATAACGTGAAAAAAAAACCGTTGCGTTTTACTGGCAGTGGCAACGGTTTTCAGCGTTCGTTGCCTTTGGTGACAAATAACCGTTGCCTATACCAAAGGCAACGCCGGCAGAGACAACAGTTTGAAAACGTTGCCATAGTTCTTGGAATTGGGTGGAGAGTGCTTATCTTCTTCAGATTTTCAAGGAAAGGGGGCTCTCTTCATCTATAATGGGGTATATGATGGGGTTTATGTATGTTTGATAAATTGTCTGTGTGATTTATTGGTGTGAATATATGGTGCATATACGGTGTTTGATAATATGCTTGAATGTGCCTTGGTGTTGTGCTATGGTGTCAAGGAGTTGTTGTTGTTGTGCCACGGCTAGGCGCCAAGAGCCTTATGCCGTGTTGCGTGTTGCGTGTTGCTTGGTGTGCATGTGTGCCACGGCTGGGCACATGCCCATGTGCCGTGTGGTGTGGCCTAGGCGCGGGCTATATGCCCTTGTGCGCCAAATGTGTGGCGTGTGTGCTGGGCGCAGGGGGGCATGGTGTTGCCCCTGTGCGCGTGTTTGATGTGGCACGGCTGGCACAATGCCATTCCTTGTGCACGGTGTGCGTGTGTTGCGGGGCAGGGCGCCATGCGCCTGTGCCCATGTGCTGGGTGTTGCGCGCTGTTGCGCTTGGGCAAGGCGCCATGCGCCTGTGCCCGTGTCTGTGTGTGTGTGCCGCGGGCTGGGCATGTGCCCATGCCCTTGGCGCCTGCCCTTGTGCGCTGCCTGTGCTGGCGCGCTGGGCGTGTTGCTGGTGCTGAGGCGCAGTGGCAGGGCGCCAATGCCCTTGCCCTGTGCCGGTGCTGTGCCATTGTGCAGCAGTGCTGCCTGTGTGCTGTGCCATTGTGCAATAGTGTTACCTGTGTGATGTGCCATTGTGCAGCAGTGTTGCCTGTGTGCAGGCGCAGTGTGCTGCCAGTGTTGCCTGTGTGCTGGGCAGTGTTGCCCAGTGCTGTCTAGTGCTGCCTAGTGCTGCCCGGTGTCGGTGTGGCCTGTTTTGGCTGTGGGGCGCCAGTTATGGTGGCTGTCCCGTGTCTTGGACTTATAAAGTAGTCTACAAATGTAGTGTTGGTGTATCCGATGAATTTAAATAAATAACGGGTGATGTATTTGGTGCATTTTAATAAATATTTGGTGATGTATTTGGCGTATTAAATCAGGTGATTGGTGATGGGTCTATGACCATTTTAAGGTGATGTTAATTTAATAATTATTGGTGATGCTGTATTACATTTAATACTGTATGGTGAATTGATGTTGTTGGTGCATTGTTCATGGAGTCGCATGTTTCATATGCACTTATTGGTGATGTAGGCTTCGGCCTTATAAATAAATATAGGTGATGATGCCCGAATGACAATTATTGGTGATGATGGTACCACATGCATATGCCCGTTGGTGTGGGTTGCATCTCATGCATTTATTCATGCAATTGGTGATGTCTCTTGAATGTTTATGAGCTGTTGTTGTATACTGGTGATGTTATATGCTGTGTTTGTTGTGATATGGTGCTTCTAGTTGCCTTTCTCTAATATAATGTTTATCATATATGCTATTATGTATGTTAGAGACTCACCCTTCTGCTTTATATGTTGCTTCTTATGTCGGCAACGTGCAGGTGATCGCGAGTGAAGGTTTTCCTCTACCTTCCTTAGTTGGGTCTGTGTTGTCTCTGCTCTGATACGTAGCACCTGGGGGGGACGAATTAGTTTATTTGTTGTTGCCTAAACTGTTGATTTGGTGAAGTATGAATTTAATTACTAGACTTGTTTTTATTCCACTGCGAGGTGATGTAAACCTATTTGGTGCTGTTAAACAGGTGTTTGAGGGTTCGTCCCGATTGATGTGCTATGTATCACATTACCTTATTTTATGCACATGGAGTTATGAATTTCGACTGTAGTCGTCGAATTTTCATGTTGGTCGAATTTTCATGTTGGTCGAATTTCAAATGCTTGTCGAAAATCACCTGTTAGTCGATTTTTTTTTTTATGTCAGTCGAAATACTTTATGTATTGCTTGGTTTGTTTGGAAAGGAGAATGTGACTCCCCAATGCTTGTGTTTATGTTTTAATTCCGCACTCTGATATTGATAAATAGATTGGGTAGAATTGGGGTGTTACAGTTTCAGCCATGCGAAAATAAAGGAAACATTGTCTACCAATCAATGCGATATAATGAGGAAGGCATATTCCAGACAAGAATTATTAAGTTTTCCCTGATTTGTTGGATCCAACTTTAAACCTCCTGATTGTATCATTAGCACAATTTGGTAAATTAAAATAGTCAACGAATGAGAAACTAAAATTGTGGATCGTACTTTATGACCACTAAATTAACAGTGGAAGAGGTTGAAGGAAATGGAAGATGAAGCTGCAGCTTTGCGAGAGATGCAGGCCAAGGTCGAGAAAGAGATGGGATCTGTGCAAGGTGACTCCTCTTTTCGCTGTTTTCTTTTTCTTTTGGGATTGGGATTGCAGTATTCAATTTGTTGGGTCTTTGCTACTTTTTTCAGTTCTGTGAATATAAAAAAGAAAACTTTGAAGTGTTACTAACACGACTCACTACAAAAAAACAGGTATTAGCGACGGATTTAGTGAGGGAAAATTGCACTATTCTGTCGCTAATAAGGGTTTGCGAGGGAATTAGCGAGGGAATAATTCCCTCGCTAATTCCTTCCTCGTAGTGACATTAGCGAGGGAATTAATTTCCGTCGCTAATTAGCGAGGGAATTAGTGAGGTATCACAGTTCCCTCGCTAATTTTAGAAAACACGTGACACTCACGCGTCCATGTTTCCGTCGCTAATTCCCTCGCTAATTCCCTCACTAATTCCCTCGCTAATTCCCTCACTAAATCCCTCACTAATTCCCTAGCTAATTCCCTCACTAAATCCCTCGCTAATTCCCTCAAATCTTCATATGAAAGAATATATATGTTTGGCACGGGGGTTGGGTTGAATTGGCTATGGTCAAAATTTAGCTCTAATTTTTTTTTTTGAATTGTTAATTGTTGATCGTTGAATGTTGATATAGACCCTACCTGAGCCAATTAATGATTTTTGGTTAATAACCTAGAAAATTCATTTGTTGCTTGCCTGTTTAGTAATGCATTGTGACAGTGTGTGGCAATGTGTGTTCTGCCGTTGGAAATTTACTCAGCAGCGTCGATGTTTCACCAACGGATGATTCGCTTCTCGATCCCGTTTCCGAAAACACCAATTTGAAGGTCACATTTTTTTTTCTTTTCATTTCATTCAATTGTTACTTCTCATTTGAGATCAAACAAATCCCATTAAAATGAAATTTGTTTTTGATCTCTTTTCAGAAAACGCTGAATTATGGTACACTCCGAAAAAAAGTTTGAGGACGCTGCTACCAAAATTTAACAATGGGAATACGAACCCCAGTCATCGGAAGCAAGAAAGGCCAAGAAAAACACCAAATCCAATTTTGCTGGTGATTGGATGTTTAGTACCTTTATTTGAACCCTTCAATTTTTTGTTGAATTTTTATTTATTTTTCTGTTGATTGCAAGCTGAGTACATTTGTGTTTGATTGGTTTCTGTGTGTGCTTAGGGGATGAGAAGAAAACACTGTCAATGATTGAAGAGGATGTGTACAAATCATGTGATTCCATATCTACAATAATGAGAAAATAAATGTTTCATGATAATGAGTGATGTTTAACTCTAGAAGATATAGCTTAACTTTATATCTTATATGAATATTTGAAGTATTCTCTCTTTTATAATTATGATTTATGATTTATTTTCTCTGTTTCATGTTATTTGAAGTTGTATCAATTACCAATTAATGTTCCATAAAATGAACTTAAAGTTTAGTCACATCAAAGTCTCCAATTCTTTCATTTACTTTTTTTTTTGTTTAACCAGCCATGGAGGTTCTTAGTTTCAACTATTCTCCTTATCCTATTTTTATATCTATTGAATGATACAAATTGAAATGGTTATACACAAATTGAATGATACAAGTTTTTGTTAGTGGTTCTAATTCATTGAATCTGCCATGGCTCTAAAGTCACAGACTTATTGTTACAGCCTTAACATTTTGAACTTTATTCCCACATGTTTCTTACAAATTTTGCTGTCATGTTGTGGTCTGAATGCTATTTTGCTTCAACTTGCAAGTATTTAAATATGTGGTTTGCTCTTACTTTCTTACCTTGACAAATAGTTCATTTTGGTCTTGCACAATCAGTGTATTTTTTTTCATCATTTGTTTATTTCTGAGTTCCTGCATAACTGCATCATTTTTTTATTTGTATGCAACTTTTAATCATTTATGTTGACTTTATTCGTGGACACATTAGGTACATGGCACAATGTTTCATTATGTTTTCTACTGCTATCTGATCATAGATTCATAATCTTAATCTGTACCATTATGTTGGATCTTTTGCAAATAGCGTGGAAAGTTTCCCTTTTACTTGATAGTTGAATTGATTACTATTTTTGCTTCCCATCATTCATCATTACAAAATTTCACATACCTAATCTTTGTATTTAAGATTTCATTTTTCCTGCATATGCCTTATCAAAAGGCATTCCATCACATGATTTTGAATTATTAAAACTCTCATTAGATATACCTTTCTATGTTATGGTTCTTAATTACAGATGAATGTATGGGATATTGGGATGTTGAAGAAAACATGTGTCATGGAATGTTAATGGAGCACCTTTAAAGCAGAGAATTGAAACACTTCATGAAAATAAGCATAGGTGAGTGATTTTTTTTCCCTAAGTCTCCGAGTCCCTCATCAATTATTGTTATGCAGGTGATGGAATAAAACTTAAAAGGAGTGTTTTTTAGCTTTTTAGTTACTAGAGGTTGAAAAAAACTAGACTAGATGTATAATATATATATATATAGATATATATATATAACTGTGGAATAAAACTTAAAAGGAGTATTTTTCAGCTTTTTAGTTCCAAGTGTTGTCAATCTGCTTTAAGTTGCAGACCTCATTTTTTGATGCAAAAAAGTTGCTTCGCATATGTTTTTTACGAAGTATGGGAGGCTTCTCATTTGAAGAAGGGTTTTTAAATTGAAGCTTCTCATACCGTGACCCACTATTATTTGTTTTTGTATTTTTATTAGAAGCTATTTGATGTCAAATTATAAAATACGAGGCCAAGTTGCTTTGACATTTTAAAATGCATAATTTAACAAGCAGGTAGCAAGCCAGAGTTGTGAGCAACCATGTAAACCAATGCAATGTCCAAGCACATCTTATGAATTTTCCCGAGCTTTTAGCTCCAACAATTTTCATATTTCATAGGTTCGATTTTTTGTTTGCTATACATTTTTAATGTCAAAGACAGAATATGGTTTTAGAAACAATATATAATAGAGATTATATCATGTATCAATTTTGTTATAGGTAATCATCTGTCCAATTTAATCAATATTAATTTTCTTATTTGTTAGAAGTTTATGCGTTTATTAGTACTAGACAACCATTGAAACTTTTATACACATTCTAATCCTATCTTGATTTCAATACATGGTCATAAGCCAAAACATGTTACATGTTATCATACGCAAATTTCACTGGAACTTCCCATGACAAAGTTTATCCCCAACCACCTACAGAAGATTACTCTCACTATGAATGATCTGAGGTAATGCTATGAAAGGAGTATATGGTCTCCTCTGTTTAGTGTTGAACTTCTTTTGTTTATGCTCCAAAAGTATAATAAGTGGTCTCCTCTGTTTAGTGTAGACTTGATTGTTATTGAACAGATAGTAGGAAAAAAAGGAAAAAGAAGAAACATTCTGAAGGTGAAGGATGTAGAGCAGGAGAGAATAAACTAACCCCAGAGAGTAATTCTCTTCCATCTTGCATTGATAAACTAAGAGAGGAGCTTTCTTGTCCAGTATGATTCTTGTGACATTTCATACAACAATTTTGTTTTAATTTCATATCAATGTTGGAATATTTTATATAATCTTTTTTTACACATGTCCACAGATTTGTTGGGAGATATGCTATGAGCCAACAAGCCTTTGGTGTGGTCACAGGTATTATATCCAACGGCACCCTCATTCTTAGTTTTAATTACTTTTTTATCAATCTTTTTTTTAAAGATATATTAATAGTATTCTTACCTTTCCTCTATATGACTTGAAGACATAACCTTTTAGGTGTAGCAGAAACGTCTTACTAACTGATGTGCCTTTTGATGTTAATCAACTTTTTAGAAACTCTTTCTAAGAAAAATAAAAAGAAAATATGATTGGTAAACCTAGCTTTATTTCTTTTAAAGATAGGAAAATGAAAAAAATTGTTTGGTATAAATATTGTCAAAATATGTTTTGGAAACCGAAAAACAAAAAACTTGTTTGATATGGATTTCGATTTTTCAATAATCGTTCAAACATGTTTTTTTATTTGAATATGATAAAATAGTTTTTAATCTAATATCTATTATATCAAATAAACAAATAGTAAGAAATATTTTTATAAAAGGATAGATTTTTATGTAAGACTTGTTTGATAGATACTCCCTCCGGTCCTTAATATAAGAAAAAATTCACTTTTTAGGTTCATTGAATAAATGATGTATTTAGCCTATATTGTAGGCTAGATACATCATTTACTCAATGAACCTAAAAAGTATATTTGTGTTAAATGGTGTTGAATTGTTTTTTTATTGTAAGGGGAATTTATATGCAATAAAAAATGTCCAAAACCAAAATATATTTGTGTTAAATGGTGTTGAATTGTTTTTTTATTTCAAAACAATTTTCCATCAAAACCCAACCGAAAAAATATGTTTCATAAGTTATGTTTTTATTTTAAGGCTAATATGACCAATGATCATCAACTACCATTTTGACTACCATCAACCATCGTCTTTTACTATGACAGCCGCCAAACTAGTGCTCTCGAGTAGTAACAACAACCACTGTAACCACCCTGACCACCACTCCAATCATCACCGACCACTACTCTAGCCACTGTCAACTACCACTAACCACCTCATGATCATCAATTTGACCACTACCAACTATCACTTTCACCGCTGCCAACTTCACTTCAACCACCTGAAAATTGTTTTGGGACAAACTCGTCTCGCGAGGAAAATTGTCTGCGATCAATTTGGATCATTACTCAAGATAAAAAGTGATTTTCCTTGCAGTGTTGTAGAGAACGCATTTGGTAGGCTTATTGTTGTCAAAGTGGTGTGTCAAAGTGATCTTGAGTAGGATACATGCAAACTCACTCCGATGCGCAAGTCAGTATTGAGAATAAAAGCGTGTAGCAGGGAATGAGAATGTACCTATTTTTGAAGTGATTGATAGGGAGAAAGAAAATGATTGAAATGGGAAGAAATAATAAAAAGTATGTCAATAATAAAAGAAAATAAAGTACAATATTTCCCCAAAAAAAAGGGAGGTGTCAAGTACCAAGAATGTCTAATTTTGTAATTTTCTTAGCATATAATATTCTTATATTTTATTATATTGTAATAATTAATTTCTCCTTTTTTCTTCTTTCCTTGCTCTCATTTTATGAAAAGAGAGTTACTTAGTACTAATCAACACATACATACTAGGCATAGCAATAAAATCCATACCTGCAGGGACCCACCCAAACCCACTCATATTTGACGGGTTTTCCCTGCTTTGACTGAGTTTGGTTTTCCCCCAAAATCAAAATACGGGGATGGGGTGGGGAATGAGGATCGAGTTACCCACCTCGAACCTGTAACACCCCCTTTCTACTAATTATAAAAATCAGAGTTTTCAAAAACTTTCGCGTCTCACCCACAAGGGAGCGCTACATTTACTCCAAACAACAAAACAACAATAAACATCAACATTATAATCCAATAATAACGCAATGAGATACATAGCACTTCAAATCCGGGACGAACCCTCAAACACCTGTTTAATAGCACCAGATATGTTCACATCACCTCGCAGCAGAATATTAACGAGTCTAGTAATTATATTCATGCATCACCAAATAAACAGTTTAGGCAACATCAACTAAAACAACAATAAATAAACTAAATCGTCCCCCCAGGTGCTACGTATTAGAGCAGAGACAACACAGACCCAACTAAGGAAGGTAGAGGAAACCTTCACTCGCGAACACCTGCACGTTGCCGACATAAGAAGCAACATATAAAGCAGAAGGGTGAGTCTCTAACATACATAATGGCATACATGATAAGCATTATATTAGAGTCAGGCAACTAGAGCACCATTTCACAACAAACACGGCATATAACATCACCAGTATACAACAACAGCTCATAAACATTCAAGAGACATCACCAATTGCATGAATAAATGCATGAGATGCAACCCACACCAACGGGCATATGCATGTGGTACCATCATCACCAATATTTGCCATTCAGGCATCATCACCTATGTTTATTTATAAGGCCGAAGCCTACATCACCAATAAGTGCATATGAAACATGTGACTCCATGATCAATGCACCAACAACAATAATTCACCATATAATAATAAATAAAATACAACATCACCGATAATTATTGAATTAATCATCACCTTAAAATGGTCATAGACCCATCACCATCACCTGATTTAATACACCAGATACATCACCAAATATTTATTAAATTACACCAAATACATCACCAATTATTTATTTAAACTCACCGGATACACCAACACCACATTTATAGACTACTTTATAAGTCCAAGACACGGGACAGCCACCGGGGCCCCACAGCCAAAACAGGCAACACCGACACCGGGCAGCACTAGACAGCACTAGACAGCACTGGGCAACACTGCCCAGCACCACAGGCAACACTGGCAGCACGCTGCACCAGCACACAGGCAACACTGCGCCACAGCACCTTGGCGCAGGCAGCAACATTGGCGCAGCACTGGGCAACACTGGCGCCCAGCACAGCGCCACACAGCAACGCAACACAGGCACTGGCGCCAAGACAGCGCCAGACATTCGCCAAGACAGCGCCAGACATCGCCAAGACAGCATGGCACGGGCATGGGCACTGGCGCCCAGCACCGGGCCAGACACACAGCTATGCTGGCGCACCTGGGCAACACTGTCAGGGCGCCAACACCAGACACAGCACACACCACTGGCGCACCTCGGCAACACTGCCAGGGCGCCAGCACTAGACACAGCAACACGCCCAGCGCGCCAGCACAGGCAGCGCACAAGGGCAGGCGCCAAGGGCATGGGCATGTGCCCAGCCCGCGCCACACACAGCACCGGGGCACGCAGGGGCAACACGCCCTGCGCCCACGCACACCCACACACAACACGCAGCAGGGCAGGGCACTGGCGCCCATGCCCGCGCCTAATTTCCCACGCACACACACACACACCTCGCCACACCGTGGCACACACAAGGGCACATGGGCATTGCCCAGCCCGTGCACAACAACACCTGACACGCGCACAAGGGCAGGCACGTTGGCGCCCAAGATTTGGCGCACAAGGCAGCCACAAGACACGCGCACAAAGGCGCCATGGGCACATGCCCACACACCATGGCGCACCGGGGCATGCCATGGGCATGACACCCGCGCCCAACACACCGTGGCATGGCACAAGGGCACTTTGCCCGTGCCTCAACACGCAACCACGCACCACAACACATGACACGCACATGGGCACAAGACACTTGGCGCCTAGCCCGTGGCACAACAACAACAACAACAACAAGCAACACGGCACAAGGCACTTGGCCTAGCCGTGACCATACCCAAGACACTGAGACACACCAAGACTCAAACACCAATTTCAACATCACCTATTCATGTATAACATCAAACACCTTACAAGCAATTTGTCAAACACCATACAAGCACCGTATATTTACATTTCAAATCATTGGAACATTTTATCAAACACCTTGAATGCACCATTAACATCATATTCATTCCAACACCAAACATAGCAAAATTTCACCAGATTGAATTCAAGGACATTAACAATCAGTCAACCATCACACCAATTAACTCATAAACAATCTAGAACCTAACCCACACATAACTCCCATCATATATCCCGTTATGTGAGAAGAGAGCCCCCTTACCTTGAAAACTTGAAGAAGACCAAGCAAAACTCCAAGAAATTCCAAGAACAACCACGCAAGCCTCCTCCTTCTCCTTTCCTCTTGAAATTCGCATGAGCTCCTCCTCCTCTCTCCTCAAGCCGTCGCACTTCTCTCTCTCTCTCACTCTATCTCTTGATTTCTTTTTTGATTTGGTTCAAATGAGAACCATCTCATAAACCCCTAGACTAGACAAATGACTATTGGGCCTAACTAATGGATCATGGGCCTCCTATTCCCACTCCATTAATTACTCAAAATACCTCCTGAAGGAATTAAAACTCCAAATTATTATTTTAACTTAATAAAATATTGTAAGCCTTAAATAACTTAATTAAATAATTAATTAAATTATTTTAGGGCGTTACAACCCTCCCCCACTTAGAATATTTCGTCCTCGAAATCTTACTTGAATCGAACAACTCTGGGTAGGATTCACGCATCTTGCTCTCCAACTCCCACGTCATGCTTTCACCAGCAGCTCCCAACCAAACTACTTTCACCAAGTTTATCTCCTTGCCCCTTAGAATCTTTACTTCACAATCCTCAATCCGCACTGGCATCGTCTCCACGGTGAGATTATCTCTCACTTGCACATCGTCCATATGAATCACATGAGATGGATCTGGGACATACTTCCGAAGCTGCGACACATGAAACACATTATGCAAGTTCGAAAGATTAGGTGGCAAGGCCACCCGATAAGCAACATTTCCAACTCTCTCCGAAATCTGATATGGGCCAATAAAACGAGGAGACAACTTCTTAGACTTCAAAGCACGCCCAACACCGGTCATAGGTGTGACTCTAAAAAACACATGATCTCCAGCTTGAAATTCCAAATCCTTCCTCCGCTTATCATTATAACTCTTTTGTCTACTTTGCGAAGCTTTCATCTTCTCACGAATCAACTTCACTTTCTCAGTACTGATGTGTCCTCCCTCACATACCAAGCTCACAATTGTCCTCCCTCACAATTACAATCTAAGTGCACATACCAAGCAAGTGCCAACACAATAACATGTTGATGGACTATTCTATATTTCCCTTGAAAATCAAATGGAATCAATTGCATGAGCACCACTTATTACTGTTTTTGCACCATGCAAAGCTTTAACTAAATGACTAACGCGTATGCCAAACCAACCTACAAAATCATTTTATCACAAATCAATTTACTCAATTCAATTTGAAGAAATGATCAGTGATATGCTTAATATATAAGACTTAAAATAAGTGTCCTACTTGAAGAAATATTTCAATTTGATGAGGAAAACAAATACCATATATTATGTACACTTGATATTTGGTCAAAGTTTCACTTTGGCTCTTTTTCTCTCTCGTTTTGGTTCTTTATCTTTCATTACTGTGTCAGTTTGGCCCTCAACAATGGTAATTTTGCTGTAGAGCACCAAATTGAACGATTCTTGAGTCTAAAGTGCTTAAAATTCAACAACGAACCAGAATATCTCTCACTTGCACATCGTCCATATGAATCACATGGATCTGGGACATACTTCCGAAGCTGCGACACATGAAACACATTATGCAAGTTCGAAAGATTAGGTGGCAAGGCCACCCGATAAGCAATATTTCCAACTCTCTCCGAAATCTAATATGGGCCAATAAAACGAGGAGACAACTTCTTAGACTTTAAAGCACGCCCAACACCGGTCATAGGTGTGACTCTCAAAAACACATGATCACCAGCTTGAAATTCCAAATCCTTCATCCGCTTATCATGATAACTCTTTTGTCTACTTTGCGAAGCTTTCATCTTCTCACGAATCAACTTCGCTTTCTCAGTGGTCTCTCGAACATCACCACTTTTCTAAAAATAATATATTTAATTCTATTTTATCTTCCTTTCTAACACTCTCTCTTATTTTCCTTTCTTACTTTTCACTCTTCCCAACATTTCACTTTTCCCAATTTCACTTTTCTCAATCCCTTTCTCTCTCTTTCCATCCACCATTAATTCAAATTCACACTCTCTCACTAATCTATTATTATTATTATTATTATTATTATATTATTATTATTATTATTATTATTATTATCTATATAATCTAATCTAATCTAATACCTATTTATACTAATACACTACTTTTTTCTCTTACACTCTCTGTCTTCCTTTTTTTTCTTTACTTTTTTTTTCTCATAAACAACTCTTATCTTTCTTTTATAACTTCACTTTAGTTTCTTTAACTAAATCTCTAAATTATATAAACACCTACTATAATATACTAATCAACAAAAATAATTTATTGAAGCTACGAGATAAAAACACTGATATTTAGAAAAACACGGGATAACTGCAGTAACATTTAAAAAAACACGAGATTAATATTTTCCATTGATAATTATAATTTTTAAATACTACTATAAACCTATCTAAAAAACAAGAAGCCTTGATGGCTTTTAAACTACTAATTAATATAAAATAAATATTTTTTATTGATAATTTACTACCTAACTTTTACTATCTACTAATAATCTACTAAGCAACTAAAGTAATCAATTAAAACTACGAGACACCTACACTATATTAAAAAAATAACGGATAACTGCAGTGGTAAATAAAAAAATATATGTGATGAATATTTGCCTTCTTATTGATAATCCATCTCTATTTTACTATATACTATAATATACTAACCAGCTAAAATAATTTATTGAAACTATGAGATAAAAACACGAGATAACTATAGTGATACATAACAAAGCACGGGATTAATGTTTGCCATTTATAATTATAATATTTGAAGACTACTATAAACCTACTACCCAAAAAAATAACAAGGCTTGATGGCTATTTAAACTATTAATTAATATAAAACAAATATTGCTTATTGATAATTTACTATATAACTTTTACTACCTGCTATAATCTACTAATAAACTAAAGTAATCAATTGAAAATACGAGAAAGCTGCACTGATATATTAAAAAACACGGGAAACCTACAGTGATATATAAAAAACACGGGATTAATATTTGCCATTGATAATTAGAATTTTTGAAGACTAATTTACTATCTAACTTCTACTATAATCCACTAATCAATTGAAACTACAAGATAACTGCACTGATATATTAAAAAAATATGGGATAACTGCAGTGATATATAAAAAAATCACGGGATTAATATTTGCCATTAATAATTATAATTTTTGAAGACTCCTATAAACCTACTATCCAAAAAAACATTGGTGACTTTTTTTTGATTCGAAGGAGGCCCGATGACCTAACACACACACACTAGGGAATAGGAGAGTGGCAGGATCGGGGATCGAACCCCGTACACCACAAATATGTCCTCGCAGCTTTTACCAGCTGAGCTGCCACAAGGGGACAGAAAGCTTGGTGACTATTTAAACTACTAATCAATATAAAATAAATATTTCTTATTGATAATTTACTATCTAACTTTTACTATCTACTAATAAAATAAATTAATCAAATGAAACTACGAGACACCTGCACTGATATATTAAAAAACATTGGATAGTGTGACACCATTTACCCCAAAAGTAATTATGAAGGAAAAGTACGAAAAACGAGTAAAACTGTTTTTAAAATCAAAAGTACAATTCCATTTCTGAAATACTTTTCGCGAGTCCAACTCCTTAAATCAAAAAACATGATTTATAATAAAAATTAACGACTAAGATGATGAAACATTTCCTTCGGTACAGTAGCAAAAATGACTTTAAATATAATATTAAAATTACAACCCGTATCCCGATGTCACATAATCAGAGCAATTAACCTTTAATCTAATAAACTAAAACTGGAGTGATCTCAACGCGAAGAATCAAATCTCTCCTGCTGCCTAGAAGGCCACTCAATAGCACCTGGAAAACAATCTAACAAAGTGGTGCACGGGTGAGAAAGAGTGTCCAAACCATATAAAGAACATAGGACCGAAACTAAAATAGCAAAGACTATCACATAACGAGGAATGAATCTACAATAACAGTTACAATCTTCCTAACACACATGAATAAATAATCCTTAACTTATCTTCAACTAATACTAGTGTCGCGACCTCACGTATGGTCCTAGGACTACAAGCAGCAACATCAACGTCAACGGGATCAGGACAATCATCATCATCATCAACAATAACGACAACCACAATAACAACAACAACGTCAACAACAACGACAACGACTATAGGACCAGGATACATTGCCTGAACGGGATACCTTGCCCGATAATGCCCTATAGGGAACAACATCAATAGGACTGGGAAACCTTGCCCGAACGGGATACCTTGCCCGATAACGCCCTACGAAGAACAATAACACGAGGACTGAGAGGACCAGGAAACCTTGCCTGAACGGGATACCTTGCCCGATAATGCCCTACTAGAACATCAGGACCGAGAAACCATGCTCGAACGGGATACTTTGCCCGATAATGCCCTGAAGAACACCCAAAAGAGGACTATGAGGACCGGGAAACCTTGCCCGAACGGGATACCTTGCCCGATAATGCCCCCGGTAACATCAACAACGACGACAAAGACGACAACGACAACAATGACGATAATGACAACGACGACAACACCATCACCATTCTTTGAGGAACTACTCGCCCATATTGCGACGAGTCCTTGCCCATACTGCGACAAGGTTCCTCCTAGAACTTAAATTACTAAGGTACAACTCGCTCATACTGCAACGAGTCCTTGTCCATGCTGCGACAAGGTTCCTTAAACAAATCTCGATCGCAAAGATACCGCTCGTCCATACTGCAACGAGTTCTGCCCCTGCTGCGACAAAATCCTTCAACACGAACCAGCTTGCTAATCATCGACGAAGGATAACTTGTCCATCATGCGACAAGTCTCCCATAACAAAACACGAGTCAACCAGTAATCACCACAAGCAAGAACATCAAGTCATTCAATGACATTGTCAACTCCAAGTCAAACTTGGCTACATTAACGCTAAGGTTCTCGTCTATGTCTCAAGCGACATGAATTTCTTATTATCTATAGCCGGTGTCACCCGGGTCCATTAGTACATTAGATACTAACTCATCTCGCATTACAGCTAACTCTTCATTTTCATTTAAGTAATTTACAATTAATAATAACTAACTCTCTAGTTATATATACTCATGCTTGAAACAATCGATAAACTCGACATATTATCTATAGTCCTCTCTATCATTAAATTACAGTCATCTAAATAAATAATTTACAGTCATCCGAGTTGAATAAATAATTAAAAAAATAAATAAACAAATAAATAAAGGACAATGGGAATAGCGATAATCATTACTAGCATAGTCTTATCCCTTATTCCCCATATAGAAAAGAGACTATTTCCCCCGTACCTGATATCGAAGGGCATTCCAAGAGCAATCAATGAAGACAAATGACGAGTTCTCGAACGTGATTTAATCCAAGTGGTATGAGGTTAAACTCGAACACGTACCATTATGAAACAGCAACATTCTATTGTTATTCGCTAGGAACTTAAAAGATACTTACTCGCTCGCTTGATGAATACACTATACAATTCTTTAAAAATAATCTAATAAAATATAGTTTGAAAAATGAAAGTATTGAATCATTATCTCATAAAACATAGTCCAACATGAAACTCAAAATATCTTTGTATAAGTTTCTTAACTCCATATAATTACAAAAGGATTAAAAGGTCAGAGGCATCTTCTTTAAACGTAAAGGTCTTTAAGAAGATATCCTAAATTATTTGTAGAGCTAGTTGCATAAAGATACATAATTCATCCCTTCAATATTGGTTTTGTTGGATAAAATCAATATACAGTTTATTACTATTAGTATGATAATATCATTTCAGTCGGATTCAATTATGTGATGATCAGAATAAAATAAGAGAAAGAAGAGGAATGGGTGAACTTACCAAAAGGAGCCTCAACAGCTAGTTTCGGAACCGAGAGAGGTGACGCGGCGTGGTGTATGAAAATCGCGTTCGAACACGGTGGCTATGGAGTTTTCGCCGATGAGGTGGCGACGACAACACGTGATAGGGACTTTGAATAGCCAAATAGATGCCGGAAATGGATTCAGGAGGCAATTTGGAGTGGGAAGGTCGATTTTGGGAGTTAACTGTGGTCTATGGGGTGAGAATGAAATTGGGGAAGAAGAGAGTTATGTTTTTCACGCTGGTTTGGCTGGAGGAAGAAGAAAGAGTTTGTGGGTATCATCCGGGTCGGGTTTCACGTTGGGCTTCTGCTATTAGGCTAAGAATTGGTTGGATTTAGTGGCTGGGGTGCGCCTAACAAGGAAATGGAGGGTGTGCGCGAGTAAAAAGCATAAAAAAAAACATCTTTGGTCCACATTTAAATCCCAATTCAAGTATACAACTATTTTAGCACTTTAATAACCCAAAATCATTGCTAAAAGCCAATTATATTTTAAACACTAATATTTTGTAAAATAAATAAATAAATAACAATCACATATTACCAATGGCCTGTAAAATACCTTTAAATGTGATTTCCACTAACTTTAATAACTCAATTATACAATAAATTAAAATAATTTAATTTATCAATTCAAAATAATTCATAAAACAAGTATGTATCAAAAGAACCGCAACATACGAAAAACGGGGTGTTACAGATAGCTGCAGTGATATATAAAAAAAATACGAGATTAATATTTGTCATTGATAATTATAATTTTTGAAGATTGATTTACAATCTAACTTTTACTATCTACTATAATCTATTAATCAACTAAAATAATCAATTGAAACTACGAGATAACTGCACTGGTATATTAAAAAAACACGAGAAAACTACTATAATATATAAAAAAAACACGAGATTAACATTTGCCATTGATAATTATAATTTTTGACGACTACTATAAACCTACTATAAAAAAAAAAGCCTTGATGGCTACTCAAATTATTAATTAATATAAAATAAATATTTCTTATTGATAATTTACTATATAACTTTTAATATCTACTATATTCTACTAATCAACTCAAGTAATCAATTGAAACTATGAGATAACTGATATACTAAAAAATACGGAGAAATTGTAGTGATATATAAAAAAAATATGGGATAAATATGTGCCAATGATAATTTTAACTTTTGAAGACTACTACTATAAATCCACTATCTAAATAAACAAGAAAGCTTAATGACCGTTAAAATTACTAATTAATATTCAAACACATCATCACGTTGTTAAGGAAACTATCTTTTAAACTTTATCATTTGTGTCTCTTTCTCATATTGTTATAGCCATTAGTCTTCTTTACAATCTCTATTTTATTTATATTCTTGAGTACTATTCGTAACACATAACGCGATTCACCCATGCGATATGCACGGGTATGTTACTAGTAAATATAAGAAACAGAGTTTTATTTTCAGTCACATTAATTGATCAATTTCATATTTTTGGAAAGTGTTCACAGCCGGACCGACTGTTACCAAAGGCTCAGAAGGTTGTGCCCACAATCGGGCCGACTATTACCCATGAGCATGAGGATATGATAACCGAGGGGCTCCACCAAACACTGGGATTGAGGGACTCCACCAGACACGAGGACCGAGGGAGTTTGCTCTTCACCCTAAGGCTCGACTCGCTTCATAATTCGACTGACCAAGACGAGGGGCGTTTATTTTAAGAAATCCCTATAAATATATATAGCGGTGTCCCCGTGTCCTATATTTTGAGTAATAGTCGTGTCGGCGTGTCCATGTCCGCGTGGTGCTTCATTGGTTCCCCCACCACACCCCCCCCCCCCCCCAAATAAAAATTACATCCCTTTTCCTCCTATTAATTATATATATTATATATATAATATATAATTTTGTAGTGCCGCATGCATTGAGTAATCACCGCCAGCTGGCATGATTCTGTTTCGCGCGGAATGTCCAACTCCAACAGAATCACACTTCAATTCAACGTGATTCCAAATTATTTCAAAAAATTCAATTTCAAATCCGGAAAATCATTTAAAGTTTGGAATCCGTTAGTTAGTATAAATAGAGTGACAAAAGGTGAAGAGAGTGAGAAGAGAAGGAGAGTTAGAAGAGGAAGTTGCACAGAGAGTGAAAAGCTTCAACGAACTTCCATGGCGGTAAGTAAAACTAAGTTGCATCTCTATCTTCATTTTTCTTCTATCATTCTCATAATAACATTGTGATATGGACGTGTACATCTTCATCTTTCTTCTATAGTGTACATCTTCATCTTCATGATTGTGATTGTTTTTTGTTTATAACATTGGCGGTTAGTAAAAGTTGCTTCTCTATATCTTCATTTTTCTTCATTATTCTGTTATCATTGTGATTTATATTGATTATTTTACACATTTAATTTCCTTATCTTTACATCTACACTTTGTGATTGTTCTTTGTTGTTGATGATAATACATTATTGTGATTGTTGTGAAGATCTTGAAGAGACGTCAGAGAGAATACGATGAAGAGATCAAGCAAGCTCAACGTCATCTCATTGAACTGGATAGGGTAAATAATATACATATTGTATTATTTTAGAATTAAGGAAGCAATTGATAAAATAAATAACATTGTATATTGGATTTATTTGTTCTTAATTAGAAAATCAAGCGGAAACAAATCACTTTGGGAGTGTTCTTGAGCAATAGGTCGGGCCTCATGAGAGAATGGAAAAAGTACAACAATGTAAAAGACCAAGATCCTAAGATTCTGACCAGAGAAATTGCTATTGGACTACGGTAGATGATTATTCATTACAATTACAATTACATTGATAATATTTATTTAATTTGTTTGAATATATTTATATTTATTTGTATTTTTAGCCAAAAGCGTGTGATTGAAACAATTGAAGCAGAGGTGAGGCAATCTCAACAGAGGCTCACGACACTTATAAATGAAAGGATGGGGAAGGATGATAAAGTGAAGCTAGCAAGGGTTGTTAGGGTGATTGAAAGAATTGGTGAAGGAGCAAAGGCTATTCATGTTGTTCAGGTCTCTCTGCTAGAGGATCCAAAGCACCTTATGATTCGAACTGTGCTTGGCATGGTCAGACAAGGAGATGTGTTGACCTTATTGTTGCCTGAAGTCTAGTGATATATAGTTCCCATTTCTTCTCCCTTTATACCTTTGTTGTTATCTGATGTGTGTGTTGTTAAATGGTTTGAATAATTGTAATCTAGTTTGACTTTTATTAGCTTTGACTTTACATTAGTGCTGCAATATTCTGTTAAGTGTGGTTTCGGCACTTAAGTGAACTTGGTATAAATACCTTTGTTGTAAATAATTACTCAGTTAGTTGTTGAGTCATTGAATGAAATTCTGTTTTCAGTTACTACCGTTTTCTCTCTCAATTTTAAAGTATTCGATTTAACAAAAAATTTAAAGTATTCATTTCAGCTCCTACACATTTATGGTTTTGTGCCAAATTAATCCCTCGTCCTTGACTTATATTTACCTTATATCATTCTCCAGTTAAGTACTCATTTAAGTCCCTAAAAATTTCAATTTTGAGACAAATTAGCCAATCGTATCTAACTTATATCATCCGGTATTCTTCACCATTTGAGTACCCATTTAAGACCCTAAGATTTCCAAATTATACTCATTAGTCCCTCGTGTCCGACGTAGTTGAATGTAAGAGATATTTGCTGCTTGAAGGTTCCATAAGTTGCTCCTCCGCTTCTTTTCCTTGATACGTACTTATGCATAAGTTGTTTCTAAAAATAAAGGATAAAAAAATGTTAAACTATTTTTCTATAAACCACAAGCTATTTTTATAAGCTATCTTTTGGAGCTAATTGGGATTAGTTAAAAATAACTTATAAACAAGTCATAAGTCATTTTCATAAGCTCTACCAAATTGCTCCTCCGGCTGGCTGACGAAATGTTTTTCCTTTTCTCTTCTTTTCCGAAATTTCTACTTTTTTTTCTTATTCTCAGATATACACTAATGCTGATTCTAATTTTCTTTTGCAGCAAGAAAATACGCATCAATTATAAGGTCAGTTTTATATCTTAATTGTAATCTTGAGTAGTACATTCATAGTGATACTACTCTATATCTAAATATAAGCAAAAGATCTGTTTTTAGACCAAATACATTGACATTTTTGCTTATATTTAAGTTCTATTACATTTGGTCTAATCAAAACTCAAAATGTTTGAATATCTAAGAAAATATAAATCATGAATCATTCAAATCAAATCCCACCCTCCATAATGCCATGTCATAAACTTCAAAAGACCATCAACCGTTGATCTAATGCGCTGCTACAACCCTTTGACAAATCACAGCCATGCATTGCAAAAAAAAAAAAAACTCATCCAACGGCTGCAATTTTACATATCAGCACAACATGAATAGATTTAAATTGGAGCCGAAATTGTAGGGGGAGTTTATTACCATGATTAATTACAAATATGAAACTTCCACCGTTTCCAGCTATTCCCTTAAAAATTGGATCGCAATCAATTGACATTATTATCCTAATTTCGGTTCAAACACACTAAACCAGGGAAAATAACACCCAGACCCTAAACGCTTTGTGGTTGCGCAGCCACTCTCCAGGGAAGAAACCACTGAAATAATCGTTTTCATTCCTTACGGCAATTTCATCATGGAAGATGCCACTGTCTCCAACTCTCTCAAATCACAAGAATTCAACCCTCTGGATCCAATTCTGAATAGAAAAAAAATGAATGGCTCAGTTGCTTGAGCAATTCTTTTACGATTTCTTGCTCCGCTGTCAACATGTCAACCTTGAGGCTTTACAAACATTCCCTCCTGCACAAGTAGATTCATTTTCATTGTTACTTTGAATAACTGTGTATCAAATTATGTATAATGATTCCATACTTCAGTAATTCAATTTTTGCTGTCTTTCAGGAAGGGCACTATGTCGTGATGGCACACGTAACCGATGTTTTTTCACCAAATGCATAAGAGAAGTAGTATAACATACAAAGTTCATATTTCATGGTGAAATTTATGATCGTAATATCTTGAATCTTTTACGAAACTAACCTTAAACCTTGCAGATTTGGAGTAGAATTGAAGGTGAGAGTTCACACTGGAACCTCAGACTTCGCGCTTATAGGGTACTCAGCAAGGAACTTTTCCGGCCTCCATCTACCAGCCCATGATCGTAGTCAGCTGGTAATAATGTTTTCCACGCACTAATTCTGAAGTGCGACTGTTTGTATTTTTTACCTGCACGACACATGAGTTTTTCAAAATCATCATGTTTCACAGTAAAGCTAGGTGTGAACATCAATTTGGTTTAAAAAGATACAAGAACAATGTTAAAATATGCCAACTACACGAATTTGTATTACCTATCATTGCTTCAGCACCCTTCAAGAACTAATTAGAGTTACCTTATTATGGGAAAAAACAAGAACATATAATTATAATGTTATATGATGCTTTATCTACTTCTAATTTTAGACCCAAATTTGGACATAAGGAGATCCCAGTGATTACATCCAAATCTGACATTACATATGCAGCAACCCTATGAAATACTAATTTCTGTTATTGATATAGGGGATTTCTGATTGGTCTGTTTCTTACAGGTTCTTTAAAAATGGAGCTTCCCTATTGGATTTTTGGAGATTTTCTCAATCACTATGACTATGTGAACATTGGATTCCTGGAGACTGGTATTCAAGCAGAGGTATGTACATGTATCTAGGCACGAGTATATCAAATCAATGGCTAAGTCAATCTCATTACAGGGAAGAAGATATAAAAGATGATTAAAATAATTTGATCAGTTAAGCCCACTGTATGTACTCCTTAGTGGCTGCGAATTTAGGTTTTTCTTTGATCTCCATCAACAAAGTCTATGACAAAACTAGAAAAGAAGATTAAAATAAAAAGATTAGTTTATCTGAAATATAAAATACAACATTAGAGATACATTATAGCTAGAAAAATATGTACATTTTTTAATAGTGTATTGATTCTGATATTTGCCATATAAGTTATTTATAATTTTAGGAATGGAACAATGATAGGATGTCTTATAAAATATAAGCCCTAATGAGTACGTACTGTAGATAGTTATAAGGGTACATCAGTTTTAATATATTTGTGATCTTTTAAAAAAAGGAGGAAGTTCTATATAGTACAAAACTATGTTGATGTTTAAAAAGTATCAGGAATTGTTTAAACTGATGTACATTTGTGATGTGCAGGAATTTCCAACATCAAATAATTATTTGGGGCGGTTTTTAATTTCACCAAGTTCAGAACAACAGCAGGATGCTAACATAAATTACAAGAATCCAACGTACAAATCAATGTATTTCAGCAGAACAAAGTTAAAGAATGACAAAAAATAAACGAAAATTTTGGAATGTTATAGGGGGATACCTCTACCGTAGGAGCTTCGATGATTGGATCTTCCCCTCTCATCTTCGTCCTCCTTCTATCACGTGATGAAGAGGCACTGAAATCAGATCCCATTGTTGATTTTCTTGGACTACGGAATCGGTGAAACGACGGAGCTCGTGCCGGTGAACAGTCAGAGAAACGGTCAGCTAAAGTCATCTACTAAATTGAAGATGTTTATACTGCTGAATATTTGGCATGCCATTCAACACACTGCCTCTCCAAGTCATCTGTGGCAATGTCTAAAAGCACAGTCAGAGAATCGGTCAGAAATGAGATCTCAAGTAAAACAACAATGACGTTGCAGGTGTTTTACCTTCTATATCATTTCAATCTCAATACAGGTAGTGGCCCACCAAGGTGTATAGAATCAAATAAATTGGGTTCAGCTTGACAAGATATTGGCAGAGCAACTTTAGATGGCTCATCTCGCACTGCTAACAAAAGTGAGGACATGAAAGCTGAGTTACTATTGAAAAACAACATGAATAAAAAGAATGGAGACAGAGATTTTAGAATGCAACAATGAGTCATTTAGGTACTTCGAAAGGCTCGCAATTTGATCATTTTAATAGTTTGTAGAGTAAATGTCAATGTATGACAAGTTATAACTTTTCTCAAAATAAAACAAACTAATATCACATTAGAAATGCCTACAAAACAATGGTTAAAAACTTCTCACTCCAGATAAGTATAAGATAAAATCCGAAACTGAAGCTTGAAGGATGAATCATGAAAATTCATATGATATTATTATCTCAATTTAAGATCTCAGAATATAATTTGACTTAAGTATAAAATCCAATTTTAGCAATACGCAGAAACAAAAGCAATGGTTATTCAACTGATCTCCCCATATAGATATAGAAGCTCCAGTTGAAATTATATGAACAAGAAGCACGCTTGCCATTCGAAGGCTACAACATATTATTTGGGTTTTATATCAAATGGATATCTCAAAAAAAATCTAACCAACTTCCAAATAATTAGTGGGTTGTAGACAAAGAAGAAGCAATGAAATTGTGCAAAATGGAAGTTTGATAGAACGAAAGGCAAAAACTCAGGTTAGACTTTTGCGAAATAGAAAAATCCCAATGGGGGACTTGAACAGAATTGAACAATTAAATAATGGAACAGAATTAACCAAGAGACGAAGAGATCAGAATAGAACTGAACAATTAGAGAATTGAATAGAATAACCAATCAACAAAGTTGAACAATTAAGAAATTAGGGTTTCTAAATCACATCAATCAAACCACAGTTCATGGAGATATTGAAATTAAAATGTGAATCTTTCTTATTCTACTGAAAGTATCAACTATCAAAGTCGTTGTATATAAACGAACGAACTGTGATTGAGTACCAAACACTTACCTGACCAGCGGGTTTTGTACGACGCCGTCCACCGTGAGACGAAGAGGATGAGCCCTTTTGAGCTATCGTCGATCGGAATCACGGTTCAAGGATCCGCTGGGTATAGCCGCCGTGAAACAGAGAACCTCCGCAAATTCTTCCACTGTCTTGCGTTTCCACGAAAGGATAGTGAATCGTTTCAATCGTGAACCACTTCATGAGACAGGTAAGTGGAACTGAATTTAATTATGGAATTTTTAAACTATCGCTAAATATACTTTGATAGACTAATATACCCTTAATGGTTCTTTTTTTGGTCAAAATACCTTTAATGGTTAAAACCCTCTCTATTATTGGGCTTCAATGTAGTTGACTTTGGGTAAGCTACCTAACTTTATAAGGCCTAACTAACAACACCTTTGTAATGGACCAAAGGAGGAAAAAATAATTTTTGGAATATATTCCATACTTTCTTAAATAATTTTTCTAACAAACTTTCGAACCTATTCATGACATTGCAGTATAATTTATAAATAATCTTTCCAATCAATCTTTGGAAAAAATAATCTTTCAAACCCAACAAAAACATCTTACCAACATTGCGGTTAAAGAAGGGTAATAGATATAAGTTATAATTACATTTAGGAAAAAATAAAAAAGTTCCACAATATTGTAAATATAAATTAAACTATTTAAATGTCTACATGGATATCAATTTATCCAATTTTAGGTGAATAATTTAAAGTTTAGTAATTTTATGTCTAAATGGATACATGTGCTATCAATAATCAAATTGGTGTATAATATTATAGTTTAGTTGCAGAGCCTCTCCACAGTATTCGATATCTCACGGAATCCACTTCGATTTACAAACTCTACTTTAAAATTTTGTAAATAACTTTTGTTACTTTTACATTAACAAGTCAATGTTTAAACAAATGAATCTCGACCCTTGCTGGCACATAATATATGTACATATTCATCTGCGACCAGTAAACAAACCCCACATAAAAATCTCAAAGCCTTTATTAAAACGAATTTTACACTCGGCTTTGTATTTTCTAACTTACTGCTATATATTCAGATTTTCTAACAGCCAACATCGTCTTGGTTTCTAAATAGATTTGTTTACAATTTAAACCAATCAAAAATTTGTCTCCCCGTGCATCGCACGGGTTTCAAACTAGTAACCAATCAAACAAGAAACACCAATCGGAAAAGTTATAGATCGAATGTCCTTTCGCAACTACAACAAACCAACGTCGAGATACTTAGGCAACTAGTTGTCTTATGTGTAGTGTCAAAGAATGTATTGTAGTTTTCTTTATCATGCCATTGGTGCGTCGCGTGGCTCTCACCTTCCAATAGGGTTTTTAACACAACCAAAATTCGAACTCGAGATTCCAGAATGAGACCCAAGTCTAGTTACCATATGAATATCATATGCTAACAAATTTTAAAAAAAAAAAAAAACATTCCAAATACTTGACACCTCACATTTTTTTGGTCAAAATTGTACTTTATTCACTTTTTATTGACTTACTTTTTATTATTTCTTTTCATTTCAATCATTTTCTCTCTCCTTATCAAACATTTCAAAAATAGGTACATTCACTTTTCCTGCTACACTCTTGTATTCTTAATAATGACTTGCACGTCAGAGTGGCTTTGCAGATACCCACCCGTGACCACTTTGACACATCGACGGCAAGAGACCTACCAACTACAGTCTCTTCAACATTTCAAGGTACATGATGGCGATATTGACAAGTGTACCAAATCGTCGCAAGTAGTAATAAAACGGTAAGAACCGGATGTCGAACTCAAGGATTGCACTCACTTATCAATTTAAAGATCTAGTTACTAAATTGAACAATGGACTGAATTTAGTTGTGTTGACAATAATATAAAGAATAACAATTAAATGTTTTTGTGGGTTTTAGAAAGTAAATCGAAGAACGCCTTTGAAATTTATCAATTTACTAGATGATAAAAGAAGCTAGGGATGAACTCCGATTGATTCCACACTATTGCAAGAATGAGTTGTTATAGAAAATTACTTCCTCTTTACCTTTGTTATCAAACTCACAACATTAATCAACTCCTAATTCCTTAGGCAACTAATCGTTTGTAAACAACTACAAACCCTAATTCCTTAGGTGATTCTAATTGAGAACAAGCATTACAATCAAGAGTTTTCAATATACAACAACTCCAAAATTATTCTTAGATTAAGAGTTGAAGGTACTAAATCTTAAGCATTCATGCATAAAACTTCCATCTCATACATGAACCATACATCATTTCATGGATGATCAATTCATAAAAAGTATTAAGAACAAAGATTTAATAGACAAAGAAAGAGGAAATATAACATTTAAGTAGATCAAAATCAACTACAATATTGTTTCATCAATATTCATTCATCCCTAACCATAGAGTACTTAGCTAGACATAGGAGAAGAGGAAATCAAACATAAAAGGAGATTTAATAGATAGACTGATAGAGTGACCACATTGAAGCTTCAAAATCTTGTCCCAAGCCTTGAATCTTCAATGATGATGAAGGATAATGATCCTTGGTCGCAGCTCCTGCCCTCTCTCTCAAAACTATATTAAGAAATATGACAAAAGATCCCTAAGTTGGATGAAATTCGCAACTTAAATCAAAACGCAGAGGAAAAACACTTAAGCGCACGACAGAAGCGCTTGAGTGCATAGCAGATAGAGGCAACAGATACAGAAGCGCCCCAAGCGCACGATAGAAGCCCCAGGGCGTATGACCAACAATGTAACACCCCCCTTCTACATAAACTACTATTCAAATAAATTGAGAAATCAGAGTAGTTGAAAACTTCAGTGCGACCACACGAGGGTGCCACATTTAAACAACCATATTCAAAACTCCAAAATAATAATCAAAATAAACTCCAATATAAGATACATAGCACAAGTAAATCCGAGGATAAAATACCATAGCAGCGGAAAATAGCACACTTAAAATAATAGTTCAATACATAAAGGAAATGACAAATACTAAAACGTCCCCCCGGTGCTACGTATCAGAGCTGACTCGACCACACTAGAAGAAGGTACTCTAGTCACCTTCAGTCACCGTCACCTGCAGTTGCCGACATAAGAAGCAACATAAAGCAGTAGGGTGAGTCTCTATACATAGGTAATAATAAATAGAACAAGAAAACACAGTGGAACAGGCAAGCTAGCACACCAGAAATACAGTCAAGTCAATTACACCATTAGTTTATAAGCACCCAATTCAGCCACCAGGAAATGTATGTAATGTATGAGATGCAACCCAAAACTCCGCGGGCATATGCATGTGGATCCATCACCAAAATAGCCTTGAGGGCATTCACCAATAGTTTATGAGGCCGAGGCCTATTCACCAAAAATATGCATATGAATATGCGACACCATGACTATGCACCATAACACCAGATCACCAAATAATGCATTAGTATGCTCACCAACAATTATATTTTCACCAATCACCAAGGGGAGTCATAGACCTCCCATCACCACAATATATTCACCATTAATGTACATCACCATAAATAATAACACTACAAGGACTAAAAGAACACCCAAAACTAATTTCACACCAAAGGACTAAAGTCACTCCAAGGACTAAAGTCAACGCTAGGGACTAAACCCACACCTAGGGACCAATTCACCTCCTAGGGGCCCTTTCAACATCCAGGGACCATGTTGCCTAAGGACTAAATTGCCACCTGAAGGACTACTTTATACTCACCCAGACAGCTCGGCCAACACTCACCCAGACAGCTCGGCCAATACTCACCGAGACAGCTCGGCCAACACTCACCCAGACAGCTCGGCCAACACTCCCACAGGCAGCGCCAAGAGGCGCGCCTCACACATGGCACCTCGGCCAACTCGGCGCCTCACCAGGCGCCCTCGCCTAGACACAACGCACACACGCACGTTCATGAGGCAACTCGGCCAATACTCACACAGGCAGCTCGGCTACCTAGCCTCACAACACCTCGGCTACTTAGTCTCACTTCTCCTCGGCTACCTAGCCTCACATCACCTCGGCTACTTAGCCTCACAACACCTCGGCTACCTAGCCTCCTCTTCAAGCTTCAACAAGATCCTAAACATCATTTTGCACCTGAAATTCATCTTTCACAAGACCAATTAAAACACACTTGGGCATCAAAATACCCAAGTTAAACAATTTTTAAGCTACACTCATAATTCTAACAAACACATATATTTTCACCAAAATTAATCACTAGTGCTTGAGAATCAATACTCCCTCCGTTCCTTATTACTTGTCGTTTTGGGAGAACAAATTTATTTCTATTTACATGTCACTTTCAAAGTCCAATGCATCACCTCGGCTACTTAGCCTCACAACACCTCGGCTACTTAGTCTCACTTCACCTCGGCTACCTAGCCTCACATCACCTCGGCTACTTAGCCTCACAACACCTCGGCTACTTAGTCTCACTTCACCTCGGCTACCTAGCCTCACATCACCTCGGCTACTTAGCCTGAACCTTGCGCAAGGGGCACTCACATTTGGCGCCCCACGCATCCACCCAACTACACCCAACGCACCACGCGCAAATGCGCCCTAAGTCTAACGCGCACCTCACGCACCCTCACGCCAAGCAAGCTCACGCCCCACCTCACACACCCAACTAATGCGCACTCCCACTCCAACGCGCGCACCACACCGGCGCACACCACCCCCGCGCACACCACACCGGTGTACGCACCACACACGCTACGCCACACCTTAACCGAATTACCTACTGTTCAACAAGCACCTAGGGTGCATCAATTCATCATGCATTAATCATACATCAAAACAATTACAAACAGAATCATATTGAGATAAATATGAACTCGGCAACCCACATAAAAATCGACCCAATCACCTATTCATTCAATTTCTCAATTCAATCATGCAAGCAAACCATAACATCAATTATACAATCCCACCTAACGCCTAATCCCTACGGTTTCATGTTCTAAGAATTATTAACCATGACAGAGAGCCCCCTTACCTTTGTCAATTGAAGGAAGATACCCAAGCTTTCAAGAAATCTCTCCGAGACACCAACACTCCAAGCTTTCCTTCCCCTCCTTGCTTCACGCGATCGCCCTTCTCTCTTTCTCCTTGCCGTTCGCGCCTCGCTCTCACACCCTTCTCACTCGGCGCTGATCTCTTCTTTTCCTCCTCCTCTTCCGTTTTCTTTCTTTCTTTCTCAATTCGGTCTAATACACTAACCCTAGAGTCTAAATATTATGGGTTCTAGTGTCTTGGGTCCTATTTACTACACCATTAATTACTTGCACCACTCTCTATTTAAAGCACCACCCCTTCATTTACCACACACCACCCCTTAATTAAATTAAAAACACCATGTTTATTTTATTATAACCAACCTACATAACACCTAATTTATTTAAATATGACTAACCAAATATACTACTTAATTAAATTAGTTAAATGATTACTTGATTATTTTTGGGGCGTTACAAACAACAACATCAGATGTAAAAGCGCCCCAGACGCACGCAGAAGCGCTTGGGCCCATGGAAGACTGAAACAACAGATACAGAAGCGCCCCAAACGCATGAAGAGGCGCTTGGGCGCATGGCAGACATAACCCATAGATGCAAAAGCTCCCCAAACGCATGCAGAAGCGCTTGGGCGCTTTGTAGCAGATCTTTGACGTAGTTGGCGCTCCAAATGCTCAGCAAACGCATCCTTGGGCGCACTGTAGAACTCTTAACATCTCAACTCATTCTTCAAGCTTCAACAAGATCCTAAACATCATTTTGCACCTAAAATTCATCTTTCACAAGACCAATTAAAACACACTTGGGCATCAAAATACCCAAGTTAAACAATTTTTAAGCTACACTCATAATTCTAACAAACACATATATTTTCACCAAAATTAATCACTAGTGCTTGAGAATCAATACTCCCTCCGTTCCTTATTACTTGTCGTTTTGGGAGAACAAATTTATTTCTATTTACATGTCACTTTCAAAGTCCAATGCATCAACTCGGCTACTTAGCCTCACAACACCTCGGCTACTTAGTCTCACTTCACCTCGGCTACCTAGCCTCACATCACCTCGGCTACTTAGCCTCACAACACCTCGGCTACTTAGTCTCACTTCACCTCGGCTACCTAGCCTCACATCACCTCGGCTACTTAGCCTGAACCTTGCGCAAGGGGCACTCACATTTGGCGCCCCACGCATCCACCCAACTACACCCAACGCACCACGCGCAAATGCGCCCTAAGTCTAACGCGCACCTCACGCACCCTCACGCCAAGCAAGCTCACGCCCCACCTCACACACCCAACTAATGCGCACTCCCACTCCAACGCGCGCACCACACCGGCGCACACCACCCCCGCGCACACCACACCGGTGTACGCACCACACACGCTACGCCACACCTTAACCGAATTACCTACTGTTCAACAAGCACCTAGGGTGCATCAATTCATCATGCATTAATCATACATCAAAACAATTACAAACAGAATCATATTGAGATAAATATGAACTCGGCAACCCACATAAAAATCGACCCAATCACCTATTCATTCAATTTCTCAATTCAATCATGCAAGCAAACCATAACATCAATTATACAATCCCACCTAACGCCTAATCCCTACGGTTTCATGTTCTAAGAATTATTAACCATGACAGAGAGCCCCCTTACCTTTGTCAATTGAAGGAAGATACCCAAGCTTTCAAGAAATCTCTCCGAGACACCAACACTCCAAGCTTTCCTTCCCCTCCTTGCTTCACGCGATCGCCCTTCTCTCTTTCTCCTTGCCGTTCGCGCCTCGCTCTCACACCCTTCTCACTCGGCGCCGATCTCTTCTTTTCCTCCTCCTCTTCCGTTTTCTTTCTTTCTTTCTCAATTCGGTCTAATACACTAACCCTAGAGTCTAAATATTATGGGTTCTAGTGTCTTGGGTCCTATTTACTACACCATTAATTACTTGCACCACTCTCTATTTAAAGCACCACCCCTTCATTTACCACACACCACCCCTTAATTAAATTAAAAACACCATGTTTATTTTATTATAACCAACCTACATAACACCTAATTTATTTAAATATGGCTAACCAAATATACTACTTAATTAAATTAGTTAAATGATTACTTGATTATTTTTGGGGCGTTACAAACAACAACATCAGATGTAAAAGCGCCCCAGACGCACGCAGAAGCGCTTGGGCCCATGGAAGACTGAAACAACAGATACAGAAGCGCCCCAAACGCATGAAGAGGCGCTTGGGCGCATGGCAGACATAACCCATAGATGCAAAAGCTCCCCAAACGCATGCAGAAGCGCTTGGGCGCTTTGTAGCAGATCTTTGACGTAGTTGGCGCTCCAAATGCTCAGCAAACGCATCCTTGGGCGCACTGTAGAACTCTTAACATCTCAACTCATTCTTCAAGCTTCAACAAGATCCTAAACATCATTTTGCACCTGAAATTCATCTTTCACAAGACCAATTAAAACACACTTGGGCATCAAAATACCCAAGTTAAACAATTTTTAAGCTACACTCATAATTCTAACAAACACATATATTTTCACCAAAATTAATCACTAGTGCTTGAGAATCAATACTCCCTCCGTTCCTTATTACTTGTCGTTTTGGGAGAACAAATTTATTTCTATTTACATGTCACTTTCAAAGTCCAATGCATCACCTCGGCTACTTAGCCTCACAACACCTCGGCTACTTAGTCTCACTTCACCTCGGCTACCTAGCCTCACATCACCTCGGCTACTTAGCCTCACAACACCTCGGCTACTTAGTCTCACTTCACCTCGGCTACCTAGCCTCACATCACCTCGGCTACTTAGCCTGAACCTTGCGCAAGGGGCACTCACATTTGGCGCCCCACGCATCCACCCAACTACACCCAACGCACCACGCGCAAATGCGCCCTAAGTCTAACGCGCACCTCACGCACCCTCACGCCAAGCAAGCTCACGCCCCACCTCACACACCCAACTAATGCGCACTCCCACTCCAACGCGCGCACCACACCGGCGCACACCACCCCCGCGCACACCACACCGGTGTACGCACCACACACGCTACGCCACACCTTAACCGAATTACCTACTGTTCAACAAGCACCTAGGGTGCATCAATTCATCATGCATTAATCATACATCAAAACAATTACAAACAGAATCATATTGAGATAAATATGAACTCGGCAACCCACATAAAAATCGACCCAATCACCTATTCATTCAATTTCTCAATTCAATCATGCAAGCAAACCATAACATCAATTATACAATCCCACCTAACGCCTAATCCCTACGGTTTCATGTTCTAAGAATTATTAACCATGACAGAGAGCCCCCTTACCTTTGTCAATTGAAGGAAGATACCCAAGCTTTCAAGAAATCTCTCCGAGACACCAACACTCCAAGCTTTCCTTCCCCTCCTTGCTTCACGCGATCGCCCTTCTCTCTTTCTCCTTGTCGTTCGCGCCTCGCTCTCACACCCTTCTCACTCGGCGCCGATCTCTTCTTTTCCTCCTCCTCTTCCGTTTTCTTTCTTTCTTTCTCAATTCGGTCTAATACACTAACCCTAGAGTCTAAATATTATGGGTTCTAGTGTCTTGGGTCCTATTTACTACACCATTAATTACTTGCACCACTCTCTATTTAAAGCACCACCCCTTCATTTACCACACACCACCCCTTAATTAAATTAAAAACACCATGTTTATTTTATTATAACCAACCTACATAACACCTAATTTATTTAAATATGGCTAACCAAATATACTACTTAATTAAATTAGTTAAATGATTACTTGATTATTTTTGGGGCGTTACAAACAACAACATCAGATGTAAAAGCGCCCCAGACGCACGCAGAAGCGCTTGGGCCCATGGAAGACTGAAACAACAGATACAGAAGCGCCCCAAACGCATGAAGAGGCGCTTGGGCGCATGGCAGACATAACCCATAGATGCAAAAGCTCCCCAAACGCATGCAGAAGCGCTTGGGCGCTTTGTAGCAGATCTTTGACGTAGTTGGCGCTCCAAATGCTCAGCAAACGCATCCTTGGGCGCACTGTAGAACTCTTAACATCTCAACTCATTCTTCAAGCTTCAACAAGATCCTAAACATCATTTTGCACCTGAAATTCATCTTTCACAAGACCAATTAAAACACACTTGGGCATCAAAATACCCAAGTTAAACAATTTTTAAGCTACACTCATAATTCTAACAAACACATATATTTTCACCAAAATTAATCACTAGTGCTTGAGAATCAATACTCCCTCCGTTCCTTATTACTTGTCGTTTTGGGAGAACAAATTTATTTCTATTTACATGTCACTTTCAAAGTCCAATGCATCACCTCGGCTACTTAGCCTCACAACACCTCGGCTACTTAGTCTCACTTCACCTCGGCTACCTAGCCTCACATCACCTCGGCTACTTAGCCTCACAACACCTCGGCTACTTAGTCTCACTTCACCTCGGCTACCTAGCCTCACATCACCTCGGCTACTTAGCCTGAACCTTGCGCAAGGGGCACTCACATTTGGCGCCCCACGCATCCACCCAACTACACCCAACGCACCACGCGCAAATGCGCCCTAAGTCTAACGCGCACCTCACGCACCCTCACGCCAAGCAAGCTCACGCCCCACCTCACACACCCAACTAATGCGCACTCCCACTCCAACGCGCGCACCACACCGGCGCACACCACCCCCGCGCACACCACACCGGTGTACGCACCACACACGCTACGCCACACCTTAACCGAATTACCTACTGTTCAACAAGCACCTAGGGTGCATCAATTCATCATGCATTAATCATACATCAAAACAATTACAAACAGAATCATATTGAGATAAATATGAACTCGGCAACCCACATAAAAATCGACCCAATCACCTATTCATTCAATTTCTCAATTCAATCATGCAAGCAAACCATAACATCAATTATACAATCCCACCTAACGCCTAATCCCTACGGTTTCATGTTCTAAGAATTATTAACCATGACAGAGAGCCCCCTTACCTTTGTCAATTGAAGGAAGATACCCAAGCTTTCAAGAAATCTCTCCGAGACACCAACACTCCAAGCTTTCCTTCCCCTCCTTGCTTCACGCGATCGCCCTTCTCTCTTTCTCCTTGCCGTTCGCGCCTCGCTCTCACACCCTTCTCACTCGGCGCCGATCTCTTCTTTTCCTCCTCCTCTTCCGTTTTCTTTCTTTCTTTCTCAATTCGGTCTAATACACTAACCCTAGAGTCTAAATATTATGGGTTCTAGTGTCTTGGGTCCTATTTACTACACCATTAATTACTTGCACCACTCTCTATTTAAAGCACCACCCCTTCATTTACCACACACCACCCCTTAATTAAATTAAAAACACCATGTTTATTTTATTATAACCAACCTACATAACACCTAATTTATTTAAATATGGCTAACCAAATATACTACTTAATTAAATTAGTTAAATGATTACTTGATTATTTTTGGGGCGTTACAAACAACAACATCAGATGTAAAAGCGCCCCAGACGCACGCAGAAGCGCTTGGGCCCATGGAAGAGCTCACGCCCCACCTCACACACCCAACTAATGCGCACTCCCACTCCAACGCGCGCACCACACCGGCGCACACCACCCCCGCGCACACCACACCGGTGTACGCACCACACACGCTACGCCACACCTTAACCGAATTACCTACTGTTCAACAAGCACCTAGGGTGCATCAATTCATCATGCATTAATCATACATCAAAACAATTACAAACAGAATCATATTGAGATAAATATGAACTCGGCAACCCACATAAAAATCGACCCAATCACCTATTCATTCAATTTCTCAATTCAATCATGCAAGCAAACCATAACATCAATTATACAATCCCACCTAACGCCTAATCCCTACGGTTTCATGTTCTAAGAATTATTAACCATGACAGAGAGCCCCCTTACCTTTGTCAATTGAAGGAAGATACCCAAGCTTTCAAGAAATCTCTCCGAGACACCAACACTCCAAGCTTTCCTTCCCCTCCTTGCTTCACGCGATCGCCCTTCTCTCTTTCTCCTTGCCGTTCGCGCCTCGCTCTCACACCCTTCTCACTCGGCGCCGATCTCTTCTTTTCCTCCTCCTCTTCCGTTTTCTTTCTTTCTTTCTCAATTCGGTCTAATACACTAACCCTAGAGTCTAAATATTATGGGTTCTAGTGTCTTGGGTCCTATTTACTACACCATTAATTACTTGCACCACTCTCTATTTAAAGCACCACCCCTTCATTTACCACACACCACCCCTTAATTAAATTAAAAACACCATGTTTATTTTATTATAACCAACCTACATAACACCTAATTTATTTAAATATGGCTAACCAAATATACTACTTAATTAAATTAGTTAAATGATTACTTGATTATTTTTGGGGCGTTACAAACAACAACATCAGATGTAAAAGCGCCCCAGACGCACGCAGAAGCGCTTGGGCCCATGGAAGACTGAAACAACAGATACAGAAGCGCCCCAAACGCATGAAGAGGCGCTTGGGCGCATGGCAGACATAACCCATAGATGCAAAAGCTCCCCAAACGCATGCAGAAGCGCTTGGGCGCTTTGTAGCAGATCTTTGACGTAGTTGGCGCTCCAAATGCTCAGCAAACGCATCCTTGGGCGCACTGTAGAACTCTTAACATCTCAACTCATTCTTCAAGCTTCAACAAGATCCTAAACATCATTTTGCACCTGAAATTCATCTTTCACAAGACCAATTAAAACACACTTGGGCATCAAAATACCCAAGTTAAACAATTTTTAAGCTACACTCATAATTCTAACAAACACATATATTTTCACCAAAATTAATCACTAGTGCTTGAGAATCAATACTCCCTCCGTTCCTTATTACTTGTCGTTTTGGGAGAACAAATTTATTTCTATTTACATGTCACTTTCAAAGTCCAATGCATCACCTCGGCTACTTAGCCTCACAACACCTCGGCTACTTAGTCTCACTTCACCTCGGCTACCTAGCCTCACATCACCTCGGCTACTTAGCCTCACAACACCTCGGCTACTTAGTCTCACTTCACCTCGACTACCTAGCCTCACATCACCTCGGCTACTTAGCCTGAACCTTGCGCAAGGGGCACTCACATTTGGCGCCCCACGCATCCACCCAACTACACCCAACGCACCACGCGCAAATGCGCCCTAAGTCTAACGCGCACCTCACGCACCCTCACGCCAAGCAAGCTCACGCCCCACCTCACACACCCAACTAATGCGCACTCCCACTCCAACGCGCGCACCACACCGGCGCACACCACCCCCGCGCACACCACACCGGTGTACGCACCACACACGCTACGCCACACCTTAACCGAATTACCTACTGTTCAACAAGCACCTAGGGTGCATCAATTCATCATGCATTAATCATACATCAAAACAATTACAAACAGAATCATATTGAGATAAATATGAACTCGGCAACCCACATAAAAATCGACCCAATCACCTATTCATTCAATTTCTCAATTCAATCATGCAAGCAAACCATAACATCAATTATACAATCCCACCTAACGCCTAATCCCTACGGTTTCATGTTCTAAGAATTATTAACCATGACAGAGAGCCCCCTTACCTTTGTCAATTGAAGGAAGATACCCAAGCTTTCAAGAAATCTCTCCGAGACACCAACACTCCAAGCTTTCCTTCCCCTCCTTGCTTCACGCGATCGCCCTTCTCTCTTTCTCCTTGCCGTTCGCGCCTCGCTCTCACACCCTTCTCACTCGGCGCCGATCTCTTCTTTTCCTCCTCCTCTTCAGTTTTCTTTCTTTCTTTCTCAATTCGGTCTAATACACTAACCCTAGAGTCTAAATATTATGGGTTCTAGTGTCTTGGGTCCTATTTACTACACCATTAATTACTTGCACCACTCTCTATTTAAAGCACCACCCCTTCATTTACCACACACCACCCCTTAATTAAATTAAAAACACCATGTTTATTTTATTATAACCAACCTACATAACACCTAATTTATTTAAATATGGCTAACCAAATATACTACTTAATTAAATTAGTTAAATGATTACTTGATTATTTTTGGGGCGTTACAAACAACAACATCAGATGTAAAAGCGCCCCAGACGCACGCAGAAGCGCTTGGGCCCATGGAAGAGCTCACGCCCCACCTCACACACCCAACTAATGCGCACTCCCACTCCAACGCGCGCACCACACCGGCGCACACCACCCCCGCGCACACCACACCGGTGTACGCACCACACACGCTACGCCACACCTTAACCGAATTACCTACTGTTCAACAAGCACCTAGGGTGCATCAATTCATCATGCATTAATCATACATCAAAACAATTACAAACAGAATCATATTGAGATAAATATGAACTCGGCAACCCACATAAAAATCGACCCAATCACCTATTCATTCAATTTCTCAATTCAATCATGCAAGCAAACCATAACATCAATTATACAATCCCACCTAACGCCTAATCCCTACGGTTTCATGTTCTAAGAATTATTAACCATGACAGAGAACCCCCTTACCTTTGTCAATTGAAGGAAGATACCCAAGCTTTCAAGAAATCTCTCCGAGACACCAACACTCCAAGCTTTCCTTCCCCTCCTTGCTTCACGCGATCGCCCTTCTCTCTTTCTCCTTGCCGTTCGCGCCTCGCTCTCACACCCTTCTCACTCGGCGCCGATCTCTTCTTTTCCTCCTCCTCTTCCGTTTTCTTTCTTTCTTTCTCAATTCGGTCTAATACACTAACCCTAGAGTCTAAATATTATGGGTTCTAGTGTCTTGGGTCCTATTTACTACACCATTAATTACTTGCACCACTCTATATTTAAAGCACCACCCCTTCATTTACCACACCACCCCTTAATTAAATTAAAAACACCATGTTTATTTTATTATAACCAACCTACATAACACCTAATTTATTTAAATATGGCTAACCAAATATACTACTTAATTAAATTAGTTAAATGATTACTTGATTATTTTTGGGGCGTTACAAACAACAACATCAGATGTAAAAGCGCCCCAGACGCACGCAGAAGCGCTTGGGCCCATGGAAGACTGAAACAACAGATACAGAAGCGCCCCAAACGCATGAAGAGGCGCTTGGGCGCATGGCAGACATAACCCATAGATGCAAAAGCTCCCCAAACGCATGCAGAAGCGCTTGGGCGCTTTGTAGCAGATCTTTGACGTAGTTGGCGCTCCAAATGCTCAGCAAACGCATCCTTGGGCGCACTGTAGAACTCTTAACATCTCAACTCATTCTTCAAGCTTCAACAAGATCCTAAACATCATTTTGCACCTGAAATTCATCTTTCACAAGACCAATTAAAACACACTTGGGCATCAAAATACCCAAGTTAAACAATTTTTAAGCTACACTCATAATTCTAACAAACACATATATTTTCACCAAAATTAATCACTAGTGCTTGAGAATCAATACTCCCTCCGTTCCTTATTACTTGTCGTTTTGGGAGAACAAATTTATTTCTATTTACATGTCACTTTCAAAGTCCAATGCATCACCTCGGCTACTTAGCCTCACAACACCTCGGCTACTTAGTCTCACTTCACCTCGGCTACCTAGCCTCACATCACCTCGGCTACTTAGCCTCACAACACCTCGGCTACTTAGTCTCACTTCACCTCGGCTACCTAGCCTCACATCACCTCGGCTACTTAGCCTGAACCTTGCGCAAGGGGCACTCACATTTGGCGCCCCACGCATCCACCCAACTACACCCAACGCACCACGCGCAAATGCGCCCTAAGTCTAACGCGCACCTCACGCACCCTCACGCCAAGCAAGCTCACGCCCCACCTCACACACCCAACTAATGCGCACTCCCACTCCAACGCGCGCACCACACCGGCGCACACCACCCCCGCGCACACCACACCGGTGTACGCACCACACACGCTACGCCACACCTTAACCGAATTACCTACTGTTCAACAAGCACCTAGGGTGCATCAATTCATCATGCATTAATCATACATCAAAACAATTACAAACAGAATCATATTGAGATAAATATGAACTCGGCAACCCACATAAAAATCGACCCAATCACCTATTCATTCAATTTCTCAATTCAATCATGCAAGCAAACCATAACATCAATTATACAATCCCACCTAACGCCTAATCCCTACGGTTTCATGTTCTAAGAATTATTAACCATGACAGAGAGCCCCCTTACCTTTGTCAATTGAAGGAAGATACCCAAGCTTTCAAGAAATCTCTCCGAGACACCAACACTCCAAGCTTTCCTTCCCCTCCTTGCTTCACGCGATCGCCCTTCTCTCTTTCTCCTTGTCGTTCGCGCCTCGCTCTCACACCCTTCTCACTCGGCGCCGATCTCTTCTTTTCCTCCTCCTCTTCCGTTTTCTTTCTTTCTTTCTCAATTCGGTCTAATACACTAACCCTAGAGTCTAAATATTATGGGTTCTAGTGTCTTGGGTCCTATTTACTACACCATTAATTACTTGCACCACTCTCTATTTAAAGCACCACCCCTTCATTTACCACACACCACCCCTTAATTAAATTAAAAACACCATGTTTATTTTATTATAACCAACCTACATAACACCTAATTTATTTAAATATGGCTAACCAAATATACTACTTAATTAAATTAGTTAAATGATTACTTGATTATTTTTGGGGCGTTACAAACAACAACATCAGATGTAAAAGCGCCCCAGACGCACGCAGAAGCGCTTGGGCCCATGGAAGACTGAAACAACAGATACAGAAGCGCCCCAAACGCATGAAGAGGCGCTTGGGCGCATGGCAGACATAACCCATAGATGCAAAAGCTCCCCAAACGCATGCAGAAGCGCTTGGGCGCTTTGTAGCAGATCTTTGACGTAGTTGGCGCTCCAAATGCTCAGCAAACGCATCCTTGGGCGCACTGTAGAACTCTTAACATCTCAACTCATTCTTCAAGCTTCAACTAGATCCTAAACATCATTTTGCACCTGAAATTCATCTTTCACAAGACCAATTAAAACACACTTGGGCATCAAAATACCCAAGTTAAACAATTTTTAAGCTACACTCATAATTCTAACAAACACATATATTTTCACCAAAATTAATCACTAGTGCTTGAGAATCAATACTCCCTCCGCTCCTTATTACTTGTCGTTTTGGGAGAACAAATTTATTTCTATTTACATGTCACTTTCAAAGTCCAATGCAACATTTATTATTGTTTTATCAATAGTGCCCTCAAGTATTTATTGCAGAAAGAGAAATATATGAAATGAGATAATAAATCTTTAAGGGTATTATAGGTAAAAGATAATTAATTGTATCAAAATTGACTAAATTTATTCCTCTCATTGGTATGTGTAAAAAGCTTAAAAACGACAAGTATATAGGAACGGAGGGAGTAATAATTTAAGCTTAAAAGATTAGTAATAACCATCATAAATGATTGTTATCAGTACAAAACACTTTTTTGGAGTAAAGACCCAAATTGATCACTGACAATTTTCCTCGCGTGATAAATTTGTTCTTGCAAAATTTTCAAGTGGTTGAAGTGGTGTTGGCAGCGGTAAGAGTGATAGTTGGTGGTGCTCAAATTGATGATCATGAGGTGGTCAGAGTGACTGTCAGAATGGTGGTTAGTGCTAGTTGATGCTGGCTAGAGTGGTGGTCGGTGTTGGCTGGAGTGTTGGTCATGGTGGTTACAGTGGTTGTTGTTGATGGTCGAAGTGATAGTTGATGGTGGTCATAGTGGTGGTTGTTGGTGGTCAAATTCATGATAGACGATGGTCGGTGGTGGTTGACAGTGGTCAATGTAATAGTTTATGGTTGATGGTAGTCAAAATGGTAATTGGCGATAATTGGTCGTGTTAGCCTTAAAACAACAAACATAAATTATGAAACATATATTTTTTTTTTGGTTGAGTTTTGATGAAAAACTGTTTTGAAATAAAAAACAATTCATCACCATTAAATATGTTTTAATTTTTGAATTGACTTTAAAACTAAAAACCAAAAACTCACAACTACCCCAAACGAGCCCTAAGCTAGTTAGACATTTTTTGTTGCATATATATTCCCCTTATAGCAGTATTTCATGATATAGTAGAATTTACTAGTAGGATACCCGTGCATACGCACAAGTGCTATCATGTTCTTTCTATGAATGAACTTAAAAAGTATTAAATAGTCTGAATATTATCCCGTGAAAATAAAGACAAATTTAAAGTAGATAAAAAATGAATTTCAAATAAAAAAATAGATAAGTATTAAAATCTAGAAATGCAAAAGTATCATTTTAAAAGAATTTTGCATTTATCCCGTGTTTTTAATATGTTAGTATAGTGTTTTTTATATATCAATGTTGTTATCCCTTTTTTTATATATCAGTGCAGCTATTGTGACATCCGGGGCTGACGAGGGCGGGGAGTGATCGTCGGTGCCCAAAAAGGTGGCATGGCAAAGAGCGGCTCCTGGCAGCTTCGAAGCGAAGGGGCGCGTGAATGAACCGAATACGCACCGGAAAGAGAGGGATCCTGAGGCTGTGTAGGTATGGGACTGTACAGTTGAAGGAAGACTTAAAAGAATTGATTTGGACTACCTATACCAACAAGGTGCATCTTCTTTTCAGGAGCCCATCCCATAAGAACTCTATAGTTAAGCGTGCTTGGCTTGGAGTAGTAGTGGGATGGGTGACCTTCTGGGAAGTTTCCCGGAAAACATGCAAGTGAGGACAAAGCATGCTGAAAAGACTCGTGTTGGTTCAAGGGGGCAGTCAACAGTTCCGAAAGCAGTCTGGGATGTTACATAGTTGGTATCAGAGCAATTCGGTCTGTCCGACCAAGTAGTCTAGTCATCGAGTCTATTAATTCTCGAGTCTTAGTATTTGTACTAAACCATGTTTTATGTTGTAGTGATTAGCTGAAATGGCCGGGAGGAACGATGCTGCGCTTGCTGCTGCTCTGGCAGCTATGGCTCAAGCTGTGGAAAATCAGCAGGGTGATGGTGGTAATGCTGGGTCGCGGAGTTTAGCTACTTTCCAGCGGGAGAATCCGCTTACCTTCAAGGGTAAATATGATCCTGATGGTGCACTGACCTGGTTGAAGGAAATGGAGCGGATATTCCGAGTCATGGATTGCACTGAAGCTCAAAAGGTCAGATATGGTACTCATATGCTGGCTGAGGAAGCTGACGATTGGTGGCTAGAGATGATGCCAAGGTTGGAAGCTGCGAATGAAGTGGTTAACTGGGCTGTCTTCCGTAGGGAGTTTCTGAGGAAGTATTACCCGGAGGATGTCCGGGGAAAGAAGGAGATTGAGTTCCTAGAGCTGAAACAGGGAGGTATGTCGGTAACTGAGTATGCTGCCAAATTCACCGAGTTGGCAAAGTTCTATCCGCATTATGATGGGGCTAATGGTGAGTTCTCCAAGTGCATCAAATTCGAAAATGGGTTAAGACCTGAAATTAAGAAGGCAGTTGGGTATCAAAAGATTCGTGTGTTCTCCGAGTTGATTGACAGCTGTAGGATCTTTGAGGAGGACAACAATGCGCACTACCGAGTGATGAAGGATAAGAGAAGCAACTTCCAGAGTCGCAGTAAGCCATATGAGATTCCTACTGGTAAGGGTAAGCAGAAGGTTGCTGCAGGTAAGAAGCCAAGTGGGGGAGATGCTCCCGCAGCTATCGTGTGTTTTAGAAATAAATTGGCTGGGCATAAGAGTTTTGAGTGTAAACCTGAAGTAAAGAGGTGTTTTCGCTGTGGTAAAGAGGGTCATATGATGTGTGAGTGTGATCGCAAGGATATGGTATGTTTCAACTGTGGGGAGTCGGGGCATATTAGCACTAAGTGTACGAAACCGAAGAAAGAGAGGTCTAGCGGGAAGGTGTTTGCCCTGGCAGGTACTAAGCCTACTGAGGATGACAATCTCATAGAAGGTACGTGTTATATTAATGGTATCCCTTTAAAATCTCTTGTTGATACTGGTGCATCTCACTGTTTTATTGCTGCTGAATGTTGCGAACGTCTGAGTCTTAATGTGTCTACTATGAATGGGGAGATGGTTGTCGATACTCCAGCTAAGGGGTCGGTAACCACTTCTCTGGTGTGTTCTCAGTGTCCTTTGTCAATCTTCGGCAGGGACTTCATAATAGATTTTGTTTGTTTACCGTTGACGGGTTTAGATGTAATTTTGGGCATGGACTGGTTAGAGCATAACCATGTTCACATAAATTGCCGTAGTAAGTCGGTAAGTTTTGGAAACGAAGAGTCGAGTCTGTTGTCTGCTAGTCAACTGCGAGGGTTGATGAAGGAAGAGGCGCAGCTGTTTTCATTGATGGCATCCTTGTCAGTTGAGAATCAAGCTATCATTGATGGGGTGCCGGTAGTGTGCGACTTTCCTGAAGTGTTTCCCGATGAGATTCCAAGTGTTCCGCCAGAGAGGGAAGTTGAGTTTTCTATTGAACTGGTGCCTGGTACCAGACCCGTTTCTATGGCACCATACAGGATGTCGGCGTCAGAATTGTCAGAGCTGAAGAAACAGCTTGAGGAACTGCTTGAGAAGAAATTTGTGAGACCGAGTGTGTCACCATGGGGGGCTCCTGTGCTGTTGGTTAAGAAGAAGGATGGTAGTATGATACTATGCGTGGACTATCGTCAGCTGAACAAGGTAACTATCAAGAACAAGTATCCACTTCCGAGGATAGATGATTTGATGGATCAACTGGTGGGTGCGAAGGTGTTTAGTAAGATTGACTTAAGGTCGGGTTATCATCAGATCAAAGTCAAAGATGAAGATGTTCAGAAGACGGCTTTTAGGACTCGTTACGGGCACTATGAATATTCTGTGATGCCTTTCGGTGTTACCAACGCGCCGGGAGTATTTATGGAGTACATGAATCGTACCTTCCATGCTTACTTGGATCGGTTCGTGGTGGTGTTTATTGACGACATTTTGATCTATTCTAAGTCAAGAGAGGAGCACGCAGAGCATTTGAGGTTAGTACTGGAGATTCTGAAAGAAAAGAAACTGTATGCAAAATTGTCTAAGTGTGAATTCTGGTTGAATGAGGTAAGTTTTCTGGGTCATGTCATTTCGAGTAGTGGTGTTGCGGTGGATCCAGCTAAAGTAGATGCGGTGTTGCAATGGGAGAGTCCGAAGTCGGTTACTGAGATTAGGAGTTTTCTGGGGCTGGCTGGGTACTATCGCAGGTTCATTGAGGGTTTTTCTAAATTGGCACTTCCGTTGACTCAGTTGACTTGCAAAGGGAAGGCTTTTGTTTGGGACACCCGATGTGAAGAGAGTTTTGTTGAGCTGAAGAAGCGATTGACGACGTCTCCTGTTTTGACGTTGCCTAATCCGGATGAGCCCTTCGTAGTGTATTGCGATGCTTCCAAGATGGGTTTAGGTGGTGTGCTTATGCAGAATGGTAAGGTAGTTGCTTATGCTTCTCGTCAGTTAAGGACCCATGAAAAGAACTACCCTACGCATGACTTGGAATTAGCTGCGATCGTCTTTGTGTTAAAAATCTGGAGGCACTATCTATATGGTTCGAGGTTTGAGGTATTCAGTGATCACAAAAGCTTGAAGTATTTGTTTGATCAGAAAGAGTTGAATATGAGACAACGTCGGTGGTTGGAGCGGTTGAAAGACTATGATTTCGGCTTGAACTATCACCCAGGCAAGGCTAATGTCGTGGCGGATGCGTTAAGTCGGAAGACCTTGCATATGTCGGCAATGATGGTTAAGGAGTTGGAGCTGATTGAGCAGTTCCGGGACATGAGCTTGGTATGCGAAGTGACGCCTAAGAGTGTTCAATTGGGGATGTTGAAGGTTGATAATGACTTTCTGAACAGTATAAGAGAAGCCCAGAAGTCAGATGTGAAACTGGTAGATTTGATGGTTGCAGATGATCAGTCGGAAGAAGGAGATTTCAAGTTGGATTCCCAGGGTGTGTTGAGATTCCATGATAGAATCTGCATTCCTGATGATGCGGAAATGAAGAAAACGATCCTTGAGGAAGGTCATCGTAGTAAGTTGAGTATCCATCCGGGGGCGACAAAAATGTATCAAGATTTGAAGAAGCTGTTTTGGTGGCCAGGAATGAAGCGAGATGTAGCTCAGTTTGTGTATGCGTGTTTGACTTGCCAAAAGTCAAAGGTTGAGCATCAGAAGCCTGCGGGGTCGATGCAACCGTTGGACATTCCGGAATGGAAATGGGACAGTATTTCAATGGACTTTGTGACAGGTCTGCCGAATACTGTGAGAGGTCATGATGCAATTTGGGTGATCGTTGACAGGTTAACCAAGTCGTCTCATTTTGTTCCTATTAACATCACATACCCAATATCTAGACTGGCAGAAATCTATATCGAGAGAATTGTGAAGCTGCACGGTGTTCCAAAGAGCATCATTTCTGATAGAGATCCGAGGTTCACTTCCGAATTTTGGAAGAGTTTGCATGAGGGGTTAGGATCGAAGTTGAAGTTGAGTTCGGCATATCACCCTCAGACAGATGGTCAATCTGAGAGGACAATTCAGTCATTGGAAGATCTGCTGAGAGCTTGTGTTTTGGAACAGGGAGGTGCGTGGGATTCCTACCTCCCACTGATTGAATTTACATGCAACAATAGCTATCATTCCAGTATTAGGATGGCACCATTTGAGGCCTTGTATGGTCGGAAGTGTAGAACCCCACTGTGTTGGTATGAGTCTGGAGAAAATGTGGTGCTCGGATCGGAAATTGTTCGCGAGACAACTGAGAAGGTGAGGTTGATTCGCGAGAAGATGAGAGCGTCGCAGAGTCGACAGAAGAGTTACCATGACAAGCGTAGAAAGGACTTAGAATTTCAAGCGGGTGAGCATGTGTTCTTGAAAGTCACTCCAGTGACTGGGGTTGGTCGTGCATTGAAATCAAAGAAGCTCACTCCTCGTTTCATTGGTCCGTATCAGATTACGGAGAGGGTTGGAAATGTTGCCTACAGGGTGGCTTTACTGCCGAATCTTTCGAACTTGCACGACGTGTTTCACGTGTCGCAACTTCGGAAGTACATCCCTGATCCGTCTCACGTAATTCACATGGACGATGTGCAGGTGAGGGATAATCTCACTGTGGAGACGATGCCGGTGCGAATTGAAGATCGTGAGGTGAAAGCCTTGAGGGGTAAAGAGATAAAACTGGTGAAAGTGGTCTGGTTAGGAGCCACTGGCGAAAGCATGACGTGGGAGTTGGAAAGCAAAATGCAGGAATCCTACCCAGAGCTTTTTGAATCAGGTAACCATTTCGAGGACGAAATATTTTAAGTGGAGGAGAGTTGTAACACCCCAAATAATTTAATTAATTATCGTAATTAAATTATCTAAATACCTATTGATTTAACCATATTAAATAAATAAAATGTGTTTGTTGTGACAGGGAGTAGTGGAAGTACTAGAGAGGGGGGTGTAAAAAGGGCCCATTTCACATGAGCCCAAATTACACAACTTAGGTTAGTGGGTCTTAGAACAAAAAGAAAGAAAAGAAAAAAAAAGAGAGAAGGGAAATAGAGAGAGAGCCGCGCGACAGTGAGAAAGGAAAAACGGAAGGAAGCTTGCGACGTGGAGAGAGGGAAGGAAAAGAAGAAGCTTGCTTGCGACGTGGAGAGAGGGAAGGAAAAGAAGAAGCTTGCTTGCGACGTGGAGAGAGGGAAAGAGAGGAGGGCTGGTTGCTGCGTTTTTGGTGGTGATTCAAGGGAGGATTCTCATCTTCCATCAAGTTTAAGGTAAGGGGAGTTAAACTTCATAAGGGATTTTATGATGGGTTTATGTTGGGAATTAGGGACTATGATGCTAGTTAGGTCTTGAATTGATTGCTTGATTGAAATATGATGCTATTGTGTTGTTGAATTCGTTGGTAATTGGCTTTCTATGGTGGATATGTTATTGTTGAAGTTGTGCTCATCATATGTTTGATGTTATGTGTGAGTAAAACATTCTTTCAAAACCTCCATGGTATGACTTGTAAAACGATGTCTTTTTGGGTTGTAGTTAATATTATTGGATCGTTTGGATCCAAAGTTTTATTATCCATCTCTTATCATCTTTTGATTGAAACCTTGCTAGTTGCCACAACATGATCATGATTAGGTAAGGCTGCACAAACTCCATTAATTAAATTATATATTTGCAATTTCCTTCTAATACCACACGTTTTGCTCATAATGATAGTAGTCTTGGTGTGAGGATTCTTCTAATGCTTATACTATATGTTAATGTGTATCAATGATTCAAGTTGTGATCCTTCAGGTTGTCGCTCAAAAAGATTTACAAATACTTCCTTTTCCTAATAATGTAAATGGGTGCAGAGGGCTTTCCTATTAAAACTAAATGTTAACTTAATTCAAGAATATTTACTTGTATGGTGTTGCAAATTTATTCTATAGAAATATTATCAATTCTTAAGCCATGGACCTCAACAGTAAAATGTTATTCGCTGCCTGTTCACTTAAGTCTGAAGCAATTATCATAATAATGTAGTTTTTAAGTTTTCATCCTTGAATTTATGTTTCAGCCAAGTTGCAGGATTTTAGGCGCCCTGGCGCAACTATGTTGCTGCCTGGCGCCATATGTTGCCGTTTTAGGCGCCCTGGTGCAACAAGGTTGCTGCCAGCCGCCAAAGTGCTAGGATTTAGGCGCCCTGGCGCAACGAGGTTGCTGCCAGGCGCCATTGTGGTTGCTGGTTGGCGCCCTGGCGCAACACAAGTTGCCGCCAGGCGCATTTTTGTGCTGATTGGCGCCCCTTGGTGCAGTTTTGTGCTATTTCACCTGGTTGTGCCTAATAGAGTTAAAGGTTTTCCTGTTAAGGTTGTGTGACTAAAAAATAGAGAGTTGTTGTTGTTGTTGAGTTGATAAGATAATTATAAAGTTGTTGTTGTTGTTGAGTTGATCAGATAATTATAAAGTTGTTGTTGTTGTCGAGTTGATAAGATAATTAGAAAGTTGTTGTTGTCGTTGAGTTGATAAGAAAAATATAAAGTTGTTGTTGTTGTTGAGTTGATAAGATAAATATAAAGTTGTTGTTGTTATTGAGTTGATGAGTACATTGTAAGTCGTTGCTGTCTGGGATTACATTGTTCATATCGTCTCATGCATGTCATACTCATACTATGTTGTTAGAGGCTGCGGTCTTAGAGCTCTGCTCAAAGTGTTGATGTTGAAGCCACAAAGGTTGTTAATGTTGAATGGTACCACATGCATATACCCGTGTTGTGGGTTGCATTACATACATATGCTCATTTCACGTTGCTATTAGTTGAAGTTATAAATTGATGTCGTTGCTTGTAATGCTGTTGCCAGTAGTTGTTTCCGTATGTTGATGTAGCTGGTTTTTATAGTTGCTGAGACCTAGCATATTACTTATCATGCTATCTTTTATGCTGTTGGACTCACCCTTTCCTGTTTTTAATGTTACCTCTACGTGGGTGACATGCAGGTAGACGCGCGTGAAGGATTCTTCTCCTTTTTCCGTAGAGTCTGTGTCGTCTCTGCTCTGATACGTAGCACCTGAGGGGGGGGGGGGGGGAACGAACACTATTTACTTATATGTTTTATCTAAACTGTTGCTTATATTACACGTTGTTTTTCTGGATCTGTTTTACCCAAGTTGTTAGTTGAGATGGTACTATGTGAGCATTATTTTGACTCCGCTGTGTTGTGATGAATTTTTCTTATGTGCTACGTATCCCGTTATCGTTTTAATGGATGACTAAGCTATTGACTCTTGAATAATGATTGAATGCCGATGTGTAACGCTCCATTGCATGGTTTGTTGAAAATTCCGCACTCTGATAATTAATATAATGAAAGGGTAGAATCGGGGTGTTACAAATGGTATCAGAGCAGCAGACCTCTCTCAGTACGGTGTGGTTCGGGGACGAACCAAGCGGAAGCTGGTGGGCATGTGACATCCGGGGCTGACGAGGGCGGGGAGTGATCGCCGGTGCCCAAAAAGGTGGCATGGCAAAGAGCGGCTCCTGGCAGCTTCGAAGCGAAGAGGCGCGTGAATGAACCGAATACGCACCGGAAAGAGAGGGATCCTGAGGCTGTGCAGGTATGGGACTGTACAGTTGAAGGAAGACTTAAAAGAATTGATTTGGACTACCTATACCAACAAGGTGCATCTTCTTTTCAGGAGCCCATCCCATAAGAACTCTATAGTTAAGCGTGCTTGGCTTGGAGTAGTAGTGGGATGAGTGACCTTCTGGGAAGTTTCCCGGAAAACATGCAAGTGAGGACAAAGCATGCTGAAAAGACTCGTGTTGGTTCAAGGGGGCAGTCAACAGTTCCGAAAGCAGTCTGGGATGTTACAGCTATCACATGTTTTATATATATCATTGCAGTTATCCTCGTATTTTTTATATATCAGTGCAGTTATCCCGTTTTTGTTTTTTATGTATCAGTGAAGTTATCTCATAGTTTCAATTGGTTATTTGAGTTGATTAGTAGATTATAGTAGATAGTAAAAGATAGATAGTAGATTATCAATAAGAAATATTTATTTCGTGTTTTTTTATATATCAGTGACAATTATATATTTGTGTTTTTTAGGTATTAGTGACAAATATTTGTCACATGTATTTTAAATATTAATCAGTTTAAATAGTTATTAAGCCTTAAAAAATTATAATTATCAATGACAATTATTAATCCCGTGTGTTTTTATATATCAATATAGTTATCCCGTGTTTTCTTATATATCAGTGCAGTTATCCCGTGTTTTTTTATCTATCAATGCAGTCATCTCATAGTTTCAATTGATTATTGAGTTGAATAGTAGATTATAGACACTCGAGGTGCTAGCTTAGTGATAAGAGCTACCCGTATATCCTCAAGGTGTTGAGTTAGAATCCCCTTGGGGACTGTTGTAAAATGGTCATTAGTGCCACTTTGATAAAAAAAATTAGTAGATTATAGTAGATAGTAAAAGATAGATAGTATATTATCAATAAGAAATATTTATTTCGTGTTTTTTTATATATCAATGACAATTATTTGTGCTTTTTAGGTATTAGTGACAAATATTTGTCACGTGTGATTTAAATATTAATCAGTTTAAATAGTCATTAAGCCTTAAAAAATTATAATTATCAATGACAAATATTAATCCTGTGTATTTTTATATATCAATACAGTTATCCCGTGTTTTCTTATATATCAGTGCAGTTACCCCGTGTTTGTTTTTTATCTATCAATGCAATCATCTCATAGTTTCAATTGATTATTGAGTTTATTAGTAGATTATAGACACTCGAGGTGCTAGCTCGATGATAAGAGCTACCCGTATATCCTCAAGGTGTTGAGTTAGAATCCCCTTGGGGACAGTTGTAAAATGGTCATTAGTGTCACTTTGATAAAAAAAATTAGTAGATTATAGTAGATAGTAAAAGATAGATAGTAGATTATCAATATGAAATATTTATTTCGTGTTTTTATATACCAGTGACAAATATTTGTTCTTTTTAGGTGTTAGTGACAAATATTTGTCACGTGTGTTTTAAATATTAATTAGTTTTTTAAAAACAAAATATTAATTAGTTTAAATAGTGATTAAACCTTAAAAAATTATAATTATCAATGAAAAATATTAATCTCGTGTATTTTTTTATATCAATACAGTTCTCCAATGTTTTCTTATATATCACAGCAGTTATCCCGTGTTTGCTTTTTATGTATCAATGTAGTCATCTCATAATTTCAATTGATTATTTGAGTTGATTAGTAGATTATAGTAGATAGTAAAAGATAGATAGTAGATTATCCATAAGAAATATTTATTTTGTGTTTTTTTATATATCAGTGACAAATACTTGTCATGTGTGTTTTAAACATTAATCAGTTTAAATAGTCATTAAGCCTTAAAAAATTATGATTATCAATGGCAAATATTAATCTCGTGCTTTTTCATATATCACTGCAGTTACCCCGTGTTTTCTTATATATCAGTGCAGTTATCTCGTAGTTTCAATTGATTATTTTAGTTGATTAGTAGATAGTAAATTATCAATAATAGATATTTGTTTTATATTAATTAGTAGTTTAAATAGCCACTAAGCCTTCTTGTTTTTTTTTTACATAGTAGGTTTATAGTAGTCTTCAAAAATTATAATTTTCACTGCAGTTATCCCGTGTTTTTTAAATATCAGTGCAGTTAGCTTGTAATTTCAATTGATTATTTTTGTTGATTAGTAGATTATAGTAAATAACAAAAGTTAGATAGTAAATTACCAATGACAAATATTAATCCTCTATATTTTTATTATCACTACAGTTATCCCATGTTTTTATATATCAGTGCAGTTATCTCATAGTTTCAATTGATTATTTTAGTTGATTAGTACATTATAGTAGATAGTAAAAGATAGATAGTATATTATCAAATATATCAGTGCAATTATCCCGTGTTTTTTTATATATCAGCATAGTTATCCCGTGTTTTTTATATATCAGTACAGTTATCCCGTGTTTTAAATATTAATCAGTAGTTGAAATAGTCATTAAGTTTTCCTTTCTTTCTCCATATTAATATCGTGTTTTTTATATATCAATGAAGTTATCCCGCGTTTTTATACATTAGTGCAGTTATCTCGTAGTTTAAATTGATTATTTTAGTTTATTAGTAGATTTGATTTGATTTGAATTTCGAAATTTGAAAAAAAGAAGAGGGGAAAGTTAAAAAAAATGGGAGTGAGAAGAAAGTGCATTGGAAGAAGAAATTTGAAATAGGAGTAAATTGATAAATAGATAAATTGATATTAAGTTAGATAGTAAATAGGAGTAAATTGTAGATTATTTAATATTAATTTAATTATATTAGATTATACAGTGGATTAAAAAAATTGGGAAAAGAAATATTTTTAAATAAATGGTGTGGGGGGCACTAATAATAGATGTGTAAGAAGTTTGAAATATTGGGAAATGTGAGATTGAAAGAGAGTGAGTGAGAAAGGAAGAGAATGTAGAATTAAAAAATGATAAATAAAATTAAAGTGGTGATGTGTCAAAAAAGTAAGATGTCTAAAATTGTAATTTTGTAAGTTGTTTGATTGGGAAATGTGAGATTGAAAGAGAGTGAGTGAGAAAGGAAGAGAATGTAGAATTAAAAAATGATAAATAAAATTAAAGTGGTGATGTGTCAAAAAAGTAAGATGTCTAAAATTGTAATTTTGTAAGTTGTTTGTTTGTATAAATAGATATTAGATATTAGATACTTTGTTGGTCCATGTAACTCTTCCAACCCAATAGAGTTTTTATTACACAAAAGATTTCAAACTCAAGACGTTAGGTTGAAATACGAGCCAAGGACTCTAAAAATAATTTGTAGATTGTGGTTGAGACTAGAGTATCCACCACGAATACAATGACTATCCTCTCGCTAGATTGGAAGCACCTACTCAAAGAGTGGGACAACTGACCCAATAATTTAAAATTGTTCCCTACTAATTATAACAAACAATAACGTTGCAAATTATACCAAATATTTGATGGGGATGGCCAGATTAATATTCCTTTTGAACCTCGAGTTCAAGAAGAGACGTAAATTGATAAGACAGCGTTGATAAAAAAGTTGCCGATTATATACGGGCAAAAAGTGATAAATCGGTGGTGGTTCACCTCTTGAAATTCATGAATTTCATATTTTTCTCTGCTCTCTTGTTTTCTTTTATGCAATAAAACCAACACTATATATAATATAACAAAAAACACTAGACAATAAGGAAAATAAAGATCATCACTATTAAAGCAGGAAAAAAATATAAACTAAATGCTAAAAAAAAAAGTTGGCAACACTTTTACTGGTACTAAACTCTCCTTAACAAATATAAGATCTTTGGGTGGAGGGAAGTTCATCTACTTGCATTGCAGACCTACTCTTGCTCGCATGCAATAGCAATTTTCCTCGCTTCCACTTCTTGAGGAAACAAGAGTTGTATTGTGTTCCAGACAACAATGTTCAAAATGTACGGTCGATCTTTTCTACAAGATATAAACATGAATAACAGGTGAACTACCGATATAATATGTTCATTGAATATAGAACTTATATGTCATTTTGTAAAAGTAACCTTATAAATTGCTCGCATTTTGGACAGTAATTGCCAAACTCGATCACAACAAGTCGTAGACATATTATACAAAAGCTGCAAAATTATAAGCTTTTAACCATAAATCAATGAATTGGTATATAGAAATAAAGAGCTATAAATGAAACGAATAAGTACTTTCTTTTATAAGTAGTTCTCCTAATATTTGTCACACCGGTTGCCGGCTGGACACAAACACTAACACTTCAAAAACTTATATTTTCTCAAGTAATAATCGATATCTACTTGTCTTGTCTGTCATGTTTGATTATGTGTTGGTGCTTAATAACTAGGACATTTACAAGACTAGTGGAATGGAAAATGTGACAAAACCTTCACCCCATTTGCATGGCTAACAAGAAGATACAACACTCATAGTAAAAAAAGAGTTATAGAGGAAAGATGAAAGTCTTGCTAAGGAGCATAATCGGTGAAGATTAAGCATTTCTTGACTTTGTTAATTAAGACCCAATTTAATAAATCCATCACATGCATGAAATCTGATAGTGCCAAAGAGTTGGGCTTTGGCAGATTTTTTTTTTTTGGTGAAGGTATAGATTTTTTGGTGAATCTTTGGGATTAAAAGTTGAAGAAAATGCAAAAGAAAAAAAGCTAAATATTTATAAGGACTAAACATATTTTTAACAATACACTATATGTCTCTTTAAATACAGAATTTCATATGCTTTAATAAAACTATTACTAATTACCTTTACATCAAGTTATTATTTAATGGTCTCTTGCTACTAAGACATGTTATTCATTGCTTTCATATTATTTAATGGTCAGAGTGACTGTCAGAATGGTGGTTAGTGCTAGTTGTGTATTTAAATGCATTGTGCGAGATATTAAATATTGTGGAGGCTATCTAAAATTAAACTATTAATATATACTCTAATAATTTTAGCTAAATTATCAACATATACTTATAATGTATGTAGACAAATTTATATATTTGATTTTGTATCAATTTTGATTATTAAAATTTTGAATATTTATATAATAGTAGGAAATTAAGTTTAGATTTAAAATTTTGAACGATTACAAACATGCGTATATTTAAAGGCCAAAATGGAAATCACTCGTACACTATCAGAAGAAAGCAATTAAAACTATAACAAATATTGGTTTGTCTCCTACTCCTAGTATCTCTTGGCACAATATGTCTCAAATTGGTCCAGGATACTTGTCATTATAGATGCAAGTATGGAGAGTTATTTTTTTGGGATGGAGAGTTATTTCCTTAGTGTAAAAACAAAACTTGATTAGGAAAAAATATATCGCCTGAACTTTTCATAATTGTATACTGTGTGCCATTTCAATACCATTTCAACTGTCATAGGATTTTGTATCAGTCAGGACCATTTCAACTGTCATAGGATTTTGTATCCTTGTGATTTGAATACACGCCATTTACATGAAACACGAACCATGATAGTTCAGTTCTCATGAGATGATCCAAAACGGACGGAAGTTCAATCTTCATAGGTACCACAATGGTGGTCTCGGTAATGGGTGCCAGATGGATGTATTCGTATCTGTTTTTTGTTGGTCTTAACAAAGAAAACAATTAAGGCGGAAAATATCTAGTGGTTATGTAAAATGAAATGTGAAGATGCTCATTTCTAATTTATTTGTGAATGCGAAGAAAGGCCTTAATTTGATTCAAAACTCAGTGGTCTGATTAGTCACACTGGTTGGTGCTAATTTTATATTGCTTATTTGAAATTCAAAATTGAAAATGGATATGCACCACCAAATTCAAATTGAAATGGGGATGGAGTTTTGAGAAGAAAGAAGCACCTTGATTATATTGGTTATGTTTCTCGATGTTATAATAAAAGGCCACCACTTCTTCCACACCTCAAGCTACTCACCTCACACCTCCTAAACACTGATATTCTAAAAATGCCCTCACGTGGGAAGACTGAACGCCATGGGTTCGGGACACGGAGAGCCGAAACGTTCGCTTTTTTTCCTTTAAATACAACTTCCCACATTCTCCTTTCACACCTCTTCACTCTTACCTTCCAAAAACCCTTCTCCGCCGCTCCTCTCAACCTGCATTTGCCTCTCCACCGGTTGCCGCGACAATTGAAGGTAAGCTCTGCCATTTTTTTTTCTTCGTCTTCTTCGTCTTTCTCAATCTCTGTGAGTGTTTCAGGTCAACCTTGTCCAAAATGGGTCGGTTACTGTTGGCCCGAACCACTCTGAGTAACTGGGAAAAAAACATCACTTTCTGGGTGCGGGTTAGCTTGACCCGAACCCTACTGATCTTTTCCCGATTCTTTGTTTTTTTTAAACTTCAGTAATGGCCCCTCCTAGCGAGTGGAATCCTTTTCTTCCTACTGGCTACGTTTGTGCTCTTGCTCCTATTGGCGGGTGGAATCTGATGAATGATGACGAGTACGACGTGTTTGTTGACTTGGGCGAGGAGGAGTACGGTCGTTCTCCGGCTTATGTTCCCAGTTATTGGGAACACTACTCTGACTCTGACCTTGAGGACAGGCTTGATGATGATGATGATGATGATGATGATGATGATGGCAGCGACTCACCATCCCCCCCATCGACCCCCCCCCCCCCCCCCCCGCGGCACAAAATCCCCCGACTAGCATGAATTGTATTTTTATTAACGTATTGTAAACAATCTTGTTATTATTAATGAAATATATTGGTCTTGTTTATCTGATTGTAGTTGCCTTTTTTAGTTGTTTAGTTTTGAACATAATTGTCTTGAAACAAATGTTATAGGAAAAAAATGTTACTACTAACGAAAAAAAATTAATTACAATGGGCAAGTATAAACCTATAACAAAAAGAATTTTACTATTACATAACACAGATGGTCTCTCCCTCACAATTGGAAAGTATGGACCATTAATGAAAAAAATTTATTACGACATCAACAATTGGTTTCTCTCTCACTATTAAATTACAATGGGCAAGTATGAACCTGTATATCTTTCCTCATCTCATCAAATGTTACTGTCTTTATATCTTTCAACAATGTTTCATAATTCTGTTGTGCTCTTTTTCCGCTTTCACATAGTTTCTCTCTCTTTCTAATCAGCTCCGAGAGAAGGTTGAAAAATGAGAGTATAGCCAAAATACTCTTAACAAGCTTGAATCAGCCCTACTTGTCAAGATTATTTTGGCTATACTCTCATTTTCTAGCTTCTCTCAGAGTTGATTAGAAAGAGAGTACAACTAGGTTTCATGTTGAAGAAGAATTTAGAAATAGAGAGAAACTATGTGAAAGCGGAAAAAGAGCACAACAACCTTTAAAAGATTGTCGAAAAATATAAAGGCAGATCATCTCATTATCATCCGTCCATTTTCCTTTCAAGTTGACTTTTCATATACCAACACAATTCAGTGCTATTAATAATGGTATATTTGGAAAAAGATTAATACTAATAAATGTATCAAGAAAGTTGTAAAGTGTCTTTTATTTTCAGATAAGTAAAAGTCAAAGAGAAACCTTATGTAGGGAGTATAACACATGCACAGGAGATGGAATGTTCCTTTCGAGTGGACCACTATGTTCCATTTATATTAGTAAGCGGTAAAAATTATTTATAAACTAAATGCTAAAAGAGTTCAAAGCACTTTTAATTAAGATACAAATATGGGATATTTGGGCGGAGAGAACTTCACCTAACAACTTGTTGCCTTGCAGACCCTACTCTTCTTCTTGTTCGAATATGATATGTTTGCCACTTTCCGGCCATTCTTTTATCTTAGCAACCATCCTTGCTTCCATTTCTTGAGGAAATAAGAGATTTATTGTGTTCTCGATAGCAGTGTTCTCATTGTATAGCCTTAAGCTACAAGATATCAACATGAAGAATGGATGAAGTACCACTATAATATGTTTGTTGAATATAAAACTTATTTGCCATTTTGTAAAACTAACCTTATGAATTGACGGCAAATGGGACATTTCATGCCATTCTGTAGTAAAGCACTGGACAGACATAACCCACAAAAGCTGCAAAATTATAAAATTTTAATCATAAATCCTTGATTTTTAAAATTCTACCACTCTCCTACTTCGTGTAAACAAAACCAATAAGTACTTTCTTCTATAAATAGTTCTAACACCAGGTTGGACACAAGCACTTACACTTCAAGAACTAATACTCTCTCAAATAATCATTAATATCTACAAATAGCTAGCAATCAAATATCTACTTGTCCATGTTTGTGTCATGTTCAAAAAAACTTGGATAAATACTAATTTCATATGCATTCATAAAACTACCTTTATATCAAATTATTATCCAATGGTCACTTAGCACTAGGATATGTTATTATTCTATGCTTTCATAAAACTATGAATTTCAGTAGCAAGGGAGCGGGGAAGGCGAGAGCACAAGCTTTTGAGTTCAAATTCGGGTGTGTTCATTAGATAGGGTGTTTATCGTGCTCATTTGTCCTTTTATCTAAGGCGATAAAAAAACGTTTTATCCAGTAGATTTAAGCAATCACCTTTAGTTGCACTCATTTCATATAATATCTATCAATTAAGTCTTATATAAAAACATTTTCTTTTATAAAATCATTTCTTATTATTTTCTTATTTATTATAATAGATTTTGCATTAGAACTATTTTATATGATTTTCAAATTAAAAAAATACATTGGAGTGAATATTGAAAAACTGAAATCAGAATAAAGTCATAAACAATTTTTTGTTATTCAATTTCCAAAACATTTTTTGAAAATGTTTATACCAAACGACTTTTTTAGTTTTCTTATCTATGAAAAAATAACACTAAATATTTTCTGTAATTTTTCTTCAAAAGAGTTCTCAAGAATTGATTTGTGTCAATGGCACCTTAGTTAGCAAGACGTTTCTTCTGTACCTTTTTTTTTAGATAAGCAATTGGCTCACTGGCCTAACACACACACACTAGGGGATGAGGGAGTGGCAAGACCGGGGATCGAACCCCGTACACCACAAATATGTCCCCGCAGCTTTTACCAACTGAGCTGCCACAAGGGGACACGTTTCTTCTATACCTAAAAGGTTGTGATTTCATGCCATATAGAGGAAAAGTAAGAATACTATTAATCTGTTTTTTTAAAATGATTCATAGTAATTAAAACTAAAATGAGGCTGCTTTTTGTCGTTGGATATAATACCTGTGACCACACCAAGTGGTTTTTGGTCCGTCGAAAATCTCAAAACAAATCTGTGGACATGTGCAAAAAAATTATTATATAAAATATTTCAACATTGATATGAAATTAAAACAAAATTGTTGTCTGAAATGTCACAAGAATCATACTGGACAAGAAAGCTCCTCTCTTAGTTTATCAATGCAAGATGGAAGAGAATTACTCTCTGGGTTTAGTTTATTCTCTCCTGCTCTACATCCTTCACCTTCAGAATGTTTCTTCTTTGTCCTTTTTTTCCTATTATCTGTTCAATAACAACATCACATGAATAACAATGTGACACAAGAAAGCAAAACGGATGAATCGAACAACAAAATGTCAATGACCTTTTGGAGAAATTTGTTGTTCATCAAGATCGGCAACAACTACCATATTTGAATGCGGACTTTCCTCAAGCTTGCGTTTCTTTTGGTTTATGCAGCTGCGCTTTTGTGTTTCACTCACCATCATTCTTTTGTTTTTGGTCGTTCTACGCTCAACTCTACTGCTACTAGTTCCTGTTCTCTAAGTTTGGAATTTGGTTAATCAGTGAAGAGGTAAAGATATTAATTAAGTAGGAACATTAATTTATTATTGTCAATCACAAAGAAGGATAGAAGTTGCATATAACTAAGAAAGATGACACAATATTAACTCAAAAGTCCAATGCTTAAACAACGAATAATTCATAAAAGATAATTGAACTATTTTTCTCCTCTTCTCCAATATATTCAACATCATTATTAGATTTCAGCTTATCCTCTTAAATCTTCGAATAAAATATGGCAGAACCGGAGATTGTGTAGGAAAATGGAAAAACACATTTATAACAAACAAAATAGAGCAGGAGGAAATATAGGAAAAAGGAAAACAAGAGAGAAATAGATAGGCGATAAATAAACTCACAAAAAAATAGAATTTAGAATTTTGTTGTAAAAGAATTCTGTTATGATTCTGAGTTTTGTATTTCTACTTTTCTGATCTTTACAATTCAAAACACAGCGGCTTATATAGCAGAGACACAATTAGAAGGTATAATACTAAGTTGTCCTTTCCTACGTCGTATATGTTGACGTATCTTTTCCAGTAGAGTAATGTTAATAGTAAGAATCTAATACCGTTACGGGTTTTCTGAAAACAACGTCCGCCAGAAAAATAAAGCTTTTTTGTTCATAATTATTTAAAGTAGTAGTAAGTTGTTCATAAAAAAAAAAGTCAACAAAGATTTCTGTTCTGATTGAATTACACGAAATCGAAAAAGAGCAGAACAGAGAGAGAGAGATTAAAACTGGTTTAGATGTTATGTTACCTGTAAGGACTAAAGACTAGAAGAAAAGAGAGGTCGCCGTGCCGCGAGAGAGAAACTGCTGGAAGATTTGAGAAGATGACAGTGGGGTTAGGGCTCTAGCTAGTGCGGATGATATCTGCGTGAAGCGTGAGAGTGGTAGCAACTAGCAAGTAGCCATAGAGGAATGCGTGAGATATAGAAACCCAGATTCTAGAATGAGACCTAGTACTAAGTGGAGTAGAGTTGGGCTTGTAAATTGAAGCCGAGAAGGGATCTAAGGCATAATATTACTAAGAGTTTTTTTACGTACCCCACGCTTGTCCAAAAAACTCCACATAATTTGAAAATCCCAAAATACCCCTAAAAAAATATTTTTTAAATTAAGATGAAACGGATATATCTCCTTAAGAGGGTATATTCGCTTTGTAAAATACAAAGCGGATACACTACCACAAGGGACGTATAAATAGATCTCACCAAGATAAGGGGTAGTGTCACGTGCAATTTGAGATTTTAATATTATGGTTACCGTATTTTAGCGAATTCATAATTTTTGAATCGTTTTCATTTTTTCGTGTGTTATTGTTATCGTAGATTAGTGACTTTTATAATTCATTGATATTAATCATAATAATAATGATTTTGAAAAAAAAATTAAATTTTTTATATATCCGAATTTAGGACCTAAATTCGGTTTGTACTTGAATTTTTTTTTAAAATTTCCAAACCGAATTTAGGTCTAAATTTGAAAAAAAAAATCATTTTCCAAACCGAATTTAGAGATAAATTCGGGGAAAAAAAATTAAAAGTTAAGGGTATTTTGGAGTTTTTGGGAAAATGGGAGTATAAGTGAGGTTGATGGGGGTATGTTTATTAAAAGCCTTGCATTAAAATCAAATTTTTTATAAGAGTGTTTTTTTTTTGGACACTCACCATTTTAGAAAAGACACCACGCATCTTACGAAAGGACTAAAATACCCTTAACAATTTAAAACATTCCCAAAAAATCCCAAAATTTAAAAAAAAAATTAATGAACTCACGGATACCCCTAAGGGGGTGTATCCACAAGTAACCCTAACAAAAATCCCAAATTTTACACTCTCGTAGATATCCCCCACTAGGTATCTGCGAGTGACCAAAAGTTGTAGGTGTCCATAAAAAATTTCAAACTCGCAGATACCCCCCCACTAGGTATCTGCGAGTTTGTTCTTTATTTTTGAAAAAAAAATTTAAATTTTTTTAACGGTTAGAATTTGACTACGTATTTTGATCAACTGTGTATATTGCACTGATACCATCAACTTGTGACGATCTTATACGTCAAGCGACTAATTTAGGTTAAAAACTCGATTTTCGGGCAACTATCTCCGATCGTAATGAAACCACAGTCATTAAATCTGGAAAAAATCATCGATCATGACACCCCTGGAACTGGAAGGACTTCCTAAGGGACCAAGGGGCTCAAAATCCAAAATTCCATCGTTTACTATTTTTTATTAATTTTTTTTAATTTTTCATAGTCTCCAAAAAATTTGTATAGCCTTATTGCTTTTATTAGATTTTTGTGGTGTTTTCATAATTTTTGGATTAGTTTTAACCATTTAACAGATTTTTAGTAGTCTTTTTATAATGTAGCGACCTAAAAATCCGGGAGAGGATTCCTAGAAGGTTCAAAAATGAAGCCGCCACCAAATTTTAGTTTAAGGGCAAATATTGGAAAATCCCTTTGAGAGTGGATAAGGGTCCTTGAGACCAGATTTGGGTTCGGGAGTCGGTTATGTGTGGGGATTGTATTAGCACCCCACAACATCCTTCCTAAAAAAGGTTGCCTGCTAATTAGGAAGTTAATTTTAAAAAACGTTTGTTTTACCCTTTTTTATTGCGAGTTAGAAGAAATAAGAGACTTGATATTTTTGAGTTTTTGGAAAGATTATTTAGAAGAAAAGAAAAAGACTAAAAATGATTTTTTATTAGTTCACTTGACAGAGGTGGGCCCGCCCTCTGCTCCTACGTATTTCTGGGTAGAGAATCAAAGGCTACGTAGTTCTTGGTAAAAAAAGTTTTTTGTTGGTTAGTGTTTTTTATTTAGGGGTCTTAGGACTCTTAAGTGATCAATTCAATCGTCCTAAAAAGCTGACTAACCCGACCGTACGGTCGACTTAATCCCCTATTTGTTGAAAAATGGTTTTGATTTATTTGAGAGAAAGAGGTTTGTTTGTGTATTTTTATTTTTGAAAATCTGCTTATTTCAAATAGATATTTTAGGACTATGATCCGTCGCGGTTCATTGGTGGTCCTAAGAATAGACTAACCCGACCGTACGGTCGACTTAGCTCCCATTTGAAACTATTTATTTATGTATTTTTGATTTTTGTAAAAGAAATTGTTTTGTCTTATTTTTGTAATAGAGGGAAATTGAAGAAAATTGAATTTTAAAATAAAAGGACGCAGGAAGCTGTATTGAGTGAACTAGGGGGTATGAGTAGCAGGCAGGAAAAAAAATAAAAAAAACTGGCTGAGGCCCAAAGGCCCAGATACATGTGTGTTAAACCTAAAAGAACTTAACCTAAATTCATTCCTCCCTCTTCTTCTCAATCAACGGCGCCGCAACAAGGTTAGAGAGAGAGAGAGAGAGAGTTGTCTTCGCGAAAATGGTGGACGAGAGAGGGAGAGAGGGTCGGTGAGAGAGAAAACCGGCGTGAGGGTTAGTGAACAAAGGAGAGAGAGGATCGTTACTGCCGGAGATCTCACCGGAGATCTCGCGGCTGAGGGAGTGGGGTGTTCGGTGAGAGAGAGGGAATACGGGACGGTGATGGTAATGGTTCATGACACTGCTGTTTACGACGAAGACGAAGACGAAACAAGAGCTCGCGGTGGTGACGGCGCAGGGACTCACGGGAAACGGCCACCGTCGGGAGTACCTAGGTGAGTCTTTTTTTATTTTTGGTTCTGGTTTTTCAATCCTAATGGCTCTGGTTCTGATTTCATCTTCTTCTACACCTCTAATTTTTACTTTGATTGATTTGATTAAAAACCCTAAAACTCCCAAATTCCCAAATTGATTTTTGAATCTGATTTTAAAACCCTAATCCTAATTTCAGTTTATGGATCTGATTTGAACTATTCCTAAGAACTCTAATCGAATCTATTGTTCTATTCCTAATTCGAATTTTATACAAATCCTAATTCCTAATCTGATTCAGTTTTTTTCTAAAACCCCTAATTTTGATATATAAAAACCTAATTCTATTTAATCTGATTATTTGAAACTAACCTTTTATTAACAGAAACTCTAATTCTAACTTTACTAATCACTAATTTAAATTAATTGTTTTTGGACAGGTTAGATGTAATCTGGTTTTTGTATATTCTGTTTATGATACAAGCTATTTTTCTGAAACTAGAATTTAAGACCTAGTTGATTTCTGGAACTAATTTATTTACACAGTGAAGCATATGAATGCAAATAAAACTAAAGCATTTCAGTATCTACATGTTTTTGTATTTTGTATCAAACGTAAGGACCAAACTTACTTGACTTCCAGCCTCTGTTCTTCTGTTTTTTTGCTTGATATTGACTGCTTCTGCTTACTGCTGTTACCGACTCTGCTTCTGCTTGCTACTTCTTGTTTCTGAATTTTTGCTTTTTTGTGATTAGGGTTTAAGCGTGAAATCCTAATCTTTTTTTGCTGAGTTTCTGTGAATTTTTCCTCCTGCCTCCGAAATTCACCTCCTTTTATAGTTGAAAATTAGGTTACCAGCATTAAAAACCTGATTCGGTTTTGATCTTTATTTCCTATTGTGCAGGTTTTGGGCCTATGAGGACTGCCTTGGAGAGCAAGTTGAGCCCATGGAGCAGCTTAGGCAGCAAGCAGACTTAGGCGGCAAGCAAGAAAACGCACGGCAGCTGCTGCGCATACTTTTGGGCCTTTTTTGTAATTTTCTCTATTTTTTGGATATTTTGGTAATTTTGACATGTAATACTATCTTTTGATTTTTGATTCTGATTTTTATTTACAAAAAGTTGGGCTAGACCCAAGAACAAAAATTGGACTTGAAATGCTACAATAGGCCCAAAAAAATAAACTTTGACTTTGGACTCAATTGTAGATGCTAAAAGGGTTTTTTTTTATGTACCCCCATCATCTCCCTATTTACCCCCACATAAAAGTGAAACCCGAAAATACCCCTGCCCAATTTTTAATTCGCTCGGATTTACCTCCATTTGAGGTAAATCCGCTTTGTTATTTTTAAAGTCGGATTTACCTCATATGGGGGTGCCCAATAGGTAAATCCGATTTCAAAAATAACAAAGCGGATTTACCTTAGCTAGAGGTAAATCCGCTTTGTTATTTTGGAAATCGGATTTACCTAGTGGGTACATAAATCCGATTTCCCTAAAAAAAGAGAAAATCGGATTTATCCCACCTAAGGTAAATCCGATTTCCCTAAAAAAAGGAAATCGGATTTATCCCACCTAAGGTAAATCCGATTTTGTTATTAAAAAAATTGTTTTTTATTTAATTTTTTTAAAAAAGGTTATAAAATACTACTAAAAATCCGTTAAACAGCCAAAACTAATCCAAAAATTATGAAAACACCACTAAAAATCTAATAAAACCAAAATAAAGTTATGCAAATTTTTTCAGATTTTTTGGAGATTATGGAAAATTTAAAAAATTAATAAAAAATAGTAAACGATGGAATTTGGGATTTTGAGGTCCCCAGTCCTGAAAGAAGTCACTTCTTTAGGAGTATTGATCCTTGATATTTTTCGGATTTAAAGAATGTGGTTTCATTACAATTTGAGTAGGTTGCCCGAAAACTGATTTTTTAGCCTAAATTATTCTCCCGACGTACAATATCGTCACGTGTTAACGAACTACACACTAAACAGAACCAAAAGATGGTCGAAATTTGTTTTTAAAATTTTAACTGATTTATTTATTTATTAATTGGGTTAACAAAGCGGATTTACCCCCACATAAGGTAAATCTGCTTTGGTTATTTTTAAAAGCGGATTTACCTTATATGATGGGGTAGATCCGCTTTTAAAAATAACAAATCGGATTTACCCCCACTTAAGGTAAATCCGATTTGTTATTTTTAAAAGCGGATCTACCCATCTTAAATAAATCCGATTTAAATTTTTTAAAATTTTTAGTGGAAATCGGATTTACCTAAATCCGATTTAAATTTTTTAAAATTTTTTGTGGAAATCGGATTTAGGTAAATCCGATTTCCAAAAAAAAAATGAAATCAGGATACGTTCGGGATTTTTAAATTTTGTTAAGGGCAATTGCGTCTTTTCGCAGGGTCGGTGGGGGTAGCTGGGAGATGATGGGGGTACAAAAAAAAAATCCCATGCTAAAATGCGCCCAAACATAAATGCCAGGCTCGATTAAAGCAAATTCTTAAAACCAAGTCCAGAAGTAAACTCGCAATGATTAGTAAAAAAGACCGGACAAAATTGGGGTATGACATATAACATTCTTTAAAACAAAATCAATAACATATTGCAAATATCTTTTAGGAGAGGTTTCCAGGACAGTGTAAATTAACACTGTCGCGGATACCACCCCTAATAGGTATCTGCAAGCAGCCCCACTCCCAAAACTACTAACAAAGTCGCAGTGACCTATTAGGGAGGTATCCACGACAGTGTAAAATTAACACTGTCGCGGATACATCCTCTAATACGTATCTATGATAGTACAAAAACACAGGGACATTTTCGTCCAAAAAGGTCTTGTGATTGTCTTTTTTAAAATAGGTGGATGTCCAAAAAAAAATCTCTTTTTATAACATTTGGGGGAGACCATGGCATGGTTTCCTCTCCCTCCGGCCTCCGCCTCTGAGTATGTTGGAATGAGTTGACTTGGGACTCACTCTGTTGCCAATATTGTACCATCGGGATTTCATTTCCTCCCATTAACTTAATCATTAATGTATTATTACAATGAGGATATATACACATATTTATAATAATCAAATAAAATTATATCCTCTCTATCCTAGTTAGCTATTCCTTCTTTGTACCCTCTCACCCCTATTATTTCTTAAGTACATGAAATTTAAAATGCCTCCTCTGCTTTATCTGAATTGACATTTGGATAATTAAAGACTATTTGTGGAGGTAACTGTGTTTGTTTATTTTCTTTGTTTTACACGTTTGGTCCTAGCTTCAATTTAAGAGTAAAGACCAACTAAAGTATTACATTCATAATCATACTACTCTAAAACTAAAGATATGTAAGAGTGTATAGGTATTTGGTCTAAATTTTAATCAAACATATATTTCGACCTTAGTAACTCGTAAAATCATGTTGAATGACAGATGGCGCTTCATAAAAATCACCATTATTGCCATTTTGATTAATAAAATTTCCATCTCTAATTTTTCTTTTTCCTTTTTTAAAAGAAGGGACTTTGACTAAACTCATGGCTTTGATAACCCGTTATAACGAGTTTGTGGATAACTCATGAAGAGCTTCTAATGTGAAACATCATTTCCCTTTACATCCTAAGAGAGTACATAGTAAGGCGTATTAATCAATATTCTCAAACATGTAAGTTGTGAAATATATTTTTTTTTGTTACAAAAATTTTAAGGTGAAGGGGTGGTGCACCACTCCAAGGTAAAGAAGATCTTTGGGCTTTTTGAGGACTTATTAAGATAATTACATTTACCTTCTTCCAAGGGAACTAGTGGGGATTTGAACCCAAGACCTCCAGAATACAAATCTTGTCATGCCACTATACCAACCCCTTGGGGGGTTTGTAAGTTGTGAAATATAATTTGGCGAGGCTTGGATTATTCTATTGGCCTAATGCATAAAGATAAAATAAAGGTAAAGTGTGGTCAAAGAATATAAAATTTAAATAAAAGTAGAGTTGTTTGATTGATGTGGGTCTGTATAATTATCCTCTTCCTATTTATATACATAGTCCCTCATAGACCACTATTCAAGCCAATGCTTACCTACCGTTGGATCAATCAAAGATCAACGCCTATCATTGTTCCTAGGCCCGGAGTAACTACCCACTAGCACGGTTAGTAGGGTAAAACTCTCTCGCTCCGCTTTTCACGGCATCGCTCATTCGCTTGATCTTCAATTGCTCCCACGTTCTATCTTCGTGCTTCGTCTTCCTTGCCTTCCAAGCAAGCTTGTCTTACCTCGGTCTTTTGGTTCCTTGGGTGACCTTTGTCCTCGGACAGTGACTTAGACACCCCAGTCACCCTGACCGTGGCACTCTATAGGCCGAGACTTTACTCTCCCTCGGCTTTGCTCATTATCCCTCGGGCTTAGCCCTTCCTCAGGGAGTTTGTCTTGTGGTATGCCTTGGGCCTCTCTTGAGTTCATTTCATCAACAATTATCCCCCTATTTAGTTTAGTAGCGTGCCTTAGCACTTCCGTTCTTTTCCTCTTTTACCTCAGCCCTCGGCCTACAACTTAATTAATTTTGGGTGTTAGCATGATCTGAAAAGGAAGTGCACCGAAAAATTAAGAGTTTAGATTATGTACACATACATAAGGTCGTTACTAATTGACTAACTTGTTTTTAGCGACATGTCAACTTGTAATTAGTAGATGGTGCAAAACACGTATACACTTATTGTGCATATAAGTTGTCACCACATTAAAAAGAAATTAGTTGATTTTGACCTTATTTTGTCGGTCATTCTCATAAATTGTTATTGGTTGTGTATGTAAATTAAACTCTAAAAGAATTGTCATTAATACACAAGAGAATTAGATTTATAAAATCTTTTAAAAATAAAAAAAGATTTTGTAATATAACTTTCGGTGGAAGCTAATAAAACTTCTAGTTTACTCCAAAAATTAAAAAAAAAAAACTTATTAGTAGTAGTTTAATTTAATAAAAAAATTACTAAATTCCAATATAAAAAGGCGCTGCAACCATAACTTGGTTTACCATGTGTTTGAGCGTTGTGTGTGCCTCCTCTCATTCTTTCACTTTGAGAGTCTAGAGATTTAAGCGGTAGCTGCTGTGGAAGCGTTCTTTAATCCTTAATCCCCCCCACAAATACCTTTCACAGCAGCAAATCAATCAATCATGGCACGCTTTACCAACAATGTTCTCCTCCCTTGGCTTGATCTTCTTTCCTCTCATTCTCTTCATCGGTTAGTTCCATTCCATCTCACTCTTATATCTCTTCTTTTACAATTCCATTAACGTACCTGTTTTCTTCATTATATAGGTTTCTTTCTCACATACTCTTTTTCCATTTCTATTATATTATATGATATGATGAACCCAGAATGTTTATTGGTCTACAATAATTATATAATAATATCAATGTTTTTATCATATGATTAAATTGTCTATTTCTTGTTCTTGGCATAAGGATACGGATTTATTTATTTCGTGAGTTGTGATTGATTGTATGGTGTATACCAATTAAACATTATTATTATTATTATTATTATTATTATTATTATTATTATTATTATTATTATTATTATTATTATTATTATTATTATTATTATTATTATTATTATTATTATTATTAATTCTACGTATATGATAATATTGCAGGAGAGGGTATGCAGTGGCATCTGATATATCAGTGAGAGGTGGGATGATGGATAGTATAAGGAGGAGCAATAGTGGAATGATGGTGAGAAAGGTGGAAGAGGATGGTGTGAACAAAAAGGGTTCTTCAGAGGATTTCTCATCAGTTTGGGCCCCAGATCCAATAACGGGTTACTACAAGCCCATCAATAACATGAATGAAATTGACCCAGCTGATCTCCGAAACATGCTCTTGAATCCCAAATTCAGATCATCATCATCATCATCATCATCATCATCATCATCATCATCATCATCATCATCATCATCATCTCACTAGACCACAAAAAACAAGAGAATAGGGACTCATACCCTATTTTCCATCGTATCATTTGGAGTTTTCTTTTGTTTTATCTATTTGTCTTTTTCCATGACTTTATACTTATCTTTTGCTATTTGAGTAGCCAAGACAGTGCATCAATTAAATTTGATGTGGTTTTTTGTTTGAAGATTATCTCGTGTTTTTTCTAATAATTTGTTTTTCAGTCTATCAATATTTTTACTCTAGAAACAAATTAGTAAAGATAAGTATGTTACATGCTATTATAAGGTCCATAAATACATGGCTTGCAGAAAAGTGGATGCCAGAAACATTTCATTTCACATGCCTCACCTAGAGGTTAGGAATAATACATTGATACGTGTTTGAGGCCAAATATTTCGTTTTATCAAAGTGTGTCTTGTTGTCAAAATCATAACAAATTTTGTAGAGTAGACCCATCATGCTTCACCGGAAATTGATATTTTTATATTGAAATATATGGTGTGGTGTAGTCATGGAAAAAGAATCATCAATTAGAAGCATCGAGCCCTTCCTAAACATGCTCCAAAAGAATCATTAAAAAGCTTTCTTTCTACGAATCTCTCCTTCTCTCATTCCTCTCCTTCTTAAGATATACTCCCTCTGTATCACAATATAAACAAAAACTGGTCAACGAAAATTGATGTATGTGGTTCAAAATTAAGACCAAATACATCAATTTTGGTTGACCAGTTTTTGCTTATATTGTGATACAGATGGAGTAAGAGTGAGAGAAGAGAAGATAATTAATATATATATATATATATATATATATATATAGAGAGAGAGAGAGAGAGAGAGATTGAGAGATAGATGGAATTTAGTCTCAAATCAGCTCATATAGATCGCGACAAAATAGGTCATGTATCACATAGATAGATATATGCTCCCCACATCAAGAAAAACCCTCCATCGAGAGAGACATTGTTGTGTGCACAGCAAGAGAACTATGTGTACAATTATATCAAACTAGAGGGGGTAATACTCTAGGGAGCTAGATAAACGCCTAATACACTGGCCAACCTTCAAGAGAATTCGAACAGAGCATGTGCTGAGTAGAGGATACACACTCGATAAGGACTCGTTTTTTTTTTTAGGTTTGCTAATGTACTTTGGGTTTAAGCCAATGTCTCATTTGTAGTATATGAAAAAAAGACATCAAAACTCATACCTACCAAGTACCAACCCATACACTCAAATTGACTCAATTAATAACATTGTTGTAAGCTTCTGCTTTTTTAATGTGCAGCTATGCATGTGATACACTCTAGAAAAAATGTCTAAAATATTACTAGTAGGACTGCATTGCCAGCAGCACCTACAGGCTAAAGTATTACAAGCCGCAGTGAATGCAAGATCTTTCTGTTGAACGCAATCTAGGGGACCACTTTAACACACTTTCAAACCATGTTCATCTATTTGACTATTCAATACCCTTCATAAATAAACAACTGCTTCTCATTTTGGGTGGCTTTTACGGTCCACCAGTCTGACAATTGGGGTACCATACTCGGATACCCTTTTTACCTGCTATTCCCTGTTTTCAGGTTTTAGTTGACTTTTCCAAGTTTAGCTTGACTTACATATTTTACCCTGCTTTAATTCTTTCTTCTATTTTTACCCCACATTGACTATTCAACTCTCTTTCTCTCAGCCTGACTATTCAACTCACTCTCTCACCATTGTAATTCCATTTCATTTCAAAACTCTCTCTCTCACCATGTCTTCGTTTTCATCGACTGTAAAAAGAGAGAGTCGTTGAAGTTCATCAAACCCAACCTAAAGTTCATATTTTCCAGATTCATCTCTTCGTTTCCATCGAACTCATATTGTGATTCAGCTCTTGATTTCCATCGAACACAGCCAGCGTGGTAGTGGGAGATTGAAGCAAAGTTAGGGTTTTTCGCCAACGAAGAACGGTAAGATCTGTAAATCTCTTCCAATTTCCGTTTCCGTTTCGCGTTTCACGCTTTCTCTTCATGTTTCGATCCGTTTTTTCCTCTTTCTGATTCATCGCAATTTTCTGTATTCGTCTAGCATTGTTTGATTCCGTTAGGAAATATATGAGTTTGTTGTTGCATCTTTTGAAGAATACAAAAATATGAGTTTGTTGTTGCATTTTCTGTATTTTCCTTTTTCTGATTCATCGCATTGTGTTTTGAGTTTGTGTTTGTGCTTAAAATGTGTTGCCATTGTAGCCTTCGAATCCTTCATTAAAATGTGTTGCCATTGTTTTGAGTTTGTGTTTGTGCTTAAAATGTGTTGTCATTGTAGCCTTGGAATCCTTTATTAAGTAACTCGATGTTTTCATTTTTTTCCATATTTTTCTTTGTTAAAAGAAGAAGTCATTGCTGTGTCTTTCCTTATTTTCCATTATAGCTTTGAACAGGAATGAAGTTGTAATTGTATATAAACTTAGGGTCTTGTGCACAAAGTATCACACAGGCACTTAACTCAATTGTAAATGGTCTAGAATACTATTATATTTTTGATGTTGCACTAGTGGAAAAATGAGATTCAAAGTCGGATATTTCAGACATTTAAAGTCGGACATTCACCCGACTTCTATCAAAGCGACTTAGAAAGTATATTTTTTTAAAGTCGGGTTAAGGTCCGACTTAAAAAGTACGTTTTAAAGTCGGACTATTAGTGCGTCCGACTTTAATTATGTCGTGTTTTTTGATTAGCTGGCCTCTGTGGAAAACCTTTAACGTCAGGTTTTTCTGAACTCCGACTTTAAAAGTGTTATTTTAAAGTCGGATGACAGAAAGGTCCGACTTTAAAAGTGTTTATTTTTTTGATCAAATATTACTAGATTGCATTTCTTTATCAACCGATTCTCTGGGAAAAGTTGAAAGAAAACCAAATTATGAACTATTTTCTTAATCAAATAATTGTATAACTGTATTAGTTACAAGTTTTATCACAACAAAGATATAGCAGGTTCTGTGAACCCTTTACTGGAAGGCTAATACAATTACCCTATAGAAAATTGATCGAAATCAGCCGAAAAATTGTTAGTCGTAGGATCATCTTGCATATTTCTTCCTTCAGAAACTCCACATGCATTTTGCTGATTGGACAAATTAGATAGTTCAGTGGACATCCAGCAGTTACAACAGAATTAAAATGGCAACGTAAGATTAACACTGATATTTATACATTTAAGTTACAATTGATATTTATATATGAATTTCAACTCCCTCTTTCATTTTTTTTCACATGTGAAGTTGCTACAAAAGGTCATTGTTCATAAACTAAGCGAACTAAAATATCACCCAGCATACAGCTAATCTAAAAAGTAATCATCCCAAGCAACAGAGATTAAAAATCTGTCAACAGTCAACCCAATAACACATATTCCATAATATATTATTCTCCAAAAAAATAAGACTAGCTATCTTCAATCTTATGCTTTTTCAATACTAGTATGTCAATTCTCCAGCAAAACCACTATAGGCTAATACAAGCAGTATTTGCAAACATTTCATTCACAAAAACCAAAGTAAAGAACCTTGTAATAACCAAATTAACATGCCTAACCAAATAACCAAATTAACACTCATATTTTCAGAGAAACAAAGTTATAAACCTCTAGTTCAAAGCTTAAACTATAACTTAAAACTCAATTATAAATTCCTAGCCTTAACATTAACATTGTAAATTTCTAGCCTTAACTGATATAAACTGTATGGCATGTAGTGAAAAGGTGAAATTCCTTGCCTTAACATTAACATTGTAAAATTCATTAGTTATAGTGCCCCTCTATTATAAACCAGTTCTGGCCTAACTCAATACCTCCAAAGTTCAAGCTTTTATCTTCATTTTCTATAGGTTGAGGCGAGCGAGTGTTAATATGTATTCTAGGGTAAAATCATTTATGTATTTAATAGTGGAATAATATCTGTAACTCTGAACATTAGTCTATTTCCTTAAATATTCTTGATTTAGCATTTATTACTGTCATTCTCTTTGTTTGGTATTAATCTTAAATCGTGTGAACCAAATTACATGGTTAGAGGTTTGGTTCTTGGCAAAAACAGAGGCAGCAACCAAGGGAAGAGAAAAGACTCTCTAAGAACTGTCATAACTCCTTATTGATGGAAGGAACCAGAGATGCATACTAGGATCTTCTATGAACTTCTCTTCAATCCCACAACAAGCTCCTAGCTACTACCTTTTCTATCCATAAACACTTCATGGCTGAGACTAAGATTAAGCAAAGCAAAGCAAAAGCAAATTTCCATTGCTGTAGTTACGATTTCACCACCAAAAAGGATATTGCATATTTAAATCCCATCTCGTGGCAAAAAGAGCTCACAGCAGCGCCTTCTACTCGCTTGTAGCCACCAACAAAAGAGTTCATAGTCCAGTTATTTTGTCAAGTTTTAAAAAATTTGCTGGATTTTATTTTCTCTATTAAAGAACAACTAATTCAAATTCCTTCTACTCGCAAAACAAAGCCAAAATAATACAAGTTTTGAGAAAAATTAAATTCCTTACATGTTCTCACTATTAGTGGCTGAAGCATTTTCCTTATCATCATTATCAGTGAGTTGAATCTCATTTTCTTTATCATGAGAAGCCATTGAATTATCTTCTAATAAAAAGAGAAATTCATTAAAACAAACAGAAGAGAATTACAAGGAATATAGAGGATAAGGAATTCTTAAATTATTCATCAACTTCAAAATGATGGGATGAAAAGACACATCAAAGACTTAATTGAAGAAGTGAAGAGAAAGGTTTAGAATCCTTACGTGATGATTTTCAAGAATGGCTCCAGTATATGTACAAAATCTACAAATAAAAGATGAGATTCAGGCCAACTTTAGATATCTATCCACTATTCTATTCAGTGAAAGACATTCAAATGGTTATTTATACCTTTGTTGGATCCATGATCCTAGCTTTCATGAGATCCTCATAACAGTTTGTAGCAGCATTGTAACCAAAATTTATGTTATCATCTGATAAAACCTGCATTACATAACAAGCCTCAATCTCTTACAGAAAACAGTTTCTCAAATAGAAATTCGAAGCTTAAATGATAATAAATAACATTATTAAAATTTAAAGCAAAGCAAAAGAATTACCTTGGTAGCATTTAAGGCATCTTCTATCCTTTCATTCAAATTCATATTACCTGAAGAATGGCAATCCCCCTGATACTCTTGCTATCCTTTCATTCAATATACTCTTTTGGAAATTTTCTTCAGTATTCTGCAAAATATGTAACATCATGTGTAATGTTACTTCTAATTTACTAGACATTGATGAAGTGTGAAATGTGATAATTTTTAAATGGTTAAGTTCTTTCTGCACCTCAACAAGCCTCTTGAGTTGCTGAACTCTTTGTTCAACAGCTGCTTGAGTACTTCCATCAGTGACTATTAAGGTAGAATTATTTGTTATGACAACCTTGGTAGCAGAGCCCAACATATCTGTGTTAACCTTTTCTAAGGTGAAACCCATATCTTCTCTGATTACAGTACCTACAAAATATATCAAGAGCCAAGAATGCAAGAGAGAAAAGATAAGTAGAGATTGAAATGAAACATGAAGACCATGCTTAAAAGCTAGTGATGCTTCCTACCTTAGTATTTTATTATATTGATGAAAATGAGAATTAGTGCATCATTTATTTGTCTTTTCTTTTGAAGTTGTTGACTTGTTATAGAGTGATTGTCCCAGCCAAGTTGTTGTTGTAGTAGAGCAATGGTTTCTGCACACTTTCACCAACTGCTTTCAGTCCAGTAAAATGTATTATTGAATCAAACCTACAACAAAAAGGAAAAGAGATAAGAAACAGTTAGAAGATCAATGATAACGGTTCCAATAGCCACTTTGGCAGTTTCAATGGCCCATACAGGTTCCTATGCAATAACAATATATCCCAACTAGGCACTGCATCTGTACATAATGAATGTTATGTAAACAATCAGCAAAACCAATCCAAAGAAAATTGATAATAAAGAAACATAGCTTTCACCTTTATAAGCCTTCAATTGCTGGAAACAGACACCAAAAGTTTGCCCAGCTTCTCTTTCTTCTAACAATTCCCCAATGCATGCAATCACTCCAACACCCTGGCTCAAAGCATGGGCAACTTTCTTTCCTAAAAACTGGAGTTGACGACAACCTTAAGTTAATATCTTACCAGAAAATAACAATATAAACTGGTAAAAATAAAAAACACATCAAGAGAAAACGAAAAGCTGGTCGATGTACACAAAGGGAGGTGCAACAACAACATTTGTACTTCTCACAAAATCGAAAAGCTTACGAAAACGAATCATGAAAACTTAGGGTTTCGAGAGAAAATGAAAACGAAGGTAGACAGCTTACAGCAAATCTTAGAAGAAGGCATGATTTACCAACACCAGAGTCTCCAATAAGAAGGAACTTGAACAGATAGTCACTGCAAAGAATAACCACAGCTTGAACAGAGTCTCCAATAAAAGGTGTCAAGAATGAAAAAGAAGCTTAGGGAGATGTTTAATTGGTTTTGATACAGTCCAATTATGATGTTTATTCAAAGAAATCTGTCAAACTTACCTAATCATGTGATTTTTAATATTCAAGGGATGAATTGGGCTCTAAACAGATCCATGCCTACAAATCTTACATACAAAAACAATAGGCAATTCTAATTGCAGTACTCACTTGCTGCAATTCTATTTGCATATGCACTCCTATGCATATCAACTGAATCAGAAGCAATAGGCAACAGACCTGGACTGAATGTTGAAGGCAAGTAAATAAAATTACAAGTTAAACTTACCAGCCCTGGACTGAATGTTGAAGTGCAGGATGAAGGCAAATTCTTTGCTGAGGCCTATGATAATAAAGAAAAACAAATTAGTTTCAAATGAAAAATAGGGAAATTCTAGTGCCAGGCCTTTGGGGTAAACCACACCACGTGCAATGCAATGCAAAAATGGTTGCTTTCCTAGAGGGGAAAATAATGAGAGAAAGGATTTTCAGCAACTTTTTAGGAACTCTTCAATGTCATCTTCTCATGAGCATCTAGAAAGAATAGCCTGCAGTTAGAAGTTTCAGTTAGTGAATGGATAAACTATTGAAATCCCTAAAATCCCTAAAAAACGAAAAATAAACATAACCCTAAATCCCTAAAAAACGAAATAAAAACCCTATCCCTAAAGACACCGCAAATCAGTAAAATCCCTAAAATCCCTAACTCAATCAGTAATATGAGATGCTTAAAATCAGTACTCACTTCCAAGAATAGAGAAGAAGAAGAAGAAGAAGAAGAAGAAGGAAACAGAGAATGGGTTGGTTGCAGTGAATCGAACCCTAGCTGGAGAAGGCAGAGGTTGAATCAAACGAAACGGTTAAAGAAAACAACTACGAAACCCTGTTGAATAGCTACGAAACTATTGAGAACCAAATAATATTTAACGCAGAGAGAGACATTCAAACCTAGAGTAGATTAGGAGCAAGGGGAAAGACATATTCAACCCCTTGTTATAGAAGAGTTTACAATCAAACAAGGGGAAAATTAGGAGCAAATCAGTACCACTATTAATTCAACACAAACATTATATCTGCTGTTAACCATTACACATGCTAATCTAAGAAACAACAACAAGTTCGGTCAGCTTGCTATACATTCTGCCCTGTATTCAGTCACGTTTTTCAACAAGCCCATATCCCCTCTACACATCAACATTTGTGCAGTAGCATTCCAAATTGAATCCAACTATCATATAAACTAATCTATTTATTTCTGGTTCAATAAATATTAAACCTTGATATGAAATTTATCAAACTATCACAGCAGAATCAAAAAACATCAAACCCTAACAAATTTCACAAAACAACAACACATATGACAAAACCCTAAGAATGTAAAAAGAGATACGAAATTCCTTTATTTCAATAAAACATAGCAATAGCAGTCATCTTAATGAAGATTCTCTGCTCAAGAAATGAACCAGCATAGGAGTGGTGGTTTACCTTCAGAAAAACCAGAAGAAAACGAATCCAAAGAAAGTGACGGTCACAAGGAGAGAGACGGTGACGAAGAGATAGATGGAGATGGCGGCCGAGAGGAGAGAGCCACGGAGGAAGGCAGCGATGGGAAGAGCGATGGAAGGTAGCGACAGGAAGAGCGATGGGAAGGCAGCGACAGGAAGAGCGATGGGAAGAGCGATGGGAAGAACGATGGAAGGCAGCGATTTGGTGGAGAGCCACGGAGGAAGGCAGCGATTTGGTGGAGAGCCACGGAGGAAGGCAGCGATTTGGTGGAGAGCGATGGGAAGAGCGATGGAAGAGCGATGGAGATTTAGGGTTCGGTTCTGTAGTGATGGAAGAGAGATGGGAAGAGCGATTTTTGGGTTCAGTACGATGGAAGGTTTTAGTTTACGACAAAAAAAGAGTCAAACAAAAATGCCAAAGAGGGAACACGCGCGAGACTTGTATTATTTTGTTTCACCCAAAAAAAAAAGTTACACCTTTCACGTCGGGCATAAGTGTTATCCGACCTAAAAGGGTGAGTGACAGAATTTTTCTCGCACGCTTATTACAAAATTGCCACCGCGTCCAGTTTTTAAGTCGGATATATGGGGATCCGACTTAAAACCTCCAATTCTTTTCTAATTTTTGTACTAGTGTTGGTGTCAAAACTTGGTATAATGCAGTTGTTGACTTTGAAGCATTCCTTTTTCCAAGCGCACTAAAGATGGTTAATGTAGATTCGACAGCTGAAAATTTGCAAAGGAACGAAACACAGGTATTTTTGTAACACTCATTAAATTTGTAATTTTTTTTATGAGTTGTTGTTTTAGTTGAAGTAAATTTTGAAGGAAACCTATGTTAAATGTTTAGGGTTCGGAAGATATGTCATCTGAGGATGATTATGAAAGTATGTCAATTGAAGATGAGGTGCATTTCAATGACAACGCTGATGATGGATTTAAGTTTGATGACGAGACAGCTATTAACAGTGAGGAGGATTTAGTTAAAGTAAATGTGACAGATCTGAAATCAGTAGAGTATTTTATGAAGTTTCATTTTCCAGATATGGGTGTCGCATTTATGTTCTATAACTGGTATGGGAGCATAAAAGGTTTTTCTGCTAGAAAATGTAAGGTCATGAGGAATTCAAAGGGTGAAATTACTCAGCAGGCATTTGTATGCCACAAGGAAGGTCACAGGAGACAAAAACACTACAATAAAGAGGGTAGAATCCGAAAAGCAAAACCTGATACTAGATGTGGATGTCAGGCCAAACTTAAAGTCCATGTTGATGAAATGTCCGGGCGATGGTACATAAAATATTTCAATGATTTACACAATCACACACTTGTGTTAGAGAGGTGGACCGGCATGCTACCAGGGCATAGAAAGATGAATGACTATGACAAATATCTGATGAATATGATGAGGAGTGTTGGTATTAAGACTAACAACATATATGGATTGTTTGCCGCACAGGTTGGAGGTTTTGATAAAGTTGGGTTTATGAAGAGGGACATGTACAACGAGCAATGGAGACAAAAGAAAATCCAAACATCTGATGCAACAGCGGTGTTGGATTTTCTTGAAAGCCTATCAAAGAAGGATGAATTTTTCTATTGGAAGCATACTGTGAATGAAGAGGGAAGACTTGAGAAACTTTTTTGGTGTGATGGTGCTTGTAGGAGGGATTATTCTGTATTTGGTGATGTTTTGGCTTTTGATGCAACATACAAGAAGAATAAATACTTGTGTCCCTTGGTTATATTTTCTGGAGTAAATCATCATAACCAGAGCGTAATATTTGCAGCTGCAATTGTGACAAATGAAGTTGAAGAAACATATGTTTGGTTGTTAGAAACATTGTTGGACGCGATGGGTGGCAAGAGTCCGGTCTCAGTTATAACTGATGGTCATCTTCCTATGAGAAATGCCATTAAACGTGTTTATCCAGATGCCCATCACCGTTTATGTGCATGGCACTTGTTACGTAATGCAGTAAGTAACGTTAAATATCCAAAGTTTGTTTCAAGGTTGAAACCTTGTATGCTGGGTGATTGTGATGTAGAGGAATTTGAACGGAAGTGGGATAAGTTGGTTGCTGATTTTGGTTTGGAAGAGAATGCATGGGTTTTAGAGTTGTACGAGAAGAGAAAAATGTGGGCTACCGCACACATACGTGGAAAATTCTTTGCGGGGTTTAGGACGACTTCAAGATGTGAGGGTTTACACTCAGAATTTGGTAAATATGTTAGTGTGAGAAACAATTTGCTAGAATTCGTAGAACACTTCTTTCGTTGGTTGAACTATATGAGGTATAAAGAAGTTGAAGCCGACTTTCTTTCATCACATGGTGACCCAGTGCTCCAAACACAATATAAGTGTCTAGAAAGATCGGCTGCTGAATTATATACAAGAGAGATTTTTAGTCTATTCCTACCGATTCTTCAAAAGGTTTATTTGTGCAGGGTTACTGGGTTTAAAAAAACAGAATCTGAATTCATCTACACAGTGGTGAAGGCCTGCAAAGAGGGATATGAATGGGATGTTTCTTATTCTCCGATAAGGTTGGAATTTAAGTGCTCATGTCAAAGATTGGAATCATTGGGTATTCCATGTGAACATTTGCTATACATTATTTGGTACTTGGACATAGTGCAACTTCCTGATTGTGTAGTGAAGACACGTTGGACAAAGACTGCAAAAGATTCAATTCCCCTACAAAAATTGAGCCAATCTGGTAGTGTTGACCCAACGATAGTTAGCCAGTACAAGGGTATGGTAGACGCTTGCCATAAAATGGCCATAAAGGCGTTGGAGTGTGGTAGGCCAGAGTTGGTTCAGAGGACTTATGATATTGTTATGGTGCACAGTCAGAGGTTGGACGCTGCTGCCAGAGGTGAGGAGGTTGTGTTCACAGATCTTGATCCATTTAATACTTCAGGAGTACGAACACCAAGGAAGCCACCAAGTGTACCTAGGAGAACACCAAGGAAGCCACCAACGCCAAGGAAGCCACCAACATGCAGTGTATGCAGTAGAAAAGGTCACAACAAGAGTTCATGTAGATTGCTTGATGAATCCCGCAACAATGGTGGTGATACAAACAACACTGAAGGGTTTGAAGATTGTGATTATGACAATGTTGACACGGTACGTATTTTAATTTAGAGTTATTTGTAGGTATTAAGAAAGTAATTTAGATAGTAATAATGAATGACTAGGAGAGTATTTGTATATGATTATATATAGTTAATGGAAGTAGTCAATTTTATAAACGGTTAAAAAACAATTTTCTGTGTAAACTGACATTTTATTTTTCATTTCTTTTTGCAGAACGTAAACTGATGGTAACTGAAAAGTGATTTGCAGAACATGCTAATGGATGCTGACAATTGATTTAATATTTAATTTACATTGGGTTGCCTAATTTAGTTATTTTGGTTGTAATGGTTGTAATGTAGCATTAATGCTGACAGTTTACTTAGACATTGGTTTTATGTTTAAAACTTGATTACTTTTGCTGAGATGTTGAAACCATGACATCGATTGTGATGCATGCTTAATTTTGTTGCTTCTTTAGAATTAGGTGTATGCATGTTAAAGGTTTTGTTATGTTAGAGAAAATGCTCTTCTCATGGAAAAAACAATCCTTGAGAATTTCATATGAATGGATCAATGAAATAATGTGCATTATGTGCGTTTAATATACATTAGAATGTGATATATATGGAGAAATAGGGAATACAGCAGATGGAATCAAAATATTCGGTGATATTAAGTTATATAAGTTAGGGACCAAATTGAAACACCCAAAAAAAATTAATTTCCAGTCATATTTTTACATCTCTTTCATCTTCCATTTCATTTGTAAGTCTATTCAATTAGTTATTTGGACCCAAAACTCAATGGTTTGTAGTAAACAAGTCAATCAATTGAAAATTCTAATATATATATGCCATGTTGGAACTTTCTCTCTTCTTATCTTCTTATTTTTACCTCTTCTTTGATCTAAACCACAGAGAGACCTTAAACACATAATAATGCTTGTTCTTCATTTTTTTCAAGAAAATTTTCTTTCCAATGTTCAATATTTGTAAAAATAGTGTCAAAAGGCATAACATCAAACATTAAAAGAGCAAAAACCAAATGTTTCAAGGATAAGCAAAATATTTCACTGCAAAGATTTGATATTTTAAGGTACACCAGAGAGATAAGAAATGTAAAACATTAAAAACGTGATGTAAGTCATGAAAAACAAGCATTACTATGTGTTTAAGGTCTTTATATTGTTTAGATCAAAGTAGAGAAAAAATAACAAGAAAACAAGAGAGAAGGTTCCAATTTGGCATATATATTAGAATTTTGAATTGATTGACAGATTGTTAAATATGATAACTGATATTTTGTGGTTTACGGAAAACTATGGAGTTTTGGGTCCAAAAAACTAATTGAATAGACTTACAAATGAAATTAAAGATGAAAGGGATGTAAATTTATGAGTGGAAATTAATTTTTTTGGGTGTTTCAATTTGGTCCCTTACTTATATAACTTAATATCAATTTGGTCCCTGAGCACGTCAGCTCTGTTAACATTGTTAACTAACTATGGTTGATTAAGGGACTAAATTGATACACATTTGTAAAAGTGAGGGAGTAAATTGAAATATTTGAAAAATCAAAGACCAAATTGAACTTTTTTAAAAAGTCAGGGACTAAATTGGTTATTACCTCAATCATTGTCACGCGGATAACACTGATACAAAACTAAATATATAATATTGGTTTCGAATACTATAACAGGATGTGATCCTCCCCCAACGGCATAACCAAACCCACTTAGTCACTTCCCAATTCAAGGTCCTGTGTTCGACTCTTAAGTTGGACACCTTTTTTTAATTTTCCTCGCCTTGTAATTTTGCTACGAAACAAATCATTGTCACGCGGATAACACTGATACAAAACTAAATATATAATATTGGTTTCGAATACTATAACAGGATGTGATCCTCCCCTAACGGCATAACCAAACCCACTTAGTCACTTCCCAATTCAAGGTCCTGTGTTCGACTCTTAAGTTGGACACCTTTTTTTAATTTTCCTCGCCTTGTACTTTTGCTACGAAACAAATCATTGTCACGCGGATAACACTGATACAAAACTAAATATATAATATTGGTTTCGAATACTATAACAGGATGTGATCCTCCCCCAACGGCATAACCAAACCCACTTAGTCACTTCCCAATTCAAGGTCCTGTGTTCGACTCTTAAGTTGGACACCTTTTTTTAATTTTCCTCGCCTTGTACTTTTGCTACGAAACAAATCATTGTCACGCGGATAACACTGATACAAAACTAAATATATAATATTGGTTTCGAATACTATAACAGGATGTGATCCTCCCCCAACGGCATAACCAAACCCACTTAGTCACTTCCCAATTCAAGGTCCTGTGTTCGACTCTTAAGTTGGACACCTTTTTTTAATTTTCCTCGCCTTGTACTTTTGCTACGAAACAAATCATTGTCACGCGGATAACTACTGACCGTTGATAATCGACTAGGGAGAGTATTTGTATATGATTATATATAGTTAATGGAAGTAGTCAATTTTATAAACGGTTAAAAAAAACAATTTTCTGTGTAAACTAACATTTTATTTTTCATTTCTTTTTGCAGAACGTAAACTGATGGTAACTGAAAAGTGATTTGCAGAACATGCTAATGGATGCTGACAATTGATTTAATATTTCATTCTCATGGAAAAAACAATCCTTGAGAATTTCATATGAATGGATCAATGAAATAATGTGCATTATGTGCGTTTAATATACATTAGAATGTGATATATATGGAGAAATAGGGAATACAGCAGATGGAATCAAAATATTCGGAATCAGAACAAGCTACTAATCAATGAGATAAATCAAACTCAAGAGTCCATTACCAGGCTCTCAAAGCCAAGCAACATCAGCTATTCAAGTCACAAGTCCAGACTATTCAAGTAACTTACAATAGAGAAGTAGACACTTGTAATAGACAATGATGATTTGATAAAACAAAGGGATAAGGGTTCATAGATAATCAGGATTACACTTTTCATGAAAGCAAATAATCCCTAAACAAAATATTGGTCATTCATCTTGCATCTTCTCCGCAAGAAGACCACAACACATCCAAAAAACATGATTTAATCCAACATAAAATGGTCCCAGCCATTAACTAATCCTAAGACACCCAAAATAAAATAACTAAGCATCAAAATAACATCCCAATACATGATAACATTCTCTTTGTAGCTGCACTTCAAACACACAACACATCACTGACCCAGACTATCCCAAAACACTTCAGCCCTCTCTTGGATTCTTTCCCTGATTTCATTGTTAAGGCCTAGCATCAAGTTCATCGCCATCCTCATTCTTACAGAGTTCTCCTCAAGCTGATACATTGGACAAAATGACATATTTAATAAAGCAAGTAAAACATAGTTAAGTATAAAAAAATCAACTGTTCAACACAAACCACTCCACTGATTTCTGGATCAAAGTTACTGTCCATCTCAAGCCAGTCGAGCACCCAAACGCCCGAGCTTACACTGGCCAATAAAAAGCATAGGGTAATTAACTAAGGATACTAAAATATGTAATCTATTAGTTTACATCATTGTCATGAACTTACCTTTTCCCACAGTTTGGGATGCCCCTAGCCTCTGTGACTTTCCAATCATCAAAGTTCAAACACCGGCCTCTAAAAGTGTCTCCGTAGTTGCAATGGCTCACCATTTGTGCTAGCACCTCAGCCTGAAAAGTGTCCTTGTTAGTTTATGTCCAGCCCAAAGTTAGTAACATGTTCATTGCCTACAGTTATGTTGCATTACTAACCACTTTCGCTATCCGAGGTTGCCTATAGTATATCTGCTCAAGAGGACACCATGAGTCCAAATGGTAAATGATACGGTTATCGCAACAGATTACCATCAAAAACTGGTGATCACCACTTTGCATAGGCACATATATCTGTTTCATGAATAATAATGTGTTATAATTTGTAAGGATAACAATAAAACTAACAATACCATCATTTCATTCTAGCACTCACATATTTTAGTTTTGGATATGCTTCCATCCAACTCCTCAAATACTTTTCACACATGTGATACATAGTAGTTCCAGTAGTTCCATTGAAAATATCTCTCTCAAAGGAGGGTGGTAGAGCCCATACTGTCTTGATGTTGTAATTATTTTGAACCCACCTAGTCTTGTCACAAGCAAGGGCTATCATTGCACTGCTCACATGTTTTCCAGGGCACAAGCTCAGAAAATCACTCCTGGTAGCATAAAGGTCTCTAGACACGGCAAGTACCTCGCTGCATATGGAAAAACAGATATATATATATATATATATATATATATATATATATATATATATATATACACAACTTATTCTATTGAAAAACACTTAACACAATATTTGATAGTCATTACCCTATATCCTGCTCAGGGTGAAACAAATACACACAAGCTTTTCGTTCCGCAAGGTCTAAGTGCATATCATGTGTAGGCCTAAATTTTAGCTTCAGCCCCTACAAAACCAACAATGTAGTTGTTCAAATAACATTAATCTCTGCAACAGATATGATTGAAAATAAAATGCTTATTAAATATGCTTATTAAAATGCTTAATAAAATGCTTATTAAATATGCTTTTAACAACTATATTTGGTATATATAACATTTGTAAGTATAACATAAATGGTGCAAGTATTACCCTTGGAATGGTTGTCCGAATGGAACTAGTATTGTCCATTTTTGCTTCGTTTATCCTTGTCCTTGCATTGAAAACATTTCTTTCCGTTGGTTCTGGTAATCTACTATTACTGTTGAGTGCTAGCTGTTGAAGTTGTTGTGTAGACAGTGATGTCGGTGTCGGTGATGGTGATGGTGTTTGAAAAAGTTTCTTAGCAAGTTGTTCCTCACCAACACGTGAAGACCCCCCAAGAACAAGTTCCTTTAAAGAAAGTGGTAACAAAATATTTATGCATTGCACAATAAAAGGTATAATGGTATAAGCTTAAAGTATGTTAAGTTGTTGATGCTTACCTTGTGACGTGAACTTTTGTTTTCAATAGTAGACACCAATGTCTCAGCTGATTTCCCCTTATCCTTAGAAGAACTACGAGTCCAAGAGCTAGGTAAGTCTGGTTTGCATATGCTCAGAATGTTGTTTATCTTTTTTGAAGCAGTTGGGCGACAAATTTTCTTTCCTGCATTTTCTTCTTCATCATCAGTAATTGATAGAATGACGTTTCTGATATCTTCATCACTGAAGTCTGGAACATATGCCTTCCTCTTGCCAGCAGATCCAAAGATGTCCCCAGCATCTTGGACAACACTCATCTCATTGAAGGCATTGTTGTTGTTATCAGAAAAAATGCCTTTGTTTAATGTTCCTTCATGGGTTGGGGTTTCATAGGTGGGGATGGGGGTTTCATGTTTGGGGGTGGCAATGAAAATCTCAAGCTTCCTTAGAGTTGCTTGCATGGCAATTGACGCAGAAGTTAGTTCATGAAGCATTTGAAAGTTAGCTTGGAGACCATTCTTAAGTTCACGGATTGATGCAACTACATCATTCAATGTAGGCTCTGATGGTGCTGTTTCAGAATCAGTTTCAGGTACAATTTCAGTTGCATGGTTGTTGTCACAAACATCCGTATTCTCCATAGGTGAAATGAGTGCCATTTTCAGCAGAAAAAACTTGAACAGTTTGGGACTGGATGAAGAAGCAAAGTGGTGGTGGTTTACCAATAGCTGGGATTATTTAAGTCATCCTTGGACCTTGAAGGTGGACAAAATGGTGACCATATCAAGAGCTTCAGAGCATGCATGGTCTAGGTTGCACCAAATGAGCAAAATCAGTAGACTATTACCAGAAAAATGAAGTGATAAATCTCCTATTTTTGTGCAACAAGAAAATAAAAAAGTTCAAATCTGCTTCCTGCTGTATGCGTTTTCACGGTGTAAGGCCCTAAGCTTACAAACTAAGCATTTTTTATTTTAAATATGCTTTGGGCAGTGTATAATGCCGTCAACATCCACATTAAATGTTGTAGGAAAAGGTTTTTTAAGGTTTCATGTAATGTATGTAAACCTAACGGTTAAGGGATTGGTTTGTTCTCAACTACCAAAACTATATAATTTTTATTATTGTGAGTATCTCAACAAACTAACTAACCGAGGGAGCTAACTACTATCTGCATATGTGAAATGTTTTATTTTTTTTAAACCTAAAAGTTATAATTATAATGTTATATAAACTTAAATTCCGCTACTAGAGCACAAATGAACAATTTAATAACAAAGAATAGCTGAAATGTTTTATATTTTTTAAACCGTAATCATAAACTATCAACTAATCCTAATTCATAGTAGTCAACAACATGAAAAAAACCATTGCACATATCACTCCTAACACTAGGCATGTAACAACAACAATCTTCATTTGGCCCTTAGTTGATTTGTGATGTTCATGCATTTCAACCAAATTTTTCCTCAATGACTTCAGCTCCATATCTTTTTCACGAAGTTCCATATCCTTTCCACGAACCTCAATATCCTTTTCACGGCAACGTAGACATTCTTCTTCAGTGACATAATCTTGAAACCAATCTTCATACCACATGTGATAATTGCATCCACGCTCGACGCCAGTACCCTAAATCAATAATAATTAATTTGGTAAAACAGAACAAGTTAAGGGACTAATTTGATACTCATAAAAATGTTAAGGACATAAGTTCATCTTTCTCACCCCGTAATTCCTGCAACCCCAAAATTTCCTGCCTTTGTTAACGCCTTCTTTGCTCACAACTCGAACAACGGTCTGAACTCCGCAACAACAAGCAGGTCCTTCAATTGAGCGACGTCCGCTTGAAATGGAATTGAAGCTTCTTGAGTTCGAACCGTAACTTCGTGAAGCCATTGGTTGAAGCTTCTAAGGTTTTATGTTGTTGAGTTGCTTGAGTTCATCCTCAAAGTGATACTAGTATGTTGCACCAAACTTTAAATGATATGTCCAATAAATGTGATTCAATAATGTTGGTGGAGTATTAAATATCCATATGGTTGTAACAACTATATCCATATTCAACGACTCTATACTATATATATGATATATAATACATATGATATATATATATATATATGATATACTAATAACCAGAGTGTGGGGTTCAACGGTTGAGGTTGATCCTCCCTTAACCAAGGGTTGGGGGTTCGATCCCCGCCTTGGGTACGGAGCTGCCCCTCGAGGCACCTACAATGAGTGAGAGATTAGTCACTGCTCTCCGTGCGGTCGATACCCGGGTTTACCCAAAAAATATGATATACTAATAGGTGATATACACGTATCATTTCTTTTCAACAAAAAATAGTTTTATGATTTCGTGATATAATAAATAAATGGGAAAGCAAAATATATAATTTTGTTAATAAAGTTAAATTAAATTGTACTATGACAGTGCCATGGGTTGCCGGCCTTGGTGGTCTTTTTTTGTACTTTCGTGTTATGCAATAGTCAACATCATGACAATGACATAAAGCAAAATGCCAAAAACTAGCCTAGGTACAATGACAGCAAATTAACTTCACTCTTTATTAAAAGTTAAAACCAATAAATCGAATAAAGGTGAGTGGCTGGGATGGTGCTGTCGTTGGTGGGTGGGTGGGTGGGCAGAGGGAGCATAAGTGATTGGTTGGGATGGGATGGTGTGGATCCCACTATTTTATTTTACTTAGGTGTGGTATAATATAAAAAAGACAAAAATCCCTCTATTAGTTTCTCAACTACTATCTCACACACAGTCACTTTCACTCTCCCTCACTCTCTTTCACTAACCCATACTCTCTGTCATATTCTCAACTACTGTCTCACACACAGTCACTTTCACTCTCCCTCACTCTCTCTCACTCTCTATTAGTTTCTCAACTACTATCTCACACACAGTAAGTTTCACTCTCCCTCACTCTCTCTCACTCTCTATTAGTTTTCAACTACTTTTTCACACAGTCACTTTCACTCTCCCTCACTCTCTCTCACTAACCTACACTCTCTCTCACTCTCTCTCACTCTCTCTTAGTTTCTCAATTACTATTTCACACAAAGTCACTTTCACTTTCCCTCACTCTCTCTCACTCTCTCTTAGTTTCTCAACTACTATTTCACGCACAGTCACTTTCACTCTCCCCCACTCTCTCTCACTAACCTACACTCTCTCTCACTCTCCCTCACTCTCTATTAGTTTCTCAACTACTATATCACACAAAGTCACTTTCACTTTCCCTCACTCTCCCTCACTCTCTCTCACTCTCTATTAGTTTTCAACTACTTTTTCACACACAGTCACTTTCACTCTCCCTCACTCTCCCCCACTTTCTCTCACTAACCTACACTCTCTCTCACTCTCCCTCACTCTCTATTAGTTTCTCAACTACTATCTCACACACAGTCACTTTCACTCTCCCTCACTCTCTATTAGTTTCTCAACTACTATCTCACACACAGTCACTTTCACTCTCCCTCACTCTATCTCACTCTCTGTCAGTTTCTCAACTACTATCTCACACACAGTCACTTTCACTCTCCCTCACTCTCTCTCACTAACCTACACTCTCTCTCACTCTCCCTCACTCTCTCTTAGTTTCTCAACTACTATTTCACACAAAGTCACTTTCACTTTCCCTCACTCTCTCTCACTCTCTCTTAGTTTCTCAACTACTATTTCACGCACAGTCACTTTCACTCTCCCCCACTCTCTCTCACTAACCTACACTCTCTCTCACTCTCTCTCACTCTCTCTTAGTTTCTCAACTACTATTTCACACAAAGTCACTTTCACTTTCCCTCACTCTCTCTCACTCTCTCTTAGTTTCTCAACTACTATTTCACGCACAGTCACTTTCACTCTCCCCCACTCTCTCTCACTAACCTACACTCTCTCTCACTCTCCCTCACTCTCTATTAGTTTCTCAACTACTACATCACACAAAGTCACTTTCACTTTCCCTCACTCTCCCTCACTCTCTCTCACTCTCTATTAGTTTTCAACTACTTTTTCACACACAGTCACTTTCACTCTCCCTCACTCTCCCCCACTTTCTCTCACTAACCTACACTCTCTCTCACTCTCCCTCACTCTCTATTAGTTTCTCAACTACTATCTCACACACAGTCACTTTCACTCTCCCTCACTCTCTATTAGTTTCTCAACTACTATCTCACACACAGTCACTTTCACTCTCCCTCACTCTATCTCACTCTCTGTCAGTTTCTCAACTACTATCTCACACACAGTCACTTTCACTCTCCCTCACTCTCTCTCACTCTCTATTAGTTTTCAACTACTTTTTCACACACAGTCACTTTCACTCTCCCTCACTCTCTCTCACTAACCCATACTCTCTGTCAGATTCTCAACTACTGTCTCACACACAGTCACTTTCACTCTCCCTCACTCTCTCACACTCTCTCTCTCACTAACCCACACTCTCTGTCAGTTTCTCAACTACTATATCACACAAAGTCACTTTCACTTTCCCCTCACTCTCCGTCACTCTCTCTCACTCTCTCTTAGTTTCTCAACTACTATTTCACACACAGTCACTTTCACTCTCCCCCACTCTCTCTCACTAACCTACACTCTCTCTCACTCTCCCTCACTCTCTATTAGTTTCTCAACTACTATCTCACACACAGTCACTTTCACTCTCCCTTACTCTCTGTCACTAACCCATACTCTCTGTCATATTCTCAACTTCAATCTCACACACAGTCACTTTCACTCTCTCTCACTCTCCCTCACTCTCTATTAGTTTCTCAACTACTATCTCACACACAGTCACTTTCACTCTCCCTCACTCTCTCTCACTCTCTATTAGTTTTCAACTACTTTTTCATACACAGTCACTTTCACTCTCCCTCACTCTCCCCCACTTTCTCTCACTAACCTACACTCTCTCTCACTCTCCCTCACTCTCTATTAGTTTCTCAACTACTATCTCACACACAGTCACTTTCACTCTCCCTCACTCTCTATTAGTTTCTCAACTACTATCTCACACACAGTCACTTTCACTCTCCCTCACTCTATCTCACTCTCTGTCAGTTTCTCAACTACTATCTCACACACAGTCACTTTCACTCTCCCTCACTCTCTCTCACTCTCTATTAGTTTTCAACTACTTTTTCACACACAGTCACTTTCACTCTCCCTCACTCTCTCTCACTAACCCATACTCTCTGTCAGATTCTCAACTACTGTCTCACACACAGTCACTTTCACTCTCCCTCACTCTCTCACACTCTCTCTCTCACTAACCCACACTCTCTGTCAGTTTCTCAACTACTATATCACACAAAGTCACTTTCACTTTCCCCTCACTCTCCGTCACTCTCTCTCACTCTCTCTTAGTTTCTCAACTACTATTTCACACACAGTCACTTTCACTCTCCCCCACTCTCTCTCACTAACCTACACTCTCTCTCACTCTCCCTCACTCTCTATTAGTTTCTCAACTACTATCTCACACACAGTCACTTTCACTCTCCCTTACTCTCTGTCACTAACCCATACTCTCTGTCATATTCTCAACTTCAATCTCACACACAGTCACTTTCACTCTCTCTCACTCTCCCTCACTCTCTATTAGTTTCTCAACTACTATCTCACACACAGTCACTTTCACTCTCCCTCACTCTCTCTCACTCTCTATTAGTTTTCAACTACTTTTTCACACACAGTCGCTTTCACTCTCCCTCACTCTCTCTCACTAACCCATACTCTCTGTCATATTCTCAACTACTGTCTCGCACACAATCACTTTCACTCTCCCTCACTCTCTCTCACTCTCTATTAGTTTCTCAACAACTATCTCACACACAGTCACTTTCACTCTCCCTCACTCTATCTCACTCTCTGTCAGTTTCTCAACTACTATCTCACACACAGTCACTTTCACTCTCCCTCACTCTCTCTCACTCTCTATTAGTTTTCAACTACTTTTTCACACACAGTCACTTTCACTCTCCCTCACTCTCTCTCACTAACCCATACTCTCTGTCAGATTCTCAACTACTGTCTCACACACAGTCACTTTCACTCTCCCTCACTCTCTCACACTCTCTCTCTCACTAACCCACACTCTCTGTCAGTTTCTCAACTACTATATCACACAAAGTCACTTTCACTTTCCCCTCACTCTCCGTCACTCTCTCTCACTCTCTATTAGTTTTCAACTACTTTTTCACACACAGTCACTTTCACTCTCCCTCACTCTCTCTCACTAACCTACACTCTCTCTCACTCTCCCTCACTCTCTATTAGTTTCTCAACTACTATCTCACACACAGTCACTTTCACTCTCCATCACTCTCTCTCACTAACCCATACTCTCTGTCATAATCTCAACTACTGTCTCACACACAGTCACTTTCACTCTCCCTCACTCTCTCTCACTCTCTATTAGTTTCTCAACTACTATCTCACACACAGTCACTTTCACTCTCCCTCACTCTATCTCACTCTCTGTCAGTTTCTCAACTACTATCTCACACACAGTCACTTTCACTCTCCCTCACTCTCTCTCACTCTCTATTAGTTTTCAACTACTTTTTCACACACAGTCACTTTCACTCTCCCTCACTCTCTCTCACTAACCCATAGTCTCTGTCAGATTCTCAACTACTATCTCACACACAGTCACTTTCACTCTCCCCCACTCTCTCTCACTAACCTACACTCTCTCTCACTCTCTCTCACTCTCTATTAGTTTCTCAACTACTATCTCACACACAGTCACTTTCACTCTCTCTCACTCTCTCTCACTAACCCATACTCTCTGTCAGATTCTCAACAACTGTCTCACACACAGTCACTTTCACTCTCCCTCACTCTATCTCACTCTCTGTCAGTTTCTCAACTACTATCTCACACACAGTCACTTTCACTCTCCCTCACTCTCTCTCACTCTCTATTAGTTTTCAACTACTTTTTCACACACAGTCACTTTCACTCTCCCTCACTCTCTCACACTCTCTCTCTCACTAACCCACACTCTCTGTCAGTTTCTCAACTACTATATCACACAAAGTCACTTTCACTTTCCCCTCACTCTCTGTCACTCTCTCTCACTCTCTCTTAGTTTCTCAACTACTATTTCACACACAGTCACTTTCACTCTCCCCCACTCTCTCTCACTAACCTACACTCTCTCTCACTCTCCCTCACTCTCTATTAGTTTCTCAACTACTATCTCACACACAGTCACTTTCACTCTCCCTCACTCTCTGTCACTAACCCATACTCTCTGTCATATTCTCAACTACTGTCTCACACACAGTCACTTTCACTCTCCCTCACTCTCCCTCACTCTCTATTAGTTTCTCAACTACTATTTCACACACAGTCACTTTCACTCTCCCTCACTCTCTCTCACTAACCCATACTCTCTGTCAGATTCTCAACTACTGTCTCACACACAGTCACTTTCACTTTCCCTCACTCTCCCTCACTCTCTCTCACTCTCTCTTAGTTTCTCAACTACTATCTCACACACAGTCACTTTCACTCTCCCCCACTCTCTCTCACTAACCTACACTCTCTCTCACTCTCTCTCTCACTCTCTATTAGTTTCTCAACTACTATACACTCACTTTCACTCTCCCTCCCTCTATCTCACTCTCTGTCAGTTTCTCAACTACTATCTCACACACAGTCACTTTCACTCTCCCTCACTCTCTCTCACTCTCTATTAGTTTTCAACTACTTTTTCACACATAGTCACTTTCACTCTCCCTCACTCTCTCTCACTAACCCATACTCTCTGTCAGATTCTCAACTACTATCTCACACACAGTCACTTTCACTCTCCCCCACTCTCTCTCACTAACCTACACTCTCTCTCACTCTCTCTCACTCTCTATTAGTTTCTCAACTACTATCTCACACACAGTCACTTTCACTCTCTCTCACTCTCTCTCACTAACCCATACTCTCTGTCAGATTCTCAACAACTGTCTCACACACAGTCACTTTCACTCTCCCTCACTCTATCTCACTCTCTGTCAGTTTCTCAACTACTATCTCACACACAGTCACTTTCACTCTCCCTCACTCTCTCTCACTCTCTATTAGTTTTCAACTACTTTTTCACACACAGTCACTTTCACTCTCCCTCACTCTCTCTCACTAACCCATACTCTCTGTCAGATTCTCAACTACTGTCTCACACACAGTCACTTTCACTCTCCCTCACTCTCTCACACTCTCTCTCTCACTAACCCACACTCTCTGTCAGTTTCTCAACTACTATATCACACAAAGTCACTTTCACTTTCCCCTCACTCTCCGTCACTCTCTCTCACTCTCTATTAGTTTTCAACTACTTTTTCACACACAGTCACTTTCACTCTCCCTCACTCTCTCTCACTAACCTACACTCTCTCTCACTCTCCCTCACTCTCTATTAGTTTCTCAACTACTATCTCACACACAGTCACTTTCACTCTCCATCACTCTCTCTCACTAACCCATACTCTCTGTCATAATCTCAACTACTGTCTCACACACAGTCACTTTCACTCTCCCTCACTCTCTCTCACTCTCTATTAGTTTCTCAACTACTATCTCACACACAGTCACTTTCACTCTCCCTCACTCTATCTCACTCTCTGTCAGTTTCTCAACTACTATCTCACACACAGTCACTTTCACTCTCCCTCACTCTCTCTCACTCTCTATTAGTTTTCAACTACTTTTTCACACACAGTCACTTTCACTCTCCCTCACTCTCTCTCACTAACCCATACTCTCTGTCAGATTCTCAACTACTATCTCACACACAGTCACTTTCACTCTCCCCCACTCTCTCTCACTAACCTACACTCTCTCTCACTCTCTCTCACTCTCTATTAGTTTCTCAACTACTATCTCACACACAGTCACTTTCACTCTCTCTCACTCTCTCTCACTAACCCATACTCTCTGTCAGATTCTCAACAACTGTCTCACACACAGTCACTTTCACTCTCCCTCACTCTATCTCACTCTCTGTCAGTTTCTCAACTACTATCTCACACACAGTCACTTTCACTCTCCCTCACTCTCTCTCACTCTCTATTAGTTTTCAACTACTTTTTCACACACAGTCACTTTCACTCTCCCTCACTCTCTCACACTCTCTCTCTCACTAACCCACACTCTCTGTCAGTTTCTCAACTACTATATCACACAAAGTCACTTTCACTTTCCCCTCACTCTCTGTCACTCTCTCTCACTCTCTCTTAGTTTCTCAACTACTATTTCACACACAGTCACTTTCACTCTCCCCCACTCTCTCTCACTAACCTACACTCTCTCTCACTCTCCCTCACTCTCTATTAGTTTCTCAACTACTATCTCACACACAGTCACTTTCACTCTCCCTCACTCTCTGTCACTAACCCATACTCTCTGTCATATTCTCAACTACTGTCTCACACACAGTCACTTTCACTCTCCCTCACTCTCCCTCACTCTCTATTAGTTTCTCAACTACTATCTCACACACAGTCACTTTCACTCTCCCTCACTCTCTCTCACTAACCCATACTCTCTGTCAGATTCTCAACTACTGTCTCACACACAGTCACTTTCACTTTCCCTCACTCTCCCTCACTCTCTCTCACTCTCTCTTAGTTTCTCAACTACTATCTCACACACAGTCACTTTCACTCTCCCCCACTCTCTCTCACTAACCTACACTCTCTCTCACTCTCTCTCTCACTCTCTATTAGTTTCTCAACTACTATCTCACACACAGTCACTTTCACTCTCCCTCACTCTATCTCACTCTCTGTCAGTTTCTCAACTACTATCTCACACACAGTCACTTTCACTCTCCCTCACTCTCTCTCACTCTCTATTAGTTTTCAACTACTTTTTCACACATAGTCACTTTCACTCTCCCTCACTCTCTCTCACTAACCCATACTCTCTGTCAGATTCTCAACTACTATCTCACACACAGTCACTTTCACTCTCCCTCACTCTCTCTCACTCTCTATTAGTTTTCAACTACTTTTTCACACACAGTCACTTTCACTCTCCCTCACTCTCTCACACTCTCTCTCTCACTAACCCACACTCTCTGTCAGTTTCTCAACTACTATATCACACAAAGTCACTTTCACTTTCCCCTCACTCTCTGTCACTCTCTCTCACTCTCTCTTAGTTTCTCAACTACTATTTCACACACAGTCACTTTCACTCTCCCCCACTCTCTCTCACTAACCTACACTCTCTCTCACTTTCCCTCACTCTCTATTAGTTTCTCAACTACTATCTCACACACAGTCACTTTCACTCTCCCTCACTCTCTGTCACTAACCCATACTCTCTGTCATATTCTCAACTACTGTCTCACACACAGTCACTTTCACTCTCCCTCACTCTCCCTCACTCTCTATTAGTTTCTCAACTACTATCTCACACACAGTCACTTTCACTCTCCCTCACTCTCTCTCACTAACCCATACTCTCTGTCAGATTCTCAACTACTGTCTCACACACAGTCACTTTCACTTTCCCTCACTCTCCCTCACTCTCTCTCACTCTCTCTTAGTTTCTCAACTACTATCTCACACACAGTCACTTTCACTCTCCCCCACTCTCTCTCACTAACCTACACTCTCTCTCACTCTCTCTCTCACTCTCTATTAGTTTCTCAACTACTATACACTCACTTTCACTCTCCCTCACTCTATCTCACTCTCTGTCAGTTTCTCAACTACTATCTCACACACAGTCACTTTCACTCTCCCTCACTCTCTCTCACTCTCTATTAGTTTTCAACTACTTTTTCACACATAGTCACTTTCACTCTCCCTCACTCTCTCTCACTAACCCATACTCTCTGTCAGATTCTCAACTACTATCTCACACACAGTCACTTTCACTCTCCCCCACTCTCTCTCACTAACCTACACTCTCTCTCACTCTCTCTCACTCTCTATTAGTTTCTCAACTACTATCTCACACACAGTCACTTTCACTCTCTCTCACTCTCTCTCACTAACCCATACTCTCTGTCAGATTCTCAACAACTGTCTCACACACAGTCACTTTCACTCTCCCTCACTCTATCTCACTCTCTGTCAGTTTCTCAACTACTATCTCACACACAGTCACTTTCACTCTCCCTCACTCTCTCTCACTCTCTATTAGTTTTCAACTACTTTTTCACACACAGTCACTTTCACTCTCCCTCACTCTCTCTCACTAACCCATACTCTCTGTCAGATTCTCAACTACTGTCTCACACACAGTCACTTTCACTCTCCCTCACTCTCTCACACTCTCTCTCTCACTAACCCACACTCTCTGTCAGTTTCTCAACTACTATATCACACAAAGTCACTTTCACTTTCCCCTCACTCTCCGTCACTCTCTCTCACTCTCTATTAGTTTTCAACTACTTTTTCACACACAGTCACTTTCACTCTCCCTCACTCTCTCTCACTAACCTACACTCTCTCTCACTCTCCCTCACTCTCTATTAGTTTCTCAACTACTATCTCACACACAGTCACTTTCACTCTCCATCACTCTCTCTCACTAACCCATACTCTCTGTCATAATCTCAACTACTGTCTCACACACAGTCACTTTCACTCTCCCTCACTCTCTCTCACTCTCTATTAGTTTCTCAACTACTATCTCACACACAGTCACTTTCACTCTCCCTCACTCTATCTCACTCTCTGTCAGTTTCTCAACTACTATCTCACACACAGTCACTTTCACTCTCCCTCACTCTCTCTCACTCTTTATTAGTTTCTCAACTACTATCTCACACACAGTCACTTTCACTCTCTCTCACTCTCTCTCACTAACCCATACTCTCTGTCAGATTCTCAACAACTGTCTCACACACAGTCACTTTCACTCTCCCTCACTCTATCTCACTCTCTGTCAGTTTCTCAACTACTATCTCACACACAGTCACTTTCACTCTCCCTCACTCTCTCTCACTCTCTATTAGTTTTCAACTACTTTTTCACACACAGTCACTTTCACTCTCCCTCACTCTCTCACACTCTCTCTCTCACTAACCCACACTCTCTGTCAGTTTCTCAACTACTATATCACACAAAGTCACTTTCACTTTCCCCTCACTCTCTGTCACTCTCTCTCACTCTCTCTTAGTTTCTCAACTACTATTTCACACACAGTCACTTTCACTCTCCCCCACTCTCTCTCACTAACCTACACTCTCTCTCACTCTCCCTCACTCTCTATTAGTTTCTCAACTACTATCTCACACACAGTCACTTTCACTCTCCCTCACTCTCTGTCACTAACCCATACTCTCTGTCATATTCTCAACTACTGTCTCACACACAGTCACTTTCACTCTCCCTCACTCTCCCTCACTCTCTATTAGTTTCTCAACTACTATCTCACACACAGTCACTTTCACTCTCCCTCACTCTCTCTCACTAACCCATACTCTCTGTCAGATTCTCAACTACTGTCTCACACACAGTCACTTTCACTTTCCCTCACTCTCCCTCACTCTCTCTCACTCTCTCTTAGTTTCTCAACTACTATCTCACACACAGTCACTTTCACTCTCCCCCACTCTCTCTCACTAACCTACACTCTCTCTCACTCTCTCTCTCACTCTCTATTAGTTTCTCAACTACTATACACTCACTTTCACTCTCCCTCACTCTATCTCACTCTCTGTCAGTTTCTCAACTACTATCTCACACACAGTCACTTTCACTCTCCCTCACTCTCTCTCACTCTCTATTAGTTTTCAACTACTTTTTCACACATAGTCACTTTCACTCTCCCTCACTCTCTCTCACTAACCCATACTCTCTGTCAGATTCTCAACTACTATCTCACACACAGTCACTTTCACTCTCCCCCACTCTCTCTCACTAACCTACACTCTCTCTCACTCTCTCTCACTCTCTATTAGTTTCTCAACTACTATCTCACACACAGTCACTTTCACTCTCTCTCACTCTCTCTCACTAACCCATACTCTCTGTCAGATTCTCAACAACTGTCTCACACACAGTCACTTTCACTCTCCCTCACTCTATCTCACTCTCTGTCAGTTTCTCAACTACTATCTCACACACAGTCACTTTCACTCTCCCTCACTCTCTCTCACTCTCTATTAGTTTTCAACTACTTTTTCACACACAGTCACTTTCACTCTCCCTCACTCTCTCTCACTAACCCATACTCTCTGTCAGATTCTCAACTACTGTCTCACACACAGTCACTTTCACTCTCCCTCACTCTCTCACACTCTCTCTCTCACTAACCCACACTCTCTGTCAGTTTCTCAACTACTATATCACACAAAGTCACTTTCACTTTCCCCTCACTCTCCGTCACTCTCTCTCACTCTCTATTAGTTTTCAACTACTTTTTCACACACAGTCACTTTCACTCTCCCTCACTCTCTCTCACTAACCTACACTCTCTCTCACTCCCTCACTCTCTATTAGTTTCTCAACTACTATCTCACACACAGTCACTTTCACTCTCCATCACTCTCTCTCACTAACCCATACTCTCTGTCATAATCTCAACTACTGTCTCACACACAGTCACTTTCACTCTCCCTCACTCTCTCTCACTCTCTATTAGTTTCTCAACTACTATCTCACACACAGTCACTTTCACTCTCCCTCACTCTATCTCACTCTCTGTCAGTTTCTCAACTACTATCTCACACACAGTCACTTTCACTCTCCCTCACTCTCTCTCACTCTCTATTAGTTTTCAACTACTTTTTCACACACAGTCACTTTCACTCTCCCTCACTCTCTCTCACTAACCCATACTCTCTGTCAGATTCTCAACTACTATCTCACACACAGTCACTTTCACTCTCCCCCACTCTCTCTCACTAACCTACACTCTCTCTCACTCTCTCTCACTCTCTATTAGTTTCTCAACTACTATCTCACACACAGTCACTTTCACTCTCTCTCACTCTCTCTCACTAAACCATACTCTCTGTCAGATTCTCAACAACTGTCTCACACACAGTCACTTTCACTCTCCCTCACTCTATCTCACTCTCTGTCAGTTTCTCAACTACTATCTCACACACAGTCACTTTCACTCTCCCTCACTCTCTCTCACTCTCTATTAGTTTTCAACTACTTTTTCACACACAGTCACTTTCACTCTCCCTCACTCTCTCACACTCTCTCTCTCACTAACCCACACTCTCTGTCAGTTTCTCAACTACTATATCACACAAAGTCACTTTCACTTTCCCCTCACTCTCTGTCACTCTCTCTCACTCTCTCTTAGTTTCTCAACTACTATTTCACACACAGTCACTTTCACTCTCCCCCACTCTCTCTCACTAACCTACACTCTCTCTCACTCTCCCTCACTCTCTATTAGTTTCTCAACTACTATCTCACACACAGTCACTTTCACTCTCCCTCACTCTCTGTCACTAACCCATACTCTCTGTCATATTCACAACTACTGTCTCACACACAGTCACTTTCACTCTCCCTCACTCTCCCTCACTCTCTATTAGTTTCTCAACTACTATCTCACACACAGTCACTTTCACTCTCCCTCACTCTCTCTCACTAACCCATACTCTCTGTCAGATTCTCAACTACTGTCTCACACACAGTCACTTTCACTTTCCCTCACTCTCCCTCACTCTCTCTCACTCTCTCTTAGTTTCTCAACTACTATCTCACACACAGTCACTTTCACTCTCCCCCACTCTCTCTCACTAACCTACACTCTCTCTCACTCTCTCTCTCACTCTCTATTAGTTTCTCAACTACTATCTCACACACAGTCACTTTCACTCTCCCTCACTCTATCTCACTCTCTGTCAGTTTCTCAACTACTATCTCACACACAGTCACTTTCACTCTCCCTCACTCTCTCTCACTCTCTATTAGTTTTCAACTACTTTTTCACACATAGTCACTTTCACTCTCCCTCACTCTCTCTCACTAACCCATACTCTCTGTCAGATTCTCAACTACTATCTCACACACAGTCACTTTCACTCTCCCTCACTCTCTCTCACTCTCTATTAGTTTTCAACTACTTTTTCACACACAGTCACTTTCACTCTCCCTCACTCTCTCACACTCTCTCTCTCACTAACCCACACTCTCTGTCAGTTTCTCAACTACTATATCACACAAAGTCACTTTCACTTTCCCCTCACTCTCTGTCACTCTCTCTCACTCTCTCTTAGTTTCTCAACTACTATTTCACACACAGTCACTTTCACTCTCCCCCACTCTCTCTCACTAACCTACACTCTCTCTCACTCTCCCTCACTCTCTATTAGTTTCTCAACTACTATCTCACACACAGTCACTTTCACTCTCCCTCACTCTCTGTCACTAACCCATACTCTCTGTCATATTCTCAACTACTGTCTCACACACAGTCACTTTCACTCTCCCTCACTCTCCCTCACTCTCTATTAGTTTCTCAACTACTATCTCACACACAGTCACTTTCACTCTCCCTCACTCTCTCTCACTAACCCATACTCTCTGTCAGATTCTCAACTACTGTCTCACACACAGTCACTTTCACTTTCCCTCACTCTCCCTCACTCTCTCTCACTCTCTCTTAGTTTCTCAACTACTATCTCACACACAGTCACTTTCACTCTCCCCCACTCTCTCTCACTAACCTACACTCTCTCTCACTCTCTCTCTCACTCTCTATTAGTTTCTCAACTACTATACACTCACTTTCACTCTCCCTCACTCTATCTCACTCTCTGTCAGTTTCTCAACTACTATCTCACACACAGTCACTTTCACTCTCCCTCACTCTCTCTCACTCTCTATTAGTTTTCAACTACTTTTTCACACATAGTCACTTTCACTCTCCCTCACTCTCTCTCACTAACCCATACTCTCTGTCAGATTCTCAACTACTATCTCACACACAGTCACTTTCACTCTCCCTCACTCTCTCTCACTCTCTATTAGTTTTCAACTACTTTTTCACACACAGTCACTTTCACTCTCCCTCACTCTCTCACACTCTCTCTCTCACTAACCCACACTCTCTGTCAGTTTCTCAACTACTATATCACACAAAGTCACTTTCACTTTCCCCTCACTCTCTGTCACTCTCTCTCACTCTCTCTTAGTTTCTCAACTACTATTTCACACACAGTCACTTTCACTCTCCCCCACTCTCTCTCACTAACCTACACTCTCTCTCACTCTCCCTCACTCTCTATTAGTTTCTCAACTACTATCTCACACACAGTCACTTTCACTCTCCCTCACTCTCTGTCACTAACCCATACTCTCTGTCATATTCTCAACTACTGTCTCACACACAGTCACTTTCACTCTCCCTCACTCTCCCTCACTCTCTATTAGTTTCTCAACTACTATCTCACACACAGTCACTTTCACTCTCCCTCACTCTCTCTCACTAACCCATACTCTCTGTCAGATTCTCAACTACTGTCTCACACACAGTCACTTTCACTTTCCCTCACTCTCCCTCACTCTCTCTCACTCTCTCTTAGTTTCTCAACTACTATCTCACACACAGTCACTTTCACTCTCCCCCACTCTCTCTCACTAACCTACACTCTCTCTCACTCTCTCTCTCACTCTCTATTAGTTTCTCAACTACTATACACTCACTTTCACTCTCCCTCACTCTATCTCACTCTCTGTCAGTTTCTCAACTACTATCTCACACACAGTCACTTTCACTCTCCCTCACTCTCTCTCACTCTCTATTAGTTTTCAACTACTTTTTCACACATAGTCACTTTCACTCTCCCTCACTCTCTCTCTCACTAACCCATACTCTCTGTCAGATTCTCAACTACTATCTCACACACAGTCACTTTCACTCTCCCCCACTCTCTCTCACTAACCTACACTCTCTCTCACTCTCTCTCACTCTCTATTAGTTTCTCAACTACTATCTCACACACAGTCACTTTCACTCTCTCTCACTCTCTCTCACTAACCCATACTCTCTGTCAGATTCTCAACAACTGTCTCACACACAGTCACTTTCACTCTCCCTCACTCTATCTCACTCTCTGTCAGTTTCTCAACTACTATCTCACACACAGTCACTTTCACTCTCCCTCACTCTCTCTCACTCTCTATTAGTTTTCAACTACTTTTTCACACACAGTCACTTTCACTCTCCCTCACTCTCTCACACTCTCTCTCTCACTAACCCACACTCTCTGTCAGTTTCTCAACTACTATATCACACAAAGTCACTTTCACTTTCCCCTCACTCTCTGTCACTCTCTCTCACTCTCTCTTAGTTTCTCAACTACTATTTCACACACAGTCACTTTCACTCTCCCCCACTCTCTCTCACTAACCTACACTCTCTCTCACTCTCCCTCACTCTCTATTAGTTTCTCAACTACTATCTCACACACAGTCACTTTCACTCTCCCTCACTCTCTGTCACTAACCCATACTCTCTGTCATATTCTCAACTACTGTCTCACACACAGTCACTTTCACTCTCCCTCACTCTCCCTCACTCTCTATTAGTTTCTCAACTACTATCTCACACACAGTCACTTTCACTCTCCCTCACTCTCTCTCACTAACCCATACTCTCTGTCAGATTCTCAACTACTGTCTCACACACAGTCACTTTCACTTTCCCTCACTCTCCCTCACTCTCTCTCACTCTCTCTTAGTTTCTCAACTACTATCTCACACACAGTCACTTTCACTCTCCCCCACTCTCTCTCACTAACCTACACTCTCTCTCACTCTCTCTCTCACTCTCTATTAGTTTCTCAACTACTATACACTCACTTTCACTCTCCCTCACTCTATCTCACTCTCTGTCAGTTTCTCAACTACTATCTCACACACAGTCACTTTCACTCTCCCTCACTCTCTCTCACTCTCTATTAGTTTTCAACTACTTTTTCACACATAGTCACTTTCACTCTCCCTCACTCTCTCTCACTAACCCATACTCTCTGTCAGATTCTCAACTACTATCTCACACACAGTCACTTTCACTCTCCCTCACTCTCTCTCACTCTCTATTAGTTTTCAACTACTTTTTCACACACAGTCACTTTCACTCTCCCTCACTCTCTCACACTCTCTCTCTCACTAACCCACACTCTCTGTCAGTTTCTCAACTACTATATCACACAAAGTCACTTTCACTTTCCCCTCACTCTCTGTCACTCTCTCTCACTCTCTCTTAGTTTCTCAACTACTATTTCACACACAGTCACTTTCACTCTCCCCCACTCTCTCTCACTAACCTACACTCTCTCTCACTCTCCCTCACTCTCTATTAGTTTCTCAACTACTATCTCACACACAGTCACTTTCACTCTCCCTCACTCTCTGTCACTAACCCATACTCTCTGTCATATTCTCAACTACTGTCTCACACACAGTCACTTTCACTCTCCCTCACTCTCCCTCACTCTCTATTAGTTTCTCAACTACTATCTCACACACAGTCACTTTCACTCTCCCTCACTCTCTCTCACTAACCCATACTCTCTGTCAGATTCTCAACTACTGTCTCACACACAGTCACTTTCACTTTCCCTCACTCTCCCTCACTCTCTCTCACTCTCTCTTAGTTTCTCAACTACTATCTCACACACAGTCACTTTCACTCTCCCCCACTCTCTCTCACTAACCTACACTCTCTCTCACTCTCTCTCTCACTCTCTATTAGTTTCTCAACTACTATACACTCACTTTCACTCTCCCTCACTCTATCTCACTCTCTGTCAGTTTCTCAACTACTATCTCACACACAGTCACTTTCACTCTCCCTCACTCTCTCTCACTCTCTATTAGTTTTCAACTACTTTTTCACACATAGTCACTTTCACTCTCCCTCACTCTCTCTCTCACTAACCCATACTCTCTGTCAGATTCTCAACTACTATCTCACACACAGTCACTTTCACTCTCCCCCACTCTCTCTCACTAACCTACACTCTCTCTCACTCTCTCTCACTCTCTATTAGTTTCTCAACTACTATCTCACACACAGTCACTTTCACTCTCTCTCACTCTCTCTCACTAACCCATACTCTCTGTCAGATTCTCAACAACTGTCTCACACACAGTCACTTTCACTCTCCCTCACTCTATCTCACTCTCTGTCAGTTTCTCAACTACTATCTCACACACAGTCACTTTCACTCTCCCTCACTCTCTCTCACTCTCTATTAGTTTTCAACTACTTTTTCACACACAGTCACTTTCACTCTCCCTCACTCTCTCACACTCTCTCTCTCACTAACCCACACTCTCTGTCAGTTTCTCAACTACTATATCACACAAAGTCACTTTCACTTTCCCCTCACTCTCTGTCACTCTCTCTCACTCTCTCTTAGTTTCTCAACTACTATTTCACACACAGTCACTTTCACTCTCCCCCACTCTCTCTCACTAACCTACACTCTCTCTCACTCTCCCTCACTCTCTATTAGTTTCTCAACTACTATCTCACACACAGTCACTTTCACTCTCCCTCACTCTCTGTCACTAACCCATACTCTCTGTCATATTCTCAACTACTGTCTCACACACAGTCACTTTCACTCTCCCTCACTCTCCCTCACTCTCTATTAGTTTCTCAACTACTATCTCACACACAGTCACTTTCACTCTCCCTCACTCTCTCTCACTAACCCATACTCTCTGTCAGATTCTCAACTACTGTCTCACACACAGTCACTTTCACTTTCCCTCACTCTCCCTCACTCTCTCTCACTCTCTCTTAGTTTCTCAACTACTATCTCACACACAGTCACTTTCACTCTCCCCCACTCTCTCTCACTAACCTACACTCTCTCTCACTCTCTCTCTCACTCTCTATTAGTTTCTCAACTACTATCTCACACACAGTCACTTTCACTCTCTCTCACTCTCTCTCACTAACCCATACTCTCTGTCAGATTCTCAACAACTGTCTCACACACAGTCACTTTCACTCTCCCTCACTCTCTCACACTCTCTCTCTCACTAACCCACACTCTCTGTCAGTTTCTCAACTACTATATCACACAAAGTCACTTTCACTTTCCCCTCACTCTCCGTCACTCTCTCCCACTCTCTCTTAGTTTCTCAACTACTATTTCACACACAGTCACTTTCACTCTCCCTCACTCTCTCTCACTCTCTCTTAGTTACTCAACTACTATCTCACACAGTCACTTTCACTCTCCCCCACTCTCTCTCACTAACCTACACTCTCTCTCACTCTCTCTCTCACTCTCTATTAGTTTCTCAACTACTATCTCACACACAGTCACTTTCACTCTCTCTCACTCTCTCTCACTAACCCATACTCTCTGTCAGATTCTCAACTACTGTCTCACACACAGTCACTTTCACTCTCCCTCACTCTCTCACACTCTCTCTCACTAACCCACACTCTCTGTCAGTTTCTCAACTACTATATCACACAAAGTCACTTTCACTTTCCCCTCACTCTCCGTCACTCTCTCTCACTCTCTCTTAGTTTCTCAACTACTATTTCACACACAGTCACTTTCACTCTCCCCCACTCTCTCTCACTAACCTACACTCTCTCTCACTCTCCCTCACTCTCTATTAGTTTCTCAACTACTATCTCACACACAGTCACTTTCACTCTCCCTCACTCTCTGTCACTAACCCATACTCTCTGTCATATTCTCAACTACTGTCTCACACACAGTCACTTTCACTCTCCCTCACTCTCCCTCACTCTCTATTAGTTTCTCAACTACTATCTCACACACAGTCACTTTCACTCTCCCTCACTCTCTCTCACTAACCCATACTCTCTGTCAGATTCTCAACTACTGTCTCACACACAGTCACTTTCACTTTCCCTCACTCTCCCTCACTCTCTCTCACTCTCTCTTAGTTTCTCAACTACTATCTCACACACAGTCACTTTCACTCTCCCCCACTCTCTCTCACTAACCTACACTCTCTCTCACTCTCTCTCTCACTCTCTATTAGTTTCTCAACTACTATCTCACACACATTCACTTTCACTCTCTCTCACTCTCTCTCACTCTCTAATAGTTTTCAACTACTTTTTCACACACAGTCACTTTCACTCTCCCTCACTCTCTCACACTCTCTCTCTCACTAACCCACACTCTCTGTCAGTTTCTCAACTACTATATCACACAAAGTCACTTTCACTTTCCCCTCACTCTCTGTCACTCTCTCTCACTCTCTCTTAGTTTCTCAACTACTATTTCACACACAGTCACTTTCACTCTCCCCCACTCTCTCTCACTAACCTACACTCTCTCTCACTCTCCCTCACTCTCTATTAGTTTCTCAACTACTATCTCACACACAGTCACTTTCACTCTCCCTCACTCTCTGTCACTAACCCATACTCTCTGTCATATTCTCAACTACTGTCTCACACACAGTCACTTTCACTTTCCCTCACTCTCCCTCACTCTCTATTAGTTTCTCAACTACTATCTCACACACAGTCACTTTCACTCTCCCTCACTCTCTCTCACTAACCCATACTCTCTGTCAGATTCTCAACTACTGTCTCACACACAGTCACTTTCACTCTCCCTCACTCTATCTCACTCTCTGTCAGTTTCTCAACTACTATCTCACACACAGTCACTTTCACTCTCCCTCACTCTCTCTCGCTCTCTATTAGTTTTCAACTACTTTTTCACACACAGTCACTTTCACTCTCCCTCACTCTCTCTCACTAACCCATACTCTCTGTCAGATTCTCAACTACTATCTCACACACAGTCACTTTCACTCTCCCCCACTCTCTCTCACTAACCTACACTCTCTCTCACTCTCTATTAGTTTCTCAACTACTATCTCACACACAGTCACTTTCACTCTCTCTCACTCTCTCTCACTAACCCATACTCTCTGTCAGATTCTCAACAACTGTCTCACACACAGTCACTTTCACTCTCCCTCACTCTATCTCACTCTCTGTCAGTTTCTCAACTACTATCTCACACACAGTCACTTTCACTCTCCCTCACTCTCTCTCACTCTCTATTAGTTTTCAACTACTTTTTCACACACAGTCACTTTCACTCTCCCTCACTCTCTCACACTCTCTCTCTCACTAACCCACACTCTAGCTCTGTCAGTTTCTCAACTACTATATCACACAAAGTCACTTTCACTTTCCCTCACTCTCCGTCACTCTCTCTCACTCTCTCTTAGTTTCTCAACTACTATTTCACACACAGTCACTTTCACTCTTCCCCACTCTCTCTCACTAACCTACACTCTCTCTCACTCTCCCTCACTCTCTATTAATTTCTCAACTACTATCTCACACACAGTCACTTTCACTCTCCCTCACTCTCTGTCACTAACCCATACTCTCTGTCATATTCTCAACTACTGTCTCACACACAGTCACTTTCACTCTCCCTCACTCTCCCTCACTCTCTATTAGTTTCTCAACTACTATCTCACACACAGTCACTTTCACTCTCCCTCACTCTCTCTCACTAACCCATACTCTCTGTCATAATCTCAACTACTGTCTCACACACAGTCACTTTCACTCTCCCTCACTCTCTATTAGTTTCTCAACTACTATCTCACACACAGTCACTTTCACTCTCCCTCACTCTATCTCACACTCTGTCAGTTTCTCAACTACTATCTCACACACAGTCACTTTCACTCTCCCTCACTCTCTCTCACTAACCCATAGTCTCTGTCATATTCTCAACTACTGTCTCACACACAATCACTTTCACTCTCCCTCACTCTCTCTCACTCTCTACTAGTTTCTCAACTACTATCTCACACACAGTCACTTTCACTCTCCCTCACTCTATCTCACTCTCTGTCAGTTTCTCAACTACTATCTCACACACAGTCACTTTCACTCTCCCTCACTCTCTCTCACTCTCTATTAGTTTCTCAACTACTATCTCACACACAGTCACTTTCACTCTCCCTCACTCTATCTCACTCTCTGTCAGTTTCTCAACTACTATCTCACACACAGTCACTTTCACTCTCCCTCACTCTCTCTCACTCTCTATTAGTTTTCAACTACTTTTTCACACACAGTCACTTTCACTCTCCCTCACTCTCTCTCACTAACCCATACTCTCTGTCATATTCTCAACTACTGTCTCACACACAATCACTTTCACTCTCCCTCACTCTCTCTCACTCTCTATTAGTTTCTCAACTACTATCTCACACACAGTCACTTTCACTCTCCCTCACTCTATCTCACTCTATGTCAGTTTCTCAACTACTATCTCACACACAGTCACTTTCACTCTCCCTCACTCTCTCTCACTCTCTATTAGTTTTCAACTACTTTTTCACACACAGTCACTTTCACTCTCCCTCACTCTCTCTCACTAACCCATACTCTCTGTCAGATTCTCAACTACTGTCTCACACACAGTCACTTTCACTCTCCCTCACTCTCTCACACTCTCTCTCTCACTAACCCACACTCTCTGTCAGTTTCTCAACTACTATATCACACAAAGTCACTTTCACTTTCCCCTCACTCTCCGTCACTCTCTCTCACTCTCTATTAGTTTTCAACTACTTTTTCACACACAGTCACTTTCACTCTCCCTCACTCTCTCTCACTAACCTACACTCTCTCTCACTCTCCCTCACTCTCTATTAGTTTCTCAACTACTATCTCACACACAGTCACTTTCACTCTCCATCACTCTCTCTCACTAACCCATACTCTCTGTCATAATCTCAACTACTGTCTCACACACAGTCACTTTCACTCTCCCTCACTCTCTCTCACTCTCTATTAGTTTCTCAACTACTATCTCACACACAGTCACTTTCACTCTCCCTCACTCTCTCTCACTCTCTATTAGTTTTCAACTACTTTTTCACACACAGTCACTTTCACCCTCCCTCACTCTCTCTCACTAACCTACACTCTCTCTCACTCTCCCTCACTCTCTATTAGTTTCTCAACTAGTATCTTACACACAGTCACTTTCACTCTCCCTCACTCTCTCTCACTAACCCATACTCTCTGTCAGATTCTCAACTACTGTCTCACACACAGTCACTTTCACTCTCCCTCACTCTCTCACACTCTCTCTCTCACTAACCCACACTCTCTGTCAGTTTCTCAACTACTATATCACACAAAGTCACTTTCACTTTCCCCTCACTCTCCGTCACTCTCTCTCACTCTCTCTTAGTTTCTCAACTACTATTTCACACACAGTCACTTTCACTCTCCCCCACTCTCTCTCACTAACCTACACTCTCTCTCACTCTCCCTCACTCTCTATTAGTTTCTCAACTACTATCTCACACACAGTCACTTTCACTCTCCCTCACTCTCTCTCACTAACCCATACTCTCTGTCATATTCTCAACTACTGTCTCACACACAGTCACTTTCACTCTCCCTCACTCTCCCTCACTCTCTATTAGTTTCTCAACTACTATCTCACACACAGTCACTTTCACTCTCCCTCACTCTCTCTCACTAACCCATACTCTCTGTCAGATTCTCAACTACTGTCTCACACACAGTCACTTTCACTCTCCCTCACTCTCTCACACTCTCTCTCTCACTAACCCACACTCTCTGTCAGTTTCTCAACTACTATATCACACAAAGTCACTTTCACTTTCCCTCACTCTCCGTCACTCTCTCTCACTCTCTCTTAGTTTCTCAACTACTATTTCACACACAGTCACTTTCACTCTCCCCCACTCTCTCTCACTAACCTACACTCTCTCTCACTCTCCCTCACTCTCTATTAGTTTCTCAACTACTATCTCACACACAGTCTTTTTCACTCTCCGTTGGTATGGCTTTCGATACCAAAACTTTTGCGGCGGATATATTTTCTAATTCGGTAATTGTATTTATCATGTACTAGTAATTTGTGTTTGATATTTATTTAGGCTTAATTACAGTTTTGGTCCCCCTATTATGACCAACTCACGATTTTAGTCCCCTAACTTTTTTTTTCACGAATTTAGTCCCCATATTTTCTCATTTTCTAAAATGAAGGTCCCCATCTAATTTGGTCAACCAATTTGCTGAGTTGGACCACACTTAACTGACGTGTCCGCTCTTTAAATGTCCACTCTTTAAATTAAAATTCAGTAAAATAAAAACCCACGCCTAAAACAGTAGCCTTCCCTTTCCTCTGGCCACTGACTCAGCTCCACCACCCACTGCCGCCCATCGCTCCGGCCGCCGCGTCGCCACCACACCACTACTTCGGTCAACACGCCGTCGCCTCCCCACTGTCCAGAAACGAAGAAGCTAATATATTCACTTGTTCTATTTCTAATCTAAAAATCATATAGTTGTGCAGAAGATGTTCAGTTAATTATTTCATCACAAACACCCACATATTTGATTAATCAATACAACAACACCCACATGTTTGACTTTTTATTCTTAGTTATCTTTCCCATTTCCCTTATCGTTTCACAATTGCTATCTTTTACCATGTTAATGCTCTAGAAAGTGAGTTGTAAACCAGAAAAACCAACTCAATCAAATTAATGTTCTCCGTAGCAATCGGAAGGAATGGGAGTTGGTGTTAATAAAACATAACTTGCAGCATTTTAAGATGATAGATGAAACACCTCTACAATATAGGAAAAGGGAAGGCGGTGGTGTTATCTTGTTGCTTCTGCCGGTGTGAGTGGGGTGGCAGTCAGAGTAATGGGCGGTGTGGTGACCAGAGTGGTGGGGCATGACGCGGCGGCGGCTGGAGCGATGGGCGGTGGTTATATGGTGGGTGGTGGAGCTGAGAGGAAATGGAACGGTACTGTTTATGGGTGGATTTGTTTTATTGAGTTTTTAATTTAAAGTGAAGACACGTGGCAATCCAGTGAGGACCACCTAGCAAATTGTTTGACCAAATCAGAGAGGGACCTTGATTTTTGAAATTGGGAAAATAGGGGGACTAAATTCGTGAAAAAAAAAATTGAGGGACTAAAATCGTGAGTTGGTAATAATAGGGGGACCAAAATTGTAATTAAGCCTATTTATTTATGTTTTAAACTAATCTTACATGCTAATTTTTCTTGTCTATCAGATGGATATCCTTCTTATCCTGCTTCTATTGTTCTTGATAGTGATGGTACTGCGTATATAGAAACAGATACTGCTGAATTTATGAAGCATTTTGGTATATACTCCCAACGTTTCAGATCAATTATGTTGACTTATAGGTCAACTGGTCGCTTTGTAATCAGTATGCACATGACAGCTGATCGCGTTTGTCCTAGACCTACGCGTCATGAACCTCAACCTTTGCAAGTGCAACATCCCAAATATGACATGCAAGGATCCAAACCAGAAGATCCAATTGTGATGGATGATTGAGCTAAGAGAATGACTGTTTTTCATTGTTTACTTAAATAATCTAAAAAATAATTTTTCTTTTATGAGAAGAATAATTTTTGTTTTAATTTTCGGCATCATTAAGCAGTTGAAATTGTAATGAGATAGTTTACCAATATGTTATTCGCATATGTTATCAATTAGTTATCAATATGCGAATAAACCCTTCAATTTGCAACCATAAAGTAGATAAAAAATGAGTTTCAAATAAAAAATTGATAAATAAATATTAAAACTAAAAATGTAAATTATCGCCTTCAAACAAACAATTTCTAGGTTTCACATTCACCAACTTCGTCTTCAACAACCTCGAGACGTACAAAATTTTCATTCGACTGGCTACGAAAACGAAGACGGTGTGCAGAGGGAATTTGAAGGGTTTCAATGAGACCGTACCAACCAAAGCCTATATAGCAATTTTTAGAAGACCCTCGTCCGCGAACCAAGTTTTCTACCCACAACAAAAACCACAGTTCCATTTCACCGGATGGTAGCATTACATTTACATGCTTTTGGTTGACGACAAACAACCTCTTCATAGCATCTACAGGTACATACTGGTACAGAGGTATAATTTAATACGTCAATGATATGTATAAACTTTTACCATAATTCATAAGGTATTAGTAGGAAATAAAAAATACTTACGAGTGGCGTTTTCCCTCTAAAAGTAGCTTCGGTTATGTTCGGATACCAACAATACTCGACAAAGTCGTCGGTACTTAGACGCGTGTGTTCTGCACGGTTGCCATAACCTTGAGTCATCTTCATCCGAAACTTTAAGCCCCCAATATATTCAAGAAACAGAATACCGGGTCTAATCAGTCCAAAATTACGGGTCAGCTGAAACCAACCCTTATAAAACCACCACAGACCAGACTCATATTTCAACTGAACTTTGTTGACCGTTCCATCCATATATGTAATTGTCGCCATGTTATTGTTGCTACTATATACATAGTTGTCAACATAGCTACTGAACTTACGACCTAACGACTGCGAAAAAAAAATGGCAAAATTTAGAACCATTCAAAACATTCAAGAAAAATTAATTTGCCAATTTTTTTTGAATTTTAAAACATTTATGCATGTTGGGTATAGATTTTAAAAACTTACGACTCTATCATAGCAGTATTCACCCGTAAAAGGGATGCAAAACCTAATAGGAACTTGACGATCATCGTCAATCCAGTGTGGTCTTATCTCCATACCATACGGGCTAATAAAACGTACTCTGAATCTGAAAAGAGGGTCGTCGATGTCTTCAAATAAGACATGAGTAGGATGGTTAAACTCGTTTTCATGAGATGACTTAAATGCATCCCATTCTTCACCTTTAATTACCATCATTCCCCCTCGAACAAACAGTTGAACACAATTGTGCACACCAGAACTTGATACAACGTATAATGGAGACTCCAACGTATCCCACCATTCATCCACGTATTTAGCTGGTAGAACCTATAACAACGTTAAAATACAATAAAGTAACAGAAAATGTTAATAAAAACTTATTCAAAACCTTGTCAACGATGTTATGAACATAACAAAAACGTGTTCTTACGACTTCATTATCGTTGGGGGTTTTGTAAACAACGCAGAAATTGTCTCTAGTGTCACTTGTGAAGTCACCTCCTACAACAAAACAAAATATATATGTTAAAACCAATCAATTAGTAATCAATATGTTATCAACAACAACAATATATCATATGACATGTGAATAAACCCTTCAATTTGCAATCAATAGCCTAAATTTCCAATTACCTAAACCCATATTCATGATATACTCCAGAACCCTTACGTGTCTATATGACATTTTTCCTCCAAAATCGAAGTTAACAGATTTCGTGTGTTTAAGTAGATGATGGGATTGTAAAAAAAAAGTAGATGATGAGATGAATTCGGATGGTGGTTGCACAATTATATAATTGGTGCATAGGGACGGTTTGGTCAATAATAATTTCAATTAGTGAAAGTGTGAAACTACTCGACTACTCGCATTATGAGATGAATTTGGATGGTGGTAGTGTTCCATTATTCACTCATGGGTCCCACCAAATAATGAAACTACTCGCATTATTCACGGATCCATTCATGGAAGTTGGTCCACGTACGTGACTACTTCTTGGAAGTTGGTCCATTATTGGAACACTACTTCTTGGAAGTTGGTCCATTCATCTCTTTCTTTTAAGCCTTGGGAAACACTAAAGAGTGTCCAACTTGTTACAGGGAGACAACTAATTGGTTGGGATCAGATGCACTAGTCAAAGAAACCAAAGGGAATATGGATGAGTGGTTGAGATATCTTTAGAAAAATTAATCAACTGTGGGAGACTGTCGTTCCTCTCTTTTTCAATCTCAAATACCCTTTAATTTTTAGAAAACTAACATATATAATGTTAGTTTCGAGTACAATAACAGGATTTGATCCTCCCCAACGGTATATGAAAACAACTTAGTCACTTGCCTTTGCAATGTCCCAGGTTCAACTCCTAACATGACCAATTTTTTTCCCTTTGTTTGAAAACACGAAATTAATTTTTCTTGTGGTCCGCACTTTATTTTAGTTTTTTTCCACTTTATTTTATATTGTGATCCGCACTTTAGTTTTTTTTCCTATTATTTAGTTTTATTGTGGATGTTGCCCAAAACACGAAATTAAAACTAAAGTGGCTCATTTCCCTTCATCTGTTTTCTTTTAACAAATAAAATAAGGAAGGATGCCAAGGCAACACATTTTAAGCACAAACTCAAAACAATGGCAACACTTTTTAATGAAGTATTCGAAGGCTACAATGGCAATACATTTTAATCACAAAATCAAAACAATGGCAACACATTTTAATGACTATTTAAACCGATTAATATTTAAAACACATGCGACAAATATTTGTCACTAATACCTCAAAACACGGGGTACATTTAATTAATATAATCCTTTTTGCTTATGTCATTTTGATTGTTTAATTTATTTTGCTTCCCAAATGACCATTTTATTTGTTTTGCTATTATGAAACACTCTGATGCTTGCTCAAGAGTTCGACCAGCAGCTCTCATTTCTTCCCAAATGACCATTTTAAGATGTCCAAAGAGGTACGTCAGAAGATCAGAAGAGGAGGTTTTCTCTCTGCAACTGTTATTGTTCCCATTACAAAATGGACCGTAAACCCGGAACTTTATACAATCGCAAAAACCGAATCACTGCCACCTCCTCACAAGTTTTTGGTTTCACTTCGAGGAGACTTTGTAGACGAGTCCGGTAACAATTATCCACGCCAACAACTCTAAAACAACAACGGAGAAAGACGATCAAAGCTGATCCCATCCCCCACCTTATCCACTCCGAGACTCTAATTAGTACGGTAGCTCCAATTAGAGTCATTGACGTGGATAAGGGAGAAGAAAGAATCATGGAGAAGAAACATTTTTTCAGCAACATTAGAGTCATTTTTTAGTAATCAACTGGAATCGAAGTTAACAGATTTCGTGTGTTTAAGTAGATGATGAGATATTGTCAAAAAAAGTAGATGATGAGATGATGAGATGAATTCGGATGGTGGTTGCACAATTATATAATTCGTGCATAGGGACAGTTTGGTCAATGCATATTAATTACTACAGTGTATTGAAATTATTATTGACTCGCCTTATTCACTCACGGGTGCATACTGCATAGGGACAGTAGTAATAATTCACGGGTCCATTCATGGAACACTCATTGGAAGTTGGACCAAAGACTTGTTTATTGTCCATTCACGGGTCCACCCCACGTGACTACTACTTTGTTTGCTGTCCAAAGACTGTACATCTCTTTCTCAAACACTATAGAGTATAGACTGTCCAATTTGTTACAGTTGGGGAGACAACTAATTCGTTGGGATAAAATGCACTAGTCAAAGAAACCAAAGGGAATATGGATGGGTGGTTGAGATATCTTTAGAAAAATTAATCAAGGGTGGGAGACTGTGATCCGCACCTTCTGTCGTTCCTCTCTTTTTCAATCTCAAATACCCTTTAATTTTTAGAAAACTAACATATATAATGTTAGTTTCGAGTACAATAACAGGATTTGATCCTCCCCAACGGTATATGAAAACAACTTAGTCACTTGCCTCTGCAATGTCCCGGGTTCAACTCCTAACATGAACAAATTTTTTCCCTTTGTTTGAAAACACGAAATAAATTTTTCTTTTGGTCCGCACTTTATTTTAGTTTTTTTCCACTTTTTTTTATAATGTGATCCGCACTTTAGTTTTTTTTTTCCTGTTATTTAGTTTTATTGTGGATGTTGCTCAAAATAAAATAAAATGCGTTTACTAATTTATTAATTCATAAAATAAAATTTTTTTCACTTCTTTCCTTCCATTTCCTTATAAAAGGAGTGAGGCTTTCTTCGTGGTGGAAGACAGTTCGGTTCTAGGTGATGCTTCTATGGCAGCGCAATATCAGTCCCTACTACAGTACTACCTAATGAAGAAGATGCAATGCTTATTCACAGTGTTGGCCAAGTCTCCATAGGAGTGTGAGACAATCATTCACACACTGATACAAAACTAAATATATAATATTGGTTTCGAATACTATAACAGGATGTGATCCTCCCCCAACGGCATAACCAAACCCACTTAGTCACTTCCCAATTCAAGGTCCTGTGTTCGACTCTTAAGTTGGACACCTTTTTTTAATTTTCCTCGCCTTGTACTTTTGCTACGAAACAAATCATTGTCACGCGGATAACACTGATACAAAACTAAATATATAATATTGGTTTCGAATACTATAACAGGATGTGATCCTCCCCCAACGGTATAACCAAACCCACTTAGTCACTTCCCAATTCAAGGTCATGTGTTCGACTCTTAAGTTGGACACCTTTTTTTAATTTTCCTGGCCTTGTACTTTTGCTACGAAACAAATCATTTTATTTGTTTCCTGGCCTTGTAATAGACAATGATGATTTGATAAAACAAAGGGATAAGGGTTCATAGATAATCAGGATTACACTTTTCATGAAAGCAAATAATCCCTAAAGGAGCTGACGTGGCAAATCACAGTTTTACAAACGTAATAACCAATTTAGTCCCCCACTTTTACAAACGTGTATCAATTTAGTCCCTCCGTCAATCATAGTTAGTTAACAATGTTAAAGGAGCTGACGTGGCAAATCACAGGGACCAAATTGATATTAAGTTATATAAGTTAGGGACCAAATTGAAACACCCAAAAAAAATTAATTTCCAGTCATATTTTTACATCTCTTTCATCTTCCATTTCATTTGTAAGTCTATTCAATTAGTTATTTGGACCCAAAACTCCATGGTTTGTAGTAAACAAGTCAATCAATTGAAAATTCTAATATATATATGCCATGTTGGAACTTTCTCTCTTCTTATCTTCTTATTTTTACCTCTTCTTTGATCTAAACCACAGAGAGACCTTAAACACATAATAATGCTTGTTCTTCATTTTGTTCAAGAAAATTTTCTTTCCAATGTTCAATATTTGTAAAAATAGTGTCAAAAGGCATAACATCAAACATTAAAAGAGCAAAAACCAAATGTTTCAAGGATAAGAAAAATATTTCACTGCAAAGATTTGATATTTTAAGGTACACCAGAGAGATAAGAAATGTAAAACATTAAGAACGTGATGTAAGTCATGAAAAACAAGCATTACTATGTGTTTAAGGTCTTTATATTGTTTAGATCAAAGTAGAGAAAAAATAACAAGAAAACAAGAGAGAAGGTTCCAATTTGGCATATATATTAGAATTTTGAATTGATTGACAGATTGTTAAATATGATAACTGATATTTTGTGGTTTACGGAAAACTATGGAGTTTTGGGTCCAAAAAACTAATTGAATAGACTTACAAATGAAATTAAAGATGAAAGGGATGTAAATTTATGAGTGGAAATTAATTTTTTTGGGTGTTTCAATTTGGTCCCTTACTTATATAACTTAATATCAATTTGGTCCCTGAGCACGTCAGCTCTGTTAACATTGTTAGCTAACTATGGTTGATTAAGGGACTAAATTGATACACATTTGTAAAAGTGAGGGAGTAAATTGAAATATTTGAAAAATCAAAGACCAAATTGAACTTTTTTAAAAAGTCAGGGACTAAATTGGTTATTACCTCAATCATTGTCACGCGGATAACACTGATACAAAACTAAATATATAATATTGGTTTCGAATACTATAACAGGATGTGATCCTCCCCCAACGGCATAACCAAACCCACTTAGTCACTTCCCAATTCAAGGTCCTGTGTTCGACTCTTAAGTTGGACACCTTTTTTTAATTTTCCTCGCCTTGTACTTTTGCTACGAAACAAATCATTGTCACGCGGATAACACTGATACAAAACTAAATATATAATATTGGTTTCGAATACTATAACAGGATGTGATCCTCCCCCAACGGCATAACCAAACCCACTTAGTCACTTCCCAATTCAAGGTCCTGTGTTCGACTCTTAAGTTGGACACCTTTTTTTAATTTTCCTCGCCTTGTACTTTTGCTACGAAACAAATCATTGTCACGCGGATAACACTGATACAAAACTAAATATATAATATTGGTTTCGAATACTATAACAGGATGTGATCCTCCCCCAACGGCATAACCAAACCCACTTAGTCACTTCCCAATTCAAGGTCCTGTGTTCGACTCTTAAGTTGGACACCTTTTTTTAATTTTCCTCGCCTTGTACTTTTGCTACGAAACAAATCATTGTCACGCGGATAACACTGATACAAAACTAAATATATAATATTGGTTTCGAATACTATAACAGGATGTGATCCTCCCCCAACGGTATAACCAAACCCACTTAGTCACTTCCCAATTCAAGGTCATGTGTTCGACTCTTAAGTTGGACACCTTTTTTTAATTTTCCTGGCCTTGTACTTTTGCTACGAAACAAATCATTTTATTTGTTTCCTGGCCTTGTAATAGACAATGATGATTTGATAAAACAAAGGGATAAGGGTTCATAGATAATCAGGATTACACTTTTCATGAAAGCAAATAATCCCTAAAGGAGCTGACGTGGCAAATCACAGTTTTACAAACGTAATAACCAATTTAGTCCCCCACTTTTACAAACGTGTATCAATTTAGTCCCTCCGTCAATCATAGTTAGTTAACAATGTTAAAGGAGCTGACGTGGCAAATCACAGGGACCAAATTGATATTAAGTTATATAAGTTAGGGACCAAATTGAAACACCCAAAAAAAATTAATTTCCAGTCATATTTTTACATCTCTTTCATCTTCCATTTCATTTGTAAGTCTATTCAATTAGTTATTTGGACCCAAAACTCCATGGTTTGTAGTAAACAAGTCAATCAATTGAAAATTCTAATATATATATGCCATGTTGGAACTTTCTCTCTTCTTATCTTCTTATTTTTACCTCTTCTTTGATCTAAACCACAGAGAGACCTTAAACACATAATAATGCTTGTTCTTCATTTTGTTCAAGAAAATTTTCTTTCCAATGTTCAATATTTGTAAAAATAGTGTCAAAAGGCATAACATCAAACATTAAAAGAGCAAAAACCAAATGTTTCAAGGATAAGAAAAATATTTCACTGCAAAGATTTGATATTTTAAGGTACACCAGAGAGATAAGAAATGTAAAACATTAAGAACGTGATGTAAGTCATGAAAAACAAGCATTACTATGTGTTTAGGGTCTTTATATTGTTTAGATCAAAGTAGAGAAAAAATAACAAGAAAACAAGAGAGAAGGTTCCAATTTGGCATATATATTAGAATTTTGAATTGATTGACAGATTGTTAAATATGATAACTGATATTTTGTGGTTTACGGAAAACTATGGAGTTTTGGGTCCAAAAAACTAATTGAATAGACTTACAAATGAAATTAAAGATGAAAGGGATGTAAATTTATGAGTGGAAATTAATTTTTTTGGGTGTTTCAATTTGGTCCCTTACTTATATAACTTAATATCAATTTGGTCCCTGAGCACGTCAGCTCTGTTAACATTGTTAACTAACTATGGTTGATTAAGGGACTAAATTGATACACATTTGTAAAAGTGAGGGAGTAAATTGAAATATTTGAAAAATCAAAGACCAAATTGAACTTTTTTAAAAAGTCAGGGACTAAATTGGTTATTACCTCAATCATTGTCACGCGGATAACACTGATACAAAACTAAATATATAATATTGGTTTCGAATACTATAACAGGATGTGATCCTCCCCCAACGGCATAACCAAACCCACTTAGTCACTTCCCAATTCAAGGTCCTGTGTTCGACTCTTAAGTTGGACACCTTTTTTTAATTTTCCTCGCCTTGTACTTTTGCTACGAAACAAATCATTGTCACGCGGATAACACTGATACAAAACTAAATATATAATATTGGTTTCGAATACTATAACAGGATGTGATCCTCCCCCAACGGCATAACCAAACCCACTTAGTCACTTCCCAATTCAAGGTCCTGTGTTCGACTCTTAAGTTGGACACCTTTTTTTAATTTTCCTCGCCTTGTACTTTTGCTACGAAACAAATCATTGTCACGCGGATAACACTGATACAAAACTAAATATATAATATTGGTTTCGAATACTATAACAGGATGTGATCCTCCCCCAACGGCATAACCAAACCCACTTAGTCACTTCCCAATTCAAAGTCCTGTGTTCGACTCTTAAGTTGGACACCTTTTTTTAATTTTCCTCGCCTTGTACTTTTGCTACGAAACAAATCATTGTCACGCGGATAACACTGATACAAAACTAAATATATAATATTGGTTTCGAATACTATAACAGGATGTGATCCTCCCCCAACGGTATAACCAAACCCACTTAGTCACTTCCCAATTCAACGTCCTGTGTTCGACTCTTAAGTTGGACACCTTTTTTTAATTTTCCTCGCCTTGTACTTTTGCTACGAAACAAATCATTGTCACGCGGATAACTACTGACCGTTGATAAATCTTACCGTATGCTAATTTGTACCGTTTACTACATTTAATGCGAGAAACTAAATCCTATTTCATTGATGATTTCCTTTTTGACAAAATTTCATTTATTATTTCGTTGCACTCATTGAGCAGTATTTTTTTTGGGTACATTGAGCACTGCAGTAATATTTATACAAGGTGTGAAGAGGAGTTCTAACTCTAACTAAATAGCCATGTATAGACTAATAGAAGTGTACGACATGTGCTATTAGGAAAGATAGGACCTGGGGTTAGGGATCAAACTTTTTTAAAAGGATGCATCACTAAAACTATAACAAAAAAATTTATTTGAATAAATACGTAATTAAAACACAATCAAAACATTGGTTACACAACATTGGTTATACACTAAAAGCATCAACTTTAGGTACATAATTAAAACACAATCACAACATTGGTTATACACTTCGATTCTTTCAATGGTTGATCATTCAAGCACCACACAAGGGGTTAGTATGAACTCCTCAGATTTGTTGCAATACTGAAAGTGAATATCAGTAGCATTGTCACTGTCTAATCTGAGAACATTCATAAATTCACCGTTGTTAATGTAAAAATATGGGTTATTATCTCCCATAATAGACACGCTAGTCTCGAGTAATTTTCCAGTATAGGACTTTAACATTAATATACGACTTCTGAGGAATAGATCTTCATGTGATTCATAGATTTTGCGAGGGACCAAAATATACGCCTGTAACATAACAGATCTATAATCAAAGACTCAATAATGTAACAACTATTAAATAATTTTTTTTTGTATTATACTTAACACGTAATAATAAGGTCAATGAAAAAAACCTTACACTATTCGGACGAAAGGTGGAAATGAAAGAGATCTTAGCCATTGCCTACCCTGGAATGCATCAAATAGAGGAGTTCAGCTGAGACAATTTGGTTAAAAACTGAAAATCTGCACTAAGTTTGTCCAGCAACGAAAAAGCTTGTCCAGCAAATACTAGTAAAATATCAGATCAGAAACTGCATCTGATATGGGTCCAGCAACCAAAATCCTGGTCCAGCGAGACCTGATGCAGTAACATGTATTTTGCAATTTCTCTAAGTGTTCCTATCCTATGCTTCTTGTAATGACTAAAATGTATAGAATGGATGTGGAAACAAATAAATACATGTCAAATTGATTTGAAATGTTTTGAAATTCATGTTCTTTTCCTATGTCTAATTGTCAAAATCTTTCAAATGTGTACATTGAATGAACATGAATTTGTTTGAAAGGCTTACATTGCTTGAGAATTCCAGCAATAGTTGCATTATATAAATTTGTCCATCATAAATAACTAGATACTTAATTATGTTTTACTTACATTATATAAATTTGTCCATCATAAATAACTGATTATCTATGAACCTTTATCCTTTTGTTTTATCTAATCATCATTCTCTATTACAAGTGTTTACTAATATACAATAAACCTTTAACTCTAATGAGTTGAAACAATTATGCATTCTAATGCACAGAAAAGAGGAATTCATCCAATTAGTGAAACCAATTAACTTACCAAGTCAAATGGGAGGCAACCCAATTTTCTGAACTTTTATCTTGCAATTTAAGTTTTGTGTTTTTAAGTTTAGTAGGAGTGTGTTTTGATTCATGTTAGAATAGAAATTGAAAACTGCATATCATTGTTGATTCTGATGTGTGTTGTGAAAAACTGAATGTGTGCCTAAATTGAAGTGTGTTGGTACCAAAGGATGCTGCCAAATTTGCATAAATGACATTGTGTATGCAATAAGCAAAATGCAAAACAAAGTGCATACCAAATGCATTTATGCAATTGTGCTTGATTTGAAATGTTTTGAAATTCATGTTCTTTTCCTATGTCTAATTGTCAAAATCTTTCAAATGTGTACATTGAATGAACATGAATTTGTTTGAAAGGCTTACATTGCTTGAGAATTCCAGCAATAGTTGCATTATATAAATTTGTCCATCATAAATAACTAGATACTTAATTATGTTTTCCTCTATCTCCCAAACAACCAAACAAATGGTAAGAAGAATTTGCATAAGATTCCAAAACAGCAATCAAAAAGAAATCTCTCAGTAAATTAAACTATCACAAATCAAACTATCACCTAAAACTAATTTTGTTTGTTGGCAAATGTAAAACCCAAATATTAAAGTTTAGCATTAGATCAAATATATTATCAGCAACAAAAGAATGCAACTAGTGATAGTCCACTGGTACCCAAATTGGACGGAGAGTAGTGGCATAAGGAAATATTAAGGGTTTTGTAAATAAAACGAAATATTAAGGGTTTCGTAAATAAAACGAAAAAGGGGAAAATTGGATAGCTTACGGAGAGTAGTGGCGAGCTCCCAAGAGTGAAAATTGGATAGCTTACGGATAGCTTACGGAGAGTAGTGGCGAGCTCCAGTGGTATTGAGGTTCGTCCTTTATGTTTCTCGACGTTTCAGTCGCTGAGGGGGATTGTCAAAGGGTTAGGTTTTCAGTTTTTATTTTGATATAGAAGGGGAAGATTGAAGAAGAAGAAGGAGAACATTGAAGAAGAAGGGAACGAGATTCAAGAAGAAGGGAAGATTGAAGAAGAAGAAGAAGCAGAAGCAGAAGAAGAAGAAGAAGAAGAAGAAGAAGAAGAAGAAGAAGAAGAAGAAGAAGAAGAAGAAGAAGAAGAAGAAGAAGAAGAAGAAGAAGAAGAAGAAGGGGACGTTGAAGAAGAAGAAGAAGAAGAGATTTTTGTTGATTATGGATCGGTACAATTTTTGTTAATACAGTAAAACTGTACTTTTTGGTAAAAAAAAAAGTAAAACTGCAGTTTAACTGTTAGGTGAAATAAAAACACAAAAATAATTTTAAAAAACATTAGGGTCAAAAATGTAAAGATTGGAAACTTTAAAAGAAGCAAAATTGAAGAGTTAACCGGTTGTAAATCTTGACCATTGAATATATCTATATTATATCAATGGCTAAAAGGGCATCCGTGGACAATACACCAATTGTCAGATTGGTGGACCATAAAAGCCACCCTCATTTTGCTTTATAATTAACTTCCACAGCCTGATTCTCTGCATCTTCTCCCTTGTGTCTACATTACTGAAACATGTGTACGCATGTGAATACTCATTTTACATTACATAAATAGACTTCAATAAAAATTACATTGTTTGGTTGGGATTATTCTTAAGTTTCTTAACGTTTTCAATGAAATACTAATATTCACTCGTACTTAAAATCAAATTGTGTTGGTCAACATCCCACTACAGAGATCAAACTTGAGAGCACGTTGAATATCTAACGTTTTTAATGAAAGACTAATATTTACTAGAGCTTAGGATCAAATTCTATATTGACCAATGTAGAGGTTATCCACTACGAATATCGAACTCGAGAGCACATCGACCCCCACATTAAGCCATTGGGTCAACAGAATGTGTTAAAAAAATTACATCTCTTTGCCATATAACAACATCATAGTATAATGTAAACTGAATTGAATCACCAGATGGAAGCTGCAAATAATACAACCAAAATCCAAACAAATTAATCAACCCACTATTTTGATACTTTCTTCTCCAATTTCCCTCTTTGTCTCTCCAAAAACACATCATACAACAAGACACCACTATCACAATCTTAAGAGAAAAAGAGAGAATTGAGAGAGGAAATTCAAATTATTACAATACTACTAATGAAGGAAAACTATGACTCATCCACAAAATAAACACAGAATAATATAAGTAATAGACAGACAAATGAACACAGCAAACAAGTTAATAATGTTGTATAATATTAAACCAAACTGAAACCACTAAAATGAATCTTCTCTATAATACCCCTTTAAGTTTTTAGCTTCTGACAGTGAGCAATGAAGGAACTGCAGATAAATTTGGAGTGACATTTTTGTCTCTCTTGTCATCCTTTGATGAGTTTTTGGTAAAAGCTCTAATAGGACTAGCAAGTGCCCAGGCCCAGGTATTCTTACTCCTTCCAATTCCATCATCAACATTAGAAGAAGAAACCCAATAAGATGAAGTTGAAGAAGTTGAATAAGAAGATGAAGTCATCATCATAAACCCACCAAATATTCCACCACATCTTACTCTTTCCTTCATGATATTGCTGCTTACCTTGTTTACCTTATTACCCTCACGTTGAGATTCAACTCTTCTTAGTGTACAATCTCCAAACCCAGTTGAGATTCTCTCAAAGAAATCACCAGAGAAACTTCTACTACCACACCCTACAGATCTAGATCTTGAAACCCTTCTTTGCTCCAATGAACTAGAATCTTCTTGTTCTTCATCTACTTCTTCAACAACCATTTCAGTATTTCTTCCTAAATAAGAACCACCAACTCTTGGCTTCAAAGTTGAGATTTTTAAGCTACTGTTAGAGTCCCTAAAGCTCTTAGCTTCTAGCTTCTTGCTGCAAGAAGAGGGTTTAGAAGAAAGATAAAGAAAAGACCAAAAACCATTCCTCTTAGCTTCTGCATTGTTTTCATCTAAGAAATGGGTTCTTCTTGGTGTAGCGGTTGACTTACTACGTTTGAAAACAACATCAGAAAAAGCATTAGCAGAAGCTACAGAAGATGAAGAAGAAGAAGAAGAAGGGTTCATAGAAGAATGTTTCTTCTTGTTCTTCTTTGGTAAGAGAAAAGGTAAACGTGAACGCATGTTATGATCATTTTTAGAAGGAAGAGAAAGAGAAGAAGAAGTGGAAAGAGTGTCGGATCTGAAAGAAGGAGGAGAAGAAGAAGAAAGAGGAGGAGAAGATGAAGAAGAAGCAGTGATAATAGGAAGAGGGAAAGAAGAACAAACAAGTTTACCAAGTTTTTCTTGAAGACAAAAAGCACAAATACCACCTGGGTTTTTTGTATGAGGATGGTTAATGCATTGCATTCCATCATTAACATCTTCTTCGATTACACCAACTTTGTTGCCTTCCATGATGATGATGATTATAGGCCACTTGTTCTTCTACTTTTACTTTGTGGGGTTGAGCTTGATTTTTTATGAAGAGATTTTGTGGGAAAAAAACCACTGTGTACCAAAAAAAAAAAATTATTTCCCTAAACAACCCACCTTTTAGATTAAATACCAAACTAACCCACTTTTTTTTTTCAGTGGTGAACTCGCCCCCACAGGAACCGAGTTCTACACTGCAAAATTACAAATTTTTTTAATTTGTAGTGCAGAACTCGCCCCCCACCAGGGTGAGTTCTGCACTGCGTTTTTTGATTTTTTTATTTTCTTTTATTTAATTTGATTAAAATGTAAATTAATTTATTTTAATTATAATAATTAATTTAAATAATTAGAATAATTAGTAAAATTATTTATAAAGTAATTACGGTAATAATTACGGTAAAAAAGGAAGATATTAAAAATTGGAACAGAATTTAATATTGGATAAGAACAGAAATTAAAAACACAAATTGCAAAAATACAAAGATAGGAAATTTAAAACGAAACGAGAGGAAAACATAATACAAGAAGAGGCAAACATGATTTAAACTACTTCTACTTCCACCATGGATTCTTAGGTAGTGGCCATCGGATGACTGGAGGTATAATGCTACGGACGATGGATTCGGCAGACTCTTGTGTTTCGACGGACAATTCGAGATAAGGTTCAATCAAACCTTGAAAGCTCTCATGTTTCTCAAACATTTCTCGAACGTCTTTGTCTTTCTTGATAGGCACGGGGAACATCCGAATACGATTACGTGGGCCGCTACAGATGTACGGGGAGCGACAAACGATACTAGTGATTTCTTGCTCCACACCATCTACGTGAAAATTATCCGTTAGTTTTTCTTTCAATTCGGCGAAGGTGATGTTGTTCTTAAGCCTGAAATGTTTAGTTTTACTACCATGAAACAACACACCATGTTGTTGCCTGGACTGGTAAGTGCCGTGATAGTCAACTTTACAGGTGTGCGTAATGACTGTTTCCGGTATGGGTTGTTGTGGTGCGGGTGGTCTTTGTTGAAGAAGATGAATGACTTCTTCTGGAGTGCGTATTGTGTCCACGTACAGCTCTAAGATTTGTCGCCCCATGGGAAGTGTAGCATGATACTCCATCATTGTGCGGACGTCATCGTCGCTGCGGATCTCCATAACTGAAAAATAGCTTGTAGACAAATTTAATTATTTTTTTAATTTTTTAAATACTATACCTTGTAGACAAAGTATAATACTAAAGTGTTGTGTTGGAAAAAAAAATTAAAAATTTGTTTAATAAGTAATTTATTTAGTAGGAAGTGTGTTAAAAATCATTTTTTTCACATTGGAAAAATGATTTTTAACACACTTTATAGTAAATAAATTAATTATTAAACAAATTTTTAAATTTTTTTTCCCAACACAACACTTTAGTATTATAATTTGTCTACAACTTTTAAATTTTTAAATAATTAAAAAAAAATTAAATACGTGGGAAAAATGGTCCTAAAGTTAGGTAAAAAACCGTTTTTGACACTTGGTGAAAAAAAATTTCAATCTTCAATTCCTTTCTTCTACATCTCCGGAGTGTGCATTGTGCAGAGTGTACATTGAGCAGAGTGTACATTGTGCAGAGTGTGCATTGTGCAGAGTGCTGCATTGTGCAGAGTGCTGCATTGTGCAGAGTGTGCATAGTGCCGAGGTCTTATTTTATTGAACGGCCTAGATTTTGCCAAACTTATTTAATGGCCTAGATTTTGCCGACATTATTAAACGGCCAAGATTTTGCCGACACAATTTAACGGCTTAGATTTTGCCGACACTAAACCCTACAATCAACGGTTATGATCATCCTAAATCAACGGCTCACACACGATCACATCTATTATAAATACATTCTCAAATCCTCCAACAACCAACTCAAACTCAAACACACCCTCCTACTCTCAATAACAACAAAAATAACTGCCCTAACCGCAATGTAAACTAGTCACATTTACTATCCTTGTATTTCTGCTATTTGTGTTTTTCATTTCTCTTCTTATCCTATATTAAATTCTGTTCCAATTTTTAATATCTTCATTTTTTACCGTAATTATTACCGTAATTACTTTATAAATAATTTTACTAATTATTCTAATTATTTAAATTATTTATTGTAATTAAAATAAATTAATTTACATTTTAATCAAACTAAATAAAAGAAAATAAAAAAAATCAAAAAACGTAGTGCAGAACTCACCCTGGTGGGGGGCGAGTTCTGCACTACAAATTAAAAAATTTTGTAATTTTGCAGTGTAGAACTCGGTTCCTGTGGGGGCGAGTTCACCACTGAAAAAAAAAAGTGGGTTAGTTTGGTATTTAATCTAAAAGGTGGGTTGTTTAGGGAAATAATTTTTTTTTGGTACACAGTGGTTTTTTTGCCAGATTTTGTGTTGTAAAGGGTTATATGATGTGGTTTTGCTTTTGGTAGATATGAATGAATGAATTTGACTAGGAGACGGAGAAGGGAGAGAGTGTGTGTGGGGGTGTGTGGGGGTGAGGAAGAGAAGGAGAGAGACGTTTGTTTGTGTGAATAGGGGAGAGTGAGCACGTGGAACACTTTGGAAGTGTGTATATAAAAAAGTTTGAAAGAGACAAAATAAGTACTTGTGTGAGTCTAATATCTATTTATCTAATCTATCTAATATCTATTTATACACACAAACTTCCTACAAAATTACTACTTTAGATCTCTTATTAACAAGACACATATTCAATTTAGGGGTAAAACTGTCATTACCCTCTCTTTCTTTTTCTTCTTACACTCTCTTTCATACTTTTTTTCTCTTTTTTCTTACACTCTCTTTCTTACTTTTTACTTTTCTCTTACACTCTCTTTCTTCCTTTTTTCTCTTTCTTCTTACACTCTCTTTCCTCCTTTTCACTTTTCTCCTACACTCTCTTTCTTCATTTTTTTCTCTTTACTTTACTTTTATTTTTCTCCAACAATTATTCTCTTTCTTTTCACTTCACTTTAGTTTTTTTAACTAAATTTCTAAATTTATACAAACACTACTCTACTTAAATTACTCTACTAAAATTATCTTTTATTTTTTCTCTGAAATCTGTTTATACTCTTATTGTTAATCTACTATAACCTCTTATTGATAATCTACTATCCATATTTTACTATCTACTATAATCTACTAATCAACTAAAATAATTAACTGAAACTATGAGATAACTGTAATGATAAATAAATAAATACGGGATAACTGCACTAATATATAAAAACACAATATTAATATTTGTCAATGATAATTAAATTTTTTGAAGACTACTATAAACCTACTATGTAAAAAAAAGAATATTTAATGACTATTTAAACTATTGATTAATATTTAAAATAAATATTTCTTATTGATAATCTACTATCTATTATAATATACTATTCAACTAAAATAATCAATTGAAACTACGAGATAACTGCACTTATATATAAAAAAACACGGGATAACTGTAGTGATATATAATAAAACACGAGATTAATCTTTGTCATTGATAATTATAATTTTTGAAGACTACTATAAACCTATTATCTAAAAAAACAAGAAGGCTTAATGACTATTTAATGATTAATACTTAAAAAAAGACAAAAAGTTGTCACTGATATAAAAAACACGGAATAAATATTTATTATTAATCATCTACTATCTGTTTTTTACTATCTACTATAATCTACTAATCTACTATATATCTTTTACTATCTACTATAATCTACTAATCACCTAAAATAATTAATTCAAACTACAAGATAACTGCAATGATAAATAAAAAAATACGGGACAACTGCACTGATATATAAAAAATGGGATAACTGCAGTGATATATAAAATAACACTTGATTAATATTTGCAATTGATAATTATAATTTTTGAAAACTATTATAACCCTACTATCTAAAAAAACAAGAAGACTTAATGACTATTTAACTACTAACTATTAATATTAAGAAATATTTCTTATTGATAATTTACTATTTTACTTTTACCATCTATTATAATCTATTAATCAACTGCAGTGATATATAAAAAAAAAAACACTGGATAACTGCAGTGATATATAAAAAAAACACGGGATTAATAATTTCCATTGATAATTATAATTTTTGAAGACTACTATAAACCTACTATCTAAAAAACAAGAAGGCTTAATGAGTATTTAAATTGATTAATACCTAAAAAAAGACGAATAATTGTCACTGATATATAAAAAACACGGAATAATTATTTTTTATTGATCATCTACTATCTATCTTTTACTATCTACTATAATCTACAAATCAACTCAAATAATCAATTTAAACTATGAGATAACTGCACTGCACTCATACATAAAAACACGAGATAGTTGCACTGATATATAAAAAAAATACGGGGATAACAGCAATAATATATATATATATATATATATATATATATATATATATATATATATATACATGGGATAACTTCACTGATGTATATATAAAACACGGGATAACTGCAGTGATATATAAAAAAAACACGGGATTAATATTTTCCATTGATAATTATAATTTTTGAAGACTACTATAAACCTACTATCTAAAAAACAAGAAGGCTTAATGAGTATTTAAATTGATTAATACCTAAAAAAAGACGAATAATTGTCACTGATATATAAAAAATAAATAAAAAACACGGAATAATTATTTTTTATTGATCATCTACTATCTATCTTTTACTATCTACTATAATCTACAAATCAACTCAAATAATCAATTTAAACTATGAGATAACTGCACTGCACTCATACATAAAAACACGAGATAGTTGCACTGATATATAAAAAAAATACGGGGATAACTGCAATAATATATATATATATATATATATATATATATATATATATATATATATATATATATATATATATATATATAGGATAACTTCACTGATATATATATATATATAAAACACGGGATAACAATACTGATATATAAAAAATACTGCACTAATATATAAAAAACACCGGATAACTGCATAATTGTTTTTAAATGATACTTTAACATTTTTAGGTTTTAATATTCATCTATCTTCTATTTGAAACTCTTTTTTGATCTACTTTAAATTTGTTTTATTTTCACTGGGTAATGTTCAGACTATTTAAATACTGTCTAAGTTTGTTTATAAAAACATGACAGCACCCGTGCGTATGCACGAGTATGCTACTAGTTATTATGAGTGTATGTATGAGTATGTGTCACCATGGCAAAAAACACAAGAATCTATTCAACACAGTGAACACACTACTCCATTGCTTCGCACATAATTTGCACACCATTTTCTTCCTTCATCTCTCATCTCTTGTTCCAACAACACCCCCTCCCCTTCTCTATCTCACATTCCTTATCAAGTTCTCGAGATTGTACTACAGTTGACTAGGTTATCATCCTTACATTCCAAAGTATGCCTATGACGAAAATAGGTCTTAATCTAAACTTGGGAGTTATTCGAAAGGGTTCTCAAGCTGTGACATAAGTCAGAGTTGTAGCTTGATCTTAACTGATCTTAAATCAATGACTGTAGTTGCAACACGATGGTTACGTTGATTTTGAGAACTAAGCATGGGCCCACAATTTCCTCAAACAAATCCGGAAGCCCATCGGTAGCCCTTCGCTTCTGCTGCGATCTCTGATGAAACAGGAAAGCTAGGATCATAAGGCTAGTCATTTGGCCTAATTCATCCCAACAAACTAAAATGCACACCATATTTTTCCTTCATCTCTCAGCTCTTAGAATTTAGATTTGGTCTAACTCAATCTTACAAAACCAACTAGTAGAGTGAGAGGTACCTCTATTTCTAGACTTTTTTAGGCTATATCACATCCAATGTGAGACTTTTAGCATACTCACCTCACGTGCAAGACTAGAAAGCTGCAGCGTGACCCAAGTGGCTCAACGAATCATAGATTGGCTTTGATACTATGTTAAGAGCAAAAAAGGGACGTATGATGAAATCGCGTTTTTGAGCTACACAACAGAGATTAGGTTCAAAGCAGTAGATACAAATAATGACGGGAATAATAGTAGGATATCCTACTCCTAGTTACATAATGTTCAATAGTTACAGGATTCTATTTTATTTTCAGCATTTTCCTTTCACAACCATCACACCCACCGATTTGGACAACATGGTAAAATAAAGGCTTAAATACATTTTTGGTCCCCCAAGTATTACCAACTCACGATTTTGATCCCCCAAGTTTTAATTTGACGAATTTGATCCCTCAAGTTTCCCAATTTGAAAATTCAAGGTCCCCCACTACTTTGGTCAAAATTAAGTATGAATTGTTGACCACCTAGTCTACGTGGCATGCCACGTGTCATGCCTAGTTGGCATTTATATTAAAAATTGTAATTTTAATATATTTATATAATATTTAATAATTTTATATAATAATATTTTATAAATTTATTTTAAAAATAATTTAATAAATTTAATAAATATTTATATAATTTATAAATTTTATTTTAAATTTTATAAATATGATTTAAATATTTATATTAAAAATGGTAATTTTAATATAGTAGGACGAAATGAAACTATTATTAAAAATTGTAATTGTAATTTTAATATACTAGGAGGAAATTATTATTAAAACTTAAAATGAAATTTAAAATAACATTTATAAAATAATAATTTAAAAATAACATTTATAAAATTAATATAAATAATTTTTAAAATTAATTTATAAAATTCTATAAATTTATTAAATATATATATATATATATATATATATATATATATATATATTAAAATTACAATTTTTAATATAAATGCCAACTAGGCATGCCACGTAGGCTAGGTGGCCAACAAGTCATACTTAATTTTGACCAAAGTAGTGGGGGACCTTGAATTTTCAAATTGGAAAAATTGAGGGATCAAATTCGTCAAATTAAAACTTGGGGGATCAAAATCGTGAGTTGATAATACTTGAGGGACCAAAAGTGTATTTAAGCCTAAAACAAATTAAGTTTTTCTAAGTGCTTCTAAGTTTTTCTAAGAAAACTGCATCATCGTAATCATACTTGTGTCAACAACAAAAATAAACCACACAGAAGTGTGTGGTATTTCATCAAATCATATGATGTTAATTATGATTAGATAACTTGACCTTACTAAACAATGTGCCAAAATGACTTTTACATTATTAAGCCTTGAGAGAACAACCGAAAATCATATTGCATGGAGACCAACTCCTCCACCACCAATGTCCAATCGACACACTACACACCTCATATCCTAACATCTTTGTCAAATTGATAGATGTGAAGTCCCCCGTTGCTCTCTGCACTTTGTTTTTGAAATCACAATACACACACCACTTAAATTATGAGAATTTTTAATTAATAAGTCTTTAAATTGTCATCTCACTCACAAAAAGCCTAAATAGAAGGACTGAATTACAAATGAAATGTTGGTTTTTTTATAAGAAAAAGATATTGTTGATGGGTCTACAACGTATACTTCAACTCATACATTAATTTGAGGAAACCTCATTTGATCAAAACCCTATGAAAAAAAGACTCGAGAAGGAAAAAAAAATTACCCCAATGCATTTTGATACAAAGGAAGATATGGCAGAAACAATACAGCAAAAGGCAAAGCAACAAAATAGCAAAATTTTCTAGTATTCGGGGCAACCTAACACCAAACGAGCAAAAATCAAGACAACACGACTGCATAAAAAAGCTCTACAGCACCAAGACAACAAACCGACAAAACTGTGACAACACGCTAGTAAAGACCATTTCGACACACAACAACATTAAATCAGCGCCCAACAAGAAGCAAATCAAATTGCTTGCAGACATTTCCAAAGGATTTATTTGAAATGTTTTGATTTCAGTAATTGTGATAGACTTATTGTGAGGTAAACTTGCATAAGTTGTACACTTGGTTTAGTGGTGGAACATGGTGGAATTTCGCCGTTGTTCTTCTCTATGTGTTGAAATCCTAGGGTGTTGGAGTCGGAGCAGAATAATAGCCAAGTAGGGCAGAGAACCCTACTACTGGGCGTCGATCTCGGCCTAAAAATAATGACCATTCATTGATAGTTAAATTTTTTTTTTACGATGATATATGATCTCGCTCTGGTTGGTGCTCAGGATGTGTCTCACATTGATCCAATTCAGAACTTTTTGTAGTTTGGTGGATTCATATCAAGTAAGAGGGGGAAAAAGGGTAAGATATTTAATTTAGTTTGCTACTTCTTGATATTTTTTTTTGGAAGGTTAACATACTTCCTTCAATTGATAACGAGAGCATCAATACAAGAAAGATGAAGCAAGTGAGGTAGGACATTTTCAACCGTAAGTCTAGGATCAACATCTCTAAACAAGTACACTAGCATTAGAGCCACTATATTTAGAAGGTTCAGAAACCATAAGGACATAATCAACTCAAATACAACAACAAATCATCCAAATTACCAGTCCTTCTTGAATTACTTGGGGTGCTAGAAATGATGTAATTTTTAGTGGCTGTTGTAGATGGGGCAACCTTGTTTCAACGAATTGTAAATGTATCATGGATGGCGTTGGTTTACTGAAAGAGCTGGTAGGAACTCAAACCTAGTGTTCTCTATCATGAAAGTGTTGGTTTAATGTGAATGAACTCTTTGCTCATAAAAAAAATAGATGCCCAATAATATTGCATTATAAAGTCACATTAATTATCGTATTAGTTTCGGATATTTCCATCACAAAAAGAAAAGGAATTAGCAAATTAGCCAAAGTCAATACATGTGTATGGGAAAGCCAATGTTTTGTGCATAGTGGTAAAGTTGCCTTTTCCTACCATTGATTAGCCTTTAAAAAAATTTGAGGGTTCAGATTAACAAAGTTGACATATCATAACATTAATAAGTGAAATAATAACCATTAAATCACAAAACAACAGTACATAGCACAAGTGACTAGTGAGATTAGAGTTAGACACAAATGAAAAAGCTTGGAGATGCAGAGGTGTGTATGGCTTTCCTGAAAGTCAAAATGAATTACAAACATGTGAAGTTATTAATAGGTTGGGTAGTGAGGCAAATGGAGACAAAAGAAAAGTTCAGGGGCGGGGCAAGAATTTTTGTTCAAGGTAACCAGTAATATGTTATTTCTGGTTACCTTTAAAGAAGAATTTTGTTCAAACAAAAGCAAGCAAAACGTTTAGGAAGACAAATAATACACCAATAACACCACTATGCCATTGAATGATCAAGCATCATAAGCTACTTTGAAGGTAACCACATTGTTCGAGTTGGCTTCTATTACAACTAGTTTCATAATTGTTGCAATGCTCATATTCATTACTGGTTGCATGAACTAATACATACATAAACTATAAAGGTTCGCAAGAACTAAGTAAACTAATGTTGCAACACATAACATTGTTCAAGTGTATTTGACTCAAAGTCCAATCCAAGTTGATGTTGCAGCTTCAAGCAAACACCACTCTATAACCAAATTCAGTCAATAAAAAACAGTCTGCAGAACTAGAGCAAATCAAGGAGGTGAGCAATTAATAAATCGTTTAACCTTGGACAAGGTAAATTTGACGGTTTCATCTATCTAAATAGACTCATCCATCGCTCTTTCCGATATCTGCTTACGGATCATCATCCCTTCATCACATAAAGGAGTGTCCTAATATCTGTATAAACAAAAACGTAAGGGTATTTATCAAGTGCCTAAAACAACTCGAGTTGATGCAATGTTGTTGAGACTCCATTGAGCATCCAAACCTCTTGACACTTCAATGTATATTCTATGGTCCAATTATGCTATTATATTATCAATGGCCCAATTACAGAATGTCTTAAACTAATGAGTCTATGATATTCATGCTACACAATTAACTCCTTTTATTTTTTTTGTTACAAATGAGGGCCAATTAACTCCTTTTATATTATCATTTTTATTATGATATTGTCAACTAATATTATTGTTATGGTTGTTACATTATTGTAATTTTTTAAAAAATTTGATAAAACCTTGCAAATTGGAGTCCAATCTATGATTAAGCACACAAGTTAGTTGCAACGCATAATAAGAACCCAAAAATAAGTTTTGCTATTTGAAACTACTTAGTGCGCACAAATAAAGCGCACAAATAAATTGTTGAAAGTGGTACTTGTCGAAAGTAACTTTTGTCGAATGTGGCATACACAAATTGTAAGTCTACAAGTGAAGAGTAATGTCGTCGAAATATGCTGAGTAGGATGTCGAAGAAAGAGGCTTTGTCAAAGCTGGTTCTGTCGAAGGTCAATATAACCGTTGAAGGCGGTTATGTCGAAGAGTGACTTCTGCCGCAAGTAACGGACTTGTAACAGAATGGTCTTATCCAAACTTAGTATAAATAGGGCCTTTACCCCTCATTGTAGAGTGTGACCAAGAAGTGAATCAAAGTGTAAACAATTCATTCTAGTAATCCGGGTTGAGTGTGAGTGAAACACCAGGGAACCAGGGGATTCAGGGACGTGAGTTGGGTACAGGGGCTGTCAAATCTTGCACAACAGAAATCTTTGATCAATGGCAACGGATCAAGCTTCAACTTGATCCCCCAGACGTAGATGAGAAATCATCGAACTGGGTGAACAAATCGTGTGTGTGTTCATTTACTTTTTCTGTTTTCATTTTTCGCTTAATTGGTTAGTTTATCAATTAGGGTTCGTAAAGATTCAATTTGGGGCTTTTGGTTCAATTCAACAATCTGTGTTGAATTGATCTCCAATTTCGTATTCATATCATTCGTTGAGGCCAAAGGAACCTTTCTTGAGGCTCAACTCGTTTCTATATCATCGTTCTCAAGATTCTTGATCTGCGTCATATCATCAAGAACAGTGTCACTGTTCCATTGATTTGCATTGTTTCCGCTGCGCAATCGTGAAGGATTCTTAACATAAATGATTCTACTACTTATATTTAGAAACTACAAAATATGATTCTGGTAATTTGAAACTAGTAAAACAAAAAAAAAAAATAAGCATCATCTTTCAAGCATCCAATCATCTTCCAACCTTCCTTACTTACATACCTGCAAATGAAAAAAAAAAGTGAAATTAGATAAGTTAAAAGACATTGAATAAGTTAAAAAACTAGTTAAATTATGGTTAAAAAAAATAGGAGAACTTACCCTGGTCATGGTCATGGTCATTCTGGTGCGCCTCCCAGCAGCTTCTCCACTGCCTCTCCGCCTCCTCCTTTCTTATCTTGAGCATGTCGAGTTGTAGTTCAAAGCCATCTTTTTTGCCTTTGGTTAACCCACAATTCTGCACACAAACTGTGGGAGAATGAGAGAGAATGAGAGGAAGAGAAATAAGGCAAAGAAGAGTAAATGAGGGAGAGAGTGGTTGCACTTTTGTTGTGCCCTCTTATTTATAGATAGATGCTTAATGTTGTTGTATGTATGTGGTGCTGCTTGTTTGGCAATCCGAGGCCTTTAAAAGGGACCAATGAAATCGAGGCCTTTGAAAGCTGTTTCTACATTGTACTTTTAATTAGTAACCTTTTTTTTTGTGAAAACTTTGCCTTCTTTATCTGGAGAATCATTTATGTAGGTTTGCTTATACTTTACACTACAGGCTGTTGGAGCTAAACTGAGTGTGGGTGAGAGCTTGTTAGGTGATCAAAGAAATGAAAAATTTGATAAAAGAGATTTTAACTTGTAGCTCAAATTGGATGATGCTTTATATTTATTATTATTATTATTATTATTATTATTATTATTATTATTATTATTATTATTATTATTATTATTATTATTATTATTATTATTATTATTATTATGCTTAATGTCTAGCTACTTTCAATTATCAGTTTGTGTTTGAAGTGCAAAGCTTTAGGTAGCTCAGATTTTGTTGCAAAAGAAAAACATGCAATCAAATGTGTTTAATCTCAGCTCACAGATTACTTTAATAGCATCCAGTCATCCACAATGGAGATTTTCACGGTAATGTGCACTGATAGGGGATAGCTTAGTCAAGACTTGGGAGATTCCACTGCCTTATACTCAAATAGAGAGGAGTTGTAGCTGTCTCCATTTGTCCTCTTTTGTTTGTATTTTTATCATATATTTGATACTTTGTTTTATTTATTTATTTATTAATCTTTCTTCATTTTGTAATCTTATAATGAACAAAAACTATGTAACTCTATTTCTATTTTTTTGTTTCCTATTTAAAAAATAAGTACTAATAAGTAAACAACCATAATAGCAATTACATGACCTGTAAAAGTGAGAGAACGAGAATGTCAGCTCCGAAACCTACGGAGCCCTTGTGTTTGCGGCACACCGCGCTACGGCGACCATGGAGGCTAAACCACCGGATAGAATGAAAGTCTCTTTTCGTGATATGGTGATACAAGGAATGTACCAGCGAAAGAAAAGGTGGACCTAATCTCTCAAGGTCTAGTGAAGATAACTACGACGACGGCAATCGACTCTTGCCTAGGATCATTATGGCCAAGAATTATTTCCAGGGCCTATGTAGTCCATGGAATGATGCTTTGGTCATTAAATTGTTGGGGAAGAATATCGGCTACTTGATGATGAAGGAGCGACTTAGGAAGCTCTGGAGACTTCAGGGTGGGTTTGAAATAATGGATGTGGATAATGGATTTTACATGGTCAAATGTGATCTCCCAATGGACAAGGAAAAGATTATGTCTGATGGGCAGTGGATGATATTTGACCACTATCTTGCTATGTCTCAATGGACACCGGACTTTGCGTCTCTGGTTGCTCTTGTGGAGAAGACAATGGTATGGATCAGATTTCCGGGGCGAAATTTATTGTCATCAAATTAGATTATCATCAAATCAGTAGGGCCTTTGGAAACTAACAGCATTTCGGTTTTGGGGACCTTCAGTCTGCATCAGAAAACAATATAATAAAATTAGATTGTATCGTAAGCAAAAAATCACATGCACCCAGATATTTTTGATATAGATCCAAAATCACAAAACTATTCAAACCTCATCACCACCTTTCCTATTGGAGCACGCACCTTGTCCATAAAAGTTACTACAACACAACTTGCAATTCTTATGTGTAATATTGTCCCCCACACCCCCAAAATATAGCTTCCCCATTTACATGTTGTGGCATTAACGTAGCATACTCTTTTTATTGTAAAAAGAAACTCTATGTGTTCCATAATGAACAAACCTAGCTATATACATACACATGTTGGAAGTAAATGGCAACATAACTTTATCTTGATTCCAATATGATCTACGACATGTTGGAATTACTAAGAACAAGTTAATAAAGCTGTAGATTTTAGAGGTAAAATGTGGGGAGGATCTCTATGAGGAAGAACAATCCCCACGAAGTAAAAACTTTGAGGAGTTATGGTAAGAGAAACTTATCCATGCATTATGGGTAGGGGGATACTTGGGTACAACTTACAAGGGGTTTTTTTTTGCGAAAAAGGGGAGGTGGTTAGGCATTTTTACAGACCACTTTTCTTGTGATCAGTCGTACTATCTAAACTTAGATGGTATGAATTTTCCCCAAGTGAATTCTACTGAAAAATAGTTTCTTGTAGCTCCATTCACGTGTCTCAAAATTGAACAATAAATCCAATCTAACGATTGACATATGATCAGCTCTTTTTTGAATGGTTTCAGCTTTTCCTCAGTCGAGCCTCATGCCTTGGTTGAAAGATGTTGATGCAATTACGTTTGTTATTGTGTCTGTAACTGCAGCAACAAAGGGGGGTTGGGGGTGGATTCTTCTTTGACGATTTTTAAAGGTATGCTCGGCTCCCCCTATCGGATTTACATCATATATCCTTACCCTTGTACCCAACACCATTTCTCAAAAATCCCTTTAGATGTGAACACCTGACTTCCACACCAAGTCTGAGTCTGACATATCTATTCTTCCAAGAAGCCAGTTGTTTATCTCGTATATTTGTCTTAGTATTTGTGATATTAAAATTGAAGATTAATTTAATTTTTTGTCCGTTTTATCATAAACTTCGTTTTTTTATCTTTAATTATGACCTAGTAATTTATATGTTCATTTTTTACTATAGTAATTTATATTTTCTATATATTGTAACAAAAAAAATGTAGTACTCCTCCGTCCCAAATCTTTTGATGTTTTAGTCTCTAAAATCTGTCCCAAAACTTTTGATGTTTTACAAACCCAATACAATTTTATCTAGTTTCTTCAAAAATCACCCTTAATCAATCAATACTCCTATATTTACCAAAACTATTTATCTCTCCTAATTTATGTAAAATTTGAGTTTCCAACGAGAAAACCCAATACCCAATAGGATGTAATTAATATTATTTTATACACTCCATAATGGTTTCACTTAATGACTCACTTCTATTTGATACTATCATTATTGTTCATTATTGTTACCTTAATAATTGAGCATGTGTTTCTTAAGGGTATTTTAGTCTATGTTTTATCATACTTATTGTTTTCTTAATTCTTGTGAAAATGTCAAAATATCGAAAGAAATAAGACGGAGGGAGTAGTAATTATATTTACTAAGACAAGTGGGAAGCCGACAAAAAAAATACAAACCAAAGCAATTGTGGATTTCATTGTAAGCTGCTGCGTGGCTATACCCTAGCTTTCTTTGCATCTTTTTTGTACTATTCCTTTATGACTTTATTGTTGAATTTTAAGATTGCTTGAAATTATAGGCGTGCAAACGTACTTTCAAACTTCACTTCATGACCGCAGAATTAAAAGCTCCTCTCAAAAAAATATAGAAATCTCCTTTTAGACCAATAATCCCACTTTTATGACTCTTAAGATTTACATGATTCAATGTTACCCGTTACAACCTACTATAAAGTACTGGTCATCTTGTCAAATATTGCGCCAATAGTCAAATTTTTATACCCATTCCAATGTTCCTTCTTTCCCTTCTTTTGAACTAATTTTCGTTGCGAGTAGCTGCAAGTAGGATCTTTTATAGACTAAGTGTGGTTCACATTATGTTCTTGATAAGATTTCTATTACAATCTAGATTGCTCTTTAAATTCTTACATACCTAACCAACTACATAGGTTAAGATAACGGTGTCTTTCTGTCTCCATATATGCTATAACTAACATAAATCGTTATTTCATTTGTATATTTGCATAATGTCTTGAGTTTTTTATTCACGATTAAGAAGAAATTATTCTAACTTAGGGGTGTGGTTGAACTGTTGCGACTCATGCTCCCTTAACTAAGTATCGATAGTTCGATCATTGCCTGGTATGAAGCAGCTTTAAATTCTTGAGCCAGTTTGTAGCTAGGGTTTGTTTCGGTGAGCTGGGGGGGGAGATAATGGAAGCTGAAACGTAATAAGGAGAAAAAGCAAATGACAAATAATAAAGCAATAAAAGTTTCCTCCGTGAGTGGAGTGGCCTCTAGTTTCCTCTTAATTCATTCATGCCTTTATTCAATGGATAGACAACAGTACATATAGCAATAGGAATATGACAGCTGTGCTAGCAGCACTCAGTCCAAATTGGAGGATATTACAAACGGTAAGAAATAGTACTAAAAAGTATCCTTGGTAAATTAGGCATGTTCTTACTCATAACACAACAATTACTTCATGTGGAAATCATTCTGCCACTTGGGCTTAATGATGTTCCTCTTGGCCCTATCTCTTGGTTTAAGCTTGATATTGGGCCCTTCTTCATGGTCTTCACTAGCACCATCAATTGGGCCTAAGCCTTCAGCTCCATCTGCTACATTCCTTTCTTCATCAAGAGGAACCTTGTCCTCAAGGTTCAGAGTTGGAAAGTTCTTCTTCAAATCTGCAAATGATTCCCAAGTTGCATCTTCCGGATATAACCCATCCCATTGCACCAGAGCACGGTGTTGAGCAGGTTCAGCAGCATACTGGATGTCAAGAATAGCGACTGGTTGAATTACAGGCTGGTTGTCAACAGCTTCTGCAGGAAGATTCAATTCTGGCTGTGTGTTTCCATGACAGGGCTTCAGTTTTGAGACATGAAAAACTGGGTGAATCTTGCTCTCAGCACGTAGTTCAAGCTCAAATGCTACTTCACCAATGGCCTTCTTGAGTTTAAAAGGACCATAAAATCGTTTAGACAGCTTACGAGTACGTATACCAGCCACCGAGGTTTGACAGAATGGTTTGAGCTTGACAAAAACCATGTCACCTTCTTTGAAAGGATGTGGAATCCTTCGTTTATCAGCATATAGTTTCATAGTTGCTTGAGCTTTGAGAAGTTTGCGCCTCAGGGTGTTCAGAATCTCAGTTCTCTCGGATAGTACAGCATCTACAGCTTCTACATGACTTGTTCCTTGAATATACTGAGGTAAACTAGGAGGAGGTTTCCCATATACCACCTGATATGGTGTTAAACCAGTAGTGAAGTGCACAGCAGTGTTATAACTCCATTCTGCCCAATGTAAGAACTTACCCCAATCCTTCGGTTTCTCATGAACAAAGCAACAGAGATATTGTTGGAGAGCTTTGTTGACAATCTCCGTTTGGCCATCACTCTGAGGATGATAAGCAGTAGACATTCTCAGCTTTGTCCCACTCAGTTTGAATAGCTCACGCCAGAAGTTGCTCATGAAGATTGGGTCTCTATCTGAAACTATGCTCTTAGGCATGCCATGAAGCTTGCACACCATCTTAGCAAAGAGATCAGCCACTTTGACTGCTGTAAAACCTGTGGGCAGAGTTCCAAAATGAGCTGCCTTTGAGAGACGATCTACCACCACAAAAATTACAGTAGAACTTTGGAAGGAAGGGAGCCCAGTTATGAAGTCCATTGATATGTCTTCCCACACACCCGTAGGAATTGGAAGAGGTTGCAATAACCCAAATGGACTATGATTGGGTGACTTGGTCTGCTGACAGACTATGCAATGCTTGACAAAATCAGCTACATCTTGTTGCATGCCATCCCAATACAAATTTTCTTTAAGTCTCCCCATAGTTTTGTAGACACCACCATGGCCTCCTAGCTGTGAAGAGTGAAATTCTTCCAACAGTATCTGTTTGAAGGGAGAGTCTGCTGGTATGTATAATTTATTCCTGTAAAATAACAAACCATTAACAACAGAAAAATCAGCATAGTTAGAAGGTTATTGCTGCACTTTGTTAATCAGCTGCTGCAATTGATCATTCTTAGTAAGAGATGATTTCAACTGCTGTAAGAAATCCCAGTGTGGGATTGTGACTGCTGATCATGCACATGAGAGAGAGCATCTGCAACTCTATTCTGGGCGCCTGGTTTATACACAATTTCATAAGAATAACCGAGAAGCTTGGCCAAGTAGAATTGTTGTTCCGGTGTTTGTATCACTTGTGTCATGAGTTCCCTTAAGCTCCTTTGGTCTGTGTAGATTGTGAACTTCCTTCCCAACAAGTATGTGCGCCATTTCTTGACTGCAGAGGTAATAGCACACAACTCTCGTACATAAGTAGAAGCACTCAACATACGAGGGCAGAATTTCCTACTGTAGTAGGCAATATGATGTCCTTTCTGACATAACACCGCACCCATTCCCAACCCGAATGCATCGGTTTCCAATACAAACTCTTCCTGGAAGTCAGGTAATGCTAGCACTGGTGTCTCAGTCATTGCCTTTTTTAAGGTTTCAAAGGCTGTCTCAACATCTTGTGACCACTGGAATGAGTCTTTCTTGAGAAGACTAGTGAGAGGGGCTGCCACAGTTGCATAGTGCTTGACAAACTTATGATAAAACCCTGTGAGTCCTAAGAATCCCCTTAATTGCTTCAATGTATTGGGTCTTGGCCAATTCACCATAGCTTGGATTTTTTCCGGATCTGGGCCTACTCCTTGCTCAGACACAATATGACCCAAGTAAGCAATGGATGGTTGAGCAAAGGTGCACTTGCTTTGCTTGAGAAAAAATTTCTGATCAATCAAACACTTAAAGACAACTTCCAAGTGAGAAATATGATCGTCCATGGACTTACTGTATACTAAGATGTCATCAAAGAACACTATGACAAACTTACGCAAATGTGGCTGGAATAGAGTGTTCATGGTGGTCTGGAATGTTGAAGGAGCGTTGCACAGGCTGAAAGGCATCACTAAAAACTCATAGTGACCTTGATGGCTTCTAAAAGCTGTCTTGTGCACATCATAAGGGGCCATTCTGATCTGATGATAACCCGACATAAATCCAACTTAGAAAACCATTTTGTGCCATACAATTCATCTAGGAGCTCATCAATTGCAGGTATTGGAAACCTGTCCTTCACAGTAATTGAATTAAGAGCTCGGTAATCCACACAAAACCTCCAAGTACCATCCTTTTTCCTTACCAACAGTATAGGTGAAGAAAAAGAGCTTGTGCTAGGTTGAATGATTCCTTGCAGCAGCATGTCCTGTATCCGATTTTCAATTTCTTGTTTCTGAAATTGTGGGTACCTATAAGGCCTTACATTAACAGGAGCAGCACCATGTAAGAGGGGAATTTGGTGGTCAATAGGTCTTGGTGGAGGGAGAGTTGTGGGTTGATTGAAAAGATTAGAGTAAGTTTTTAAAAGGGAGGCTATTTCTGGTGGATGAGGTGTGGTTTGGAGGGGTGTAGGTGAGTTAGGAATGAGTTGAAACTGAATGATAGTGTCAAGGCTTTTAGTGGAGGATAGTCTTTTGAGTTGGTGAAGGGATGCTTCTGTGGGTGTGGGTTTTGGGTTACCAGTGAGGGTGATTTGGTGATCATCTTTGGTGAAAGACATGGTGAGTTTGTTGTAATCAGTTAATACAGGACCAAGAGTTTTCAACCACTCAACACCCAAGACCATTTCAGCTCCACTTAATGGAATAACAAACAAATCCACAGAGAAAAAATGATCATCCAGATATAAATCAACATTCTTGCAAGAGAAAGAACAATTTAATTCTTCACCATTACCTACTAGAACTTGGAAAGCTTTAGAAGGTTCAAGAGGTAGACCAAGTTGCTTGACAACTCTATCTTGTATGAAGTTATGTGTACTCCCACCATCAACTAGCACAGTGATATGTTGGTTTTGTATTTTACCTGGTACCCTTAATGTTTGAGGAATAGAATGACCTAGCAAAGCATGTAGGCTAATGTGTGGGTTAGGGTCAGTTGATTTTGGTGTTTCAGGCACAATTTCAGTAATAACTGGTTCAAGGGCAGGTGGTTCTATGGGGTCTGGGTCATCTGGGTCAGCCACGAGAAGAAAAAATTGGCGTTTACAACGGTGGCCCGGTTGAAACCGTTCATCACAGTTGTAACACAAACCCTTTTCCCGTCGTACTTGCAACTCAGCTGGTGTAAGGCGTTTAATGGTGGGTTGTTTACTAGCTTGGTTTGAGGAGGCAGTGGTATTTGGGGAAGTAGTCATAGTGGGTTTAGGGTTATTTTTCTGGGTGGAAGATGAAGGTGTTGTTTTAAAACGGCGAGTATAGGGTGGTTTATCATTCAACTTTTCCTCTTGCAATTTAGCCAGATTAATAGCATGATTTAGAGAGAGAGGTTGGAATACCTGTACCTCACGACGTATCTCCGGTTTGAGCCCGGAAATGAAGCAACTCATGTAGAACTCATGAGGAAGACCCACGATTCTGTTTGCCAGTGCTTCAAACGTGCTCTGATACTCTTTCACGGAGCCTGTCTGAGTGAGCTTGAAGAGAGCTCCTTTAGGATCGTCGTATTGTGACGGCGCGAAGCGAATCTCCAACGCGTGCAGAAAGGCTTCCCACGAATGCAGAAGGCCATTGCTGTGCATCCATTGATACCATGTGAGAGCTTCACCCTCCAAATAGAAAGAAGCTATGTTCATGCGTTGAGCTTCAGGGGTGCGATGAAAATCAAAAAATTGACGAATCTTAAAGATCCAACTCAAAGCATCTGTGCCATCGAAACGTGGAATGTCAAGCTTCACCGAAGTGGTGCCAAAGGGAGCTGCTGGTGGTGGAGTTTCGAAACCCAGAGGTTGAAATCCCGGAGGCCCAATTCGTGTGCGAATCTGGTTGAGCTCCGTTTGCTGATTCTCTTGCGTCTCCTGTATGGTGCGAACACTGTTGAGGAGTTGTTGTAAAATATCACCGAGATTTGGTGGTGGAGGCGGTGAGGATGACGACATTGCAATGCAATGAAAGCACCAATTGTAGCTAGGGTTTGTTTCGGTGAGCTGGGGGGGAGATAATGTAAGCTGAAACGTAATAAGGAGAAAAAGCAAATGACAAATAATAAAGCAATAAAAGTTTCCTCCGTGAGTGGAGTGGCCTCTAGTTTCCTCTTAATTCATTCATGCCTTTATTCAATGGATAGACAACAGTACATATAGCAATAGGAATATGACAGCTGTGCTAGCAGCACTCAGTCCAAATTGGAGGATATTACAAACGGTAAGAAATAGTACTAAAAAGTATCCTTGGTAAATTAGGCATGTTCTTACTCATAACACAACAATTACTTCATGTGGAAATCATTCTGCCACTTGGGCTTAATGATGTTCCTCTTGGCCCTATCTCTTGGTTTAAGCTTGATATTGGGCCCTTCTTCGTGGTCTTCACTAGCACCATCAATTGGGCCTAAGCCTTCAGCTCCATCTGCTACACAGTTGTCCCACCTTTCGATGTGCCTTCTAATTCAGTGAGAGGATTAGTCACTGTGTTTGGCGGTGGATACCGTGGTCTCGACCAAAAAAGAAATTATACTAGCGATCCATCTTTAGTGTTATACTTTTTTGTTGGCATATTTTTGGTGCGTATATCAACCAACTTTGCCGATGATTAATCTAATTAGAGGAACTTGGTTGACCGGGTATATATATATATCTCGACATTGGCAGTCTGTGTGGTTCTCCCATCGTAGCTACCACTCTCGGACCAACCCTTATTGATTTAATTTTATTACTCTATTATGCAAGTCTTGATCAACGATGTTTCGATCCGGTCCAAGTGCAAGTGTTGGGTCACCTGAGGAGGGGATCTTGACTTGTAAACTAGCCCGATCTTGTGGTTACCGAGTTTCTGGTCTCTAACATCGTTGATCAAGACTTGCAACTACCAAATATCTCGGACCACCTTCCAAATTGGAGATACCATATCCATCATAAATTTCATACACAAACATAAAGTTGACACCATGTTCCAATAGCTCCAAAGACATGGAGATGCATTCCAAATAAGTTACGCACCATCCGTAACAGCTTAGCTCCAAAGACATGGAGATGAAATATTACATATCAACAACAGTTATTAATTCTTGTCGCTATTAAATGGAACCATACATGTGCAATCTAGTTACACCAAATGCCAAGGGTAACAATCTTCAACGATTATGATCCCCACAAACACAGAATACTTGTAAACAGTTAGAGCATATCTATCAAAATTGAGATGGGGGATTTGATACCCTTCCTAAGCCAATATAGTGTCAACATATATCACTATTATGCAGTGGTGGTTAAAAGGAATGATAACATATCCAAGTGTCACATCCCTCATGGTTTTAAATATATAGAATATATATATTGTACTCAATATTGTGATCTCAAATTCTTAGTACTTTGTATCGAAAAATTCGAACAACCAACACTTTCCTGCTTTTTGCCCCCTATGAATGAAAGGGAAATGCACATTTCTTTTCCTTAGTTTCAATATTATTCACTGTTGATGAATTGAATAATAGCTTCAAGATTTGGTAAAGAAGATATATATATATATCTCACCTGTAATCAATTACATTATATATTTATATATGGGCCTGTCTGTCTGTCACACTACCTCATTCTAAAGATATACTCCCTCCGTCTCATATTAATTGTCATTTAAGGTTATGCGCGGATATTAAAAAAATATTAGTTATGCTAACTTTTATGGTAAAAAGATGTGGTAGGACTAAAATACCCTTACACTTTTATTGATAGAATTAATGACACGGATATTGATATTATAAAGTAAGGGTATTGTTAGAAAGTAATAATAAATGTTGTATTAGAATTCTAAAATGACAATTAATTTGAGACAAAAAAACATTTCAAACAAATCAATTAATATGAGACGGAGGGAGTATAAGATATTAATCCACTAACATCTAGCACTGTTAATGATGGTTAGTTATAGATATAGTTGCTACCTGTCCATGCTCCACTTGCTTTTAATTTTTTTTTTGTTGTCTTTTTGTTAGTTTGATTTTAAGTATATAGACTACATGTAAGTCTATGGAACAAATGTCTCAAAACTTTATGATTGGGTTTTTTTCAGAAGGAAAAGAGAGTATGTTAAAAAGGGATCAGCACTAAGTTTAATCTAAATTAACCGTATCACATTAAAAAATTTATCAGAATATATATATAGGGGACGTATACAGTGAGAAAAGGGTCTCTTATGTGAGAGTGAGAGGGACAATTATCATCCATTAGATTATAATGAATGGCAGAGATTAAAAGGTTCGTTAAAAAGTTCGCGTGGGATCATTTACAGCGTATTTTCCCCCTGCTCTCTCTCTCTCTCTCTCTCTCTCTCACACCTCTCTCATCTGTCATCAACGTTTCTTCCTCTACCGTGTTTTCCTCTCTCTCTCTCCTCTGCCATCACAGACATTTCCAATTTGCTATAACATCTTTATGTTTCAAATCCTTTTTTCTTCTCCAACCGGATTGCAATTTCTTCTCCATTAATTTGTTTTTCTACTGGGAGTGTTCCTTAATCCTCTTTCCTCTTCATCAGTACCTTTTCCATTTTTTTCACTCTTCGGAATACACCCAAATCGGTAGATTCAATCTTTAATTGATAATAGAAATTATTAAAAAAGTTAGCAGATTTCTCTCCCAACATCCTTGAATTTGATATAATAGTTTAAGTAGTGCCAACACGGGCTATTCCGAACTGGGCCAAAGGCCCCATCCCTACTTGGGCCAGGCCCAACCACGACCACGCCCCAGGAGGCCGACCTCTTTTTGGAATCTAACGGATCATAGCAAAGCACCAGATCTAACGGCTCATAGCCATACGCCGTGCCTATAAATATGCATGCTCAGCCTCATTCCAGGTACGCACTCTTCATTCCATTCATTCCCCCCTTGCTTGATCATTTACTGACTTAAGCATCGGAGTGCCTGCAGGTACCCCACCCCGGGGCGTGGCGAGGTCAAGTTTGGGAGTTCCATCTCACCCCGGATTCTCATCCCGGATCCGAGCTACTCAGGTACGAACATTGGCGACTTCACTGGGGAAGTGAGAACTTGACCCCCTTCTCCCACCTCGACTTTCTGAGTCTGACCTCGACAATGCCACCTCGCGGACGACCCCCGACTCGCCTAATATCTCGGGCCAGCGACACCAACAATACCTCTTCAGCACCTCCCGACAACTGGGATAGCCGACCACAGGTATTTCCCGGGAATGTTGAGCCGGTTACGACGGATGCGCAGGCTCCCGGGCAATCACTCGCGGGCAAGACGGCTCCCGCGCTCATCACCTTACCCCCGCAGCTCCAGGCCACGGGTCAACCCCTTTACGTCCTGGGGCATGGGAGCCAAGGTATTCCTCAGCAAGGGGTGGCCGCGGTCGCCCACGTGGCGATCCAGCTGGAACCGGCGTTTCTCACTCAGTCCCCGACTGCCACCATCGCCTCCAGGAGAAGATCCTCGGCTGATAGTCTAGCCCTTCGAAAGCAAGGCCGGAGCCCCGAGCCGTTGCCTCCCCGCGGGCATCGCGAGAAGTCTCTGACTCTATCCAGCACTTTATCTTCCATCCCCGAGTCCTACGAGGAGTTTCTAAGGAGGGCACAACCTCATGTTGACTTCGAAGAATCCGACACCGAAGGGCTGGCCGAGCCTGCAAACGGTGGCAGGACGAGTGGACGTAGGGAACAGCGCCCCCGGCGTACCGAGTACACCACCTTGGTGGCCACCAGGGGAAGGATCCTTAAGGAATGTGCCGATACAGAGTTTCTAGGCACGCAGTGGCCGATGCCAATCCCTCACAAAGCTCGAACCAACCAGAGCGTGCACTGTCGATATCACCGCTGCACGGGATGCAGTACGGAACAGTGCCGCACCCTCAATGATGATATCGAGAGTCTGGTTCGTAGGGGAAAATTGAGACGATACATCTGAAACACATCCGAATCACCGGGAGCAGTTATTAAAAGTCCCACTTGCAAGTCTCTCTTGGAAACGATGGTCATCGCCGCGGGATGTCGGGGAAACACCAGGTGGACCAAGAGGTCCATTAATCGACACTGGCACGAAGTCTACACCCTAGGGGTAAGCCTCTCTCCCGAGATGCTACAGGGCTCACGGCCCCCAATCATCTTCTCCGACTCGGACCTGTTCAGGGGAAAAGCAAATGAAGAGATCCATCTGGTCATCTTGGCCGTTATTTTCCAGGTAGAGGTCCGAGGGGTGCTCGTAGACCAAGGGAGCGTGGCAAATGTTATCTTCCGAGAACTTTTGCCCAAACTCAAACTGACAACCGACGACCTCGCACCATACCACGGAGACGACCTCGTCGGATTCAATGGCTCTCGGTTACTCCCAATAGGCGTCGTTCCCCTGAAGCTAACCCTCGGAGATGGCGCCTCCACCCGGACCTTGGATGCCAGTTTCCTGGTACTACCTTGCGCCTCTCCGTATCTGTGCATCCTAGGGCGACCAATCCTGGCAGAGCTTGGGGCGGTTCCGTCCACGGTCCACTAAAGGTAAAGTTCTACTCGAACGAAGGGAAAGTGACAACTGCGAACGTCGACTTAGAAGCGGCTCGGCAATGTCAAAGTATCCACCTGAAGTCAGAAGCGCGCTACCGCGGGGAAATCCTCCCCGGACACCGCTCGGTAACCTGGGAAGCACGTAAGTGAATGTAAAATGTAAGAACTGTGCTTTTGTTATCTGTTAAAAGGAAATGCAATACCCTTGCAGGAAATGCAGATTTCGCTTGAACTAACATGCAGGCTCATCCGCGAACCTTGACGCATGACGAGCGCATAGGCCCTTCCCTCCGATATCCGACCCGAGCTGGCCACTCGACGGATAGGCGAGGAGAAGTGTCCATCGGCCCCCAGCGGCTCAGGTCCCTCGGGACCCTCTTTGCTCCCCGTGAGCCAGCCTTCCCTCGGGCGTCGAAAGCTCCGCGCTTCCGTCCGAGGCCGAAGGAGTCCTTGGTGTCAAAGCTCCGCGCTTCACCAAGGACACCAAGTCCCTCCCTCGGGTGTCGAAGCTTCGCACTTCCACCAGTGGCCGAGGGGACCTCCGGGGTCGAAGCTCCGCGCTTCCGCCGGAGGCGAAAGACCCGTGTGTGTCAGAACTCTGAGTTCCACCACGGGAAGATCAGCTCGGGTGTCAGAACTCTGAGTTCCACCCTAGCACCCGCCAAACCAGGAATCCAAAGTGTTAGAACTTTGAGTTCCACTACGGATGACTGAAGGCGGGCCGACAACCTAGGCTCTCGGGAGTCCTCATACGGTGTTAGAACCAAGTTCCACCAGAGGCACCCGAGAGCCTCGAGAACAATGACTGGTACGTCTCTCTCTCTCTCTCTTAAACGATTCCGGAAGCGAATTAAAAGAAAGAACGACTTTTTATTCATGAAAATAAGATTACATGTGAGGGGTCAACCCAATTTAAAATAAGAAAAAAAAAAGAAAGAGAAGAGGAAAATGCTGGAACCACTCAGCCGTCCTACTCTCCCTTCGCGGGATCGAACAGGACCTCGGGCTCCTCATTCCCACGGAATCAGACGACTTGAGTTCCACGAACCTCGGCCTCAGGGCAGAAGGTTGGTGGCAACTCGGGCTCCGCAACAAGGGTCAAGTCCCGGGCTTGCTGAAACCCAGCACTCCTCGCCTCGGCAACTCTGTCATTCTCTGTTTGCAGGAAGGACCTGAGCTCCTGCTCTTCTCGACAAAGACGGTTCACTTCAGCCTCAGCCTCTTGCTCTGCTCAGCTAGCATCCGCCAGCACTTTCTCTACAGCCGCGACATCCTCAGTCAGTAGCGAGACGGCCTCGAGCCTCCCCTCTGCTTCGGCCAGACAGTCTGGCGCATCGCGCATGGTCTCGATGGATACTCGGAGAATCATGTTCTCGTCAAGGAGCTCGGGAATCAGGGTCTCATTCATACATTCCAACTTGCTCTCCCAGTGCAAAAGGTCACCTTCTGCCTCGTTACTATATGCTTGAGCAGCTGAGAGCCTTTTCCGAAGCCGAACGATTTCAGGTCTCTCCTCCGCTAAATCCTTGATCCGGTCAGCGCACTCGGACACACGGAGGGTGTAACGCCCCAAAAATGATTAAGTAAATAATTAGATAATTTAATTAAATAATATTTTAGTTGGCCTTATTAAAATAAATATAAGGTAATTAATTAATTGAGGGGTGGGTTGTATTAAAATAAATAATAGAGTAATTAATTTAAAGGAAGGGTGGTAAATAGTAAAGAAGTAAGTGGTAATTTAACTAAGAAAAAAAGAGTAGTGTTAGTAATTCACTAGGTGGTGAGAAGGGCCCAAATTAAGAGAACCCATGACTTAAGCTAGGGTTAGCACATTAGAAACTTGGAGAGAAAGAAAAGGAAAGGAGAAAAGAGAGAGAGAGAGAGACGGCTAGGAGAAAAAGAAAAAAAAGAGAGAAGTAGGAGAAGGAGTGGCGCAAAGGGATGGGAGAGAAAGAGAAGAGGAGATCGTGTGTTGCTGTAGTTACTCGTTGGTGCTCTCACTCGTCTTCTACGGAGCTTACGTATTCGAGGTAAGGGGGCTCTCGTTCATAGTTAATAATTTATAAACCACGAAATCATAAGGATTAGGTGTTAGGAGTAGTTGTTTAAATTGGTTCATGAAGTATTTGAGTGATCGGGTGATTAATTATAGATTGAGTAATCACACCCCTTAAAACCTTCCATGGTGTTTTAGTTTTGAGGTTTTGGATGAAAAAGAATTATAATTTTCAAGAGTAAATTATGCGATGGAATCTATATTGGTGAAAGCTTCCTTATTCACTTTATGAGGTGTTGACTTTGATTGTTTATTATCTAGTATTATGTAGCCATCTCTGCTTATGAATATATGGTCTGTCCCGTAATGTTGTTGATTAATCTTCTCGTTGATAGTCTGTCCTGTAATGCTGAAAATCATAGATATCACGTTGCAGTTCACATGTTTGTTGATGTTATTAGATTTTATTATTCATCTTGTATACTATTAAATTATATAGATAGATTACAAAGAGAACTTGAAATAACATCGTAAGTATTTTCCTTAAATCCTAGATGTGTTTTGCCTTGATTCTTTTAGTAATTAATGAGTTTGTATCACATGTGTAGAATCAAATTGGATGGTTGTTCTTGTATTATAATAGGCTTTATTGACTCTTCGATAACTGCATATGCTTTACTGATAATGTTAGTTTTCCATGAGATAATATTTTGGAACTTGTTGCTGTTTTTCTAGAAATTATGGTGCTGTTTTTCTAAGATTAGAGTTGCTGTTTTTCTGAAATTAATGTTGCTGTTTTTCTAGAAATTAAGGTTGCTGTTTTTTTCTATTATGCTGTTGCTGTTTTTTTGTAAATTGGATATCTTTCGAACCGGGAACCCGATTGAGGTGTTCTAAAATGCGTTGGAAAGCTTATTCAGAGGCCTAACTGAATATTCTACTTTTAAGGCAAAATAAACCGTTCATTGTTGTTGTCTTGCTGTTTTTATTTAGTATATGAGCTGCTGTTTTATAAAAATAAATTTGTGCCGTTGTACAGAAAATGAGATGCTGTTTTTATGTTATAAATGTTCTTTTGATGCTGTTATGTAATTAAAAATGTTGCTGCTTTAGTCCCTATGTGCTGTCTTGGTCCCTATGGGTGTTGTTTTAGTCCCTTAGTGACAAGGTAGTCCGTGTAATTAATTGTGCGTGGTGTGATTGGTGTGCTAACTTTAGAACTGTAATTGGGAGATGTAATAATGATGATGTATATAAAATGGTGAGATAAATTATTGGTGAGCTGAATAAGTATTGGTGAGTATATAAGTTATTGGTGAGCAATGTAAATATATCATTTGGTGTTTTGGTGTCATGGTGCATAGTCATGGTGTCGCATAATCATATGCATTTCTGGTGAATAGGCCTCGGCCTCTTAAAATATTTTGGTGTTTGGTGAATGCCCTCAAGGCAATTTTGGTGATGGATCCACATGCATATGCCCAGTGGAGTTTTGGGTTGCATCTCATACATTACATACATTTCCTGGTGACTGAATTGGGTGCTTATAAACTATTAGTGTAATTGACTTGACTGTATTTCTGGTGTGCTAGCTTGCATGTTCCACTGTGTTTCTTGTTTTATTTATTATTACCTATGTATAGAGACTCACCCTTCTGCTTTATGTTGCTTCTTATGTCGGCAACTGCAGGTGACGGTGACTAGAGTACCTTCTTCTAGTGTGGTCGAGTCAGCTCTGATACGTAGCACCGGGGGGGACGTTTTAGTATTTGTCATTTCCTTTATGTATTGAACTATTATTTTAAGTGTGCTATTTTCCGCTGCTATGGTATTTTATCCTCGGATTTACTTGTGCTATGTATCTTATATTGGAGTTTATTTTGATTATTATTTTGGAGTTTTGAATATGGTTGTTTAAATGTGGCACCCTCTTGTGGTTGCATTAAAAAGGTTTCCGTGAACTCTGATTTTTTTTTTAAATTAATTAAATATTAGTTATTAGAAGGGGGTGTTACAGAGGGCACCATCGAAATCTTCGACATTCACCGGGACCACACCGACCTCTGCTAGTAAAGATAGGTCCTCCGCGGAGATAAGAGGAACAGCTCGGCGACGATACTGGCTTGATGAGTTCCCGCTGCTTCCCTCAGTCACCTGATTCAATGGTCGCCTCTTCCTGCCCCGCGTCTCTTTCCGAGCTCCACCTGTACTGAGGGACGGATTCGTGGCTCCAGCATGGTCCACGAAGGAACTGGAATCGAACCAGTCATCTGCAAAAGGGCGGAAAAGCATAAGCCAAGAAAGCATAAATACCGAGACAGGAAAAGGGAAGGGCATCTCACCCAAAAGGCATTTCAACGCCTGGGCTGATTCCGCGCCCCTCTCAATAAGATCAGAACAAAGGAATTTCTTTCCTCCTCCCAAGAGCCGGACTCCCCATCCTTTCAGTTGCGCATACGTTTCCCGCTCCTCGTCCACGAGGCGCTGAGGATCCAGGTTGAAGTTGGTAAAGCCAAATTTGTCGTGCTCTTGAGACCAGGAGTTGGGACAGCTCAGCCGAGCCTTTCCCTCGTTCACCGCGTGCGACAGAGCGTAAACCAGAACGAACTGGGATTTGAACCCCTTGTTGGAATCTTTGGCGGGATGGAATATGGGAAGATCTGAATCATTACGGAGATAGACGAACCTAGTCTTCCCGGGATGATCCTGGAAGGGCCGGTACACTCTGAAGTGGCTCATAAACACGTTCACAGAGGGCCGCCTCCCAAGATAGCCCATTACGGCTTCAAACCCTTTCACAAATCCCCAAGCTGTCGGGCTCAGCTGGCTCGGTGCAATCCTCAGATATTGCAGGAGCGCTTGCTGAAATTCCGAGAGCGGTATGCGAACATGATATCTCTTCATCAGCACCGAGTAGAAGTAGAAGGCTACTCGGTCTCCTCGGAGCCGAGAACAAATGGGAGCCTCCGGGCAGGTTTCCATCCACCACTCGCGTGGCTCGTCCACATATTTCTGCAAAAAAGCTATCGAGATTGGGTTCTCCCGGGAGTGATATCGAGATTGGGTTCTCCCGGGAGTGAGTATCGGCAATCTCGGGAAGAACCCAGGGATAATCATTTTGACCCTTGGAACGGCGCCTCTGACCTCCCAGCGCGCGTACCGCCGCTCCTTTACCCTTGCTGTTCGGGTCGAAGTTGTCTACGGCCGACATGTCAACACTTGACCTCAACCACCACGAAAACTGGTGGATTTCGATTATTTTGACCTCGCTCTCCTAGAAAAGAGGGGTGGCGGACACGCCGGTAGCAGGAAGGAGAAGATAAGAAAAGTGGTGCCCATCGCTGTTGATGCCCCTGCACCTTATACCACGCGACCTCGGGAATTGAAACGACGTGTCATCAATACCCCCTTTTATGACTGACATGAAAAGACGTGCCTCATTTATGACGTTTGACAAGATGTCCACAAGCCACGTAACCAGAGGAACTTTTGACTTGTTCCCGGCAGCGCATACGCTCATTTTGGCTACGAGCCGAGCCCGACTTCACTACCTTCTCGGACTCGACTCGGGGGGCCACTGTTCCGGACTGGGCCAAAGGCCCCATCCCGACTTGGGCCAGGCCCAACCACGACCACACCCCAGGAGGCCGACCTCTTTTTGGAATCTAACGAATCACAGCAAAGCCCCAGATCTAACGGCTCATAGCCATACGCCGTGCCTATAAATATGCATTCTCAGCCTCATTCCAGGTACGCACTCTTCATTCCGTTCATTCCCCCCTTGCTTGATCATTTACTGACTTAAGCATCGGAGTGTCTGCAGGTACCCCACTCCGAGAAATTAAAAACCAAAAAGTGTATATTTATGTGCACTGTGTATTGCTTAAAAAATGAATAGTAATGGCGAGAAATGAAGAGAATCCTGTATGTCTTTCCCTTATTACAAAGCCTTAGGCTTTTTTGAAATTGGTGTAGCAGACTTTGAAAGGGATGAGGACATGTTGATCTTCTTGTATTGTGAGGTCCTCATTAGGTAAAAGTAATCATAATGGAAACATAAATTCTAATGTTGACAGAGTTGCTAATATGCACATTTTTTTATGCTCTTTTAACTATACGGCTGCGATTGCAAATGTCATGTAACTCACATAAATGCCTATGAAACCAATTCGATCACACAAATGATTCTTCAATATCTAAACAGAGAAACAAAAATTAATCTTTTGACTGAAAAGCACAAACACAAAAGTCCGTAAAGTAGAGACAAATAGATAAAGAAACGTTCACCATTATAGACACTCTTTCCATATTGAAGAAATATGCAAAATTTTAGCATTGTATCTAAGATGAATATTATAATTTGAGTACAAAGTTGAACATTCATGAGAAGAGTTATGGTGTCAAGTGCATACTAAAGAATGAAATGTGGTGTAAATGTTGTGGATGGACTGGTCCTATATCTATATATACTAGTTTAAATTGCCCGTGCTAGCACGGACCGTAGTTCATGAGGTTAGAAGCAGTAAACTATATTATTTAGAAGCACTTTGATCACCCATACCCCCATTTTAGCACTTTGGACCAAAATACCCCTTTTTTAAAAAAAAAAGAATTTTTTTTATTTCCGAAAATTTACATATTTTTGGTTTGGAAAGTTCAAATTTTACAAAAAGATATCCAGAAATACATATAAGTTCAGTTTGTATTTTCCGATAAATAATTTCTTTTAATTAAAAAACCAAGATTATTACGATAAATAACAATAAATTATGAAACTCACTAAGCTACGATAACGATCGATAACAAACAAAAGAACGAATATGTCTTAAAAATTATGAAACTCGCTAAAATATGACTAAAAAATACGCTAACGACAGCGCCAACAGGAGCACTAATAATAGGGGCGAGTTTCATAAATGCACGGGAGAATTGATGTTTGAAAATGTTAATTTTTTTATATAATTAAGATACATTAATTAGTAATATGGATAGTTATGAAATTGAAAATAATAAAATTAAACAAATTTGGAGAAATGAAAAATTGTAGGTCATGATCACAATATAGTCCCGTAAAATGGAACAAATTCTAAATTAATTTATTAGATTTAAGTATATGTAAATTATATTTGCATAATCAAATAAATCTAATACTTACGTTAGTAATGGCTAAAGAAATAACAATTTTCCTAAAACTGTTAATATTTAAATTGTACTAGTATGAAACCCGTGCCAGCACGGGCGCCAAATTTTATTTGTAATATTAAATATAAATAATTTTATTTAAAAACTAACATTATAAATAAAAAGTATTCAGTCGTAAGATATTAATAAAATAACTACTTTTTCACGTTAAAAAATAAACTCAATATGGTAAATTGTATTAGGGCACCTTTATTAGATTATATATATTGTTTATCATTTTGTAAGATATTAACTGAGGCAGCAACATATCACAATGTAAAATTCGTTGCTTAGTTGATAAATAAAAAGTATTCAATCATAAATTTAAGTGTGATGTGTTATGTATTAGTTATTATAGATGTAATATAAGCCTTTCCAATTTTTCAAAACAGCATGATGTTAGTTATAAAATTAGATCGTATACTTTATATACAAATATTAAGTGTGAATCATCGGGAGTTAAGTTTGAACTTATCAACGACTAATCTACATTAGGCGCCTTGGTTAGCCAAGTCTAATCGACTTTGCTACCCCAAGTAGTTCTCTCTTATTAATAGGGTTTTTGCCACGCACCAAAATCAAACTTGAAAACATTGTCGTGAGAACTAAAACTAACTAAGGCTCAGTCCAACCCTTGTAAAGACTCCGATTTATCCCTAATGGTAATAATTTTGGTGGTAAATTAAATACATACCCAAATTAGATAGTTTTTCAAATTGGTTTAATGTTCCCAAATTTTAAATGAAAGAAATAATCAACATTATAATATAGTTGGTAATTATAATAATTAATAATATAATTTTTTTGAAGAGTAGTTGAATGGGGCAGTACTTAGAGAAGTTGAATGATCCATTCTGCTAAGCAATATTTTTAGGGCTGGAACAGTATTAATCGATGCTAACAGGTTTTGTTTTTTATGTCGTCATAATGATTATAACGCATGAGAGTTCGCAAATCAAATATAATATTTGACCCCCTATTCCACTACTTCAAAATGAAACCATAACATTGTTTCATATTAACCACAATCATCCAAACTTGACATGTGAAACTATAAATAGCTACTTGCAAATCATGGGGTCAAGTGCAATTAGAATAATTCATGGAAAAGGTTAAAAATTGACTATTTTTAGGCTAAAATCATTCCAATTTCAAATTTTCTGGAAGGCCGAGCATAATTGGTAATAAAGAAAAAAAGAGAAAGTTACCCGGCATTATGATACATTAATAAAAGAAGAGCAGAAGAGGTGCCTTCACATATTGTCAACAAAAAAACAAAATCAGTCCACAATAAGTAAGCTTGGTATAAGTTATTTGAGAACTGATGAATCAGATGCTTCCTGTTCAAGTTGATAAATTTGGGTTTCGCTGCACTAACAAACAATGTAATGAAGTATTGCTATCTATATTGGTATCGAAGAAATCATATCCAACATCCTAAGTGTGAAACTGAGGTCAGAAAGACATTCAAAACATATAACTCGCATGATTAAGATCAAATGTACACCGCGAGCAACAAAATAAAATTCAATAGCTACAAGAAAGACAATTGAGATATGTTAGCAACTAAAAATCTGAAATAGAAATGCAATGAGAGATTGCAATAGAACGACATCATGGATAATCTTGATTAAGGATAACTAAAAGGTGCATTTGGTTGTTAAGTTGCATTTATTAGGTGGCTTTACTTGTTTTTTTGCTCCCAAAAAGATAGACAACATTTGTTTACAGCGGAATCATATTTTGTTCAGAGGTCGTGTTAGTAATCCGCAGGAGGTTGTTACCCTTATTAAGTCATCTTGGACTTAATTCATTAGTATAGAGGGTTGTAATTCTAATCTTTCGATTGCTGACTGGTGGAGCTATCCTACTATTTGTATGAACTCGGTTTGATTGACTTTTTTCTCATTCTTCCTGGGGTACTCTTTTCCTCTTTCAATCTTTTTCCCATGGGGTTTTGGCCCAAGGATGTTTTAATAAGGCCCATTGTATTTGTATCGGTTAGGGTGCCCGTTTACACCCCTTTTAATATAATTTTTTGCTTATAAAAAAAATGGATCATGGACCAATTTTGTATATGTCTCACATCAAAATGACAGTAAGTAGTTATATAAAGTAAAGTCAAACTTATGAAGAAGAACAGTATCTTGGATGCAAAACAGTAAAACAAAAATACTATAATCCGGACAAAATTTACTTTCCATTGAATTAAACCAAAATACACCTTGACTACTTCACATCATTAAGATATTTAGAAGAATGCCCATATATGTGTATTACTACTTTCCTACACCAAAACTTGTCCTTTAAGAAACAATGGCATTTGCAGAACTAATTTCCAGAACTGATTTCCAGAACTTCATCGTTCCTTGTTCAACTTCTTCATCGTTTCAGAACTAATTTCCAGAACTGATTATTATTGTTCTGAAATCAAAATCAAAATTAAACGAAATCAATTTTCGTTTACCAAACAATCAAACCCAACACGAAATTGATTGGAATCAAAACCCAAATCGATTTTAGTTTCTCGTTTCACAGACTCAAACCCATTACATAAACCCAAAATCAAACCCAACACATAATCAAGTATCCATTTCAAAACAATAAACGAAATCAAAAATAAACAATTTTCTGGGTTGCTTATAACGTTTGTGTTTCTGAGTTCAACATTAACGTTTGTGGAGGAAAGAAGGGGATTTGATTGGTCTCAAGGGTGCGAGAGAGAACAACGTCAATGCTTATAACTGTTGAATTTGTTAACCATTTAACAATTGTTTCACTTGCAGGTTGTATTTTCAGCAATTGAGGGGGGGTGCAAAGAGTAAACCCAGATGTGGTAGGCCCAACAAAAACAGCTTCTAGTTTACTGGACAAAAATTAATTTGCGGAACCCAGTGGATCTCCACTGTTCCTCCCCGCAGGTCCTGCTGACCCGGTTCGCTTGGATCAGTATATAACCTTTTTCTGAAACCCTAGCTTCAGTTTCTTCAAGAATTTCTCTCTCTCCTTCTTGCTGCTCTGCGGCGATTTCTTTCTTCTCCGTTCAGAACCTTGCCTGCTGTTTTAGTGCTCTTGCTGCTCCGGCAGCGATGAAGCGCTGAAGCACTCGTCCCTCTCCTCCGGTGATGATCCTTGATGACGATGATGCGAAGAAACCTCTCAGGTTTAACCCCTGAGTCATCACTGATCTGAGGATAGCTTGATGAGGCTTTAGAGATGCTGCTTCTGTTACCGGTACACGAAGCTTAATGACACGCTTTCTTTCTCGGTTTCAGAAGGTAGACACTGATCTTGATGTTTCTCTTTACTGTTTTGTTAGGTTTTGCTTTGACAAAACCCTAACTGTGTATATGTGCCTTACAGGTACAGATCTTGTAGGATCTGCTTCTGAGAAACTTAAAAAGGTAAAAATACGCCTGATCTTTTACCTGTAATTCTTGGTTCAGATTCTGGTTCACACAAACCTTTAACGTCGTTTACTGGTTTTCTTGTTTACATGAACTGAGACCTTGCTGCTTGAGTAATTTCTGTGAACTTCACAACTATGAAGCACACCCAGGATTTTACAAACAGGTATACACTCCTTTCCCTCTCTCTCTCTGTTACTCTATTTTCTTTTCACTGTTACTCTTTCTTTTCACAACTTTGAAATAGAAATTGTACTAACACTGTTTATTCCTTTTATGAGGTATTCAACCACTTGTTGAATACTTCAACTCACAGAATGAACGAGGAAGAAAGCACACACAGAAGAGAAAAGGAATAGCACACAGAGAAGAGAGACTGAATGTAATTAAACTGTAAATTTTTATTCAATTGTAATTGTATTCTGTACATGGGCTGGTCTATATATACACACTGAGTGTAAATCTAATAGGCTTGGCTGGTACAGATTCTGTTATAGTTAGTTTAAGTTGTTATGGGATTTTATATCCTAACAACTTCAACAACCATAACAGAATCTAACAGCTAATTTGTTAATCTGTTTGCTGACTTTAAACTCCCTATAACAGTCAGTTTGTTTAGAAACTGAAACTGTTATTTTTACAAAGGGTGGTTTATTAGGTTTGTGATTACAAACCCAATACTTCCCCTTAATCACAAAACCTAATTAGGCAACCTTATCATCAGGACAGACCCCTGGTATTAGTCATAGGATAGAAACAGCTGAGACAAGCCCTCAACCATAGCTTTCTGAGTTACTGCCTTTTAGGTTAGTAGACAGTAACCCCAAGTTGCCTCCTAAGTTTTTAGTGAAAAACCTCCCCTTTAGGGCCTTCTGTAGAAAAGCAGCAGTCTGCTCCTTGGTTGACCAGTGATCTAGCCAAGCTACTTGGGTAGTAGCCTTGAAACCCATAGAGCATTCTGTAATGTTGCTGACAGAATGTTGTAAAGTAGAGCTTTTAGATGTTCTTAAGGACTCTAGTTCAAGGACATAGCATAGAGCCCCTAAGTTCTCTTCAGTGGAGTTTACCTCCTCTATTGTAGCACTTCTCAGCTCTTTCCTCTCAAGAGCTTCACAGTAGTCAGTTTCTTCTGAATCTGCCAGCCTTTGTCTCTTAGCCAGTAATTGACTAATAGGGTCAGATTGTAGTGTGGCAGATTCCTTGTAGTGGACAGCTTCACCTTCTACTTGCTGTACAGCTTTCCAAGTGTCAGTTTCCATAGGGTCTTTAGTGCTGCTTTCCTCCTTAGGACAGCCTCCAAGTAATCCAGTTTCAACCTGAAACAGTTTAAAGCATACCAAAGCTCTTTCTTTGGTTTTTATCAAATAAATCCAAGACTTTGAGTATTCATCTACATATGTTAAAACCATTTTGTTGGCACTTAATGAAAATATATTAAGTGTCGCATATGTAGGTGAACATTCAATCTGGATTACTTCCTTAAATTCAGATTTCAGCCTTCCAAATAACAATTTGCCTATTAAACAAGTAGTGTTTGGAATATAGGAAATATTTCTAGTGAATATAACCTTTTCAACTTCCCTTTTTAACCTTAGGTTCCTTGCACCAGCTGCATTAATAGGTTCAGCCCCTTTAATACCAAATTCCTTTCTAGAATAGGAGTCAATCAGCCATTCATAAGTCATGTGGCTTGGACAGCCATTGTTCAATGACCACATTCCTTCAAAAATCCTGCCAATATTAGTTGAAATAGCACAAGTAGCATATTCACAGTGATTCCTTATCCTAGGATCAGTTTTAGGTATCACAGAAATTGCCTTAATTTCTGTTTCTGTTTTAGTTTCAGAATCAACAGTTTCTACACTCACAGTTTTGAAAATTATAGATTCTGAATTCACATTTTCCAAAAACACAGTTTTCACACTTATATTTTCAAAATTCACAGTTTTTGAAAACATTGATTCTAACTCCACAGTTTCTGAAAACACAGATTTCACAGTTTCAAAATTCACCAAATTTGGAAACTCAGATTCTAAACTCACAGAAGCCTCCCTAGATTCTGCTTCTAGTTTAGCCTTAGGGATCACAGAAACTTCCTTAGTCTCTGCTTCATGTTCAGTCACAGAACACTCAGAAACTTCCTTAGTTTCTGTTTTAACTTTTGAACATACAGAGACTTCCTTAGTTTCTGTTTCAAGTTCAACTATATCCACAGAAGCTTCATTAGTTTCTGTTTCTTCTAAGTCATCTATTATCATGCTAAAAACTACATGATCAGATTCTGAATCTGAATATTCTTTAGCCACATTGGCTTCAGATTCAGCTTCTTTGGGCTTAGAGTCCTTTCTAGTAGGACACTCAGTAGCATAGTGCCCATATTCATCACATCTGTAGCATTGCACTTTAGATTTATCTTTCTCAGATGCATTGCTACTTTTCTTAGTGGAATCAGATTTAGAGTTAGGTTTACCTGACTTACCTTTGCTGCCTTTTGACCACTTCTTGCCATTAGACTTGGTGAGTAGGGCCTGCTCATCTTCTTCTTCACCTTCTAGAAGTTTGATCCTTAGCTCCTTTGCTTCAAGCTTTGCTTGAAGCTCTTCCACTTTGTAGTCATCTGGTAGAGTAGTATCTTCATCACTGTTGACTACCCAGCCAAACTTCTTAGTCAAGGACCTTAGGACTTTCTTACAAATCACCTTTTCTGTAAGAGTTTCCCCATACATTGCCATAGTATTAGTGATTTTCGTTAACCTTATAAAGAAATCAGAAATACCTTCACCTTCCTTCATCTTTAGAGTTTCATACTGAGCCCTTAGAGCCTGCAGCTTTTCTTCTTTGATAGGGGCAGCACCAGTGTAATACCTCTCTAAGGCATCCCAGGCAGCCTTAGAAGTCTCATAGCTTCTAATCCTATCAAAGTTTGCCTCATCACACCCCTGGTGTATGAGATAAATTGCCTTGTAGTCATTTTGTTCATTATCATTAAACAAATTAGTTTCAGCAACAGTTGGTTCTTCACCCAATGGTTCAAAACCATTCCTAACAATTCTGAGAACACCATGGCAGCCAAAAACGGCCTTCATTTGGAGGCTCCATCTGTCCCAGTTTTTCCCATCAAGCTTTGGGATTTGTGTGTTTAGACCTGTCCCAGTACTAGTCATCTTTTAGAACTGAAAAACACTTAAAACACAGAAATTGTTAGAACACAAAACTGCACAATCAGATTGTGCAGGTAAAACTGAAAAAACCTTAAAGAACTTTTAAATAACCTTAAAAGAAGACTTAAAGAAGATATAGAGATAGAAAATTTTCCTGTTTTTCCCTGGATTGTTACCAGCTCTGAGATACCATGTTGAATTTGTTAACCCTTTAACAATTGTTTCACTTGCAGGTTGTATTTTCAGCAATTGAGGGGGGGTGCAAAGAGTAAACCCAGATGTGGTAGGCCCAACAAAAACAGCTTCTAGTTTACTGGACAAAAATTAATTTGCGGAACCCAGTGGATCTCCACTGTTCCTCCCCGCGGGTCCTGCTGACCCGGTTCGCTTGGATCAGTATATAACCTTTTTCTGAAACCCTAGCTTCAGTTTCTTCAAGAATTTCTCTCTCTCCTTCTTGCTGCTCTGCGGCGATTTCTTTCTTCTCCGTTCAGAACCTTGCCTGCTGTTTTAGTGCTCTTGCTGCTCCGGCAGCGATGAAGCGCTGAAGCACTCGTCCCTCTCCTCCGGTGATGATCCTTGATGACGATGATGCGAAGAAACCTCTCAGGTTTAACCCCTGAGTCATCACTGATCTGAGGATAGCTTGATGAGGCTTTAGAGATGCTGCTTCTGTTACCGGTACACGAAGCTTAATGACACGCTTTCTTTCTCGGTTTCAGAAGGTAGACACTGATCTTGATGTTTCTCTTTACTGTTTTGTTAGGTTTTGCTTTGACAAAACCCTAACTGTGTATATGTGCCTTACAGGTACAGATCTTGTAGGATATGCTTCTGAGAAACTTAAAAAAGTAAAAATACGCCTGATCTTTTACCTGTAATTCTTGGTTCAGATTTTGGTTCACACAAACCTTTAACGTCGTTTACTGGTTTTCTTGTTTACATGAACTGAGACCTTGCTGCTTGAGCAATTTCTGTGAACTTCACAACTATGAAGCACACCCAGGATTTTACAAACAGGTATACACTCCTTTCCCTCTCTCTCTCTGTTACTCTATTTTCTTTTCACTGTTACTCTTTCTTTTCACAACTTTGAAATAGAAACTGTACTAACACTGTTTATTCCTTTTATGAGGTATTCAACCACTTGTTGAATACTTCAACTCACAGAATGAACGAGGAAGAAAGCACACACAGAAGAGAAAAGGAATAGCACACAGAGAAGAGAGACTGAATGTAATTAAACTGTAAATTTTTATTCAATTGTAATTGTATTCTGTACATGGGCTGGTCTATATATACACACTGAGTGTAAATCTAATAGGCTTGGCTGGTACAGATTCTGTTATAGTTAGTTTAAGTTGTTATGGGATTTTATATCCTAACAACTTCAACAACCATAACAGAATCTAACAGCTAATTTGTTAATCTGTTTGCTGACTTTAAACTCCCTATAACAGTCAGTTTGTTTAGAAACTGAAACTGTTATTTTTACAAAGGGTGGTTTATTAGGTTTGTGATTACAAACCCAATAATAACATGCTTGCGTTTTTGCCATTCTGTTGAGGGAAAGGAAATGGAGGTCTGACAAATTTCATGGGGAGTGAAGAATAATGGTGAGTGATGATGATGATGATGATGATGATGATGATGCTTAGCGTGAAGAAGAAAGAGAAACATAATTAATTTTGGTTTTTTTGATTTTGTAATTTTTAAATTAATTTATTTAAGCTGAAATAAATATAAATAATAAAAAATATGAATCAGCTTGCCACGTGAATGCCACATCAACTAAAATATCCACGTGACGCGTCCAAACATGATTTCCCTTAACCCAGCCAGCAATAATTAACGAAATGGGATCCTCGCAATTTCCTATAGTGTTTTTTTAAGCTAGGATGCGATAAAACTTAAAAAAAAAATCAATATAATAGTGTTTTTTTACACACAATATAATAGCGTTTTGTAAATAAACAAAATAGTGATTTATTACTAAACAAAAATTCACCACAAATTGAGAATATTGTCATGTAAATATGTTCAATATTAGTATTGTAAAAAAAATCAAATATAATATAATAGTATTTTACTTTTGTGCAAGGACGCACTCAATTTAGATTGTTAAAAGGCAAACTTGTCACAACAGTTAGCGTAGCCTGATGGTTGTGCTCCGCCTTTTCATCTCCCAGGTTAGGGTTTCAATCCCCATTTGTTCCATTTTTGTTAAAAATTGATAAAATATGATGATGTGTACATTTAATAAGATGGTGTGTAATGCCATCTATTTTTCTAATCGATTACATGGCATTTCTACTGATTACGTGGCTGAATAGTGATGTGGCCAAGTTTCATGGTTTATATTACTTAAGATTAAGATTTTTGTGTTTGCATGGAAAGACCAAAACAAACAAAATATGATTCATCACTTTTTAGCAATGTTATCAGAATCGGACCGGTCATCGAGCCGGTCAGGCACTAGGTCACTGGGTCTTTGGTCGGACCGCAACAGCGACCCTATATTAAATAAATTCAAAAATAATAAATATACTACGAAAGTATTTTTATTTATAATTATAAGTAAGTAAGATGATAAAATATTTAAATTTAATGATAAATATATATCTACAAAATTTTAAATATATTGTCTTCTATACAACCAGGGACTGATCTAGAAATGTTTGTTAGTGGGGGCAAAAAGCTTGTTTGTGATTTTTTTATAAAAAATTATTATAAATTTTAACAAAATAGCTAGTTTTGTGATAGGAAATATTTTTAATTCCAAAATCTAATGTGTTTGGTGTTGATTTGTGTGTTCAACGATGTCATACCCTAATTTTGTCCGACTAGGATCAAAACCCTAATTTTAACAAAAATAAATAAGTTTGTGGATGATGCATTGTCTGAAAAATGATTTAGGGTTTTGTGCATGAGCATCCAGGGTTTTGGAAATCATTTTTGAGCATTAAAGAATTTTTATAAAAAGTCATTTTGGGCTATTTCAATTAAATGAACAATTTTTGCTTATTGAAAATCCAATTAATTAATTTTTGGGGAAATTATTTAATGCAATTGTATTATTTTGAACCAAAAAATAAAATAAAGAAAACCATTTTCATAAAATTGCGCATATTTTATGTGCTAGTTTAAAAAATCAAGTTCAAATTAATTCATGAAGGCATTTTTATTAAAAGTACAAAAATATCCTTAAAAATTACAAGATAGGATTTTTGTTGGCAAAATAATTCATTCTCATTTCAAAAATGGCATATTCCTAAGAGATTCCTAGTATATGGCTCAAAATTGTTAGATTTTTGGGTATTTATCTTGAAAGAAATAATCAAAAAAGGTTGAAAAATGGAAGGGTCACCTAATAGTACAAGTTGTACAATTGACAACTTGCAAAAACTTGGGCTCCAATTGCCACAAGCACAACCGGCGCACACCCCTTTCTTTCCCCTATTTTTGCTTCAAATTTTTGCTCATAATTTTCCTAGTTTACCCTCAATCCTAGGGACCCTTTAGTACATTCCCTCACTCTCATAATCTTATCCTACAATCATCACCATTCATTTGAAGTAAAAGAGAAAACTTTGATCAAAATGCAATGCACAAAGACTAGCCTACCCTTAACCCTATTTCCTATCTCATTTAAATACCAACTCACACTCACACACACACACACAATTACACTCTCACAAAAATTGAGCCTCCATCTCTCTCATTTCTCCTCCAAGGCCGAAGCCTCTCTACTCCCATATCTCCATCTATTTTTCATTTCTTCTCCACCAAAAACACCATTATCTCATCTCATTTCTACTCCTACTCCATATATCTTCCTTATCTCCTAATTTAATTCAAGTTTGCATCATCAAAGGGTATTTTAATCAAGCATTTTCAAGGGTTTTGTTGAAGTTTATTGAAGATCTAAGTTGATAGTGGTTTTCTTTTTCATATCCTTCTTTTCTTTGCTTGGATCTAAGGTATATTCTTCAATTCTCTTCATATTTTGAGCATAAAAAATGTAGATCATCATTTTCTTTTGCATTTTTAACATTTCCATGCATTTTATTGTTCAATCTCTTATGAAATGTTGATATAATTGTTGTTGTTGGATGAGAGTTGTTTCAATCATTTTGACAAACACTTAGGGAGGTTTGGGTGATTGAAATGACTCTCTCCCTTGAAATAAAATGTGAATCTATGTTTATTTTTGCTTGATGATTGCAAATAATGAAATGGGTATGAGTTTTGTTGAGTTGGTGCTTCGCATTTTTCTTGTAGAAACTAGGGTAATTGTTCTTTGATACTTGTGCTTGCATATGATCAATTGATGTGTTGTTTTCCTCTTTGTTTGGTTCGCAAATTTCATGTTTAAACTAGGGTTTTATGATTCAATCTTTTTCCTTGGTTTTTCATGATGAAATAAGTGATCTTAAGGTCATTGTTGGTTCGCAAATTTTGGATTAAATTAGGGTTTTGATTTGATTTTTTGAAATTGGTTGAAATTAACGCTTGTGATGATGTTCAAAGTTGTTTTGGAGTTGTAAATCTCAAAGAAGCTTGGATTTGGTGAATTATTGCTTGCAAATTACTTTCATTGTTAATGATTGGCAAGAGGACTCTCACTTCTGCTTTGATGCACTCCCTAAGTGTTGAGGATTGCCTAAGATGATTCAACTTCTTTTTGAGCTTATAATTTTGTTTGTTCTTATGAACTTGTTTGCAAATTGTTATAACGTTGAGATGGGTAAAGTGACTCAACTTTTATGCCTTGTGCACATTCTTTCTAATGTTGAGGATTACCTAATATGAGTCAACTTTCTTTTGTGATTCTTAATGAACAAAAAATGCAAGTTTAAGTCTCCTTTCTTGACAATTACTTTGATTACCAAAAACAATTTATAAATGATTTCTTTTGAATACTTTGTTGATGATTTGGCAAGATGATTTGACACTTATACCTTGTGCATATCCTAAGTGTTGAAGATTGCCAAAAGGGATTCAACCTTTGTGCTTATTTTGAAGTCAATTGTCTATTTAATGTTGATGATTGGTAAAAGGATTTGACACTTATGCCTTGTGCATATCCCAAGTGTTGAAGATTACCTAAAGGGATTCAACTTTGATGCCTTACTTTGTACTTAATTGACTCAAACATTCAATTTCACAAGCCATTCACTAGAATTAATTAATGCATCATCTTCTTACATGATCAATTCAATTTTGCAACTTGTTGACTAGTTTAGATCATTACATGTTCATGTCTTTGCTTGCAATCAAATGCTAGTGCTTAGGTTTGCTCTATGTGCCTAAATGTTGCAATTGTTCATTGCTTATGCCTATGTTTGCCTCATTGCATTGTAATGCTTACATGAGTTGTAATTGAGCATTTTGCATCTTGGTTATTGACTTGGAACTTGATTGAAAATGTTCTACTTGTTTTCTAAAGCTCTTCTCCAAATCAAATTGTTTTCTAAACTATGTCTTCAACAAATCAAAGCAAGTTAGTAGTGGGGATCACCCAAAGCCTTTGCTTGTTCGATCACCATGAACACTCTTCAATTTCAAAACTCATCTTCAAACTTCAAAACCAAAGTTGATTAGTAGTGATGATCACTCAAAGCCTTTGCTTGCTTGATCATCATGAAAACCAATCCTTTTCACTTTTCTAAAAATAACAATCAAATAAGTTGTTGCTTGTAGTTAATCAGAGCCTTTGCTCGTCTAATTATTAGCAACAATTCCTTTTCTCAAAAGAACATCAACGGTGATCACTCAAAGCCTTTGCTTGCCTGATCATCGTGCAAACCAATCGCTTTCGAAAACCACTTTCCAAAAATAATAAAAACAAGTTGTCACCAATAGTCAATCAGAGCCTTTGCTCGTCTGATTAGCGGTAATAACTGTAACACCCCGAAAATAATTAAATTAAATTAATTAATTGGGTTATTAAAATAATTTGGGGGCATGATTGTTCGCTGGTGTTTTTAGCAAACAATCACTTGGTTTTTGACTATACTGTTGCGAGATCAAAACCAGAAAATCTCAAAGCGACTTGCCTTTGATTACGTGTGTTTTCGAATAAGAAAGGGGATGGTTTGCATGATAACGGGAATAAAGGAAAAGAAGCAGTACAGTGGTGCGTTAAATGTAAAGAGAAAGCAGTAAATTGCACTGAATTGGTAAAGAGCGGTACACAATCACATACATCGATGATTCTTGCACTCGTTTTCGCTTTGGCTTGGAAGTTAGAATTTCAGAATTTCTGTGTATTAATGAACCCTGAACTACTATTACAAACTAGTATTTATAGTAATCCTAAAATGACGTAAGCAATAAATAACTGCCTTAGCCTAAATTTCGACATAACTGCTACTGGTAACTGCCTGTCGAAAACCTTGAAGACACCACTCTGTCGAAAGTTCCTCTTTCTTCGCTTAGCTTCCAAAACTCTAAGTATCCATGCTGTCGAAGTCTTTCTTACCAACACCGGTCGAAGACCTTTCTCAGTCGAATGACTTGAATGATAACTTGGAAATTACAAGTTGCATTAATGAACCATTATTAAAGGCATTATTGAGCAATTAAGCCTTCTTAAATATCCACTGAAAAGGACTTGTCGAAATTTTGGGCTAACAGATTGCCCCCCAAAAATGTCTTTTTCGACGGTACTAGGAATGGAGGGAGAAAAAGAGCATTTTTTGAACACTGTGAAACGTCGCCTCCAACCACTCTCTGCATTAAACAGTAAGAGAAAAGAAATCCATAATGACTTACACAGAGAAAGCGAACCGTTTCGTTGGGCCACGTTGCAAAGTTAGTGGGCCACTCGCTCACCAAAGGACGCGATCGTGCGAATTGCAGTTGTGAACCGTCGCATTTCCAAACATATAAAAATGGCTTCACTCTTTTATCTTCACTCTTTACGCATTCTTGAAACTCTGTGAAGAAAAAACCCTTTGTATTCACCGTACTCAAATCTTCAGAAATCCCCAAATTCTGTGAAAGTTTCTAACTTTTTCCACTTTTTCCTTTTCTCCGACACGATCAAAACCTTCGATTCTATTTTTCTTGCGAAACGATGGCTTCTTCTTCAAGCGTTGTAAAAAGTACTGTTCCAACGGCAAAGAACACTAATGAGCCTCAGAAACAATCAACAACTCTTCAGAACGCTGAAGGTTTCGTTGATGAACCCAAAGTCGTGGATATAGAAACAGCTTCTTGGTTTACACAGGTATTGATTCCTTCAATTAAACCATTTGCTCCTGCTTTTCTAGGCCCTCTTCCTACCCCTTTATCTGAAGAAGCAGAGGAAGAAGTTAAAGCAGTTTTTCCTTCCCATTATAACCTTAATGCCAGAATCTTCGACACAAAACCCTTTCATTTGAAATGTCTAGCCACTAGGGTTTTCAGGTCTGCACCCAAAGTTGAGCACCCTGAATACATAGCTTGGCTCGACAAGATTCAAGCTAAGAAAGCAGCAATTTGGGAGGAACAAGATATTTTCGACCTAATTCAACTATCAAGGTATGGGCCAAGATACGATACTCCTTTGATTTTGGCAGTGTTGCATTTCTGGGATTCTTCTACTCATAGCCTTCATCTTAAGTGTGGTATGCTTTCTCCTACACTTCTTGATGTTGCTGCAATCACTGGTTTAAGACCCTTAGGAGAGACCTTTGATCCCAAACTAGCCAATAACACTTATAACTTCAGCTTCGACATCGCAGCGGCTAACTTCAACCCTTACATCTTTGCACATCACGTTACTACTACTGAGGAAGTTTCTGACTTGGAGTACTTAGCTTTCCTCACTCTTTGGTTGTCGACTTTTGTCTTTTGTTCACGCTCCATTCAAGTGTCGAAATCATACGTCCCTTTGGCCATCCAACTTCATGAAGGGCGAAATGTGAACTTGGCTAAACTGATATTGGGTTCACTCTATCAACAGTTTGACAACGCTGCTTTGGAAATAAAACAAGATCACCCAACTACCAACTTCGCCATTGGTGGTCCTATTTGGCTTCTGCAATTGTGGCTTTTGGCCACTTTTGAATCCAGGCTCAATTTAATTATTCCTGACATGGTTTTGCCTTCTTTGGAGAATAGGAGAACTGAAGGTATTCGACTAGCCCAAATGAGAAATCAAGAAATAAACATTCCTGTCGAAGAGGCCTTCTCTTCTTATTATGAGATGCTTTGAAATGTTACACTTTCATACAATCTATGGCACCTTTTGTCGAAAGAACTCATGGGCCTACTTGGTTCCTTAGGGAGTTTCCTTCTACTCTGCCAGAATTTGCAGAGGAAACCAAACAAATATGGCAAGCATATCTTTCTCCATCTCTTCTCTCAACAAGACTTACCACCAGCAAAACCAAAACCAGCTATGGTGTTAGGAGGTATTTCCCCAGTTATTTGGCTAGGCAATTTGGGCTTTGTCAACTTCGACCTGCCCCAGCAGTGTACCACAGGGGGGAATTTTTATGTCCAGAAACGGAGATTGCCTACAAACGACTCTTTGAGATATTCCGCTACAGGGATCTGACATTTGAACCCCTCAATTACAAACCAAAATTTTCCTGCACCAAAGAATTTTATGATTGGTGGCTTGAATATTACACTGCTATTTCTGGAGGGCTAACTGAAGATGACTTCTTGGAAGGCAAACTCCTGTCTGCTCACTTCCCAGAACAAGAGAAGAAAGCTAAAGGTATGCACAGTTTTAACACTTTAGACTTTTACAAATGTTTCAGAATTTGTATTTATTCAAGTCTTGGTCAAATCATTGCTTATTTAAACGGCACCCCTTTTTCGACATCATCAACAGCTACTCCTTTGAAGAAAAAGAAAAAGAGCACAAAGGTGATGACCACCAAATCTCCCCCTAAATCCAAAAAGAAACTCGACACCAAATCTACTCCAACTCCTTCACCAGCAAAGGTAGGTTTTTTCAACTAGACTCAGAAATTTCTTTTGAATGTAATTTCGACTGGGTCTGAACTCTTCTGTTTGGCAGAAAAAATCAAAATTTCTAAGTCCCATTGCTGCGATCAAACCCAAAGGGAAACAGATTGCTCTTTCTAGCTCTGAGGTAAACAACACGAGTCTCCATTTTTATCCAAAGTCTTTAAATTTTACTGTTTGTGTTCTAACCTCATGGCTTTTCTTATTAGGACACTGACACTGAAGATGAAATGCCTCTTATCTTTAAATCAAGAAAAAGACCACTTGTTGAAGCTCAACAAGCAACTAAAGGCATCATAATCAGTGAGCCTCAAGAACAGCCTCCAGCAAAAAGACCTCATGTACTCAAGGTACTCACACATTTTAAATTTCCATAAGGTTTTCTCTAATTTTAGTTTCTGCTACTAACACCATTTACTTAATGTAAACAGACCAAGAATGCAAAACCTGTCGAAGCCCTTTCTGCTAAACAAGATACTTTGATCGAGCCTGTTTCGCCTATGCCAACAACAGAGCAAATTTCAACAACAACAGTTGTCGAAGCAATTCCACAAGAAATTCCACCAACAACAGAGCCCTCTTCAGCTATGGAGCTAGATAGTAATGTGGTAGAAACAGCAACACCAATTGATGTTGAAGCAGGGGCTTCTGTTGCTGATCAAGACATTTCAACTATTGAAATCGTTGAACAAGCGCCAATTGCTGTTGATACTGGTGTCGAGGCAGGACTTGACAAAGAACTTAGCAACGCAGGTGAAACAGAAGCAGAAGCAGAAATTGAAGCTGCCCTCAATGACATTGTTGATGCGGTTGTGGTCGAAGGCGATGAAGAGGAGGAAAATATTGGAGACATGCCTGAAGCTGAAGAAGACATTTCTGTTAAGGAATCAACTAGCAGTGCTGTCAGTGATAGAGAGCTTTCTATCTTGAAAAAGAAAGATCCTTTAGCAGCTCTCAAAATCATGTTGAGTCTTTCGACTTCGACAGAGATGGTCACCAGCTCTTCGACCACTTCACTTGCTTCGATCAACCAGGAATCATCAGAGGGTTTACTTCAACAATTAAAGGCCAAAGTGTTGGAAGGGAGTCTTGTGGCAAAAATTGAAGAGAATCCTTCAGAATGTTTTGTGATCAAGGATATACTTCAGAAACTGCACAAATCAGATCCCAACCAGGAATTGCTTGCTTTCTTGATCGAGTTCAGCCCTATTTTTGAAACTCTTTCGCATAGCATCAAAAGGCGCACAGAGATTCTCAAGAGAAAGGAACAAGAGGCTAAGCTTCATGAAACAGAGCTCAACTCTCTCAAAGCCTCCCAAGCGAAAATCAATGATCTCGAAGCCCAAAAAGCTAAAGATGAGCAAGACTTGGCTGACTGGGATGTGAAGATTCGACATTGGAATGAGGAAATGAAGATTCTTCAGGCGAAGATAGCCAATGCTGAGTGCCAAAAGAATCTAATTCTGGAAAGGATGGGAACTCCAACGTCGAAGATGGATGCTGAAGCAGTTGAAGCAATTAAACATTTCGACAATGCTTCACAACATCAGTCCAACATCACCCAGCTCAACAAGGATCTAAGTTATCTTGAGACCTCAATTGCTTTGAGTGCTAGCATTCTTGATAGGCTCAGGAATTCACTGAGAAGTCTCTAGCCTTCTTGTAATAACTTAGGAAATTTCGCATTTTATGAACAAATTCATTTATTCAATTTTGCTCAATTCTGACTTCATTTAATGTTGGCTTATACCTTTTTAAGTACTTGTCATTTATCCTGAATATCCTATTTTCGTCACCTAGTTCTTCGACTTCATAGGCACCATTCGAAAAACATTGTAACACACGAAATGGGCCTTCCCAACTTGGTGACCATTTACCAAAGACTCTATCTTTTTTATCCATGGGTAATAGGACTTTCCACACTAAATCGCCTGAATCAAAGGTTTTTAACTTAACCTTTTTGTTATAAGCTTTAGCTACTCTTTCTTTTTGTCGAATAAGCATATCTAAAGCCAATAACCTTTCTTCGTCTAAATCAACTAACTCATCAAGCATCAAATTCCAGTAATAATCAGAGGGAATTTCACACTGTCTTTGAATTCTTGTTGATTGTAAACAAATTTCGACAGGCAACACTGCATCATGGCCAAATGTTAGCCTATATGGAGTTGTATTGATAGACTCTTTGGGTGAAATTCGACAAGCCCACAGTGCTTGATCAAGAGTATTATGCCAATTTTTGGGTTTTTGCCCAACATGTTTTTTAATCAAATTAATAATAACTTTGTTGGCAGCTTCTACTTGACCATTGGCTTGTGCATAATATGGTGTCGAAGTTAATAACTTAAAACCAATTTCAGAAGCAAAATCTACCATTTTTCGACCAGTAAAAACTGACCCTTGATCTGTAGTGATGGTTTCTGGAATTCCATACCTATAAATGATATGACTTTGTATAAACTTCATCACTGCTTCTTGATCAACATTGGCTAAAGGTATTGCTTCAACCCATTTGGTAAAATAGTCAATTCCTACAAGGATGAATCTATGACCCTTTGATGAAGTTGGTTTTATTTCTCCAATTACATCAAGAGCCCAACCTCTAAATGGCCAAGGTTTAACTATAGCATGCAATTCATTTGCAGGTACATGTTGTACCCCAGCATGCTTTTGACATTCTTGACAGCCCTTAGCAAATTCTATGCAATCTTTCAGCATAGTTGGCCAATACATTCCTTGTCGAAATAGTAACCATTTCATTTTGTGGCCTACTTGATGTGAACCACATGTTCCACTATGTGTATCAGAAATTGCTAAGTATGCCTCATTTTCACTAAGACATTTCAACAACACTCCTTCAGGAGTCTTCTTAAACAGTTCATTTCCAATTATCACATAGTTTAAAGCCCTGTACTTTACCTTTTTATTGGTATTTCCTGCGGGATTTTGCAAGTATTCCACAATAGGCCTTCGCCAATCATTGTTGGTCATATTGTCAAGAGCAAAAGTTTCTGCTAAGGCAAAATCATCAACAACGTGACGTTTTTCGACTAGTCCTTCATCAGTATCTATATTTATTGCCCCCCAGTTTTTGGTGTTGACAATAATGACGAAGAACAATCAATAATGAGTTTATCTTTAATCTCAATTAAATCTTCAAGGCTTTGTTTAGAAACTTTGTAGTCTGAAGCAATTTGTGCCAATTCGTTTGCCACTTGATTTTCAATACGTGGTAAATGTTCAAGATTGACTGAGTCAAATCTTTGTAACAAATTATTTGCAACAATAAAGTATTTGATAAGGTGTTCTTTAATACATTTGTACTGTTTGGTTAATTGTTTGATAACCAATTCAGAATCACCTTTAATTTCGACATGACTTGCCCCCAGCTCAAGTAAAATTTCAAGACCTACTATTAAAGCTTCATACTCAGCTTCATTATTGGAACAAGAATGTCGAATTTTAAACTTATACTTTGTTGGAATATCATTTGGAGATATAATTAAAATACCAATTCCAACTCCCTTTTTATGGCTTGAGCCATCAAAGTACAAACTCCAAGGGTGTTTGTCTACAAAACATAATGTTTCTTCGACAACAGAGTGGTCAACTATAAAATCAGCAACCACTTGCCCTTTAATAGATTTAAGGGGTTGATAAGTTAAGTTATATTCTGACAAAGCTAAAGCCCATTTACCAATTCGACTATGCATTATTGGTTTCGACATCATATGCTTAATAACATCAAAGTGCGAATACACATAAACATCAGCAGGCTTTATATATTGCTTTAACTTTGTACATGAGAAATGCAAACAAAGGCACAACTTTTCAATAGGAGTTTACCTCGTTTCAACATCAATTAAGACTTGATAACCTTATTTTATATAGGTTATTTATGCTCCTAATACTTAAGTTATGCTTATTTCTCAAGTAATATTAGTACTTAAATATGTGAATATATGATTACTAGGATAAATATAGGTTATAAGTCAATTCCTTAAAACTTGGGCATAGTTAATGTCTTTGTGAATATTTTTGATGTTTTGCTTTAGCGCTGCAGCGTGTGCTATCAAGGAAACGCTATAGCGTTATATGACGGCTGACCATTGAGATATTTGTGTGGCCACTTGAGGGCATGATGAGTCACCACCCTTATCTCTTCCTTTCAGCTGGAATTGTTGACTTTCAAGTGGATGCTAAATTACACTTGGCGCCTCCTAAATGGAACCCATGTGATAGTTGTTGTATTCCATCATTACCACTTTTTGTAAAGTGCTTTAAGGATAATATCTAAGTCTAATAATCATCATGTAATATTATTATACTATTAAGACTTAGATATTATTTAAATTAACAAAAGATTACTTCATCAAGAGGTAACTCGTAGAGACAAGTGTGGTAACTTGGAAAAAGGACTACATACATACGTAGTAGCATCTCTCCATGGATACACTCTCTTAAGCTTTTATTTTTTTAGTATAGTTTTCAAGTCTTCATTCAAGGTTTTGCTCACGCCTCAACTTCATCTCTTGTATGCTACTTGGGATCATTGGAGTGCATCTTTTGCAACCATTCTTCTCTTGTCTTCATACGGTAATACATACTCGCAAGTTGTATTATGTTGATGGAACTTGTGATGAGCTAACTTTGTTGTAGTTGGATTGTTCTTGGTATGTAATGAACCTTGAGTAACTTTTATATGATATTATGATGTTTGTGTTTTATTCCTTGTGTCATAATACTTTCAATCTTGGTTTGGGAATGATCAACTAAAACAAGGTAACTTTGTGGGTACAGACATGGTTCACAAAGAGAACTCAAGGAATGATATGAATGAAAACCCTTTAAAGACATTTAAAGGAAGCACTACTTAACTCTAGACATAGGGGAGTAGTAGTTCATAAGGCAAATGTTGTAGGAGCTTAATATACAGGGGTAAAACTTATTTAGAGCCTAGGAGTCTTGTAACATAGCCCTGACGAAAGTGACTGAAAGGCACGCCACCAAGGCGCTACAGCGTCTAAGGATTCTGAAGCGCTACAGCGCTTAACGCTACAACGTCTAATATTATCTGAACATTACTCTTGGGGATTTACATAACTATTGAGCTATCCAACTCACTTTTAATTACTGCAAATTTAATCCTGTTTTATCACAACTTATAATGTTTACAACTCTTCACTTTCACTTGTTACTTAATTCTTTTCACTAAGATTCTAAACACTTAAACTTCTTAGATTAATTCCAATCCCTGTGGGAACGAACTTTACTTATCAATATATTACTTGTTGCGATTGTGTATACTTGCACATCACCTTTTCGCACAACAAGTTTTTGGCGCCGTTGCCGGGGATTGCATTTAATTTTCATTGTTTAAGTTTTTAGTAAACTTAGTGCCTATTTTACACTGGTGTGTTGTTTCTTGTTGCTGCAGCAGTAAGCGCTACAGCGTATGCCCAGGTCTCAACCACCAGAATTTGAACCATACTCAGAACCAGAGAGAAGGTTCAGGAAGCTAAGACATCTTCACAGGCTCAGACCCACCATGTCAGAACATAGTCATAGAACCAATTCTGGTAGAGCTACCACTCTACATGGCAGATCTAGCTCTGGTAGAGGAGGAACTGAACCAGGTGGAAGGGGTAGAGGTAGACATCAGCAGCCACCCACTCCAACCTTACATGACCAAGAGGACTGGTATAGACATCAATTCATAAATGAAGGACCTGCTCAAATGGTAAATGACAGAGATAGACCAATGAGGGACTATGCTGTGTTTGATCCACAAACCATGGAGACAAGCATAGCAAGACCTACTCTCAACACAGCTCAGTTTGAATTCAAACCTATGATGTTCCAAATGTTGCAAACAGTGGGACAGTTTGGTGGTGCTCCTCAAGAGGACCCATATTTACACTTAAAGCAATTTTTGGAAGTCTGCAGTAACTTCATCATTCCAGGGGTAAGTGATGATGCATTCAGATTAAAACTTTTTCCTTATTCCTTGAAGGATAGAGCAAAGGCCTGGTTAACTTCTCTTGAGCCTAACTCTATCCATACTTGGAATGAAATGGCTGAGAAATTCTTAGCAAAATACTTTCCCCCAAGTAAGAATGCAAGAATGAGGAATGAGGTTACTGCATTCAGACAAAGAGATGCTGAAACACTGTTTGAGGCATGGGAGAGATGGAAAGAGCTGTTGAGAAAGTGCCCTCATCATGGTATACCTGTGATTATTCAAATGGAGACCTTCTACAATGGACTAGATCCAACAACCAGACAAATGCTAGATGCTTCTTCAGGGGGTGTGTTGTTGAAAACCTCCTATAATGAGGCATGTGAACTGATTGATGACATTGCCACAAATAGCTATCAATGGCCTACAGAAAGGTTAGCTCAGCAAAAGAAGGTAGCTGGTGTGCATGAAATAAGTGAAGTTTCTGCTTTATCTGCACAGGTTGCCTCTCTTACTAACATGATAAAATCTATGAGCACATCAAACGCTGTAGCGGTTACCGCTGCAGCGGTACATGAACCTACAGTAGCTGTTATTGAGCAAGCCTCTCCAGGGTCAGTAAGCTGTGTATATTGTGGAGGAGAGCATTTGTATGAAGAATGTCCTGGTAATCCTGTCTCTGTGAACTTTGTGGGTTTCAATAAAAACAATAATCCCTATTCAAATACCTATAATCCTGGTTGGAAGAACCACCCCAATTTCAGATGGGGAGCCAACAATGCAACAGCACCTAATTATAGTGCTCCAGCAAATCCACCAGGATTTCCTGCTCAGAATTACCAAAGACAGAATGCCCCTGTGATAGATAATTCATTAGAAGGATTGATGAAAGGTTTCATGAGTGATTGCAAGACAGCCCTGAAAACTCATGAAGCTTCCATTAAAAATCTAGAAGTGCAGATGGGGCAGATGGCTAATGTCCTTTCCCAAAGAATCAGTGGATCATTACCATCCACTACAGAAGCTTCAACTTCAGGTACTACAGGGAAGGAGCATGTAAAAGCTATAACCTTAAGGAGTGGGAGAGATTTGATAGGATCTTCAACTGTTTCAGATGATAAAAAAAACCAAAATTCTGAAAAACAAAAAGAACCTACAACACACGCTATAGCGCCTGAACCTACCGCTACAGCGCCTGTTGTTGAGAGAACACCACCACCACCCAAAATTATTCCAACATACCCAGATCCTCCATATCCTCAAAGACTTCGAAAGGCTCATGAAGACAAGCAATTCAACAAATTCATGGAAGTCCTTAAACAATTGCACATTAATGTTCCTTTGGTGGAGGCTCTCCAACAAATGCCTAACTATGCAAAGTTTATGAAGGATGTGCTTACTAAGAGGAGGAGACTAGGGGAGTTTGAAACAGTGGCAATGACTGGGGAATGCAGCATGTTGATGCAAAACAAGCTCCCACCCAAATCAAAGGATCCTGGCAGTTTTACTATACCATGCTCAATTGGAAATTTTTACTCTGGCCGTGCCCTATGTGATTTGGGAGCCAGTATAAATCTCATGCCTAAATCCATATACACTCAGCTAGGAGTGGGAACTGCCAGACCTACCTCACTTACACTGCAGCTTGCTGATAGAACTCTTGCATATCCAGAAGGAATCTTAGAAGATGTTCTAATAAAGGTAGACAAATTTGTATTTCCTGTTGATTTTGTAATCTTAGACTTTGATGCAGATAAAGAGGTACCCATCATATTGGGAAGACCATTTTTGGCCACTGGAAGAACTTTGATAGATGTGCAAAGAGGAGAATTGATCATGAGGGTCAATGACCAAGAAGTCAAGTTCAACATTCTCAATGCTATGAAATTTCCAGATCCCAATATTGAAGAGTGCTCTTTTGTGTCTGTTATTGATAAAGTAGTTCAAGATCACTTCCAGAAAAGCACAGATCATCTGAAGCAATTACTGAACAACAGTAAAGATACATGGTCTGATACAGAAGCTACAGGAGAGGAGGAACAGACAGCCAAAGAAATCTGGGCTAAGAGATATGAATCATTGGAGCAGGAGAATGCAGATATAAGAAAGGATCTCCCCTCCACTGAACAACCACCAACTCTGGAACTTAAAGATTTACCTTCACACCTCAAATATGCTTATCTAGGTAACAATAGTACTTTGCCTGTTATAATTGCTGCTGACCTTTCTGAAAAGCAGGAACATGATCTGATTCAGACGCTACAGCGGCATAAAAAGGCAATTGGTTGGCAAATGTCAGATATAAAAGGTATCAGTCCAACCATTTGTATGCACAGAATAGTGTTAGAGGAAGACTCTAAAAATTACATTGAAGGGCAGAGGAGGTTAAATCCAATTATGAAAGAGGTGGTGAAGAAGGAAATCATCAAGTGGTTGGATGCAGGTATTGTATACCCTATTTCTGACAGTGCATGGGTTAGTCCTGTGCAGTGTGTGCCAAAGAAGGGAGGGGTAACAGTAATAACAAATGAAATGAATGAGCTGCTTCCAACCAGAAAGATAACAGGCTGGAGAATATGCATGGATTATAGGAGGTTGAATAAGGCAACTAGAAAGGACCATTTTCCATTACCTTTCATTGACCAGATGCTGGACAGGCTAGCAGGTAAAGAATTTTATTGCTTTCTTGATGGTTATTCAGGTTATAACCAGATTGCAATATTACCTGAGGACCAGCAGAAAACTACTTTCACTTGTCCTTATGGCACCTTTGCTTTTAGAAGGATGCCATTTGGCCTGTGTAATGCACCTGCCACTTTCCAAAGGTGTATGATGGCAATTTTCTCTGATTACATTGAAAGATCCATGGAAGTCTTCATGGATGATTTCTCTGTATTTGGAGAAACATTCCATCTATGCTTATCCAATTTGGAAGAAATCTTGATTAGATGTGAAGAAACTAACCTTGTGCTGAACTGGGAGAAATGCCATTTTATGGTACAAGAAGGTATAGTTTTGGGGCATAAGGTATCCAAAAAAGGATTGGAAGTGGACAAGGCTAAAATAGAGGTCATTGAGAAGCTATCTCCTCCAACAAACATCAAAGGTATTAGAAGCTTTTTGGGGCATGCTGGATTTTATAGGAGATTCATAAAAGATTTTTCAAAAATCTCCAAACCTTTGTGCCAACTGTTACAGCATGATAACCCCTTCATATTTGATGAAACATGCATATTAGCCTTTGATAAGTTAAAGAAAGCTTTAATAACAGCACCAGTTATTATAGCCCCTGACTGGAGTAAGCCTTTTGAGCTTATGTGTGATGCCAGTGACTTTGCCATTGGAGCTGTCCTTGGGCAAAGGTATGATAAAATTTTTCACTCTATATATTATGCTAGCAAGACACTTGTAGAAGCTCAATTGAATTACACAGTCACTGAAAAAGAACTATTAGCTGTAGTCTTTGCATTTGATAAGTTTAGATCATATTTAGTTGGCACCAAGGTAATAGTCTTCACAGACCATTCAGCCATTAAATATTTGATAACAAAAAAAGATGCAAAGCCTAGGCTAATTAGGTGGGTTCTCCTACTCCAAGAGTTTGATTTAGAAATAAGGGACAAAAAGGGAGTGGAGAACCAAGTTGCTGACCATCTTTCTAGATTAGAAAGAGACATTGCAGGCACAGCAGGTGGGGAGATTAAGGAATACTTTCCAGATGAACAGCTGTTGGCAATGACTGATGACTCAGTAACCGCTGTAGCGGTCAATGTAACAGCACTTGACGCTGTAGCGGCTGAACCAGCAACACCTTGGTATGCTGACATAGTAAACTTTCTGGTTAGCAAGGTGGTACCTGCTGAGATGACTTATCAGCAAAGAAGAAGGTTCTTCCACACAATGAAACAATATTATTGGGATGAACCTTATCTATACAAGAAGTGTCAAGACCAGTTAATGAGGAGATGCCTAGCAGAGGAAGAACAAATTCAAGTGCTACAGCACTGCCATTCTGCACCATGTGGTGGGCATTTTGGTGGTGTTAGAACTGCTGCAAAGGTATTGCAATCTGGCTACTTTTGGCCTTCACTTTTCAAAGATGCTCAAGACTTTGTTAAAAAATGTAACAGGTGCCAGAGAACAGGGAATATTTCAAACAAACATGAAATGCCTTTAACAAACATTCTAGAGGTTGAACTCTTTGATGTTTGGGGAATGGATTTCATGGGACCTTTTCCCCCTTCTCATGGAAACCTATACATTTTAGTAGCAGTAGACTATGTTTCAAAATGGGTGGAAGCTGTTGCTTTACCCAACAATGATGCAAGGTCTGTGAGCAAATTTTTATTGAAAAACATTTTCACTCGTTTTGGAACTCCTAGAGCCATCATAAGTGATGAGGGATCTCATTTTTGTAATAAACTAATTGAGACCCTATTGGTTAAATATGGAGTCAAACATAAAATAGCAACTGCTTATCATCCACAGACTAGTGGTCAAACTGAATTGTCAAATAGAGAAATAAAAAGAATGTTAGAAAAAATGGTAGGGCCTTCAAGGAAAGAATGGTCAATACATCTAGATGATGCTTTATGGGCCTACAGAACAGCTTATAAAACACCTTTGGGGATGTCCCCCTATAGGTTGGTTTATGGGAAGTCCTGTCACCTACCAATTGAACTTCAACACAAGGCCCATTGGGCTCTAAAAAAACTCAATTTTGACTACAAGAAAGCAGGAGATGCTAGATTGCTGCAATTGAATGAATTGGAAGAACTTAGGCATTTTGCCTATGAGAATGCAGCAATCTATAAAGAGAAGACCAAGGTATGGCATGATCAAAAACTGATAAAAAGAGATCTCACAGAAGGAGGACAGGTATTGCTTTACAACTCCAGGTTAAGGTTGTTTCCTGGAAAGTTAAAATCCAGGTGGTCAGGCCCTTTTCAATTAATAAAAATATATAGCCATGGGGCTGTGGACCTCTATGATGTGACCACCAATACCACCTTCAAAGTGAATGGCCAAAGGGTTAAACAATATTTTGGTGAAAATGTGGTAAGGGACAAAACCACAATTGAGTTTAAAGATCTCTAATTTGAAAGAGAAAGTCTGGCTGCAGACTTTAAAAGCAAGCGCTCTTGGGAGGCACCCCAAGAATTCTAACAAAATTGTTATGTTTATTTTCTATGCAGGAAATTAGGATAAGCGCTGTAGCGGTTGCTTAGAACAACGACGCTGTAGCGTTTATCTTAAATCAGGACTGGGTGAGGTCAAACAAAAAAAAAATAAAAAGATCCTGCTCAGGATGAGCTGGCACTGTACCCCCATCCCTAGCCTGACAAGCACGTGCACCTACTCACCTGCCATTGTCAAATCAACAGTTTCATCTTCTCTCTCCCACTTCACTCACAAAACCGTAACTTTAATATCCACAACTCCCCACGCCACCATTTTCTTTTCTCTTTCTCTTTCCTTTATCGCAGAAACTGCTCGCAACCGTTACAATCACCACTCATAAACTTCCACTCCTTCTTCTTCCTTCGTCCCAACACACACCAACACTTCCCAAAGCGCCCAGAAGCAAATACGCAAAACTCTTAACCAACCATGACCAAAAAGCAAGCCGCACTCAAACGATCTGGTAAAGGAGCTACTAAGAAACCAGAACCCTCAAATCCTACGAAAAACACCATGCCTAAGGCAGCTCAAGATCCTCAAAGGTTCTGGAAGATGGATTTCATAGCTGAAAGAGGATTCAAGACAGAAAATGCTCCTGATGCGTTTTCAACCGCTGTCACATCGCTGGGTTGGGAGAGCTTCATCAAGCATCGCAAAGATTACATGACATCTTTGGTGCGAGAGTTCTATTCTGGCATTGAAGAACCTAAGGAAGGAAAGCCTCAAACCCATTCACTAGTAAGGGGAGAAACTGTAAACTTTAACTCCAGAACAATCAATGATATCTTCCATTTAGGTTATCATGGAAAAGCGCTGGAAACTAAAGTTCTGAACTGGGGAGATGAGGAAATGGAAGCTGTTCGAAGAAGGATTTGTGTGGAAGGATCAACTTGGGAAAAATTTGGAGCTGAATACAAAATTAAAAAAGCCTATCTCTGTGAAGAAGCAAATCTGTGGTGTAGTTTTATCAAACACTCCCTGCTGCCAACATCTCACACAACATTTGTGGAGAAAGAAAGACTCATTGTCATTGATGCTATAATGGCAGGAGAAAAGATAGACGTCGGCAGATTGATAGCCAGAGAGATAGAGAAATGCAGAGTTAAAAAGGGAGGTAACTTATATTTTCCTTGTTTAATTTCTGAGTTATGTCTGGAGGCTGATGTAGAAGTAGAAATGAAAGAAGAAAGAAGATCCCCTCTTGGGGCATTTCCTTGCATTTTCAAAGTTAAGCAGAAACCTGCCGCTACAGCGTCTTCTGACTCTCAAGCGCTACAGCGCTTAGAGCTGAAGCAGCAGGTCCTCTGCAAATTTGTGAAAGAAAAATTTGACTGGGAAAAAGCATTGTATGCTCAAATATCCAAAGGAAAAACATCAATTCCCCCTCCTCAATTCCCTGATTGGCTGCTGGAAGAAGACCCAATTAAAAAGCAAGAGAAAAAGGGAGTTAAGGCAGAAAAGAAAAAGGTTGAGGCTAGTCCATTAAAGAAAGCAAAGAAAACAAAGCCTAGCCCATCCAAGAAAGTGCAAAAAGCTGTAGTAGAGGAGGAAAGCATGGATTCTGATGACATTGAGAACATTAGTGAGGAAGATGAAGAAGAAACAATTGCAGTAATGAAAGAAATGGAAAAGCAAGATGATGAAGAATCATCAGGAGAGGAAAGTGAGTCTGAAGAAGAAACTGAGAGTGAGGAGGAGGAGCAAGCTGAAGAAATACAATGTGATCCAACCCCAAGCCCAAAGAAACCAAAAACCACACCTTCCAAACCAACCCCCACTGCCAAAACAACCAATCCACCATCAACCCCTACCACCATCCCTGAACATACCAAACCAACACCTAAGAAAACACCTGCCAAGCAAGTAACACCAAAGAAGCCTGAACAAAAACAACCTGCAGCAAAAGAAAAACCCACTGAGCAGCTAAAGAAAATTTACCAGTCATACTTAAAGCCTAGAAGAGCCACAGGTGTCAAACTGGCTGAGTACCCAGAAGAAGGTATTCAGCCAGTAGGTGCTGCAGCAACTATGTCTGCAGTACCTAGTGCCCCATTGCCTGAGGTGCATCTAACAGAAGAGGAATCTGAAAAAGAGGCTGCTGAGGAACTGGTAAATATGCAGGATGAAACAGAGTCAGTACTGGAAGAGCAGGTGGAAGAAGACGAGCAAGAGCAAACAGAAGAGGAAGAAGCAGAGCAGGAGTCAGACGCTGCAGCAGCAGCAGTTCACGATGTAAGCGCTACAGCGCCACCAACCGCTGTAGCGGCTGAAAGCCCTGCTCCACCTCAGCCAAAGAAGAAGAAGGCAGAAAAAGCAGCCCCAGCACCTTCAAGAGCCAGTAAGAGGCTCAAGAAGGCCTAATAAGGCAAGAATTGTTGGCTTCTTATGCCGGTTATCTATTTTGTACTTATTTTGTACCTTATTTTGTTGTTGTTCTAAGGCCTCTCCCTTTCTTGTCAAGTAAGCAGTGAGGACACTGCTGATTTTAATTTCTGGGGGAGGACCTTATGGTTAACAGTGTTTTTAAATTAAGTACAATGATGTTTTTTAATATTTAGTATCATTATGCCATGTTTTGCATGTGTTGCATATTTTTGAATATTTTGTATGCTTGAATGGGAAGTATGATTAGCTGCATGTTTTAAATTTCTTAGTAAGCAAAAGCTGATTCGTATAGCCAAATATAAATAAGAATTTTTTTGAGTAAGGCAGCATTGTGTAAACAATGAAATGATGTTATTGCTGCTTTTGCACAAAATCCAAGCTTAGTAAAGAACCTAGTTAGCTAGGAGTAATCTAAGGATGAAGTTAAGTTTTGGACAACCAAGGGTTAGTCAAGTTTTCATTAAAAATTGAGAGTGGTTTTAAAAGCTAAGTTTGGGGGTGCATCGGTTATGTTAAGGCTAGGATCAAAAGATGAAAAATTGGCCTTTGCAAAATGAAAAATAAAAATGAATGTGGTCTTGAAAAAAGTTGCAAAATATCTTAAATAAATTGCTGAGCTGTTCCAAAAAGCATAAAAAAAAATGCAAATAAGGAGCTTAGTAATGAAGATAGCATCTAGTTTTAATCATAAAATCTAGCGCTACAGCGTCTACGGACTTTGAAGCGCTACAGCGTTTGATCACTAGACCAAAAGTTTATGCACTGGCCAATAATCTGAAAAAAATGCCTAATTAAAGCCCTTTGCTGTGCTTTGAAGCCCCTCAGATCTTGTGTGAAATTGTTATTCCACTCTTCTTTTTGAAAGCATTCTTTGCCTAACCCAAAAGAAATCCATTCTTCTCAAACCTTAGAGAGATTCTGAAATTAACTAGGGACTAAGTTGAGCTTTGATATCACACACTCACAACTGAGCAGTAATGATTCTATTTGAATTGTGGATCACTATGGTGTGTGAAAATGATAAGATTTAGCTTTTGATTAAATCCTGTTTAATTTAAAAGCTACAGCTAGTTATATAAAGAACTTTATCTTGTTCAAGTGTCATTACTTGGGGACAAGCAATGGTTTAAGTTTGGGGGTGTGATAACCTTATTTTATATAGGTTATTTATGCTCCTAATACTTAAGTTATGCTTATTTCTCAAGTAATATTAGTACTTAAATATGTGAATATATGATTACTAGGATAAATATAGGTTATAAGTCAATTCCTTAAAACTTGGGCATAGTTAATGTCTTTGTGAATATTTTTGATGTTTTGCTTTAGCGCTGCAGCGTGTGCTATCAAGGAAACGCTATAGCGTTATATGACGGCTGACCATTGAGATATTTGTGTGGCCACTTGAGGGCATGATGAGTCACCACCCTTATCTCTTCCTTTCAGCTGGAATTGTTGACTTTCAAGTGGATGCTAAATTACACTTGGCGCCTCCTAAATGGAACCCATGTGATAGTTGTTGTATTCCATCATTACCACTTTTTGTAAAGTGCTTTAAGGATAATATCTAAGTCTAATAATCATCATGTAATATTATTATACTATTAAGACTTAGATATTATTTAAATTAACAAAAGATTACTTCATCAAGAGGTAACTCGTAGAGACAAGTGTGGTAACTTGGAAAAAGGACTACATACATACGTAGTAGCATCTCTCCATGGATACACTCTCTTAAGCTTTTATTTTTTTAGTATAGTTTTCAAGTCTTCATTCAAGGTTTTGCTCACGCCTCAACTTCATCTCTTGTATGCTACTTGGGATCATTGGAGTGCATCTTTTGCAACCATTCTTCTCTTGTCTTCATACGGTAATACATACTCGCAAGTTGTATTATGTTGATGGAACTTGTGATGAGCTAACTTTGTTGTAGTTGGATTGTTCTTGGTATGTAATGAACCTTGAGTAACTTTTATATGATATTATGATGTTTGTGTTTTATTCCTTGTGTCATAATACTTTCAATCTTGGTTTGGGAATGATCAACTAAAACAAGGTAACTTTGTGGGTACAGACATGGTTCACAAAGAGAACTCAAGGAATGATATGAATGAAAACCCTTTAAAGACATTTAAAGGAAGCACTACTTAACTCTAGACATAGGGGAGTAGTAGTTCATAAGGCAAATGTTGTAGGAGCTTAATATACAGGGGTAAAACTTATTTAGAGCCTAGGAGTCTTGTAACATAGCCCTGACGAAAGTGACTGAAAGGCACGCCACCAAGGCGCTACAGCGTCTAAGGATTCTGAAGCGCTACAGCGCTTAACGCTACAACGTCTAATATTATCTGAACATTACTCTTGGGGATTTACATAACTATTGAGCTATCCAACTCACTTTTAATTACTGCAAATTTAATCCTGTTTTATCACAACTTATAATGTTTACAACTCTTCACTTTCACTTGTTACTTAATTCTTTTCACTAAGATTCTAAACACTTAAACTTCTTAGATTAATTCCAATCCCTGTGGGAACGAACTTTACTTATCAATATATTACTTGTTGCGATTGTGTATACTTGCACATCACCTTTTCGCACAACAAGACTCTACTAAGGTAATAGATGGCTCTTTCGACACCACTATCATCCTCTTGAGCTAACATCCTACCTATTGTTCTATCAGATGCTGCTATATACAATTTCAGCACTTTGTTTCTAATAATAGGCAACAAAATTGGTGGTTTCATCAAATAAGACTTAATTTCTTCGAATGCTGCCTGATGCACTGGCTCCCATTTGAACTCTTCTTCTTTCTTCAGTCTCAACAATGGCGAAAAAACTTGTGTTTTGCCACTTAGATTTGATATAAATCTTCGGAGGAAATTGATTTTTCCCAACAATGACTGAAGTTCTTTCTTGGTCGAAGGGGCCTTCGTTTCCATAATTGCTTTAGTCTTATTTTGATTGATTTCAATACCTTTTTTGTGTACCACAAAACCCAAGAAATCACCTGCACGTACACAAAAGGCACATTTTAATGGATTCATTTTTAATCCATATTTCCTCATCCTTTCAAAAGAACGTCGAAGATGGTCTAAATGACCAATTTCTGAGGAAGATTTCACTACCACATCATCTATGTACACTTGCATAAAATCATCGATAAAATCATGGAACATAGAATTCATTGCCCTTTGGTAAATAGCACCAGCATTTTTTAAACCAAAAGGCATCACTACCCATTCATAAACACCCAATGCCCCAGGACACCTAAAAGCAGTTTTCGACACATCTTCTTCAGCAATGAAGATTTGATTATACCCAGAATAACCATCAAGCATACTAAGGTAATCAAATCCTGCTGCTGAATCTATTAGCATTTCTGCTACAGGCATTGCGTATTCATCTTTGGGAGTAGCATTATTTAAATCCCTAAAGTCTATGCAAACTCTAAGAGTGCCATTTTTCTTAATTACAGGAACAATATTAGCTAACCATTCGATATACCTGACAGTTCTTATGAATTTGTTTCTGAACAGCCTCTCAATCTCTTCTTTGATCTTAGCTACCACTTGAGGAGCAAATCTCCTTGGCACTTGCTTCACTGGTTCCTTCCCTGGTCGAATTGGCAATTGCATTTCCACAACTTCTCGACTTAACCCAGGCATTTCGTCATAATCCCACGCAAAGCAATCCTTGAATTCCTTTAACAATGTGATGACTTGGGTTTTTAAAGCAACGTCTATGTTTGCACTAACATAAGTTGGCCTTTTGATTGAGCCATTTCCCAAATCAACTTCTTCCAATGGGTCTTGAGCTTGCATACGTCTTGTAGAATCTGTAGGATTTTTCTCAAATCCCAATGGCTCATCATCATAAATACAATCAAGTCTTTGATCTATGACAATGCCATTTTCCTCACCAGGTTCATTGGCTTCGACAGCCATTGTTTGGTTATTAATTTCAGCTTCCATAGCCGCTTTTAACTTGTTTTCGGCCATATAAGCCGTAATTTTATCCCATGCATTGGGCACTGACATAATAACAGTTTTTTAAGAATCGGTATACCATCCTGTTGGTCGAACACCATCAGAATTGACACCGTCATCTCCTATTATCTGCCTTTCCCAAACAAAACCATAGTTTGGATGCAAATTCACTGAGGCAAATACATTATCAGCAGGAATGTATGCCTCATTGGAGGATGAACATGGCGCAATGTTCGCCAATTTTTTCTCAAAGTTTTCTTTAGTAATGTGGTTGACATCAGCTCGAAAATAACTTTGGTCTGCCTCAATGTATTCGACAAGACCATTTTCCTTCCACATTACCAAACGCTGATGTAACGTTGAAGGAACAACACCAACCCCATGTATCCACTCCCTTCCAAGTAGCAGATTGAAATTTGCTTTGGAAGCAATTACTAAGAACATAGTGGTTCTCTTGATTGTTCCAACAATTAGGTCCACTTCAATAGCTCCTTGGGAGTAGCCACTTTTGCCTTCGTAATTACTTAGGACAATATTGTGTGGCCTAAGGTCATCGATGCACAAACCTATCTTCTTTAGAAGTCCTTCAGGCATTAAATTCACAGTAGCACCCCCATCAACCAGCACTTTGTTGATACCAACTCAATTAACCTTTGCTTGGACATATAATGGCTTCAGGTGGTTCTGCATACTCATATCTGGCTTTTCAAAGGTAGCCATTTGCTCCTCAACGCAACCATTATTCATCACGTAATAGCACATTGGCTTATGATTAGCCATGTCTTGGGTGAAATCCTCTTCAATGTCATTTGGAACTGTTATGACATCATATTCAAGAGGGAGGATTGACACCACATTGCACATTACGTCGAAATCGTCTTCAGTGTCATCAAAGTCAGAGTCTATATCTTCATCCATGTCGAAGTCAGATTCTTCCTCTTTTGATGAAGACGTTGGAAGAGAAATTCTTTCCAAAGCAGGCCTTCTAGGCTTTTCAGTCGAAACAGCCTTGCCTTTGGCCTTATCTACTGCATTCACCTGCTTAGCAGCATCAGCACCAACACTCAATTTAGTAGGACCCTCAGTTTTAAAAGCCATATCTTTGGCCACTACCATACTGCGTGGTGCCTGTTTGTCACCCCAATGGACTTTAGTTCCCAAATGACTTGGAACCTTGTTGATATCAAAAGAAGCTTTTTTCTTTTGCTGTCTTTGATAGCGACGCCATTGAGTTTTAGTCATAGGGTTCTTGCCCTTATAATTATACTTGTTGACAGCACTCACGTCTTGTTTGACAACCTTGGCATGTGTATCATTGTTGTGCACCCACTTTTCGACAGGGGCACCAGCACTTGGAATAAAGGACTTACTTTTTGATATTTTCAAGTATCCTTTCGCCTAAGAGTTGCCTTTGACATACTGTTGCTTGCTCGTGGAAGGCTTAGATGAGATACCAGCCTTGTAATCCAGACTTTGGCGAAGATCTCCTTTTGTAATGTCGAACTTTGGCCTGCTATCAAGCCATTTTCTCTTGTGTTGCTCATGCATCTGAGTCTCTTCGACAGCTTTGGCTGCTTCCTTGTCGAAGACAGCACTGCATCTTGGGCACAGCATAACTTCAGAATTTTGCCACTTGCACCTATTGAGGAAATCAATCAGTTCTTCCTCTGCCTTTGGGTAAAAAGCACACATTTTCCCATCATATTCTTTCAGGATTACTTCTTGTTTTTCACCCTCAACGTAGAAATAACCTCTCAGCTTTTCAGTGGCAGTTTTCAGATATTTAGGAGAATCTGCCATTTCAGCATCCACCATGCCCACATCTGCTTCGAGGGGTTCAGAATACATAGCATCTGCCTTTGGCAAAGGATCAGCATCAACTTGCATAGGAGCTTTCATCTTCTTGTCAGTAAACTTGAGCCTACCTTCATCAATTGCTTTCTGAACAATATCCCTGAAAAGTACACAACGGTCAGTGTTATGTCGCAAAAAATTATGGAACTTACAATAACCCTTTTTCTTTCTTTGGTCAAGAGTTGGCACTTTTAAACCTTTGGGCACCAATATTTGACCATCATTTACTAAAAGGTCGAAAACTTCATCACATTTAGTAACATCAAAAGTATAAGTCTTAGGCATAAATCTATCATTCTTAGGCTCTACAGGGTTGTTCCCATTTGCAGGCCTTAATAATGTACAAGTGTAAGGAGGACCAGGCTTGAGTTCAGCCACATCTATCTCCTCTTCTTCGACATTGCCATATGCAGCGTCGAATTGTTCATCAACATATGCCACTTTTTCTTTTTTATGGAACCTGTTAGACCTAGATTTTTCTTCTCTAAGTCTTTCAACCCGTCGAACTCTATCAGCCAATTGAGCCATATCTCTTAAATGAGAAGTGTCCAATTTCTTTCTAATAGAATAGTCAAGGCCACCAGCAGCCATTTCGACAAGCTCATGTTCAGGCACTTGTGTGAAACAACGAGATTTTAATAGCCTAAATCTATTCAAATAATCATCAATTGTTTCAGGCATTTTACGTCGAACACTGGTGTCATACCCCAATTTTGTCCGGCTTGGGTCAAAACCCTAATTTTTCACAAAAAATAAATAAATTGAAGAGTGAAGAGCATTATGCATTGCATTTTGGGTCCTAGAAGTCATTCCAAGGTTCTTGAAATCATTTTTAGGGTTGGAATACACTTTTTGAGCAAAACTAGGGTTTTTGGGGCAAAAGGGTATTTTGGTCATTTCACGACAAAAGCGGTTTTCCATCACAAATCACTGGGCAATTGTTAGGGGAATTATTTGAGGAAGAACATGTTTAATTATTTTTATTTTATGCGCATGAATATTATTTATTTGCATAAAAACTCAAATTTAAAGAAAATGGTAAAATGGGAATTTCCCTCAAGGTGAGGTGTCAAATCAATTTTGGGAATGGTGATATCATGGAATTTTGAGCCCAATGATTGATTCCTAGGATGAAGCCCAAAATGGTAGGATTTTCATGGGAATTATCTAGAAAATAAAAATCAAAAAGGAAAGGATAATTACAAAGGTAGTGGGAGACAAATAGTACAATGACAACTTGCAAAACTTGGGCACCACTCCTTCCTTTCATTGGCTGCGAAAATCAGCCCATTTTTACCCCATTTTGTGTTTTCTCTCTACCCTCAATCCATGTGATAAGTGATCTCAACCCTCCATTCAAAATCAAAGTTCAATCCTAGAGCACCTCTCAAGAACAATGACCAAAATAACCCCTTTTCTTGTTGCCCAAGTTCAATTATTTATTTTCATTTTATTTTCAGCTGAATATTAATTCCCTTTTATTGCTTGATTACCATTTTAACCCTAACCCTTCACCAATTCTATAAATACCTTATCATTCCCACACCTCACAATCTTTAGGCTACTCTCATTTTTTACCCTAGCACACAATACTCTCCTCTCCTCTCTCTCAAAACCGAAACCCTCTCCTCCATCTTCTCTCCACAATTTCTTCAACCATCAAATACCAAAGCTTGATAATCCTTCATCTATTCAATAACTCTCCTTCCAAGCTTCCATAATCATCCAAGTTTCATCAAAATCCACCCAAGGAAGAGGATTTGCGTGAGGATCTAGATTGTTGGAGGTGTTCTTCAAGTGTTCTTGCTCCTATTTTACATCTTTATTCCTTTTCTAGTTATTTCTTGAGGTAAGCCTATTATCTCTTGCATTTTTAATTATTAACATGTAAATCTTTCTTCTACTCCTCTTTCCCTTCTCAAAAGGCTTAGAGGACTTGTTTCCAACATTATGACAAGGACATTGGGAGCCTTGGGTGTTGGCAATGAGTCCTTGGCCTTGAGGGGAATTTTCTTGTGTTTTAACCATGTAGTTTGTATTTTCACACTCATTTTCTCACTTTTCCATAAATAGAGGGCTTTCACATATTATATGCATCTTCTTGTTCATATCATAACTTGCAAGTTGAATTTTGGCTTGATTTATGGGTGTAGGGGTTTCGGTTTTGAGCCTTAGAATTTAGGGTTTTTGTTGCTTTCTTTTCACTCCTTGATTTATGTAAATAAAATGCATGATGTGCTTGATTTGCATGATTTGTTCTATGTGTTGATTACGAGTTTTGGCATGAAAAATTTGGTGTTTATGCTCATATAGGGGTTCGGCCATAGAGCCCATTTTTGTGCATATTTTAGTGCTCAAAATGTGTTGTTTGATCTTGTGTAGATAAGTGTAATTGTGTTAGTGTGTTTTTGACTTTTAACCACCTTTTTACATTTTTACTTTACCATTTCATTAAGTAATTACCATTTACTTTTTTTACATTTTTACTTTACAATTTCATTAAGTAATTACCATTTACTTTTTTTACATTTTTACTTTACCCTTTCATTAAGTAAATACCATTTGCCTCATGCATTTTTACTTTACCATTCACTAACTTTTTACTAAAAGTTTTACTACTTGTCAATTTGCAAAAATACCCAAAACATTTTCACACTTTGCATTTCATCACTTGTGTGACACATTCTTATGTTTGCACATTAATACTTGCATACTTTCATATGCTTACATGTTCATGTATTCATATATGCTTATGCCTCTTGCATTCTCATACTCTCTTACATGTTCATGCATCCATTAATATCATGTCTTGCATTCATTATCATATGATCATGCATTCATTAACATTATATCTTGCATTCATTTTCACATGTTCATGCATTCATTAACACTATGTCTTGCACTCATTTTCATATGTTCATGCATTCATTAACATTATGTCTTGCATTCGATAATACTCATTCATTCCTTGTATGCTCATGCATTCACATGCTTGCCTAATCATGCATCATTGCTTACATGTTCATTTATCTAATCTAGAATACCCTATGCTTATGATCAATTGTATTCTCTTGTCCATGATGCCATTTAAATGTCTTGATTTAATTGTGTGCAATCCTTCCCCCCATGCATGTACTCTTATATGAAGACGTAAGCCTACTACTTGTGTAGCATAGAGTCATTAAGATAAATGCACCTCTCTTTCACACACACAATTGTTTTGAGAACTTTGTCTTGCATCTTTGACAATTGAATCCCTTGATTATATTGGCATGCTTAATCTTGATTGATGAATGATATGTTCATGATTGCTTGATTGTGAAAGTATGAGTCTTGTTCATTCATTGGCATTTGGTTATGGATTTAGAATTGATTTGAAATGTTCTACTTCTTTTCTAAAACCCATTTCCTAAATTCATTTTAAAACTTTTTTTTTTAAAACATGGATAAGATAGATTGTCATTAACGATCAAACGCGCTGTTGCCGTTTAGATTATTAATGATGATTTTCTTATCCCCAGTGAGTTAGTAGTGGGGTCATTCTAACCGTTGTTGTTCGGTTTCCACAAACACTCCTGTCTTTGCGAAAACGTTTTCTTCCTCATTTAATAAAACCGATTGTCATTAACGATCAAACGCGCCGTTGCCGTTTAGATCATTAATGATGATTCTATTTTCAAAAGAGCTAGTAGTGTGGCCATTCTAACCGTTGTTGTTCGGTCGCCACGAACGCTCACACAATTGCGAAAAACCCTAAGTCGTTTTCAGACGCAAAAGACGAGAACTACGTAGCTTTGGTCCCTCATCTCAGTAAGGGTACGTAGGAGCGGGGTCCTGTCCCGTCAAGCATCCTTTTAAAAAACAAAACATCTTTGTTTTGTCCTGATTTTCAAAGATAACCCAAAAACATTCTTTTTCCCCTCCTGTTTTCAATAAAACAAAAATTCAAATAAAAAGAAAAGAAAAGAAAAGAAAAGAAGTAGAACAAACTGTTTTCAAATCAAACTTTTATCTAAACCACACATCAAGTTAATGGTTCCCTTTCGGTAGAAAGGACGTGTGGGGTGCTAATACCTTCCCCATGCGTAACCGACCCCCGAACCTACATCTCTAAATTTTCGAAAGACCACCCGCTTTTCCAAAAAAGGTTTTTTTCAATGTTTTCCTAAATAAATATTGGTGGCGGCTCTACTATTTTCCACGTTGTCAAACGAGAAGTCCAAACCCGGATTTTTCGGGGCGCAACAACTGGCCAATTCTTTAAGACTAATTTTCGACTGGCCCATGTAAAACTGTGAATGGAATGCCTTCTCTAATTGCCCCCATGTGAAGATAGACCCAGGGGGTAATGTGGTGAACCCAGTAAAGGCATTCTTAGTTAGAGAATTTGGAAAATATTTCATCCTCAAATTCTCATTTTGGGCTATGTCCCCAGCCTCAGTTAAGAAGCGTGCAATATGTTCGACTGTGGACTCATTTGTATCACCACCAAACTTAGTAAATTTGGGAATTTTCCATCCCCTTGGTAACTCAGTTTGTAACACATACTCACATAGTGGTGATATAAAATTAGGCCTATGTAATCCTACGTTGAGGCCATTTTGCGCCAATATAGTTTCGACTAAAGTGGCTATATTATCTTGAGCACCAACATTATTATGTTGTTGCACTTGTCGAACAACTTCGTCAGCGTCTTGGTTTCTATTTACCAAAACTACTTCAAGGACGTGGTTTACGGCCTCTTGTTGTTCGCCAGCAATTGCTGAAGTTTCGACTGCAACTGCTCTTTGGGGGTTGACTGGTGACGCATTACCCGTCATAATAGGAATATGCCTATTAGTAACCGCTGGAGCCCCAAAGAAATCTGCAATCCTATTCATTTGATTTGCCAACATTTGGTAACTGTTATTAGTATTTTGAATCAACAGATTAAAAACTGTACCAATTTGTTGGGTTAACATATTAACCATATCATGTTGGGTTAAAAACTTGTTGTCTTAAAGCCAACAAAGACGTATTGGTTAATGTTGTAGGATTTCGACCCAGAACGCTTTCAAAAGAGACATGCGTGGGGGAAAGGGTCGAAATATGAGGCATTCCAGTAGGCATGCCATACATTCCTGAAGGAAATGGTGGTAAATTCACATTATAGAAACGTGGGTCTGTCACCATATAAGGGTTATGAGGCCCTGTATTCAATGGTAACGACATAGGTGTTGACACCATTTCTGACTGAGTTATCCCAACATTGGTCATTGACAATGAAGGAACACTTTTTGAAACTGACGGGGCTATTGTCCCCACAGTTAATCCTGCGCTAACACTTGCAGAATCAACCATTGTTCGTTGCCCTTGTGAAACCACGGGGTGAGAACTAGAAGCATTGTTAGTACTAGGACGAACCATTTTTCCACTTCTTAAGTGCATACAAGAACATACACCAATAAGAAAGCACGAAAACGGTTATCAAAAAAGGCAATTGTCCCACTGGGCGTGCCAATTTGTTCGCTGGTGTTTTTAGCAAACAATCACTTGGTTTTTGACTATACTGTTGCGAGATCAAAACCAGAAAATCTCAAAGCGACTTGCCTTTGATTACGTGTGTTTTTGAATAAGAAAGGGGACGGTTTGCATGATAACGGGAATAAAGGAAAAGAAGCAGTAAAATGGTGCGTTAAATGTAAAGAGAAAGCAGTAAATTGCACTGAATTGGTAAAGAGCGGTACACAATCACATACATCGATGATTCTTGCACTCGTTTTCGCTTTGGCTTGGAAGTTAGAGTTTCAGAATTTCTGTGTATTAATGATTTGCGACCCTGAACTACTATTACAAACTAGTATTTATAGTAATCCTAAAATGACGTAAGCAATAAATAACTGCCTTAGCCTAAATTTCGACATAACTGCTACTGGTAACTGCCTGTCGAAAACCTTGAAGACACCACTCTGTCGAAAGTTCCTCTTTCTTCGCTTAGCTTCCGAAACTCTAAGTATCCATGCTGTCGAAGTCTTTCTTACCAACACCGGTCGAAGACCTTTCTCAGTCGAATGACTTGAATGATAACTTGGAAATTACAAGTTGCATTAATGAACCATTATTAAAGGCATTATTGAGCAATTAAGCCTTCTTAAATATCCACTGAAAAGGACTTGTCGAAATTTTGGGCTAACAGTGATATAAATTAATTAAGAGAATAATAAATTATGGCGTGAGGGTTGGATCGAGTAAAAGGAGGGGTGGCGTGGAGAGCCCAGTGTTTTACTGAGCCCACAGCTTAAACCCTAAGGGTCTAAGCCAAGGGCATTCATTCGCAACAAGCAAAAGAAAAACGAAATAGAAGTGAGAGTGAGAGGGAGCGGCGGCGTGAAGGAGAGAAGAGAAAGAGAGGGTTTCGCGAAATTTCGAAGCGGAGGAGGAAGCCGTTGCTGGGGTTTTGTTCGTGGTTTCATCACCGAGCTAGGAGCTTACGTTAATTCAAGGTAAGGGTGGGCTTAACCTTAATAATGGGTTTAGGGTGATTCTATGTGGGTAGCCTAGGGTTTTTTTGATTTGATTTATGTGAATTAATTGTTGTGTTCTTGTTGGATTTCGTGGAAATTGATCCGTTGTTGATATCGTGTGGTAATTGTGTAGTTGCGTGAATTAGTTGTTGATGTTGCGATATTTGTTGTTGTTACTTTGATTGTTGTTAATCGTTGATGATGGTGATGGCGCGTTTTGTGGGTGTTGTTGCGTGGTTTTGTCGTTGTTGCGAGTTGTTGTTGTTGTTTGCGAGTCGTGTTGTGTTGATTGGTTGTTGGTTGCGTCGTCAATGGTGGATTGGTGCATTCTGGTTTTTGGGGTCTGGTGTGGCGTTATTGTCGTGGTGTCGTGGTGGTGGTGACGGCGCCCATGGCGCCGGGTTGTGCAAGGGCGCCAAGTCATGGCGTGCCCGTGCCGTGTAAGTGCGTCCCTGGACACTGTTTCGGTCGTTCTCAAACTGGTACTGTTTGATTGATCCAAAACTTAGGTGGCTGATTGCGTTAGAAAATAGACTTAACGCCGGTCGTTTTGGCACTGGTTTCATTCAATTCGGAGTTGTGTAGCTCAAGTTATGAGTCTCCAAAGTTAGGTCAAAATTCTGGAGTCAAACTGTGAGTAGGTTCGGTTTTTGTAGGTTTTGTGTTCTCAATTGAACTCTGTTTTAAGTGATTCTTGTTTAGTTGGAAAGTAGACACGATTTCTTTCACTTTAGGCACTGGTTTTGCTAAATTTGAGTCAGTATAACTGGAGAAAACATTTTCACAAAATGGGTAAACAATCCTGAAAACCGTCCTGGGTACATGTTCGGTGTTTTGCTCGTAACTACTTCGGTAGGGCTGATTTTTGAACGATTTCTGTCTCTTTGGAAACTAGACTCAATTTCCTTCAATTCGAAATAAAGATTTGTGTCATTTGAACTATTCTTGCTATTTTTAAAATTGTTTCAAGTTGGGAGACAGATTCTGTCTCGTTGGAGTACTGCCGCTTGTTTTGTGAAACTGTACCAAATGGTTGGGAATTCTGGGAAGTAAAAATATTCTTCGAAAACTAGACGTATCAAGCTTTCCGTAGAGTGCCCTGCGTGCCCGTCTTTCGTGCTTGTGTGCTGGGCGCCAAATGTGGCATGCCCGTGGCTTGTGTTGCGTGCCAGGCTGCCTTGTGCGCCTGTTTTGCGTGCGTGTTACCGTGCTGTGCGCGCGCCTAGTGCGCTGTGCGCCATTTTTTCCCAGGTGCGGTGCGTCAATTCTATGCGTGGTGTGCGTGTGTATACGCGCGTCTTGGTGTTGTTTTTTGGTGTTGGTTTTCAGGTGTGGTGCTGATGGATTCAGGTGAGTTCTGGTGGTAGCTGTGATGCTACAACATGGTGTTAATTTTGGTGATAGCTGTGATGCTATAAAAATTGGTGTTAGTATTTGTTATAATACTTTGTGGTGTGGTGTGTTTGGTGCATTCATGGTGTCGCATTGTCATATGCATTTCCTTGGTGACTTAGGCTTCGGCCTGGTTTTGGTGACTTAGGCTTCGGCCTCTGGTTTTTGGTGATGTGCCCGTCGTGGCTTGTTTTTGGTGATCGGTACCGCATGCATATGCCCACTGGAGGGGTTGCATTGTCATTCATGGTTCATAGGTGTCATGATTTGGTGTTTTATTGTCAAATGGACTTTGGTGTGCCTGATATTATTATGTGGCCTGTTGTTTGGTGTTGATATATTTGCCTGGTGCTTACATAGTTATTGGCCTATGCTTATTATTATTGTTAGACTCACCCCTTCTGCTTGGAATGTTGCTCTTATGCGGCAACGCTGCAGGTGATCATTAGTGCTCGTGGAGGAATTGCTAGGTGTTGCTTCCTCTCTCGTTGGGTCTGTGTCAGCTCTGATAGGTAGCACCGGGGATGGGTCTTTAGTTGCTAATTGGAACTATGTTGTTTATTTTGGAGTTATTTATTCGGTTTAGTTTTGGAGAATGTTAACGTTTTATGAACTTTCCGCTGCTTGGTGATTTTCGTGTTATTTACACGTTGGTGAATATTTTTATAAATTATATGTTGGAGATTCTTAATCATTGGTGTTGTTATTTGGCAAAAAAATGTAGCGCCCTCCGTGGTGTACTCTGAATATGTGTCTAATTATTATATTAGTAAAGGGGGGTGTTACAATAACTCTATTTTCAAATCAGTATTTAGTGGTGATTACCCAAAGCCTTTGCTTGTTTAATCATTCACTAATACTCGTCTTATTTCAAAGAAAACTACAAAAACCAAAAAAGCTAAAAAACACAAAAAAAGAACCTTTTCTAAAACTCAAAAGACGAGAACTAAGTAGCTTTGATTCCTCATCACAATGGGGATACATAGGAGCGGGTCACATTCCCGTCAAGCACACTTTTAAAAAAATACCAAAAAATTCTTCTTTTCCCCCCGTTTTCAAAAACATTTTATTGAGAATAAAAGAAGTAGAACAATCGTTTCAAATCAACTCTGTCAAAACCACACATCAAGTTAAAGGTTCCCTTTCGGTAGAAAGGATGTGTGGGATGCTAATACCTTCCCCACACATAACCGACCCCCGAACCTACATCTCTTGTTTTCAAAAGGCCATCCGCCCTAACAAAGGACTTCTTTTTCAATGTTTTTGGTCCTTAAATAAAAATATTGATGGCGGCTTCACAATTTTCCCGATGTATGAAGAAGGATCCAAACCGGATTTTTCGGGGTGCAACAAACGTAAGAAAAGAAGTCAAAATTAGAAGAATAGAGAGAGTAAATATATAGAAATGTATGCTCTCTTTTATCCCTTATAACTTTTTACATGTGTTTTCTTTATAAAAACTATTTCATGGGGGCAACTCTATTTTTTTATGGGAACAAAACAATTTTATTAAGTATATTTAGACTAAAAAAATTACACTAAGTGGGAGCAAGTACCCCCAATTAGTTTGCCTTAGATCCGTCAACACAAAGCCATAAAAAATTGTATTATACCTTTGAACGAAATAATATTAATAGTAGTATAAAATACATAAAACTATGATAATATAATTAGTTAATAAAGTTTGTCAAAAAAAATTGCTAATAAAAGAAAGTATAAGTATGATTTTAATAAGGAGTATATAATTACTTTTCATCTGCGACATAAATAAAGAAAGTTGTAATAAAAAAATTAACATCTTTATGAGTGTTGAATCAAGTTGTCAAAAATATGTTTGTTTAATCAAAACTATTAATGGAAGATTGTGCAAAAAAGGAACTAACATTTCCGGAACAGAATATATTTGTTGAATGCGTAAGAATATCAAAAAACAAAAACTGACTTAATGGTTAAAAATTTGGGATGTTGAATTCTAGGGATGAGGTTTGAACCCATCTAAGCCTTTTTTTGTGAAAACATACAAAAATTAATTTAAATTTAATTTGGTCCTATTGTCACGATTTGCTTATGTGGAAACACGTCATCAAGGACGTAATTTTCTTGTCGGGTGACGTGGACATCCAATGTGGATGCTTCATGGTTTATATTAATAAAGATAAACATAAAGATATATATATATATATATATATATATATATATATATATATATATATATATATATATATAATTCCAAATGTTATAATTCCAAATAGGATGTGGGGTTTTGTCTAGGAAATGATTTGATTTCCTGTCTTATAATGTTTTGTAATAATTAAATGAAGGAAAATTAATATAAAAGTATTCAAACAAATTACTAAAAAAAATTGAAATCGATGAAAATATGATTATCATCTAATGTATTCTGAATGAGTATATGGAAAAATACATTACTATTTTTAATGCCTGAAGGAAGAGGAAATACGATATTAGAATGTCTTATCTATTTGGTAATATATTCTTCAATTTGTTTTTCCTAAGCGCGTGAACCTGTGGGAATTCAATTTTATTGTTATAAGCAACACGAGTATACATCTCATTTTAACATTTTCATTTAAATTATTTTTTGGCATCTTTAAAAATGCAGTTGTATGTTTTCGTGTGTTATATGACACGTCGATTCCATTGTACACTGTCATTTATATATTTACAGATAGTTATATGGTGACAACTAAAGTACCCATGAAATAAAGTTGGGTGCTGCACCCAACTTTTTAACTGGGCAAATTCTTAGGTGGACTTTGTCAGCATATGACGTAATTTATTTATTTGTTGTGACGTGTCAGCACATGTTTGGGTTTCATAGTTATTTATAACTAGTATGATACACCCGTGCAGAGCACGGGTGGATATATTAACAGTTTAAAAACAAAATTATGGGTGCACGGAGGGTCCTTGTAATATTTCTTACTTAACACACCATTCGATACAAAGTAGGGACATAAGTTGCACATTACTAAGTAAGTGACAATATTACAATTTCGTTGAAGCATGGTAGCATGTCTTATGGTAATCAAAATTTGACCCTCATTAGGGATAAATCTATTATGTTATATGATACATCAACATAAATAACCATCAAACATCCTTGTAATATATGTATTATTGTAAGATATATAATTACTCGCGGTCGTACTTGTGCTCTACTAAAGTCATTGGAGATGTTTGTTTTAGTGTTGCTGTAGCTTTGAAGTGTGATGCACAATAATACATTAGACTTTTGATAGGTTTAAACAAAGGTTGAAACGGAAAGTGTCTAAAGTTGCATGATATTTGGGGATACACAATGGGAAATCAAAAAAGAAGCATGAAAGAGAAAGGAGTCTCAATTCTAAGATGACTAAAATCTATATGTCACAATACGAAACAACAATTGAATTGCGTATTAATATACATGTTTTGGAAGAGCTAAAGGAAAAAGTCTCCAATAGGCATAAAATAGTCGTTTGAATAATTACGATCATGTATATTTTTAAAGGCCAAAAAAGAAATCACACGCTATAAAAAAAAAATTAACAAAAAATATATAATATTATTGTCTCCTACTTATAGTATCTATTGACACAATATCTCTCAAATTGGTCCACATTCTATTTGGGACATAAAAACCTGAAATGATTTGTGCCAATGGCATATAGGGAGTAGATGTTCATTGGTCTTAGAAACCTGATCACGCCATAGAGACAAATTAGACACATAGCTATCATGTTGGAATCTCACTACAAATGCAATTTATGAAGGAAGAAATACATCAAATTAACATGCTAGCTAGGCTTGATAGGATTGTATCAAATAAAACCTTGCTAAGCTTTTACCAAGGACTTTATACGCCTTCTTTCGGTTAGTTTCAATCACAAAGGTATTAATAGAAATGTATTCAAACAAAATCATCTTTTACCTCATTGTTGGTGTGATAATACACAATTGTTTTGGATGGAATCATCACTGGTGCACATATCATCTAGAATCTCACATGGACCAAACATGCTCTTCCCTATAAAATGGAAGAAGATATTATGAGCATCTATCAAACTATATATATATATATATATAAATTTTACAAAGCAAGTGGAACATTAACAACACTACACACACTACATTATAGAATTGACACTTCCATCATTAGGTATGGATGCTCGCTCTTTCATCGTAAGTAGAGAAATAATGCACACCAAAACAATTAAAATATGAATCAGATCAATAGAGTAATATTTCTAATTTTGAGTCGTTTCTAAATGATACTCATTTCCTAAATAATGAGTCGGTCATCACATTTATTGTTATGTTCATAAGCAATCTTAGTTCGGCTACCATCAGCAATCTTACACACAGACACCAGAATATGATCCTTAGAATCCTTATGGCACTGCAAAAACATTTCTCAGGAATATCATCATTTTCCCACAACAAAATATATTATACTTATAACTTTGCTCTTCCCTGTCATGCTTGATTCATCAATTGTAACAAAGTGACCATTGATCAAAACTCCATCGGGAGGGGACCTAGAAAGAACTTAAAAGAACTTAATAACAAAAGGGAAAGTAATAATTATGCAAAATACAAACAACATTAAAAAAAGTCAGGCTATACTTATCAGACTATGCCTCAAAATTCAAACAGCCTTAAAAAAGTCAAATTGAATTCTATTCAGTTCAGAACCACATTCAAATCAAGCACAAAAATAAAAATAAAACCTTATGTAAGAAGAATCAAAATGGAAGGATAAAACAAAAATAAATTTTAGAGATGAGTTGTTTAGTTCGGTGCGTCTTATGTATCTGTTTAGTTTAGTCTACAATTTTTGCTGATGGACCAGATATTTCCTTGGCATAAAATTGCCACTTTTGTATTGGTAAGCAAGGATTAAATGTTCCCCTAATTTCTAGGGGATGGAATTAAAACTATGAATCGGAATATGCCTACAATATTCCTTTTATTGAATTGTGAATTTGAATATTTTTTCATATACATTAAACAGGCATCGAAATCTTCTCTGTGGTGTTATAAGGATTTGAAATTCGCTCATCAAAACCCTTTAATGCATCAGTTTGTTTATGAATCGTTGATTACAAAATGGAAATAAACATGGAGAACAAATCAACGGTGGATAAAAGCGTATACGTGATGCAATTGACACGTGGACAACCGCTGTTGACATGGACTTTCTGGCATTTTACACATATTATACAGGTGGACAAAAAGTGAATGGACTTATGGTTTAATATAGTCGAGATAAAGATTTAAATTTTATAAATCAAATAATTAGAAAGGTTTGATATTACCCTTTGCGAACGACAGATTATAAGAAGCTTTTTTAAAATCAAATGGTTTCTTCAAGAACTAAAGGATAGCTGTAATTTTTGATAAAATGAAAGGTCAGCTTTTGATAAAAGTCACATGTCTACTTCTGATGTTTTTAATTTGAGATCTATCTCAGGTTAATTTGTATTTTAATCCAAAAACTATGAGAATGAATTCCTCTCACTCACCGCCCCATTATTCTAGTTCGCTGATCCGACAAAGCCACCGGAGAAGAGAAGTGGCGTGAGGTGGCGCCGGCAAAGCAATCGGAGGGAGGTGTTGTGGTTTTGCAGCTCAAGGTTGAATAACCTCATTCTGCGATGGAAGAGGATGGGAGACCAACAGTTAGCGAAGACTACTCACGTGGACCACTTATGTTAGCTTTTAATCCTAGCTATTCTTTAGATCTAATGGCTGATAATGGCTGATAAAAGAAAAAAAAAACTGCACAAAAAATAACTGACACGGTCAAAAAGCACTGACGCGCTGACTGCAATGCTGACACGTGTCAATTTTTAAAAAAAAAATTATTGTTTCATTACTTATCATATTTATATACTCCACTAAAATTACTAAAATAAATCAATTAAACTACTAAAATATTTTAAAAAATTGTCCCATAAACCAAATTTCAAATTTTTTTTTACAGACAATTTTATTTTTAATACTTTAATTAATACTATTATTCAAATATTAAATTATCTACAGTTTAGTATTAAATGCAATCTACTCAAATTATGTAACCACTAAAAATTGTACCCAAAAAAAATTATCCACTATCACAAATTCTAAAATAATTTTTTTAATAATAACCTAATTTAATTACAATGCCTAAATTAATATTAAATAAACTAAATTTATTGTTTACTATCATGTACTGAAATTACTAAAACCAATCAATTTAACCATTAACAAATGTAAAAAAAATTAACACTTTAAAAATTTTCAAGATATCTTCTTTTTTGAATAATTTCAATTAAGATGGCAGCAAGAGCATCAAATAGAGACTGGCAACGGGGAGTCAAATTATTGAACCACTAACAATTTTACCAAAAAAATTAACCACTATCATAAATTCCAAAATAACTTTTTTAATAATATCATAATTTAATCAAATATCCTTAATTAATATTAAAATAATCTAAATGAGGCAACAAGACCGACAACGAAAGACTGGCAATGCGAGCTGCAACTTCAGTCTTCAGATGCAACGAGATAGGTAAGGAGAGCGTCTACGGAGTGCCAACGGGAGGAGGGCCACCAAGGATGCAAACGGAAGGACCAACGGGGATGCATATTTTGCCTCTATTGTTCAAATACATTATTATGGATCAATGTAATTCTGGTTGTCAACATGGATGCATATTCAACTATGAATTCAAATCATAGATTTTAGACATTTTTTACGACTTATGAATATTTTTCAAATTATTATTATGACTTCATGTAAAATGCTAGTTTATCAATAAAAAGGTGCATCATCTTCATTATCTCCAACATCTGGAGAGCCATATTCTATCGATATTGGTTGTGTTGGCCTCCCATACGTATTATCATTGTCAAGACCAATAACAGTGGAAAGTTGCTCCCTAATTCCTTTTCAAGAGAACCATTGTGCTGCGCTATATGACATTTGCTTGCTGCACTATCTCAATTGATTATGATGGCATACAATCTCCCCTATTTTTTTGTTACCTATGATGGCCTCTACACTCAAATTTTTTTGTTACCATGTTTTTGGTGTGTAGTTTCCACCGGCTTTGTCGATGACGAATATACGCTGGAGAACTTGGCTGGCCACGACTTTCCAGCTTTACCGGTCCGTGTGGTTCTCCCCTACCAACAGAGTTTTTGCCACACCCAAGATTCGAACCTAAGACCTTGGGGTGGGATTTAAAAAGTTACCACTTGGACCAACACTTGTCTAATCTAATCTAATATCCTAAAATCATGTGCTAGCAAATTCTCTATATTAGACATCTTGAAAATTTGCCATGTGTCCAAATTTGGGGGTAATTTGGTCAATTTACCGTAAAAGACTTAAATATCTAATATCTTAAAATCATGTGCTAGCAAATTCTCTATATTAGACATCTTGAAAATTTGCCATGTGTCCAAATTTGGGGGTAATTTGGTCAATTTACCGTAAAAGACTTAAATATTGCAACTTTCTGCAGGAAAAAAAAATCTGCACAAAAAACTGAAAAAACTGCAGACAAAAAAAAGATAAAACAGACAAAAAAATTGCAAAAAACTGTCAAAAAAGGAAACGGTAAAAGAAAAAAAAACTGCACAAAAAACAACTGACACAGTGAAAAAGCACTGACACGCTGACTGCAATGCTGACACGTGTCAATTTTAAAAAAAAAAATTATTGTTTCATTACTTATCATATTTATACTCCACTAAAACTACTAAAATAAATCAATTAAACTACTAAAATATTTTAAAAAATTGTCCCATAAACCAAATTTCAATTTTTTTTTTTTACAGACAATTTTATTTTTAATACTTTAATTAATACTATTATTCAAATATTAAACTATCTACAATTTAGTATTAAATGCAATCTACTCAAATTATGTAACCACTAAAAATTGTACCAAAAAAAATTATCCACTATCACAAATTCTAAAATAATTTTTTTAATAATAACCTAATTTAATTACAATGCCTAAATTAATATTAAATAAACTAAATTTATTGTTTACTATCATGTACTGAAATTACTAAAACCAATCAATTTAACCATTAACAAATGTAAAAAAAATTAACACTTTAAAAATTTTCAAGATAACTTCTTTTTTGAATAATTTAAATTAAGATGGCAGCAAGAGCATCAACGAGAGACTGGCAACGGGGAGTCAAATTATTGAACCACTAACAATTTTACCAAAAAAATTAACCACTATCATAAATTCCAAAATAACTTTTTTTAATAATATCATAATTTAATCAAATATCGTTAATTAATATTAAATAATCTAAATGAGGCAACAAGACCGACAACGAAAGACTGGCAATGCGAGCTGCAACTTCAGTCTTCAAATGCAACGAGATAGGTAAGGAGAGCGCCTGCGAAGTGCCAACGGGAGGAGGGCCACCAAGGATGCAAACGGGATGACCAACGGGGATGCATATTTTGCCTCTATTGTTCAAATACATTATTATGGATCAATATAATTCTGGTTGTCAACAGGGATGCATATTCAACTATGAATTCAAATCATAGATTTTAGACATTTTTTACGACTTATGAATATTTTTCAAATTATTATTATGACTTCATAGCAATACACCCCATGCGTTTACGCACGGGTAAAATGCTAGTTTATCAATAAAAAGGTGCATCATCTTCATTATCTCCAACATCTGGAGAGCCATATTCTATCGATATTGGTTGTGTTGGCCTCCCATACGTATTATCATTGTCAAGACCAATAACAGTGGAAAGTTGCTCCCTAATTCCTTTTCAAGAGAACCATTGTGCTGCGCTATATGACATTTGCTTGCTGCACTATCTCAATTGATTATGATGGCTTACAATCTCCCCTATTTTTTTGTTACCTATGATGGTCTCTACACTCAAATTTTTTTGTTATCATGTTTTTAGTGTGTAGTTTCCACCGGCTTTGTCGATGACTAATATACGCTGGAGAACTTGGCTGGCCATGACTTTCCAGCTTTACCGGTCCATGTGGTTCTCCCCTACCAACAGAGTTTTTGCCACACCCAAAATTCGAACCTAAGACCTTGGGGTGGGATTTAAAAAGTTACCACTTGGACCAACACTTGTTGGTAATGGTAATTTACACTCAATTTATGTCTGCAAATAATTTTTTTATTAAGGGAAAAATGTCAATGCCTTTATCATAAATAATAAAAAAACCAACAAGGGTTGGTTTGAGTGGCCACTGGACTTGGATCACACCCCAAAGTCTCGAGTTCGAATCTTATGTGTGACAAAAATTCTGTTGGGAGGGGAGAATCGCACGAGCCGGAACCTCGCACTTGTGGCCAGTCAGTTCCCCGACGTAGATTAGTGAAACTTCGCACCAAAAACAAGTTAAAAAATAATACAATAAACTGCTGGCATTTGCGTGCAGTAATTGATGGCTTTGAGATTTTGTGGTGTTGCTTTGAATTATAACATTAAGGGTGTGTTTGAATTAGGAGAGAAAGAGGGAAAAAATAGAGTAAATTGGGAGGGTTGTTTGTTTGAGGTGTAAGAGAGAAGAGAAAGTGAGGGAAGAGAAAAATAGGGAAAAGAGAATTGTGTCTCTTAGTTTTGAAAGGACAAAAACACCTCTATGTGTTTAATTTTATTTTTTAATTTAATTAACTTAATAGTTATTTAATTGTTTAATTAGGTTGGCTAGATATTTATTTTAATTTGCTAAATAAAAATTATTTTAATCATTTAACTTAACTGTTATTCATAAGAGACTTAATTGAGGGCAAAATGGTAAAAGTCGAATTTAAGAGCATTTTCTCTCCAGTTTTTCTCCACTTGTAGAGATATTACAAAAATCACTACACTAATCTTTCCTCCCTCTCTCTTTCTTATTTCTTTCCTTAACCAAACATCCCAAAATCACTTTTTCTTCCCTTACTCTCTTTTCCCTCTTTCACCTCAAACAAATACACCCTAGATGACTATAATATTGGTGATATGTTATTAGTATTTATTTATTTTATATTATAAAATACTAGCAATCAAAATGTTATTTATTTTGGAACTTATTTTGGACAACTCGGAGGTGCTAGAATGTTTGTTATAATAAATTGTTATAATAAAAATGGAGTTTTTTTTTTGTCGAAATTGTATGGGTCATGTATTTTTACCCCCACAAAAATCATTTATCCTTATTTTATCCCTTAAAAAATATAAAATGGATTTATCTATTTTTAGGTTAAATATGTTTTGCAAAAAAACTGGAAAGTCATTTATCTTTTTCAAAACGAATTAAGCTATAAAATAGATAAATCTATTTTGCAATTTTCAAAATTTGATATATCTATTAAATAGATAAATCCTTTTTCAAAACAAAATAGATGAATTTGTTAAAAATTCCTTACACTTGACGATTTGTTCGATAGACAATGTAGGCTAAAAGGTTGATTTTCGGGACAACCTACTCTAATTTCCCAAAATCATAACCATCAAATTTGAAAAAAATCAGGGACCATAATACCCGAAGTCGTGATTTTTTAAAAATGTTATATTGAAATGTAATTTTCAAAGTTAGTTAATGTAATTTTGAAAATTAATTAAAATCGATCAAATGTGTTGGGCCAGTAAAAACAAGGGGTGAGTCTAAGACCAAGTCGTGTTGGGGGGGACATAAAATTTTGGGGCAAGACTTCTTCCACACCTCTAGCTATTCATTCCACACCACTTTTGGTGGTGAAAAGACCAAAATACCCTTAATAAAATTGATAATTACGTCACTTTAAAAACAGTTTTAAAGGTTCGGGACACGGGTAGTCGAACGACTTCAGAGGCACCCACTAATATTAGGTTCGACACACGGTCGGTAGAACCGGTTCGGCACACGCATGCCGAACCTAACTTTTCAGTTTTCCCTTCATCATTTTCGTCTTCTTCTTCCATCTCTGTTTCTTTCTGAGTTCCCCCAAAATTAGAACTTGAGAGGAAATCAATGGAAGTAAGCAGTGATAAAGAGTTTGGAAATGCTTTAGAATGCCACAAAATTAGAAAAACAGAGAATTATAAAACCGAATTATAAAACCGTGATTCTCTTCTTCCTTTATCAATCTCTTACCTTTATCAATCTCATACCTTCTTTTAATAGTTGAACCAAATGCCACAAAATTCTTACTCATCACCATCATCTTATCTTATTCTTGGAATTATAAAACCGTGATTAAAAACAATTTGTTCACCGTATTATTGTTAAGATAATTGACTTGTCAAAAAACAAGGTAATTGTTTTTTCTGATCCGCTGTTGTTTCCTCTTTACACGATGTCAATTAGTGATGATAAAGGAAGAAGAAAAAGAATGAATAAGAAGAAGAATGAAGAGTGAAAGGAAAAGGTTGATGAATTAAGAGATTGATGAATGACAGTGAGGTTCGGTGGATTCAAATCTGAACCGGTTCTACCGGCCATGTGCCGAACCTAATTAAAGGGGTGTCTCTGAAACAGTTCGGCCTTCCGTGTGCCGAACTGTCATTTTTAAGTATTTCACGTGATACTCACGTGAGGGTATTTTGGGAATATTGAGAGTTAGAGGGTGTGGGGTGAGTAGCTTGAGGTGTGGAAGAAGTCTTGCCCAAAACTTGTGTGCAAATAGGTTGAAGACAAAGAGCCAGCTCGAAGCGCAATATCCATGTGTGGAGTGGAAACATAAAAACTAGGGGTTGTAAGTATTAATGAAATAACTGCAATTTAATGAAATAATGTTTTGGGGAGGGAAACTCAACAGCTCATTTTATGGCCGAACATGGTGCCAACAACTTGGAGCTTTGGGCGTTGTTTAGACATCTTCCTCCAGCATTGCAAGACGCACTTGCAGTTGATGCTTCGCGAGCGCTATTTCCCCACATCTAGTTTTTTTAGTTTTTCTCCCTTCGTATACCAAAAAAAATATCATAAAAATAAGAGTAAAGGGAAAATTGAGAAATATCACACAGGAAACAACTTAGTCCCTACAGAAAATAAAGTCCTACATTAGTCCCTAAATTCAAAATATCGACAAATTGACCCCTCTTATCTATTTCCATCAACTATAAGAGATGATTTATTGAGCGTTCACCAAAAAGGAGCAATTTGGCTCTCATCTCTCCACTAAAAAGGAACAATTTAATTTGGTCGTTCGTTCCTCCTCTATTATTACACCTTCAAACTTCACTTCGCCGTATATATCTAAATCTTCACTTTTCTTAAAATATGAGTTTCTCAGTTCGCAAAAATTATACTACAAACATATAAACTTATTCAGCCATGTCAGCTATGTCGAAAATTGCAAGTTTCATTTCATATCAATTACAGGGACGTCCCAAACAATTTGGGGGCCCTGTGCAGATTATAAAAATTGGGCCCTAATTATTTTTACCAAATAAATCACTAAAACACAAATTTTGCTAATTGTAAATATCATCGCGGTGATTTCAAGTCTAACTTTCAACTTTTGAATTATCTTATCACAAAAAAAGTCTTACAGATAAAAATCTTTTTTTATGCATATTTAGAGCTTCCTTATATCGAGATTTTGGGGGTCTAATATTCTTTTTCTAGTAAGGTGATTTCAATTCGTTAATCATGCTTGTGAGTTGATAGTTGTTTCAAGAATGATTTCAATTTCCAAAACTAAGAAATCATATTCAATTCTGATTTCAAATCAGAAACAAGCACTATTTCAATCAAGTCAAAATTGGGAGAATGTATAATCAAATATTCAGAGTCAAAATTATCGCACAAAGAGATTGAGGGGCCTTAAAAAGCGCTGGTTTTTTGAAAAAGAAGAGATGGTTACGTGGGCTGGGGTGGGATGGATTTTTGGGGGCCCTAAGAAAAAAAAATCTGGGCGGGGCCCTGTGCTACAGCACAGGGTGTACTTGTAAAAGGCCGGCCCTGATCAATTACCATGTTAGTGCACAATTTTTAGTATCATAATATGTTATTCTGGCTAATCTATTATCATAAAAAAAGGGGGAAAAATGATAATATAGAAGGTCTAGAATATACGAGTTCATAAGAGCAACAAGACAGCAAGAAGACTTTCTGTGCAATATCATTTGCAAAGGTAGCTTACATGATTCACCAATATTATTGCCTACAATTCTCATTCTAACTAGATTATGTTGAAAGTGTTAAGAGGCCCACATCGGACATAACATGACATAAAGAAGAGTTTATAAGTAGGTGGCTTCTCTCACCTTACAAGCCGATTTTGTGAAGTTGAGTTAGACCCAAACCACACTCTAAGATGGTATCAGAGCCTATCATCGATCCTTCGGGCCACCCACTATTAATGTCCACGCACCAGTTGTCTGGTCTTGTGCGTGAGGGGGGTGTTAAGAGTCCCACATCGGATATGATATGGCATAAAGAAGAGTTTATAAGTGGGTAGCATCCCTCACCTTACAAGCCAGTTTTGTGAGGTTGAGTTAAGCCCAAACCACACTCTAAGAGAAAGCAATAAAAGACCTCAACTCAATAGATAGCCTTTCATTATTTGTAGTCAATTCCCAACTAATAATTTACAAAACAATTTGTTTTGTGAGGTTGAGTTAGGCCCAAACCACACTCTAAGAGAAAGCAATAAAAGACCTCAACTCAATAGATAGCCTTTCATCATTTGTAGTCAATTCCCAACTAATAATTTACAAAACAATTTTTTATAGTAACAAATTTTAGTTTCAGAAACACTTATGATTGCACAAATGTTATACAACTTGGTGGCCAATATGATCACACAAGGCTAGTAACCTGGATCAAAATTGATGGAGAAAACTGGTTTCTCAACTAGGGGTACCCTCACTCTTGCTTTGACGAACAGCCTCTAGACGTTCCTTGGCCCTATGAACTTTGGACTGGAGGTAAAAACTCCCATTCTTGGAATTATTCTCAAATAATTTTTCATATTTCTGCAGAAAAGAAATATGTTTAACCAAATGTTACAAAATATGGGGAACAGTCACAACAGAGATGATATACTAACCTTAATAATCTCCTCCCAAGGAGTTTCTTCGGTAACACCAAGAATCTGGCGCGCCTCTTGCTCTGTCATCACTTTGCTAGCGTTGCGGATAGTATTTTGTATTATTTCTTGTGCAACTCCATTTTTTGAGGCATCTGAAGCAATATAAAATTGAAAAAAATAAGATAATAGTCGCCGGATATCTAGACCGGACAAGGCAGGATATGAAGGGGGAGGGGGCTAAGGACCTAAACAAATTAAGTATAAAAGGGTAATGAAATATGGTATTATACAGAGCCGAAAGAGGAGTTTCTCCTGTGAACTTCTAAGTAAATATCAGATGTGACACTGGAATAGGGAGACACATGTTATTCAAAAAGCAAAGCAATGTTGCATACTATCAAAAATATCGCAAAGATGGAGAATAAAGTCCTGAAGATTAAGGCATTAGGGCTTAAATACGCATGTCACTGCATTGTCTAAGAAAAGGTATAACTTAGTGTGCCAACCTTTTAAGTAAAACACAACCAAAGTAATTTCCAACTACATGGAGTCAGCTATGGGGGGTCAACCGGCATGATATCCCATCATGAAATATTTCTAATGACAAAACATTATATGAAGAAAAATAACAAACCTTTTAAATCAAATCTAATAAACAGAATGACGCTTGATGAATGAAGGAAAAGCAACTTGTTACCTTTATGAAACAAAGGCGACATCTAAAACATTGCAAGTTTGCAACTATAAAGAAATGAAGTTTATAACTCAAACAATTAACTCAATCACAAAAGGAAAGTTTAGAAAGTCTTTTCATTTTTCCCAAAATTCTATCTCTGCTATAGTTAAGAGAAAATAGTCAGCCAAGAAAGCAGGCAAAGAGACGTGAGAAGGCAACACTCACAGTTTGCAGAACGCAGACTGAAGCTAGATAAATGGTTAGATTAGTGAAGGCTTGTGAAAAGGAAAGGACCAACTATTGATAAAGCTCCGGCTTATGGGAAACCTCCTGTTAAAGGTTTTTTATATCTAAAAAGGTCTACAGCCTCTATAATTGAAATTCACTTAAAATTGTTGGTTTTCAAAACTCCTTAAAATGAAAACTATAAAAAATTATTAACTCTGGAGAATGCAAATTAAGAATAGTGGAACTAATGTCATCTTTTCAATTAGAAAGGAGTAGGAGCCAATCAAATATTTTCAAGAACAAAGATATCATCAGAAACGGAGCTTCTAAAAGAACTTTTCAGAGATCAACTGATAAAAAAAAGTTGAACATGAAGTCTGTAATCCCTTTTCCTATGGTCCTCTCACAGTTCGATACCCTACTAATTCGTCAGAAAAGGGATTTTCTTCAAAACTGGACATCAGGACTCCACGTTCAATAGGGATACAAACCAATCACAACCAGAATTTCATTCTTAATTCATTTCATTTTCATGTAATGATTCAAACATGTCAACTAGATTGCCACGTCGATGGAATAAATCCTTCCGCAACATAGCCCATGAAATCCCACACCACCTCTGGGCAGAAAGAATACATAAACCATAAGTCTCGTAAATCATTGTCACCAAACTCAGGATAAACTCTTAAAATAGTGTAATAATGCCTAAATATCTTAGGATTAAGTGTTAAAAATGATTTAGGTGTTCGAACGTGACATTTACATGAGGTATACAACCATGGAATTGGAAACAAATAATATTGAAACCAAACACATAGAAGCCCTGGACCTAGAATTGAATAGCAAATTAGCAAGCATATGTGTTGTGTCAAACAGATCATAAATATGTCCAAAGCCGAGAATTTGAAAAGCTTACTCGTAAGGGCTTGACGATATGTAAGAGGAAGACGATAATGTACCATAGCTTTAGAATCAACAATAAGAATCCGGGATTTTAGGGTTATGTGACAAAAAATTGAGTTTTCAACGAACTGGGTTGGTTTGGGGATGTCTCCGGGAAGAGAAGAATGGATCTCGTACAACAACGCAACCTCGTGCAAGAAGGAAAAGATGGCCAGAATGGCAAAATTTAGGGTTCCAATTTGGGGATTGTATTGTATCTTTGTAGAAGGTATTCTTTGCCCACACACAAGACACAACGTATGATGTCTAGAAATTTCTAAAAATAATACTCCATCTCATTTATATATGAGGGGTAGATAATTAACTATCTACACACTTTTTAAGATGGGTAGATAATTAAACGTGATTGAATCTGCGGTGATGTAAAACTTATTTAAAATTTAACTTCATTGTCTAAGTTACCTTTCATTTCATTTATATATTTATATATGAGGGGTATTTAGGTATATTTTGTCACGGGTCTGGGTACTCGCGGGCACGGGTACTTCACTACTCTGGCCTGCCCCATTTATTAACGGGTAGTTTGACTATCCGTTTATTAGACCCACGGGTATCATTTTGACTACCCACCCCGGACCCGTCGCAGGTTTTATCATGTCATTGGTGTGTAAGTTTTTACTGGTTTTGTCGATGACTAATCTATACTAGGGATGACTGACCGCAAGTACTCGACTTTGCCGACGTCCCGTGTAGTTCTCCCATCCAAACAGAGTTTTTGTCACACCCAAAATTCGAACTCGAGACCTTGAGTTAAGATACATTTGAACGACTGAACCCATGAATAATGTTCTTTTAATGATTATGTTGACTATTCCTCTATGATCTACGTACGAAATCGGCTATGTGAATGTTTGGATTGGCGGTGGAGAGCTCTGGAAGCGCTTTCCCCCTCCCCTTTCGTAACTTTACCTTGCAAAATCTTGTTTGGGTCTCTTCTATGAAAATCGCTTCCACCCCCAAAATCGATTCTAGCAGAAGCAACTATTCCTAGCTTTTGCTTTCGGTTAAAATCCATTCTATGAATATCACGCATGATTTGTCAGTGTTGCCCCTTTTATTTGCAGGAAATTTGCCATGCCCATTCTTTATCTCTGTTGTTGCTGGCTTGCTTGTTGTGGCTGCCAGGAATAACTACAAAAGAAGATTAGGTTAGAAAAAGGGGTTTTGGCTTGGATGTTGGGCGTGTTTTGGTTACTTTGTGAATGTTATTTTTTTACATACTTTGTGCTTGTTTTGACCAACAAATTATTACTGTGTTTGAATAACTCACTTTTACTTTTTAGTTTTTTTTGGTACAATTTACTTTGTAGTTTTTATTCAGATTGTTTTGTTTTTTTACCGTAAATAAATTGTAGCGCTTTTGATCCCCAGTTTTGCCACTCCTTCATCTCTTATTGTGTGTGTGTGTTAGGCTAGTGGGTCAATTGCTTATCTAAAAAAAAACTGTAGCGCTTTTGACAGCTCAGCCTAAATTTGATAACTCTATATTCCTTCAACTCTCTATTTGTTCTAATAATAATAAAAATAAAAATAATAATAATTAAATATTTGTTTTTTATAAATTCTAATATTTAAAATTATTGACATTATATAGATATTGTACTAGATTTTAAGTTATATTTTTTATTTATAATTTTAATTTAGATACTTTATATTTAATTGTATGATGCTAAATTTATTTATTTTATCAAGCGTAAGTTATAAATATAGTTTTAGTTTAAGACCTATCTTGGTAATTTTACCCATAAAAGCAATTGTAATATAACCTATCCAAACAAAAAGAACCGATAAAATCACTTTTTCCATTAGAGTGTCCAAACAAAAATCACGTCAAGTTCAACTCACTTTTAACTAAAATCAATTCTGCAAAATCAATTTCACTTACCGCAGAACCAAACATACACATGTTTGTGTGATGGCTGACCGTTGCTTTCGCTGCACTATTTTGGACTGCATTTTTAATGTGTCATTTTAGGTGAAAACTAGGGGAATACCCGTGCGTTGCACGGGTTGTTCTAATATTTTTTATTTAATCTTATTGAGTCTATTCATAATATATATAAATTATTAATGGATATATATATATATATATATATATATATATATATATATATATATATATAAGTCATGTATGTATAGAGTATAGTTTGATATAAATCTGAGTTTCTTTTTTAAAATCAAATTTATTAAATTTAGGCAATATTCTTACATATATTATGTGTTTTTATATATATATATATATATATATATATATATATATATATATATATATATATATATAAGTCATGTATGTATAGAGTATAGTTTGATATAAATCTGAGTTTATTTTTTAAAATCAAATTTATTAAATTTAGGCAATATTGTTACATATATTATGTGTTTTTAAATATAAATAACTGTTAATAATTTTTATCAAATTAATTGTTTCGAAATATAATTTTACAAAAGTGAAATAAATTTTACATAGTTGATTAAATACTTTAAAATAAGGAAGTTGATATTTAATACAAAGATAAATTATAAAAATAAGGATCAACCTAAAGGCTCCATTAGAGCTTCCTACACAAAATATTTTGTTTACAAAATGTTTATACAATAAATTAGAAAAGGTATATAAAATGTTGATTTTATTTAAATACATAAATTTTTAATAATAAAAAAAGTCTTTATAAATTTTGAAATACAAAAAATCTAAATTGAGGTTTGAAAGTTTGATCAAATAATTAAATTTAGATGAATATTTTTAATTTATGAATTAATAGACTTTTGAAATTCTCGTATGCTTTGAAAGAGAAAAATTTCATATTGGTATGAATTATTTTTTTAATTGTCAATAATATCATGAGTTATTAGAATATGGGTTGAATATGTAAAGTTTTAATCAATTAATCACATATTTAATTCAATTTTTTTTTGTAATTATTGCATATTTTGATAGGTAACTTACTCTATTCATACTTCTTTTAGTATGGGTTATTAGAATATGGGTTGAAGATGAAAAGTCATAACTATATGTGAATGTTGTTGTTAAATATATTACATTATTTAATATTTTATTCATAACATATATATAATTTTATGTATCAATTATTTAATTTTCACATCTATTATTAATATAATTATATTGATAAGATGAAGGGCCAAAAATTTAAAAATATTACTAATGGAAATTCATGCATTTATACTTGAAATATGAAAAGCCATTTTATTAAGTCATTTAATTAAAACCTAGTACGCTTGTCATTCAAAGGCGGAGCTAAATTTCTCAAGTCTCCTTTACAATATATATATATATATATATATATATATATATATATATATATATATATTATTTTTCTCAAAATGACGTTTCTATCAAATTGGGGACAATTTATGAATTTATTTTTCTTTGTCCTCTTGGCTAACTTTCCACCAATGGTCTCTTCACAAATATCATGATCATTATATATATTCTCTCACAAATGATTGTCTATTGGAAGATGCATCAAGGAATGACATAAAAGATCAAAACCATTAGAAGAACATCTCAAATAGAAAGCAACATATGTTATGAAATAATTTATTATGGATGCAAATGCCCAAATTTCTATAAAATACTTCTTTAGCAAAGACTGCGAATAAAATTTATAACATCTCAATTACAGTTGCACCATACATCAAGAAGATTACAATTAATAGTTGAATACATACTCCAATCCAAGAAGAGATAGTTGCTTATATTTACAGAATATTAAAATATAATCATGAAACTTGAAACCTATAACGATTTCAATACTAAATCAATAATGAACAAAAGCTTAAGAAAAAAAGACAGATATACATAACAAAATTGGAACTCCTACTTCTGCAATGCCTTTCTTCAAACCTGGGTATTAGTAATGTAACAACCAAAAAAGGGGTTGTAAAAAATAGAAAGATAAGTGGTGACCCCTCTTCTCAAATATTTTCGGTATTTATAGTATATCTGAAAGAAGACTTAAAGTCAAGGAAAATGAAAAGATTCTAATCAATGTCTATTATAATATAACCTAAATAATTAATAATAATCACAACAATAATTTAGAGATACAAAAAGGCAACCAAAACCAAAACATGAAGTGATGAATCAATAAGGGATAATTTTTTTAAAAAAACTATATTAATATAAATTTTATGTATATATATAATCCAAATGGTAAAAATAAATAAAAAGTGAAGCTATAAAGTTAGAATGAATGTATTTAAACGTTACCAATATTCTACATCTATTTTTTGTCAATTTTTTTAATATTTATTTCCAACGTATAAAGATAATTGACTGAATAAAATATTTAATACCACAAATTATTTATTAAATATTTAAAATTTTAAAATCAATTTTATTCATGTTCCAATATTTGATTAAAAAATTATCTCATTATTTTTTGGAACAAAAAATCAACTTATTTATCAAATAAATTACTAAAGTATTAATATTTTTAAAATATTAAAATAATCAACTATTTTTAAATTGAAAATTTAACAATTATGATATACGTTAACCATTCTATTCTATTATATTATATTATATTATATTATATTATATTATAATATATTATATTATAACTATCTATATCAATAATATAATATAAAATATTTAATTAATATTCCACTAAGAGAAGCATTTAATAAGTTAGTGGGAATTATTAGCTTTCATTAAAATTAAATTCCTCCTAATGCCTAAATTATAAATAAATATTTTAATACACAAAAATATTGAGATTCATTGTGGAGGCTCCATTGGGGTTTCCTTTACATATATATATAGATAGTGTTGGCTTTTATTTTGTAGACCCCCATCATCATCAACTAGATCCCCAAACCACCCTAAATCCCCAAAATACCCTTAAGTAAAACCACAAAAACACATTTTCACTCTCATAATTCCTAAATCCGGAAATTCTAGCCCCCCCCCCCCCCCCCAATTCTCAAACTCCCCGAATTTACAAAGTAAGTTGACTAAATTCGGTTACCAACATCGTAAATTCGGTTCAGATGCACTCCTTCACTAAATTTAGGGCTAAATTCGGCTAGTATTTGGGTCAATACTAACCGAATTTAGCCCTAAATTCGGTTAGTTAGTGTTTTTTTTTTTCAAAAATTGGAAACTAAGTTTTTTCTTTGTTTTTTTAGTGGCAACCAGTCAAGGCGGGAATAATGGTGACTACGGGACATACCCTAAACCAAGATTTTTATATAGGTTGAGGACTGGGAGGCCTACAGCTTCTGACAGAAAAGCGCGTATGGCTGCTGAGGCGGAGGAGAGACAGAGACAAATACGAGAGCAGCAGGAGCAGATGCGTGCTTAGCAGGAGATGATGCAGGCGCAGTTTTTGGAGGCTCAGCAAGACATGATGGATGTTGAGTCGTATCATGAGTAGACCTTAGCTCAATTAGTTAAATAATTTAGATTAGTAGGTTTAATTACTTAATTAGCTCAATTAGTTAAATCATTTAGATTAATTACTTATTTTAGTTTAATTAGTTAAATTAATTTAGACTAATTACTTATTTTACTTTAATTATTTATTTAATTTAGTTTATTTTGTTTATTCAGTTCATAATTATTTTGAAAATATTTTGCAGGACGATAAGGGACCCGTGAAGGTGGTATCTCACGGGAAGAAAGTTGTGCAGCTACGACCTAGGAGGCAACATGAGAGAGTCACTCAGTGGTTGGAACAAGCAAATCTTACTCATTTCGACAGGACACCGCTGACACAGATAAACCACCAGCTTGTATCCGCATTTGTCGAGAGGTCGCATTCAGAGACCAACTCCTTCCACATGTCGTGGGGGGAGATGACTATTACACTAGATGACATCACCTCACAGCTGCACCTCTCGCTCGCAAGACAACCATTGAGTCCCGAATCGACAATGGATTACTATGAGGCGCTTGAGTATGGGGAGATATATTTTGGGATTCCTAGGCTGAGTCTGTGGTGGAGTACAGGAACAGGACACCTGCCTATAGGTTCCATTTTTTAGAGGACAGATACAAAACGAATTTGGCTGGGAGATTGTTTGATGAGGCGGCACGGTGCTACATCCTGCACTTGTTGGGATGCACCATTCTGACAGACAAGAGTCATATTTCTGTGGGGGCAAAATGGATGAAGCTGATTGCTGATTTTGACACAGTTGGGAGTTGGTCTTGGGGTACAGCTGCTTTAGCACATCTGTATCAAGGCCTGAATGATGTTGTCTGGCATGACACTAAGGTCCCTAGCGGATATGCGACAATTATATAGGTAATTAATACTTTAAATAATTGATTTTGTTTTCATTAATTTTAATTAAGTAATTATTTGTTTACTTATTGTATTACTTTATTTCAGTGTTGGATCTACGAGCACTTTTCATCGATTTGTGATCGGAAAGTCAGAGATGTGAGTCCCAGACTTCCACGGTGCTGCAGGTGGGATTTTTTCCAGCTACATGGCATATTCCTTAAGGATTTTTGGCGCGCGATAGATGACCTCTCTATCGATGAGGTGAACTTTACGTCGTATGAGGAGGTTAGGCAACACTCTCACTTGCATCAGATGGCATTTTATCGGGGATGGTTGGTATTCGTCGTCGACACTGCTGTCAGGTATATGCCTGATAGAGTGCTCTGGCGGTTTAGATTTGTTCAGCAGATCCCTCGTACCCCCTAGGAGATCGACCTCCTAGGTGCGTCATTTTGGGTGGACTGAGGTTCTGGATGCCTCGTTGGGGCTAAATGGTGAGCTCCTTGGGGCATTAGGAGACTTAGACTTATTGGCTCATTAGTTGTACTTTTGTCTAATTGTTCAAAAGATTCATCGAACGAACGATATGCAAGTCTAAATGCAAGTCTAATTGTTCAAAAGATTCATCGAACGAACAATATGCAAGTCTAATTTTGTTGTTCAGAACATTATCATAGTAATTTCTAATAATAATGCAAGTCTAATTGTTCAAAAGATTCATCGAACGAACAACATGCAAGTCTAATGCACATTATCATAAACAAGACTTGCATCATAAACAAGACGCATGGAAATGAAGATGATGAAAGGTAAACTTACTCTCGCCATTGTTGAGTTTCGTTCTTTCACTCTGATGAAGACGCTGAAACAGAAAGCAAGGAACTGAAAGAACGAAGAAAGGGTGTTGAAAAGTTAATATTTGAAATGAATTTACTCCCAGATTTTTAGACTTGAAAAATGAATTTACTCCCGGACTTCAAAAATAAATTTACTCCCGGACTTGAAAAATGAATTTAGTTATTAGTGGGAAAAAAAATTAATTGAACATTTTTACTTGTCTCTCTAAAAATCTCATCAATTTCTTTATAATAAGACATTTTAGCAAATTGCGGTGGTGTAGTGTAATGATAAAAAGCTTTTGTCAGCGTGAATTAAGAATGGGAAAAAGAGAGAGCGAACGCAGACTCGTGTCCTGTTTTGATCCGTATCCGTTACTATCTTTCTTTATTTAAATTTTACAATTTCTGCGAGAGACAAATTCGTCCCTGACAAATTTTTCGGGTCGCATTTATTCCTGACAATTGTAAAAAAAAAAGCTACATTCGTCATTCCGTCCATATTACCGTTAGAAGGTCAGCTGTAACACCCCAAATTCTACCCAACAATTTAATAATATATCAGAGTGCGGAAATTAAAACTTAAAAACATGCATTGGAGTGTAACATTCTCCGTTTCCATAAAACCAATCAAACAAGTAATCATTTTAAATTTCATGTCGAAAACAACGATAAATAACTTCAATCGAGTTTACATCTCAAATTCGACTATCATGCAAAATTCGACTAGCATGTTCAGCATTCACAACTTCAAGTTTTAAATAAACAATGCAACAAAACAGTTAAGGTAAAGCAGTGTTCGTTTCCCCCCCGAGTGTTACGTATCAGAGACGACACCGACGTGTAGTATATCTACTACTAATTATACTAGCACACAGAAAGAATGAAGAAATTGTACTGTTCTATTGATTTTTTCAAGTAGTAAGTATAATCAATCAGTACAAATTAGGTATAATGCTGTATATGAACGAGGGGAATTCGTGTTCAGAACCTTCCCCAGAATAACATGACTTAAGAGAGAGAAAGAGAATTACAAATGACTCATTTCCTACCAGCTCACACTTTCCTTGCTTACTTTATCCCACCACCATTTTCTCTCAATTTCGCGCTCGGTACTCTGCTGCGTGTGCTTCTCCGCAGTTCCTCATGCGCTATTTCCTTCGTGGCTTCACCTTCATTAGCTGACGTGTCCATTTGATTAGTGAAGTCCATTACATTACCCTCCCCATCAACAACAATCTTGTCCTCAAGATTGAAAGAAGGGTAATTGCTAAGCATATCATCACAGTCTTCCCAAGTTGTTGCTGTCAAGTCATTATCTTCCCATAGCACCTGCACTTGTTTCACCTGTTTCCCATCTCTGGGCACAACTCTATACTGCAAAACTGATTTTGGACCCAAGACAGGCCCCAGTTCAGTAGAACTCAAGGGTAATGTTAAATACGGCTCACTGTGTTCCCCTTTGAACAATTTCAATTGTGAAATATGGAACACGTTGTGTATCTTAGCCGATGGAGGTAAAGCTAACTTATAAGCCACAGCTCCTACTCTAGCAATGACTTCAAAAGGCCCAAAATACCTCATAGACAGCTTCTGGTTCTTCCTTAAACTCAAGGAGTGTTGTCTATATGGTTGCAATCGAACTAAGACCATATTGCCCACCTCCAGTTCCAGATCAACACGCTTTTTATCTGCCTGAGATTTCATTCGTTGTTGTGACTTATGCAGGTGCTCCTTAAGTTGTTGCAGCACTAGATCCCTGTTAGCCAGCAATGTAGTCACCTCCTCTGGCTCTGTATGATCTGCAGGAGGCTTAATTAGTGCAGGGGGATCTCTTCCATACAACGCTTTGAAAGGAGTGGTTCCTAAGCTTGTGTGAAAAGTCGTATTGTACCAAAATTCAGCTAATGTCAGCACCTTGAACCAAGACTTTGGATTCTCAAATGTGAAACAACAGAGGTACATCTCCACACATTTGTTTAGAATTTCTGATTGACCATCTGATTGTGGGTGATATGCTGAACTCATGGCCAATGTAGTGCCTAGCAGTCTAAACAAATGTCTCCAAAATGAGCTGGTAAAGACTTTGTCTCTGTCCGACACGATAGATTTGGGAACACCATGTAATTTCACTATTTTCTCCATGAATTTCTCTGCCACACTCTTGCTGCAATAATGAGCCTTCACTGCTACGAAATGTGCATACTTGGACAATCTATCAATTACAACCATGATAACTGTAAATCCAAAAGAATTAGGCAGTCCTGTTATAAAATCCATAGCCACGTCCTCCCATACTTGAGATGGAATCGGTAACGGCTGTAAAAGACCAGTAGGAGCAGTAGCAGGTGTTTTGGCTTGCTGGCAAATTACACAATTCTTTACAAACTTGGTGATATCCTCTTTCATTTTGCTCCAGAAGAATTGACCCGATACACGAGCCAAGGTCCTTGCAATTCCAGCATGACCTCCCAATGTGGAAGAGTGATATTCCTGTAAAATATCATCAATCAAACAAGAGTTAGTAGGAATTACCAGCCTCCCCTTCCAAAACAGCAACCCATCTTTAATGGAATAGTCTTTGTTGTTGCTCGGTGATTGAGCGCATTTTAACATGACATCCTGCGCCCATGTGTCTTCCATCAGTTGCTTCCTCAACACCTGCAGAAATTCAGATTTAGGCTCTGACCAAGCCATGAATAGGACTCTAGATAGAGCATCAGCTGCCACATTGTCCACTCCCGGCTTATATTCAATCTTGAAATCATATCCTAGAAATTTATGTAACCAAGCTTGTTGCTCCGGTGTTTGCAATGATTGATCCAGGAGACTCCTCAAACTCTTCTGGTCAGTCTTGATAATGAATTTGTGGCCCAATAAATAGTGTCTAAATTTCGCCAACGCTTTAGTAATAGCAAAAAGTTCCCTAGTGTAAGCCGATTGCTTTTGCATTCTAGGAACCATCTTCTTAGAAAAGAAAGCAATTGGGTGACCCTTTTAACTCAACACAGCTCCTACTCCACTTCCCGAAGCATCAGTCTCCAGTTGGAAAGGCTGTGAAAAATCAGGTAAGCAAAGAACAGGTGCACTAGTGATAGCATCTTTCAATTTTTGAAATGCTATATCAGCTCCTTCATTCCAAACAAAAGCATCTTTCTTTAATAGGTCTGTCAATGGTCCTGCAATAGAAGCATAGTGCCTAATAAACCGTCTATAATAACTTGTGAGGCCCAGAAAAGCTCGAACTTGCTTCACATTACTTGGCCTCGGCCACTCCTTCACCACCTGCACCTTCTCGGTGTCCATGGAAACACCCTCACCAGAAACTTTATGACCCAAATACATCACCTCAGCTAATCCAAAAGAACATTTGGATAGCCTAGCATACAGTTTCTGCTCTTGCAGCCTCTGCAGTACCACTTCTAGGTGTCTCAAATGGTCCTTCCATGTAGCACTATATACCAAAATGTCATCAAAGAAAATGAGTACAAATTTCCTCAATTCTTTGTGAAATACACTATTCATCAAACTCTGAAAAGTGGCCGGTGCATTGGTCAAACCAAATGGCATCACTAGCCATTCATAGTGTCCATGATGTGTTCTAAAAGCTGATTTATAACGATCTTCTGGCTGCAACAAAATCTGATGATACCCCGACCTTAAGTCCAGCTTAGAAAAAACTGTAGCACCAAATAACTCATCAAGTAGTTCATCCACAGTGCGCATAGGAAAACTGTCCTTGATAGTTATAGCATTCAAGGCTCTGTAGTCAGTGCAGAAACGCCATTTACCATCCTTCTTCTTCACTAAAACAATAGGTGAAGAGAAAGGACTAGTACTAGGCTGTATGATCCCTTGATCTGACATCTCTTGGACCATGAGCTCAATTTGTTCCTTTTGACTATGAGGGTACCTATATGGTCTCGCTTTCACCGATTTGGAACCTTCTTGCAAGGAAATAGCATGGTTATGAGTTCTATTAGGTGGTAAACCGGTAGGAGTACTGAACACCAACCTGTATGTATGAAGCAATGAAACAAGTTCAGGTTCCATGTTTGTAGGTAATTCCCTCAGAACGTCTTCCTCAACATCTGCAGGCAGCATCTGTATAGTAAATAATTCATGTATCGCAGCCTTTGAGTGCATAAGAAGCAACGGGTGTAACTGAGCTTGGCTCGGTTGACTCCCAGCATCACCTTGCAGCGTAATAAATTGTCCTTGGTGCATAAATTTAATCGTAGCAGTACCATAATCAGCAAGGTGTAACCCCAATGTAGCTAACCAGGCCGATCCCAAAATCAAATCTGCTCCCACAATTGGTAACAAATAAACTGGCATCTGTAATTCCTGATTCTGCACTTGTACCTGCAGTTGCTCTATCCGTCCCTCTGTCTGCATAGTTTGACCATTGCCAATCAACACACGAAAACTTGGCTCTGGTTGTACAGACAATTTCAGAAAGTGTGCAATTCTGGGCTGCAAGAAACTCTCTGAACTACCACCATCAAGTAAAATCTGAATTGGAATATGTCCTACTTTGCCTGAAAATCTAATAGTTCCAATTCCACAACCCCCTCTCATTGCATTTAATGACAGATGGTGCTCCTTGGTGTCACTCTCTTCTACTTTTTCTTGTATATCAGGTGGCTCATTCTCTTTCACTTCTTGCTCCTCATCAACCAAATTCAACATCATCAATTGTTTATTTGGACACTTGTGAGAGTAAGAGAACTTCTCATCACAAAAATAGCACAATCCCTTGTCTCTTCTTAATTGTATTTCAGCTGCGGACATGTTTTTGATGGCTAAATTTCTAGGTGTATTGGTAAAGGATTTTGTCTGAGGTGTGTTTAACAAAGCTGTTTGAGTATTTTTTTGTGTTATTTGGCAAATTTTCTGGTTTGTTTTGATATTTTTGGTAAGAGTTTTGTGTATTGGTTTGGGAGTATTTGGTAAGTGTAGGTAACTGTTTAGTTTTGTGTATGTTGGGGTATTTTTCTTCAAACAATTTCGCAAGGGATACTGCTTTTAACATAGAATGAGGGGTCATGGATTTCACATCTCGTTTGATTTCCTCATGCAAACCACTAACAGAACAATCAATCAAAGCTTCATTTGACAAACCCTCACAACGATTAGCCAAACCAGTGAATTCCATGTAGTATTCAGACACAGTACCAGATTGTTTAAACTTAAACAGATTTTCCCTAGGTGAATCATACAATGAAGGACCAAAATCAAGCTCTAAGGCCCGCGTGAACTGATTCCAAGATTGGAATGGATTGACCTTTTGCATCATTTGGAACCATGGCACAATGTCATGATCTAAATGGACCGATGCAATGGTCAATCGTTCAGCATCCGGTGTGTTATAATAATCAAAAAACTGTTGTGCCTTAAAGATCCACCCTACTACATTCTTGCCATCAAATCTAGGAAAATCAAGCTTAATAGACCTTACCTGAAAAGGTTGTCGTGTGGAATTGTTCCCCGGGGTACTGTTATGAAGAGTACTACCACTGTGAAATCCAGGTGAGCCAACCGGTTGCTTCTCTAGTGCTGCAATGATTCTCGCTACATTCGCCTCTGTTGCTTTGAGCGATTGCTCCATTCGTTCGAATCGTTGTACACTATCAACCTCCGCTTGCTTGATCTGTGTCTGGAGCTCAGCATAATTCTTCTCTCCTTGTTCTGCCACTCTTCTCAATTCCGTGTTGAGTTCTTTAAATCTGGTATTCTCAGCCATGACAAAGGAATGAAAGCACCAATGTAGTATATCTACTACTAATTATACTAGCACACAGAAAGAATGAAGAAATTGTACTGTTCTATTGATTTTTTCAAGTAGTAAGTATAATCAATCAGTACAAATTAGGTATAATGCTGTATATGAACGAGGGGAATTCGTGTTCAGAACCTTCCCCCGAATAACTATGACTTAAGAGAGAGAAAGAGAATTACAAATGACTCATTTCCTACCAGCTCACACTTTCCTTGCTTACTTTATCCCACCACCGTTTTCTCTCAATTTCGCGCTCGGTACTCTGCTGCGTGTGCTTCTCCGCAGTTCCTCGCGCGCTATTTCCTTCGTGGCTTCACCTTCATTAGCTGACGTGTCCATTTGATTAGTGAATCCATTACACGACGACACCGACTCAGCTAATGAAGAAACTTCGCCTTCATTCGTAATTACCTGCACGTTACCACATAGGGGTAACATTCAAACAGAAGGGGTGAGATATCACACTATATAGGAGCATGTATGAAAAACAATATACAGGCCAGGTACTAAAGTATTACACCACTCATCAACAATTTTTATCAATACAATCGTCAAAGTAAATTCAGATCATAAGTTGGATATTACACAACTTCCACAAGCCATCAATACAAACATTTCAAAATATGCAATACGGAATGTGACTCCAACTGTGCATATGCATGTGGTACCATTTGGAGCAAAACTCCCGTCGCGTAACATCATCACCACTGCCCGTAAATAGGGGCTAAATCATCACCGCTTTGGAGTAAAGTTCCCATCACCGCTTTTCTTAATCAATATAATGTGAATGCATGCGACGCCATGGGACTGACCAATTCACAGTTAGCAACATTACACAATCACACAACAATAACACATAAACGTCGTGTGGCCATAGGCCTACAACTCACCGCTTTTTGCCAATAAATAGAGGCATTCAATTTTCACGTCGTCACCTGTAACTCGTCACTTTATCAACAACACATATATATCCACGTCACATAATCAATTAAGGCCAGCGACAATACATTTATCATTCATCAACAAATAGGCAATCGAAAACACTCAACACATATAGGCAATTTTACAGTCATCCTGCTATACATACTCATTCAATCAATTCATCAACAAATAGGCAATCGAAAAACACTCAACACATATAGGCAGTTTTTATAAACAGTTCATCTATACATTTCGACAGAAGGTACAATTTGGCACATATACAATTCGACACAAATACAATTCGACACAAAATACAATTTGGCACATATAGTTATTTCAACAAACAGTTTATCTACGCAAATCATGCAAGGCAACCACGGTAACACACACACACACACACACATATATATATATATATATATACACACACACACACACACAAAGGAAAATCCCCCGAACCCCGCATACGGTCCCTCATATACGCTACTATAGAGATAGAACCCCACCCTTACCTCAACTATGGTGGCGCAAAACTCCCTTTAGTTTCGCTTCTCGGTTCCCCCGACAACGACAACTATTCCAAAAACGCAGCTTCAGTGCGAAGCCAATATCTCTCTCCGCACACCTTATTTCGAAGATCTGACCGGTGAAAGTGTAGAGCCAGATAATTCAAGACGATCCAATGGTTAACGAAGCGGGAAATCCAATTTTACAGTGACAGGTTTGAGAAAAACGGGAATTGTTTTCTCTTTTCTTTTCTCTCTCTTTCACTACAAGAAAATCGCTCATTTGCGACGGCAATTTCCGTCGCAAATGGACCTTTTTACGTGGCAAATGTGAATTTGCGACGGAATTTGCGACGGACGAAGAGTCGTGGCAAAACAGCTCGTCGCAAAGCGTTTACGACGAAACTCCCCGTCGCAAATAATCCGTCGCAAAGTCGTCGCAAATCCGTCGCATATTTCCGTGGCAAAGTCGTCGCAAACTCTGACAACTTTTCGTCGCAAAGCCGTCGCAAATCCGTCGGAAATTTTAAAAAAAATTAAAAAAAATTAAATTATACATCCAAAATACTATTTAATAGTTATATCTATACATACTAATCAGTACTAATACATACTATTAAATCATAATAACTGTTTACGTACTAATACTGATATTTGGTTTATAGAATATTTCAATGAATAATAGTCTAATTGAGATTAAAAAAACAGCAATGAAGGAAATATTGGAAAGGAATATAAGAAAAAGTGTTACAGATTAATTTTCAAGACAGATGTCTGATACAACAATTACAAAATCAGCAGTTTATGTTACAAGTGTTACAAAATCAACAATTACAAAAGTGTTACGGTTTATGTTATATACAAGCATAACATAAACTCACTTAAATTTGGGTCCTTGGCCAGAACAGCATGAGCAGTTGCTTTCCTTCTCTTCCCATAGAAACAAGGACAAAGAACAACAGCACAACATGCCAAATTGCCAACAAATCCTTATGCAGAAATTTTCTCCCTACCTTTGAAAGTAAATTCACTGCAAAGAAACAAGGTGTTGTCAGAATTTACACAAATGGGAATACGAAACGCTATACCAGACAGTGCTATACCAGACAAACTTTACAATTATGGACTGAACATCAAACCAAGAAATTCATTAGTTCACAGTTCAAATGTTTCAATCAGATTGACCATTGAAAATGGATAAAAGATAATTAAAATTGTTTAAAAACAATAAAATATAAAATCAAATAAAGGTAAGGTATAAACACTTCAAGGGATTATGCACGTACCCTTGTGAATAATTGCTTTCTCCAAAAACACCTTGTGAAAATTTTGGAACTTTGAACTCGTGTTGCATTGTAGTAGCAAAAAGCTGTGCTTCTTCCTCTGATTTCATGATCATGGAACAAGGATTATGCACGTACCCATCAAAGAAATTGTTGTTTGGCTCATTGTTGTTCTCTTGGAAGCACTTTTGGCGCTTTGAACTTGGAAAGTTGTAGTCATCTTCAGGGGGTAAAATGTAATTATTATCATCAGAAGAGAGTGAAGTGAAAATGGGGTCATAATAAGCAGAAGCATAATCATCATGATGAGGGTAGAACAAACTTGTTTGGTCAAAATTGTAGGAATCATCAAAGACAGTGTTTGGAAGGAAGAGAAAAGTTTCATCATAAGCAGGGAGGTTTTGTTCAATAACTTGTGGTGCAACTATTGGTGCTTCTTCATAGAAAGTACCACTATTGGTGCTTCTTCATAGAATAGTTGAATTGAATTTGAAGATGACGAAAGCAAAAGACTTTTATTGAGAAAGAAAAGAAAGATATGAAAAGTACAAAAACTGAATGTATATAGACTCATAGAGTCACTAACTACCTCAAGCGAGTTTGTGAATGTATATAGACTCAGATTTCCCTCACTTCCCAACAAGGAACTTATTTTGTTCAAAGGATTTGAGAACTACCTTTTCTTGAGACAGATCAGAATGGATGACATCAACTCTAATATTGTCAAATGCAAGTTCACCATACAGCTCTTTGGCTCGCTCCTTGCTTTGGACCAAGACCAATACGGGAGGATTTAGACTCTACAAAATATCGAAGGCAAAAAGGTCAGCAAATGCAAGCAATTATACCATTAGAAATGAGCTAATAGGAGGGGCTATAATATTATGTTATGTGCCTTCAACAAGTCTTAGGTAGGTGTTAAAATAACAAGTATTCCAAGCCACTATATTATGTTCAAGTTCATAACACATTTAATTATATGTATGCAGCTCACAATCAGGAACAAACAAGATCAATTAATAATAGTTATTAATAATAGTTAATAATAGGAAGTACATATTATGATAAAATGCAGTGATGTTTCTAATTTCTTTTGAAAGAGACCCACACTCACTAATGCCAAGAACAACCTAATGATGAAGAAGAAAACCAAACTGACTAATAATGTTTTTATCTAAAGCATCCATCTTATACTGAAATTGTCACACTTTTTATACTGAAAATACTTCATAGTCCAAGTTCCACTCAACACTAACCACTCAGCATCAGATTCCAATTTAAGAATAAATAAATAGCAATAATGAGCACATTAGATTGATAAAATAAAACCTTACCATAGCTTCCAAAGAAATGTTATAATTAGTCTTAATTCACACACACAAAACGAAAATGTAGATAATAGTTGCTAAAAATTTATTTCAGCAGAGCATACAAGTTCCACTAGTTACGAAAGCATAAAGAAAGGACATGATAGAATTTATGAAGTACACAAGGGACATCACAAAGAAAGACGGACTTGCAATCTAACCAGTGATGTAGAAGATGGCATCTATCAAACAAAACAGCCTCGGTGCAGTTACACCTTCCTGATTCAAAGTGAAGCAATTATCAATAACTGTAGTGAATGCATGAAAATAATACAGAAAAAGGATTACTATCAAATAAGATCTTACCTTGATTTAGGCATGGCGAGGTCGACACTCTCCATAGAGTATAAACTATAAAAGCCAGGTGAAGACTTTGGAAAGAAGCATTAACTAGGGGGAAATGGAATACATCAGGGGATAGTAACTTACATCTTGTTTGACAAGGATTTACCCTACAGAACTAAAGCAGTCAGCTACATAAGATTATAAGATTATATATTACCAAACCCTTCCAACTTTTCTTTATAACTAATTATGGAATTTCACCAATTTCAAACATAAGCAAAACTTATTTCATACCTTCATATTGGATCAACAATAGACTGTGCATAGTCTGTTCATTGGAAAGAAGAGTGGTGTATTAAGCAGTGATCATAAAAGCATAGGCAAAGTGACAAACTACTATTTTCAAATGTACATAGGCACAACAAATTATGAAAAAATTAGTGAGTGATTTAAGGCTGCAAAAATTCCATACCCCATGAAGTAGTGAATGATTTAAGGTTGCAGAAATTTCTTGTCTTATTGACCATTGCAATTCAAGCTGCAATGTTACATCAATACTTAAGTCATTAACACTATCCCACTCCTGCCGAAAACACAAAATCAAATCAGAAAATTTGATCAATGAACAACAGAATTATAAATGCAGCAATTTAAGTTAACAATATCTGCAAGTTCCAAATAAAATAAAACAAAAGATAGCAGTGGCATATGGGATGCCACTTATGGCCAAGTTAATTCAAAATGTGAATTAAAATTCTAAAAGCTACAATTCTACATTATTAAAGAACCGATACTACTACCTATTTATTCAGTTGAATCTGAAGTTGAAGCCCAGAGGACTTCTCCTTATAATATTAATCAAAACCACAACAACCGTTAACACTCAGATTTTGTTCTTCTATTACTGATAAAAAATGCACCCTTAATAGTTAAAATTTCACATATATGAAACTCACTACCCTCAAAGGAAACAAAGCTACAAATATGAAGGAAAAAATACCAGAGAAGAAAGTTGCATCACTGAAATAACAACAATCAACCACAGCCTTGCTAATCAGAGAAAAAACAAAAGAGCAATAACAAACCGAAAATCCCTAAAATTGTGAAATGGTTCCTCTTCGCTAAACATCACAAAAAAATCAAAGCTTAAAATGTGGAAAATGGAAATCAGTAAAACGAAGAGGAAGGAAGAGGAAGACTGAGATGAAAAAAGGGAAAAAGGAAAGCTCACCCGCTGTATCTCTTCGAAGAGGAAGGAAGAGGAAGACAGAAATTAGGGTTTTCAATTCATGCAGAAATTGAACAATTTTCCCCAAATCAAACAATCATTAAAGAAGAGAAGAAGAACCTAAGCTGAGAAGAAGAAGAAGAACTAAAGAAGAAGAAGAAGAAGAAAGCTCGCGAACTGAAGAACTGAAGAACTGAAGAAGAAAGCTCGTTGAAGAGGGGAAGACGAAATGGTGGTGGTGAGAAGCGAAGGGCCGGCTGAGCAACGACAGGGGTGGAGACTGGTGGAGGCGGAGGCTGCGAGTGAAAGGTGAGAGGGAGAGGGAGGGGGCAGCGTGAGGGAAGCTCAAGAGGGAGAGGGAGTCTGAGAAAGAAAATAGAAAGAAGGAAACTAATAAACACGTATTTGGTGTTTAAGTGAAGATCATTTGCGACGGGCTTCTGACGGGATCTCCGTCGCAAATTGCGACCGTTTTCAAAATCCGTGGCAAACTCCAGCGGGAAATTTCGCGCCTCTTACTTTTTATACAGGCCGTCGCAAATCCGTGGCAAATTACTGACGGATTAAGCCCCGTCGCAAATGTTGGTAGCTAAAACAGGTTTTTCTTGTAGTGTTTGGTGGCTGTTCTCACTCCGAATTTCTCTATTCTCCAACCCTAAATTAATCCTCTCTATTTATAATAAGTGAGAAACATAAAGGGCTTTTCTTTCTTCTTCTTCTCTTTTTTTTTTGTGAAGCGCAGCCCCCCTTTCTTTTGATACACTCCCAATTATTACTTTTGACATAGAAACTTAATTATATACCTCTATATCTATTACAAATAATCGTAAATACTAGTTGATAAATACAAGTCATAGCTACTACGCTATTAATTTCAAACTTCTACAATTATTCTACGAGAAATCAACTTCAAAATAATTTAATTAAACTAGGGCGTTACATCAGCAAACGGCTCATACGTGGCACGTTAAGTGCCATGTTTTAACGTGCCACGTTATCATTTATTTGGGTCCAAATTCGTCCCTGACACTACAAGTTTAAAAAATGGACAAATAGGTCCCTGGCAATTTTATAAAAATGGACAAATTTGTCCCTGACTCACTTTTAAGTTTGTAGTTCAATGGACGAATTTGGCCCAAAATAAATGACAATGTGGCACTTAACATGCACGTATAAGCTGTTTGCTGACCCGCTAACGAAAATATAGACGGGGGGAAGAACGTGGCTCTTTTTACAATTGTCAGGGACCAATATGTCCCCAAAAAATTGCCAGGGACGAATTTTTCCCCCGTAGAAATTGTCAAGGACTGATTTGGGCTTTTACTCTAAATTTTTTGGGGTAGCCAATACCCAATAGCTCTACTAACCTCCGCCGCCCTTCAAAATAAGGATTTTAGTAGTGAGTGTTAGATTAAATACTCCCTTCGATCACTATTATAAGAAGATTTTTGGAGAAAATATTGGTCTCAACTATAAGAAACTATTATAGTTTCCAGTGTATATTTATCGCTTAAATACCAATTTTATCGTCACTCAATGTTTTGTCTTTTTAGTTTTCAATGAGTAGTGCACATAAATTTACGTAGAGTTAGTGGAGGGTATTTTACAGACTTAACTTTAAAAGAACAAGAATTAAATGAGCTCATTGGCATTTGTGACTTTTGTATTTTCTTCTTATAACAAGGATTAGAGGGAGTAGATAATAGAAATTTGATCAAAAAAATAGATAATAAAGTAGATTAGTCAAATACTGTGTAAGATGATTAGTTAGATTTCAAAGCATATTAATATGAAGTATTTATATTCCGATAACTTTTAACTTTTCCCCATCAAGAATCAAAAGCAAATAAATTTAACATGTAACATTTTCATGTAGGAAGTCAAAGGCAAGATAAAAAATTGACTAGCTCAAAAGTACTAAAGTGATCACAAATTTTCAACTCTTTAAGGACTATTATAAATTATTAGTAGTTTCAAGGACTAAGATGAAAAAACCCTACATTTCTGGGACGATTTAGCTAAAATCATGAAAATAAATGTTAGGAAGCTAATTAAGCTCTCTATCAATAAATCTCCTAGTAACATATATAAGTATTACATAGGAGTAAAATGTGTGTGTGTGTATTTGAATTTGGTTTCTTTCCTTTTTTGATGAAAGCCTGAAAGAGTGCATGTATACTCCTTTTGAATAAGATCTACTACACCATGAGTAATATCATTATTAGTAAGTTAACTCATCATTAACAAAATCTCAACCGGATCTCTTGGTTACGCGTCTCTATAAGGCCAAATATTTTCCTCATAGCGACTTTATGCATGCCACAAGAAAGAGTAATGGGAGCTTTGTTTGGAATAGCATATTTACGACTCAACCATTGCTAGTGGAGGGTTCTATGTGGAGTATTGGGAGTGGTAGTACTATCCGGTTGTTTGAAGATACATGGACAAAGGCGGCAATTCAGCTGCGTCCGAGGAGTGCAACTACTTTCAACCCCCTTCTTCGTGTGGATTACTTGGTTGATGAAGATCGGAAGTGTTGGAATGAGGCGGTGGTCCGTTTCACGCTGGATGGTCCCTCTAGTGAAGGGGTCTTGGCCACTCCCTTATTTCGTTGTGTGGAAAGTGATGAGGTGAGCTGACGCGGTGAACGACATGGAGGGTACTCGGTCAAGAGTGCCTATCGTTTGGATGCCCAAATTTGTCAAAATTCTCCGGTGCCTCGGGTTGATGGTTGTTGGCGTTTGCTTTGGAAATTACAAGTTCCACCGAAAGTCAAGCACTTTTTATGGCGCCTTGGGAGGAATTGTCTTCCTACTCGAGCCACTTTAATTCACCGTGGGATGGAGGTTCCTCACCTGTGTCCGTTTTGTGGTGATTCTGAGGAGAACCGGCTTCATCTTTTTGCTACTTGTGCCACGGCAACGCTGTGTTGGACAGCTCTTGGCGTGAGCCAAGTGATTTCCCGCGAGCTAGCAGCTGCGGATTCCTTTGAGGATTGGTTTTTTCATGTTTTGCAGGTTTTGACTGGTGAAACGCGTTGCCTGTGGGCGATGCATCTTTGGAGCATTTGGTCAAGTCGTAATAACATGGTTTGGAATAATGTTCGTGACTCCGCTGCTACCATAGGAGGGAATGCTCTCAATTTCTACATGGAATGGCTCTCGGCCAGACGTGCTGCTGCTCCACAGCTCCCAGGCGCGCCCTCCGCGCAGTGTGTAGGTCCGGTGGGGGGTGAGTGGCGCAGTCCACCTCCAAACTTCGTCAAATGCAATATTGATGCCGCCTTCGATGCCATTGGAAATAAGGTGGGAGTTGGGATATGCATTCGCGATGAGTTTGGCGCTCTCGTGGCCGCCAAAACACACTCCTTTTCGCCTCTTCTTGATGTCTACAAAGGCGAAGCTTATGGCTTTCTTGTTGCCGTTGCTTGGGTGCGCGAGCTTCAATTCCACAACGTCATCTTTAAGTTGGATGCTAAAGTTGTTGTTGATGACTTCAATAAAGCCCCTAGAATTGTTTCTGATTATGGTTGTCTCTTAAGAAATTGTAGGGAGGCTATGTCTTTTTTTGAACACTCTCATGTGGAGTTTGCTAGGAGAGGGGCTAACAAGGTGGCTCATACCTTAGCAGGGGTAGCCTTGTTATCAGCCCAATCTCAGTTATTTTTTGATATTCCAGCATGTATTTCCGCTACTCTTTTGAATGAAATGAATTAGTTTTTTTGCGTCAAAAAAAAAAATTAACAAAATCTCAAACATTTTAGGGACTTTGTGAGCATAGACGTACCATTATAGTCTCAACATTATGCAAGAAGCCAATTTGGTGAGTTACAAGTAAAATAGTCTTATCTTTGAAAGTTCCCATGATACATTCCTGCAACAAGATAGAAAATCAGCAACATCATCCTCTATGACGGTATTAGAAATTTAGAAATTGACTCATTAATGAAATGGTTTTGCTACTACATCAGATATTCTGATCACACGAATCCCTATTGACCCTTTAATGACTATAACAAAAAAGGACAAAGATAACGGAAGATTAACCAATGAGAATCTGTCATCTATTCTCAAACTTAGCTCCAACCAAGGTCCATCAACAGTTACAAAGCGAAAAATAGCTGAAGCAGCAAACAACCTGTAAAAGATTGAAACTGAATCCCTTGTGAGATTTACAGTTAGCTTCGTAACTGAAAGCTAACAAGCTAACTCCCTCTAACTGAAAGTGCCAGGCTGGCAGCTAACTAGGCAGTGAGTCAACTTTACATTTCCTATAGTTGACTTCACTGCTGACTATTGCAACACACTACAACTTTATACAATGCTGCTTAATACAATACTATACACTATTATTATTTCCCTAATACAACCAACCAACCACAAAGTTAGCTATCCAATAGATGCTTAGTGACAAAGGATGTTTTGTAGCTTTGAACTTCTTCTCGTGTACCATTAGAATCACTATCACTATGTTGACTATTGCTTGAAATAAGCGAAACAGTGCTTCTATTTGTTTCAATGAAGCAAAGTTTGTTTGAGTGAAAGCCAAGAAGATTTCATACATAATTATGATGAAGAGAATAGATGCTATTGTTCTCATGATATGAACAAAAGAAAGAAGTACTGTTGACATTCATTTTGTGAGACTAAAGGGTGTAAAAAAAATCAATGGGAACAAAACAAGTTAAGAGAAATGGAGAGATATTAGTATGGGGTCTCAATATAATAGAGGGAATCGAATGGGGTGGCTTCTATGGTCCACCAAGCCATCTTTCTTTTTGTGAGAGTGACTTACAATACTAAACAAAAGTTTAGTAATTTTTACTAAATTAAAATATTAAGGCTATGAGAGTAATTTCTCCATCCTCACACATTAATTATTATAATATTTATTATAAATATGTATTAAAATAAATAGCACCATCGGTCGTCAGAGCTCCACCTCCGACCACCGCGCCGGCCACCGGAGCTCCGGTCACCGACCCCGGAACTCCGGTCACCGGTCGCCGGAGCTCCGATTATCGGTCGCCGGAGCTCCGCTGCCGACCACCACTTGCAACACCACATATATATTTATTTATATATAAATAAAAAGTTTTTTTAATTAATTGACGGTTGGTAACCACAAATATGCATCTGTGGTTACTGCCAGTAACCACAGATGCATATTTGTGGTTACTCGAACCCAAAACTCTATAATTGATGATTAGTAACCATAAATATGATTCTGTGGTTACTGCCAGTAACCACTACTGCCAGTAACCACAGATGCATATTTGTGGTTACTGGAACCCAAAACTCTATAATCAAATTAATAAAAAATGTTTATTTATTAATTGATGGTTTTTTTTTTTGACCGGTATTAATTGATGGTTAATAACCACAAATATAATTCTGTGGTTACTAGCAGTAACCACAGATGCATATTTGTGGTTACTCGAACCCAAAACTCTATAATTGATGATTAGTAACCATAAATATGATTCTGTGGTTACTGCCAGTAACCACAGATGCATATTTGTGGTTACTGGAACCCAAAACTCTATAATCAAATTAATAAAAAATGTTTATTTATTAATTGATGGTTAATAACAACAAATATAATTCTGTGGTTACTGGCAGTAACCGCAGATGCATATTTGTGGTTATTGGCCGGCTGCCGGAGCTCCGGTCACCGGTCGTCGGAGCTCCGGTGTCGGCCGCTGGAGCTCCGGTCACCGGCCGTCGGAGCTCCGCCGCCGGCCGCCATTTGCAACCACCACATATATATTTTTATTATATATAATTAATAAATAAAAATAGTTTTTATTTATGGATGGTTTGAATGTATAAATTTACATTGATACCCTCTTTAATTCACATCCGTTGGATCAAATTTAATAAAAAATATCAAATCTAATGGTTGATACTAGTTTATTAATAAAAACTAAAAATTTGGTTTAGTACCCTAAGCCAAGCCCTTTTAATTTAGTAAAAATTACTAAAGTTTTGTTTAGTATTGTAAGTCACTCTCGTTAGTCACCTACAATCCAATACTCCTAGTTTTTTCCTATCATTCCGAATTTGGCCTTTAATTTTTGAATATTGAAAACCAACCCACCCCTAAATTCTGTATTTATACTGCAGACCCCATTGAAAAGGTTAAATTTTTATTTTTATTATATTAATAAATTTTGAAAAAACTTCATTTTTTTTAATTGGAAAAAAAAATTCCATCTGAGAAAAAAACTACCACTACATTTTAACGTTTTCACTGTTAAGTAAAAAAATGTTTAATTTTTTTTAAAAAAACATCGAATAACATATTGTTTTATATTTAAAAAATATTGTTAACTGTTCCAATTAAAAATTAAGAATTCATTATGACATCTACATTTAAGAAAATGAACATATAGGTTGAATTTAAATATATTTACATAATGAAAAATAAATTAACTAATAAGAGTTGGTCTTAGTAAATAAGCTCGGGTCCCATCCAACGTCTCTGGTTCGAATCTTTGTTGGGGCAAAAAACTCAGTTGGGGGAGAACCACACAGACCGGCAAAGCACGTGGCCAACTAAATTCCTCGCATAACGTAGATTAATCACTGTTAAAGCTGGTGCAAACTGCGCAATAATAACACAGTAACAAAAAAAACTATGTCAGATGTTCCTAAATTCGTTTTACTGTGAATCTTTTTAATTTACATACTAATCCTGTACTTTAGCAAATATAAATAAATAAGGTTTAAATACATGTTTAGTCTCTGCAAATATCCTTATTTTTTGATTTAGTCCCTGCAAAATAACGTTGTTAAATACGTCCCTGCAAAATAATTTTTTCTTTAAATACATCGCTGGAAAAAAATGTGATATTTTGCAGGGACGTATTTTAAAAAAAAGTTATTTTACAGGGACTAAATCAAAAAATAGGGATATTTGTAGAGACGTATTTCAAATTCCAACTTCCGAAAAAGCATATTCAGAAAAAATTATTTGCATGAACGTATTTTAAAAAAATATTTTGCAAGCACTAAATCAAAAAGTATGGATATTTGCAGGGACTAAATATATATTTAAACCAATAAAGAACTACGTAAAAAAAGTATATCCAAATAAAGATGTCAAAAACGGAAGAACAATAGGGAGGAAAGTTAAATACTTCATTTTTACTTGTAGTTATTTTCTTATTTGTTTATTAAAAAGGTCTCTCTTTGCAATTAACTAATGTAATCTATAGTATGCACCTTACAAGTAGCCCTTGAAAGATCTGGACCACATAAATAAAATAATATATATCAAGGGTATTGAACCGCTTTGTGTTTGGTACATAAAAAGATGGCTTCGTGGACCATAAAAGCCACCGAATGGGTGGCTTTGGTACATAAAAAGATGGCTTTGTGGACCATAAAAGCCACTGAATGGAATCTACTATAATCTACTATGTACCGATCTACTCTACTAACTCCAATCCAATAAACCACTTGGTAAAATAATAAACTACTTACTAGACCCTCACCCTATCACCCGTCCTTCGGACGGATTACAAAAATCCTTTTGTAGTGAACAATCTGTTATGTGGTTAAAAAGAAAATAATCATCGAACAGACGAAAGTATGGTATAGGAAAAGTAACAATAGTAAAAAAGAAGATTCATACCAATGGAACGCACTATTTTACATTTCGGAAAACCTCGTGGTATACCACATTTGAAGTACTAGATGGTGAAACAGGTGAATCATGTGCGATTAATACTTTTAGACCTTCTTTGGAGGTTACTCTTAAGAAAGCAACATACAATTGCCCATGAGAAAATACTGGACTTGCTTCAAAGATTGACCTATTTACTGTTCTATTTACTGTTCGCCATCATTGTTTATTGATAAATGTACAATCTAAATCTGCGATCAAATGGCTCTGGTCCATTTTTTTAATCTAAATCTTTAATAAAATCCTGTATTTCAAATATTTTTAGAGTAATCTCAAAATCTCAATGTATAAGTTTAAGGGAAACAAAGAAAATAATAAAAAGATCGAATTTTTACACTTGTTTCTGGATCTATCAGAGGTTATATGGTTGTAGGAATTGGTTTTTCGGAGCATGGTGTTGTTATTTTAGGTTGCGGCAAAACTTATATTTGGGTTTTTGTGTTTTACCAACATCCTGTTGGAGAAGCCAAAGATGAGGGGATTTTTGACGGAGACAATAGCAAAGATTTGAGTGATGGTGTGTGTCGAGGAAGTATTTGGAGACAGGAGACAACTGTTGATAGGGTCGACCGCCGAGGAGGTACCGGAGCTTCTGGTTATGAGTAGTGAAGTCCTTGAGGCTGGTGGTTGAAGCTATGTTGAAGTGTTTGGCTGTGAAAGCTGAAGCTGTCTAATGACACTCATCCAATCGTCCTCGTCTCTTTTCTTTTACAAGCAGCGCTTCTTTCTAAAGCTTCAATGGAGATTGCAACTCCTATTCTGGGTTTATTTTCGATAATTCTTAATTAAAATTAATAGGGTCAAAGTACAAATCACAAAGGGTATGTTTGGATAGGATGGAATGGAATGGGATGGAATGGAGTGGAGTGGAATGAGGTTCCATTGTTTGGATATTTAAAAAATGGGTGGAATGGAGTGGTAAGCAATGGAATCAATTCCATTCCATCACTTTCCACCAATTCTCTTCCCCTCCAATTTAAGGGGTATGGGATGGAATCACTCAATTTAATTAAAACACCTACTTCACTCCACTCCACTCCACTCCACTCCATCATAAAATACCCAAACAATGGAATGAAAATTTTATTCCATTCCGCTCCACTCCATTCCACTCCACTCCACTCCATTCCGCTCATTTTGAAGTATCCAAACATACCCAAAAGCTTTGTGATGCTTTGGTAATAACACAAGAAAACCGAGAAGATGGGCTATACCAGCAGGTCAAAAGTGAATTTGTGTTTGATGAGAAAATTTTGTATTTTCCCATCCAAACCGGCACCAACTATTGATATGATTCCATAAATCAAGATTTGTATCAAAGAGAGAAATGATCGGAGCGACTTGACCCAATACTTTGGTGCGCCGTTTCGTTCCATTGCCGTAATCTCCCGCATCTGCTCTCGCGTCGTCGCAGTCATTGCGCTGTCGTGCGCTCCGGTGCTGTTCTAGATTCTGATTTCATCGTTGTTTGTGTTCTATTTCGCGATTATGGGTGTTTGATCTAGTCTTGTTCCACATCGATTCGGGGTTTCGTGGATCTTCTATTCGTTTGGATCGTTATGTTTTTCTTCGTTCTGGACTGTGTTGCGTTTGGACTCGTGGATCTGGTCTTCGTTTTCATTGGTATGCACTTCGTTTCATTGGATCTGGTCTTCGTTTTTCTGCAATTCAGTTTCTGATCTACGTTTCTCCGGTTTTGTGGCGTTGTTAAGTCCCATTGGGTGTTGTTCTGTCTTCGTGGATCTGCAATCTGATTTTTCCTGGTGTTTGTTGGGTTCCGTTTGGGTTGTCTTTGCTGATTGGCTTGCGTTAACTCAGGTTCTTTGTCGTCTTGTGATTCTGAATTTTGTGATATGCGATGAGAGGAGCTACAAGTGGCGGTCGATATCACCATCATTACCGGCGGGAAGGCGATCTGATTCCCAAGAGAGACAACAAAGGGCGAGAGCTAGAAGGGTGGAAGGTTGTGCAATCAAAGTGGCTGAAGAAGATTGATATTGCATCTAAGGTCAAGTTGGATGATGAGGAGAGGAGAAGGTTGGTATCGTTCTATTTCACCAATTTTCCGGATTCTCTCAAGGTCTGGGATATGTTTCATCTCTTTTCCATTCATGGGAGAGTTATGGAGGTTGTGATTCCGGGGTTGAAGGAAAGGCGGAGGAAAAGATTTGGTTTTGTGAGGTTTAAGGATGTGAAGGATCCAGAATTGGTGGCGATCAAGCTCGACAATGTCTTCATTAGAGGGATCAAGCTTCATGTTAATATGCCAAGGTTCGATCGTGAAGTAAGAGTTGAAGTGGGGGCTAAGTAGGTGCTAGTTGAACGAGAATGCGGGACTAAAAAGGTGTTAGGTGAATGTGATCGTGGATCTATTGGTGTATCGAGGAAGAAGTTGGGCATCAAAAATCAACCTGAGATAGTGAACAAGGTTTGGGTGAAGAAGAGGGACAATGTTGTTAAAGATGATTGGGGATGTCTTTTTTCTTTCAATGCTGAAGATGACACGATGGCTCGATTGAGGAAAGTTATGGTGGGAGAGGTGTTATGGCCGGGTAAAGTCTTATGCCATTCAAGAAGAGTTTGATATGCAAGGTGTTTTTTCGATTAAAGCAACACCTTTGGGTGCAAATTGGGTTCTCTTAGAAGGAGCCAAAGATGAAGAAGACTTCATGGAGTTTGTTGAGGAAGCAAAAGATTGGTTATTTCAATGGTTCCGTTGGATTCGCCCATGGAAACCAGAGGATGTTGATCGTGAGCACGTAGCTTGGATTAGATGTTTTGGGGTTCCGGTGCATGCTTGGGACGGTGATTTCTTTTCTAAATTATCAGAGCATGTAGGTACTTACTTATATTCAGACGACAAAACTGAGAGGAAGAAGTCGTTGGATGTTGCTAGGGTGTTAATTCGAACTAAGTCTATGGAGTCCTTGTCTAAGACCGTTACGGTGAGTATTAATGATGCTCTTTATCCGATTAAGATTGTGGAAGATTGGTGTGGGCCTCTTCAATGGAGTCAACCGGTGGAGAAAGATTATAAATCTGAAGAGTCCTCTGATTCCGAATGTTGGTCTATGGAGGAGGAGTGGCGTGATGTTGAAGGTGTTGAAGGAGGAGGTCTCGATGATGATTTTGAGGAGGATGATGTTGGTGGTGATGATGATTTAGATTGTAACGCCCTACGTTTGCCTAAGTATGTTTAGAAATTTTGTTAAATTAATTTCCATAAGATAATTGTAGAAATCGGAATTTATTTGAATAGATCATTGAATAAGCTTCGAAACGCATCTTAGAACACCTAAATCGGGTTCCTGGTTCAAAAGTTATGATCAAAATGAGTTTCAGCACGTTTCTGGCGCTGGAATGGCGCCTACGCGCCACTCTGCGCTCACAATTGTGCATGTCCCTGTCCTGTGGCGCGAATCCTGCGCCTGCACGTTGCTGCGCGTGTCCTGGCGCTGGGCACTGCGCGTGGCTCTGCGCGGTGTTGCTGTGCACTGCGCGTGGCGCTGTGCGTATTCCTGCGCGTGGCTGGCGCCTGCGCGCCAGTTTTTCCTATATATGCAGTTTTTCAGCGCAAATTAGGGTTTTGTGCGCCGTTTTCACTCCTTTTCGAGGTTTTTCGCCATTCCACTTCCAATTTTCGAAATTTACTTCAACCTTTGAGAACTCTAGCCTGGGTTTTGGATTAAGAGGGTCAATTCTACTGCAATTTCTTTCCGGTTCGTGATCGTCTTGTGTCGTCGCCGTTGTAGGACATTCGCTGTGATCGAGAATCAAAGAGCGAAGCTAGGAGAGGAACTTGCACCATTTATTTTCCAGGTAAGGGTGGGGTTCTGACCTTATAACGGTATATATGAACGATGTGTATGTGGGGTTCGGGTAGTATAGATTACCGCATTTGTATATATATGTTAACGCACATGAATTGTTCGATGAATTGTTTATATGTTGTTGAGTGTATAAAATGCTTATATATATTTAACGCACATTAGATGTTCGATGAATTGTTTATATGTTGTTGTGTGTATGAAATGTTTTCAATGTGTTTAATACTCACGAAATGCTCGATGGAATTAACATATGTGTTGCTAGTTTCGATTGGAATGAATGATAAAATGAACTATTGCTGTTGTTCCAAATGTGACGTATGTAATATATATATATATATATATATATATATATATATATATATATATATTGGTGATGTTGAAAAAGTGGTGATGAATTACAGGTGATGATATAAATATTGAATGCCTCTGTTATTGGCAATGATTGTGAGTAGAGGCCCATGGCCACATGATGTGCGTATGATCTGTTGAGTATTTGTGCATTGCTGTTAAAGGTGAGTTTGGTCAGTCCATGGCATGCATTGCATTATGTTGAATATGAAAAAACGGTGATGGGAGTTTTACTCCAAAGTGGTGATGATTAGCCCCTATTTACAGGCAGCGGTGATGATTTTTGACGATGGGAGCTTTGCTCCAAATGGTACCACATGCATATGCACGGTCGGTGTCACATCCTGCATGTTGTGTTATGACGTTTTCGATGAATTGTTTTCTGTACTAGGATAAGTAATTGTTGCCTTTCTGTACTCTGATAATTCATTGCTGTCTTCTGTACTCTGATGATTGACTTTTGTCGTGGTAGTTATATGCTATCTGTAATACACATACTGTTTTTCATCTATACCCTTATGTGGTTTCGATATCTCACCCCTTCTGTTTGAATGTTACCCCTATGCGGTAACGTGCAGGTAGTTATGAATGAAGGCGAAGGCTCTTCATAGGTCGTGTCGGTGTCGCCTCTGATACGTAACACTTGGGGAGGGGATGAACACTGTTTTTATGTTAATTGTTTTATTGCACTATTTGTTTAGAACGAAAAGTTATGTCCTTTGATTTTTAGTCGAATTTTGGAATGCTAGTTGGAATTTTGTGGTGTTTAATTCAATTGAGATGTTATCATGTTTTGACGATAACTTATAAATGAGTACGTGATGATTGGTTATTGAAATGTCGAATGTGGCACTCCAATGCCTATTTTAAGTTTGTATTCCGCACTCCGATGTTATTAAATAAATGGGTAGTTTGGGGTGTTACATAGATGCTAATATGTCTCAGCATCAATCTAGGAGTAACGGTTTGAATTGCATTGATAAGGCAACAATGGCAAATAATGATAAAACATCAACGGCTCTTTCTGAAGGGGTTTTTGCGTCAAGTGACAATGGTAATGATTTGAATACCTTTTCAAAGTCAGAATCAAGATCTACTAGGGTCAACGACACATTTAGCTCTAATATGGTCAAGGCTCACGATTTATCTTTGGGCTTAGATGGAGAGTCTGAGGGGGGAGAGTTGAGAAGGGGGTGATGTCATCAGCTGAACCCGTTAATGTTAGTAGGCCCAGCGTAAGCCCAATTTTAGAACTTCCTTCAATCCAGGTGGAACCAATCCCTATGGACCCTGTTGAGAATCGGGTCTTTACCAGAAAAGAAAGGAAGTATCTCAGTGTGTCTTTTACCAAAGAAGATGAGAGCTGGATTTAAGCCACAGAAGGTGGTGCACAATCTTGCGGAGGTTTTCGACAAGGAGTTCCATGGTTCTCAGGCGCCGGAGGTGGAAGAGAGGGCCAATTCGTCATCACTGTTATCGGCAGGAGCGGTGTTATGTGATGGGTCTATAGCCAGTTCTGATATTAGAGGTTGTAATAACAAATTTTGGGCTTTACTGAGCAAGGCGGTGGCGCGCCGTGTGTGGGAGACAGCGAAAAATTTAGGGGTGGAAGGAATCAGGCCAGAGGAAGTTTATATTGAAGAAATTTCTCAAGGAGAGAAGGGAGATGAGGGTAGCAAGGAAGAAGGGGAAGAATGTAGCTGGTTCCCGATGATTATTTTATCTCTCAATATGCGTGGGTGGGGTGACAGAGCTAAACGTCGTCACTTGAGATCGTTAATTTTTACAGGTAACTTTAATTTCATTTGTTTACAGAAAACTAAGAGGGAGAATTTGGAGGAAAATCAAATTAGTCAATTGTGGGGTAATCATTTGTTTGAGTATGTCGTTAAATTGGCTAATGGTCAGTCTGGTGGCTTATTATCATCTTGGGTGGCTGGTTCATGTGATTTTAAGTTCTCGTTTATGGGTACAGGGTATATTGGGGTGGCTTTGAATGTTGATAATTATTTGTTGTATGTGGTAAATGTTTATGCGTCTTGCTATTTGAATGGGAAACATCAGGGGTGGGAGGAATTGAAAGCGTATAAACAGTCTCTTGATGTTGGGGACTGGTGTCTGGTTGGAGATTTTAATTGTGTCACAAGAGTTGAGGAAAGGAAAGGTATAAGGGAAAGGGGGTCTATTCAGGAAATTAACGAGTTTAATGCTTTTATTTCGGATATGGATTTACTTGATGTCTCAGTTACTGGTAATGTTTTTTCTTGGTTTTGCTCGGATGGGATTTCTATGAGTAGACTGGATAGGTTCCTTATTTCTCCTAATTTGGTTGATAAGTGGAACATCTCAGGTTAATGGATAGGGAAGAGGAATATCTCTGATCACTGCCCTATTTGGTTGCTCAGATCTACTGTGGATTGGGGCCCGAAACCTTTTCGGTTTGTTAATGCTTGGTTTCACCATGCTAAGTTTAAAGAGTTTGTTAAGGATAGTTGGTCTCAAATTCAGGTTTCTGGGAATAAAGCTTATGTTCTTAAGGAGAAAATAAGATGTTGAAAGAGAAGTTGCGAGTGTGGAACAAAGAGGTGTTTGGAGTGGTTGACTTGAATATAGAGGAGGAGGTCAAGGAGTTGAATAACTTAGATCTAATGCTCATTGAGCATTGGGATGAGGCCCCAGTTTCTAAAAGAAAGGAAGTCTCTGTGTCATTTTGGAAGCAAATCAGATTGAAGGAAAGTATTCTTCATCAAAAGAGTAGGGCGCGTTGAATCAAAGAGGGAGACGTGAATTCTAAATATTTTCATTCTATGTTAAAATTTAAAAAGAGGAGAAATATTCTAAAGTTGTTAGATGATGAGGGAAGGCTTATTGAAGATGTTTTTGTGGTTAAAGATAGGGTGAAGAATTTTTTTCAAAATGGTTTTACGGAGCCGCTGTATGGAAGACCTGTGTTGAATGATACGATGTTTAATCAAATCTCTTTGGAAGCGAATGATTCTCTGGTCATGCCTTTCGAAGAGGATGAGATTAGGGAGGGGATTTGGAGCTGTGATGGAGATAAAAGCCCGAGTCCTGATGGATTTAATTTGAGGTTCTTTAAGGAGAATTGGGATTGGTTGAAGTATGACATTGTGGGAGTTTTTTCAGAATTCTACGCCAAGGCTCACATTCCTTAAGCGTTCTCGGTCTGTTTCCTTACTATCATTCCCAAAAATGATCATCCTCAAGGGTTGGGGGAGTATAGGCCCATTTGTCTAACTGGGAGCATCTATAAGATTCTTTCAAAGGTGTTGGCAAATAGGTTAAAGAAGGTTCTTCACTTGGTGATTTCTGAGTGTCAGTCCTTTTCTTGGTGGTCGAAATATTCATGATGGGGTAGTGATTGTTAATGAGCTAGTTGATTTGGCGAAGCGTAATAAGGAGGAGTGCATGTTCTTTAAAGTGGATTTTGAGAAAGCTTATGACACCGTCTCTTGGTCGTTCCTCTTTGATATGTTAGCTAAGTTCGGGTTTGATCTTAAGTGGATTCGTTGGATTAGAGCGTGTGCGTCTTCTTCTTCTTTATTGGTTTTGGCCAACGGAAGCCCAACTCATGATTTCTTGGTGCAAAGGGGGTTGCGTTAGGGGGATCCTCTATCTCCTTTTTTATTCTTCTTAGTGGCTAAGGGTCTTGCTCGATTGGTGGATAAGGCGGTGGGGGTTCGGGTCTTTGAGGGGTTTGTAATTAACGAAAACCTTAGTTATTCGCTTGTTCAGTTTGCTGATGATACCGTTCTTATTGGAAAGCCGTCTTGGAATAACCTTTGGGGTCTTAAATCAGATACTTTTTTGGAGCAAGCTTCCGTTTTCCTTCATTGTAGGTTGGAATCCATTCCGTTTAACTTTATTGGCATTCTTGCGGGTGCTAATCCGAGGCGAAAAGGGACTTGGAATCCGGTTTTGCAAAAGTTTCGGTCTAGGCTGGCATCTTGGAAGGGGCGCAGTTTATCTATATGAGGTCGGGTTACGCTGATTAACTCGGTTCTTAGTAGTTTACCTTTGTATTTCTTCTCTTTTTACAAAGCACCAAAAGTGGTTATTAGGGAGATGATAAAGATTCAAAGAGATTTCCTTTGGGGAGTTAAGGAGGACGCGAGAGGTATGTATGTATTGGGTGGCTTGGGATAAGGTTTGTAGGGAGAAAAATGAGGGAGGTCTTGGTATCAAAAACATAGAGAATTTCAATATTTCCTTATTGTCAAAATGGAAGTGGCGCTTTTTGGTGGATGAGAATGCAAATTGGAGAGGTCTATTAAGTCATAGATATGGTGAGTTGTCGGGATTTATGTCTAGTGATTCCGTCAGGACTATGAGATCGGATTCTTTGTGGTGGAGGGATCTTTGTATTGTTGGTAAAGAAGAAGCGGGGGACGATTGGTTCAAAGATCGTATTCGGAGAGGATTGGGCAGTGGTGACGGGGTTAAACTTTGGAAACATCATTGGATTGGTCACGAACCGTTGTCTATCGTGTTTCCTAATTTATTTGCAGGATGTGTTGATAAGGATCTCACTGTGGCTGAAGCTGGTCGTTGGAGACGAGATGTTTGGAGTTGGAATTTTTTTATCTAATATTGCAGGTTGTCATCTTTGTGTTCAAGAAGCTGCAGTTTTGGCGGATATTTTGCGTGAAGTTTCTCCGATTCGAGGTAAATCTAATTGTTGGAAATGGATTCTAACTCATGATAAATTGTTTTCGGTTAGTTCTTGTTATTTACAGATGCAGAGCGTTTCGCAAGCGACTGTCTTACCCCCTCTGCTATCAGCCAGAATTGAAGCCGTGTGGCAAACAGATGTTCCGTCGAAAATTAAGCTATTCGGTTGGCGTATGCTTGTCTCGGCTCTTCCTCTTCGCTTTTCTTTGCTACATCGAAACATTATTCATTCTATGGAGGAGGCGGCCTGTGCCTTTTGTCAGAATAATTTTGAAGATTTGGACCATCTTTTCGTGGGGTGTGATTTGGCTAGAATGGTGTGGAAAAAGGTGGAGTTATGGCTTGGTGTGGACCATATCGTTGAGGAGACTTTGATGGAGCATTTTGATTCCTTCGCAAAAGTGTTTATCGGCAAGAAATCTAAGAAGATTAGACACCTTATTTGGCTGGCCTCGTGTTGGAGTATTTGGTTGACTAGAAATAATCTTATTTTCAAGGGGGAAGAATCGGATTTAGACTCGATTGTTTATCATATTAAAAAATTTAGAAAAGTGCAACGTGGTTTCACATCTTAGCGACTGTTAAATGGCATGTGAGTGACCGAGAGATGTTGCTAGAATCGCTCTAACAAAACGGTAGACCATTTTAAAGCAGAAAAATAATTATATATAAAAGTATAACAAAACGGTAGACAAGAAGGAAAATAAAGAGATTCAATATTAAATTAAAAAATAATGATTATAAATTAAATGTTAGAAAAACCCGTAACACTTAAAGGTACTAAACTCCTCAACAAAAAACAGCTAATGAATAAAAAGCTAATTAAGAGACAAATGTGGGATTTTTGGGCGGGGAGATGTTCATAGAAGTTCATCAAATGGCTAAACAAAGCTTGTTTCCTTATTTTTTTTTGCTATCACTATAGCTTGTTTCCTTGCTTCCACTTCTTGAGGAAACAAAAGTTGTATTGTGTTCCAGACAATGAGGTTCACAATAGGGTTTAAGTTACGGGGCGGTCGAACTTTGCTACAAAATATAAACATGAAGAATAGATTAACTACCAATGTAATATGTTTGTTGAATATAAAACTCATATGCTATTTTATAAAACTAACCACAAGGATCGCCGACACTTGGGACACTTCAGACATTTTTTCTTTTGGTCACACAGCCGTGCAGAAAATTGCAGGCATCTTCTACAAAAGCTGCAAAGTTATAAATTTTCAATCAAACGCATGAATTGGTTGAATTTGTATGTAGAAATTAAAGTTAATCATTAATTTCACCTCTAAACTTTCACCCTCTCCTACTTGAGGAGAACAAAACTAATGAGTACTTTCTTTTATAAGTAGCCTAATGTTAATTAGTGTTGTCAATGGCAGATGGCGGTTTATGGCGGAGAGCCAAAAATCCGCCATTTTAGGCCGCCATAAAAAGCCGCCATAGACCGCCATCCTTCACAAATTGGCCATGGCAGTTTGAAAGAAATCTGCCATGGCCGCTATTTGACAACACTGATGTTAATCATACTGGTTGCCCCTCAGACAGAGACACCAACACTTCGAGAGCTTATAATTTCTAATATAATACATTTACAAAGACTAATGGAATGGAAAATGCGACAAGTCATCTTGAGGAAAAGTAAGAATACTATTGATCTTTTTTTTTAAAAAAAAATGATAAATTAGTAATTATAACTAAGTTTAACTACATATTTAGTCCCTACAAATATCCCTGTTTTTCAATTTAGTCCCTGTAAAATTATTTTTTTAAATATGTCCCTGCAAAATAACTTTTTTTAAATACGTCCCTACAAAAGTAGGAATTTGAAATACGTCCCTACAAATATCCTTGTTTTTCGATTTAGTCCCTGCAAAATAACTTTTTTTTCAAATACATCCCTACAAATTTTCAAAAAAAAAATCTCTAAGGACTTATTTAGAAAAAAAATATTTTGCAAGGACGTACATAGGAAAATATTTTGCAAGGACGTACATAGGAAAAAAAATATTCTCTCCTGTTCAATAACAAAACATAAATAACAATGTGACACAAGAAAGCAAAACAGATATGAATCAAAGCAACAAAATGTCAATTACCTACTGCTACTTGTTTTTGTTCTCTAAATTTTAATTCTGCACTTGCAATCCTGTGGACAAAGGGGGGAAATACGGTTAGATGTCAAGATATTATAATGTAGGAAATATTAATCTATCGTTGTCAGTCACAAAAAAGGGGAATGCAAAAAAAATTGATATGCGAAATACAAAAAAAGTCGCAAGTTACTATATATGAGAAATGCTACTAACACTCTCTCTATCACTCTCTTTTAAACACTCTCTTTTTTATTGGGCCACATCACCCCATTTTATAATTTGGTAAATTGGTGACCGGTGCACCCTTTACTAATTTGCAAACACCTTTTTTTTTTTTGTATGGGGGCATATGAAACGACTTCTCTCATCCCAGAGCAAGAGGAGAATGAGTTGCTGATGGGTAAATCCAGAACTCTTCAAGAGGAAAACGAAGAGACTGTGAATCAAAGTTCCAATGGCAAAATGCATGAATTGAAAATGAAACTTTAATTGTTGAAATACCAAAAGGAAGATCTCAGATGTCAATTTGTGGGGTTATAGAAGAATAAGGATGGATTGATTAAAGATGTGGAAAGATCCAATATTCCAATTAAATGGTTTTTATGCTTCAAGAAGAAAAATGAGACGAAAATCATCAGGATCCAAAAATGAGTTGCAACAAATGAGATGAAAATCATCAGGATCCAAAAATGAGTTGCAACAAAAGGGCTTGGCAGAAAACAAAAGTGCAGTCCAAAATCGAATTAGAAAGATATTCATGTGATGATATCCACAGCCATCGATGCTGCGACCATTGTTCGTGTATCCTGTTGCCGAAGGTTTATTGTGTCAGATACTCAGATCTAAAAAATCAAAGGGGTAGGAGCTGGGAAGAAGATGACTTACGTTGATGTTAAAAAGAATAAAAAATAGTTTTTAATTTAACTGACCGGGAGAACCAGTAAACCAGTCAACAAATTATAAAATGGGGTGATGTGGCCCAATAGAAAGGAGAGTGTTTAAAAGAGAGTGATAGAGTGAGTGTTAGTAGCATTTCTCTACTATATATAGAGAGTAACTATACTAACACTGCTAAATAGGATATCGCCGCAATAACCACCATAGATATAGGAGAACAAAAAAATTGCCAAAATTGATATAGTGCAAATAGGGGTCGGTAAAGACCCATTTCCAAGCCAAAGTCTGACCTATTACATGTTATTGGCCCATTTTTAGGCCTAGCTGGCCTTTTTATAGGCCTCATAAAACCTCAAGGGCATGGCTTTGTACACAGCCATCCCTACTCATTGAACACGCCTTGACCATGTGAAATGACCAAAAGGCCATTAATGAAAGTTGCGTTTTGGAATGTTACGGACAGTGGCATCCGTAAGGTGTTATTTATTGTTGTCACACACCCTTTGGCAAATTTGCAACATAAGAATAAATATAACCGAATCGTTACAGTTGCCCGTGTCCGAAAGTAAAAATTATGCTGTTAGGAATAAAGGCAGTTACGCATCAACGATGCAGATTTGACCAACATTTTAGATCAACGGCGTACATTTAGTCAAAGGTGTTAAAAAAAATTGGGTGGTGAAATTCACGCAAGTAATTGTGCCCTAACGGATAAAAATTAAACGGCCCAGATTTGTGATCGAAAGTATTTAATAAATCTTCATTCGAGTAATAAACGGGAAAAAAATTCATGTTTACAAAATAGCTTCAAATCTACTATATTCGAATAAGGCCAAAATATCAATATATGATTGAATAAAAATTAACGCAAAACTAATCGTGCGCGCAGGGGGGAAGATTTACACTGAAAGAGACCAAGTTGGTCCCTGCTTGTGTGCGCGAGGAAGTCCCTCCTACTTGCTTGTTTACAAGCTCTCATTAAGTTTTGATATATAAAGACTTTGGAAAGTCCAAAATCAAGCAATGTGGGACTTCTCACTTTTGAAATATTCGTTATTTTTCACAAAAACACAACATTTTTTTCTCCATTTTTTCTCTCTTCTCTCAAATTTTTTTCTCCTTTTCTTTTTAAATATTTCGGTTGACATTGACTGAATGTGTTAAAATCAAAATTTTGGGGTGCGTCTCAAAAAAAATACTCCTACGGTTGCTCTCAACCGAAACCATTCGGTTGCCCTTAACCGAATTGGTGAAAACATTGCACACCACTAAGGGGTATTTTTGGAATATTTAGAGGTAAGGGGTTTGTTGAGAGCAGGGACGGGTGTGTACAAAACCGTGCCCAACCTTAAAGCCAACTTAAAAGCCTTTTTAACATTAAAGGCTATGTAAGCAATGGTAATTATTTCTCTCACAGTAACTTAAGTTGTCATTTCCTACGTCGTATAAGTTGTTAATGAATCTTTTAAGTTGATAGCTATCCATTTCACTCATGTGTGTTCATGGTTCAATTACAGAATCATCAAAAAATAGTAAATAAAAAATTAGGAAGAAAAAAAATACCATTGCTCCTTGCTCAAAATGATATTACTTGGAAGCGTATCATTCCTAATAGCAACTTTCCATGCTTCCACTTCTCGAGGAAACAAGAGTTGTATTATGTTCCAAATAACCATGTTCACTTTCAAATTGCACGATCGAACTTCCCTACAAGATATCAAAATGAAAAATATATGAACTGCCAATATTATATGTCTGTTTAATATAAAACTTATATGCAAATTTGTAAAACTAACCCTATGTATTCGAGACACGTGGGACAATTTCCATCCCACTTTAGAGCAAGTTTCAGACATTCTCTACAAAAGCTGCAAAATTGTAAGTATTCAATCATAACTCCATGAATTCATATATAGAAATTAAGAGTTAAACCTTAATTTCGTCTCTAACCTTTCTCCAACTTCATGTAAACGAAACCAATTAGTACTTACTTTTACAAGTAGTCCTAATGTTTGTCACACCAATTGGACACAACCACTACACTTCAGGATTTATATTTTCTCAAATAATAATCGATATCTACTTGTCCTGTAACCAAAATATCTACTTGTATGTGTCCTTGTCATGTTCGATTTGTGTTGCAATTTGTGATGGTGTTTCATAATTAAAACATTTACAAGACCAATGGAATGGAAAATGTGACAACCTTCATCCCCTTTACATGGCTAACAATAAGATACAACACTCATAGTAAAAAAAAAAAAAGTTACAGAGGGAAGATGAAAGACTTGCTAAAGAGCATGATTGGTGAAGATTAAGAAGCATTTCTTAACTTATGTTAATCAATACCCAAATTATTAAATCCATAAAAGTTGGCTTTGATCTATTGTGGACTAAAAGTTGAAGCATATACAAAAATAAAAAAACTCAATATTTGTAGTGACTAAAAACATTTGATAATATAATATACGTCACTTTAAATTTAGAGTTCCATATGCTTTCATAAAACTAATACCCAAGTTATTATTCAATGCTCTTTTACTACTAGGACATGTTATTAATCAATGCTTTCATAAGACTATGAATTCATGGGAACATAGCTATGGGAACACAGCTCCAGAGTCCGAAACAGGGTGTGTTCATTATACAATGTGTATGGTTCTTGTTTTTTTATTCAATGGATTAACATTTCTTCAAGCATTCACCTTCAATTGCACTCATTTTATAAAATATCTATCAAACAAATCTTATGTAAGAATATATCCTTTAATAGAAAGGTTTCTTATTATTTGTTTACTTTATATAATAATAATAAATAGATAGATACTACATTAAAACTATTATACCAAACAAGTTTTTTTATTTTTCAATTTCCAATAGATAATAAATAGATAGATACTACATATGTTTACCAAACAGATTTTCTTTTATTTTTCTAAAAAAGAATTTGCACTTTTCAAAAATTGTTTTATCGAAAGATATCTCAGTTAGTAAGACGTTTCTCTATACCTAAAGGATTGTGTCTTGAGTCAAATCGAGGAAAAGTAAGAATACTACTGATCTTTTTTCTAAGGAAAAAATATTGATAAATTGGTAACAAAAACTTAGAATGAGGGTGTTCTTTGCTGTTGGATATAATACCTGTGACCACACCAAGTGCTTGTTGGCTCGTAACATATCTCCAAACAAAACTGTCAACAAGTGTAAACAAAATTACCATATAAAATATTCCAACATTAATATGAATTTAAAACAATATTGTTTCAGAAATATCACAAGAATCATACTGCACAAGAAAATTGCTCTCTTAGTTTAAAGATCCAGGATGGAAGATCATCACTCTCATTGATCAATTTATTCTCTCCTACTCTACCGCCTTCACTTTCACAATATTTCATCTTTTTCTCGCTATCTGTTCATAGTTCATTAACATCACCACATGAATAACAAGGTGACACAAGAAAGCAAAACAAATATGAATCAAAGCAACAAAATGTCAGTGACCTTTTGGAGAAATTTGTTCTTCATCAAGATCACAAACAACTACCATATTTGAATGTGGTCTTATCTCAGCTTTGCGTTTCTTTTGGTTTATGCGCCTGCGCTTTTGTTTTTCACTAAGCACCATATTTGAATGTGGACTTATCTTAAGTTTGCGTTTCTTTCGGTTTCTGCACCTGCGCTTTTGTTTTCCATTAAGCACCATTATTTTTTTGTTTGTTCTCCACTAAATACTGTTACAAATATTAATTTTGCACCTGCAAACCTGTTGAGAAACGCGGCAATTAGGGTAAATTGGTGTAAATGGGTGCAGATACATCATGACCTTCTCTACCCCATGTAGAGTTTTTGCCTCTATGGCAATCGATCTCTACCCCAGTGTTATCAATAGCGGACGGCGGTTTATGGCGGAGACCCAAAAATCCGCCATAAAAATATGGGGGCGGACGCCATGGCGGACCTATTTTTGTAAAAAAATTTAAAAAATATATATGCTAAATACACATACAAAAAACACTAAAAAATTTAAAAAAAAATATCCAAAAGCCTATCAATAAATGTCAAATTGTCATAAGCAACTAAGGACCACTTCAAATTAGTCTCCATCAAATTGTCATAAGCAATTAAGAAGTCTAAGACATCAAAATTACAACAAAATCATAACCACTTCAACAAACTTAACAAAATGAAATGGAACAAACAGAAATTTTAAAAAACAACATTCCAGCAGCAACCAACAACATTCAGTACAAACAGAAATTTTAAAAAGAAAAGGAACATATAAATAAAATAAATAACAGCATATAAAAAACAAATACTTTAAGAAAATAAAAAAAATAGTGACAAGAAGTAGCTAGTTATTGAACAGAGAGAGAGACACGCAATGATCAGGAAAGAAAGAAAGAAAAAAAAAGAGTTGAATAGAGAAGAGGAAACCGAGACGAGAGGAAGAGACAAGAGAGGAGAAGAGACGAATCTGTGGTGTCTGCTGGTGGTTGTGCGCTGCTGCTGCTGCTGGTGGTGCGCCGTCGTCAGTCGCTGGTGGTGAAGTCCAGCAAGTCGCCAAAGTGAGGAGGAATACGATGGAAAAGAAAAGCGAGAGGGAAGGTACAGTGAGAGAGAGATTTAGGGTTTTGTTTTTAACAATTGGGTCACATTTGGGCCTATTTCGGGTCGGGTTCATGACCCAAACACAGATTTTTTTTAAAAAAACGTGTTTTTTTAGGAATCACCCATTTCGTCCGCCATAACCCGCCACGCCGCTGCGACCGCCACACAACTAACGGCCGCCATAGCGCCGTCATTGGCACAACGCCAGAAAACGGGTTTCGCATGGCGGGCTCCCCAAATTCCGCCACGCCATTCCGCCATGGCGCCGCCATAACCGCCATTTGATAACACTGCTCTACCCCATGTAGAGTTTTTGCCTCTATGGGAATCGAACCATGTACTATTGGTCTCAAGTACATGTTCAATGCATTCTCACTACCAATTGAGCCAGCAGCCTACCCAAAACTGTACATAATCTTTTGATACCACTATCTAATATATCATAATTATATTGATGGATTATCGACAAAACTGAATCAATAGGATAGAGAAGGGGTATCAAAATAGTATTGGATTCAAGAAAAACATTAAAAATATATAGATTTATGATTCCAGTAAGAATCTAATCTAACCTCTACTGTTACTGGTATTCTGAAAACAACGTCCACCAGAAAAATAAAACTTTTTCCATCATAATTATCTAAAGTAGTAAGTTTTTAATAAAAAAAACCCAGCAGAGATTTCTATTCTGATTCAGTTACACGAAATCGAAAAAGAGCAGAACAGAGCGAGAGAGAAAAAAACTGGTTTAGATGTTACCTGTAAGGACTAAGGACCTAGAAGAACACGCAAGGACGCTGGGAGAGAAGAGAAGTCGCTGCCGCGAGAGATCTAAGTGAGGCGTGATTGCGGCTGTCGTGGAATGCGTTAGAGACAGAAACCCTGCTTCTAGAATGAGAAAACCTAGTACTAAGTGGAATAGATTTGGTCTTGTAATTTGAAGCCGAGATGGGATCTAAGTCGTATATATAGTAGGCTTAAATTCTCTTTTTTTCCCTATTTTATTCAATATGCAATTTTGATCCCCTATTTTAGGCTTTTAATAAACATACCCCCATCAATCGCACTCATACCCCCATATTTCCTAAAATCCCAAAATACCCTTTACTTTTTAATAAAAACCAAAAGAAATTCCCTAAATTTATCTCTAAATTAAGTTTGGAAAATTAAAAAAACAAATTTCCGAATTTAGACCTAAATTCCGTTTGGAAATCGAAAAAAATTAAAATATAAACCGAATTTAGAGCTAAATTCGGGAAATATCACATCTATGCTTTACGGATGATCTCATGGTGTTCAGCAATGGTGACTTAGAATCTATTGCCATTATTGGAAAAAAAAATCCATACCCCATAAAATGCAAACCGAATTTAGGTCCTAAATTCGGATATATAGAAGAAATTAATTTTTAATTTTTTTTTATTTAAAAAATCATTATTATTACGATAAATATCAATAAATTATGAAACTCACTAATCTACGATAACGATAATAAACGAAACAACGAAAACGACTTAAAAATTATGAAACTCGCTAAAATACGGTAACCATAATCATAGTTATCAGAACCGGACCGGACCGGCCGGTCGGACCGGTCCGACCGGGACCCGGTGCCCTTCCCGGGCCGGACAGTGTGCAGAACCGGATATGCAATTGGACCGGATGACCCGGCCGGGTCGATGATAAACCCGGTGGTCCGACCGGTCACATGACCCGGGTCGGGTTGCACGTTCCCTGATTTTAACCGGTCCGACCGGGACCCGGTGCCCTTCCCGGGCCGGACAGTGTGCAGAACCGGATATGCAATTGGACCGGATGACCCGGCCGGGTCGATGATAAACCCGGTGGTCCGACCGGTTACATGACCCGGGTCGGGTTGCACGTTCCCTGATTTTAGTTTTTTTTTTTTTTTTTGAGATTAGTTTTTTTTTTGTTGGAACCTCCCATTTTCGCAGAATTTAGTTTTTTTTTTTTTAAGCTTCTAGTTTAGAAATGAAACAAAACATTTTTTATTACTTAAAAATCTCCAAAGTGGGAATCGAACTTGAGACCTGTAGGTGAGTAATAGCAAGCATTACCACTACACTACAAACAGTTTGTTGATAAAGATTTGCTTTTATATTATATATACAATGCGCTAAAAATATCTGCACTTAATATTTGTTTTCTTATATTTTTTTATTGCTTCATCGTCTTTGGCTTGCTTATATATTAATATTATGCATTACCAATGCTTCTTTATTTTTAATACAATAGCCGGTTTAAATAACAATAATAATTATGTTTAATATTTAACTACTATTAGTCCAATAGTTGTTTTTTTTACAATAGTCCAATAGTTGTTGGTCGTCGGAAATAAAATATCTATTTTTATAATTATAATTATAAATACAAATTATAATAAAATTTCTATATTAATAAATGTATACAAGACAATATATTTATAATTATAAATACAAATACTTTCTTAGTATATATTATAATTTTTTAAATTTATTTAATATAGACCGGGTCATGCGGTCCAACTAGAGACCCACCGATCCGACCCCGGGCCCAGTGACCCAGTGCCTTGACCGGGTCGATGGCCGGTCCGGGTCTGATAACACTGACCATAATATAAGAAACTCTCTTTTGTTGCTCCTGTCGCCCCTTCCATTAGTGCTCCCGTAGGAACTGTCGTTACCCTATTTTTGAGTCGTATTTTAGGGATTTTCATAATTTTTAAGTGGTATTCGTTATTTCGTTTGTTATCGTTATCATAGATTAGTGAGTTTCATAATTTATTGATATTTATCATAATAATAATAAATTTTAAAATAAAAAAATGATTTTTTTAATTTTTAAAAAAAATTATATATCCGAATTTAGGACATAAATTCGGTTTGTAAATTTCTTTTTTTTAAAGTAAAGAGTATGTTGGGGTTTTGGGAAAAATGGGGGTATGAGTGAGGTTGATGAGGGTATGTTTATTAAAAGCCCCTATTTTTATTTTTGGACAATTTTGGTCCACCTATTTTATAAAATTGTTCGATGCTGACCAAATTGAAATTTCAAACTTTAAAATATTGCTGATGTATTCATATTTTAATTGACATGACAATTGACTAAGTTTTATTAATATGTACTTCATTTCTTTTATAAAAAACATTTACTTTAGTTTTATATTTTATAAAATATTTATTTAAAATAATTAAATAAATTTTATATGACTTAATTAATTATATAATTAAATTTATATTTTATAAAGCCATGATCTTTTTTCATGACAAAAAAAAAGCCATGATCTTTCTTTCTTTCTTCCGAGATATCCAATTTTTCCACGGATAATTCATGGTATATTTAAATTGAAATGATTCCATAACAAATGCAAGGTTCATTATTTTAAATAAATATTTTTAAAATTAAATTAAATGTTTTTTAATAAAAGAAAATAAGTGGCATGCCTACAAAGCTTAGTCAATAGTCGTGTCAATTAAAGTATTGACATATCAGCAATATATTAGAGTTTAAAATTCCAATTTGGTCAACATTGCACAATTTTGTAAAATATGGGGACCAAAATTATCCAACGGTGCTACTGTGCACTGCGCGTGGCGCTGTGCGTATTCCTGCGCGTGGTTGGCGCCTGCGCGCCAGTTTTTCCTATATATGCAGTTTTTCAGCGCAAATTAGGGTTTTGTGCGCCGTTTTCACTCCTTTTCGAGGTTTTTCGCCATTCCACTTCCAATTTTCGAAATTTACTTCAACCTTTGAGAACTCTAGCCTGGGTTTTGGATTAAGAGGGTCAATTCTACTGCAATTTCTTTCTGGTTCGTGATCGTCTTGTGTCGTCGTCGTTGTAGGAAATTCGCCGTGATCAGGAATCGAAGAGCGAAGCTAGGAGAGGAACTTGCGCCATTTATTTTCCAGGTAAGGGTGGGGTTCTGACCTTATAACGGTATATATGAACGATGTGTATGTGGGGTTCGGGTAGTGTAGATTACCGCATTTGTATATATATGTTAACGCACATGAATTGTTCGATGAATTGTTTATATGTTGTTGAGTGTATAAAATGCTTATATATATTAACGCACATGAGATGTTCGATGAATTGTTTATATGTTGTTGGGTGTATGAAATGTTTTCAATGTGTTTAATACTCACGAAATGCTCGATGGAATTAACATATGTGCTGCTAGTTTCGATTGGAATGAATGATAAAATGAACTGTTGCTGTTGTTCCAAATGTGACGTATGTAATATATATATATATATATATATATATATATATATATATATATATATATATATATATATATAGGTGATGTTGAAAAAGTGGTGATGAATTACAGGTGATGATATAAATATTGAATGCCTCTGTTATTGGCAATTATTGTGAGTATAGGCCCATGGCCACATGATGTGTGTATGATCTGTTGAGTATTTGTGCATTGCTGTTAAAGGTGAGTTTGGTCAGTCCATGGCATGCATTGCATTATGTTGAATATGAAAAAACGGTGATGGGAGTTTTACTCCAAAGTGGTGATGATTAGCCCCTATTTACGGGCAACGGTGATGATTTTTGACGATGGGAGCTTTGCTCCAAATGGTACCACATGCATATGCACGGTCGGTGTCACATCCTGCATGTTGTGTTATGACGTTTTCGATGAATTGTTTTCTGTACAAGGATAAGTGATTGTTGCCTTTCTGTACTCTGATAATTCATTGCTGTCTTCTGTACTCTGATGATTGACTTTTGTCGTGGTAGTTATATGCTATCTGTAATACACACACTGTTTTTCATCTATACCCTTATGTGGTTTCGATATCTCACCCCTTCTGTTTGAATGTTACCCCTATGCGGTAACGTGCAGGTAGTCATGAATGAAGGCGAAGGCTCTTCATAGGTCGTGTCGGTGTCGCCTCTGATACGTAACACTCGGGGAGGGGATGAACACTGTTTTTATGTTAATTGTTTTATTGCACTATTTGTTTAGAACGAAAAGTTATGTCCTTTGATTTTTAGTCGAATTTTGGAATGCTAGTTGGAATTTTGTGGTGTTTAATTCAATTGAGATGTTATCATGTTTTGACGATAACTTATAAATGAGTACGTGATGATTGGTTATTGAAATGTCGAATGTGGCACTCCAATGCCTGTTTTAAGTTTATATTCCGCACTCCGATGTTATTAAATAAATGGGTAGTTTGGGGTGTTACATAGATGTTATTATGTCTCAGCATCAATCTAGGAGTAACGGTTTGAATTGCATTGATAAGGCAACAATGGCAAATAATGATAAAATATCAACGGCTCTTTCTGAAGGGGTTTTTGCGTCAAGGACAATGGTAATGATTTGAATACCTTTTCAAAGTCAGAATCAAGAACTACTAGGGTCAACGACACATTTAGCTCCAATATGGTCAAGGCTCATGATTTATCTTTGGGCTTAGATGGAGAGTCTGAGGGGGGAGAGCTGAGAAGGGGGTGATGTCATCAGCTGAACCCGTTAATGTTAGTAGGCCCAGCGTAAGCCCAATTTTAGAACTTCCTTCAATCCAGGTGGAACCAATCCCTATGGACCCTGTTGAGAATCGGGTCTTTACCTGAAAAGAAAGGAAGTATCTCAGTGTGTCTTTACCAAAGAAGATGAGAGCTGGATTTAAGCCACAGAAGGTGGTGCACAATCTTGCGGAGGTTTTCGACAAGGAGTTCCATGGTTCTCATGCGCCGGAGGTGGAAGAGAGGGCCAATTCGTCGTCACTGTTATCGGCAGGAGCGGTGTTATGTGATGGGTCTATAGCCAGTTCTGATATTAGAGGTTGTAATAACAAATTTTGGGCTTTACTGAGCAAGGCGGTGGCGCGCCGTGTGTGGGAGACAGCGAAAAATTTAGGGGTGGAAGGAATCAGGCCAGAGGAAGTTTATATTGAAGAAATTTCTCAAGGAGAGAAGGGAGATGAGGGTAGCAAGGAAGAAGGGGAAGAATGTAGCTGGTTCCCGATGATTATTTTATCTCTCAATATGCGTGGGTGGGGTGACAGAGCTAAACGTCGTCACTTGAGATCGTTAATTTTTACAGGTAACTTTAATTTCATTTGTTTACAGAAAACTAAGAGGGAGAATTTGGAGGAAGATCAAATTAGTCAATTGTGGGGTAATCATTTGTTTGAGTATGTCGTTAAATTGGCTAATGGTCAGTCTGGTGGCTTATTATCATCTTGGGTGGCTGGTTCATGTGATTTTAAGTTCTCGTTTATGGGTACAGGGTATATTGGGGTGGCTTTGAATGTTGATAATTATTTGTTGTATGTGGTAAATGTTTATGCGTCTTGCTATTTGAATGGGAAACATCAGGGGTGGGAGGAATTGAAAGCGTATAAACAGTCTCTTGATGTCGGGGACTGGTGTCTGGTTGGAGATTTTAATTGTGTCACAAGAGTTGAGGAAAGGAAATGTATAAGGGAAAGGGGGTCTATTCAGGAAATTAACGAGTTTAATGCTTTTATTTCGGATATGGATTTACTTGATGTCTCAGTTATTGGTAATGTTTTTTCTTGGTTTTGCTCGGATGGGATTTCTATGAGTAGACTGGATAGGTTCCTTATTTCTCCTAATTTGGTTGATAAGTGGAACATCTCAGGTTAATGGATAGGGAAGAGGAATATCTCTGATCACTGCCCTATTTGGTTGCTCAGATCTACTGTGGATTGGGGCCCGAAACCTTTTCGGTTTGTTAATGCTTGGTTTCACCATGCTAAGTTTAAAGAGTTTGTTAAGGATAGTTGGTCTCAAATTCAGGTTTCTGGGAATAAAGCTTATGTTCTTAAGGAGAAAATAAGATGTTGAAAGAGAAGTTGCGAGTGTGGAACAAAGAGGTGTTTGGAGTGGTTGACTTGAATATAGAGGAGGAGGTCAAGGAGTTGAATAACTTAGATCTAATGCTCATTGAGCATTGGGATGAGGCCCCAGTTTCTAAAAGAAAGGAAGTCTCTGTGTCATTTTGGAAGCAAATCAGATTGAAGGAAAGTATTCTTCATCAAAAGAGTAGGGCGCGTTGAATCAAAGAGGGAGACGTGAATTCTAAATATTTTCATTCTATGTTAAAATTTAAAAAGAGGAGAAATATTCTAAAGTTGTTAGATGATGAGGGAAGGCTTATTGAAGATGTTTTTGTGGTTAAAGATAGGGTGAAGAATTTTTTTCAAAATGGTTTTACGGAGCCGCTGTATGGAAGACCTGTGTTGAATGATACGATGTTTAATCAAATCTCTTTGGAAGCGAATGATTCTCTGGTCATGCCTTTCGAAGAGGATGAGATTAGGGAGGGGATTTGGAGCTGTGATGGAGATAAAAGCCCGAGTCCTGATGGATTTAATTTGAGGTTCTTTAAGGAGAATTGGGATTGGTTGAAGTATGACATTGTGGGAGTTTTTTCAGAATTCTACGCCAAGGCTCACATTCCTTAAGCGTTCTCGGCCTGTTTCCTTACTATCATTCCCAAAAATGATCATCCTCAAGGGTTGGGGGAGTATAGGCCCATTTGTCTAACTGGGAGCATCTATAAGATTCTTTCAAAGGTGTTGGCAAATAGGTTAAAGAAGGTTCTTCACTTGGTGATTTCTGAGTGTCAGTCCTTTTCTTGGTGGTCGAAATATTCATGATGGGGTAGTGATTGTTAATGAGCTAGTTGATTTGGCGAAGCGTAATAAGGAGGAGTGCATGTTCTTTAAAGTGGATTTTGAGAAAGCTTATGACACCGTCTCTTGGTCGTTCCTCTTTGATATGTTAGCTAAGTTCGGGTTTGATCTTAAGTGGATTCGTTGGATTAGAGCGTGTGTGTCTTCTTCTTCTTTATTGGTTTTGGCCAACGGAAGCCCAACTCATGATTTCTTGGTGCAAAGGGGGTTGCGTTAGGGGGATCCTCTATCTCCTTTTTTATTCTTCTTAGTGGCTAAGGGTCTTGCTCGATTGGTGGATAAGGCGGTGGGGGTTCGGGTCTTTGAGGGGTTTGTAATTAACGAAAACCTTAGTTATTCGCTTGTTCAGTTTGCTGATGATACCGTTCTTATTGGAAAGCCGTCTTGGAATAACCTTTGGGGTCTTAAATCAGATACTTTTTTGGAGCAAGCTTCCGTTTTCCTTCATTGTAGGTTGGAATCCATTCCGTTTAACTTTCTTGGCATTCTTGGGGGTGCTAATCCGAGGCGAAAAGGGACTTGGAATCCGGTTTTGCAAAAGTTTCGGTCTAGGCTGGCATCTTGGAAGGGGCGCAGTTTATCTATATGAGGTCGGGTTACGCTGATTAACTCGGTTCTTAGTAGTTTACCTTTGTATTTCTTCTCTTTTTACAAAGCACCAAAAGTGGTTATTAGGGAGATGATAAAGATTCAAAGAGATTTCCTTTGGGGAGTTAAGGAGGATGCGAGAGGTATGTATGTATTGGGTGGCTTAAGATAAGGTTTGTAGGGAGTAAAATGAGGGAGGTCTTGGTATCAAAAACTTAGAGAATTTCAATATTTCCTTATTGTCAAAATGGAAGTGGCGCTTTTTGGTGGATGAGAATGCAAATTGGAGAGGTCTATTAAGTCATAGATATGGTGAGTTGTCGGGATTTATGTCTAGTGATTCTGTCAGGACTATGAGATCGGATTCTTTGTGGTGGAGGGATCTTTGTATTGTTGGTAAAGAAGAAGCGGGGGACGATTGGTTCAAAGATCGTATTCGGAGAGGATTGGGCAGTGGTGACGGGGTTAAACTTTGGAAACATCATTGGATTGGTCACCAACCGTTGTCTATCGTGTTTCCTAATTTATTTGCAGGATGTGTTGATAAGGATCTCACTGTGGCTGAAGCTGGTCGTTGGAGACGAGATGTTTGGAGCTGGAATTTTTTTATCTAATATTGCAGGTTGTCATCTTTGTGTTCAAGAAGCTGCAGTTTTGGCGGATATTTTGCGTGAAGTTTCTCCGATTCGAGGTAAATCTGATTGTTGGAAATGGATTCTAACTCATGATAAATTGTTTTCGGTTAGTTCTTGTTATTTACAGATGCAGAGCGTTTCGCAAGCGACTGTCTTACCCCCTCTGCTATCAGCCAGAATTGAAGCCGTGTGGCAAACAGATGTTCCGTCGAAAATTAAGCTATTCGGTTGGCGTATGCTTGTCTCGGCTCTTCCTCTTCGCTTTTCTTTGCTACATCGAAACATTATTCATTCTATGGAGGAGGCGGCCTGTGCCTTTTGTCAGAATAATTTTGAAGATTTGGACCATCTTTTCGTGGGGTGTGATTTGGCTAGAATGGTGTGGAAAAAGGTGGAGTTATGGCTTGGTGTGGACCATATCGTTGAGAAGACTTTGATGGAGCATTTTGATTCCTTCGCAAAAGTGTTTATCGGCAAGAAATCTAAGAAGATTAGACACCTTATTTGACTGGCCTCGTGTTGGAGTATTTGGTTGACTAGAAATAATCTTATTTTCAAGGGGGAAGAATCGGATTTAGACTCGATTGTTTATCATATTAAAAAATTTAGAAAAGTGCAACGTGGTTTCACATCTTAGCGACTGTTAAATGGCATGTGAGTGACCGAGAGATGTTGCTAGAATCGCTCTAACAAAACGGTAGACCATTTTAAAGCAGAAAAATAATTATATATAAAAGTATAACAAAACGGTAGACAAGAAGGAAAATAAAGAGATTCAATATTAAATTAAAAAATAATGATTATAAATTAAATGTTAGAAAAACCCGTAACACTTAAAGGTACTAAACTCCTCAACAAAAAACAGCTAATGAATAAAAAGCTAATTAAGAGACAAATGTGGGATTTTTGGGCGGGGAGATGTTCATAGAAGTTCATCAAATGGCTAAACAAAGCTTGTTTCCTTACTTTTTTTTTGCTATCACTATAGCTTGTTTCCTTGCTTCCACTTCTTGAGGAAACAAAAGTTGTATTGTGTTCCAGACAATGAGGTTCACAATAGGGTTTAAGTTACGGGGCGGTCGAACTTTGCTACAAAATATAAACATGAAGAATAGATTAACTACCAATGTAATATGTTTGTTGAATATAAAACTCATATGCTATTTTATAAAACTAACCACAAGGATCGCCGACACTTGGGACACTTCAGACATTTTTTCTTTTGGTCACACAGCCGTGCAGAAAATTGCAGGCATCTTCTACAAAAGCTGCAAAGTTATAAATTTTCAATCAAACGCATGAATTGGTTGAATTTGTATGTAGAAATTAAAGTTAATCATTAATTTCACCTCTAAACTTTCACCCTCTCCTACTTGAGGAGAACAAAACTAATGAGTACTTTCTTTTATAAGTAGCCTAATGTTAATTAGTGTTGTCAATGGCAGATGGCGGTTTATGGCGGAGAGCCAAAAATCCGCCATTTTAGGCCGCCATAAAAAGCCGCCATAGACCGCCATCCTTCACAAATTGGCCATGGCAGTTTTAAAGAAATCTGCCATGGCCGCTATTTGACAACACTGATGTTAATCATACTGGTTGCCCCTCAGACAGAGACACCAACACTTCGAGAGCTTATAATTTCTAATATAATACATTTACAAAGACTAATGGAATGGAAAATGCGACAAGTCATCTTGAGGAAAAGTAAGAATACTATTGATCTTTTTTTTTAAAAAAAAATGATAAATTAGTAATTATAACTAAGTTTAACTACATATTTAGTCCCTACAAATATCCCTGTTTTTCAATTTAGTCCCTGTAAAATTATTTTTTTAAATATGTCCCTGCAAAATAACTTTTTTTAAATACGTCCCTACAAAAGTAGGAATTTGAAATACGTCCCTACAAATATCCTTGTTTTTCGATTTAGTCCCTGCAAAATAACTTTTTTTTCAAATACATCCCTACAAATTTTCAAAAAAAAAATCTCTAAGGACTTATTTAGAAAAAAAATATTTTGCAAGGACGTACATAGGAAAATATTTTGCAAGGACGTACATAGGAAAAAAAATATTCTCTCCTGTTCAATAACAAAACATAAATAACAATGTGACACAAGAAAGCAAAACAGATATGAATCAAAGCAACAAAATGTCAATTACCTACTGCTACTTGTTTTTGTTCTCTAAATTTTAATTCTGCACTTGCAATCCTGTGGACAAAGGGGGGAAATACGGTTAGATGTCAAGATATTATAATGTAGGAAATATTAATCTATCGTTGTCAGTCACAAAAAAGGGGAATGCAAAAAAAATTGATATGCGAAATACAAAAAAAGTCGCAAGTTACTATATATGAGAAATGCTACTAACACTCTCTCTATCACTCTCTTTTAAACACTCTCTTTTTTATTGGGCCACATCACCCCATTTTATAATTTGGTAAATTGGTGACCGGTGCACCCTTTACTAATTTGCAAACACCTTTTTTTTTTTTTGTATGGGGGCATATGAAACGACTTCTCTCATCCCAGAGCAAGAGGAGAATGAGTTGCTGATGGGTAAATCCAGAACTCTTCAAGAGGAAAACGAAGAGACTGTGAATCAAAGTTCCAATGGCAAAATGCATGAATTGAAAATGAAACTTTAATTGTTGAAATACCAAAAGGAAGATCTCAGATGTCAATTTGTGGGGTTATAGAAGAATAAGGATGGATTGATTAAAGATGTGGAAAGATCCAATATTCCAATTAAATGGTTTTTATGCTTCAAGAAGAAAAATGAGACGAAAATCATCAGGATCCAAAAATGAGTTGCAACAAATGAGATGAAAATCATCAGGATCCAAAAATGAGTTGCAACAAAAGGGCTTGGCAGAAAACAAAAGTGCAGTCCAAAATCGAATTAGAAAGATATTCATGTGATGATATCCACAGCCATCGATGCTGCGACCATTGTTCGTGTATCCTGTTGCCGAAGGTTTATTGTGTCAGATACTCAGATCTAAAAAATCAAAGGGGTAGGAGCTGGGAAGAAGATGACTTACGTTGATGTTAAAAAGAATAAAAAATAGTTTTTAATTTAACTGACCGGGAGAACCAGTAAACCAGTCAACAAATTATAAAATGGGGTGATGTGGCCCAATAGAAAGGAGAGTGTTTAAAAGAGAGTGATAGAGTGAGTGTTAGTAGCATTTCTCTACTATATATAGAGAGTAACTATACTAACACTGCTAAATAGGATATCGCCGCAATAACCACCATAGATATAGGAGAACAAAAAAATTGCCAAAATTGATATAGTGCAAATAGGGGTCGGTAAAGACCCATTTCCAAGCCAAAGTCTGACCTATTACATGTTATTGGCCCATTTTTAGGCCTAGCTGGCCTTTTTATAGGCCTCATAAAACCTCAAGGGCATGGCTTTGTACACAGCCATCCCTACTCATTGAACACGCCTTGACCATGTGAAATGACCAAAAGGCCATTAATGAAAGTTGCGTTTTGGAATGTTACGGACAGTGGCATCCGTAAGGTGTTATTTATTGTTGTCACACACCCTTTGGCAAATTTGCAACATAAGAATAAATATAACCGAATCGTTACAGTTGCCCGTGTCCGAAAGTAAAAATTATGCTGTTAGGAATAAAGGCAGTTACGCATCAACGATGCAGATTTGACCAACATTTTAGATCAACGGCGTACATTTAGTCAAAGGTGTTAAAAAAAATTGGGTGGTGAAATTCACGCAAGTAATTGTGCCCTAACGGATAAAAATTAAACGGCCCAGATTTGTGATCGAAAGTATTTAATAAATCTTCATTCGAGTAATAAACGGGAAAAAAATTCATGTTTACAAAATAGCTTCAAATCTACTATATTCGAATAAGGCCAAAATATCAATATATGATTGAATAAAAATTAACGCAAAACTAATCGTGCGCGCAGGGGGGAAGATTTACACTGAAAGAGACCAAGTTGGTCCCTGCTTGTGTGCGCGAGGAAGTCCCTCCTACTTGCTTGTTTACAAGCTCTCATTAAGTTTTGATATATAAAGACTTTGGAAAGTCCAAAATCAAGCAATGTGGGACTTCTCACTTTTGAAATATTCGTTATTTTTCACAAAAACACAACATTTTTTTCTCCATTTTTTCTCTCTTCTCTCAAATTTTTTTCTCCTTTTCTTTTTAAATATTTCGGTTGACATTGACTGAATGTGTTAAAATCAAAATTTTGGGGTGCGTCTCAAAAAAAATACTCCTACGGTTGCTCTCAACCGAAACCATTCGGTTGCCCTTAACCGAATTGGTGAAAACATTGCACACCACTAAGGGGTATTTTTGGAATATTTAGAGGTAAGGGGTTTGTTGAGAGCAGGGACGGGTGTGTACAAAACCGTGCCCAACCTTAAAGCCAACTTAAAAGCCTTTTTAACATTAAAGGCTATGTAAGCAATGGTAATTATTTCTCTCACAGTAACTTAAGTTGTCATTTCCTACGTCGTATAAGTTGTTAATGAATCTTTTAAGTTGATAGCTATCCATTTCACTCATGTGTGTTCATGGTTCAATTACAGAATCATCAAAAAATAGTAAATAAAAAATTAGGAAGAAAAAAAATACCATTGCTCCTTGCTCAAAATGATATTACTTGGAAGCGTATCATTCCTAATAGCAACTTTCCATGCTTCCACTTCTCGAGGAAACAAGAGTTGTATTATGTTCCAAATAACCATGTTCACTTTCAAATTGCACGATCGAACTTCCCTACAAGATATCAAAATGAAAAATATATGAACTGCCAATATTATATGTCTGTTTAATATAAAACTTATATGCAAATTTGTAAAACTAACCCTATGTATTCGAGACACGTGGGACAATTTCCATCCCACTTTAGAGCAAGTTTCAGACATTCTCTACAAAAGCTGCAAAATTGTAAGTATTCAATCATAACTCCATGAATTCATATATAGAAATTAAGAGTTAAACCTTAATTTCGTCTCTAACCTTTCTCCAACTTCATGTAAACGAAACCAATTAGTACTTACTTTTACAAGTAGTCCTAATGTTTGTCACACCAATTGGACACAACCACTACACTTCAGGATTTATATTTTCTCAAATAATAATCGATATCTACTTGTCCTGTAACCAAAATATCTACTTGTATGTGTCCTTGTCATGTTCGATTTGTGTTGCAATTTGTGATGGTGTTTCATAATTAAAACATTTACAAGACCAATGGAATGGAAAATGTGACAACCTTCATCCCCTTTACATGGCTAACAATAAGATACAACACTCATAGTAAAAAAAAAAAGTTACAGAGGGAAGATGAAAGACTTGCTAAAGAGCATGATTGGTGAAGATTAAGAAGCATTTCTTAACTTATGTTAATCAATACCCAAATTATTAAATCCATAAAAGTTGGCTTTGATCTATTGTGGACTAAAAGTTGAAGCATATACAAAAATAAAAAAACTCAATATTTGTAGTGACTAAAAACATTTGATAATATAATATACGTCACTTTAAATTTAGAGTTCCATATGCTTTCATAAAACTAATACCCAAGTTATTATTCAATGCTCTTTTACTACTAGGACATGTTATTAATCAATGCTTTCATAAGACTATGAATTCATGGGAACATAGCTATGGGAACACAGCTCCAGAGTCCGAAACAGGGTGTGTTCATTATACAATGTGTATGGTTCTTGTTTTTTTATTCAATGGATTAACATTTCTTCAAGCATTCACCTTCAATTGCACTCATTTTATAAAATATCTATCAAACAAATCTTATGTAAGAATATATCCTTTAATAGAAAGGTTTCTTATTATTTGTTTACTTTATATAATAATAATAAATAGATAGATACTACATTAAAACTATTATACCAAACAAGTTTTTTTATTTTTCAATTTCCAATAGATAATAAATAGATAGATACTACATATGTTTACCAAACAGATTTTCTTTTATTTTTCTAAAAAAGAATTTGCACTTTTCAAAAATTGTTTTATCGAAAGATATCTCAGTTAGTAAGACGTTTCTCTATACCTAAAGGATTGTGTCTTGAGTCAAATCGAGGAAAAGTAAGAATACTACTGATCTTTTTTCTAAGGAAAAAATATTGATAAATTGGTAACAAAAACTTAGAATGAGGGTGTTCTTTGCTGTTGGATATAATACCTGTGACCACACCAAGTGCTTGTTGGCTCGTAACATATCTCCAAACAAAACTGTCAACAAGTGTAAACAAAATTACCATATAAAATATTCCAACATTAATATGAATTTAAAACAATATTGTTTCAGAAATATCACAAGAATCATACTGCACAAGAAAATTGCTCTCTTAGTTTAAAGATCCAGGATGGAAGATCATCACTCTCATTGATCAATTTATTCTCTCCTACTCTACCGCCTTCACTTTCACAATATTTCATCTTTTTCTCGCTATCTGTTCATAGTTCATTAACATCACCACATGAATAACAAGGTGACACAAGAAAGCAAAACAAATATGAATCAAAGCAACAAAATGTCAGTGACCTTTTGGAGAAATTTGTTCTTCATCAAGATCACAAACAACTACCATATTTGAATGTGGTCTTATCTCAGCTTTGCGTTTCTTTTGGTTTATGCGCCTGCGCTTTTGTTTTTCACTAAGCACCATATTTGAATGTGGACTTATCTTAAGTTTGCGTTTCTTTCGGTTTCTGCACCTGCGCTTTTGTTTTCCATTAAGCACCATTATTTTTTTGTTTGTTCTCCACTAAATACTGTTACAAATATTAATTTTGCACCTGCAAACCTGTTGAGAAACGCGGCAATTAGGGTAAATTGGTGTAAATGGGTGCAGATACATCATGACCTTCTCTACCCCATGTAGAGTTTTTGCCTCTATGGCAATCGATCTCTACCCCAGTGTTATCAATAGCGGACGGCGGTTTATGGCGGAGACCCAAAAATCCGCCATAAAAATATGGGGGCGGACGCCATGGCGGACCTATTTTTGTAAAAAAATTTAAAAAATATATATGCTAAATACACATACAAAAAACACTAAAAAATTTAAAAAAAAATATCCAAAAGCCTATCAATAAATGTCAAATTGTCATAAGCAACTAAGGACCACTTCAAATTAGTCTCCATCAAATTGTCATAAGCAATTAAGAAGTCTAAGACATCAAAATTACAACAAAATCATAACCACTTCAACAAACTTAACAAAATGAAATGGAACAAACAGAAATTTTAAAAAACAACATTCCAGCAGCAACCAACAACATTCAGTACAAACAGAAATTTTAAAAAGAAAAGGAACATATAAATAAAATAAATAACAGCATATAAAAAACAAATACTTTAAGAAAATAAAAAAAATAGTGACAGGAAGTAGCTAGTTATTGAACAGAGAGAGAGACACGCAATGATCAGGAAAGAAAGAAAGAAAAAAAAAGAGTTGAATAGAGAAGAGGAAACCGAGACGAGAGGAAGAGACAAGAGAGGAGAAGAGACGAATCTGTGGTGTCTGCTGGTGGTTGTGCGCTGCTGCTGCTGCTGGTGGTGCGCCGTCGTCAGTCGCTGGTGGTGAAGTCCAGCAAGTCGCCAAAGTGAGGAGGAATACGATGGAAAAGAAAAGCGAGAGGGAAGGTACAGTGAGAGAGAGATTTAGGGTTTTGTTTTTAACAATTGGGTCACATTTGGGCCTATTTCGGGTCGGGTTCATGACCCAAACACAGATTTTTTTAAAAAAAACGTGTTTTTTTAGGAATCACCCATTTCGTCCGCCATAACCCGCCACGCCGCTGCGACCGCCACACAACTAACGGCCGCCATAGCGCCGCCATTGGCACAACGCCAGAAAACGGGTTTCGCATGGCGGGCTCCCCAAATTCCGCCACGCCATTCCGCCATAACCGCCATTTGATAACACTGCTCTACCCCATGTAGAGTTTTTGCCTCTATGGGAATCGAACCATGTACTATTGGTCTCAAGTACATGTTCAATGCATTCCCACTACCAATTGAGCCAGCAGCCTACCCAAAACTGTACATAATCTTTTGATACCACTATCTAATATATCATAATTATATTGATGGATTATCGACAAAACTGAATCAATAGGATAGAGAAGGGGTATCAAAATAGTATTGGATTCAAGAAAAACATTAAAAATATATAGATTTATGATTCCAGTAAGAATCTAATCTAACCTGTACTGTTACTGGTATTCTGAAAACAACGTCCACCAGAAAAATAAAACTTTTTCCATCATAATTATCTAAAGTAGTAAGTTTTTAATAAAAAAAACCCAGCAGAGATTTCTATTCTGATTCAGTTACACGAAATCGAAAAAGAGCAGAACAGAGCGAGAGAGAAAAAAACTGGTTTAGATGTTACCTGTAAGGACTAAGGACCTAGAAGAACACGCAAGGACGCTGGGAGAGAAGAGAAGTCGCTGCCGCGAGAGATCTAAGTGAGGCGTGATTGCGGCTGTCGTGGAATGCGTTAGAGACAGAAATCCTGCTTCTAGAATGAGAAAACCTAGTACTAAGTGGAGTAGATTTGGTCTTGTAATTTGAAGCCGAGATGGGATCTAAGTCGTATATATAGTAGGCTTAAATTCTCTTTTTTTCCCTATTTTATTCAATATGCAATTTTGATCCCCTATTTTAGGCTTTTAATAAACATACCCCCATCAATCGCACTCATACCCCCATATTTCCTAAAATCCCAAAATACCCTTTACTTTTTAATAAAAACCAAAAGAAATTCCCTAAATTTATCTCTAAATTAAGTTTGGAAAATTAAAAAAACAAATTTCCGAATTTAGACCTAAATTCCGTTTGGAAATCGAAAAAAATTAAAATATAAACCGAATTTAGAGCTAAATTCGGGAAATATCACATCTATGCTTTACGGATGATCTCATGGTGTTCAGCAATGGTGACTTAGAATCTATTGCCATTATTGGAAAAAAAAATCCATACCCCATAAAATGCAAACCGAATTTAGGTCCTAAAATCGGATATATAGAAGAAATTAATTTTTAATTTTTTTTTTATTTAAAAAATCATTATTATTACGATAAATATCAATAAATTATGAAACTCACTAATCTACGATAACGATAAGAAAGGAAACAACGAAAACGACTTAAAAATTATGAAACTCGCTAAAATACGGTAACCATAATATAAGAAACTCTCTTTTGTTGCTCCTGTCGCCCCTTCCATTAGTGCTCCTGTAGGAACTGTCGTTACCCTATTTTTGAGTCGTATTTTAGGGATTTTCATAATTTTTAAGTGGTATTCGTTATTTCGTTTGTTATCGTTATCATAGATTAGTGAGTTTCATAATTTATTGATATTTATCATAATAATAATAATTTTTAAAATAAAAAAATGATTTTTTTAATTTTTAAAAAAAATTATATATCCGAGTTTAGGACATAAATTCGGTTTGTAAATTTCTTTTTTTTAAAGTAAAGAGTATGTTGGGGTTTTGGGAAAAATGGGGGTATGAGTGAGGTTGATGAGGGTATGTTTATTAAAAGCCCCTATTTTTATTTTTGGACAATTTTGGTCCACCTATTTTACAAAATTGTTCGATGCTGACCAAATTGAAATTTCAAACTTTAAAATATTGCTGATGTATTCATATTTTAATTGACATGACAATTGACTAAGTTTTATTAATATGTACTTCATTTCTTTTATAAAAAACATTTACTTTAGTTTTATATTTTATAAAATATTTATTTAAAATAATTAAATAAATTTTATATGACTTAAATAATTATATAATTAAATTTATATTTTATAAAGCCATGATCTTTTTTCATGACAAAAAAAAAGCCATGATCTTTCTTTCTTTCTTCCGAGATATCCAATTTTTCCACGGATAATTCATGGTATATTTAAATTGAAATGATTCCATAACAAATGCAAGGTTCATTATTTTAAATAAATATTTTTAAAATTAAATTAAATGTTTTTTAATAAAAGAAAATAAGTGGCATGCCTACAAAGCTTAGTCAATAGTCGTGTCAATTAAAGTATTGACATATCAGCAATATATTAGAGTTTAAAATTCCAATTTGGTCAACATTGCACAATTTTGTAAAATATGGGGACCAAAATTGTCCAACGGTGCTACTGTGCACTGCGCGTGGCGCTGTGCGTATTCCTGCGCGTGGTTGGCGCCTGCGCGCCAGTTTTTCCTATATATGCAGTTTTTCAGCGCAAATTAGGGTTTTGTGCGCCATTTTCACTCCTTTTCGAGGTTTTTCGCCATTCCACTTCCAATTTTCGAAATTTACTTCAACCTTTGAGAACTCTAGCCTGGGTTTTGGATTAAGAGGGTCAATTCTACTGCAATTTCTTTCTGGTTCGTGATCGTCTTGTGTCGTCGTCGTTGTAGGAAATTCGCCGTGATCAGGAATCGAAGAGCGAAGCTAGGAGAGGAACTTGCGCCATTTATTTTCCAGGTAAGGGTGGGGTTCTGACCTTATAACGGTATATATGAACGATGTGTATGTGGGGTTCGGGTAGTATAGATTACCGCATTTGTATATATATGTTAACGCACATGAATTTGTGGATACCTTGTGTTGCAGGTAACCTGATATTGCAGGATATGTTTTGATGATGAAAAAGACAAAGGTAAGATTGACGGTCAAAGTCAATAAAAGTGACTAAAACGTCAAAGTCACAATCCAAGACAAGCAAGCCAAGAACTGAAGATTCAAGTTTAAGGATAGTCCTTAAATATAAGGGTAGTCATTAGGGTTTGGGTGTGTCTTAGGAAAAAGTGTAAGCTCTTTCAAAGGCCAGCTCGTATATCAAGTCTCACACACTCACAAAGTTTTTTTAAAGTTGCATGCATATTTACGTAAACATTTCTGTCACCTTTAAAATAACAAAATCGATTTCCTCATGCATGAACAAATATCAAAATCGATTTTCAGGTAAAATAGAAAAGCTATAAATCGATTTTCAGGTCATGTACTTTCAGTACATAAATCGATTTCTGAGCCAAATACTTTTTAAAGGAAGAATCGATTCCCAACCTTTTTCACATAACTGAGAATCGATTCCCACTTGTCTCAGGCAAGCTGAAAATCGATTCCTACATATTTTCACTAAGTATAGAATCGATTCCTAGCTTTCCATGGCACTCAAGAATCGATTTCCCATATTTTCCAAACAAAGATAAATCGATTCCTCACCTAAATAAATCGATTCCAAGATCAAATACATTTTAACTAAGAATCGATTCCTACACTATTTTCAACGTAAAAATGAATTCCTCATAGCCTATAAATAGGCAGTGCTTCACGATTCATTTTACACAACACACAACACACAACTCAACCCATTTGCATGAAACAGAAAACCTTTGAGAAAACTCTTCACGCTTATACTTTTGCTCGTCACGCACCGTTGGTCTGTCTGAGCTGATCTGTTGCTAAGAGTTAGTTGGGGTTGTATTCTTCAAGTTGTAATATCTGCCTACACTAGAGGTATTTCTGCATTTACAATTGTTTATTATTTAATTGTTGTGTTTTGTTCTAGGGAGTGGGGTATCTCTCTAGGGTAGCTGCATGTACTAGGAAGTGGGGTATCTTTCTAGGGCAGTTGATTGTAACAGGGGTGGGGTATCTCTTGTTATTGTTATATTAGATCTAAGGGCTCTCTATAGGTGGGGTATCCTAGGAGGAGAGTGCCTGAGTCTGTAAAGGTTTTCCAAGGCACCTGTAAGCCTTGTTGTTTTGGTTAGTGGAAAATCTCACAAGGGTGTGAGGACTGGACGTAGGTCACTAGGAGGTGACCGAACCAGGATAAATCTCTGCGTGCTTTACTGCTTTCCTACTTTACTGTTATTCTACTTTACTGCTTTATATTCTAATTCCTTCGCTTCCACTTAACCTGCGCGAAAATTGATCTAAGTCATTGAAAAGGGGAAAAACGTTTTCGAAAGATCTGAAAAGCTTTTAAATCTCAATTCACCCCCCCTCTTGAGACTGAAGCCACTTGGTAACAAGTGGTATCAAAGCTAGACTCTTGTATAAAGGGCCTAGCAGCTTCAAGAGAAATGGCTTCAGGTTGGTCTACGCAAGAGGGTGCTTCTCTTACCCGTCCTCCGGGATTCAACGGGAAAGATTACGCATATTGGAAAGAAAGAATGAGAATCTTTATTGAAGGGGTAGACTTAGATGTTTGGGATGCTGTGGAAAAAGGACCCTATGTCCCCACACACTTAGTAGATGGTATTCTTACTATTAAAAGTAGAAATGAATGGTCTGATGATGAGAAAAGAAAAGTGCAACATTATTTACGTGCCAAAAATATTATTACTTCTGCTTTAAGTCCTGATGAATTTTTTCGAGTTTCAAACTGTAAATCTGCCCAAGAAATGTGGGATAATCTCCAAGTTACTCATGAGGGTACAAATGAAGTGAAAAGGGCAAGAACAAATACTCTTATCAGAGAGTACGAATTGTTTAGGATGAATACAGGTGAAACAATACCAGAAATGCAGAAAAGGTTCACTCACATTGTGAATCAGTTAAGCTTGTTGGGTAAGTCATTTCCTGCAGAGGATCTAATCAACAAAGTTCTGAGATGTCTGAATAGAGAATGGCAACCTAAGGTTACTGCTATAGCTGAATTAAGAAATTTAGCTACCATGACTCTGGCTACTCTGTTCGGTAAACTTCAAGAGCATGAACTAGAACTCACTCGTCTAGCTGAGTACGAAAATACAGATAAGAAAAAGAAAAGCTTGGCTCTAAAAGCATCTTGTTCTAGTCAATTTGATGATAGTGACAACTCAGATGATGAAATTGATGAAAGTGAAGAGAATATGGCTCTTATGGTTCGGAAGTTCAAAAGGTTCATAAAAAGCAACAACTATCCAAGAAAGAACTTCAAATCAAAAAAGTTCTCCAGCAAAGAAAGTACATCCGGTCCTCCTACTTGTTATGAATGCGGGAAACCCGGGCACATGAAAATGGAATGTCCTAATCTACAGAAAAAAGACTCCAAATCTGAAAAGAAGGCATTCAAAAATAACAAAGGAAGAAAAGCCTACATCGCATGGGAAGACAACTGCATGGATTCATCAGATGAATCAGAAGATGAAGAAGCTCAAGTTGCATTAATGGCTGATCATGAAAGCGAGAATGAAAACGAGGTATGCTTCAAGGTACGGGGGTCAGATTGGTACCTTGACAGCGGATGCTCAAAGCACATGACTGGAGATATTACAAAGTTCCTAACTCTTACCCCCAGATCAAGCGGTCATGTGACTTATGGTGACAATAACAGAGGAAGAATCCTTGGTGAAGGTAAAGTTGGTAAAGACTTATCTACTGCTATTGATAATGTGCTCTATGTTGAAGGTCTTAAACATAATCTTTTAAGCATTAGCCAACTTTGTGATAAAGGAAATAGGGTAATATTTGACTCAGGTTCATGCATCATTGAGGATAAACAAAGTAAACAAGTTAGAATGATAGGAAATAGAGTAGAAAACATATACATGATGAGTTTAGATAGTGTTTCATCACATAATGCTTGTTGCCTCATCAGTAAGGAAGAAAACTCTTGGTTATGGCACCGTAGAACAGCTCATATTCATATGGATCATCTTAACAAGCTAGTGTCTAAAGATCTAGTTAGTGGTTTGCCCAATATCAAGTTTGAAAAAGATAAATTGTGTGATGCATGCCAAAAGGGTAAACAGGTAAAAGTGTCCTTTAAATCAAAGAATATTGTGTCTACTAACAAACCTTTGCAGCTGTTACACATGGATCTATTTGGTCCCTCAAGGACAAAAAGTTATGGTGGAAATTACTATGCTCTAGTTATAGTAGATGATTATTCAAGGTATACCTGGACTCTCTTTCTGGCAAATAAGAGCGAAGCTTTTGGAGCATTCAAAAAGCTTGCTCGCAGCATTCAAAATGAGAAAGAATTGAAGATTGTCTCAATTCAATCTGATCACGGTGGAGAATTTGAAAATGAAAAATTCGAATTCCTATGTGAAGAACTTGGTATAAATCACAACTTCTCAGCACCTAGAACTCCTCAACAAAATGGAGTTGTTGAAAGGAAAAATCGATCATTGGAGGAACTTGCCAGAACAATGCTAAATGATCATGACATCCCAAAATACTTTTGGGCGGATGCTGTAAGTACTGCTTGTTATGTTATGAATAGAGTTCTAATTAGGCCAATTTTAAAGAAAACCCCCTATGAACTTTACAAGGGGAGAAAACCAAATATTTCACATCTTCACACCTTTGGTTGCAAATGTTTTGTATTGAATAATGGAAAAGACAACCTAGGTAAATTCGATGCTAAAGCTGATGAAGGAATTTTTCTTGGTTACTCTTTATCTAGCAAAGCCTTTAGAATTTTTAATAAAAGAAATAAGGTAATTGAGGAATCTGTACATGTTACATTTGATGAAGCTAACCCCAAAAGGCTGGGAAAGGTTATTGATATTGCAGATGAACCTGAAGAGTTAGAGATAAGTGAGAAGAAGAAAGAAGAAGAAGAAACAAAAACCACCTCTCAAGAGAAATCAGGAGAAGGATCAAGCAGTGAACTTCCCAAGGAATGGAGAATCCCAAGGGATCACTCGCTTGAAAATGTCATAGGTGATGTAACAAAAGGGGTAACTACTCGTAACTCTCTTCGAAATACATGTAATCATATGGCCTTCGTATCTCAAATTGAACCTAGAAATATAGATGAAGCCGTAGTTGATGAACATTGGACTATTGCTATGCAAGAAGAGTTAAACCAGTTTGAAAGAAACGAAGTGTGGGATCTAGTTCCTAGACCTGATAAACACCAGATAATAGGCACAAAATGGGTGTTTAAAAACAAGCTAGACGAATCAGGTATAATAATTAGGAACAAAGCTAGACTAGTTGCTAAAGGTTATAATCAAGAAGAAGGAATAGACTATGATGAAACGTATGCTCCTGTAGCTAGATTAGAAGCTATTCGCATGTTACTTGCTTTTGCATCAATCATGGATTTTAAATTGTATCAAATGGATGTTAAGAGCGCTTTCTTAAATGGTTTTATCCAAGAAGAAGTATATGTTGATCAACCTCCTGGTTTTGAAAATTTCGAAAAACCAGACCATGTTTTTAAACTCAAAAAGGCTTTATATGGTCTGAAGCAAGCTCCCAGAGCTTGGTACGAAAGATTGAGCAAATTCCTACTCAATCATGATTTTCAAAGAGGAAAAGTTGATACTACACTTTTTATAAAAAGGTCAAAAGATGACATCTTACTCGTGCAAATTTATGTGGACGATATTATTTTCGGTGCTACTAATGAATTGCTTTGCAAAGAATTTTCAAGTATTATGCAGAATGAATTTGAAATGTCAATGATGGGAGAACTCAACTTCTTCCTTGGGCTTCAAATAAAACAAACAACCAACGGCATCTTCATATCTCAATCAAAGTACTGCAAAGAACTACTCAAAAGATTCGAGATGGACAAAGCAAAAGAAATGTCCACACCAATGAGCACCTCATGTTACTTAGACAAAGATGAAGAAGGTAAACCGGTAGAACTAAGCAAATATCGAGGTATGATTGGCTCTCTTCTCTACTTAACTGCTAGTAGACCGGACATCATGTTTAGTGTTTGCATGTGGGCTAGGTATCAAGCAAATCCAAAAGAGTCACATTTAGTAGCTGTCAAAAGAATAATGAGATATCTGGTAGGCACTCAAAATGTTGGTCTATGGTACCCAAAAGGCGCCACATGTAGTCTTATTGGATATTCAGATTCTGACTTTGCAGGATGTAAGTTGGACAGAAAAAGCACTAGTGGAACATGTCACATACTAGGTAGTGCATTAGTCTCATGGCACAGTAAGAAACAAGTCAGTGTCGCACTGTCAACTGCTGAAGCAGAATATGTTGCAGCAGGGAGTTGTTGTGCACAAATCCTCTGGATGAAGCAACAACTTCTTGACTATGGTATAGATCTAGATCATATTCCTATAAAATGCGACAATACCAGCGCTATCAATCTTACAAAGAACCCCGTCCAACACTCTGTTGCGCCCGAAAAAGTCCCAGAGGGAATCTTTCTTCGTTTACAACTTTTTGAAAATCAATGAAGTCGCCACCAATATCTTTTTATAAGGAAAATATTGAAGAAAAACCTTTTGGAAAGCGGATGGCCTTTTGGAAAAACCGGAAGATTTGGGTTCGGGGGTCGGTTAGGCATAGGGAAGGTTTTAGCACCCCACACCTCCTTTCTACCGAAAGGGAACCTTTAATAAAATGTGTGGTTTTAAGTGCGGATTTGGAAAATACTTAAATTTGCCCTTTTTTCGAAAAGAGAATGAAAAGACTTAATGAAAATTTTTACTTTCGGCAAAAATGTTTGTTGCCCTTTTTTAAGAGAAAAAAAAATGTTTTTAGCTTATTGTGCTTGACGGAGGATATCCGCTCCTACGTATCTCCCGGTGCGATGGAGAATTCAAAGCTACGTAGTTCTATTTTTTTGAAAAGGTTTTGTTTTTTAATCTTTTTGGAGTTTTTCGCAAAGAGGTTGAGCGTTCGCAGTGACCAAACAACAATGGTTTAGAGTGGTCGCACTACTAACTCGTATGAAAATGAATTATCATTAACGTCCAAACGGCAACGGCGCGAGTGGTGATTAATGACAATTGGTTTTTATTTTGAGCATTGAAAATGTTTTTAGAAATTGGAGGAGAGCGTTTGTAAGGACCAAACAACAACGGTTTAGAGTGGCCACGCTACTAGCTCCCACAGGAATGAAATCATCGCCCACAATCAAACGGCAACGGCGCGAGTGATCATTGGTGATAATTAATTTTGATTTCGATGTTTGAAGATATTGGTTTTCGATGCAAGAAAATATTTATGTGGGGCAGGAAATATGTTATTTTTTTGAATGCAATAGTAAAGTGGGGGTACAAATAAAAGGAGGGCTGTATTAGTAAAAATGGGGTGTTATGCTTGGGTCTGGGGGGTGTAAATAACAATCTACTCGTTTCTTAAAAAAAAGTTTTACTTACCACTCCCTTTTTTACTAATGAAAGCTTTTTGTTCTTTTTTCTTTGAGATACCTTTGTTATTATTTTTTGGTTGAGATAATTTTTGGTTAAAAAAGAATAAATAATAAAATAAAATAAATAAATAAATAAATAAAAACGAAAAAAAACAAAATCAGTTTATTTGTTTTTAAAAAAAATGTTTTATTTACCCTTTTTTATTAGTTGCTAGGAAATGATTTTTATGAAGTGTTTTTTTGGTATTTGGTATAAAAAGATCTATTAATTATTTAGAGAAACAATTCACCTTAAATCCTTTTTCGATTCTTTTGATACCTAATCCTTTTTTTATATTAAAAGAAAAATTGCTATATTTCTTATTGCTATTATTTTGATGACAATTATTATTGTTGATAAAAAAGACATTGCTCACATTTCCAATAAGAATCGATGCATTCAAGAAGGAAGCATAATGAAAACTCAAATGGGTGATTATAACAAAATGACAAATATGATGCTATATTAGTAACATTTTAATTCCTATTGTCACCATAGGTCCTTTAAAAAAAAATAGAAAGTAAAGATAATAAAAAGAAATATATCAAATGCATATGGGAGGAGGAGCATCATATGAGCAATAACAACATAGTACTTGTTTCGACAAAATATATATGAACTATCTAAAACATGAATAACCTAAACAATGACTTTTTGGACCATATCAAAAATAAATATTTGCAGAGAACTAAGGATGAGATGAAATTATTACCAAATGTTCTTTGGACAAAGAAACTCCTTCACGGATCCCTCAACAACAAAAGGATAATATAAAAAAAACTATGAAAATTTTAAGGAAGAAGAAAAAACGAAAAATAATCTCTCTCACTGAAACTTCAACCGATCCGCTTTTGCTTCCTCTTGCTCCTAAAACTTCAAGACTTCGAATTCTCCTCTCTTTTCTCTCCAAAAAAACCCGACCTCCTCCTTCAAAAATATAGCCCATATTTATACTAAAACTTGAGTTGAGAGGTAGAAGTGATGTTTGCTTCTTTTCTTTTCTTTGATGGAGTGTGGGAGTATATGAGAGAAAGAGGATTGAGTGTGTGAAAGGATGAGAGTGGGTGTGTGATGTGTGAGGGATGTGAGGCATGAGATAGGAGAGGGAGGGTTGAGTGTCAAATTTGTTTAGGGTTTGGAAGGGGAAGTGTGTGAGAGAGAGTGAGTTGAGTGATATGTGAGGGAGAGAGAGAGATGGCCGTAGGGGGGGGGGAGGTTGAGTGTGTGAGTGTGTGAGAGAGTGAGTGATGGGAAGGGTGGAGTGTATGGGGAAAGGAGATGTGGGGAAGTGGGGTTGTGTGTGGAAGTGGGATTGTGAGTTCCAAGGAGGAAAAGAGGGAAAGTGGGGCGGATTTCTAGGGAGGAGAGAGGGGATGAATGTGGATGATTTTTAAGGCTAGGGGGGAGAGTGAATGTAGACACATTTTAGGGTTAAGGGGGAGAGTGAATGTGGACACATTTTAGAGTGAAGGGGGGAAGGTATGCGAATTAGGGTTTAGTTGGAGTGGGTTGGATGGAGTTGTGTGTTGGGTTATGGGTTGGATATGGGTTAGGGTTAGGATATGGATTGGGTTTGGTGGAGGAGTTGGATTGGGCTTGGTGGAGGAGTTGGATATGGGTTAGGTCTAGGGTATGGATTGGGTTTGGTGGAGGAGTTGGATTGGGCTTGGTGGAGGAGTTGGATGGGGCTTGGTGGAGGAGTTGGATATGGGTTAGGTCTAGGGTTATGCGAATTGGGCATAAGGTTTGGTGGAGGAGTGGGCTTTAGATGGCCCAATCCTAAATGCACCTCTATCTATTTTTTACAAACCTCCCCTATTTCCTCCTTTGCTTATTTTGTTTCTTTACTTCTAATTATTATTATTTTTTCAAAAATTGGAACTTGTAGCAAACTAAAATAAAATAATGCATGGCATAAAATAATTATTTTTTATTAAAAATAGATAAAACTTCTTATTTTTGGATAGGACAAAATTAAGGTGTTACAGCTGCCCCTCTTTATTTCACATTTCGCCAAGAAATATGACTTGGCCTTTTCATATTTGTTGGTGAAATGGAAATAAAGATATAGAAATAACACTAATTTTGTCCGCTTTCGGAAAAGCTCAGATTTTCTTTTTGTTATTTTCTTTTTGAGAAAAGGGGGGTTAACACTTGTCGTATTAACGGGAAAGCAGTAAATTGGGAAAAGCGGTAAATTGGGAAAAGCGGTAAATTGGGAATTCGGAGGTTGCCTAAAAACCTTTCTAACGAACCCTTGTCGAGTCCGAGCTTTGGGGGTGGCCTTTTCGAGCGGCCGATCAACATCAGGTCCGGGACTGATTTGATCAATGGATTTACGCTATGCCTTAGGCTGACACAACTAATCCGAAGGACTTAACGAAGTCTGATGGATCCATCGCGTGCTCGTACACGATGTTGTGATCTGTGGAAGGAGTTCACTAACTCTGTGTTGATGGAGTTTACTAACTCAGTGCTGATGGTGATTTCTGAAAAATAAGATTTTTGGGACCCTCTGGTCCGAAGCAACTTCCTGGATGGTGCATGAAATGCATGCATTTGGGTATTTGGATGTGCATGAATGCAATGATTGATTTTGGTGGGATGCTTTTTTCTGTTTAATTCCTCATTCACTTCTTTTCCTTCCGTTATTCTTCGCTCTTCTGAGATGCGAATTTGAAAGCGTAACGCGCCACTGTTTGATGTCATGGAGTGACGAATGGTATGGATGATATGATGAATGATGTGAAAATGTTGTGTTCTTTTATGTTCCGTCTTCTGTGATTTTCCCTTTTGTTTTTTTGGTTTATTCTGTTTGTTTTCTTTAAGCAGCTTTCTTTTTTCTGCTTATTTGTTTTTGTTTATTCTGTTTGTTTTCTTTAAGCAGTTTTCTTTTTTTCTGCTTATTTGTTTTTCTTCGGCACTCTTTTTTTGCTGGTTAAATCAATCTGCCGGGCGAAGGCTACTCCAGGACGATGATCCGCGAGGATTGCACACTGGTTTGTCACGACTGTCTTTTCTGCAATTTTATTCACTTGGGAAATCACTTCTTTCTGTATTTTTTCAAAGATTTCGTAATGATCCTGTAATGCTCTGAATGTGCACATGTTTTGCAATTCGATTTCATCAATCATAAAAGTTATTATTTTGAAAGAAACTGAACAAGATGAAAACAGAGACACGAAAAGCACACATATGAAAGAAAAGTTGGACTTTTATTGATATAGAAATTGGACGTGCAGAAAGTCACGCCAATCGAAAGTGCATTGCAATCTTTCTTTTAAGCTACAGAAAATACAAGCAAAAGGAACAGATCTCGTGATTCTATCTCTGAAGTAACGGTGCCCACCGTCCATACTCATAATATTGATCACCCCCTCATCCGAACCTTTGGAGCGCTGATTGCCTTTTTCTTTTCTCAAGCCCAAGTTTTCTGACCCTAATTTTTGCCTGGATCGCCCTTTACGGGTTTTCAATCCACCGGGCCGCTCTGATTTTGCCTAGGTCGCCCTTTGCGGGTTTTCAACCTAGCGAGCTGATTTTTCCTTGGCTTATCTTTCTCTTTTTTCGTTTATTTTTCTAGGCATAATACTTCTTGACCACATCTGAGTTCACTGGATTTGGGATCTCATCTCCGTCCATGTTTGCCAGAATTAAAGCTCCTCCTGAGAATGCCTTCTTCACCACATAAGGTCCTTCATATTTGGGAGCCCATTTGCCCCTAGGGTCTGTCTGAATCGGCAAGATCTGCTTGAGTACAAGATCTCCTTCTTGGAATTCACGAGGACGGACTTTCTTGTCAAAAGCCCTCCTCATCCTCTGCTGGTACAACTGTCCATGACACATTGCGGCCACCCGTTTTTCATCAATGAGATTCAACTGGTCAAGACGAGATCGAACCCATTCTGCTTCATCAAGTTTTGTCTCCATTAACACCCGCAGGGATGGTATTTCAACCTCAATGGGGAGAACTGCCTCTGACCCATAAACCAGGGAGTAAGGGGTTGCTCCTGTTGAGGTGCGTACTGAGGTTCTGTAACCATGCAGGGCAAATGGGAGCATCTCATGCCAATCCTTGTAGGTCACCACCATCTTTTGCACAATCTTCTTGGTGTTCTTGTTGGCTGCCTCAACTGCCCCATTCATCTTTGGGTGGTAGGGAGAAGAGTTGTGATGTTGTATTTTGAAGTCTTTGCACAAATCCTTCATCACTCTGCTGTTCAAATTACTACCGTTGTCTGTGATAATCTTGTTTGGAAGGCCGTAGCGGCAAACCAAGTCTTTCTTGATGAACTTAGCAATCACTGAGCTCGTTACATTGGGATAAGAGGCAGCTTCCACCCACTTAGTGAAGTAGTCAATAGCAACTAGGATGAAACGGTGACCATTGGAAGCTTTGGGTTCAATGGGACCAATGATGTCCATGCCCCACATTGAGAATGGCCATGGTGCGCTTAAAACATTCAGAGAAGTTGGAGGTACATGGGTGTGATCTGCATAGATTTGGCATTTATGGCATCTTCTCACAAAACTGTAACAGTCTGATTCCATCTGCAACCAGTAGTATCCAGCTCTCAGGATTTTTTTAGCCATTGCGTGCCCGTTGGAATGAACCCCAAATGAGCCTTCATGAACATCTCGCATAATCTTTACTGATTCTTCTCCTGTTACACACCTGAGGAGTACCAAGTCATGGTTTCTCTTGTAAAGGACGTCTCCACTCAAGAAGAAACCTGCTGACAGCCTCCTGAGGGTTCTCTTGTCATTCTCTGTAGCTCCGGGAGGATACTCTCTGTTTGTGATGTACTGCTTGATGTCATGGTACCAAGGCTTACTATCTGATCCCTCTTCGACTGCCATACAGTAGTGATAAGCAGGCTGTTCTATGTGCTGGATTCTGACAGTCGTCAGACTTTTGTCACAGCTGACGTTGAACATAGAGGACAAAGTTGCCAAGGCATCGGCCAACTGATTCTCGTTGCGGGGTATGTGTTGGAAAGTGATTTCCTCAAAGGGCTTGATCAATTCTTGAATGTAGTCACGGTAAGGAATCAAATCTGAATTTCTTGTTTCCCAGTCTCCTTTTACTTGATGGACAACTAGAGCTGAATCTCCGTACACGTCGAGCCTCTTGACTTTCCAATCGAGAGCTGCCTGGATACCCAAGATACATGCTTCATACTCCGCAATATTGTTTGTGACATAGAAGCTTAGTCTAGCGGTGACTGGTATAAAGCGGTTGTCTGGGGAGATCAGCACTGCTCCGATTCCGTGCCCCCACATGTTAGAGGCACCGTCAAACAACATTCTCCACCTTTCATCATCTTGAGACTTCCCTGCGTCAAATAATGCCATAATGTCCTCATCTGGGAACTCACATTGCATTGATTGGTAATCCTCAACCGGTTGATGTGCCAGGTAGTCTGCCAATGTGCTACCTTTAATCGCCTTCTGGGTTACGTACACGAGATCGTATTCTGACAGAAGCATTTGCCAACGAGCAATTCTACCTGTGAGCGCAGGTTTTTCAAAGATGTACTTGATTGGGTCCATTTTGGACACCAACCAGGTAGTGTGACTCAGCATATATTGTCTCAGTCGATGCGCAGCCCAGACTAGAGCACAACAAGTCTTCTCTAATGATGAATATCTTGCCTCACAGTCTGTGAACTTCTTGCTTATGTAGTAGATCGCATGTTCTTTCTTTCCTGACTCATCGTGTTACCCCAGCACGCAGCCCATAGAATTGTCTAGCACCGTGAGGTATAGGATGAGGGGCCTGCCGGACACAGGTGGCATTAGGACGAGTGGACTTTGAAGGTACGTCTTGATTTTCTCAAATGCTTCTTGACATTTATCATTCCACTTCATCTCTTGGTTTTTGCACAGCAGTTTGAAAATTGGTTCGCAAGTCGCAGTCAACTGGAAGATGAATCGAGAAATGTAATTTAGTCTTCCCAGGAAACCTCGAACTTCTTTCTCTGTCTTAGGTGCTGGCATCTCCAGGATTGCTCGTACTTTGTCCGGGTCTACCTCAATTCCCTTCTGGCTAACAATGAAACCTAACAGTTTCCCTGACCTAACCCCAAAGGTGCACTTGGCGGGGTTCAACCTGAGCTTGTACTTTCTGAGACGTTCGAACAGCTTCTGCAGGTTAACCACGTGCTCTTCATCAGTCTTTGATTTAGCAATCATGTCATCCACATAGACTTCGATCTCCTTATGCATCATGTCATGGAATAGGGTTACCATCGCTCTTTAGTAGGTCGCCCCGGCATTCCTCAACCCGAAAGGCATGACCTTGTAACAGAAAGTTCCCCAAAGGGTTATGAAGGTGGTTTTCTCCATATCCTCTGGAGCCATTTTGATCTGGTTATAGCCCGAATATCCATCCATGAAGGAGAACATTGAATGCTGAGCGGTACTGTCCACCAAAACGTCAATATGGGGTAGAGGGAAGTCATCTTTAGGGCTTGCTCTGTTCAAGTCACGGTAGTCGACACACATTCGGACCTTTCCATCTTTCTTAGGGACTGGAACAATGTTTGCTACCCACTCAGGATATTTCGCCACAGCTAAGAACCCTGCATCAAACTGTTTCTTGACCTCATCCCTGATCTTCAGAGACATTTCAGGCTTCATTCGCCTTAACTTCTGTTTCACAGGGGGACACTCTGATTTCACTGGCAATTTATGTTCAACAATATCTGTGCTCAACCCTGGCATGTCCCGATATGTCCATGCGAATACGTCGGCGTAATCGAACAGGAGCTGAATCAACTTTTTGCGCTCTTTATCCTCCATTGCGGTACCAACCTTGATCTCTTTTCTGTCTTCCTCAGTACCCAAATTGACCATTTCTGTAGACTCCTCATGGGGTTCGATGACCTTTTCTTCTTGTTCTACCATTCTCATGATTTCTGGAGGAGTATCCCAATCATTCTCAACATCTTCCTCGGCGTGATTAACCGGGTAATCAAAATCACAGTATGAGTTATGGGCATTATTATTTTCAGAGTTTATTTTTGATCTGCATTAGAATGGAGCGGCGAATAAAAACAAAGAAAAAGCAAACAGATAAAAGATGAAGACAGAAATTTTATTGAAAATTCAAAATAACACTTTATTGATTGATGATTTTCGACGAAAACATGTGTGCCCGAATGAAATATCCCAAGGCCTTGGGCAGAGCCGAGGGGTCTGCATTACAATGATAATTACTTTAAATTGGAAAATACGGGGAAATCCATGGTCTCCCAGTTTTGCAGCTTCTCTCCAACCGCACAGCAGCGCACCAAACCTTCAGCACGGCTACTTGAGCTTGATCCTTCTTCAACCATATTAACCTGGTCAGGGTTCAGCATACCAGCACTCCGGAAGTTGTCCTTAAGATTAGCGATGACTATTCTCTCCTGATTGGGTGCCCTTCCTCTGAGTTTGGCCAGCCATTTCTCCCTCCTGTCAGATGTCAGCCTCTCCCGATCAGCAAGACTTGGGATGTATCCAACACCGAACCTCTCAATATTACCCCTCAACTGGATAGGCATTACAATTCCTTGAGCAGCTTTTCCTAAGCCCTTACCAATCTGATACCCGTGTCCCAGCATCACTTTTGCAGTCATCATGTCTGCCCTGGACCACTTAGGCTTCCAACGAGGCTCTCCTTCGACGAAGACAGCGTTTGAAATTTCCAATCCCTGGAAAGCAGTCTCAAAGGACTCTTCTGCTGCTTCCACATAATATTCAGGTGGCGATCGATTTATCAATGTTTCTTCCTCTCCGGAGATCACTATCAGCTTTCCCCTAGCCACAAACTTGAGTTTCTGATGAAGCGAGGATGGTACTGCCCCAGCCGCATGTATCCAAGGACGTCCTATCAGGCAACTGTAGGATGAATTGATATCCATCACTTGAAAGACAACATAAAATACTTCAGGGCCTACCTGCAGCGGCATTTCCACTTCTCCAAAAACTTCCTTCACTGACCCGTCAAATGCTCTGACCAAGGTGGAGCTCGGTTTTAGATATGAACAGTCTACATCCAGCTTATCCATTGTAGACTTAGGCAGCACGTTTAAGGATGAACCGTTATCAATAAGCACCCTGGCAAGTATATGGTCCCCACACTTGACTAAGATATGAAGAGCTTGATTATGACTCTTTCCTGCCGGAGGCAGCTCAGTGTCTGAGAAGGTCAAGTAATTAGAGGCTACAATGCTGCCAACAATACCATCAAGCTGGTTTACTGTAATGTCATGGGAGACGTGAGCTTCATTCAGGACCTTTAGCAGTGCAGCACGATGTGCCTCTGAACTAAGCAGCAAAGAGAGCATTGAGATCTTGGATGGGGTTTGATTCAGCTGGTCTACCACCCGATATTCACTCTGTCTCATTACCCTCAAGAATTCTTGAGCTTCTTTGTCCGACACATCCCTGACCTCTACAGCTTCCTTGTCTTTTCCCTTACGGGCCCTTTCTTCACTTTCCTTGGATTGCTCTCTTCTGAGGTTTTCAGGAGTATACATCCTTCCACTCCTTGTGATACAACTACCTCCAGCAATGTTTGTTATGTCCAGAGTGCCTTTAGGGACCTCCGCTTGCATTTGCACATTGCAGCTCCATGGAGTCATCCTAGTATCCCCACTAGGGGTAGCAGCAGGTACTGGAATAACAACAGTCGAGGGTCTCGTCACAGCTAGGCTGGAATTCAGATTGCAGGGAATTTCAATCGGTCTTCTGAAGCCTCTATTGCCTGATTGCAAGGTAAGTACATTTTCTTCTTTCTCCTGGATTCCCACTTGGACCAGGTGTCTGTCTAAGAGATCTTGGAGGATTGGTTTAAAGCCTTCACATGCCCCGATGCAGCGAGGATTATCACAGGCGTCTTTCCTAGCGCACCCTTCTTTGATGATACCGAAGCGGCATAATTCAGCATGGATAAAATTCAAAGGCGTCTGAATGCACTCAACTTTTCTCACCAAGCACTGACCCTCCTGATGGTCAACGGCATTAATAGCAGACCCTCCATGCCCTGGCAACGGATTGGTGGCTACATTGGGTTGTTGAAATGATATGCTTTTCTTATCAAGTAAGTCTTGCACCACATATTTGAATGCTTTACAATCCTCCACCACATGACCTACTGCCCCAGAATGAAAGGCGCAGGTGGCATTTGCGTTGTACCCTCTAGGATAGGGAGGCTGATATGGCTTCATTTGACGAGTACTGATTATTTTGTTGGTGATGAGATAATTAAACAAGTCCGTGTAGGACATGGGAATGGGATCAAAGACAGCAGGCTTCCTTTCATTATAGTTCCGGTACTGATAATTTGATTGAAAAGGCTGTGCCAGCGGTGCCTGAGGAGGAACCGAAATAGCTTGCGATGGATTGCTGTGCGACGGACCATTGGCTCCGATGACTGCATTAGTTTCACCTTCTTTCTTCTTATGAGACCCAAAAAATGGCTTCTTTTGACTGGCAGGCGGCGTCGGGCTATGAGCTATTCTTCCGCTGCGCATACCATTCTCTACTCTTTCCCCTGTGACCACCATCTCAGAGAAGTTTGAGGCTACGCTGCCAACCAACCTATCATAATACACTGCAGGAAGGGTTTCCATAAACATGTGGACCATTTCCTTGTCCAGCAGAGGGGGTTTTACTTGAGCCGCAAGGTTCCTCCATCTCTGAGCGTATTCTTTGAACGACTCGTTATCCCTCTTAGACATGCATTGTAGCTGAGTTCTATCTGGAGCCAAATCATTATTATACTGGTATTGACGCATGAAGGCATCCGCCATGTCTTTCCAGCAACGGATGTTAGTTGGCTCTAACTGCATGTACCAGTCAAGGGGAGCTCCAGCTAAACTTTCTTGGAAGCAATGCATCATTAAGTTATCGTCACGGGCATAGGCAGTCATCTTCCGGCAGTACATTGTCACATGGCTGACTGGGCAAGTTGTCCCTCTGTATTTGTCAAAAGTTGGTGCTTTGAACTTGGGTGGCAGGACTAGATCAGGAACCAAGCACAACTCATGGGCATTCCTGGCTCGGGAACCTGCCCCTTCAACAGCTCTTATCCTTTCTTCCAGCATCTGATACTGACTTCTAGCTTCGGCAGGATAATTCTGTGGGAAAACGCCGGCACCATAGTGAGGGTTATTCATCGACGCCACGACCGGGGTCATGTGTCGGTGAGCAATATTCTGAGGGACTGGGCCCTGCACGTGTGGATGAACCATTATTGGTGAATTGAAACCCGCCGGAGTTCCTGGAGCAATAACAGGAGTCGGGATCTGAATCTGGGCTTGATGCGTCCCTGTTCCAACTTCATTCACAACTGTATTAGGCTGAGCGTGCCCCGTGGTTCCTGAAGGATCTCCTCCAGGGTTTGCATCAGCAGCAGGAGGCGTATAGCCCAGTGGGAGACCATAGGGAGGCCATTGCGCAGCTTGGAGGGTTTGAGAGATCCCAGACCCAGGAAGGGGAGGAGGATTGTTCGTCCCAGCAACAGCGGTTTCAGTTGTGCCAACATCTCTTAAGGCACTTAGTACTCTTATGACCTCCGCTATTTGAGCCCTTAGGACTTCCATCTCAGCTTGAGTGACTTGATTCCCCTGATTCTGATCGTGCTGACCCTGACCATTAGGATCCGGACCTCCTGGAATTCCGTCATCCTGATGTGGCTGCGGGTCGTTCTGATCATGGTTGGCTTGATCGTTTTCCATGTTTCTTGCTTGCAGACGCGTCCAATAGCGATGATTAACCAGCTTGCCTAATTTTCTGTTGACGGAACACGTTTATGAACACAAGAACGAATAAATGAATGCAATGCGAATGAATGCGTGTTTAGTTTGTCTTGCCGAGAATCGCAATGTATTATGTCTTGTCATAGATACGCGAGTAAATCTTTGATTATTTTTGTTATATCGCTTTCTTTGGATTATACTGAAATTGGAATCTGGAAGCGAAACGGGTGTATTCAAAATACTTCAAAATCTGAATCCGAAAGTACGACATTCTGATACAATGATTGAAAAAGGAAAGGTACAATAAAACAAAAATTACAATAAAGAAAGCTCAAATACAAAGGGCTTTGACATTTCCACTCTTTTTCCTCTTGTTGTTGGTAGAGGTACTTCCGGTTCTTCCTCTGGCTTCCTCAACTAGGGCTCTGCAGTACTCCACAAACTTGTACACCTCAAGCGGGGTGTTGAGGGGATACATCTCAGTCTCAGCTTTTCTTAACCTCCTGGGCATATCCGCAAGAGCCTGGTTGACCAATTCTGATAGCTTGGAGAACCTACCCTTCCAGTGTTGAACCTCGTCTCTCAGTTCTATGATGACTGCCTGCTCTTCGATCCTACCGAGCAGCTCAACATAGCGATGCTCCCAATACTGACTTTCATCCCTCACTTGCCGGTACGCATCACTGATGTGACAAAGACGCTCCTTCAACTCATCAGAATCCTCTTGCTCTGTTTTTAGGGCCCGCTGATATTCCCTGAGGATGTTCTCAAAAGAGTCTCTTTCTTGCACAACACTGTCTAACTTACTCTCCCATTCAGCTTGTAACATGCGGGATTCTCTCTTTGACTTGGCAAGTAAGCTTTTCGCCGTCCTCTCTTCCATTTTTGCTTCATCCCATAACTCTTTCCACTGATTGGCTTCTTCCAGGGCCTTCTTCTCCTTCAAGCTTCGTCTCTTGATTTCCTCCTTGGCTCCTTGCAGATACCTTTGAACTTCTAACTTGCTCTCCTCTTCCCCTTTTAGTTTCTGACTGAAACTCTCAATGGTAGCAGACTTCATGGCATTTTCTTCTTTCAACCTCTTGTTCTTCAGAGCCATCTTCTCTATCTCAGCTTGCAAAGATTTCTTCTCTTCCTCTGCTTTCATCAGAGCCAACTTAACTTCGCCTAATTCTTCGACAACAGGGGCACTGGCGCCTACTACTTCCCTCTCGACTTGCAGCTCTTTTTGGTAAGGCAGTTGAACATTCTGGATCCTTTTTCCGAGCCATTGAGCGAAAGTGATACCACTAGTCCTCTGAGCGAGCTCTACTTTTCCCATGCGAACCACCGTATTCCAGGCTTGCAAGACCTTTCTAAGCAAACTGTCATCTTTTGGTCCTCCTTCATAGATGTAAAGCGGGAATATCATCTCTTCGGTAGGCGAATTCCTCATTGGATACCCTAATTGCCTCAGAGTCAGAGACGGGTTGTAGTTGATGCATCCTTTAGTGCCCATCAGCGGGACATTTTGAAAACTACCACAGCGGAAGACTACCTTAGGCCTATCTTCCCAGCAAGATGAGAGATACCAACGGATCGAGTGCTCATCTAGACCCCCTAGAAACTGGATCCATTCTTGAATACTCATAGCTTTCACCTCACAAGTTACAGCGTAGCTAATCAACTTTTCCACTCGTGTTGGGTTGGTGAAGGCATGGATGAGAAGCCATGCATATAACAGGTGAGAAGAGCAAGAGATTTTCTTCCTTCTTAAGTCACAATGATGAGTAAAAGCAGAATAAGTGTCGGCAAGGATGGCGGGAATTGGATTTATGGGGCTCCTCTTGTTCTGAAAAGCTAGGAAAATACCAATAACAGTCACATCCACATACCTCTCAATCTGCGGAAAGAGAACAACCCCAAAAATTGCTAAGGATAAAACTCGCTTGAAGACAACCCAATTTTTACTTCTAGCATAGGCTCCCATTAAACCTTCAAGGTAGCTCTGCGGGAAACCTATCACATTGTTTCTCTTCTGCTTTTGGAGCTTCAGGTCCTCTACACTCACTTGCAATAATGCAGCGAACTCCTCATCTGTGTAGTACTGTTCTTGATACCGGTAGGGGACAGCTTCTGTCTGAGTGAAACCCAAAATCTGCTGATATTCCTCCAATGTGGGCGCCATTTGAAAATTTTTGAAGAGAAAGCACCTGATTTCTGGGTCATAGAATCTACTCAAAGCTACAATAGCCTCAGTCTGCACCTCTAGCAACAACAACTTCCGGAGGTTCCCATAAGCATTGTCAAACGATCCCCTTTCAATAGGTCCCATCAGATCAACACATCTTTTCAGATTAGTCACATCTACCTTGCTTACAACGGGGTACCTTGGAGTATACACCGTTTCCCTTCTAGATTCCATGCCGTATCTATGACAAAAATTTCTCATTACTTGGGGTTCTCGGCAAGCAAACCATGATGAAATGCAAAGATGCATGCGAAAACTAATGAAAATGTATGTTTTATGCAAAGGATGATGTGTAAATGATGATGATGTTCTATGTCTATGTAACTCAGAGACCAGTCCTTATTTGCAGTGATTCAAGTTTTTTTTTTGGAAAATGCGGGTTGTACGTTATTTCATATGGACCGGTATGAGAAAGGCTACAGCGGTAACTCTTTCACTCCCTCTTTTTTTTTTAAAAAAATAAAGCGGTTCATATGTCACTTCGTACAGACCGGCGAAAGAAAGGTTACAACGGCAACTCTTTCTCTATTTTCTCTTTTTTTCGAAAAATTTCCTTTTCTTTTGAAAACGTGCCTAGTTTGCAATGCAGCACACAATTTGGAAAGCCCTTGTGACCTAAAAAGGGGTGAGACCTACGATCTAGGGCAATTTAACGGGTAATCCTCCCATGTGGCTCTATTCACTCCCTCGCAAAGGCTACCAGAGCTAAATCTCTTTTATGATAACACCCACAACGATGGAATGCCATCTGGTGTGAGGTACCATAAAGAGCATACTCTGGCTGAAACTTTCGTGAGAGCAGAAGGACATCGGTCCAATTGGCAGTCACTACTCGTTTCCACTCTCCTAGGTGTTTTTCAGACCTTGGGTTTTAGGCCTCTCTCAAAGCTCATAATCATAAGGGGGTGAGTGTGTGTAGCGGGGACATACCGCCTAAAACTACCCACATATACCCCACCTGCGAAGGAAAACCCAGAACAGTCCAAACAATAGCGAGCTGTAACATGTCGTCTACACTAGGGTTCAATATCAAATTAACTACCCTAGGGTTTCAACAATAATCAAGTGCTTTGCTTCCCTCGAGAAAGGGCCAAGAAGAGGGGAACATAACAAGATGGGGGGAAAAGCATGAGGGTACTAAGCACATAAGCGAAGACGAGAAAAATAAACATGGAAGAAGAGAAAACAAATGCACATGCATACAACATGATAAGAAGAGCAAGCCGAAAAGGGATGTAAGTAACAAAGTATCCAAACCACATCGATAGCGCGCTAAACCACACATTTAATTAGTTAGGCTTGACCCACTTAAAAAAGAAAAGTCCCCAGCGGAGTCGCCAGCTGTTGCGCCCGAAAAAGTCCCAGAGGGAATCTTTCTTCGTTTACAACTTTTTGAAAATCAATGAAGTCGCCACCAATATTTTTTTATAAGGAAAATATTGAAGAAAAACCTTTTGGAAAGCGGATGACCTTTTGGAAAAACCGGAAGATTTGGGTTCGGGGGTCGGTTAGGCATAGGGAAGGTTTTAGCACCCCACACCTCCTTTCTACCGAAAGGGAACCTTTAATAAAATGTGTGGTTTTAAGTGCGGATTTGGAAAATACTTAAATTTGCCCTTTTTTCGAAAAGAGAATGAAAAGACTTAATGAAAATTTTTACTTTCGGCAAAAATGTTTGTTGCCCTTTTTTAAGAGAAAAAAAAATATTTTTAGCTTATTGTGCTTGACGGAGGATATCCGCTCTTACGTATCTCCCGGTGCGATGGAGAATTCAAAGCTACGTAGTTCTATTTTTTTGAAAAGGTTTTGTTTTTTAATCTTTTTGGAGTTTTTCGCAAAGAGGTTGAGCGTTCGCAGTGACCAAACAACAATGGTTTAGAGTGGTCGCACTACTAACTCGTATGAAAATGAATTATCATTAACGTCCAAACGGCAACGGCGCGAGTGGTGATTAATGACAATTGGTTTTTATTTTGAGCATTGAAAATGTTTTTAGAAATTGGAGGAGAGCGTTTGTAAGGACCAAACAACAACGGTTTAGAGTGGCCACGCTACTAGCTCCCACAGGAATGAAATCATCGCCCACAATCAAACGGCAACGGCGCGAGTGATCATTGGTGATAATTAATTTTGATTTCGATGTTTGAAGATATTGGTTTTCGATGCAAGAAAATATTTATGTGGGGCAGGAAATATGTTATTTTTTTGAATGCAATAGTAAAGTGGGGGTACAAATAAAAGGAGGGCTGTATTAGTAAAAATGGGGTGTTATGCTTGGGTCTGGGGGGTGTAAATAACAATCTACTCGTTTCTTAAAAAAAAGTTTTACTTACCACTCCCTTTTTTACTAATGAAAGCTTTTTGTTCTTTTTTCTTTGAGATACCTTTGTTATTATTTTTTGGTTGAGATAATTTTTGGTTAAAAAAGAATAAATAATAAAATAAAATAAATAAATAAATAAAAACGAAAAAAAACAAAATCAGTTTATTTGTTTTAAAAAAAAAATGTTTTATTTACCCTTTTTTATTAGTTGCTAGGAAATGATTTTTATGAAGTGTTTTTTTGGTATTTGGTATAAAAAGATCTATTAATTATTTAGAGAAACAATTCACCTTAAATCCTTTTTCGATTCTTTTGATACCTAATCCTTTTTTTATATTAAAAGAAAAATTGCTATATTTCTTATTGCTATTATTTTGATGACAATTATTATTGTTGATAAAAAAGACATTGCTCACATTTCCAATAAGAATCGATGCATTCAAGAAGGAAGCATAATGAAAACTCAAATGGGTGATTATAACAAAATGACAAATATGATGCTATATTAGTAACATTTTAATTCCTATTGTCACCATAGGTCCTTTAAAAAAAATAGAAAGTAAAGATAATAAAAAGAAATATATCAAATGCATATGGGAGGAGGAGCATCATATGAGCAATAACAACATAGTACTTGTTTCGACAAAATATATATGAACTATCTAAAACATGAATAACCTAAACAATGACTTTTTGGACCATATCAAAAATAAATATTTGCAGAGAACTAAGGATGAGATGAAATTATTACCAAATGTTCTTTGGACAAAGAAACTCCTTCACGGATCCCTCAACAACAAAAGGATAATATAAAAAAAACTATGAAAATTTAAAGGAAGAAGAAAAAACGAAAAATAATCTCTCTCACTAAAACTTCAACCGATCCGCTTTTGCTTCTTCTTGCTCCTAAAACTTCAAGACTTCGAATTCTCCTCTCTTTTCTCTCCAAAAAAACCCGACCTCCTCCTTAAAAAATGTAGCCCATATTTATACTAAAACTTGAGTTGAGAGGTAGAAGTGATGTTTGCTTCTTTTCTTTTCTTTGATGGAGTGTGGGAGTGTATGAGAGAAAGAGGATTGAGTGTGTGAAAGGATGAGAGTGGGTGTGTGATGTGTGAGGGATGTGAGGCATGAGATAGGAGAGGGAGGGTTGAGTGTCAAATTTGTTTAGGGTTTGGAAGGGGAAGTGTGTGAGAGAGAGTGAGTTGAGTGATATGTGAGGGAGAGAGAGAGATGGCCGTAGGGGGGGGGGAAGGTTGAGTGTGTGAGTGTGTGAGAGAGTGAGTGATGGGAAGGGTGGAGTGTATGGGGAAAGGAGATGTGGGGAAGTGGGGTTGTGTGTGGAAGTGGGATTGTGAGTTCCAAGGAGGAAAAGAGGGAAAGTGGGGCGGATTTCTAGGGAGGAGAGAGGGGATGAATGTGGATGATTTTTAAGGCTAGGGGGGAGAGTGAATGTAGACACATTTTAGGGTTAAGGGGGAGAGTGAATGTGGACACATTTTAGAGTGAAGGGGGGAAGGTATGCGAATTAGGGTTTAGTTGGAGTGGGTTGGATGGAGTTGTGTGTTGGGTTATGGGTTTGGATATGGGTTAGGGTTAGGATATGGATTGGGTTTGGTGGAGGAGTTGGATTGGGCTTGGTGGAGGAGTTGGATATGGGTTAGGTCTAGGGTATGGATTGGGTTTGGTGGAGGAGTTGGGTTGGGCTTGGTGGAGGAGTTGGATGGGGCTTGGTGGAGGAGTTGGATATGGGTTAGGTCTAGGGTTATGCGAATTGGGCATAAGGTTTGGTGGAGGAGTGGGCTTTAGATGGCCCAATCCTAAATGCACCTCTATCTATTTTTTACAAACCTCCCCTATTTCCTCCTTTGCTTATTTTGTTTCTTTACTTCTAATTATTATTATTTTTTCAAAAATTGGAACTTGTAGCAAACTAAAATAAAATAATGCATGGCATAAAATAATTATTTTTTATTAAAAATAGATAAAACTTCTTATTTTTGGATAGGACAAAATTAGGGTGTTACACACTCTAGGACCAAGCATATAGAGATAAGACACCATTTTCTTAGAGATCATGTCCAAAAAGGGGATTGTGTAATCGATTTTGTGGAATCGGCAAAACAGCTAGCTGATATTTTTACAAAACCTTTACAAAAAGAAAACTTCTTCTTCATTCGAAGAGAACTTGGAATCATTGATTCCTCTTCATGCTGTTAGATTCGCATTTTTATTACATGTTGCCCTCTTTGATCATGACAAAAAGGGGGAGAAGAATAGAGCTTTAGTATTTAGAATAAAGTTTTAATATTCAGCATGCATTTGCATCTACTTGCATACAGTCAATAAAACAGGGGGAGCATCATGATAGGGGGAGTATCATATACATAATCCGTTTAAACTAACCTCCCATCTTGAGATGAGTTAATGTTTTGTCATCATCAAAAAGGGGGAGAATGTGGATACCTTGTGTTGCAGGTAACCTGATATTGCAGGATATGTTTTGATGATGAAAAAGACAAAGGTAAGATTGACGGTCAAAGTCAATAAAAGTGACTAAAACGTCAAAGTCACAATCCAAGACAAGCAAGCCAAGAACTGAAGATTCAAGTTTAAGGATAGTCCTTAAATATAAGGGTAGTCATTAGGGTTTGGGTGTGTCTTAGGAAAAAGTGTAAGCTCTTTCAAAGGTCAGCTCGTATATCAAGTCTCACACACTCACAAAGTTTTTTTTAAAGTTGCATGCATATTTACGTAAACATTTCTATCACCTTTAAAATAACAAAATCGATTTCCTCATGCATGAACAAATATCAAAATCGATTTTCAGGTAAAATAGAAAAGCTATAAATCGATTTTCAGGTCATGTACTTTCAGTACATAAATCGATTTCTGAGCCAAATACTTTTTAAAGGAAGAATCGATTCCCAACCTTTTTCACATAACTGAGAATCGATTCCCACTTGTCTCAGGCAAGCTGAAAATCGATTCCTACATATTTTCACTAAGTATAGAATCGATTCCTAGCTTTCCATGGCACTCAAGAATCGATTTCCCATATTTTCCAAACAAAGATAAATCGATTCCTCACCTAAATAAATCGATTCCAAGATCAAATACATTTTAACTAAGAATCGATTCCTACACTATTTTCAACGTAAAAATGAATTCCTCATAGCCTATAAATAGGCAGTGCTTCACGATTCATTTTACACAACACACAACACACAACACACAACACACAACTCAACCCATTTGCATGAAACAGAAAACCTTTGAGAAAACTCTTCACACTTATACTTTTGCTCGTCACGCACCGTTGGTCTGTCTGAGCTGATCTGTTGCTAAGAGTTAGTTGGGGTTGTATTCTTCAAGTTGTAATATCTGCCTACACTAGAGGTATTTCTGCATTTACAATTGTTTATTATTTAATTGTTGTGTTTTGTTCTAGGGAGTGGGGTATCTCTCTAGGGTAGCTGCATGTACTAGGAAGTGGGGTATCTTTCTAGGGCAGTTGATTGTAACAGGGGTGGGGTATCTCTTGTTATTGTTATATTAGATCTAAGGGCTCTCTATAGGTGGGGTATCCTAGGAGGAGAGTGCCTGAGTCTGTAAAGGTTTTCCAAGGCACCTGTAAGCCTTGTTGTTTTGGTTAGTGGAAAATCTCACAAGGGTGTGAGGACTGGACGTAGGTCACTAGGAGGTGACCGAACCAGGATAAATCTCTGCGTGCTTTACTGCTTTCCTACTTTACTGTTATTCTACTTTACTGCTTTATATTCTAATTCCTTCGCTTCCACTTAACCTGCGCGAAAATTGATCTAAGTCATTGAAAAGGGGAAAAACGTTTTCGAAAGATCTGAAAAGCTTTTAAATCTCAATTCACCCCCCCTCTTGAGACTGAAGCCACTTGGTAACAGAATTGTTCGATGAATTGTTTATATGTTGTTGAGTGTATAAAATGCTTATATATATTAACGCACATGAGATGTTCGATGAATTGTTTATATGTTGTTGTGTGTATGAAATGTTTTCAATGTGTTTAATACTCACGAAATGCTCGATGGAATTAACATATGTGCTGCTAGTTTCGATTGGAATGAATGATAAAATGAACTGTTGCTGTTGTTCCAAATGTGACGTATGTAATATATATATATATATATATATATATATATATATATATATATATATATATATATATATATATATATATATATATATATATATAGGTGATGTTGAAAAAGTGGTGATGAATTACAGGTGATGATATAAATATTGAATGCCTCTGTTATTGGCAATTATTGTGAGTATAGGCCCATGGCCACATGATGTGTGTATGATCTGTTGAGTATTTGTGCATTGCTGTTAAAGGTGAGTTTGGTCAGTCCATGGCATGCATTGCATTATGTTGAATATGAAAAAACGGTGATGGGAGTTTTACTCCAAAGTGGTGATGATTAGCCCCTATTTACGGGCAACGGTGATGATTTTTGACGATGGGAGCTTTGCTCCAAACGGTACCACATGCATATGCACGGTCGGTGTCACATCCTGCATGTTGTGTTATGACGTTTTCGATGAATTGTTTTCTGTACAAGGACAAGTGATTGTTGCCTTTCTGTACTCTGATAATTCATTGCTGTCTTCTGTACTCTGATGATTGACTTTTGTCGTGGTAGTTACCCTATTTTTGAGTCGTATTTTAGGGATTTTCATAATTTTTAAGTGGTATTCGTTATTTCATTTGTTATCGTTATCATAGATTAGTGAGTTTCATAATTTATTGATATTTATCATAATAATAATAATTTTTAAAATAAAAAAATGATTTTTTTAATTTTTAAAAAAAATTATATATCCGAATTTAGGACATAAATTCGGTTTGTAAATTTCTTTTTTTTAAAGTAAAGAGTATGTTGGGGTTTTGGGAAAAATGGGGGTATGAGTGAGGTTGATGAGGGTATGTTTATTAAAAGCCCCTATTTTTATTTTTGGACAATTTTGGTCCACCTATTTTATAAAATTGTTCGATGCTGACCAAATTGAAATTTCAAACTTTAAAATATTGCTGATGTATTCATATTTTAATTGACATGACAATTGACTAAGTTTTATTAATATGTACTTCATTTCTTTTATAAAAAACATTTACTTTAGTTTTATATTTTATAAAATATTTATTTAAAATAATTAAATAAATTTTATATGACTTAAATAATTATATAATTAAATTTATATTTTATAAAGCCATGATCTTTTTTCATGACAAAAAAAAAAGCCATGATCTTTCTTTCTTTCTTCCGAGATATCCAATTTTTCCACGGATAATTCATGGTATATTTAAATTGAAATGATTCCATAACAAATGCAAGGTTCATTATTTTAAATAAATATTTTTAAAATTAAATTAAATGTTTTTTAATAAAAGAAAATAAGTGGCATGCCTACAAAGCTTAGTCAATAGTCGTGTCAATTAAAGTATTGACATATCAGCAATATATTAGAGTTTAAAATTCCAATTTGGTCAACATTGCACAATTTTGTAAAATATGGGGACCAAAATTGTCCAACGGTGCTACTGTGCACTGCGCGTGGCGCTGTGCGTATTCCTGCTCGTGGTTGGCGCCTGCGCGCCAGTTTTTCCTATATATGCAGTTTTTCAGCGCAAATTAGGGTTTTGTGCGCCGTTTTCACTCCTTTTCGAGGTTTTTCGCCATTCCACTTCCAATTTTCGAAATTTACTTCAACCTTTGAGAACTCTAGCCTGGGTTTTGGATTAAGAGGGTCAATTCTACTGCAATTTCTTTCTGGTTCGTGAGCGTCTTGTGTCGTCGTCGTTATAGGAAATTCGCCGTGATCAGGAATCGAAGAGCGAAGCTAGGAGAGGAACTTGCGCCATTTATTTTCCAGGTAAGGGTGGGGTTCTGACCTTATAACGGTATATATGAACGATGTGTAAGAGGGAGAATTTGGAGGAAAATCAAATTAGTCAATTGTGGGGTAATCATTTGTTTGAGTATGTTGTTAAATCGGCTAATGGTCAGTCTGGTGGCTTATTATCATCTTGGGTGGCTGGTTCATGTGATTTTAAGTTCTCGTTTATGGGTACAGGGTATATTGGGGTGGCTTTGAATGTTGATAATTCTTTGTTGTATGTGGTAAATGTTTATGTGTCTTGCTATTTTAATGGGAAACGTCAGGGGTGGGAGGAATTGAAAGCGTATAAACAGTCTCTTGATGTTGGGGACTGGTGTCTGGTTGGAGATTTTAATTGTGTCACAAGAGTTGAGGAAAGGAAAGGTATAAGGGAAAGGGGGTCTATTCAGGAAATTAACGAGTTTAATGCTTTTATTTCGGATATGGATTTACTTGATGTCTCAGTTACTGGTAATGTTTTTTCTTGGTTTTGCTCGGATGGGATTTCTATGAGTAGACTGGATAGGTTCCTTATTTCTCCTAATTTGGTTGATAAGTGGAACATCTCAGGTCAATGGATAGGGAAGAGGAATATCTCTGATCACTGCCCTATTTGGTTGCTCAGATCTACTGTGGATTGGGGCCCGAAACCTTTTCGGTTTGTTAATGCTTGGTTTCACCATGCTAAGTTTAAAGAGTTTGTTAAGGATAGTTGGTCTCAAATTCAGGTTTCTGGGAATAAAGCTTATGTTCTTAAGGAGAAAATAAGATGTTGAAAGAGAAGTTGCGAGTGTGGAACAAAGAGGTGTTTGGAGTGGTTGACTTGAATATAGAGGAGGAGGTCAAGGAGTTGAATAACTTAGATCTAATGCTCATTGAGCATTGGGATGAGGCCCCAGTTTCTAAAAGAAAGGAAGTCTCTGTGTCATTTTGGAAGCAAATCAGATTGAAGGAAAGTATTCTTCATCAAAAGAGTAGGGCGCGTTGAATCAAAGAGGGAGACGTGAATTCTAAATATTTTCATTCTATGTTAAAATTTAAAAAGAGGAGAAATATTCTAAAGTTGTTAGATGATGAGGGAAGGCTTATTGAAGATGTTTTTGTGGTTAAAGATAGAGTGAAGAATTTTTTTCAAAATGGTTTTACGGAGCCGCTGTATGGAAGACCTGTGTTGAATGATACGATGTTTAATCAAATCTCTTTGGAAGCGAATGATTCTCTGGTCATGCCTTTCGAAGAGGATGAGATTAGGGAGGGGATTTGGAGCTGTGATGGAGATAAAAGCCCGGGTCCTGATGGATTTAATTTGAGATTCTTTAAGGAGAATTGGGATTGGTTGAAGTATGACATTGTGGGAGTTTTTTCAGAATTCTACGCCAAGGCTCACATTCCTAAAGCGTTCTCGGCCTGTTTCCTTACTATCATTCCCAAAAATGATCATCCTCAAGGGTTGGGGGAGTATAGGCCCATTTGTCTAATTGGGAGCATCTATAAGATTCTTTCAAAGGTGTTGGCAAATAGGTTAAAGAAGGTTCTTCACTTGGTGATTTCTGAGTGTCAGTCGGCTTTTCTAAGTTCGGGTTTGATCTTAAGTGGATTCGTTGGATTAGAGCGTGTGTGTCTTCTTCTTCTTTATTGGTTTTGGTCAACGGAAGCCCAACTCATGATTTCTTGGTGCAAAGGGGGTTGCGTCAGGGGGATCCTCTATCTCCTTTTTTATTCTTCTTAGTGGCTAAGGGTCTTGCTCGATTGGTGGATAAGGCGGTGGGGGTTTGGGTCTTTGAGGGGTTTGTAATTAACGAAAACCTTAGTTATTCGCTTGTTCAGTTTGCTGATGATACCGTTCTTATTGGGAAGCTGTCTTGGAATAGCCTTTGGGGTCTTAAATCTGATACTTTTTTGGAGCAAGCTTCCGTTTTCCTTCATTGTAGGTTGGAATCCATTCCGTTTAACTTTCTTGGCATTCTTGTGGGTGCTAATCCGAGGCGAAAAGGGACTTGGAATCCGGTTTTGCAAAAGTTTCGGTCTAGGCTGGCATCTTGGAAGGGGCGCAGTTTATCTATATGAGGTCGGGTTACGCTGATTAACTCGGTTCTTAGTAGTTTACCTTTGTATTTCTTCTCTTTTTACAAAGCACCAAAAGTGGTTATTAGGGAGATGATAAAGATTCAAAGAGATTTCCTTTGGGGAGTTAAGGAGGATGCGAGAGGTATGTATTGGGTGGCTTGGGATAAGGTTTGTAGGGAGAAAAATGAGGGAGGTCTTGGTATCAAAAACTTAGAGAATTTCAATATTTCCTTATTGTCAAAATGGAAGTGGCGCTTTTTGGTGGATGAGAATGCGAATTAGAGAGGTCTATTAAGTCATAGATATGGTGAGTTGGGTTTATGTCTAGTGATTCCGTCAGGACTATGAGATCGGATTCTTTGTGGTGGAGGGATCTTTGTATTGTTGGTAAAGAAGAAGCGGGGGACGATTGGTTCAAAGATCGTATTCGGAGAGGATTGGGCAGTGGTGACGGGGTTAAACTTTGGAAACATCATTGGATTGGTCACCAACCGTTGTCTATCGTGTTTCCTAATTTATTTGCAGGATGTGTTGATAAGGATCTCACTGTGGCTGAAGCTGGTCGTTGGAGACGAGATGTTTGGAGTTGGAATTTTTTTATCTAATATTGCAGGTTGTCATCTTTGTGTTCAAGAAGCTGCAGTTTTGGCGGATATTTTGCGTGAAGTTTCTCCGATTCGAGGTAAATCTGATTGTTGGAAATGGATTCTAACTCATGATAAATTGTTTTCGGTTAGTTCTTGTTATTTACAGATGCAGAGCGTTTCGCAAGCGACTGTCTTACCCCCTCTGCTATCAGCCAGAATTGAAGCCGTGTGGCAAACAGATGTTCCGTCGAAAGTTAAGCTATTCGGTTGGCGTATGCTTGTCTCGGCTCTTCCTCTTCGCTTTTCTTTGCTACATCGAAACATTATTCATTCTATGGAGGAGGCGGCCTGTGCTTTTTGTCAGAATGATTTTGAAGATTTGGACCATATTTTCGTGGGGTGTGATTTGGCTAGGATGGTGTGGAAAAAGGTGGAGTTATGGCTTGGTGTGGATCATATCGTTGAGGAGACTTTGATGGAGCATTTCGATTCCTTCGCAAAAGTGTTTATCGGCAAGAAATCTAAGAAGATTAGACACCTTATTTGGCTGGCCTCGTGTTGGAGTATTTGGTTGACTAGAAATAATCTTATTTTCAAGGGGGAAGAATCGGATTTAGACTCGATTGTTTATCATATTAAAAAATTTAGAAAAGTGCAACGTGGTTTCACATCTTAGCGACTGTTAAATGGCATGTGAGTGACCGAGAGATGTTGCTAGAATCGCTCTAACAAAACGGTAGACCATTTTAAAGCAGAAAAATAATTATATATAAAAGTATAACAAAACGGTAGACAAGAAGGAAAATAAAGAGATTCAATATTAAATTAAAAAATAATGATTATAAATTAAATGTTAGAAAAACCCGTAACACTTAAAGGTACTAAACTCCTCAACAAAAAACAGCTAATGAATAAAAAGCTAATTAAGAGACAAATGTGGGATTTTTGGGCGGGGAGATGTTCATAGAAGTTCATCAAATGGCTAAACAAAGCTTGTTTCCTTATTTTTTTTTGCTATCACTATAGCTTGTTTCCTTGCTTCCACTTCTTGAGGAAACAAAAGTTGTATTGTGTTCCAGACAATGAGGTTCACAATAGGGTTTAAGTTACGGGGCGGTCGAACTTTGCTACAAAATATAAACATGAAGAATAGATTAACTACCAATGTAATATGTTTGTTGAATATAAAACTCATATGCTATTTTATAAAACTAACCACAAGGATCGCCGACACTTGGGACACTTCAGACATTTTTTCTTTTGGTCACACAGCCGTGCAGAAAATTGCAGGCATCTTCTACAAAAGCTGCAAAGTTATAAATTTTCAATCAAACGCATGAATTGGTTGAATTTGTATGTAGAAATTAAAGTTAATCATTAATTTCACCTCTAAACTTTCACCCTCTCCTACTTGAGGAGAACAAAACTAATGAGTACTTTCTTTTATAAGTAGCCTAATGTTAATTAGTGTTGTCAATGGCAGATGGCGGTTTATGGCGGAGAGCCAAAAATCCGCCATTTTAGGCCGCCATAAAAAGCCGCCATAGACCGCCATCCTTCACAAATTGGCCATGGCAGTTTTAAAGAAATCTGCCATGGCCGCTATTTGACAACACTGATGTTAATCATACTGGTTGCCCCTCAGACAGAGACACCAACACTTCGAGAGCTTATAATTTCTAATATAATACATTTACAAAGACTAATGGAATGGAAAATGCGACAAGTCATCTTGAGGAAAAGTAAGAATACTATTGATCTTTTTTTTTAAAAAAAAATGATAAATTAGTAATTATAACTAAGTTTAACTACATATTTAGTCCCTACAAATATCCCTGTTTTTCAATTTAGTCCCTGTAAAATTATTTTTTTAAATATGTCCCTGCAAAATAACTTTTTTTAAATACGTCCCTACAAAAGTAGGAATTTGAAATACGTCCCTACAAATATCCTTGTTTTTCGATTTAGTCCCTGCAAAATAACTTTTTTTTCAAATACATCCCTACAAATTTTCAAAAAAAAAATCTCTAAGGACTTATTTAGAAAAAAAATATTTTGCAAGGACGTACATAGGAAAATATTTTGCAAGGACGTACATAGGAAAAAAAATATTCTCTCCTGTTCAATAACAAAACATAAATAACAATGTGACACAAGAAAGCAAAACAGATATGAATCAAAGCAACAAAATGTCAATTACCTACTGCTACTTGTTTTTGTTCTCTAAATTTTAATTCTGCACTTGCAATCCTGTGGACAAAGGGGGGAAATACGGTTAGATGTCAAGATATTATAATGTAGGAAATATTAATCTATCGTTGTCAGTCACAAAAAAGGGGAATGCAAAAAAAATTGATATGCGAAATACAAAAAAAGTCGCAAGTTACTATACATGAGAAATGCTACTAACACTCTCTCTATCACTCTCTTTTAAACACTCTCTTTTTTATTGGGCCACATCACCCCATTTTATAATTTGGTAAATTGGTGACCGGTGCACCCTTTACTAATTTGCAAACACCTTTTTTTTTTTTGTATGGGGGCATATGAAACGACTTCTCTCATCCCAGAGCAAGAGGAGAATGAGTTGCTGATGGGTAAATCCAGAACTCTTCAAGAGGAAAACGAAGAGACTGTGAATCAAAGTTCCAATGGCAAAATGCATGAATTGAAAATGAAACTTTAATTGTTGAAATACCAAAAGGAAGATCTCAGATGTCAATTTGTGGGGTTATAGAAGAATAAGGATGGATTGATTAAAGATGTGGAAAGATCCAATATTCCAATTAAATGGTTTTTATGCTTCAAGAAGAAAAATGAGACGAAAATCATCAGGATCCAAAAATGAGTTGCAACAAATGAGATGAAAATCATCAGGATCCAAAAATGAGTTGCAACAAAAGGGCTTGGCAGAAAACAAAAGTGCAGTCCAAAATCGAATTAGAAAGATATTCATGTGATGATATCCACAGCCATCGATGCTGCGACCATTGTTCGTGTATCCTGTTGCCGAAGGTTTATTGTGTCAGATACTCAGATCTAAAAAATCAAAGGGGTAGGAGCTGGGAAGAAGATGACTTACGTTGATGTTAAAAAGAATAAAAAATAGTTTTTAATTTAACTGACCGGGAGAACCAGTAAACCAGTCAACAAATTATAAAATGGGGTGATGTGGCCCAATAGAAAGGAGAGTGTTTAAAAGAGAGTGATAGAGTGAGTGTTAGTAGCATTTCTCTACTATATATAGAGAGTAACTATACTAACACTGCTAAATAGGATATCGCCGCAATAACCACCATAGATATAGGAGAACAAAAAAATTGCCAAAATTGATATAGTGCAAATAGGGGTCGGTAAAGACCCATTTCCAAGCCAAAGTCTGACCTATTACATGTTATTGGCCCATTTTTAGGCCTAGCTGGCCTTTTTATAGGCCTCATAAAACCTCAAGGGCATGGCTTTGTACACAGCCATCCCTACTCATTGAACACGCCTTGACCATGTGAAATGACCAAAAGGCCATTAATGAAAGTTGCGTTTTGGAATGTTACGGACAGTGGCATCCGTAAGGTGTTATTTATTGTTGTCACACACCCTTTGGCAAATTTGCAACATAAGAATAAATATAACCGAATCGTTACAGTTGCCCGTGTCCGAAAGTAAAAATTATGCTGTTAGGAATAAAGGCAGTTACGCATCAACGATGCAGATTTGACCAACATTTTAGATCAACGGCGTACATTTAGTCAAAGGTGTTAAAAAAAATTGGGTGGTGAAATTCACGCAAGTAATTGTGCCCTAACGGATAAAAATTAAACGGCCCAGATTTGTGATCGAAAGTATTTAATAAATCTTCATTCGAGTAATAAACGGGAAAAAAATTCATGTTTACAAAATAGCTTCAAATCTACTATATTCGAATAAGGCCAAAATATCAATATATGATTGAATAAAAATTAACGCAAAACTAATCGTGCGCGCAGGGGGGAAGATTTACACTGAAAGAGACCAAGTTGGTCCCTGCTTGTGTGCGCGAGGAAGTCCCTCCTACTTGCTTGTTTACAAGCTCTCATTAAGTTTTGATATATAAAGACTTTGGAAAGTCCAAAATCAAGCAATGTGGGACTTCTCACTTTTGAAATATTCGTTATTTTTCACAAAAACACAACATTTTTTTCTCCATTTTTTCTCTCTTCTCTCAAATTTTTTTCTCCTTTTCTTTTTAAATATTTCGGTTGACATTGACTGAATGTGTTAAAATCAAAATTTTGGGGTGCGTCTCAAAAAAAATACTCCTACGGTTGCTCTCAACCGAAACCATTCGGTTGCCCTTAACCGAATTGGTGAAAACATTGCACACCACTAAGGGGTATTTTTGGAATATTTAGAGGTAAGGGGTTTGTTGAGAGCAGGGACGGGTGTGTACAAAACCGTGCCCAACCTTAAAGCCAACTTAAAAGCCTTTTTAACATTAAAGGCTATGTAAGCAATGGTAATTATTTCTCTCACAGTAACTTAAGTTGTCATTTCCTACGTCGTATAAGTTGTTAATGAATCTTTTAAGTTGATAGCTATCCATTTCACTCATGTGTGTTCATGGTTCAATTACAGAATCATCAAAAAATAGTAAATAAAAAATTAGGAAGAAAAAAAATACCATTGCTCCTTGCTCAAAATGATATTACTTGGAAGCGTATCATTCCTAATAGCAACTTTCCATGCTTCCACTTCTCGAGGAAACAAGAGTTGTATTATGTTCCAAATAACCATGTTCACTTTCAAATTGCACGATCGAACTTCCCTACAAGATATCAAAATGAAAAATATATGAACTGCCAATATTATATGTCTGTTTAATATAAAACTTATATGCAAATTTGTAAAACTAACCCTATGTATTCGAGACACGTGGGACAATTTCCATCCCACTTTAGAGCAAGTTTCAGACATTCTCTACAAAAGCTGCAAAATTGTAAGTATTCAATCATAACTCCATGAATTCATATATAGAAATTAAGAGTTAAACCTTAATTTCGTCTCTAACCTTTCTCCAACTTCATGTAAACAAAACCAATTAGTACTTACTTTTACAAGTAGTCCTAATGTTTGTCACACCAATTGGACACAACCACTACACTTCAGGATTTATATTTTCTCAAATAATAATCGATATCTACTTGTCCTGTAACCAAAATATCTACTTGTATGTGTCCTTGTCATGTTCGATTTGTGTTGCAATTTGTGATGGTGGTTCATAATTAAAACATTTACAAGACCAATGGAATGGAAAATGTGACAACCTTCATCCCCTTTACATGGCTAACAATAAGATACAACACTCATAGTAAAAAAAAAAAAGTTACAGAGGGAAGATGAAAGACTTGCTAAAGAGCATGATTGGTGAAGATTAAGAAGCATTTCTTAACTTATGTTAATCAATACCCAAATTATTAAATCCATAAAAGTTGGCTTTGATCTATTGTGGACTAAAAGTTGAAGCATATACAAAAATAAAAAAACTCAATATTTGTAGTGACTAAAAACATTTGATAATATAATATACGTCACTTTAAATTTAGAGTTCCATATGCTTTCATAAAACTAATACCCAAGTTATTATTCAATGCTCTTTTACTACTAGGACATGTTATTAATCAATGCTTTCATAAGACTATGAATTCATGGGAACATAGCTATGGGAACACAGCTCCAGAGTCCGAAACAGGGTGTGTTCATTATACAATGTGTATGGTTCTTGTTTTTTTATTCAATGGATTAACATTTCTTCAAGCATTCACCTTCAATTGCACTCATTTTATAAAATATCTATCAAACAAATCTTATGTAAGAATATATCCTTTAATAGAAAGGTTTCTTATTATTTGTTTACTTTATATAATAATAATAAATAGATAGATACTACATTAAAACTATTATACCAAACAAGTTTTTTTATTTTTCAATTTCCAATAGATAATAAATAGATAGATACTACATATGTTTACCAAACAGATTTTCTTTTATTTTTCTAAAAAAGAATTTGCACTTTTCAAAAATTGTTTTATCGAAAGATATCTCAGTTAGTAAGACGTTTCTCTATACCTAAAGGATTGTGTCTTGAGTCAAATCGAGGAAAAGTAAGAATACTACTGATCTTTTTTCTAAGGAAAAAATATTGATAAATTGGTAACAAAAACTTAGAATGAGGGTGTTCTTTGCTGTTGGATATAATACCTGTGACCACACCAAGTGCTTGTTGGCTCGTAACATATCTCCAAACAAAACTGTCAACAAGTGTAAACAAAATTACCATATAAAATATTCCAACATTAATATGAATTTAAAACAATATTGTTTCAGAAATATCACAAGAATCATACTGCACAAGAAAATTGCTCTCTTAGTTTAAAGATCCAGGATGGAAGATCATCACTCTCATTGATCAATTTATTCTCTCCTACTCTACCGCCTTCACTTTCACAATATTTCATCTTTTTCTCGCTATCTGTTCATAGTTCATTAACATCACCACATGAATAACAAGGTGACACAAGAAAGCAAAACAAATATGAATCAAAGCAACAAAATGTCAGTGACCTTTTGGAGAAATTTGTTCTTCATCAAGATCACAAACAACTACCATATTTGAATGTGGTCTTATCTCAGCTTTGCGTTTCTTTTGGTTTATGCGCCTGCGCTTTTGTTTTTCACTAAGCACCATATTTGAATGTGGACTTATCTTAAGTTTGCGTTTCTTTCGGTTTCTGCACCTGCGCTTTTGTTTTCCATTAAGCACCATTATTTTTTTGTTTGTTCTCCACTAAATACTGTTACAAATATTAATTTTGCACCTGCAAACCTGTTGAGAAACGCGGCAATTAGGGTAAATTGGTGTAAATGGGTGCAGATACATCATGACCTTCTCTACCCCATGTAGAGTTTTTGCCTCTATGGCAATCGATCTCTACCCCAGTGTTATCAATAGCGGACGGCGGTTTATGGCGGAGACCCAAAAATCCGCCATAAAAATATGGGGGCGGACGCCATGGCGGACCTATTTTTGTAAAAAAATTTAAAAAATATATATGCTAAATACACATACAAAAAACACTAAAAAATTTAAAAAAAAATATCCAAAAGCCTATCAATAAATGTCAAATTGTCATAAGCAACTAAGGACCACTTCAAATTAGTCTCCATCAAATTGTCATAAGCAATTAAGAAGTCTAAGACATCAAAATTACAACAAAATCATAACCACTTCAACAAACTTAACAAAATGAAATGGAACAAACAGAAATTTTAAAAAACAACATTCCAGCAGCAACCAACAACATTCAGTACAAACAGAAATTTTAAAAAGAAAAGGAACATATAAATAAAATAAATAACAGCATATAAAAAACAAATACTTTAAGAAAATAAAAAAAATAGTGACAGGAAGTAGCTAGTTATTGAACAGAGAGAGAGACACGCAATGATCAGGAAAGAAAGAAAGAAAAAAAAAGAGTTGAATAGAGAAGAGGAAACCGAGACGAGAGGAAGAGACAAGAGAGGAGAAGAGACGAATCTGTGGTGTCTGCTGGTGGTTGTGCGCTGCTGCTGCTGCTGGTGGTGCGCCGTCGTCAGTCGCTGGTGGTGAAGTCCAGCAAGTCGCCAAAGTGAGGAGGAATACGATGGAAAAGAAAAGCGAGAGGGAAGGTACAGTGAGAGAGAGATTTAGGGTTTTGTTTTTAACAATTGGGTCACATTTGGGCCTATTTCGGGTCGGGTTCATGACCCAAACACAGATTTTTTTTAAAAAAAACGTGTTTTTTTAGGAATCACCCATTTCGTCCGCCATAACCCGCCACGCCGCTGCGACCGCCACACAACTAACGGCCGCCATAGCGCCGCCATTGGCACAACGCCAGAAAACGGGTTTCGCATGGCGGGCTCCCCAAATTCCGCCACGCCATTCCGCCATAACCGCCATTTGATAACACTGCTCTACCCCATGTAGAGTTTTTGCCTCTATGGGAATCGAACCATGTACTATTGGTCTCAAGTACATGTTCAATGCATTCCCACTACCAATTGAGCCAGCAGCCTACCCAAAACTGTACATAATCTTTTGATACCACTATCTAATATATCATAATTATATTGATGGATTATCGACAAAACTGAATCAATAGGATAGAGAAGGGGTATCAAAATAGTATTGGATTCAAGAAAAACATTAAAAATATATAGATTTATGATTCCAGTAAGAATCTAATCTAACCTGTACTGTTACTGGTATTCTGAAAACAACGTCCACCAGAAAAATAAAACTTTTTCCATCATAATTATCTAAAGTAGTAAGTTTTTAATAAAAAAAACCCAGCAGAGATTTCTATTCTGATTCAGTTACACGAAATCGAAAAAGAGCAGAACAGAGCGAGAGAGAAAAAAACTGGTTTAGATGTTACCTGTAAGGACTAAGGACCTAGAAGAACACGCAAGGACGCTGGGAGAGAAGAGAAGTCGCTGCCGCGAGAGATCTAAGTGAGGCGTGATTGCGGCTGTCGTGGAATGCGTTAGAGACAGAATCCCTGCTTCTAGAATGAGAAAACCTAGTACTAAGTGGAGTAGATTTGGTCTTGTAATTTGAAGCCGAGATGGGATCTAAGTCGTATATATAGTAGGCTTAAATTCTCTTTTTTTCCCTATTTTATTCAATATGCAATTTTGATCCCCTATTTTAGGCTTTTAATAAACATACCCCCATCAATCGCACTCATACCCCCATATTTCCTAAAATCCCAAAATACCCTTTACTTTTTAATAAAAACCAAAAGAAATTCCCTAAATTTATCTCTAAATTAAGTTTGGAAAATTAAAAAAACAAATTTCCGAATTAGACCTAAATTCCGTTTGGAAATCGAAAAAAATTAAAATATAAACCGAATTTAGAGCTAAATTTGGGAAATATCGCATCTATGCTTTACGGATGATCTCATGGTGTTCAGCAATGGTGACTTAGAATCTATTGCCATTATTGGAAAAAAAAATCCATACCCCATAAAATGCAAACCGAATTTAGGTCCTAAATTCGGATATATAGAAGAAATTAATTTTTAATTTTTTTTTATTTAAAAAATCATTATTATTACGATAAATATCAATAAATTATGAAACTCACTAATCTACGATAACGATAATAAACGAAACAACGAAAACGACTTAAAAATTATGAAACTCGCTAAAATACGGTAACCATAATATAAGAAACTCTCTTTTGTTGCTCCTGTCGCCCCTTCCATTAGTGCTCCCGTAGGAACTGTCGTTACCCTATTTTTGAGTCGTATTTTAGGGATTTTCATAATTTTTAAGTGGTATTCGTTATTTCGTTTGTTATCGTTATCATAGATTAGTGAGTTTCATAATTTATTGATATTTATCATAATAATAATAATTTTTTTAAAAAAAAGAATGATTTTTTTAATTTTTTAAAAAAATTTTATATCCGAATTTAGGACATAAATTCGGTTTGTAAATTTCTTTTTTTAAAAGTAAAGAGTATTTTGGGGTTTTGGGAAAAATGGGGGTATGAGTGAGGTTGATCAAGGTATGTTTATTAAAAGCCCTTATTTTCATTTTTGGACAATTTTGGTCCACCTATTTTATAAAATTGTTCGATGCTGACCAAATTGAAATTTCAAACTTTAAAATATTGTTGATGTATTCATATTTTAATTGACATGACAATTGACTAAGTTTTATTAATATGCCACTTCATTTCTTTTATAAAAAACATTTACTTTAGTTTTATATTTTATAAAATATTTATTTAAAATAATTAAATAAATTTTATATGACTTTAATAATTATATAATTAAATTTATATTTTATAAAGCCATGATCTTTTTTCATGACAAAAAAAAAGCCATGATCTTTCTTTCTTTCTTCCAAGATATCCAATTTTTCCATGGATAATTCATGGTATATTTAAATGGAAATGATTCCATAACAAATGCAAGGTTTGTTATTTTAAATAAATATTTTTAAAATTAAATTAAATGTTTTTTAATAAAAGAAAATAAGTGGCATGCCTACAAAGCTTAGTCAATAGTCGTGTCAATTAAAGTATTGACATATCAGCAATATATTAGAGTTTAAAATTCCAATTTGGTCAACATTGCACAATTTTGTAAAATATGGGGACCAAAATTGTCTAAAATAAAATAAGATTATCAAAATTGCACTATAGTAAATAGGGGATCAAAAGTGCATTTAAGCATATATAATATCACTTATGTTTTGGTTTGGTTTGGTTTGGTTTGGTTTCGGTTCTAGTGATGGGAATACAACTGCAAACCGAACTGACAATTAGTTTATAAATTTATTCGAGTTGATTCGATTAAATTAATTTTTTGCAATTTTCAATTTGGATTTATTCGTTTTACAATTTTATTTTAGATTGGTCAGTTTTGAACAATCCTAGTGAGCACAATTTCCTGCATGTTGGTGCCACTTCTACAATTTGCATGTGGCCCATTAATAATGTCGTGATGAGTAATTTACTTCATTTTTGAATCACAATGAGTGGTTAGTGTGTACATCGTGACTTGCAGACTTGAAATTTGTGTGTCTTGTTTTTGTGAGGTTTGAGCAACCACCGTTAGGGGTATATATAGCTCAAAGGGTGTATATATTACTTTAATTTTTTCTTAAAATTGTATATACACCCCTTTAGGGGTATATATGATTTTCCTATATTTTTATTTTTTTTTTAGTTGGAGATATACTGGGGTGTTAAAATTTATGAAGGGTATTTTAGTCTTTTCATAGGGGGCGCGTGGGGGTCTTTTAGCTAATGGTGGGGGTCAAACAAAAAACTCTTCACTAAGGTCTTTAATTATTTGGTTCCTAGAACCAATATTGATTGCCATAAAAATATGTAAGGCTGTAAGCCTCTTTTAGAGATCGACTCACCTTAAAAATCAACTTAAGAAAGTAAAATGATAACGGATCAAACATGCTATATTAATTTGTTAGAACACAAAATTACTCAGTAGGAAATTTTGTGATGGCCTAATATCAATTAGGCCCATTGATTAATTGATTAAAGTAAGAACGATATAAAAATTAGAGATGTTGTAATTAGTTAGAACACCTTAGGTGTTTTTTAACTAGGAAATGTGTTTTCTATCAGTTAGAACACCTAGTATGATCAAATCTATAAACATACAATTGAAAATAATCTCATTGAATATTTTAGACACATGGCACTCATAGGATCAATCTAGCAATAAATTTAAAACAAAATTATAATACCATAAACACAATAAAATAATTATAATATAATATAAAATAATTAATCAATAGTGTAAATTCGAAATAAATAAAAAAATGTAACCCTCCAAAATGTTTTCAATACTATTGATTGTATAAAAGAGGTTACATTTTTTTGTAATAAAAGGCCATAAAGTTATATTACAAATTTTAAATTTAAAATATTTAAAAATGAATTCAAAATTTTAAATTCCCCCCAAAAATTATTATTGACTATTCCTATTTAAAGGGTTGAATTGTGGTGGTGAGAACCATTCACCATTCACAACCAAATTTTTTTTCCCCAAAATTCGAATTCCTCTCAATTTTTACCTATTTCTTAGGTCTATCATAGAACTTGATGCTCAAATGGTTGAGCTACATTCTTTGGTTACCAATTGAATATGTTTTGAAGATTTAGATAGAGTGTAGCAGAAAATTTGGTCAATTATGGTAGCTCGGGGAATGAACATGTGTTGACTTTCTTCATCTTATTTGTATTAGATAATGAATTGACATGTTGTCAATTAGGTTTTCCATAATATGTATATTGAGTTCAATATATCTGTCACTCATGTAATGTAAATCACCATATCAAATTGATGTAAATCACCATTTGGAAAATTCATGTTGAAGTAGTTGATTACAATTGCATGTGAACTTTGGGTATTGTCTTGAATCACATATGTGTTCATCCTCTATTTTCTTACTTTGTAGAAATTATAGATATGTATCTTTGTCATGATTTTCATGCAAACACTTAGATTGTCTATTAATTATATGTGCCTTCGATTGTTGCTGACAATGTGTGATTCTTTCACTTCACATCGAAGATGAAACTTGGAGAGTAAAAAGACGGTTAACAAGGAAGATGATACTTCGAAGAAAGAATCTCTGTTTTTGTTCTACATATATATGTGTTCATCCTTTACCTTTATTTATTATTTTATATTCTATATTAATTTATGTTTATTAGACTTTTTCTTCCCTAGATGAGAATTGCAGCCAATATAATATGATGATATCCAGAGGGGAGGATTTTCACAGCATAGAGCAAATTTCACAATAGAAACAATTGAAACATTTCACATTAATTATATAAAATTTGTTTAAAAAAAACTATTATTTGAATCGAAAAGCACATTACCACTTAGATAAAGTAACCAAGTGGGCTAACTGAGAATTGAAGCTAATAACTAAATTTTTAAAATAATAATGTAATGGATGTAGTCTCCCAATTAGGAGAAATTCGTGTGGAAATGAAAACTAAGTTTGTGAATTTGTACATGAAAACTTACTAGTATGTATGACCCGTGCGCTGCACGGGTCGACATTCACTTGTAATTTAGAAATTGACAATTTTTTTTATGAATTAACAAAATAGAAGTTGTATATTTAAGTGTATTGTGTGACATTATGCCATACATGGAAGTCATGTGTTTGCCCACCACGTTACATGTAAGTGCCACGTGGCTATTGTAACATCTCCAAAATAACTAAGTGAATTATTTTGATGTTCAATTTATTTAATTATTTTTGATTATGTTAAAATTATTGAGTTTATGAAATTAGTTTGATTGTTAATGAGTTGTGGAGTTAAATAGGACTTATTAGGGAATTAAGGATTTGAGTGGGGTTAGTTTGGGGAATTCAGCCACATTAGTTATTGTTAATAAGTTATATAAGAATTATATAAGAAAGAAAAGAAAGAAAATTGAGAAAGGAAAGAAAGAAGAGGAGCCGAGACAAAGGAGAAGAGAAACGAAGAAAAGATAAAAGAGAAGAAACGGAGAAGAAGAAGAGAAGGAGGACTCACCGAAACCCTAAGATTGTGATCACCATCATCATCTTCCCTTTCACTTCCATCCTTCATATCTAGGTAAGTTTACTTCCATTTTTCCTCTTCGTTTATGGTTTCGAATTTTAAGGGTTTGAGAGAGGTGATGAGTTGAAATCGTTGGTTGGAAAACTGACTGGAGGGGAACCATAGATTGCTCCATACTACTACGATTCATTTATTCACCTTTCAGAAAACCCTAAAATCCCCCTTCGACTTTCCCAACGTGAGTTTCCCCTCAATCATTCTCACCGGCGCCGTCCCAGATCCTAAACATCCATTTTCGATACACAGTCCTCTAGACTGAATCATCTACTGGTCTTGCTTTTGATCAGGAATGGCTACACACTATGCATCTTCTTCAAGTCATGCGAAGCCGCTATCGAGAAGGGATGCTCAACGAACTGCTCCAGAAACACTCACCGAGGTATGCGTTAACGAATCGAATCTTATTGGGTTTAATTTAGGGGTAAAGCAATTTAGGTATTATTAAGTTGCTCTGTTTTCAGATTAAGCCAAATAATCTTGAAGAAAACCTTGTTACAATATATACAGATTGTGAATCATCTTAATGTTGTGGTGTTCTGTGCGATTATTGTAGTGTTCCGTTCCAGTGATGTTTTTCCCAATTAGGCAAATACGTTAGCTAGAAATAGGTTTTAGAATTCAAGAATTAAAAAAACACAAATCTGAAAAGGTGTAAAGAAAATTGGATGAGAGAATTAGAGCAGTAGATGGATCTGAAAGTGAAAAGAAAACACAAAATAAGGGTCAGGTTCGTACTTACATTTAAGGCCACCGTCGAAATCCCTCCTAATAAAATTAGAAAACAGGTGTCAAAGAAACTGTTTTGGGTAATGTTGGTGATATAGATATGGTTTTCACTATCGTTGATGTTTAATTAATATGTTTAACTTTATGTCATGATAATGAGAGTCTAAGGTCAGCATTGGTTGATACACTAAATAATACTACATACTATGAAAGCTACTTATATGTAACTGATGTTTGTTAACCTACTGGACAATAAGAAATGTAGGATTTTGCTTATGTAATTAACCTTATTTAATTTGTACATATATTCATCTTAGATATTATTAATAAATTGGATGGGTTGAAAGAGTTTTTCTTTTTATTCTGTCCCATACAGGACATTGATTTCCACAGCTTTGTTATCAAATATCATGGTGGTCGCGGCGACAGAATTGTAAGTATTGATATGCAAATCTAATTCTTCTCTTATATTTAGTATAATAGTAAATTGACTAAGTAATGCTTGTAATATAAATCATACAGAAATTTCCTCCTAGATTCACGGAGAGGTTTGGTTACCTAATAGATCAAACAGTGATTCTGGATACCAAAGATGCTCAAAGGTGGTTTCTGAGGGTGGAGTGGCGCAATGGTAACATCTGGCTGGGTGATGGGTTCGATCGTTTCAGAGAAGCATACAACATCCAAGTATTGGATACACTATATTTTAGGCACAAATTCAAAGATCATTTTACTGTTGTAATGTACAATGCAGCTGGTATGCAATATGGATGGGAGCGGGATGCTCCAAATGAGTTACCGGTATCATTTGTCAAGCATATCGTCTCAAGGGATTACGCAACAAAATTAGTATGTCCATTTTTTAAAAGAACTTTTGATATTATTACGTGACGTTGTTATATTGTAATTTCATCCTACAATCTTAATTTGTTACGTATTTAATATACAGGTTGTTCCGGATGCTTTTACCATGACATTTGGTAGACAACTACAAAACCCGATTACTTTGGTTGTTTCTGATGGTATGCAGTGGACAGTGGAGTGGGCATTAATTGACGGTTCCGTATGGTTTACTGAAGGCTGGGTGGAATTTGCCAAAAATTACAACATAAATGCTGGGGACTTTTTATTTTTCAAGGTTCGTATTAGCGCCCAATTAATCCTAACTTAATATTCAATCATGTTGAAATATTGTACACAAGACTGTTTATTTGTTAGATTAAATTGGTAAAAATTGATTTTTAAAAAATAGAAAACATCTAGGGAGACAACAATATCTCTGTATTCATTATAATCAGTTAAAAATTTGTATTGATATGTGGTTATTTGTAATTTGTCTCCATAGGTACGCGATATAGCGAACATGATGGTACGTTTTGTCAGGAGGAATAGTGGTATGATTGGAAACATTGAACGTATTGGACCCGATGATACAATGGACATTGATGTTAAGGTAAGGGAACTATGGACGGCAACACTTTCTGCTGCATCATTCAAACGGCGTCTACCTTTGGTGAGTTATATCACAATAAATTTTATACCTTCAGCATTTTGATTCATTGAATCTTGATATTTATGTATATGATGTTGGTTGAAAACTTTGTTGGTGTAGTATGTCCCAGCGGGTGTGGCCTCGTCATGCCTAGGAAATAAGCCGGAAATGGTATCTGTTGTACTACCTTCAGGAGATGTTCATGAGTGGAAACTTAAATGGAGTCCGGGTCGGAACGACGAATGCTATCTTGGAGCTGGTTGGTATGAATTCAAGATAGAGAATAATCTACAGACTGGAGACCGTGTCAAGTTCAGTAGGAGAGGAAATGAAAATCAGTTCATTGTTGAGATAGTGTAAGATATTTGACTTTGTTGACCACTACACCTTTGTGTCAGGAACCAGAAGGCAGAATATTTTGTAATACCGTACATTTAGAGCTAATTTAGTATTAGTTCTTATGTCTGTTAAAAATTGTCGTGACTTCATTTCTGCCAAGTCTATCGGTTTTTAGTTTGTAACTTTACAATTTAACTTGAATGTTGTTTGCTTTCAGTTACTAAGTTTAGGAAGCCATTAAATTTGAAATATTGTGGGTAGTAAAGTTCACATGATTATTACCTGAGAATCGCTTAACAACATTTCAATAAAACATGGAGGTTTGATAGGGTCATGATCAGCGACACGCCACAGCCTCTCGACACGGACCAGAACATTCCAGTTCTCCATTTTGCCGTTTATGTGTTACATGAGTTCAGCGGTGCTAGGGGAAATAGACGACATTCTGGATGGTTGAAATTTCGGTAGGGTTCTGCACAATCAGTTTTGTTATGATAAATAATATGATGGGATAGAGGTTATATATAATTGAATGTATAAATTCTGTTATAGGAAAATCCAAATTTTAGATGATTGAAATATTTAAGGCAGTTTCGTATTTGGTTGTTAACTCTAATAATGTCATTGTTGTTGGCAGGCTGTAAGAGATATCCACTGGCCAGAATGTTGAAGACCAAAAATGGAAGTTTCTATTACAAACATCGTATTTGAAGTTTTACTAATTTTTACTAATTCCACGGTTAAGAATAATTTGTTTGGCATAATTCTGGTTGTAATTTCAACCAATATTTTGTTTACTAATAATTGGTGTTTCAATATATGTTGAAAATAGATTTGTTTTATTTGTATATATAATAAAGGAGTGTGCGTGTCTTTTATAGACCTAATTGACCGAAAAAGAAATGTCAGAAGTATATTGTATCTTTTGACTTTAGCTAACCAAACAGGGCGTCTTATCAAAACTTTAGATTATAATTGATCATATATAAATAATATGTTCTTTAATTGATCAATAGGTATTATCAACACAAAGGATGGAAATAGGTGTCTCAGTGATGTGGAAAGTGGAAAATCAAAGTAGAGAAGTTTAACCCCAATTTTTGTCAATACGAAACTGAGGTTTGTCCCTGGCTTTTATACCTTATTCTTTATAATACTCTTTATACAATTGATGTGTGGTAAGAAATATAAGTAATACACATATATCTGGGTATATAAACATATATTTCTATATATATATATATATATATATATATATATATAGAGAGAGAGAGAGAGAGAGAGAGAGAGAGAGAGATATTATTGTCTCAGACCTGCACTAAGTATTAAAATTATATACATTATTGATTATAATTATAAATAAATTTGAACTCTTTATAAATAAATTTGAGTTCAATGGAGACTAAATAATAATAGAAAAAATCTATCATCGGTTTCGTAATGTTTGAACTCTTTCTATATGTTAGAAATGAAAATTCGTTGAAATATAAATAGAGACATTGGTCGTGTTTTAGAATATGCTTTGACCATAACATTGTAAATGGCAAAGTAAGATGATATTCAGGTAAATTAGATCAGATTATTTCGTAAAAGTTACACCAACAAAAACATTCAACGATATTCTAAAAAGCACAAATATAAATACAATGGACTCCAAACATCTACACATTGACAAACACCTCACGATACACTACATTCGTAGTGGATCGAAGCAGATTTCTGTCCTCGTCCAGTATAAGCAGCTTCAGACCCTTCCTTGACTTAACACGGGAAAGAGCAACATACAGTTGTCCATGGGTGAACACCGGTTTAGGTAAATAGATTCCAACATGCGATAGTGACTGCCCCTGGCTCTTGTTGATGGTCATTGCAAAACATACTGTAACAGGAAACTGTCTGCGCCTGAATTTAAAGGGAAGGCCGGCATCACTTGGGATAAGATTCATTCTGGGAATAAAAATTCTATCACCAATGTTTTTACCTGTAAGAACTATAGCTGTTATTATATTCTTCCCCAAATGGTTTACCATCAGTCTTGTGCCATTACATAGACCTGCAGATTGGTCAATGTTTCTCATAAGCATGATAGGTACACCTACTTTTAGTAGTAACTTATGGTTGGGAATGCCGGAACACTTGACATCATTCAAAAATTCAGGGGTAAACCATTCACTTTGACACTCACTGTCCTCATCAGATTGACAAACAGTGTCAGAGCTGAGGTACTCAACAACTTCACCAAGAATTTGAGACAACACATAATCATTAACCTGCTCAACCGACTCTAGAGTTGGAGCTAGAATAGCCCTCTCCTCGAAGAAGTGGTTAGTGTTAATGTTTTCTAAAAGCTGCGGATAAGCAAAGTCGATCAGAGACTGTAGTGGGTTGGTTGCATCCAAAATTAATAAGTCCTCAGGAATATCAACATCAATCTCTCCATAATGGTTTGATGGTGAATTACCGTCCCCAATTTTGAGCAACCAGTCTGCAAATTCTCTGATTTCATCCCTCTCAGATTCTATAATCGAACTACCAAGTCTCATGTTGACAGTGAGATTAAGTACTTTGCATTTTGACCATATACTCGATGAATTTATTGAAGCAGCAAGTACATCTTGTCTGGATCCTTTCCTTATGACTGGTAGTATCTGCCTGAAATCACCGCCGAGTACCACAGTCTTTCCACCGAACGGTTTCTCCATGTTTGCTCGATCTACAGTGGACATAATATCCCTTAAAGTGCGGTCAAGTGCCTCAAAACAATTCCTGTGTAACATTGGTGCCTCATCCCATATGATAAGTCTGGCCTCTTTTAGCAACTGTGCTCTTGGGCTACCTTGACTTACATTACATGTGGATTCATCACGTGGGACCAACGGGATTGAAAATGTTGAGTGTGCAGTCTTACCACCGGGAAGCAATAGAGCTGCAATCCCGCTTGATGCAGTGTTCAACACAATGTATCCCAAGGAACGTAAACCGGTAGTCTCAGTACTCCATACATATGTCTTTCCACAACCACCATAACCATTTAAGAAATAAAAGCCACCTCGACCAGATATAACTGAGTCCCTGATCTCATCATACGCCTTCTTTTGTTCATGATTTAAATTCCGGTGTAACTCACTATGTATGTGTGCCATTTCATCCCGGTCATAGCTCAGCTCATCAGCTATCAGCTTGTTTTGGGAATCAAATCCTTCACTAATAGTGGGAAATGGCATAGAAAAATCAGCCAGAGACCGGCCATTTTGATGAAGAAGTTTTTCAATCTCTATTAGACACAAATTTTGCAATGCATCATCTCTTATCTGAAGAGCTGCATAATTAATAAAAAGAGTATTCGTGTTAGTTTATGTGTAATTAAGCATTATATTTTTCTAACTTAATTTAGAACACAAATTTCTAGATATGGTTATCGATGCATTCAATAATATATCAATACCTGGTGTATCTAACTGTCTTCGTGTATTATACATAAGGCCGTCAGCTAGTAGCTTCCATGTTGATTGCCAGACAAATTCAGGCTTGTGCATAGTGTACATAGTTAGTAACGTAACAAACAACCTTCGCAATTGATTACCAGAAGATAGTTTACTTGCCTCTGTTATTGCATCTATGAATTCTCTATCTCCATCCAACAAACCGAGTTGAAAACATGCTTCTTCAAATGTGGGCTCTACTTTGCCATTGACCTTCCGGAGAGACTTATAACTTGTGCATCCCTTTTGAATGTTGAGCAAAATGCGCAGGTAATACTTCTCACCAACTCCAGGAGGAACATAACTTATTCTACCAACACTTGTACCTTTTTTCCTTGGAAGCCAAATTTTGTCTTTATAATTGTATACGAACTTACTGGGAAACTCAGCGTAGGTCAGGTACCTCCCCTCTGAATAAGTTCTGTTAGCAGCAAACCATGCCAAAAACATGGTGTCATAGTGTTGGGCCCTCCAGATAACATTTTCAATATCTTCATCATCATCGAAAAAAACTGTCTGTTCATTAGGGAGATGGAATGACAGTCTCTGTACTGGAGGCCATTTTTTATGAATATCAAATGCAAAAATTCGCCAAACAGCCTCTGAGGGGGACACGTACCTGTTGCGCCCGAAAAAGTCCCCGAGGGAGAACCCTCCTCGTTCACAACTTTTCTAAAAAACAATGAAGCCGCCACCAATATTTATTAAGGAAAATATTAGGAAAACCTTTTTAGGAAGCGATTGGTCTTGCGAAACTAGAGAATAGGGTTCGGGGGTCGGTTACGCGCGGGGAAGGTGTTAGCACCTCACACGTCCTCTCTACTGAGAGGGAACCTTTAATTAAATGTGTGGTTTTTATGTGTTGACTTGAAAAATACCTAATTTGCCTCTTTATTTCTTATTGAAAATGAATTAAAGAACTTAATAAAAAATTTTTATTTTTGGTGAGAAAGGAGGAAAAAAGGGTTTATGGAAAAAAGTGCTTGACGGGACATGGCCCGCTCCTACGTATCTCCCGGTGCGATGGAGAATTCAAAGCTACGTAGTTCTTGTGTGTAGAAAATGTTTGTGGGTTGGTATTTTTTAATGTAGGGGTTTTAGGACTGTGTGATCTGTGTTGGAGGACCACTGGGGGTCTGAAGGAGCACTGGGGCTCTGAAGGGCCACTGAGGGCTGAAGGAGCGCTGGGGCTCTGAGGGACCACAGTTCACTTATCTTAAAACGATGATTAACCCGGCCGTACGACCGACTTAATCCCCTACTTTGGAAATAAGACTTTTGCTTTTGAAATGAAGGAGATCTGTTTGTATATTCTTTAATTTTAGAAATTGTTTATTTTTGCGCTTGACAGGGGCGTGGCCTTGCTCCTACGTATCTCCGGGTGGAGAATCAAAGGCGACGTAGTTCTAGGTTCTTTTGAAAATAATTGTTGAAAACTTATTGTGAAAATGATTTTTATTTGTTATGCTTGACGGGATGTGACCCGCTCCTACGTATCTCCTGGTGCGATGGAGAATTCAAAGCTACGTAGTTCTAAGTTGTCTAGAAAAAGGTTTTTGTTTTTTATCTTGTTTAATAGCGAAAATTGAGCTTTCATGATGATCAATCGAGCAAAGGCTCCAAGTGACCACCATTAGCACTCCATTGTTAATAATCATGCAAGCAAAGGCTTCGCAAGACTACTAACAAAGTTTGATTTTGAAATGGAAAATAAGATGTCTGATTTTTTGGAAGAAAATTATTTGTGTATTTAAAAAAATTAATGACGACACTAACAATTAATAAAGCGTAAAGTTAATAAATAAATAACTATACATATAAATAAATTAAATAAATAAATGCAAAACTAACCTCTAGCTGATCAATGCGACCAACGCCGAAACGGACCGAGCAATCTGACCATATCAACCGCGAACCGAACTCCTATCTGGTCCGTTTTCACCCGAAAACCACCAAGTAAAGGACCTCAACGGCCATCCCAAAAATAACTAAAGACGTGCTTTTAATCTAACGGACTGCAAAAGCTAGTCCAAAAGAATTAAAGACAGGCTTTTAATCTAATGGGCTGCAAATGCTAGCCCAAAAGATCACTTACCCCGTCAATCACCCATGTCCATAGCCTTTGCATCTCCATCTCTTTTATAGCCAAAGGCTAGGGAGTTCTTGTTTCTCCCAAGCAATGTGGGACTAAAACAACATAGAAAAAGCAATTTTCGTTTTTCTCAAACCAGCCTCCGTAAAAGTGCGATTCTGGATTCGTTAACCGTTGGATCATCTTTCTTTTTGGACAGCAGGTTCATGAGACATCCATCTTCACTTCTACCGTTCGGATCGTCGAAACAAGGTCTGAGAAGAGAGAAATTGCATTTGGAAAGTAGCTAAAAACCAATCCCGTTTTTTCTCAAACCAGCCATATTGACAGTGCGATTCCGGATTCGTTAACCGTTGGATCATCGTTGTTTTTTGACACCAGGTTCATGAGATATCCATCTTCAGTTCTACCGTTCGGATCGTCGAAAAGAGGTCTGAGGAGAGAGAAATTGCCTTCGCAAAAGTAGAAAAAACAACTCCCGTTTTTTATTTGTATTATTTCTTATCTATTTTATTTTTTATTTTCGTTTTTTAATTAAAGATATTGTAACAAGAAAAATAAATTAAATCTACTATGTAATTTTTTGTGTTAGCATATATTTTTTTAATTTTTGTTTAACCACTAAAAAAAAGTAATAACAACGCAAAATTAGTAAATTAGCGCAAAATGACCTATTCGAGGGATTAGGAATCAAATATACGCGGAAAACCTTTTTTTTTGGATGTTCTTTAATTAGCCGGACAAAATTAGGGTATGACAGCTGCCCCTCTTTATTTGGATTTTACCAAGAAATATGAATTGCGCGAGACATATTTCGAAGGTAAAATAGAAATAAAGAATTCAGAAATTATACTAATTTTGTCCATTTGGAGAAATCCGAAATTTTTTTTTTCTTTTTTTTTTGGAAAGATAGACACTTTCGTGTTGACGCGAAAATAGTAAATGAACACTGACGTGCAGACTGAAAGGTAAAATGGGCACTTGGCGTGCAGACAGAAAAGTAAAATGGGCACTTGGCGTGCAAACAGAAAAGGTAAAATGGGCACTTGGCGTGCAGACAGAAAAGTAAAATGGGCACTTGGCGTGCAGACAGAAAAGTAAAATGGGCACTTGGCGTGCGGAAAGCGGTAAATTGCCCAGGCTGCCTAAAACCTGTAATCCTTAAACGAACTCTTGACGAATCCGAGTTTGCACGTGGCTTTGAGGAGCACGCTCTTCCTGTTGGCCTTTTCGAGCGACCGGGGGGATCGTTATCAGCTCCGGAACTGATATACTGATCAATGCACGGCGTCCACTGTATCTTAGGCTGATACAACTATTCTGTTGAACCTCACATGGGGTTGCGATCCATCGCGTTGCTCGTACGCGACGTGAGACCTGGACAGAAGGGAGCGATGATCTCTGTGCTCCGATCCGCAATGCGCGCTTGAGCGCTCTCTTTTCTTTTCTCTCTTTCTTTTCTATTTCTCTCTCTTTTTTCTTTCTGAACTCCCGGAACATTTTCTGGAATCTGGGGGCGAGGGCTAACACCGAAGTGCTCACCCTCTCTTTGTACCTGTAGCTGAAAATGAACAAATGCATGCAATGCAAATGCCATGATTGCTGTTTTCTTTTTTCTTATGATGAATGATGAGTTTCTTATTTCCTTTGTCTATGTCGGATGAATGCATGATCTTCTACTGTTCCTATATGCTTGATGGATGCAATGATTTTCCTTTTCTTCTCTTGTCTGTACGCAATGCATGATTTTTCTTTTTCTTTCGCTTATGAATGCATGATTTTCTACTGTTCTTATAGGCTTGATGAATGCAATGGTTTTCCTTTTCTTCTCTAGCTTCTCTTCTTTCTTTTTCTTTCTTTTCTTTTCTTTTTGTTGCTCTCTTGGCTCTGTTCTTTTCTCTCTTTTGGCTTCTCTTTTTGCTCTCTTAAGAATGCGAATGCAAAGCTCATGTATTTTAATGCAAAGGAAACTTTCTCTTCCCCCCCGTTTTTTTTTTTTGGGAAAAATGATGAATAACATGAAATGATGAATGACATGGGATTTTCTAGCTTTCTTTTCTTCTATGAGATGCAAGTATTAATGTGATGCAACTGTATTGCTTTGATGTTTGATGCAAATGTATGCGGTGATTGATGCTTTGATGAATGAAATGCTCCCGTTCTAACTTCTGTTTATTTCTTTTTGCTTCTTCTATGAAATGCAGACATTAATATGATGCAATGCTCTGATGTTTGATGCAATGATTCTTGTTCTTTTTTTTTATGGAAATGCTAACGTTAATATGATGCATATGCACTGCTTTAATGTTTGATGATTGAATGACAAAGGAATGCTTTGTGAAATGATGAATGATATGGAATGCTGGATGACAGTGAATGTTTTTGTGTTGCTTTTGTGGTTTCTTTTCTTTGTTTTCTTTTTGCTTTCTTTGTTTTTTCTGTGAAATATCTGATGCAAAATGTAATGCTCTAATGATGAATGACATGCAATGATTTTGTTCTTTCCCTTTTTTATGAAGTGCGAACATTAATATGATGCCAATGCAATGAAAAGATTTCTGCTTTTTCTTCTTTACTACTTTCTTCTATGAAATGCAAGTATTAATATGGTGCAACTGATGTAGAATGCTTTCTCTTTTTACTATGTGATGAATGCACAAAATGTGAAGATGCAAATGTAATGCTTTGATGCATATGCTATAATGCCTAGATGCATGAGGTAAACATTTTTGTGATGATGAGATGCGAGACTTTGAATGCAAGGACTTGGGATGATTATTGACCAGTCTGTTGAAAAATTGAATTTGATTCAAACTCTGGTGTTCTCAAGGCTTTTATTTACAAACAACCTCACTTGTGTTCTCCTTCTTTCCATGATGACTGAATTTTAGATATCACGTAAACAACTTGTGTTCTCTCTTTTTGAAGCATTGTCTAGTAAGCATGCATAAGAGTGCAAATGTGAATGAATGAGTCAGTTAACTTGGAATTGGTTTAGGGCATGGACTTTTATGGCAAGTGAAGGAATGACCGACATGGTTATTGCCGAAGCTTATGAGGGACCAAGAGATACAAGATTGCCCCAATTCAGGTCTTTGATGAGTGAGTGGTTTGCCCCTGTCAGGTGGTGACAACAACTAGGGGTGTAGAAGATGATGAATTGGGAACGCTTCGGCTTTTGAAAGGGAAGGTGGATCAAAAGAGATTTTGTCTCAACCCATAAAGTTTGATGTTGCCCCAGTCATAACAGGGACAAAGCTGCCCCAATTAGAATGACAAGGCCTTGTTTAGGATAGTGAGTTGAGAGATTGCCCCGGTGAGGTTTTTATGGGAATGAATGAGGTGAAGGAATGGGAATGCACTTGCCCCACTTTGGAATGACATTGACAACTGGAATGACATGGGATGGGCATTGAACAGACTTTCCCAAGACTAGGGTGTGTGGGTGGTGAAGAGAATGCCCCAACTTTTGGGTCTGAGTGGTATTCTCAGTGCAAAGCTTTGGTTCTCTACTGATGTCTTGACTTTTGGTGCGAAAGAATCTTTACCTGGTGATCACTAAACCTTGTTTTAATGCATCTTGAATGTGTTTTGGAGTGCAAGTCCCTCTTTTTATTTTGTCAGCTTTTTTTTTCTGACTGTTCGTTTTTGTTTCCTCAGTTCTCTTTTTTTGAGGGTTTATTCTTTCTTGATCAGCTTTCTTTTTTCTGATCGTTTGTTTTTCTTTTGAGCAAACATATTGTACATAGATAAACTTGTTCGTCCTAAGATTAGAATTTGAGTGAACAAAAGCAACCGGTCTTTGATCGGAATGGACTTTTCGGGATTGTGGTGTTTTGTGGAGGAAGGAGGGTTAGGCTTAATGAAGTGTTTGAGGCTAATGGGAGGATGAGTTTTGTTCGGCGTTGATTGACGGTTAATGGACTATGAGGAAGATGGTTATTGGGCTTGTTTGGGCTCTGTTAAAGCAAATTCGTGTCTCATGGTAGAATGACTAAGGGGTTTGATGTTGAGGCCAAAGGAAGTGTTTGAAGGTTTATGGAATCAGGTGTTGGAATGGTGAAGTGTTTGAAGGTCTATTTAGACAAGGATCTCTTGTATTTTGTGGTAACATGTACCAGCTCACCACTTGCATTTTTTTTTGTATTTTCTTTTGTTTTGGGATTTTCATTTTTGAATCCCCTTTCTCTTTTTTTTTTTTTTTGATTCTTTTCCTTCTTCGACTCGGGTGAGCTGATAACAGTGATACACTGTTTTTTTTTATTTGGGGTGATCCTTGTCTAGGGTGATTTTTGGATTTTGGTTTTTCTTGGCTCAAGGTGGGTAGGAAAGGGACTTTCTGGGATTTTGGGGTTTTTGAGGAGATGGCCAAACTTCATTTCAAATCCCGATTGCTTATTTCTATAAGACTTAACTTTAGAACAATAATTTATCTATCTTCATGTGTTTGCTCTTTTTTTCCTTTTTGTGCCCTAATTTTTGCCTGGACCGCTCTTTGCGAGTTTTCAGTCCACCGGGCGCTCCTTTTTGCCTAGGCCGCCCTTTGCAGGTTTTCAACCTAGCGAGCTTGTTTTCTTGTTTATTATATTATTATTATTATTTTTTTTTGAGAGACTTGCACTGAAGGAATATGATACTAATCAAGGGGAATTGATGATCACAGGCTTGCCCTAGCATGGAGAGCTTGAACCAAAAGTCAAATACGCACTGATGGGGAGAATATGCACTTTATGGGTGGACGGGGTGGGACTAAACTTGGACGGAAAACAGTGGTAAGGGAGGAAAACCAACGGACTCAAACAAGAGAATGTACTCATAGCATGCACGCTTATTAGAAGAATGCTTCACAGAGAGTTAACATCAGTTAAAAAATTTGTGTTTCTTTGATACACTATTTCAGTCTTTTGTCATAGAATGGATAGGATGCAGTGTTTTGAAATAAATGCAAATGAGCTAGTGATTTGAAAAACTGAGTGCCTTGGGACACCTTGAGTTTGCAACTAAGTAAGGATTAACTTTTTCAAAAAGGCTGATTGTTTCGCAAGAACGTCTCGCTTCTCATCACAACTCTTATTTTATGCAATGAATGAATGAACAAATTATGATATGCAAGTATGATGCAAATGCGTGGAGAATGACCACTCGAAGGGTGGGCTTATTCTAAATAATTTTGTTATTTTTAATGCAAGACAAAATATGGAATGCCAATGCGAATGATGCAAGAATGATGCCCCTTTTTTTCAAAATGATTTTTGATTTTGATTTTTTTTTTATTTTTTATTTTTATTTTTTAGAGGCGAGACAAGGTATGAAATGCCAATGCCCCTTTTTTCTTTTGAATGATGAAAGATGCAGGAATGATGCTTTTTTCTAAATGATGATTTTTAGAGGCAAGGCAAAGTATGAAATGCCAACGCCCCTTCCCTTTTTTGAGAGATGCATGTATGGAGGAATGATGTACTAAAGTGATGAGGTTAATGAAATGGTGCATGAATGCTACATTTTGAATAAATTTGATGATGATTTTTATTCATGATTATGAATGAGATGCTTTCTTGTTTTCATTTTTTTTCTTTTTTTTTTTGCAATGAAATGCACGATACTCACAATGATTTTTTTTTGTTTTTTTTTTTTAGTTTTGGAACATGATTTTGAAAATTATTTGGAGATGCAAATGATTTATTGGAAAAAAATGTTTTAGAAAAATGTGCTTGACGGGGTATGACCCGCTCCTACGTATCCCCATGGTAAATGAGGAATCAAAGCTTGCGTAGTTCTACTGTGTCTTTTTTGAAATAATGCTTATGCATGAATGTCTCATCTTGGATGAACTTGACGAGGATTTTTTTTTTTGCATGATTATAAATGAAATACTTATGCTATGCAGATGATAATTGTTTTTGTTTTATCTTTATGTGATGAAAGGGAATGCAAGATGAATGGTTTTTTTGGAATTTTATGCAATGCCAATGATGCAATGATGCAGTGATGCAATGATGCGAAACGATGTGAATGCGAGATGATGTGGATGCGAAATGATGTGTCATTTACATAAAAAGAGGGTAAGAAACTAAGGACATTATTTTCTACGTTTTTGAAATAGAGTTTAAGAAAAAGGAATGCCTAAATTAATGCAACAAACAAAGGCGTCCCCCCGTGTCCTACAAAGGGTGGGAATCCTAGGGTCTAAAGTCGACGAAAGGGGTAATCCTCCCATGTAGGTTCTAATCACTTCCTTACAATGGCAACCAAGAGCTAAAGTCTCTCTCATGATGGCACCCACAATCGTAGAAAGCTACCGAGTGTGAGGCATCATGACAAAGCGCACTCTTGGGCGGAACTTTCATGAGAGCCATACAGACAAAGGTCTACGAATGGCAGTCACTAATCGTTCCCACTCTCCTAGGTTTTTGTTCAGACCTTGGGTTTTAGGCCCCACTCAATGCTCACAAGTATAGGATGTGAAGTGTGTGTCGAGGGCACAACACCTAGGAGTAACTACCCTTCCCCACCTGCAAATGAAAATCCAGAGCAGTCCAGACAAATAGCATGTTGTTTATCCTAGGGTTCAATATCGATCCAATATAAACTAATCAAGGGTGCTAATAACAATGCACTACTTACCTTAAGAAAGGGAGCAAAGAAGAGGGGGACACGATAAGAAAGGGGAAGTATGCATGTGCTTACCATAGGAAAGGGAGCAGAGAAGAAGGGGACATGATAAGAAAAGGGAAGAAATGCATGAGGGAACTAAGCAAAGAAGTAACTATCTATTGCAAAAGCAAACATAGAAGAAGAATGCACATGGATGTAACATGCTTATGAAAAAGGAAGAAGAAGAGAGGCAAAGCAAGATATTCAAATCAATCATATAAACCACACATTTAATTAATTAGGCTTGACCCACTTTGAAAAAATGTTTTTTAGTGTCCCCAGTGAAGTCGCCAGCTGTTGCGCCCGAAAAAGTCCCCGAGGGAGAACCCTCCTCGTTCACAACTTTTCTAAAAAACAATGAAGCCGCCACCAATATTTATTAAGGAAAATATTAGGAAAACCTTTTTAGGAAGCGATTGGTCTTGCGAAACTAGAGAATAGAGTTCGGGGGTCGGTTACGCGCGGGGAAGGTGTTAGCACCTCACACGTCCTCTCTACTGAGAGGGAACCTTTAATTAAATGTGTGGTTTTTATGTGTTGACTTGAAAAATACCTAATTTGCCTCTTTATTTCTTATTGAAAATGAATTAAAGAACTTAATAAAAATTTTTTATTTTTGGTGAGAAAGGAGGAAAAAAGGGTTTATGGAAAAAAGTGCTTGACGGGACATGGCCCGCTCCTACGTATCTCCCGGTGCGATGGAGAATTCAAAGCTACGTAGTTCTTGTGTGTAGAAAATGTTTGTGGGTTGGTATTTTTTAATGTAGGGGTTTTAGGACTGTGTGATCTGTGTTGGAGGACCACTGGGGGTCTGAAGGAGCACTGGGGCTCTGAAGGGCCACTGAGGGCTGAAGGAGCGCTGGGGCTCTGAGGGACCACAGTTCACTTATCTTAAAACGATGATTAACCCGGCCGTACGACCGACTTAATCCCCTACTTTGGAAATAAGACTTTTGCTTTTGAAATGAAGGAGATCTGTTTGTATATTCTTTAATTTTAGAAATTGTTTATTTTTGCGCTTGACAGGGGCGTGGCCTTGCTCCTACGTATCTCCGGGTGGAGAATCAAAGGCGACGTAGTTCTAGGTTCTTTTGAAAATAATTGTTGAAAACTTATTGTGAAAATGATTTTTATTTGTTATGCTTGACGGGATGTGACCCGCTCCTACGTATCTCCTGGTGCGATGGAGAATTCAAAGCTACGTAGTTCTAAGTTGTCTAGAAAAAGGTTTTTGTTTTTTATCTTGTTTAATAGCGAAAATTGAGCTTTCATGATGATCAATCGAGCAAAGGCTCCAAGTGACCACCATTAGCACTCCATTGTTAATAATCATGCAAGCAAAGGCTTCGCAAGACTACTAACAAAGTTTGATTTTGAAATGGAAAATAAGATGTCTGATTTTTTGGAAGAAAATTATTTGTGTATTTAAAAAAATTAATGACGACACTAACAATTAATAAAGCGTAAAGTTAATAAATAAATAACTATACATATAAATAAATTAAATAAATAAATGCAAAACTAACCTCTAGCTGATCAATGCGACCAACGCCGAAACGGACCGAGCAATCTGACCATATCAACCGCGAACCGAACTCCTATCTGGTCCGTTTTCACCCGAAAACCACCAAGTAAAGGACCTCAACGGCCATCCCAAAAATAACTAAAGACGTGCTTTTAATCTAACGGACTGCAAAAGCTAGTCCAAAAGAATTAAAGACAGGCTTTTAATCTAATGGGCTGCAAATGCTAGCCCAAAAGATCACTTACCCCGTCAATCACCCATGTCCATAGCCTTTGCATCTCCATCTCTTTTATAGCCAAAGGCTAGGGAGTTCTTGTTTCTCCCAAGCAATGTGGGACTAAAACAACATAGAAAAAGCAATTTTCGTTTTTCTCAAACCAGCCTCCGTAAAAGTGCGATTCTGGATTCGTTAACCGTTGGATCATCTTTCTTTTTGGACAGCAGGTTCATGAGACATCCATCTTCACTTCTACCGTTCGGATCGTCGAAACAAGGTCTGAGAAGAGAGAAATTGCATTTGGAAAGTAGCTAAAAACCAATCCCGTTTTTTCTCAAACCAGCCATATTGACAGTGCGATTCCGGATTCGTTAACCGTTGGATCATCGTTGTTTTTTGACACCAGGTTCATGAGATATCCATCTTCAGTTCTACCGTTCGGATCGTCGAAAAGAGGTCTGAGGAGAGAGAAATTGCCTTCGCAAAAGTAGAAAAAACAACTCCCGTTTTTTATTTGTATTATTTCTTATCTATTTTATTTTTTATTTTCGTTTTTTAATTAAAGATATTGTAACAAGAAAAATAAATTAAATCTACTATGGAATTTTTTGTGTTAGCATATATTTTTTTAATTTTTGTTTAACCACTAAAAAAAAGTAATAACAACGCAAAATTAGTAAATTAGCGCAAAATGACCTATTCGAGGGATTAGGAATCAAATATACGCGGAAAACCTTTTTTTTGGATGTTCTTTAATTAGCCGGACAAAATTAGGGTATGACAGTACCTGCAATCGTAATAGTTGCGAATTTCATCGATGGGTTCCTGTTGATTGTCTGAACTGCGTAACACCTGAAGTGTTGCACGATCTGGTCCCTTATTGACATATTTGAAGAGATATTTAATAGAGTTAGACTTGTTACAATACTCTACATTGACATGCCCTCGATACCTCATTAGCAACTGTGGATTGTATGGCACCACAAACCTATTATCAAATATGGTCCCACTTTTTTCAACTGTTATGCCTGTGTCGTGACGTTTGTAGCATGGGTACCCATCCTCATCAATCTTCGTTGACTGTAGAAACGGCTTGGGATAGAATTTAGTACATTGTGTCCCCTTAGTGCAAGCCGATTTAGGATTAGCACGATCACATGGTCCATATATCATGTACGCTGACACTGCCTCATATAGTCTTGGGTACAATATAGGATCTGGCAACTCAGCTGATATGACCCTGTCAATGTCGGTGGTTGTAGTAAGTTTATTTGCGGCAGACAACCACAACAATAAATGGGCATGTGGCAGACCCCTTTTCTGCCATTCAACTGTATACATAACTGTGACGAACACAAAATAAGTGCTTATAATCCTAACGTAATAAATTATATTGAAAGGCGAAAAATTGTACCAAGTATGCAAAAAATGGAAGTAGTAAGTGAAAACATAAAATAATTTTCAAAGTTAGTACCTGCATCAACCTTGCCAAACATCTCCTCCGTCTTTAAGTCAGTGAGAAGTTGGTCCAGTTTCATTTTGAAGACTCGGGAAACGATATCTGGCCTATCAGAAGATGTTAGTCCTCGTGGTCTAACGAAATCAACAATTTCTGGCCAATTTGAATTACATGTTATAGTAATGAATAAATCCGGGTACCCGAACCTCTTGCAAATTGCAACTGCATCCTGACAATTATTGAACATGTATCGAGCACCTCCTGTAAACGATGGTGGTAAAATAACACGTCTTCCAATGGCCGCAGCATCAGTTTCACCTCTAGTCACGTCATCTTGTAATCCAATCAAAACTTCAGACCGTATTATTTGTTGGTTGTTGCGAATGTATTTGAGCCTTGTAGTCTCAATCATGGTATAACAATCAACCACAAATTGCTGGAACAAACGACGTGAAAAAACAATCTGACCAAATTCCACTTCCCTTTCCTGAATTCTGAAAGCTATGAACTCTCTCAAAGTGACCTTTTGCCTGCTGGCAGATCTCTCAATCCCATTTCTACGCCTGAGTGGAATGTTTTCTTGGAAACCATCCTCACCACGAACAAAAATTAGTGGATATTGTAAGGGAAGCAAAGCAGTATGTGTTTCATGCACCCTTTCAAGCTCACCTGACTTGTGCTTCACAATTATGTCCCTACCGTGCTCAATGTGGGTATCATCCCCAATTATTAACGCTGCAACTTCATCGCAAGTAGGAGTATTGTGGGTCCTGGGATCGGTTGATCGGTCTCTAATCAATCTTAGGCTGATCTTTTGAGTTGGGTGCTATTCTTGTAGGTCACGGACTTCCCTGTATTTCTGTGCAATAACATTGTATTGGTCAATCATTTCTTTCAAGTCTCTGACTAATGATTCATCAAGTGGGCGGGTGTTATTACTCGACCTGGAAGATATAACATTTGAAGTTTATAAACGTGTTCCACATATTGTAACAGATAAATATATATTATGTCTTAACTATAACATATGAATCAAACACAACCTACTTCAATTGTTTCATAGCAAACCAACATCGTGTTACGATTATATCTTTGATCATTTAATTTCCAATAGTATAAATTTAGTGCAATATGTAGAGTTATAAATTTATAAAAAAGAAGATAGGGTACCTGAAATGACTCATTCGATGTGTGACCTCGTTTCTAGTATCCCATATATATAACTGCGCATATTTTGGGGTACCACCCTCAGTTGGCAAGAGGCTGCCTATACGATGGTAGTTTTGTCCTTGCAAAATGAAATTTGGAGGACTATTACCATCATTATGTGGTGAAACAACTTTACCGCCCATTGAGGTGAAAGCGAACATGCTGTTATACACCCTTATGTTGTCTCTGAAGTGTTTGCTTCTACGATCAATACCTCGTATAAGATTCAGCAACAACTGTGGTGGCTCTTGTAGCAATGGGAGGTCTACCTGGCCTTTCATGCAACACATTGAAAAATCAGGGCTACTTGAACGGTTCCTCTTGACTGCCCTTTCTTCAAACCAAAATAATGCATGACACTCACGACATTCATGTGTTGGGAGACCAAAATCAAGAGCGGCTGGTGGTGAAAAAACAAACTACTAATTAGTTATAATTCAAATAGTATAGTCGAAAATAATATATTCCAAACGTAAACAAATCCACATACACCGATACCCTCTAGTTAATTGAATTGAACACACACACACACAGATTCCTTTATATATACAACTATATATATATATTTCCAGTTATATATATATATATATATATATATATATATATATATATATATATATTTATTTGTATATGTTTTTTACACATATTTATATGTCTTATACATGAAAAGACTTACGCCGAGCTTCATTGTCCTCGTACAATGTGCAGTGACTATTGGATGGATGTTGTTGACTTGATTGGTCTGTAAATGTCCCAAACCAGAAAAGTCAGATTTTGTCATAAGGTTAGTGTTGTAATAACGTTTAGGTTGAACTAATACCATGTTATGTGTTTTTTTTATACCTGACACTGGGTTTATTGTGTCATTCATGGTATTTTGCTCTTCGACATCGAAATCAAGCCTCATTATCGGAAAATTTGTGGTTGGTGTGGTAGTGGCGTCCATCCGACGTCGTTTATTTAATCTAGAACGATCATCTGTTGCTACATTAACGACAGTTCAAGAATTGCCAAGCTCAGGTTAGTATATAGTGATGAATGGTTAACCTAATAATATATTATGTAAGGTTGATGTCAAAAGTATCAAAGTCTTATTATCATGAACGTGTTTACCAAATTGTACCAAAGAATAAGTTTGATGAAAATACGTGTACCCAAAAACCCTTAAACATATACCAGTATTGGTTGTAACACATGAGGGTATTTGCTGTTGCTGTGTACTGTGGTCAGTATTGGATCCAGTTGTTGACCCCATATTTTGCATTGGTCGTGGTGATGAATGGTCACACTTTGTAACTGCATTGTTTAGATTTATATATATTTATATATAGATAAATGGTATTTGTTAGATTAATAAGTGTATCATAAAAAACGGATGTGTTCAACAATTACAAAGTGAATGATACGTGAACCATCATATGATAGTGGCATCATGATAAATACCTGCAGACACAGGTGTGGGTTGGGGTGTGCCCAGGATGTTTACAACATTGCTGACTTTTTGTTGTACTTGTGAAGGAGTAACAATTTTGTTTTGGCCTGAGCTACCTGATGCAAACAATAATTTTAACAATATTATATAAGTTAAATGAAACGGTCCATCTATTAAGTGTATAAATTAGGAATAAATTTACCAATAACCTACCAGGTTGTCTGTTAGAGATAAGTGTATGGACATCCAACGGTATCTTCCTTGGCCTGCCACGTCCTCTTCGGATGCCAACTGGTAACAATGCACACAAAGTGGTTGAGTACAGTGCAAAAAGAGTTTCTACTTAGATACATATTGTTATATATAATTTTAATGATATGCATCCTTATGAAGTTACTGACAGTTCTCAAAACTCACAACCACTTAGGCACATTCTCATATATAATGTTAATGACATGAATGCTTATGAACTTACTCGCAGTTGTCACTGTGCATTCTTTGCTGGTTTGCGAATTTTGATGGTTTGAGTTGTTTTGAACTTGATGTAGATTGCTCGAAACATCTGAACCTGGTGTACATGTTTGGGTGCTACCAACATCTCCAAGAATTCTTTTAATGTTTGCGCGTGAGGCCGACAAACGTGCCTCTGAGCCTGATTGTTTCGTTATATCTGATCCACACAATACCTTGATGACTACGCGCACAGGTAGTTGTTTATATGAATTTCAAATTATAAGGTAGAACAAATTTCCATTACCAATAACGGTATCATTCTTTGGACGGCCAAGTTGTCTAAGAGCATTGTCTGAACATAGGAACAAATATTTAACGAACTACAACTCTCAACTAATTCATACCATAAACTATCATATAGGTATCAATTGTTATGTTTTAAGCTGTTACCTTTAATTTCAGATAGAGGGGTACGCATAATGGTGTCAGCGTCTGCTGTATGGTCTTCAAACATGGAAACTCTAATGTTAGAGCAATCCTTTAGGGATGTCGAATTTTCGTAATAGATTAGCTGCGTACATTTACCTGAAAATTGTGTAGGATCTAAGTTTACAACCATATCATTTGAAGAGTGGATTTGAATCTCTTCGTTCTCTTGAATGTGTCCATGACTAACTGTTTTTCAGAAAGAACCAAAATGTGATGTATCTTATATAGTTGTACTAATTTATTTGAGCAGTATGTACAAAGAACCAAAATGTGTGAAATTTCTTAAATCCATACATTTAAGGAACCAAAATGTGATGTATCTTATATAGTTGTTCTAATTTGAAAATGTATTGCAGGCCAACCTCTTGAGTGCTGTTTTCTCCTATGGTCGGCGTGTTGTTGCATTGCACTTTCCGTTGCGGGATCGTCATTCTCCTTCGACCTCTTCATGATAATTGCCTGTCAGTAACAAAAGCTCTGTTAGTACTATAGAAAGACATGTATTAAAAAATGAATAACCATTGAATAATCTAAAGTAGTTGTTCATACCTTGAATCTGAACCTGATATGCTCAGCAAAGACGTTGTTACTAAAATAACATTTTTGTGTGTTTTCGCATTTTATATTCACAGGGAATCCATTAAAATGCGTTATGAGCCTCATAAGAATTTGTTAATGATATTTTCACAATAAATAATGATATAATGTCATGTTTTATTATCATTTAATATTACCATGATTTTTGGGTGAGGTTATCAAATGGTTATAAGTATTCTGGTGGAATAATAAGTGGGTAATGAAAGATGTTTGAATAATTTTAATACTGGCTTGATTTATGGAATTCGAATTTTAATTATAGAAGTAAATTACAGTTACTAATATTTTAGGTGCCTAATTTTTAAAGGAAAAGCCTGTCTAGTTTTATCTGATACAGCTGTGAATGTTGCTTTTTCCATTCGTTTGACAAATTGCATATTCTTAGAATTTTGTTTGTATGACATCTGAAATTTATTAAGTTGACTGACAGTGGACTGCACGGTTATGTAAATTAATATATGTAGTTGCAGTACAGATTTTTTTGAAAGTGGTCCCTGATTAATGGTCTGTTAAGTTGCGAAAATTTAAAAATCAATCTGATACAATCAGACAGAGATTTATTTATATGCTTTCATGTATTATATGCATATGTTTTTAATTCAACTCATGATATATGTTGAATGTTTATGTTTGACTGTGTTCTATTAACATCTATTTATGGCTTCTGTCCAGATATGCGTGCCTATTCGGAAGTTGAAGGAATTATATGTATGTTCGGCTGCAGACATGATCTGATTTCATTGAAGTCACAACAGTTACAATATATTACGTGTTTTCCTGAAATATGCTTTCACGATTGCAGGGAAGTCAGCGCACAAGTACATGTAAGTGAAATTCATATTAACTCATTCTTCTGCGTTATTAAGATTACTAATGTTCATTGCTGCCTGAAAATGCATATTTTAATAACTATTGTGAAAATCATTAGCGTATACAAAAACAACTAACATTGCAAGATGCATTAAATTGGTATGAAATTTGTAGCATATGTCTATGTTTTCATACTCATTGATGATAGGAAACTTTTAGTAATAGAAAATTGTGTTGAAATAGTTAATGCCACAATCATAATGAGCACTGATTCATTTGATTAGCTACTGTCTCAACTTTACCATTCCTTAAAACTTCGAAGTATATATGAAAACTCGGTACCTGCAAGTCTGCTATATGCAACCATATCTGAAGCATATTTCAAAGTAATGCATCACAGTAAAATGTGCTGTTAATGGTAATAGTGATAAGCATAAATTTTAAAAACTTTCTTACAAAGATAGACATATAAAATAATAATTGTTGGATTTCAAATTGTAAACGTAAGATATGTCTCATTTTAAAACTCTTTGTCGGAATGTATCATTTCTCATAAATGAAAAGACAATTTGAAATACTGAATTAAAGTTAAAAAATTCGACAGTACAAAACGCAACGGCATGCTCTCAATTACGGACGTAAAAAAAGACTAAAATGGAACGGGGGAAGATTAAAGCTGGACTACTCCTTTTTCTCCTTTTTGACGGACTTTAATGGTAGGGTAGCTGAGGAAGATCCTTTGTCCACTGGACTCTTTCTCTTCAGAGGTGGTGTATCATCACTGTCTTTGGTAATGTCTACTGTCTCCTTTTCCGTGGTTACTGTGTTAGAGTCCGAGGCGGATTGATCAAACTTTGCAATAAGATCCTACAATTCCCATTTTAATTTCGTAAATATAATGTCTGTTGACAAATGTCGAACGTCAATAGACCATAAAATAAGATTAAACATTATACCTCAGAGACATCTGCACACAACATTTGGACACTGCCCGAACCCCCAGCTGGGGTGTTCTCAATCTGCAGCACCTCTTGAGGTGTATCAAGTGCAGCCTTGACAGATGTAAATATGTATAATAATATAAGTGATATAGTTTTACGGCTGCACTGTCATAAATAGTACTTAAATCAAATACAAATTTATGGGATAACACACCTCATTATCACCAAGTTTCAGCTGGTAGCGATCTATCAGATCACGGTCGCCAATGATATTCCTTACACGGTATTGTCGTGGGTACCTAATCCCAGCTTTATTTTCGCACTGAATCTTCAACAAAGTCTCCTTTCCTTCTAGTCCTTTCAACTCAATAGGGATGTAATCCCTATCAGCATCCTGTAATGGTGTCATAAAACTAATTAAGGTTACCTACCTACCTTAGCTAGGTCATACTGAAATGTGTACACCGAATGGTATTCTCATGGCACATATATTATGAAATTAGTATATTTCCAACCAACCTGAATCCAGGAGTCATACACGTCTTCACATGACCTCCCAATCAACACACGTGCAACTTGGTCAAATAATATGACATTGATAGAGTCGGTCTCGTCAATGATGCGCAGTTTCAGAAAAAACCTTTGGGTGAAAGATTTAATAGTCAGGGACATTTTGTAGTTAGATACATATGCTTCAATATCCAAATCTAACTGAATTGGCAAAATATATCAAATTCAATACGTACTTTTTAGTAACATCCATGACATGTGTGTTGCACTTTCCACAGTAGTACATATCCGAGTCTGGGACAACTTTTTTGTGACAGCGGCAAGCCCAGTACCACCATTCATCGTCGTTGACGATTGAATTAATTGTTGCCATGACGACGAAATCGTCGAGCTGGACAACCAAAATGATCAGTTACAAATGTGAAAACTAAAGTTACATGCGTTTCCCCAGATAGCCAACATATATATATAAAGGAATTTACTACTTTTTCTTATAAATAAATAATTATTATTATTACCTCCAGAAATTCTTTGACCATAGTAATAGTGTGCTTCTGGTTCACAGTCAGAAAATCATCCTTAGCTGCACCACTCTTGTTATGTTGGCTAATGGTCAGTGTTGGCGAGGTAATCGCCTGAGATATCCTGCTCCACGAATACATTTATTTTAGGCGACTCTACAGAAATATTCTATTTTCAAGGTTGGTATAGTAGTACAGATAAATTAGTATCTACAGCTCGAGTGCAAATAGTACACCCATTGATGAAATATAAAAACATTCCCATTTTGAACAATCTTATTAACTTACGTCTCTTTCAAAAGAGCAGCTTCTGGTATCGAAGGGTTGATTAAAAGCTTCGTGGTGTGCATTGTTGTCTGGAGTGATATACCACCTGTATATTAATGAAAGGATCTATAATAGTTATACATCATTAATTTATGTAATTTAATAGCCATAGTGTGGATACCAATTAAAAAGCTTAAGAAATGCAAGAGAATATACCCTGCCAAGTGTCGACTTTACACCACAACAATGCAAGGACAGCATTGTTTGCATTCCCAGAGGAGATTAACTGATTCACTTCCTTGACATACTCCCCAAACAACGTGATGCTGAAGCAATAACTGCATTAAAAATTAAAACAAAAAAACAAAGCCTGTTATGTGCATTTAAGGAAGCTCCAATTACTGGGTATGAGTTTAATATAACAACATATGTTGATACAGTAAAAAACAACGCACCCTCGGTTATCAAGATCAATCTTCATCCTGGAAGATTTGCCGTTCCCTTTGTTGAACTCATACTCAGGTTGAACACCAATGAGAATTCCGGCAATATCTAGAAAGTAAGACACACAATTGTCATGAAATGGAGGGCCTTAAGAGGACAAAACTACCATCAAATGTGTAAAACTTTTAAAATTACAGACCGACTAAATAATCTTTATTAAATTCTTTAGTGAAGCACTCCTGAGGTGGAGTGAAGATGGGTTCAGGATCTGGTATCGAGTTCACATGTGCCGCCAGGCGGATAATTGTCTTAAGATTGATGTTCAACCTGTAGTTGTGCCTCGTGGCACGATACTCGCCCACGTTCAGCGCAACAACAAACTTGGAGATGGTGTACACATGTCCCTCATGTAGGTGTTTGTCATGCTTGTAAATGTGCATCTTCTCAATGTGTCCCTGAATCTTTGTTCCCTGGATGATAATATTTACAACAACTCGAAAATAACAACACAGAATAATATATACAGGAATGCATAAAAGACAGCAGTATATAAAATGTAAGCATGGGCTCAAAATATATTCCAATAGCACGCAAAAGTTTATGTAGGTGTTATTCGATAATCATCTTATAGATATAGTTTAGTACATTCTATTGTGTACATGACAGTAATCTGCAACATGGCAAATCTAATATTACAACATCCAAGTATGCTTACGGTATTCTATCCCAAAAAATAATCCTTAAAGTCTTTATTCTCCAACACATATATATGATTTCCATTAACACCTGCAATTTCTGATCAAGTTGTGTCACAGTTTTCGGTATAATCATGTATTTATTTTCCAAACCAAATGTGAGTCATGAACATCAAATCAATTTGTCTGATCACTCAAAAATCCATTAAACATGGCATACATTTCCTTTGCGTTTTTAATATGCTGATAATATGAAATTATTCTTATGTTGTAAATTGGCTTATTATTGAGTATAACTTATATTTGATAGGAGGATTAAAATATACCTCTGAGTCCGCCAACACCATCTCAACGGTCATAGGTGTGTTGCCGCCATGCTTAGAGAAGACATACCATTTGCGTAGGATCTTCACCAGCACTGTTGAGGACTCGATTTCTGGTTCAATGTTCGCTAGGGTAACAACTTTTTTTGGAGCAGCAGCACATACTTTGGATGAGGAGGCCATAGTGGGGTGAAAGGTTGATTGCAGGTAGGTTTGCTTAGTTTTGTTTACCAGATGGATGCACTTTTCGGTATGACTGTTTGATAGTTATAGGGTAAGAAACTGCTTGGCTGCTGCACCGTACTAATTTTCAGGCCCTCCATTTGCGACTAAGAATATGGCTGGTTTAAATGCCTTACCATGATTTTTGGGTCAGGTCAACAAATGGTTATAAATATTGGCATAAATTTTCCTAAATGGCCTGATTTAAAAATATGGCTGCTTAACCGTACTAATTTTCAGGCCCTCCATTTAAGAGGTAAATTTAAATGATGGTTTGATTTATGGAATTCAAATTTGAATTATAGAAGTAGAATAAAGTTACTAATATTTTAGTAGCGTAATTTCTAAAGCAAAAGCCTGCCTACTTTTGTGTGTTACAGGTGTAAGTGATCATCTTTCGATTCAGATACTAATTTACATTTTTTCCTTTTTTCCCCTTCAGTGATTTGTATGTGCAGTACCAGTTGACCGCATGATTAGGATATGGGGAAACCGATTGTTATGGCAAAAAGGATATGGAAAGGACATTTGTAATTGGTTATACACTCACTGTAATTGGTTATACTAATTAAGATTTAACCTGGCTCATTTGCCTCAGTTTGTGGCAAAATACTCTACAGGTGTTGGAGCATATTAATGTTAGATTCTTTTAAACAAATCCCTCAATCTGTGGCCAAATATTTTTTTAATAGGAAGCATTTATCATATCAGCATTTCCGAATGTTATGGCACTAACGAATTTCCGTTGGTTGCATATTCCTGAATTTGTAATGAATTCAGATTTTAATTTGCGTTTATCAAAGCCCTCAATTTGTGGCATAACATTCTACAGCTGTTGGAATATTAATGTTAGATTGTTTGTATCAAATCACGTAATCTGTGGCAAATTATTATCAAAGCCCTCAATTTGTGGCATAATATTGTATAGGTGTTGGACCAAATTAAATGTTAGAAAGCATTTATGAATGCATTTATGATATCAGCATTTAATTTTGAATGGCACTTGGTTTGCAAGGCAGATGCGTTTTTTTTTAGTTTTTCAGAATGGTTTGACTGATGCTTACGTGGATGAGTTATTGGAAATATGCCAGCTGTCATTACGTCATCAATGACGTCATTATTTTGGTCGGATGACGTGTACGGCTTATGTGAATGATTCATGGTTTAGTATTATTAAGATTTATTTCTATAAGTTGTTTTTTATACGCTCAAAATAAATTGGATACAAATAGACACTAATGGTGCAAAAAGTGATAAGTCATACGTGGTTTCACAGCTACAACTTTAATCATTGGAGGTAACTTTTGTTGTGCTTCATTTGGAAATAAGGCTTATATCATATGATTTGAACAAGAGAGGAAATGTCAAATTGTCACAAAGTTGTGAGCTCTCTATTGATTCTTTACAAGTGCCAATTACCTAAACTTTTTTTGTAGTTTGTCATTTCTTGAACACATTAAAGGTGCATTTGGACTTGGTTGGGATGCCAATACATTAAAGGTGCATATAAATATAATAAAAAATAAATAAGTTTCAAACTTACAATTTAAATAATACTATTTTGTATAGTAATCATGTTTGACATTTCCGTTTTATTTAGATTTAGATAGTTGGGGTCTGATATATTTTGCAATTCATATAGTTGGGGTCTGATATATTTTGCAATTCATTGTTTTGGTGTGGTTAGTAACATGTTTGAAAAAATTTTAAACTAATTATAATATGTATCATAAAAATAATTGATGACATTATATGAGAAAAGTTATATTAATTGATGACATAATATGGCTGCTTATTGATGACATTATATGAGAAAAGTTGACATTATAATTTCATTTGATTATTTATATCACGTATTTTGTAACTTATATCAAGGATGGTTATTTTAAGTTATTTGTTTTTATATTGGACGTTTTGATTTTGATTGGTATCTATCAAATTAGAATAAATGACATTAGGTACAAAATAAGTAATTTATACCATTAGGAGTGTAACTTATATCAAAAAATGACATTAGGTACCCAATAAGTAATAATAATATTATGTGAGACATTTATTCTGTTATAGTACACCATTTTCTTTTAATAAAATTTATTTCTAAGTTACATATGTAATAATTTATAATAATATACAATAATAATTATACTATTGTATGAAGTTACAACATTATTAATTAAATTGAATGTACTAGTTACAATATATATTTTAATTGTTTTTATAATTTTATTGGTAGGTTACAAATTAGAATAAATTCTATAAGACAATATGTTAAATGATATATAAGACATCTTAATCTATTATAATCATAACTTTCTATCATCAATCTTGACCACTGAAAATGCCATGTAATAGATTTTAAAAACACTGTATCCGTCAGATCGAAAGGTTCACATTGCAATCAGATTTTTGATTCATTTAATGAGCTATTTAAAATAATACAAGACAACATATATAAGGCATTAGCTGGAAATAAAAGAGAGCAAACAAATCTAATCTAATCTAATATCTATTTATACAAACAAACTTCCTATGAAATTACCAATTTGGATCTCTTATTAACAAGACACATATCTAATTTAAGGGTAAAAATGTCATTACACTCTTTTTTTTCTTTTTTTTCTCTTTCTTCTTACACTCTCTTTCTTACTTTTCACTTTTCTCTTACACTCTCTTTCTTCCTTTTTTTCTCTTTCTTCTAACACAATCTTTTCTCCTTTTCACTTTTCTCTTACACTCTCTTTCTTCCCTTTTTCTTTTTACTTTACTTTTAATTTTTCCATAAATAATTATTCTCTTTCTTTTATCACTTCACTTTAATTTTTTTTAACTAAATTTCTAAATTTATACAAACACTACTCTATTCAAATTACCTATAAAAATGTAAATGAGTCACACTAAAAAACAAAACAAAACTATCACCTTAAAATTTTAATTTTTCTCTCCGAAATCTGTTTAAACTCTTATTGATAATCTACTAACACCTCTTATTGATAATCTACTACCTATCTTTTAATATCTATTATAATCAACTAAAGAAATCAATTGAAACTACGAGATAACTGCAATGATATATAAAAATCACGGGATAACTGCACTGATATACAAAAAAACACAAGATTAATATTTGTCATTGATAATTAATATTTTTGAAGACTACTATAAACCTACTATCTAAAAACAATAATATTTAAAGACTATTTAAACTACTGATTAATATTTAAAACAGATATTTCTTATTGATAATCTACTATCTCTCCTTTACTATCTACTACAATATACTAATCAACTAAAATAATCAAATGAAATTACGAAATAACTGCATTGATATATAAAAAAAACACGGGATAACTCCACTGATATATGAAAAAAAACACGAGATTAATATTTGTCACTGATAATTAAATTTTTTGAAGACTACTACTACAAACCTACTATCTAAAAAATAAGAAGACTTAATGACTATGTAAATTAGTAATTAATATTTAAAACAAATATTTCTTATTGATAATCTAATATCTAACTTTTACTATCTACTATAATCTACTAATCAACTAAAATAATCAATCGAAACTACGAGATAACTGCACTGATATATAAAAAACACGGGATAACTACTGTGATATATAAAAAACACGAGATTAATATTTACCATTGATAATTATAATTTTTGAAAACTACAATAAATCTACTATCTAAAAAAACAAGAAGTCTTAATGACTATTTAAATTGATTAATATTTAAAACTCACGTGACAATATTTTTCACTAATACCTAATTAAAAAAGGACAACTAATTGTTACTGATATATAAAAAAACATGGGATAGATATTTCTTATTGATAATCTACTATCTATCTTTTACTATCTACTATAATCTACTAATCAACTCAAATAATCAATTGAAACTACGGGATAACTGCAATGACATATAAAAAAACACGGGATAACTGCACTGATATATATAAAAAAACACAGGATTTATATTTGTCATTGATAAATAAAAATTTTGAAGACTACTATAAACCTACTATCTAAAAAACAATAATAGTTAATGACTATTTCAACTACCGATTAATATTTAAGAAAAATATTTCTTATTGATAATCTACTATCTCTCTTTTACTAACTACTATAATCTACTAATCAACTAAAATAATCAATTGAAACTACGAGATAACTGCACTGATATATATACAACACGGGATAACTGCACTAATATATGAAAAAAAACACGATATTAATATTTGTCTTTGATAATTAAATTTTTTGAAGACTACTACTACAAACCTACTATCTAAAAAACAAGAAGACTAATTAATATTTAAAACAATTATTTCTTATTGATAATCTACTATCTAACAAAATTACTATCTACTATAATCTATTAATCAACTAAAATAATCAAATGAAACTACCAGATAACTGCACTAATTTATAGAAAACAAGGGATAACTGCAGTGATTTATAAAAAACACGGGATTAATATTTGCCATTGATAATTATAATTTTTGAAAATTACTATGAACCTACTATCTAATAAAAGAAGAAGACTTAATGACTATTTAAATTGATTAATATTTAAAACACATGGGACAAATATTTGTCACTAATACCAAAAGAAGGACAAATAATTGTTACTGATATATAAAAAAAAACACGGGATAAATATTTCTTATTAATAATCTACTATCTATCTTTTACTATCTACTATAATCTACTAATCAACTCAAATAATCAATTGAAACTATGAGATAACTGCACTGATACATAAAAACACGAGATAACTGCACTGATATATAAAAAAATACGGGTATAACAACAATATATAAACACGGGATAGCTGCACTAATATATAAAAAAACACGGGATAACAACACTGATTTATAAAAGAACACTTCACTGATATATAAAAAACACGGGATAAATGCATGTATTGTTTTTAAATGATACTTTTACATTTTTAGATTTTAATATTTATCTATTTTTAATTTGAAACTCATTTTTTATCTACTTTAAATTTGTCTCTATTTTCACGGGGTAATATTCAAACTATTTAAATACTATCTAAGTTCATTCATAAAAATAACACGACAGCACCCGTGCGTATGCACGGGTATCCTACTAGTAAGCTTGAAAGTAGGAAACGGCTAGAAGGAATTTAAGGAAAGGAATCAAACCTCATTATTACATTGAAATACCATCCTAATTTCTTGGCCAAAAATTGAAAGTTATGAAACAGAAACTTACAGGTGAAAGGGAGAGACGAAAGGGGAACGAAGAATGGGAGAGGCGCAGAGAAGAAATGTGTAACACCCCAATATTTCTAAACAATAGAAATACCAAAACATACATTTTAGTTTACATCAGAGTACAAAATTTTCTTGCTTGCATTCACATCATTGCAAGAATAGCGGAAACGATTACATAACTTAAATTAAATTCAAGTCATATTATCGATTTCAGAGACAATACAGGAAATTCCAAACAAAGATCAAAGACCTAATCTTCAACCTTCTTCTCGAACAAGTCACCTAACCCTGCTTAAAGCTTTCTGGTTTCCTGTTTCTCTGAAAAACAACAACAATGATAGGGTGAGATAACATATCTCAGTGAGTTTTATCGTGACCCCTAGCCACACTCACGATTCAATTTTGAATCATTAAATTGGTAGTTAAATAATTAAATAACAATACATCTGGCAATTCGATATACGAATAGCAATAACATTTGGTAATTCGATATAAGAATTACAATAAAGCTTTACTAACTCTAGCACATCACCTGCTACCCGAAGTAGTTTGAGTGAACCCCAACATCTGGCCGATAAGTGTACAGTCTTAAAGGCAATTAATTATAACATCTGGGGGCCTAGGCTAAGGGCTCATGACTTCCCTCTCCTAGTATGCTAACATCTGGAGGTCGTCACCTCAATTCGATACAATTTATATATCGCACTCGCATTGGGCCGTCATCTAAGTATTCATATAATCTATATATTGTATCCATATCAATGATTGAATATCAAAATCGGTTTTGTTTTCAAACATGTGCTCACACGCATTCTAATTTTAGTTTTTCAAAATATTTATAACTTTGAAAACAATTCATCAATCACAAACCATTACAATTGGTTAGAAAGAAGATTAGAGAAGGTTTGGAATCGAAAGGAGCACGAAACAAAATTGAGGCAACCGGGGACAATTTCATTCGTTCGTTTGTTTCCGCTTCTCCTATCGCGTCCAATCCGTAATCCAATCCATTTCCAACATAACAACAAAGAGTATCTCACAATAATCCAGGAAATCCAGTCCAATAAATATCAATCAAACACACAAAACATCGAGTAATTCGTTCCAAGATTTATAGTGATGAAATTAAACATTTCGTACACAACATAGTGCAGAGTTTTCTACAGCAGTGCACCTACTTCGGAGAATTATTTAAAATAGCAAACGATATCGGATTTCAACAAACAAATACTCATTGAAAAGCTCTCTAAGTCTAGTTTCTACATATAATTTTCATTTTTCAAAATAATCATTCAATTAGTACAGTTTTTCAAAATACGACACTGAGGTACCGAAACCTGACAGAACTTTTTAGTCAAATTGTAATTCAATTTTCTCCCTCATTTCTTAACGAAATTCAGTGAAACCAGTGCCTATTTAGTAGGAAATTAAGTCTACTTTCCAATGAAATAAAAACCAACTAAAAATGACATCTGTACCAAAAGTTACGAGCAGATTACTAAAGTTACTACCATACGGGTTTTACAATGATTCATAAAAATTTACGGTTTTCGACTTAAAATCTTTCGAAACGAATAAATTTCACGCAACCCGAAAACAACAAAATTCCAGAATCAAAATAAAACCTAAACGTGAGTAAAACTCACCTATCGTGATGAAAATCACGAAATACCGAGACGTCGAAAAGTCCTCACGAACGAGAAAAATATCGGAATCCTCGAACTCGTACCGAATAACTCCGAAATCAAACCCTCAGGCTCAATCTACACAAATCACCACTCAAACTCTTTAATTTCCACTTGAATCTATAATACAACTCCAAAATTCCACTTAAAATCAAAAACCCCCAAATCTTTCCCAAAAAGCTTCAAAATCCATAAATGGTGAAATGAAATTGAGAAGGATTTAGCTTATGAAATTGGTATCATTGGATTTAGAATTGAAATTGGAGTAGGAAGAAGTAAATGGGTCTTACCAAGAATGATTTTTGAAGCTTGATTATTATTATTATTATTATTATTATTATTATTATTATTATTATTATTATTATTATTATTATTATTATTATTATTATTATTATTATTATTATTATTATTATTATTATTATTATTATTATTATTATTATTATTATTATTATTCTTCTTCTTCTTCTTCTTCTTCTTCTTCTTCTTCTTCTTCTTCTTCTTCTTCTTCTTCTTCTTTCTCAACGTGTTCTTCTCTCTCTCTAACTTTCCTTTTCCTTCTTTCTAAAATGACAATTATGAGAGAGTTGTTGCCTTATAGTCAAAGTGAAGGAGTTAAGGGAAATGTCCAAAATGCCCTTAGCTCACCTGACTCACTTAAGTCCCTTTTTTAATCTGATTTCTCCCCAACTTGCTACATAGTTTACACACTAGAGTACTTTAATCCTCTAATTTAATCGATAGACAATGCTATCTCGAATATCTCATATCTGATACATGATTTATTTATTACGACAAATAACAAATCACTCGTTAATTTCATAAATTGAAATTAACAAAGTTAGGGATGTTACAATCACCCCAACTTGAAAGATTTTGTCCTCAAAATCGTTCAAATTCTATACACCTAGTTGAGACAAACTTCCATCTATTGATTAACTATTCCTGACTTTTCGATTGCAGACAATAGCAGCTATACACCAACTTCATACTTACCGGCTGTATAGAAAATAATCTTATAGCTTAGGATAGATATATGACTCTCGCCACTAAAGCGAAAAGAGCTCACATGTTTCTGCTTAAATGTAGCATCGGGATGGGAGGAAAGGATGTCTATGAGAGGATTACTTTGGAATCAACCCACATTGTATCCAAAAGAAAAGTTTTCCTATCTTTCTGAGTTACACGACCTAAGTGCTTAACTCGTTTTTCTCAACCAATTTCCACAAAAAAAAGAAAACAGAGTTGTTTTATAAAATAAGTTAACTATGAACTCAATTGAATATAAGGAAAACTGATTTTCTCGTAACTCGACTCAAGAAAACTCCAAAAATAGTAGTAAAATATTCTTTTTATTAAATTAATCTCGGAAGATCGAAATAAGTCCATTTTAGTTGGTAAAAATTCTTTTCAAAGAGGTTTTCAAAAGTGATACTTGAAAATACTATTATTCAAAAATGATAACTCACCCCAACTTATAACCGACCTTACTCAATGCACGACGTTTCTGCAAAAGAATACTCTTATTCTCAAATTTTAAAAGATTTTCAATATCGAAAATGAGAAGAAAAGTATTATTATACATGTTGAAATCACTCGTTTGTGTCATAAAATCTCCCTTGCAGTTCTTTCCTCAAATTAGACTAATATTAAAATTTCAATATTAACCCAAAAAGTTTACATTTCATAATGGGAAATAGACATGGACTTGTCACCTCAAGGACGACATCAAAATGGTTATAGTATTATCAAGGACTCATGTGTCGGTCAGTCACTGTCCAATCATCTAGCTCAACATCGATATGTGGTTCATCCCTAGACATTCCTCCATCTCATTGGTGTAGTGGGTAATAATCTTCTTACCACACAAATCCAACCTTAAAATTTGATAATATCACACAGGATACAACTGTTCTGCTTAAGCCAACGACTTATCGAAGATCATGGTCTTTCTGGATCGATCAGGATGAAAATTTGAAACCTATGCCTGCTTAAGTCTTGATTTGGGTTTTGTCCATTCAGACACTACGTAGATAAGAATTGCGGTATTAGGAATCTTACTAGATTGACATAAGTTTTTCCTTAGAGGGTAGGCTTCCTCACCATCCTATGAAATTCTTGATTTATTGATTAACCTTGGCATAACAACTATTCTTGAACTATAACTATGGGATTGAAACCGCGGTGACACCAAGGAGATTTGAGAATGAAAAGTTTCAAGAATCAAACGAGCACACCATAAGTGTCTCCGTATTGATTCATAAGAGTTCCAGTTTTCCTTGGTCCAACTTCCTTTCGAATTTCCATAGCTATCCAAGCATAGTCCTTACAATCAAGTTAACCAGTCAAGTTTTGGAACGAGTTCTAGTTCCAGAACAACATCTTGCTCGATACTAAAGCAACTTTGAGCTTCTCGCCCTTCCGATACTCTATATGGGGTCTATTATCTAAGACTTCAGAAAACGCTTCCAATTGAGGAAAGACTTATACTGACAATTTCTACAAAATAGAAAACTTACAATGTACATCGTCCTGAACCGATATCTATGAGTCTCATCTGATTAATTGGAAACCCTTTTTCCAATTTTCGTGCAATTTGCAGGATTCTAGGTCTAGAAATGTGTTGAGAGAACACGGTGTAAGGTAAGACAGAAGTACCATTCAGAATATACTTGGAGACATAGTTCACAACTTACTCAGATGTTTAGACATTTTCGTTAGCTTTCCAACGCCTCCTGGAACATAAAAATTGGAGTTCCGGAGTAGAAGTTATGAATAAAATGAGTCGGAAGACTAGCGAAAATTTCTCACAGGCCGAGACTGGCTAGCGTCTAATCACAGGGTTATGATAGGAATAATTCTATTATCTTCACATATTAATCTCACATTGAAAAGGACATAGTTCAAAAACCGTGATTGAAAACTATTCCAGTCAATATTCGGTAATCTCTCGTACCGATACTTAGAGTGCCCTATAGTTAATCAGGTTTGCACCATAACATTTCGTAATGTGGCTCGGAAGAACTCGAAAGTTGATCCGTACTTGGAATTTATCCGAAAGGATTTTTTTTTATAACGAAAACCTAAGCTGGGGTTTACACGAACCATACTGCAAGGTTAACTGGGAAACAATATTTCAGTAACTGATAGGTTGACTAAATAATGGTCAGGGTTTTAGAGCGTCAATTAATCTTACAGATCTTAGGACAATAACACGGCTACTGCCCCAAAGGATTTGCTTAGCTTCAACTCTCCAAACAACTACAATGACTTGCAATGCAACACTACAGTTACACAAGTCCACGGACTGGAAAATCGCCCACATTTTTCTCGAACCAACAGGGATGCCCATCTCTTACATCGGACACCATTTGTAGCCCTCTGCTTCTGCTGCGCGCTCTGATGAAACAAGAAGGCTAGAATTCCTATGGTTTAGGGTTTTGGACGTTTCGGGGCTGAGGTAACTAATCGTCATTATTCTCAGTAACTCATATGAAACATTGAGTGAATCCTGACTCAATACATCACATAATATACTGAAAGGTTTTGACATTTTAGTTGTCTAAGTCCCTAGCTGACTCGATCTAACCTCTTGACCATACGGTCTCTAAGTCCGACTAGGTCGAACCGCTCTGATACCAAAATGTAACACCCTAATATCTCTAAACAATAGAAATACTAAGAATGCACAATTTAGCAAACATCAGAGTAACTTTCCTGTTTAGAACAAGGAAAAAGCAGAAACGATTACATAACTCAAAGTATTTCAAGTTACATAACGACTACAAGGACAATCAGGAAATAGTAGTTTATATTTAAATGTATTCGGCCCAAGCCCGTTAGGTTTTCTCTATTTAAAGTCATTGGTGCTTGTACTCAAAACATAATTCACAATTCAATAAGACGGAACTACAGCTACTCTGTAGTCGCAGACGTAGGCAAAGTTTGGCCGAACTGCGTTACCAAATATTGTGTCTCCTATTTTCTACAACTACATCAAAAATGCTAACATTAGCAAGAAGGAAGTATGACTACCATAACAAGTCAAAGAGTGAAGACATAACGATAAGCAGCAAAGCATATTTAAAGAAATTCAAACATATGACTTGGTCAATCACCTTGGGTTGGCGTTGAATGTGCTTATCAGTAGCCTCCAGAAGCCGAGTGTTATCGACCCCAACCTTGGAAAAGATCCGGCGAGCAAGCCCGTTCTTTTGCTCTAATAAAGCTTTCATCAAGTGCTCTGTCTCCACAATCTGATGCTTGTTCTCCTTTGCAACTTCTGGTGCCGCGACAATCGTTTGCCATGCCATTTCTGTGAACTCTTGCTGTGTAATCTGCCATTGCATCAAAACCCAATATAAATCACTAAACCTCTGGAGATCTAACCAAACTCATTAGCATCACAAATTGTTCATAATAACAAATAATTTAAATTGCCACAATTACAACGAGCTTGAATTTTCACTTCCTCATTTTTGAGGCACATCTTTTGGAAAAGCTTATGAAAACAACTTATGACAAGTTTATAAACAGTTGTCAGCTTATTTCCATAACAATTTAACATTATGTTATCTTTCGTTATAGAAATAGTTTATGCATAAGCACTTCTACGGTATAAGCATGTAACGATGCACAAAATAATGCAAGCAAGTACTCTAGAATTCAGAAGTGCAGATTGGGATTCTAATTCTGGCTCAATTTCTTCATCTAACACTGGTATAATCTCCCGCCATTCCGGCTTGAAACGCCATATAAAGTCAGTAATGAAGATATTCCAAGTTGATGTTGGATGACGTCGAGACCACCATAACCACCACCGCAGAGCTTGCCTTTGCAGATACAATGTAGCTATCGTCAACTTCACCTCCTCATGTGTGTCGTTTTCTTTAAAGTGTTTCTCAGTGCACAATACTCACCAATATGCATCTTCATTGTTGCCATCAAAAAATGAAATGACCATCTCAATCTCCGAGTAGCGGCAATGATGAGATCGAAAATGAAAGTGCCAATGTAACAATGCATAAAATAATGCAACCAAGTACTCTAGAATTCAGAAATGCAAGTACTGTTCTATTGAATTTCAGTGTGAAAAACAAGCACAGTACAAAGGGAACTGAATTATTCTAGAAAATTCTAGAAAAGAGGGAAACGAATCAGACGGGGGAAAGAGAAGACGGTTAGAGGAGAGAGGGAAAATTCACCACACTACACTCATGACCTCACACACTATTCTCTCTCCACTCCTTATTTATACTGCACCACATAACCACCTCAGCACTCTTTTTTTTTTCTCAGTTACAGAAAGTTTAGGTGAGTTGAGCTTCAGGGCGAAAGTGAGGGTCGGGCAGCCTCTCAAAGCTCTTCACGCACCAACTAATTGAGGTACTTACCGAACACCCACCAAAGAGGGTCTCACGCTTGCAGCAGGAGTTGAACCAAAACCCTTAATTACAAAGCACTTATAATGTAGTTATTTATCCAATATTCACTATCATGCGAGCTCGAGGGATTAGTCTCTTCAATACCCAATTTATACCAAAAATTATATATTAATATTCAAAATAAAATTAAGGTCATATAATTGATATTATAGGCTTAAAAAAGTAAAATATGATTAGTATTTCTAGAATTCCAATATCCTACATATGTTGGTTACCTTTCCAGTTGAAGCAGTGCAACGAACAGTGAAGTGATTAGGGTTTCTTCGAATTCTCAAAGACCCATTTGAAAAAGCTTCAACTTTCTTCAATGGGAGAGAATTTAACGTCTTTAGGGAAGTGGGTTTCAGTGGAGAGTTAAGAGAAAGTTGAAACGGAGCGAATCGAGCATTGTTTTGGGAACGGGAAATTGGAACTGAGTGGTTAAGATTGAGAGGTGAAAACGACGCCGTTGAGGCCATCGCCGGAGAGTTAAACTCCGATGAACTCTGGTGAGGTTATTGTGATTTTGGTGAAGGACTTGAGAGTGAAATTTGTGACGGTTTGAGTTTCATGAAACGTGACTACGTTTTCAGCTTGGTGCGTATTGCGCCGCTAACCTTAAGTAGTTAACTAGGTTCACAATCATACACGTGGCTTTGATGATATGATGAGGAAGTAAATTTAGTTTGAGCCCAATAAAAAAAGAAAGGGTAAATAGTCATTTTGGTCGCTGAAAATATAACTCGCTGTTACTTTAGTCCCTGAATCACGCGAAACAGCAAAATATTCTCTGAACGCTGAAAGTGCAATCTGTTAGTCACGTTAGTCTCTACCGTTAGTCTGATAGTTAACTTCGTCAGTTAATAATGATGTGGCACGCTAAATGTTACCTAAATAGTCATTTTGGTCACTGAAAGTGTAACTTGCTGTCACTTTAGTCCCTGAATCACGCAAAATAGTAAAATAGTCCCTGAAAGTGCAATCTGTTAGTCACATTAGTCATTGCCGTTTATCTATAGGTAACTATTGCAATTACCATTCTACAAAATTAATCTACGAAGAAGTTATTGAAATGGTGGATGAAAATAATACCATTGAGTTTAATTGGCAAAATTTGTGAGAGATTGACGAGAAATAATACAAAACGTGATGTAGCAAAATAAACTACAAAACCTGTAACTATTGGAACGTTGTCGCTTAGACTATGACTACTTCTAGTGAAAATCTTTCGGATTTTCTATTGGCAGTGTCGCAGCACCAAATGAATCAACATTGCTACGGTGGGAACAGACACGGCGGGGGAAGATATGGTGGAGGTAAGGGAGAAAGAAATGGAGTGTCATTTGGTGGGTGAAAAGTTGAAGCAAGAGCAAATGGACGAACGCAGCAGTGAAAATAATACCATTGAGCTTAATTGGCAAAATTTGTGAGAGATTGACGAGAAAAAATAATACAGTACATGATGTAGCAAAATAAACTACAAAACCTGTAACTATTGGAACGTCGTCGCTTAGACTATGACTACTTATAGTGAAAATCTTTTGGATTTTCTATTGGCAGTGTCACAGCACCAGATGAATCAACATTGCTATGGTGGGAACAGACACAGCGGGGGAAGAGATGGTGGAGGTAAGGGAGAAAGAAATGGAGTGTCATTTGGTGGGTGAAAAGTTGAAGCAAGAGCAAATGGACGAACGGAGCAGTTAATACCAATATAACGAGCAAGGAGAACCTTATAAAGTTGTGCCTAACCAAATCTATAGGTGCATGTTTGTGCCTCCACGTCAACATCTAAGTAACATCTTTTAGGGACTATCTGACTAACGGCAGGGACTAACGTGACTAACAGATTGCACTTTCAGGGACTATTTTGCTATTTCGCATGATTCAGGTCAGAGACCAAAATGACTATTTAAGTAACATTTAACGTGCCACATCATCATTAACTGACGGAGTTAACTATCTGACTAACAACAGTGACTAACAGATTGCACTTTCAGGGACTATTTTGCTATTTCGAGTGATTCAGGGACTAAAGTGACATCGAGTTACACGTTCAGGGACCAAAATGACTATTTACCCAAAAGAAAAAGAGAAACATATTTTGCACCTTTTCTCTCATAAAAATAATACAAAGAGTAATTAAACCAAGTGTTTATTCAGCTCAAGAATGTCGTTGAGTGGTTGAGACTCATTTTTCATTAATAAAGTGTCGAGAGTTTTATCATCGTCTTGAGTACGGAGCAACTTTAAATCTCTGAGATAGTTGTCTTACCCTTCAAGGTGCCTTCAATCTGGCAAGGGAATTAGTCATTGCGTCTGGCGGTAGATATCCTGGTCTTGACGAAAAAATCAAGTGTTTATTCGAGTTAGTCCGAGCGGTAATTGAGCCTGAACATCGATCCTAGTCACCGATAAAGCTGGTGGAAACTAGTGTTCTGAACTGGGCCATGACCATCAATATATTTTGTAGTTACCTAGTGTTCTAAACTGGGCCATGAGGGCCACTCCAATAAATGGACCTGGATCAGCCCAATTGCTAGGATTCATATTCACAATAAATAAGCTCATTTATGACTATCATGTATCAACGAATCATATTCATCTGATCGATCCAACAGATAGATGCCTATAAATACTGCCCCGCACAGCTAAAAAATGTTACACCCTCCTTTCCTACAACACTCTACAATTCTCAAACACTAACTTGAGCGTCAAAGTGGCATTGCAGGTACCCTACTCCAGTCTTATTTTAAGACCCGACTTGGACGACAGGAGACCAACCAACTGCAGTCCCAGATCCACCCAGATGATCGCAAGGTACGCAACACCTGGAATCCTCACTTTGCGGATGTGAGCTTATGATGGTATTTGTCATTCCATATGCAGATATAAAACAACGAAATTAGACAATATTTATTAAGTTATGTGACTGACTATCTTACTTCAAGGTTGGGTGCTGGTTTATGCACTGCATCAAAAAGAATGAATTCAATTAGTACTCAGTTCAATCTCCGACTATAGAATAATTATAGTGGGTCATACTTTACTTACCTTTTAGTGCATGTTTGGATGCTCGGTAGTATCATCAAACGCACGTCTACCACCTTTTTGACCGTGATTTAATGCGGCAAAAACCAAGTCCCAATTCGTATTCTTGAACAATGGTTCCGGAACTATTATACATCTAAGTTAGAAAATCAACATCACTGAACTCTTTGGTAAAAATAATAAGATATAATTACTTATCTTATATTATAACCAAGTATTTGTTGTGTCAATAAGATAGACCACGCATCCGATTTTAGTTTAAACTTCATCTAAAACTAGTGCTATACCCGTCAACCCGTGCATCCGCACGAGTGATACTGTAATCCATAAATATATTAAAAATTCTAATATGTAACAAAAGAAAAAAACATAAGCTGGTGAAAAAAATTATATTTGAAGGTGTTTAAAAAATTGTTTTTGCAAATAGTTAAAAAAAAGTCAACATCAACTTAAAATTTTAAAAGCGAAGAAAAAAATTAGGAAATAAGTGAGATGAAATCAAGATGAAAGAATAGACAGATTAGAGAAAAAGATATTTTTAAGTGAATCCAGCGATATAGTAACCACTGTGACTGCCTCACCCCCTATGATCGCTCCCGTAAAAAAGAAAATGAGATGAAGAGAAGATAAATGAATATGTAAATGAGAAAGGAAGAAGATACGATTAAAGTAAACCCAACAACATTGCAACCACCGTAATCATCGCTCCCCGTAGTCGCCTCTCTTAATTTGCTGCTCCCCATCCCCCATCGTCGCTCTCGCTCCCCGTCGCCTCTTCGACACGTGGGTACTTATATTTTTTTTTTAGTTTGATAACTCAAGTAAATAGCTACAATTTTTATTTAAAAGTGTAAAGCGAAAAGCTTAAACAAAAATTAGAAAGATACCTCTATTAATTGTTGCAAAAGGCCAATCGTATAAATTGTTTTCCGTAAAGAGTCTAAAGCATGATTTCTCCAAAGCAGGATAGTTATGAAGTCATATTAGGAAAATAGTTATATCAGTAATGTGTAATTGTTTCTTGTCGAGACTCAAAAGTAAAATTATCATTTATAAAAAATAAAGACAGTTGTGGAAATAAAATATAAATTTTTTATTATGATGTGTAATGTTTCGCAACCGAGAATCAAAATTACAGAAAATTAACAATAACAGCTAACATTTTCCTGATGAAAATCAAAAATAAAATATAAAAATAATTAATTTACAACAACAAACATTTTCTTGTTAAGACTCCTAAGAGATTATTAAAAAATAAAAGTATTCATGAAAGCAAAATATTAGAAGTGATTATTAAAAGTTATAAAACAAAAGATCAAAAGTCATAAAAAAATATTAGAGCAATAGTATGTAATTGTTAATCGTCGAGACACAAAATTAGGAAAATCATAAAAGTCATATTGAGTGTTTTGATAAAATTAGGAAAAACTAATAAATTAAATCCGTATGGAAAAACACAAAAAAATTAATTTGAAATTAAATATTTCCCAAGAAGATAAAAAAAATAGATGGGGAAAAATAAAGATAAATAGAGATTGTGAATCCAAATGAAAGAAATAAGGAGAAGAAATAAGAGAGTAGAGAGGGAAGATAAAAGAAAGTAAAAGAAAAGAAAGAAAAAAGATACAGGAGATATGAGACATTAGAGGAAAGATAGAGAGGTAAAAGGAGAGAAATAAAGAAAAAGTGAAAGGAGAGAGAGTGAGAGAAGTAAAAAAACGTAAAAGCAAAAAGCAAAAAAATTGTCATAAATTGTCTTTTTTGTCTTTTTGTGGTTAAGTTACATTTTTGCCCTCAATTACGTGAAGTGTCAAATTTTGTAAATGCCTTAATAGGTAATATCATATGTGGTGGATTAGTATAAATCTATACTAGTAGGATACCCGTGCATACGCACGGGGTGTCGTCGTGTTTTTTTTTATGAATGAACTTAGACAGTACTTAAATAGTCTGAACGTTATCCCGTGAAAATAAAGACAAAATTAAAGTAGATAATAAAGAAGTTTCAAATAAAAAATATATAAATAAAAAAATATAAAAATGTAAAAGTATCATTTAAAAACAATCTATGCATTTATCCCGTGTTTTTTATATATCAGTGCAATTATCCTGATATATATATATATATATATATATATATATATATATATATATATATATATATATAATCGCAGTTATATATTCCCGTATTTTTTTTATATATCAGTAAAGTTATCCCGTGTTTTTTATGTATTAGTGCAATTATCTCATAGTCTCAATTGATTATCTGAGTTTATTAGTAGATAGTAAAAGATAGATATTAGATTATCAATAAGAAATATTTATTCCGTATTTATATATATATATCAGTGGCGATTATTTGTCATTTTTTAGGTATTAGTGACAAATATTTGCCACATGTGTTTTAAATTATCAGTTCAGTTATCCCGTGTTTAAATTATCAGTGCAATCATTTCTTAGGTATTAGTGACAATTATTTGTCATTTTTAATTATCAATGACAAATATTAATTTTGTATTTTTTATATATCAGTGCAATTATCCCGTAGTTTCAATTGTTATATATCACTGCAGTTATCCCGTAGTAAAAGAGAGATAATAGATTATCAATAAGAAATATTTGTTTTAAATATTGATCATTAGTTTGAATAGTCATTAAATCTTCTTGTTTTTTAGATAGTAGCTAGGTTTAATAGTGGTCTTCACAAATTTTAATTATTAATGAAAAATATTAATCCTGCGTTTTTATATATTAGTGCAGTTATCCCGTGTTTTTTTATATATCATTGTAGTTATCTCGTAGTTTCAATTGATTATTTTAGTGGATTGGTAGATTATAGTAGATAGTAAACGATGAATAGTAGATTATCAATAAGAAATATTTATCCCGTGTTTTTTTATATATCAGTGACAATTGTCATTTTTTAAGTATTAGTGAAAAATATTTGTCCTGTGTGTTTTAAATATTAATCAGTTTAAATAGTCAAAAAGTCTTCTTGTTTTTTTAGATAGTGAGTTTATAGTAGTCTTAAAAAATTATAATTATCAATGGCAAATATGAATCTCGTATTTTTTATATATATTAGTGCAGTTATCCCGTGTTTTATATATATCAGTGCAGTTATCTCGTAGTTTCATTTGATTATTTTCGTTGATTAGTAGATTATAATAGATAGTAAAAGTTACTCCCTACGTCTCATAATAATAGTCACTTTAGCAAAGAAAATTTGTCCCAAAATAATTGTCGTTTACGATTTTCAATGCAATATTAATTGCTTTTTTCCAATTGTACCCTCTAATTACCCTCTAATTAAAGTAATATTCATCACTCTCAATGTTTGATAAGGATAATTTGGTAAAAATACTATTCACTCTCCTCCTTTTATGTTATTTTCTTAATATGCGTGAAATAAACTAAAACGACAATTATTTTGAGACGGAGGGAGTAGATAGTAGATTATTAATAAGAAATATTTATTTAAAATATTAATAAGTAGTATAAATAGTCATTAAGTCTTCTTATTTTTTAGATAGTAGGTTTGTAGTAGTAGTCTTCAAAAAATTTAATTATCAATGACAAATATTAATCTCATATTTTTTTATATATTAGTGCAGTTATCCCGTATTTTTTTATATATTATTGCAGCTATCTTGTAGTTTCAATTGATTATTTTAGTTGATTAGTAGATTATAACAGATAGTAAAAGATAGACTGTGTAAACCGATTTTGGAGAGAAAAAAATAAAATTTTAAGGTGATAATTTTTTTTAGTGTGAAGTGATAAGAGAGAAAAAATAATTGTTTATGGGAAAAGTAAAATGAAAAAAGGAAGAAAAATAGTGTAGGAGAAAAGTGAAAAGGAGGAAAGAGAGTGTAAGAAGAAAGAGGAAAAAAGAAGAAAGAGAGTGTAAGAGAAAAGTGAAAAGGAAGAAAGAGAGTGTAAGAAAAAGTGAAAAAAGTAAGAAAGAGAGTGTAAGAAGAAAAAGAGAGAAAGAGTGAGTAATGAGACTTTTACCCTTAAATTATATATGTGTCCTGTTAATAAGAGATCTAAATTAGTAATTTCATAGGAGGTTTGTTTGTATAAATAGATTAGATTAGATAGGGAGTTGTGATAGATTTTTAACTAAATGTAAAATTGAACATAAAACTTTATTGTTTCTTACGGTGGCTTTTATGGTCCACCAATGAGACAATTGGGGTATAGTCCGCCGATGATGTTTTAGCCATTGATATAATATAGATATATTTAAGGGTCAAGATTTGCAACTGACTACCTCTTCCACTTTGTTACTTTTATAGTTTCCAATTTTTGCATTTTTTACCCTAATGTTTTTGAAAATTATGGACGATGTGTATTTTTTTACCTAAGAGTTAAATTATAAATTTATTTTTTTTAGTCTAAATTGCACTTTTGGCCCTTTATGTTTGGGGTTTGCGTTAGTTTGACCCATTATGTTTTTTCTTCTCGTTTTAGGCTAAATCCCAACATGCACGCTTGTGCTGCTCTAACTACTTTATTCACAATAAAGTAGTTAATTTCTGCACATACTATTCACAATAAAGTAGTTAGAGCAGCACAGACATGCCTGTTGGGAATAAAAAAAACATAAAGGGCCAAATTAACACAAACCCCAAACATAAGGGGCGAAAAGTGCAATTTAGTCTAAAAAAATAAATTTGTAGTTTAACTTTTAAGTGAAAAAAATACACATCATCCGTAATTTTCAAAAATGTTAGAGTAAAAAATGCTAAGATTGGAAACTATAAAAGAAGCAAAGTGGAAGAGGTAGTCAGTTGCAAATCTTGACCCTTGAATATATCTATATTATATCAATGGTTAAAACATCATTGGCGGACCATACCCCAATTGTCTCATCGGTGGTGTTGGTATTGTAACAATGTAAAACCAACAAGAGATTGCAAAAGACACAAAATTGCGTGTCAACCCTAAGTTTTAAGTTCCATTTGCTCTCACTGATCTCACTCAAGAAATTTAACAGGAGGTAATAGCCAATTAGGACCCTGACATTTTGAAAATGTTCAATTTAGTCCCTGACTTTTCACCAGTATCAATTTAGTCCCCAACATTTTCAAATGAGTATCCATTTAGTCTCTGACTTTTCACCAGTATCAATTTAGTCCCCAACATTTTCAAATGAGTATCAATTTAGTCCTTCCGTTAACAACAGTTAGTAACGGAGCTGACGGAAGGACTAAATTGATACTCTTTTGAAAATTTTAGGGATTAAATTGATACTGGTGAAAAATCAGAGACTAAATTGAATAATTTCAAAATATCAGGGACCTAATTGGATATTACCTCGTTTTAACTATTATCATTAATGAAATAAGAAAACCCTTTCTAACATAATCTCTCAATTATTATCACTTTTAGAAACCCTATAAATATTATCCATTTAAAATATTCTAAATACTAATTTTAAACAAATATTTCTAATGTGAAAGAATCAATTAACTATTACCGTTACTAACTGTTGTTAACGGAAGGACTAAATGGATACTCATTTGAAAATTTTGGGGACTAAATTGATACTGGTGAAAAGTCAGGAATTAAATTGAATATTTTCGAAATATAAGGGACCTAATTGGCTATTACCTCAATTTAACAGTGGAAGCAACTTGCATATAGCCACTGGAATAATTATAAGTGAAAGTCAAGGATATAATGCAAATATAGAGAGTTCATTTCAATCAACAACTATACCAAGTGGACAATTTGACAACAGCAAGATACTGAGACCAAGAGAGAAAAAAGATCTCCTATGAAAATTGTAAGAATTGGCTTTCACAAATCACAATCATCACCAATTCAATAACTCTTTCATGAGGTGTGCACCCAAAGAGTTGGTGTATGAAGAAACCATTGAAGAAAGCCATAGATTATGGTAAAAATAAATACAAGTGTAATTTTCAGCCACCTAAAAAGATGGCATCTTCTGTTCAATTCTGATCCTACAATATAACACAAAGACATTTGTTCTGCTTTGATTCACTTGCTACATTCTTATCTGTTTCAAGAGAAAAAGATCAGAAAAATACATGAGAATGAGATAAAGCATCAAAACTATGTGAAACTCAAAAAATTTCAAACAAATGCATAAGTTTTATATTTATATTCAAGTAACTACTGATTTCTTACTTATCTCAAGAGTATTACTACTAGTGTTGCAAGTAAAAGTCCCTTTTTCCAAAGAAGTCCATATAATTATTAGACCAGTACTCATAATGTGGTCTTTCTTCTTGAGTTATTAGCCAATTTCGTCTTTGAAATTTCACAAAAGTTCAATTTAGTCCCTGACTTTTACAATATATCAACTTAGTCTCTAACTTTTGCAAAAGTATTTCAATTTACTCCTTTTCAGCAAAATTGAGGCACTAAAGTGATATAACAGGGGGACTAAACTGAAACATTTTTGCAAAAGTTGGGGACTAAGTTGGAATATTGTAAATGTTACGGACTAAACTAAACTTTTGTGATATTTCAAGGACCAAATTGGCTAATAACTCCTTTCTTCTCTCTTCTCTTTCTCAGATAATAAGATGGTTTATATTATATACATGAGTTATTCAATGAGCCTAAAACTGCATTTTTTTCTTATATATCCGAATTGTTCATACAATTAAAGAAGACAACAATCGATAATGGTAGCTTTCGGCATGTTTCAGAAAGAAATAGCAGACCTTTTTCAACAGTAGGTGGTAGCACCACCACATGCATGGTTGTAACTCCTCCACCTTGGAGATTACACAATGGACTTTGTCATTCTCCCACTGTTTTGTTGTTCTCCAATATTCTTCCACCACTAATTAATTTTACATCTTTTGAAGTTCTTGGACCATACTCCTTGTCTTCAAAAAACAAACACAAACATACAAATCTCATGAGCATCACAAAACATTTAAGACTTTTGATTGAGACCTCATAATGTTTTAAAACCAACAATATAAACATATGAATGCATCATGACAAATTGACTGCACAATGCATAGTTACAATATCATTACAATATCTTCTTTGCTCTGAAGCACGAACACCTCTTCCGAATGTCCGAATGTCGTGTTCAGATTTGTCGGACACCGACACCGACTCTTCATTTACTTGTATTTTTCAAAAAATTAAAAATAAAAATGGTGTCTGGGTGTCTGTGTCCGTGTCGTGTCCAGTGTCCGTGTCGGTGCTTCATAGCTTGTTTGTTTTCATCTTTTAATGATATACTCTTATATCTGCAAAAGGGGATAGATCAGCTAAATCTGTCACCTGTGCATCAGTCAAATTGACTGTAAGATATAATATAAAATGATATCAATGATTGAGATGATATTAAACAGTATGAAATCTCAACCATTCATTCACATCATTTTCATTTTAAACTATATCCAACGGTTAACTTAAGTGTAATACCGATGAGGGGCTTGGTTGATCCCACCCACTAAAAGCCACCTCCATTTGTATCTCTTTTGGTGTTATTCTTGTTTTGGTGGACATTGAGCTACTAACATACTTGACACATCATTATAGAACAAAAAACACCTTAGTTTTCTCAAATTTCAGCTTATGGATTTTCTAAAATCCAATGGCATAAATTAATATCATTTTGAGTGAACTAACACTTCAAAGCACCAATCCTTAACCACTCAAGGAGCAGGCAGTTAATATGGTATAAAAGAGAAGAAAGTTAAGGGCATGTTTGGTTCCTGTTTCCATTTTCCATTTCCATTTTCTATTTTTTCTAGCAAGTGTTTTCACTGGCCATGTACAAAACTTTGAAAGCAGAAGTAAAGTAAAAAGAGAGTGGCATTTTTGTAATAAAAACTGAAAAAAAATACAAAAAAACAAAAAAAAATTGAAACCAAACAGCCCTAAATTTCAGAAACTACTTATCAATAGACATATAACAATTATTATCTACTTATTTATAGTTCAAGAAGAAAAATAAGTAAAATAAATACACCAAGGAACAACACAGAACATACATGTGCACAGGGGTTTGCACTGCATTGAAAGTCACACGAACGCATTAAATGGGAGATTCTTGCTGTCTTTGATATAATCATAATACAGTTCATCAGTTATTTTCTGTCAATTCTCATCACAAGCATCAACTATATCTCTAGTGCATCATCACAAGCATGATCTTCACCAAACCCCAAATTTAATAACTCAACACTTATATGGACTGATTCATGACTTATTCAACACCAATAGATATCCCTAGTACTAAACAATAGGTTCACATCAACAATCTTGTGTCTCCATGTTTGTCAATCGAGGCCTATTTAGATTAGTTTATTTGGACTTATTTACTGACATAAGCACTCGTGAGACTGTTCGAGAGATCATATAGAATTAGAAACACCTTATGACATGTCCATAAGATGTTTTCACTTTTCAGCTTATTTCCATAAGCCCTCTGGGATTAGCTTATGAAAATAGCTTATAGTCTGTAAGAAAACAGTTTGACTTTCTTTTATGTTTTATTTTGGAAATAGCTTAACACTTATAAGTTATATCATAAGTGCTTATACTATAAGTACTTAATGAATTTGTTTATCCTAACAGCTGTTATACTTGCTTAATTTTCAATACAGCATTCATCACAACAAATAGGAATGTAAGAACACTTCCATTGATATCTCACTATTTATAGGAAGACCAAAAATGAAAGAAGGCTACACAACATAACTAACCTTTTGGCCATTGAGAAAGAATACTTTCTTTCAAAGTTGCAATACTAGTAGCAGAAGCAAAACTTTTGGGGCCAATATCAGATCCATCACTCAAACGAAACTTGATTTCTAATTGATTTTCTTGACTACCAGCCATACTCGGAGGGAGAGATTCTCACACTTAATCACTTCAATTGAGTTTTAAATCAAACTATCTCCCTTGTCTATTCTGCAGAATTTGATGTGAACAAAAAAGTCCACTCAATACAAAAATAGCATTCAAAATCTGAAACAGTTATCTGAATAAGCAAGTAAAGTATGAAGAGAGTTGAAATGTCTTGATCAAATTTTCTTGGAATAAGAACATGAATAAAGAAATTGATAAAACAATAAAGCCATATCATATCATATCATATCATATCTATCCAAACAAATAAATAAATAAATAAAGAGAATAAAATGATTGCAGCACACTGACAATCAAAATTCAACACACTGACAAAGGAATCTAACAAAGCTAAAGCCAAAACAAATGCAAATATTCAAATGGGCATAAATTAATTCACAAAATCATATAGAATTCTCAACTGGGTCACCTCAAAAACCAGCAAAAATTCCAAAAATAACAAATAAATAAATAAAAATTAAACCTTTTCTCTAAGCTGGGTCAATCACTGATCTGAGTGGTAATTTTCTGAATCAAATAACCAGTTTGGAAAACAAAGAGGAAGAAGATTAAAAAAGAGGAAGTGGGTGGTGTTTTTCTTTGCAAGTAATTAATATAATCTATCTATCTATATCTATATAATATAGTAAAGGAGACTTGAACTACTTTTTAGCGAGAATTCCAATTGTCAATTTCTAACTTTTAATTAAATTATTCTTGCAAATAAATGACCATTACTTACTTTAATATCAGAAATCTTTCCATCTTACCATGTATTTCAAAGCATGTAAAGGAGACTTTAACTCTTTTTTAATAATTAACCACTATATCATTGGATATTAATAGTCATTTTAAGGCTAAATTTTTTTAGATTTTTTTAATTTCATTTTTTTGGAATTTATTATATGCTTCGACCCCCACATTTTAATTTCAATCACCTTTTTCTTTGACAATTTCCATCAACTTAATCTCTATCAAAAGCACTAATAATAATATTAACTTCAGCAACCTTATGTTTTGTAACATACCATTAATATATTAAGTTTTAATAATGTAACACTTATAAAAACTATTTGGAAAACATTATAACCACTATTTTAATTCTCATTATTAGGTCTAAAAAAACTGATGACATTAATATTATATTACTATTATTAAATATTATAACCACTATTTTAATTTAATTCTCATTATTAGGTCTAAAAACTGATGACAATAATATTATATTACTATTATTAATCACTAACTATAGGACTCTAAAAGCCATATTCCTACTCACTATATAAACTCTACCTACTCACACACCCTACCTACTTACTCTTAATCTCATTCATTCCCTTTTATGTTGAGTTGGTGTTGTTAGCATAATGAGTTTGTTTTTGTTGTTTTCTAAGTTTGATTCACTTTTCATTTCATTTCCTTGCAAGCTGGGAGGGTTATTTGCAATTTATGATTGTTGGATATTGTTGTTTGTTTGTGTGATGCTTCTCACGAAGAGTTAATTGTAGGTGATTAAATTACTAGGAGGATTATTCTTCTATATGTGATTGTTGTATATTTTTCTTCATCCAATGCTTCTCATGGAGACTTATATTGTAGATGATTAAAATTATAGAATTATCTAGGTTAATTGTGAGTTTCAGAAGTTCTTTTTGTGTAGTCCATATTCGTGTCAGTATGAAAAACAGTAATCGGATTCATAGAATTTTTTTAATGAGTTCTGCTTACTGTCTATAAAAGATTCTAGCTATTCTAGAAGCACGTGTGTTTGTGTAGGGCATATAAATTGATATTTTCATAATCATATGTTTACACTGACTTCTAGATCTAGTGTCAATATATAATAAGGCTCAGGGGATAAAAAGATCAGGCTACAAATTCTAATGATTGCATTATTTAGTTTTGCTTATTTGTTTTCTATAAGAGATTTTGGTTAGGCTTTTGGGGTGACAACTAATTCAATTCATGACATGGCTACAAAAAGTATCTAAGAAATTCATTTGACAAGTTATTTGATGTTTGTATTATAAATCCCATGAATTTAAAAATATAAACAAATAAAAATGTTCATTTAAATGGTATACTTACTATTTTAATATTTAAAAATTCACACATTGAGATTTAAAGTTAAATTATTTTTAAGATAATGAATATAATAAAAATAGTAATATAGTGTATCTTAAAATAGATCTACTAAATTAAAAGAAGAATAATATAGTGGTTTTAGTTCAAAATGATATTCTTAAAAATTGCTTGCTTAACTCCTAATGTAATATTTTTTTTGTTATATGACTAATTATTATATTTAATTCTAAAACAATGGATATATTAAAAATAGTAATATAGTGTAACTTAAAATATTTCTACTCATTAAAAAATTATCACAATGCTTTTACTTCAAAATAGTTCAATATGTGAAAGGTTGATATTTAAAAATCTTTTTTTTGGGTAGAATATTTAAACTTCTTAGTAACAGTTTCATTTTAGAATTAAAATTTTCATAATAAATTTTGTTTTTATTTACAACTTAATAATGGACTCACTTACTACTAATTTTTTACATTTTTCTATTAGAAATTAAAATATAAAAACAAACTTTTATGTTTTTTATATTTAAAGTCTATGTACTATATAAAATTTTAATTGTTAATTTATAAATGTTTACTTATAAAAATTAATGAATATATTAAAAATAATGATATTGTATATATTCAAATGGTAACTAAGAAAAAGAAATATTCATTCAAAAAGATATTATTGACAAATTGTTTAATATGCTCATATTATAATATTTCTATTGATATCCTGATAATTATTATTTTTATTTCTAGAATAATGAATACATGAAAAAGTGATATAGTGTATATTAAAATAGTTCTACTCATTGTTGTCAAAAAAAATAGTTCTACTCATCACAAAAAACTAAAATAATATTTTCAGTTCAAAATAGTCTAATATTTGTAAGGTCGCACTTGGTAGTAGCAATTCATATGGTTTGGATGTGAAACGACAAACCTTTAATATTTGTAATTACAAATTTGCATATTGTCAAATTTATAGTATAAATTTTAGTTTTAGTTTATAAATTAAGAAGAAATCACTAACTACTAACTTTTTTACATTTGTTATTAGCAATTAAAATATGACAGCAAATAGATGGTAGTTTGTAAGATTTAGGTGTTTATAAATATTTAAACAAAAAAAATGCAACTTAAATGATGCATCCATAATGCTCCTCATATTTATCTATACTTCTATTTCTATTTATATATAAAGAAACAATATTGTAATAACTTAGAAACAAATCATTTTAAACAAACCCGTGCAACGCACGGGCTTAACACTAGTATAATATAATATCAAAGTGAAAGGAAACAAAGAAAGAAAGAGAGTAAGTGTGAGTTATGTTTCGGAGTTTTCAAAGATTTTGATAATATGATGAGACCAATTTTGCCATCTTCTGAGATTCTAAGAAAATGGAATGTGGGAAAATGTTGTTCCTCCTCATCATAGCATAGCATTAAACTTGAAGGCTTTTATTTTCTACACCCCATCATCATCAATAAGACCCCCATTTTTCCCCTTCTACTGAAAATACCTCTAATATTTCCAAAAAAAAAATCTACTATTTCCGAATTTAGAGTATAAATTCGGTTAACAATTTGAAAAAAAAATTTCCGAATTTACACCCTAAATTCGGTTAACAAAATTATTATTTTTTTTAAAATTTGTTAACCGAATTTAGAGCTAAATTCAGTATCCTAGACCCCAAAAAAAATTCCTTAACCAAATTTAGCTCTAAATTCGGTTATATAAAAAAAAAATTAAAAAAATCATTTTTTTAATTTAAAAAATCATTATTATTATCTAAAACATCAACAAATTAGGAAACTCACTAATCTACGACAACGTATATGAAACAACGAAAACGACTAAAAAAATATGAAACTCAATTTTTTTTAAAAAATCATTTTTTTGTTTAAAAAATCATTATTATTACGATAAATATCAATAAATTATGAAACTCACTAATCTATGACAACGATAACAAACGAAACAACGAAGACGACTAAAAATATATATAGTTAATTTATATAAATTAAATTTTGTTTTCTTAACATAAATTTTTAACCGAATTAATTTTTTTTTTCTTAAGAAAAAATATATGTAGTTAAATTTGTAACTCGTATTCGTTATTTCGTATACGTTGTCGTAGTTTAGGGAGTTTCATAATTTGTTGATTTTTTAAATTAAAAAAATGATTTTTTTTAAATTTTTTTTTTAAATTTTTTATATAACCGAATTCGGTTAAGAAATTTTCTTAGGGGTCTAGGATGCCGAATTTAGCTCTAAATTCGGTTAACAAATTTAAATGTTTTTTTAAAATTTTTTTTAACCGAATTTAGGGTGTAAATTCTGAAATTTTTTTTCAAATTGTTAACCGAATTTACACTCTAAATTCGGAAATAGTAGATTTTAAAAAAATATTGATAAAATGTGGGTCTAGGAGAGAATAGTGGGAGTCCAGAAAACAACTTCCTAAATGAAAAAGGTCAACTTTGGAGGTGTCAGCAACTGTTTCATAAGTGTCAATCAGAGACAACATGTGTATGTGTCACTTCCACATTCATTAACATATGCTAAGTGTTAAGTAATTAGTACTTACTCCCTCCATCCCATATTATATGTCTTTGTAGCCAAAAAAATTTGTCCCACAATACATGTCTTTTTAGAATTTTAATATAACATCAATTTTTTCTTCTAGTTATACCCTTCATTATTTAATATATATCTTCTTATAATTCTACTTTTTATGGTCCCAATATCATTAATGAAGGGCAATTTGGTAAACGAACTCACAATCTCTCTTTTCAATACAAAATTAACTATTTTTCTTAATTTTTGTATCACAACTTTAAACAACATAGGTTAAAGGACACTTGGAGTATTACCTTTTTATTCCTACAATTTACTTTAACTAGATTAGTCAACGTAACATGGTTGTGTCATGTCATATGAGTTGGCAAATATTTCTTTGCCAAGTTTGGTTTGTCACAAGTTTTATTTGTGCAATATAAGATGGGACGATATATGATGTAATGTACCCGGTAACCTACTCCCTCGGTTTTTGAATATTAGCAAAAGAAGACTACACAGTTTTTAAAAAAAACTTAAAAATGAGATAAAAGTTCTAAAAGTAACCTTCTAAAGAAAAGAAAGATTAGAATATTAAAATGTTTGTTTGCATCGATAAAAGTAAAAGTAGTGAAATGATTAGGGGTAAATTTGGTATAGTAGGGAAAAAAAGCTTTGACTTGCATATATTTAGTAACTTAACTTTGTAGGCATATTTGTTTATATTTGAAAACGGAGGGATTATTTGGTCCCACAGTAAGGAATAACCAGTTACACCAAAGGATGCAGTCAATACACCCAACTACACCCGTAACCCAAGTTAATTCACGAGGTTTTTTGAAAACCACTAATGATATTATGGATGACTGGTTACGGAGGGACCGTTTCGTTTTTGTGGGCTGGTCTGGTCTATTGCTCTTTCCTTGCGCCTATTTCGCCCTTTGATTTGATATTTTGGCTTTAATTCTTTGATTCTTCTAGAAGATTAAGCGCGTTAGTGAAAGTTTAGAGTTAGGGATATCATATATATTTTTCTTCTATAAGTGGGTTAGGAGTATCCTAGTTTATAATTTAATTTTTCTTTTAAGCCATCTTCTATACTTTTACCTATCATAATCAAAACACACTAAAATTTGAAAAAAATCAAAACAAGGAAAACTTTCATCTGCTAAAAACAGACCCTTCAACTCTTCAATTCTTTAACCCTTCAACTCTTTTCACATTATGCCCTTCACCCATCACAACTATACCACTTTTTTTACACGTCTCTTCATAAATGATGGTCTTACTATATATTTTCAAGGTTTCATAATGCTAACAACTTTGTTCCACGATGATTATATGCGCTATGTATAATAATCTATATTACTAATCAAGAGAAAAATTTGAAGGAATTAAATGAATTTGGTTGTTAATTTTTTGTTAACAGTCTCATGGTTGGTTTTTATATGCTTGGTAGTTGGCTGAAGCAGGAATTTTCATGAGTCTGAAAACATTAGCAAGTAATTAAGTACATTTTTCATTTGTAGATTAGATGATTATGCTCCCGTTCTATGTGGAGAGAGACCCAAATATTTTAGCCCATTATGTTTCTCACTTGTTATAAGTAGAGAGGGTTAAATTAGGGTTGTATGAGAGAGATTTTTGGAGTGAGAAGACAGCCAATGGTGATAATTACATGTATATTTTTCTTCTTCTTAGTCTACTTCAATGTTAATGGCCAATTTCTTTAATTGGTTGAACCCTCAGACAATAAACTTCACTACAACAGATATAGTAGATGGTCAGCGCTTTTTTTCATCCATGGGCAGCGCTTTTGAGCGCTGCTGAATGTGGCGCTGCCCATTCCACTCCAACAATGGGCAGCGCTCCCTAAAAAGCGCTGGGTATTGCCTATCTCGTCTTCCCAGATAGCCAGCGCTTCCTAAAAAGCGCTGGGTATTGCCTATCTCGTCTTCCCAGATACGCAGCGTTTGTTAAAAAGCGCTGGGTATTGCCCAAACCTCTTCCCAGATACGCAGCACTTGTTAAAAAGCGCTGGGTATTGCCCAAAATTTCCACTTATAGGCAGCGCTTCATTAAAAGCGCTGCCCATTGTCTATTTTTTTTTTTTTTTTGTGTGTTAACCTCCTCTTATGCCCATGGTTTTTAATCTTATCTCATTATCATGTTTTTACTACTAGCAATTATGCATCATATATCTTATAGAACATTTATTAAACTCAATCAAAACACTAAAAATCTCATTAAAAATATAACTTTGATAATATAAATGTATTTCAAACATTGCTAACATTATATCTAATTTTGTACAATTCAAAATTCATAAAAGCTTAAAAGAAATCCTATACTAAAGGATCTTAAAAACGTCTAACGTTGCTAGTCTTGAACGATCCCATTGTATTCATTGACAAATTATGCTCATCTGCACTTTCACTTACCTGAAATAACAAAAGCAAAATCTACTCAGTTCAAATATAAAAAATGAAAGCAATAAAAATAAAAATAAAGGAGCAGCCAATTGAGCGATGTCCTTACAAAGTGCCATTTGATTTGGCTCATCAAATGGCAAGTAACCAGCCATAAGTACAAAGGGAATTACTTCACAGGAACAATTATCAGATGCAGAACCAACATAGCACTATCATTAAGCACCTGATACAAAATGGCACACCAAATAGCAGTTTAAAGCATAATCCAAATGAACATTAACTTGCAGCTTTAAGAAAAAAGGAAACAAACCATACTACTCATCTAGATTATAGGCATAATAAATATACAATAAGGCATACACTTGATGTTTTCAGATATTATACTTAGTGGAAATGAACAACATAACAGTTGAACTCAAAACAACAGATACCAATTAAGTAGGACAGCAGTCGTTTGCTAACGAGATTCAACTTATATTTTGGATGCTAAAGTAAACAAGCACTAGCATTTGTAAAAACAAGTTATCATTGAATTGAATCTCAATCTGATAACATTTTTTTAATAATGGAGGTACCATTGAAGAAATCTAATCAGTACCCTTTATTCTTGCAAATTAAAGAGAAGATTTGTTCTCCAAGTCACATGAATCTGAACCACTTGCTGTGTAACCTGAATGCAAACAAAATATAGATCAAGCAGGTCATACAAAACCAAATTCATTAATTGAACACAAGATAGAGCTTACCTGGATGTTTTTTGCTTACTTTCCAGATTGAATTTCGACATCTTGATGCTCAACTAATCCAAGCATGTCCTTATAAACAAAGTTTGTCGCGATCAGTATGTTCAGAGTACTTTAGTGGAGTAATTTGGCAATAACTAAAACTAAAACCTAAAATCAGAAATCAGAATCTTGAATTTCAGAAATCAAAAACCTAAAATTAAAACAGAACTTACGAGAACGAGCAGGAAGGGGCTTGTTGGAGTAGAGCAGACGCGGCGGTCGGAGTGCGGTAGGGTTCGTCGGAGTAGACACGTCGGTGAAGGGCGGCGGCTTAACAGTGGTTGGGCGTGAGGGTTTCTGAATTTGGAGGGTCTCTCGTTAACAACCATGGTATGATACAAGAAAAGGAAATAGTAGATCTAAGAGATAAGCAAGAGTAAGGGTTGTGTGAGTGTTAAAAGAAGACGAAGAGAGGGGAGGCGTCGGAGAGAGAGTCGTCGGAGGCGAAGTGGGAGGCAAACGGAGAGAGAGCGGGAACGGTGGTTGCGGAGGTGAGAGTGAGGGAGGAGTCACGGTGGAGAGGAGAGGAAAGGAGTGATAGTGTGGCTGAGAGTGAGAGAGAAAAAGAGATCAGTTATGTGTGGTTGAGAGTGAGGGAAATGAAAAAAAAAATACTAATAAAGTGATAAGTAGCGCTTTTTAAAAGCGCTGGGTATTGGGAGAACGAGTGTAGCTATATTCAGCGTTTTTTAAAAAGCGCTGGGTATTGGGAGAACGAGTGTAGCTATACCCAGCGTTTTTTAAAAAGCGCTGGGTATGACTAGCGCGTATACTCAGCGTTTTTTAAAAAGCGCTGGGTATTGGGAGAACGAGTGTAGCTATACTCAGCGTTTTTTAAAAAGTGCTGGGTATGTGTTAGCTGTTTTGGCCATCCGTGGCGTTTTTACTTAAAGCGCTGCTTATAGGGGCGCTCTTTTTTGACAAATCTGGCGTAGTGCTTCTTCTAATAAAAGAGGCTCATTATGATGTTAGGGTTGTCGCCGATGAAACCATAAATTTCACTAAACTAACCGATGCTGTGAATGTCGTCTCTGGAAAAAGCGTAAAACCTTTTATCTTATACGTTAAAATATGTATTTATAATGAAAACGTTTTGATTCATGAGAAAAAGTGCAACAGAGTGATAATTGGAGATGTTAGGGTTAAAACAAATCGGACACATACTACACAACTGTTGTGTATTATGTGTCCAATTTGTTTTGAGCACAACTCAAGTTACCGGATATAAGAGTAGAATCTCTACATCTCCAATCATCACTCTGTTCCACTTATTCACATGAATATATCCAAACGTTTTCATTATAAATGCATTTTTTGGTGTATATGATAAAATATTTTACTCTTTTTACTGAGACAACTTTCACAGCATCCGTCACTTTAGTGAAATTAACTTCTTTTCTAAGAAGAAGTTTCTTGCCCGAGGGTTCAATCTAAGAAGAAGAAGAAGAATGAGAATTGAATGAAAACAGCTAGAAAGAGATGAAGAACAAAACACTTTGTCAAGTTGGGACAATGCGCACTAGCTTAATGAGAGAAATTTATTTCAGTTATGCATGTGATGGAGTATTAATAATAATGACAATAAAGAGAATATGTGATAGAAATTCTGGAACAGTAAATATGTATTATTCATTGGATATATGCTAAGTGTTCCTGTACTTTATATAAGAGATGGCTGAAATTACCTTGTCACTTGTTAGCTTCCTTCTATTGTAGTATGACTTTGAAGGATCACATTTTTCTCTAGTTTCTTTTAGAATTTGAAACTCATGATTGGTGTATGCATCAAGGATTAAAAGGAAGAGATTTATGGAAATCAAATACCTTTGGAAAACTACGACTTTGCGAACTAAATATCAAAATAATGGACTTCATTAGCCCAAGTAAACACCCAAAAAAGAGTCTTCTACCATTGTTGCAGAAGTTGAAAGGAAGGGTTTTGTTATGAGGAGGTGAAGAAAAGGCAAAGTCCTTACCTTTTTGTTGGCAATGAACACCTAACGGAATAGTTAGGTTGTTTGTTATTGCAACATGCCTCTTGTGAAAGATGAAGCTGCAGTTGCTGTTCTTCAATTGGAAAAGAAAACCTAAAGTTACAAATGCAATTTTGGATTTGGAAAGTGAGGTCATTGTTCTTGGAAAATGGGACGGTGAATCACACTTGAGGTGCTAGTTCATTGGTAAGAGCTCGCTTTATATCCTCAAGGTGCTGAGTTCAAATTTCATCGGGGACAGTTGTAAATTAGCCATTAGTGCCAATTTTTTTCTTTTAAAAAATGTGACGGTGAATGTTAGTTGATGTGTGAAGGAGATATGATGGGTAAGATCAACGTATGAAGAAGATACCTGATTTTGGTGTATGAAGATGATATGAAATTTAGTGTATGAAGAAGATATATGAAATTTCAGATGAAGAAGATATGATGGGTGAAAGGCCTAATGTGAAAAGAGTTGAAGGGTCTGTTTTTAGCAGATGAAAGCTTCCCTCGTTTTGATTATATTTTGGGTAAATATAAGGTGGTGTGAACCCATTAATTATCTAATCTATAAATGAAAAAGGTACTTAATTACTTGCTACTGCTTGTTTACGTAAGTACTTGTGTCATAAGTCCAAATGAACTCTTTAGAAATGAAACAAGGCATAGACATGTTAGTAGGTGGCATCATTTGTACTTCATATAAGAGATGGCTGAAATTACCTTGTCACTTGTCAGCTCCCTTCTATTGTAGTATGACTTTAAAGGATCACATTTTTTCTAGTTTCGTTTAGCATTTGAAACTCATGATTGATGTATTCAATGAACAAGCTTTTGGTTATCTTGAATCTTAGGCTCAAGATAAAGAGAGCCCACTCCATTCCAACCTCTATAATCCAAGCTCATTTAGTTGCTCACAGTCTGCTTTGTATCAAATTGATGATGATTATATTGTGTTAATATTTTGTTCCTCCTTTTGCTGCTGATGTTGTTAAGGCTGACTGTTGCGGGACTTGGCTCCCAAAGGTTTTTAGTGCTTTTGTTTTGGGGTGTAGCCCATTGTTTCACAACTAAGAACGTTAAACTTGAATATATTGCCCTTGTTTTGAAAAATTAGTACAATTAGGCCCCACAATCAGAGTGATTTCAAAACGCGGAGACAATTGTAGGGTATAAACCAAAACTTGGAAGAACTAGTACCAACCATCCCATTCCTTGACAACAAAATTTTCACGTGTCCCAGAAGGGTAGCTCAAATAGTTGAGTGAAACTCCTAATATCTAACACACTAATTACTAACCACTTCGCTTATAAAAAATAAAATTTCCACGTTAATAAATTAAATGTGTTGTTCCGTTTGTGTAAATTGCTTGGACCGTGTTTGTAACTGGTTTTCATCGATGCTTGGTTTTTGGCCAGTATAGCGGTTCTAAGTCCAATTTTCTCTACGACCATGTATGTAATTTTTTCCTCCAAATGTAGTTTTACTCTCAACTTTATTAGTCAAACTCATTTTTAATTTTTGAAGCGAACATGCCTATAGATTATGAATTGTAGATAATTTTCTATTAAAAGTTTGAAATGTGATTCATAGATAATTTTCTTAAATTTGTGAAGCATCCTCAATGGAAACAAAACTTTCCACAAAAGTAAATTGCGTTTTTCTTATCTCATATGCATTGCGTAGTTCCTTAATTTATAACTTAGGACCCGTTTGGGGTGGTTGTGAGTTTCTAGTTTTTAGTTTTGAAAGTCAATTTCAAAACCAAAACCTGTTTGAGTAAAATGGTGCTGAATTGATTTTTTCCTTATTTTCGAAACAGTTTTCTATCAAAACACAAAACCAAAAAAAGAGGTTTTCTAATTTCAGTTTTGGTTTTAACATTAACATGTCATCACCAACCATCACTTCAAGAACCACTGACCACCACTCCGGCAACCGCCAACCACCACTCCAGCCACCGCCAACCACCACACTGACAAAAATTGACCACCACTCAAGCCACCGTCGACCACCACTCCGACCACCACTTTGACCACCGTCAACTTCCACTTTGACCACCATTGACCACCATCAATCACCACCACTCCAGCCACACCCAACTACCACCCTGTCCACCGCCGGCCACCACTCCGGCCACCGTCAGCCACCGTCAACTACAATTTTGATCGCCATTGACCACCATTTTGACCATCGATCACCACTCTAACCACCACTCCGACCACCTCCAACCACCGCAAATCACCACTCTGACCACCGTCAACTACCATTTTGACCACCACTAACCTCTATTTCGACCAACGATCACCACTCTGACAACCACCATTCCGATCACATCCAACCACCGCCGACCACCACTCTAGCCACCGCCAACTACCACTTTGACCACCCTTGACCACCACTCCGACGACCTCCAACCACAGCTGACCACCGCCGACCACCACTTCGACCACCGTCAACTACCACTTTTATGTTCATGTTTTAAACGATAGTTTTAATTTTTGAAAGTTTCCTAACTCAAAACTCAATCTGGTTTTGGTTTCTTAAATTTTTAAAACTCAAAACAGAAACTGGTTTTGGTTTTTGAAATTTTCAAAACTGAAAACAGAAATCCACTTCAAACAGAGGCTTCCACATTAGACTGCATCTTTTAGAGAGGTTGTCCTCACAGATACAGTTGTTGTCTAGGACTATTGATTATTATGGACTTTAATTAACTTTGATGATTAAGTCACGCCTCATTAATGCTCATGTATTAAATTGTTTAGGACCTTTAATTGTGCTTTCGTAAATTTTTTTTTCTCCTTTTTTTTTTTTAAAATTTTTTTTAGGCCTTCCAAGAGGAAGATGCCCTTCAAAAAATTCATATTGTGGCTTGGTAATGTGAGGAGCACACAGTATTCTTTAGTAAAAGGCGAAAGAATATCTACAACTCTTAACTTTATAATTTTGAAAAAAAAAACCTTAACTTTATAATGCATTCTTTCTTTGTATCAAAAAATTGTTAAGGACTTTTTGTTGAAAAGTATTAATTTAGTGTATTGACATTCGTCAATACCAGTCCACCTCATTCATCGCACGAGTAATGAGACTAGTTTGACACTTAGGAACGTGAAGTTAACATATTGTTGATGTATTTGGATTTTCGGAGTTAAAGCAAGTTTGCTTTCCTAAATTGATTCTACATGAAGCTAGTTTTTCTAACTTCTACTTTGTAACATATCTTGATTTGAATAATAATTGAAAATGGAAAACTAATCTAGTTTTATTTTTGGCGCAAGGAAAACTAATCTAGTTTTTTTTGACCAAAAAACTAATCTAGTTTTATGAACACACATTGTAGGACTTATTTTGGTAATTGCATATGTGGAAATAATTTTGACGTAAATTATCAAAACAAAATGAGTTGAATAAATTAAATATCATTCTACACAAATAAATATAGCTTTATGAAATTTAGCTTGCCGCCCCATTTGTAAGCATCACTTGTGTTCTGGATTGGGCCACGGGGCCCATATCGCTATTTGCAACCCTCTTTGGACTTCACTCTTCATATAAAGACCCAATTACTTATATTCTCCACGAATGACTCAAATTAGCCAATTCGTTCTGACGACTCACAAAAGGCACACATCCCTATAAATAGAGGCATTCATTGCCATAAATGGTACACACTCTTTCCATACTAAATTACTCTCTAGATTCTATACTGACTTGAGCGTCAGAGTGGTCTTGCAAATCCCCCTCCCAGGTTCAACTACCAATCTCGCGTGCTAGCAAGAGACGACTACCAACTGTAGTCACCAACACTGCAAGGTACACAACAACTTGCATGCTAAAGTCGACACAAATATATTTGCTACATTTTTCTTTCTGTCTTATTTATATGTTGAGAAAAAACATTTGCAATTAATGAATTGCATCATGGAGTTTTTTTATAGGCAAAGTGGTGGCTAGTAATTCTCCTGCCAATTGTTAGAGGGGAGGGAGACCAAGGTTTGAACTCCATACATCAATATTTTTCTATCAACAATGTCCATTTTACGCAACCAATTGCATCATGGGTTTGTGACCACTTGATTCTAATTCTTTTCCCTACGACAATTAAAAAAATTGGCCAGCTAAACACAAGATAATAAAATCTAATTTAAAAGGTGTATGATACTAACATGTATACTCTCTCAAAAAAAGTGGGATGTTAGCATTAGATGAGAACTAGTATTCACAGTGAGAACTTGTGTGATCTTAAATTATTAATAATCTGAACTGTTAAATTTAATCTAACAGTTATAATTAAGAGTTCTCACAATAAGCACTAGTTCTCACTTGATACAGACTCTTTATATATTTAATGTTAATCAACCAAACTTTTCCAACTAAAAATAGCCAAAAACCATATTACGATACCAATTAACCAAGTTTTTTTTAAGTCATTAACCAACCTATTTTTCACAATTTTCTAGGCCATTGACAAAAACTGTGAAAAACAGATTGATTAATGACTTAAAAAACTTGGTTAACTGATGTTGTAGTGTGGTTTTTGGCTGAATAACATTATTGATATATACCCACCGCTTTAAAGTTTTGAATTGATCTCTTGGATACCAAAAGAGTGCACCAAAAGGGTGCAAGAAGGAGGTCCCAAATTCAAACCCTATAAACTAACGTTCTCTCACCCCAATAACATTGCTTATAAAAAAAAACACGTGTCTCTTGGATGTATGCTTTTAATTTTTTTAGATAAGCAACCCGGGACCTCCTTCTTGCACTCTTTTGGTGCACTCCTTCGGTATCCCTTAGCTCGCCAACTGAACTACCTACTCGGGATATGTATGCTTTTAATTATTTTCTTTCAATTGTGGTCATAGCAATTAAGAATTAGGTGGCGGTTGGCCGGAGGAGTTTAAATCAAGGACAGAGAACTTATTGGCGTATAGTGGTCCACCAAAGTAAGTAGTAAATGTATTACTCTTATCATCAAAAGCATATACTATAGACATTGATTTTATACAACAATACCGTGGCTGATTCAAAGCCAAAAAATCATTCTTACATGCAATATTCAGTGGGATACACAGCATTGAATCGTGATCAGTGGATGATTGATGAGTTGCAAACTTGCAACACCTTCTTATATTCATCAACTATCTACTAAACTTAATTAACCATGGATTTCAATTGCATTAACCATCTGATTTGTACCTTATCCGTCTCGATGGGGCCAGTCTGGAATTGGATAGTCGGTAGGAAGCTTTTGCTGAAGTTGTGGCCCAGAGCTGAAGTCAGAACTCAACTAGAGTTGTACCTACAAAGACATGCACTCAGGGGCGGAGCCAGAATTATAATTCCGGGGGACCAAGTCCAAAAATAAGAATATTTTTATAATAAGTCCAAAAATTTATTTTATAATATATATATATATAGATAAAACAAATAATTAATATTTTTAACATAAAACATCACATGCACAGCCATTAAACGTATTGGGTTAAGTACTCCATCATGAATACACTACTTATTGATAAAATAGTAGGAATAAAAGGGGCGGTAGCACAATCAAATTAGTATTAGTGCATAAGGTAATAGTTGAATAAAACTTAAAAAAGTGGCTAAACAGGAAAAATAAAGAGGTAAAATAAGTAGAAATAAAGTAAAAGAGAGGAAAAAGTTAGGATATTTGTAGTAGTATTTTGTTAAATAGAACTTGAGAAAGTGTAATGGTGCCAAACAAATTATTAGCAAGCATATAGTAGTAAAACTTCAAAATATGGGGGAGACCATGGCACCCATGAGTCCCCCATTCCCTCCGCCCCTGCACTCTGACGTCCAAATAAACGGAAGAAGTCAAAGAGAGGTATGCGGCGAAGATTGGTTGCACGCGACTGTCATGCCTCGTCCCTTGGATCTGGCGAGATGATGTCTGCCGTTGATAAAGGTCGGGCACAGATCAACATTGTTCAGGGCTTGGAGGTTCTTTGATAACGGGCCGCCTTCCGACCCAAAGTAGGGATTGGGCCTCGGCCTAGTCTGAAACACCATCATAATTGTTTTCCAAATATTGTGTCAAAATAACTCATTTATTCATTTTATATCCTCTCTCTATTAAAGCATCGTTATACCCCTTGTCTCTCACATTCAACATACACATAGTAATAATGAGTTATTTTGCAGGAAAAAAAGCCACATGCTGTGTTGATTCCAGTACCACTTCAAGGCCATATCAACCCATTGTTCAATCTAGGAAAGCTACTTCACCTTAGAGGCTTTCACATAACCTTTGTCAACACTGAATACAATCACAAACGTTTGCTTAAATCAAGAGGTCCTAATTCTCTTGATGGTTTCACTGACTTTGTCTTCGAGACCATTCCAGATGGTCTTTCCCCTCTAGATGGTGATGGTGATGTTAGTCAAAACTCACACTCTCTTTGTCAATCAATCCGAAATAACTTCCTTCAGTACTTTCGCAAACTTCTTGCTAGACTTAAAGACTCCGCAGACGCTGGTCTTATCCCTGCAGTTACTTGCATAGTTTCTGATTGTTTCATGTCTTTTACCATACAAGCTGCTCAAGAACTTTCACTCCCCCTTGTCCTCTTTTACTCATGTAGTGCATGTTCTTTCTTGTCTATGTTGCACTTTCGTACACTCTTTGAGAAAGATATCATACCACTCAAAGGTATGTGTACTTTATATATGTGTCAGGTGTCAATATATTCTAACTCATATATATATATATATATATATATATATATATATATATATATATATATATATTCAAGCTATTGACTTTCATAATTTTATGACAAGCAGATGAAAGTTATCTGACAAATGGATATTTGGATACTAAAGTAGACTAGATTCCTGGTATGAAAAACTTTCGATTGAAGGACCTTCCTGACCTTATAAGAACAACAGATCCTAATGAATTGATATTACAGAATGTCATTGAAGCAGTAGAAAAAAGTCACAGAGCATCTGCTATTGTTTTCAATACTTCAAATAAACTTGAGAGTGATATTATGGATGCTCTATCTACTATGTTCCCTAATTTATACACCATTCGCCCTTTCCCTTCATTTTTAAATCTAAGTCCACAGAAGAACCAATTGGAATCTTTAGGTTCCAATCTTTGGAAAGAAGATATCAATTGTCTTCAATGGCTTGAATCAAAGGAGTTAGGGTCTGTAGTTTATGTGAATTTTGGTAGCATCACAGTTATGTCTGCAGAAAAATTGTTAGAGTTTGCTTGGGGTTTAAGTAACAGCAAGAAAGCCTTTTTGTGGATTATTAGGCCGGATCTTGTAATTGGTGGTTCTGTGATTTTATCAAAGGAGTTTGTGAATGAAACTTCAGATAGAGGACTAATATCTAGTTGGTGTCCACAAGAGAAAGTGCTGAACCACCCTTCAGTTGGTGGATTCTTGACTCATTGTGGATGGAACTCAACCATTGAAAGCATTTGTGCTGGAGTGCCAATGTTGTGTTGGCCATTTTTTGCTGATCAGCCAACAAACTGTAGATTTATTTGCAATGAATGGGAGATTGGGATTGAAATTGATACCAATGTGAAAAGAGAGGAGGTGGAGAAATTGATCAATGAATTGATGGTGGGTGAGAAAGGAAAGGAGACGAGGCAAAAGACCATGGAGTTGAAGAAGGTGGCTGAGGAGGACACTAGGCCTGGTGGTTGTTCCTACATGAACTTGGACAAAGTGATTAAGGAGGTTTTGCTTAAAAATAATTAGATTGAATTAGAGTCTTTAGTTTTGTGTATTATGTAATGCAGTACTTTAGTAAAACAACGATTTTTTCCTCTTGATTTTGTTTCATTTTCAAACAAAAATGATGCCAAGTTAGAAATGCAAGTTATCAGTATAGGCTATCAGTATAGTATGCTATGTTTCAATATTCAAAAGATTAGAGTGAGCTTTTAGTGAGTATTAGTTGTGAAGTGGAATGTTATAGTTTCCTAAGTTGTTTTAGTGGTCTGTGATTTTTTATTAGTATTGTTTGATTGGATTCTAGGACTAAGTATTTACCTACCTTGCTCTTTAGATTGATATCCATTTTGAGAGTCTGCATTAATAGTTTTTTCTTAGTTCAGACTTGCAATCATTCATTCACTAACTCTATGAATCAAACTCTTTGCTTTATCAACAAAACATTAATTATGTAGCAACTGTGTCGTTTGGATACAAATTCAACTACGGTACCAACAAAATATTCACCTAAATATTAATCCTATTAATCTTCGGTCAAATCTACATGACAAGGGGATTCTCTCTACAACCAACGACCTCCACTGTTGCATGCGACCGGTATATGACTTGTCTCAACCCTTTCCTATGTCTACCCTGTTAATACGCCATATCGCATCGAACTGGCATTCTGCATAAATACTTACAAAGAAAACATAATTATTACCTTAACTAACATTTCAAAATATAGAAATGAATTATTATTTGTATTACACATACTTGTACAAAGCGATCAATGTGATGTAGATAGTAGATGTTGAGCACACGAGCACACCAACAAACATGAATGACCTTGACCTTGTTCTTAGAGTGTGGATTGGGCCTAACTCAACCTCACAAAATCGGCTTGTAAGGTGAGGGATGCCACCCACTTATAAAGTCTTCTTTATGCCATATCACGTCCGATGTGGGACTCTTAACACACCCCCTCACGCACATGACCGGACAACTGGTGCGTGGACATTAATGGTAGGTGGCCCGAAGGATCGATGATATACGATCTTAGAGTGTGGATTATTGGGCCTAACTCAACCTCACAAAACCGGCTTGTAAGGTGAGGGATGCCACCCACTTATAAAGTCTTCTTTATGCCATATCACGTCCGATGTGGGACTCTTAACACTTGTATCTACTAGCGATCAGACACGCTCCATCTAGGACAATCTTCCAATTATCCCTATAATACTTGTGCGTCCCAATGAACGATTTCAACATCCCAATGTACCTTTCAAATCCACCATACGGCTTAGTGTAGAAGCCCGAGTCTCACCTAGGTTCGCCAAACATATCTTGTCTCACAGTAGGCCAAGCATCCTCACCCACACTGAGTAATCCAGCAATACACTGAAACCCACGGTTACCATCATCTACTACATTAACCATATCTTCAATATAAGGATGAATTATCAATGGCATACCACTAAGAAATCTACTGTTGGCTTCCTCTTCCTCTTCCACTTGCGAGGTACTTGGAGTGGGAGTAGGAATAGGAGTAGGAGTGGGACTTGGCTTCTTTTCTAGTGGTGGTGGTAGTGGGGTTGGTGTGGAAGTTGGTTTCTTTGGTAGTGCCGGGGTAGGAGTGGAACTTCTAGTTTGATATGGATTTGGCTTCTTTCGTAGTGGCGCGGTAGTATTGGAACTTCTAGTCTGAGTTGGAGTTGGTTTCTTTGGTAGTGGTGGGGAGGAAGTGAAACTTTTACTTTGGGTTGGAGTTGGGGTATTTGGTGCTGGTGGGGTAGGTTGTTTACGAGATGAGGGGCGGATGTACTATCATCCTAGGATGTCGTCCAATCATCTACGCGTTCTCAGTATGACTTTTATTGCTTTGTTGAGATCTATTCTTCTCTTTTTAGGTGCTTCTTTTGTGTTAACCTTATCTGGAGGTGGACATGTGGAAGTAATGCCTGGGAATGCCACCTCACAATTTTTCCTTCAATATCACTCTACCAGCATAATCTACACTTATTTTGTCATTATTTTTGTCCAAGGGGCCAAACGGTGAAGGAAAAAGTCAAAAAACAATGTAAGAAAAATCAAAGGCATAATGCTCAAATCATTCAATACAATGTTTTTTTTTGTGGTCACCACTTATCACACAGACCAAAAAGTCCTGACCTGACATGAACAGTTACATGCATTATGAATGATGATCTCAATTTAAGGATGATTTTGGTACTACCTTTACTTTACGTCTCATATTCTATCTCTATTTTTTTCCACATAAACCAAAAAATGGCACTAACATTTTCTCTCTTTAAAAGAACATCCATATTCTTCTTCCTTAATTATCTCTAAAACTCATCTTACATTATACAAATAAAAAAAAATTCAAAGATGAGTTCCATTGCACTAAACAAACCACATGCAGTTTTGATTCCATTTCCATTTCAAAGTCATATACTATCATTATTAAAACCTGCAAAGTTACTTCATCTTAGAGGCTTTCATGTAACCTTTGTAAACACTGAATACAATCACAAACGTTTGCTTAAATCAAAAGGTTCTAATAATTCTCTTAATGGTTTCACTGATTTTGTCTTTGAAACCATTCCTGATGGTATTTCCACTATGGATGATGATGCTGATGGTGATGTTCATCAAGATTTATTTCCTCTTTGTGAATCAATTAGAAACAACTTACTTCAGTATTTGCATGAACTTCTTGCTAAACTTCAAGGATCTTCAAATGATGGTATTATTCCACCAGTTACATGCTTAGTTTCTGATTGTTTCATGCCATTCTGTATACAAGCTGCTGAAGAACTTTCACTCCCTATTGCTTTGCTGTGTCCTGTTAGTGCATGTTGTTTCTTGTCTCTTTTGCACTTTCCTACTATGTTTGAGAAAGGCCTCATTCCACTCAATGGTAACAACTTATGTTCTTATTTTTGTCCATAAGAGAGTATATATATATATATTGTAAATAGGGTTAAATGTAATTTTTTTTGACAACTTAAAAGTGATTTTAGTTGCTATAAAATTTGAAAATTTTGATTCTAGTTTTGATAAAAAGTTTCACTCACTTTTAACCCCTACATTTCCTTTATTAGTGTTTTCAGTCCCTCATGACTTTTAATAGCGCTTAGAACGTCATGAGGGACTGAAAGCATTGATAGAGGAAAATGTGGAGACTGAAAGTGAGTGAAATTTTTTTAAGGACTAAAAGCAAATTTTGGAAATTTTATACGGACCGAAAATATATTTAACCCTTGTAAATATAGCCTATTGTTTTTGGTTTAAATATATTGTTCGCACACACAAATATAGTAGTGTAAAAATCAAAAAATGTTCTTCATTCTTGAAAATATACCATGTTTTTCTTTTATTCCTTGTTATTTTGTTTTAATCCCTGCTAAATTTGTTTACACTGGAATTGTTCTGTGTAGTATGTGAATATTTGATTTTGAGATTGTGATGCGACATGCAGATGAGAGTTGTTTGACAAATGGATATTTGGACACTAAAGTAGATTGGATTCCAAGTATGAAAAATTTAGACTCAAAGACATTCCAGATTTTATAAGAACAACTGATCCAAAAGATTTCATGCTAGAGTTTCTAATGGAAGTGGCAGATAGAGTTCCAAGAGCATCAACTATTCTTATTAATACTTATAATCAACTTGAGAGTGATGCAATCAATGATCTCAACTCTATGCTCCCTTCTTTATATACCATTGGCCCTTTACCTTCATTTATAAATCAAAGTCCACAAAACAACTTGACATCTTTAAGTTGCAACCTTTGGAAAGAAGATTCAAAGTGTCTTGAATGGCTTGAGAATAAGGAACACTTTTCTGTTCTCTATGTGAATTTTGGTAGCATTACAGTTATGTCACCAGAGCAATTATTAGAGTTTGCTTGGGGCTTAAGCAACAACAAGAAACCCTTTTTGTGGATCATTAGGCCTGATCTTGTAATTGGCGGTTCGGTGATTTTATCAACTGAGTTTGTGAAGGAAACTTCAGATAGAGGACTAATAGCAAGTTGGTGTCCACAAGAGAAAGTGTTGAACCACCACCCTTCAATAGGTGGATTTTTGACTCATTGTGGATGGAATTCAACACTTGAAAGTATATGTGGTGGAGTTCCAATGTTGTGTTGGCCATTCTTTGCTGATCAACCAACAAATTGTAGATGTATTTGCTATGAATGGGATATTGGGATTGAAATTGATACTAATGTGAAGAGAGAGGACGTGGAGAAGTTGATCAATGAATTGATGGTGGGAGAGAAAGGAAAGAAGATAAGAAAAAATATCATTGAGTTGAAGAAGGCAGAGGAGGACACTAGAATTGGTGGTTGTTCATACATGAATTTGGATAAAGTGATTAAGGAAGTGCTGCTTAAACAATATTAAGGTTAAAGTGCTTTTTTTTTTTCCTGCAGTGTAATACTATAGCAAACCATTGATTGTTCATCTCCTAAACCATATGTCAAGCAAAAATATGTATAAGTGAAATGTGCTAGTTTTGTTTAATGCGTAAACTATCAATGGGATTATGCTTTGCACTAAGTACCATTTTAATAATAAAAACTAGATTGTGACACTATGCCGATTTTTAGTATCCATAATAACTTTCGATTAATCAGCCCAAAACGAAACTAAAGGCCCAAGCTCGCCCTAACATCCACTTGCAGCGCCGAAGCGATGCAAGGGGGAATAGATAGTCGAAAACAACACAAAGATCCAGGCGACCTAATTATAGAGCCCATCGGACGTGCCAATTTGTTTTCCAATAAATTTGTTGTCAAAAGAAATAAATTCGTAAGAGATAGAATAAAGAGGATTCGAATTAAATACCAGGTTCTCTAGTTGACAAGTGCAAGTTTGATTAGACATGTTTTCAAAGAGTAAAATAAAAAGTTTGCAAATGAATTCAATAATATTATCAATCGAATCAATGATCAGACTCGAGATTAATAATATAATTAGAATTCGAAGTACATATCACTATAGAAAAACTTAAACGAAATATGGGAATGAAACCCGACACTACAAGAAAAACATGTTTTACCAGCGGAAAGAGTCCGTGGGAAACAGATAAAATCAGCCGAAAAAAAACTGTTGGAAAAACGCTCGTAGGTAATGTTTTCAGCCGAATTTTTTGCATCATTTATCCTTCAAGTATTTGAACACAAAGGTGTTTGGAAGTCTTTGTCAAAATAAATAATAACTTAAACAAATCATGAGACTCAATCCTAAGAAGGAATGAACATCATGAGTTCTTTAAGTGTCAGAGTTTTAGAAAGCAAGTAAAATGCAAAGTAAAGGCAAGAGTGAGACACTCGATTGTCAAAGTAAAAATATCACTAAAAGTAGAATTTGAATACAAAGGAATGACTCAAACATACATTTTTCACCACATTTTGCAAGGAATCCTATGTAAGTAGATGAGTTAGGCATGTATGAGTTACTGAATGCTATGAATGTCGCCTCTAAAACTACATACAAACAACTATTCAAATAAATTAAAATATAACTACCTAGTTGCATGATGGACACATTTCCACTTCAAAAATAAATTAATCTAGCGACTATCTAATGATTGTTAATGATTTGCAACCACATATCTTCTTGCGCTTTGGATGCATTACACCTGTCCTCGCGCTTACAAGCCCTTTAGAAATCCACTAGAAACCACTCTTAACTCCCACACGCTTCAGATGAACACTTCAAATTTGCCCTACAATAGTCTTTGGAACCGCTCCATGTTTCGAATCTTTCCACGCCTCGAAATTTCCATCTACCTGCTGACTCGTCCACATAGCTAATTTCAAATTTGAAATTTAGCTACAATAAATGCCTACAAATCGATAAAATAAAAGTCACTGAAGCACTAATGCCTCTAGATCTATAACTTTGATGTGCTAGTCATAGGATGACCCTGCAATGGATAGAAGTTGATCTATCGTTCTGAACCAAACGAACGCCGCAACAAGACTAAATATTAAAAACGCCGCATGAAGACGACGAACAACAATAATGCCGCACTCAAACGATAAAATAAAGAAAAATACGAATCTTTATTTCACACAATAAAATTACCCCATCATTCATAACAATTTTAGTTAAAAAAAACAATAATAGCACACCCTAATACCACCTTCTCCTGCCTTATTTATAAGCAAAATTATGACTCCCTCCGTCCTAAATCTTTTGATGTTTTAGTCTCTAAAATTTGTCCCAAAACTTTTGATGTTTTACAAACCCAATGTTATTTTAACTACTTTCTTCTAACTTTACCCTTAATAAATCAATACCCCTATATTTATTAAGCACATATACCAAAACTAATTATCTCTCCTATATTTATTTACATTTGAGTTTCCAAGAGAAACCCACTATCCTATATAATGGCTCCACTACCATTGGCTAGCATTATTGTTACACTAATTGTTGAGTATGTGTTATCAAAGTGAAATTCTCAAGAACCAAATCTTAAATAAGGGTGTTTTAGTCTACATTTTATCTAATTATTGTTTTCTTATTTCTTGTGCAAATGCTAAAACATCAAAAGAAATGGGACGGAAGGAGTATCTAATTTCATTCATTCAATTTAATAAGTTAGTTAAGTTTGTTTAATTATTTCAATTTTCATAAAAATAGTTATATAATTACTAAACTAGTTGTTTTTTTTGTTTTGGTATTGTGTCCTCATCTTGAAAATTAATTTCTACATAGAACTTAATTTAATGACTTTTGGTTATATTTATTGGGCAAAATTACACCAGAAGACTTTTAAGTTATTTATTAGTAACAAGTTGGACTTTTAAGTTTTTTTTTTAACAAATAGGCCTTTTAAGTTATCTAATGTTGATACCATTGGCCTTTTTAGTAAAATTTCATATCGTCGATTACATCATAATACACCAAAATATGATTCATTGCATCAAAATACATAAACTAGAGTAATCACAATATATAAAGTAGCATAACATCAAAATATATAAGCTAGAAAAACACTTAAATGACCTATTTGTTACGAAAAAACTGTCCAACTTTTTACAAATAAATAACTAAAAGATTCTCTAGTGTAATTTTGCTTATTTATTATGATTTTTCTTCAAATAAATAAGAATGAAGAGTATGACATAACCCAAGGGGTGTGACATAACCTAAGGGGTGTGGTCGAGCGGTTGGGGCTCATCCTCCCTTAACCAAGGGTTGGGGGTTCGATCCCCGCCTTGGGTACGGAGCAGCTTTAAATCCTTGGGCCAACTGTCCACCCTTCGAGGTGCCTCCAATCTAGCGAGGGAGTAGTCACTACGTTCGGCGGGGGATACCCTGTCTCGACAAAAAAATGAAGAGTATGCCATTTCACTAACACAAAGTTAAGAGAAATTAACTAAAATTAACCAACACTTCTCATAAATGCTATCCACATAATCTTTAACATTTGTCCATAAACATAGGACTTAACTAAAATTAACTACAAAAAACTATGTTCCATATTATTCCATAATCTAAACTTCAAACATTAACCCCACATTTCTCTCTCGCACACTCTCTCTAACCAAATCCAATTTTGTTTTACTCTCAAAAGCTATTCATATTTTATTTTTCTTTCTATTTTCATAATTTTCCAAAAATAGAAAATAACTATCTTTCTCTTTATTTTCTCTCTTTCTCTCTCTTCTTTGATCCATGGAGATGGAAGAAGAACTCAAGCAAAACCCAGAAGAAAGTTGATTCCTTTCATAGAGATTCAGATACCCATTTGATTGAAAACCCCAATGCGGTCTTTTATAAGACTTTGGAAAGATTCAGATTCAAAGGGTCATAATCACCATCATCATCATCATCATTATTATCAAAAAGAACAAAAACTTGGGTGTGGATCTAATGGTGGATTTTCTAGGACCACCAACATGTACACTGTTGTTTCATGTGTAACTGCTAAAGTGTCGTTTGTTGTTGCTGTTATTGTCGGTGGCAACAATTTTGTGTTGCTACAGCATCATAAACGACGATGCAGCTTCATTTATCGGTTAGTATGAGAAGTATCACAATATCAAGCAACAATGGCTTTATTGACTTGATGAAGATCAAGGTCGCAGCTTGTCACATTTCTTATCGAACCATCTTTCACACAATCCTTATTCTTGCTTTTTTGTTTCCACTTTGTTGTTACCCTTGAAGGTGCCAACAAGTGTTCCTCATTTGGTACTCTATTTTTTTTATTCAACTTATTTTGTTCATACAATTTATGATCCTCTTTTGTTTTGTTATGTTGTTGTTCTGCAATATCATATGTATATGTATATGTATATGTATATGTATATGCAATTTGATCCTTAACCATCTGGTCAAGAGTTTGATCCCTGACGGGTGTGTATGAAAAAGTATCTAGTAGGAGAGGAGAGGTCAATCCTTTAAATGGATTTCAGTACGGCGTGAGATTAGTATGCGCGCGCAGGGATACCTTGATTTACTAAAAAAATATGTATATGCAATTTGGATTGGAATTTGTTTATCTATCTATCTGTCTTGTTTTATTCTAAGCTGAATCTTTTAGTTTTTTAGCTGTTATAAGATGGGTCTTGATTTTTAGAATTGGGTTATAGAAGTAATGTTCCTAGAATTATTTTGGGTGGAATTCATAAATTGTTTCCCTTGTTATTGTGGAACTTTTCTTGCTGCTACTTGCCTTTGTTTTAGGATCTTATGAATGAAAGGGTAATTTGAGCATTTCAATTGCATGATTATGATGAGGTTGTTGCTTTGCTTATATTTTGTTACGGAGGGAGTAGTGCTGAAATTTGTACCTTGCATGATTATGATGAGATTGATTTACATTTTAGAACTGGAAAACTAGCTATCTTGTGTTATCATAAGAAGTTAATTAAATCTGGAGTATATTTGATGTGTTTGAGTTCACTATCTTTACAAAGTGAGTGCTGGCCTTTTTAATTGTTAATATAAGTTTCGATTTATCAATTTCGAGTGTTTTGAAACGTCGTCGCATGTGTTTGTATCATTCTTTCATTATGTTTCTTATATTTGGTTCTAAAAGTTAATTTTTGTGTACACTTTGACTCATCTTTGGTCTATTTTTGACCCTTGATTCTTTACATTGTGTTTTGTCTACAGATTGTTTAGGTAGGCGGTTCGGACCAAGGCTACTTGGTAGAGTTGATGATTCAGCGGTAAATCATTTTTATGTTACATCAAATAGATTTCTTAATAGATTATAGTAAAATTAAGGTTAAAAAAATTTGTCTGAACCCTTGTGGTGATTGTAATTTTGCAACAGAGACTAGTTAGAGATTTTTACAAGATCCTTAACGAAGTGAAGGCTGGGGAAATTCCATCTGATCTAAAGCTACCAGATTCATTTGATCAGCTTGTTTCTGATATGAAGAGCAATCAATATGATGCAAAAACGTTAGCATTTTTATTAAGGGGAATGGTAAGTTGCATTCAACTTTTATATTATCGTGTATTTCTTTGTTAATTAGGGTCTGTAGTACTGGACTTGACAGTACAATACTGGATAGAACAGTACTGGACAACTTGATTAATTGTGTGCCTTATTTATGCTTACATGAAAATAGGGTTGTGCTCTGCTTCTAATTATGAAGATGCATCACATGATGATATCAATCAAGAACATTCTAAGATTATATAAGATGAGTTATTGTTTTTTGCTTTGGCAAATGATAACTATATTGACCATTGTTACAATGATATGCTTTCTTGTGCAGATGGAAAAATTTGAGAGAGAAATTAGAGAATCTAAATGATAGGATATTAAATAATTAAATAAAATGTAAGGGGAGGGAAATGAGAGTTTGTTGTAACCACTTGCTTATGTGGCAAAGTGGAGGGAAAATGTGAGCATTAGTGAGTGCTATAAATAGTAGTGGGAGGGAAATTAGAAGGTAAGCAAGAATTGAGAATAGACCTTGGGTCTTTGGGAGAGATTAGGCCTCTATAGTGCCTTAGGTTACTTTTATCTTCATTTTCTCTTGTATTTTCAGTTTATGACCATTAATACATAGTTATTATGTTTGATTGAGACATGAGAAATTCTAGATCCTATCACTAAATTCTCAGAGTTGGTAAATAAACACTTTGCAGCTAGTTCTATCCCTAAAGGGATTCACTGTCTATCATTGCACTTGACGAATGAATATTCATCGAATGCTCATGCACGCAAACAATTGCCTCCTCCAGAGCTACTACATGCGTTATCTGATAACTCTTACCGCCATTTTATTCTGTCAACTGATAACATCTTAGCTGCTTCAGTAGTTGTTACCTCTACTGTGCAATCATCTCAGAAACCTGACCATATCGTCTTCCATGTCATCACCGACAAAAAAACTTATGCCGGTATGCACTCATGGTTTGCACTAAATCCTGCTTCACCAGCTATAGTTGAAGTCAAAGGCATTCACCAATTTGACTGGTTAACTAGAGAAAATGTTCCAGTACTTGAAGCGGTAGAAAGTCAGAATGGAATCAAGAATTACTACCATGGGAATCATGGTATGGAAGCCAATCTTAGCGATTCTGATACCAATCCACGGAAATTCGCATCAACATTGCAGGCGAGAAGTCCTAAGTACATATCTTTACTCAACCATCTTCGCATATACATACCTGAGGTAAGTTAGATTAATCAATGATCAGTATTCATGAATTATAGACTAGATACACCAATTATTCATTGAATTTAAAATTGCATTGTTTCTTATAAAGTGGACTAGAGGGAGTATTGTTGAAACTCTTCAAGTCATAATACTTTTATTTTTGGATATAGAGTTGATGAAACTTGAAACTAAGAATCGAACTAAGACCTTAGAACACGGTTTCTGTGCTAGATCAGTCCAAGTAGAATGTTTATTCAAAAAAAGCTGCAGCTTAAGCTCATTAAAGTTTATGAACTGAATTTTGCAATAGAAAAAGTGGCTATGAATATTTCGTTTTTGTTAAACAAAAAAAGGGTAATGGAGCTTCATTAAAACCTTCTAATGCAAAACTCTTCTTAGGGAAATTTTTTTCCTAATCTTACTTGTGTTGATTGTGTTTGTCTAATATGTGTTGAACAGCTTTTCCCAAACCTTGACAAGGTGGTTTTTTTGGATGATGATGTTGTGGTTCAGCGCGACTTGTCTCCACTTTGGGAAATTGATCTGAAAGGAAAAGTTAATGGAGCTGTGGAAACTTGCAAAGGTGAAGATGATTGGGTAATGGCGAAGCATTTTAGGAACTACTTCAATTTTTCTCATCCCCTCATTGCAGATCATTTAGACCCTGATGAGTGTGCATGGGCTTATGGGATGAATGTCTTTGATCTGCGTAAATGGAGAGTAACAAATATTAGAGAGACATATCATTCCTGGTTGAAAGAGGTATAAAGTCCTTATATCATCAAACCAATACTAACTTGCACCTTATATTCTGAATTTTAAATTAATGTTGCCACACTTTCTTAAATATTTTTGTTATATATATTAGTATACCTGGTAACTATGTAACACCATCACTTCATGTTAAAGGCGTGTCTGAGTGTCTCGACTAGTATGATGCTCGTACACACACACATACACATCAAACACTCTACTCTAATGTCAAAATATAAAGTTTTTTTTTTCTATTCTGACGCCTTGAGTACACTTGTAGTCGACACTTCCATTCGGTTAGACATGATGATTGGTAGTAAATGGATGGATTAAAGATAAAATACAATTCAATAACTCATCATCTTATTTTAAATTGTTTTCTTTGTAAAGAAACAAAATGTTCAAAATGTATAATGATGTCTCTCAATATTTTTGGTGAGTGTAAAACTTAACAACTTCTTTAGCTTTTATATGATGATGGTGAACATATTATGTTTCTGAATTGAAATAATTTGTCAATGATGTTCATGTGTGTGTGTGCATCAGTGTTGTGGTGTCCTATATTTTAGACATTAACAGTGTCTACGTGTGTGTAAGTGTCGTTTCCAGTGTCCATGTTCGTGTCTATGCTTCATAGTGTGATAATTGGTAGTTTGTAGTGTAGTGTGTGAAAAGCATATGCAACCTTCAGTTTCCTTGGCATTTTCCATTTTTGAATTTATCTTTTTGTTAAGTTACAATTGATAGTTTATATTTTGTATGGCAGAATCTGAAGTCAAATCTAACAATGTGGAATCTTGGAACCCTACCCCCTGCTTTGATTGCATTTAAAGATCACGTTTTCCCAATTGACCCTTCTTGGTACATGCTTGGATTGGGTTATCAAAACAAAACCAAGGTTGAGAATGTGAAAAGAGCTGCTGTTATTCATTACAATGGCCAATCAAAACCTTGGTTAGATATTGGCTTTGAACATCTTAAACCATTTTGGACCAAGTATGTCAATTATTCAAATTATTTTGTTAGGAGTTGTCATATCATGGAATCATAGTCTGCCAATGACAAGCACTATGGTTTGAACAACAATTGATACTACGAAAGAGACGAGAAAAAATGCAGGTTTCATCTATGTTTCGAGAATTGAAATTTCCACCAAGTTGAATTTGAGAAGGCTTGAATAGAAGAGCATCACTATTCAGTACGAATAGTTTTTCAACGAATGTCAGAAATACACAGAGATGTTGAATTGGAGAGCACTGAATAGCACTTCACGCGGCTGTGTTGCCTGCTTTTTTTAAATTTCTTATGTTTCGTTTCGTAATGTAAAGTGTTTCTCTGAATAGAAAATTGATTGAGAGGTCAAAGTGATCAAGACATGGTGGGTGGATTTGATGGCATTTCCATGAGGGTCAAAGTCTTGTGACATAGAAACAAGTCCTCTAATTTTGGTTGGTAAAAGGATACTATTGTTGGTCTTGCATTCATGGTGCTACTCCACTAAAGGTTCCTTGATGGATATTGGAGGATTAACTTAAGATATAGTTTGATGTTGAGAACACAAGTGATAGGGCAGTTTGTTAATTTTTGCTAGAACCAATTTTTACCTTCGCCCTATTTAATTTGATGTCATGATGGTGAATTGTAGGTTTAGTTCATGAGGTTTCTTTGTTACATGTTCATTGGATTAGGAAACTGTATGTAGGATATAAATTATAGTTATTCATTGTGGATGGTTACCAGACATTGGAAATGTGCATATAATTATTTTTTCCATGTCTTCGTTCTTGTAATTCCCCTATAGTTAATGTTCTCTTTTGAAACTCATGCATTCACAAGGTTGATATTGCAATTATAGAGTGAGTGTCTAAAAGAAAGTGCTGCTAGCACTTCTCTTGTTGTTTCTTATAACGTCTTAAAAGTATTATCAGCAGGTACGCGTACATCAGATGATGCGTTTACACATTTTCAAAAACATGCATGAATATTATGGATATCAAAATTAAGCATAGTGTCACAATCTAGTTTTTATTATTAAAATGGTACTTAGTGCAAAGCATAATGCAATTAATAGTTTACATTTTAAACAAAACTAACATATTTCACTAGTACATAATTTTTGCTTGACAATGAAACATTTTCTAGAGCAGATGATCAATCAATGGTTTACTACAATACTACATGAACTTAATATTTTTTAAGCAGCACTTCCTTAATCACTTTATCCAAGTTCATGTATGCACAACCGCCAAGCCTAGTGTCCTCCTCTGCCTTCTTCTTCAACTCAATGATATTTTTTCTTATCTTCTTTCCTTTATCTCCCACCATCAATTCATTGATCAACTTCTCCACCTCTTCTCTCTCCACCTTACTGTCAATTTCAATCCCAATATCCCATTCACTACAAATGCATTTACAATTTGTTGGTTGATCAGCAAAGCATGGCCAACATAACATTGGAACTCCACCACATATACTTTCAAGTGTTGAGTTCCATCCACAATGAGTCAAAAATCCACCTATTGAAGGATGGTTCAACACTTTCTCTTGTGGACACCAACTAGCTATTAGTCCTCTATCTGAAGTTTCATTCACAAACTCAGTTGATAAAATCACCGAACCACCAACTACAAGATCAGACCTAATGATCCACAAAAAGGGTCTCTTGTTGCTACTTAAACCCCAAGCAAACTCTAATAATTGCTCTAGTGACATAACTGTAGTGCTACCAAAATTCACATAGAGAACAGAAAAGTGTTCCTTATTCTCAAGCCAATCAAGACACTTTGAATCTTCTTTCCAAAGGTTGCAACTTAAAGATGTTAAGTTGTTCTGTGGACTTTGACTTAAAAATGAAGGTAAAGGGCCAATGGTATATAAAGAAGGGAGCATAGAGTTGAGATCATTCATTGCATCACTCTCAAGTTGATTATAAGTATTGATAAGTATAGTTGATGCTCTTGGAACTATATCTGCCACTTCCAGGAGAAATTGTAGCATGAAATCATTTGGATCAGTTGTTCTTATAAAATCATTAATGTCTTTCAGTGTAAAGTTTTCATACTTGGAATCCAATCCACTTTAGTGTTCAAATATCCATTTGTCAAATAACTCTCATCTGCATCTCACATCACAATCACAAAATTCATTAGTATAAAGCTACAATTAAGGCTATCTTTACAATATATTCTCTATGGACAAATACAAGAACATAAATTGTTACCTTTGAGTGGAATGAGACCTTTTTCAAACATAGTACGAATGTGCATAACAGACAAGAAACAATATGCACTAACAGGACATAGTAAAGCAATAGGCAGTGAAAGTTCTTCAGCAGCTTCTATACAAAATGGCATGAAACAATCATAGGCTAAGCAAGTAACTGGTGGAATAAGACCATCATTAGAAGATCTTTGAAGTCTAGCAAGAACTTCATGCAAGTATTGAAGGAAGTTGTTCCTAATTGATTCAAAAAGAGAGTGCAAATCTTGATGAACATCACCATCAGCATCATCATCCATAATGGAAAGACCATCAGGGATGGTTTCAAAGACAAAATCAGTGAAACCATTAAGAGAATTATTAGGTCCTTTTGATTTAAGCAAACGTTTGTGATTGTATTTAGTGTTTACAAAGGTTATGTGAAAGCCTCTAAGATGAAGCAACTTTGCAAGTTTTAACATTGATAGAATGTGGCTTTGAAATGGAAATGGAATCAAAACTGCATGTGGTTTGTTTAGTGCAATGGAACTCATCTGTGAATGTAAGGTGAGTTTTAGAGATAAGTAATAAGCATGAGCTTGTGTGATTTTTAAACAGAAAAAATGTCAGTGTCAGGAGCCGAGACAAAATAACAAATGAGCACAACATAACTACCATAATAAGTTCACATCCGCGAGGTCGAACTTAGAAGCCGACGTTCTTATATCGTTGAAATTTTGAGGAATTTATTTGTAAAATTGGGTTGGACCAACCCATAAATTCACAACGGCCGCTATCTTGTGGCCCAACCCAGTCTAAAAATATTGGGCTGGGCCAAACCTCGACTTTTTGACAAGTGAAATAGTTAAGTTTTCTAAAAAGGGCCATGCTACTCACCACACACCATTTTCCCCTACGAAATGACTAAAAGGTCATTAATGGACCACATTCCTTTCATCGATTCGGTTGCGATCAACCGAATGGATTCGGTTGACGTCAACCGAACGTGTATTTTTTTGAAAAACAACCCCTTTTACACTATTCGGCTGAGGTCAACTGAGTAGTGAAAGAGGGCGTTTTTCAAAAAAATACACGTTCGGTTGACGTCAACCGAATCTATTCGGTTGATCGCAACCGAATCGGACGAAAAATGTCCTCTCTTTAAGGGCATTTATGGAATAAAGTGGGTTAGGGGGTGTGGGGTGAGTAGTATGGGCTGTGTACAAAGCATGACCCTACTAAAAAATACATAAAAACAGGTCCGACCTATATTGACGGGCCAACCTGGCTAGGTCAAATTGACCCAATTATTTTCTACCTAGCATTTAAAGAACCCAACTCAGCCCAAAATGCGGCCTAACATCACTTAGTCCATCAAGATGAACCTAAATTAAAACCCAAACTTATTACACTCCCTACTCACCACACACTCTCTGACCTTGGAAAATGACCAAAATACTTCCAAATGTGTTCCTTTATTCTAGGTTTCAACGCGTACGCCACTTTCATTTCGTCCCAGGTACAATACCATAGTATCGTGTCTACTAAATCTAAAATTTTATAGCCACGACCCTTTGATACTGTACTAGTTCCGTATCAAAGTACCGTACCTGTTAAAAGTTCTACAAAGTTTTTAACAGGTATTTTATATGTTTTAACGGCTTAGATTCTACCTGACACTTTTGATCAACGACCTATAATTAGTCAAACAAGTCAGAAAAAGTGGATGATATTTGCTATGGTACACGTGTCTCAACGGATAGACTTTCAACGATCTAGAGTTATCATCAAAAGTTCTAATCAATAGCTGACATTCAATGAGACCCACTATAAAGATGCTCTAAATTAAACCCATTTCTTTCGCAGCAACCTCCACCAACATCCCTGCTTCTTCACAAATAACCCCTTTGAAATGGATTTGACATTAACCAAGTTCTCAATGGATGCCTTCCTGACTGTCCTCCACCACCGAGGAAGTATCACCGTGAAGGAAAATTGTGTTTGGTTTTAATGTCCCAATATTGTCTTCTGTAGGATGAAAAAGGACTTCACATTCTCATAATTAAAGGAAAAATCGAAGAGGAATATTTAAGAGGGTCATTTTCCTAGACAGATAACTACTATTGTTTATCGCAAGCCCACTAATGGAGATGAGGCCGAATTTTTTCTTCAACGATGGATATTCAAAGCGACAACGACATACGCTCCATGAAGAAAACACATTCCCAATTTTTAAGAGCCAGTCTGTTGGAGCTGTATGTCAATACCATAGGACTCCAGACAAGATCATTTTCTTTTTGGGACAAAGACTTTAAAATAATTGTCCTTGTAATAGGTTGTTTGTTAATTTTATACTATTGTTATGTTTGTTCTATGATATACGATTATGCTTTTAATGAATAAATTCTAGTAGACAAAAGCACCCATAATCCGGTACGTTCGTCCGTCTTCTTTTTGAAGACGAAAGCAGTTGGCCTTGGCCCCATACAGGGTTGTGGCTGGGGTTGTGTCTGAGAATGACCACCTCCATTCTTTACCATACCTAAATGAGCCAAGAAACCAAGTTAGAGCCCAAAAATTACTTAAACAACAACATTTCCAACAGATAAAATTAACACTGGTACGACATTATATAGTATCCTATAGATTCGAAAATATAAAGTTGTTCTTGTTTTTAAAAAAAATTGAAAAGCAAGGTATGGTATCATAGTGCAGTATGAGACCTGTGTGTTTCAATTTTTTTTACACCGTTCGAAGAGTACTTAGAGGTTTGGAGTGAGATAAGAGTGGGTGGGAGAGAGAGAGAGAGAGAGAGAGAGAGCTACAATGGGGTGTGAGAGAGGTAGATGGATACGTGAAAGAGGTGAAAGAGAGGGAATGAGTGGGAGGGGTGTGAAGAAAGAGTAAGAGGGGGAGTGTCAGAGGAAGAGGTGTAGCGACCTAAAAATCCGGGAGAGGATTCCTAGAAGGTTCAAAATGAAGCCGCCACCAAAGTTTAGTTTAAGGGCAAACATTGGAAAATCTCTTTGAAATGGATAAGGGTCCTTGAGACCAGATTAGGGCTCGGGAGTCGGTTATGCGTGGGGAAGGTATTAGCACCCCACGACATCCTTCCCAAAGAAGGTTGTCTTCTAATTAGTTGTATTTAACGTTTTATTTTACCCTTTTTATTTTGAGAAAGAAATTAAGAGAGATAGACTTGATATTTTTGAGTTTTTGAGTTTATTTAGAAAAGGACTGAAAAAGATTTTTTATTAGTGCACTTGACAGAGGTAGGCCGCCCTCTGCTCCTACGTATCTTTGGGTAGAGAATCAAAGGCTACGTAGTTCTTGGTAGAAAATATTTGTTTGTTTAGTGTTTTTTAATTAGGGATTTTAGGACTCTTGAGTGATCAGTGCAATTGTCCTAAAAAGCTGACTAACCCGACCGTACGGTCGACTTAATCTCCTATTTTTTGAAAAAATGGTTTTGATTTATTTGGGAGAAAGAGGTGTGTTTGTACATTTTAAAATTTTAAAATTGTTTATTTCAAATAAAGATTTTAGGACCTGATCCGTCGCGGTTCATTAGGGGTCCTAAAAATTGACTAACCCGACCGTACGGTCGACCTAGCCCCTATTTGAAATTATTTATTTATTTATTTTTGGGTTTTGTAAAGGAAATTGTTTTTGTTTTATTGTTGTAATAGAAAAAATTGAAGAAAATGAGTTTTAAAATAAAAAAGAGGCGCAGAGGCTGTATCGTGTAATTGTAGGGGTGCAGTTAGTAGTCAGAGCTAAAAAACAAAAAAAGAAACCTGAAGCCCATAGGCCCATCAGCGTATATAGATCTGTTTTTAACCTAAAAATCCAAATTTCCAGCCCCCAAAATTATAGAGAAACAACTCTCTTTTGAAAACGCTCTAGAGAAACCCTAGTTGGCCGCCGCCGCCAGAGGGGGGGCTCCCTCCTCCGCCGCTGGAGCTCCCCCTCCTCTCCCCTTCGTTTATCGTCTCTTCTCTGTTTTCCTACATGAATAAGTTGCGTTTTTTCGCTGTAGTTCCTAGCTTGTCTAGGTGGAGTTCGCTCAACCAAGAGCGCTGCCATCCCCCTCCGTTCCTCCACCCTTCCTTTCCATCTCCGACCACCATGCTCTCCACCCCCTTCGTTCCTCTTCGGTTATTGCACTTCACCCTTCCTTCTGTTGCACTTCTCAGATTCACAGATGCAGGGTCTGTTAGTGCTGGTCTCCCACAGTTCCTTTGCTGCAACTTCAACCAGCCACTGCCTTCCTCTGGGTCTCACGGTTTCAGCTTCTTCTTTGGTGGTTAAGTGAGATCTGGTTGCTCTGAATGTGCTCTGCATTTTATTTGGTTCTACAGGTTCTCTGTTTTGTCCCCGGGGCCAGTTGACCTTCAAATACGAGGAGTTTCTGGACTTTCCGCTTCTCCTCCTACACCAACTTCGTGGGATTCAGTGCAGACTCTCTGTGGAGCCTATGGTTTGAATTTCTGGCGGAGCGTGTTCTGTTGTTGCAATTTATTGCTGGCTGTGGGTGCTCTAGCATGTGTTGAAGACGGTCTACGATTTTGCTCTGTGGATCTGATTGTTGTCTACATTAGGTTGTGTTAGGTTACGTTTGATTTTCGTTTTTAGTAGATTAATTAGGATCTTTAAGTGTTCAGGTGCTGCTCTGAGGATTATTGTTCATTTTTAGGAGTGTTAGCATATACCTGATTAGATTGTAGTCCTGTGTTGGACTTGTTCGATGCTATGTTTGTAAGCTTGTTGTTCACATGCCGTGTGTAATGTTTCTGTGGCTTTGCCCGATATCAATGAAATATTGCATTATTGACCAAAAAAAAAAAACCTAAAAATCCATTCTCAACTCATCTCAATTCAATCTCCTCTTCAAACGGCGCATAGAGAGAGAGAGAGAAGGAAGGCCAAGTATTCTGCCGGAGATCTCGCCGTAGATCTCGTGATTGTGAGAGAGAGATGTTCGCGAGAGGGAGAGAAAGAGAGAGAGAGATCGCGGAGATGAGAGAGAGCAGAAGGCTTGCGACGCTTCCGGCCGGTGACAGTGACAACTCCGGTGATCTGCTGCTTCTTCGACGGTGATGTTTCCGGTGAAGATGAATGGACAGTGACGGCATGGCTGTGTTCTAGCGCGAACGGAGAAGGAGAGCTCGCGGCGCTGCAGCGTTTTGCAGTCTCCGGCGAACCTGAGGGCACGACCACCGTCGACGGTGACCGGAGGTGAGTCCTATTATACATTTTTTGCCTTTCTCTGTCCTAATTCCTCTTTCTTCTATCCTACTTCTTCTAATATTCTGATTAATGATTTTGGTTAATTTTTACTTAAAAACCTAATTCCCAAATTCCCAAATTGATTTTCCTTAAAAGCCTAATTCCAATTTTGTATCACAGAACTTGTTTTTAAACTATAACTAATTCTAATTTTCATATCTGATTGTTAATTTGAAACCATAAATTTGAAATCTATTTTGAACCACTAATCTGAAACCCCCTTTCTTTTAATTTTGAAAATTGACTTTTAGAACCCTAATTCCTAATTGATTTTAACGAATTACTAATTATTTACAGCACTAATATTTCTAAGAGAAGCGAATATAAGCTGAGTCTGATTATATTTAGTTTATATACAGTTTGTCACCAATTTCAGATTAACAATACACTATTCTTCGTAAAAAAAAAACCTATTATGTACAAAACTAAAGAAAACGAGTTTGCTATTACTTACTTCTTTTCCAGCTTCTGATCTTCTTTTCTATTTACACGTGACTGCTCCTGTAACCACTGCAACACTGGTTCTTTTCTGCTACTTCTGTATTGCTTGACCACGCTGTTCTCTTTTGATTCAGAAACTCTGGTGCTTTGCGGTTAGGGTTTCGGTGTGAAATCCTAATCCCTTTTTTCTCTAAAATTTGTGTGAATTTCTGTCTGCGTGAATTTCTGTGTGTCTCCCCCTCCTCTGTGAATTGGACTTCTATTTATAGTTGAAAAAACTAAGTTTCTTAACCTGATTTTCCTTCCTTTTTTAGGTTTTCGGGCATGGATGGAGCCTTGGAGGGCAAGTTGAAGCCCATGGATCAGCTTAGGCAGCAAGGCACAAAGCTGCTGACCAACTTTTATCTTTTTCGGAAATTTTCATTTTTCTATTTTTTTTATTTTTGGACATTTTTTGACTTTTTTGGATAATGTAATATTATTTTATTTTTATTTTTAGAACTGATATATATTTTTTATTTTGGCTGAAGGAAACAAAAGGGAAATTGGGCCATTACTGAATATCAGGCCCAATGAAGGATCACACTAAAAAGAGGCCTAGTTAAAATGACATAAGCCCCACTTTTCACAATTTACTAAACGAGGCCCAATTAAAACAAGCGTAGGCCTAAATAAAGATTATAGGCCCATTAAAATTTAAAAACCAAAATTGTAGTGTATTAAAACCAGTAAAAAGAAAAAGCGGACAAAATTGGTGTATGACAAGGGGTTTTTGGGAGGGGTAGTTTTTTAAAAATTGGGAGTGTGCAGTGAGGGGAGTGTAATAAGTTTGGACCCTAAGTAATAGCTCTAGGAAAAACCCTTATCCTTCTAATATGCAATGTCAAGCAATTCCTCCTTCTCGGTTCGAAAAGTGCATTCCATGCGAGCGTTGCTGGATATGGTTGTTTTTGTTACCGTGTCATTGATATGCAGTATCCACCGATTTTGCCAATTTCTAATCTACGTTGGGGTACCTAACTGACCACGAGTATCCGACTTTGCTGGCCTGTGTGATTCTCCTTTCCCAACAGAGTTTTTGCCACACTCAGGATTCAAACTCGAGACTTTGAGGTGAGATCTGAACTCAGTTCCCGCTCGTACCATCCCATATTGGTAGTTATCCTTATGGTTTGATATTGCATTTGTTGTAGTTTGATTTTTTATTTATTTCTTTTAACAATGTTCTTTTATACAAGTTTATCACTGATTATATATTTCAAGTTTTTGTTTCTTAAGTGTGCGCTTATTAGAATTGCAGGAAAACACCCCATAACTCCAACTATAATATCAAAATTTTGGACTTGCTTGATAACTAAAATAGATATGTGGCACAACTAATACTACAAGTATTACAGAATGAGAACACCAAATCCAACATATCCACCCAACTTTGACCTTAAGCCACCATGTTGACAAACTCCATTTTTACTAGATTGTGTTTCCATTTATAGCATTAATTATTCTTACTATTTCAACTGAAATTTGGCCTCTAGGATTAGTATAAATAAGGCCAAACCCTCCATGTATTATCATCAAGTATTGAAGTAAAATTGAGTGTATCTCTTTGAGAGATTTGAGAGTGGATTCTCTCTAGGCTTCTGAGCCATTTTGGTATCAGTAGTAAGGTTCTAAATTCGGAGTTGAGTTTGAGTGAGAGAATCAACGGAAAGTTTGAGTTTTCTTGGGGTGTTTTAGTCCTAGAAGCTTCCACCTTCGAAACTCCACTTTGCGGTAATTTTTTCGCGGACGAACGCCGCCATTGCGTTCCGAACGCCCAAAAACCTTGGACTGGAGGTTTTCGTCCTAAACAGAGTAGCCACACGCCGCCACGAGCTTCGCCGGAGAACCACTCGCCGCCACGCGCCGTCGCCGTAATCTGAAGGTTGAAGACGACCACGTCATCAGCCAGGTCATCATTACTTCCAGAAATTACAAAATCACCCCAGTATTTTCTGAAATCCCATATTTGGCCCACAACTTTCTGAAACTACATATTTGTCCCCATACGTCTGGTAATTACAGAAAAACCCCAAACTTTCTGCAAATTACGGTTTTGTCCCTAAATTTTCAAAAGTTACAAAATTGCCCTCGATCTCAAATTTTTGGCACAAAACCTTTTATTTAAGTACCAATATCAGAGAAGATTCCTAGCATGCTCTGTGGTTGCAGTGTAATCTGATCTTCCACATCAGAAAAGAATTATTCTTGTTGCTGGAAAATAATTGTGGTACTGTGAATGTACATGTCTAGGAAAAATTCTGGCTAGGAAAGACTTGGTATTTAAGTGCGTCCATTAGTGACCCACCTCTCTTTCCTGGGAATTTCCCTGGTGTATAATTTTACGGTCAACAATAATTATTCTAGTAATATGGTACTCATTACCATTTCATTTTTTTATAAAAAAATGCCTCCAAGAAGACAGAACGATCAAACTCTACGAGATATTCAAATGGAAGAAATGAGATGACAAATCCAGCAGCTACAAGAAACTGTGAATGCACAACAAGCACTATTGGAAGCCCAACAAATCAAATCAGACAACGATGAATCTGATGGTGATTCATCCTCATTTAGAAGTCACCGTCCGCAGAGACAACAATTCAAACATGATGATATCAAGGTAGATATTCTTGACTTTGAAGGAAAACTTCAACCTGAAGAGTTTGAAGATTGGATACAAACTGTTGAGAGAATATTTGAGTACAAAGAAATTGCAGAGGAGAAAAAGGTAAAGATCATTGCTGTGAAGTTAAAGAAGCATGCTTCCATTTGGTGGGAGAACCTTAAAAAGAAGCGAGCACGTGAAGGAAAAAGCAAGATCAAGACGTGGGAGAAAATGCGTCGAGAATTGACCAGGAAATTCTTGCCTTCTCATTATTTTCAAGATAACTTTATTCAACTACAAAATCTTTGTCAGAAGAATTTGTCGGTAGAAGAATACACAAGAGAATTTGAGAAGTTGATGATGAAGTGTAACATCCACAAAAGGGAGGAGCAGACAATAGCTCGTTACCTAGGGGGTTTAAACACTAATATTGATCATCCTGTTTAGCTCCAACAATACTGGTCATTGGATGAAGTAATTCATCTAGCCATTCGCGTGGAGAAAAATTTACCCAAAAGGCCCAGTTATAGAGATTTTTCATCCACAGAAAATTCTCCCCATACTCTTGAAACACCACCAGAACAACCAAGTTCCTCCAATAAACCTTCCCCTAAGTCCTCAAAAGAAAACCAACCAAAGGCAACAAAATGCTACAAATGTCAAGGTTTTGGACTTATAGCCTCAAACTGTCCAACTTGAAGAACGATCACCGTCATCAAAGGAGAAGCCTATGAAACACTCGAGGAAGAAGAAACTCAAGAAGAGCCTGAAAAAGTTCAAGAGCGCCATTGTATGATGAAGAGCTCACCGTTGCTGATCGAGGTGAATCTTTAGTGATTAGGCGAAGCCTATACACGATGTCAGCAAAGGAAGAACCTTGGTTAAGACACAATAGTTTCCACACTCGATGCACCACCAGAGGAAAGGTTTGTGATGTTATCATTGATAGTGGAAGTTGTGAAAATGTGGTGTCTAACTACATGGTGGAGAAACTTGAGTTGCCAACTCAAAATCATCCACATGCATACAAATTGCAGTGGCTTAACAAAGGTAGTGATGTGAAAGTTACTAAGTGTTGTCTAGTGACCTTCTCCATTGGCCCAAAATATCAAGATCAAGTTTGGTGTGATGTCGTTCCAATGGATGCATGTCATCTCCTCCTTGGAAGACCATGGCAATACGATCGTCGTGCTTTATATGATGGTTATGCCAATACCTACTCCTTTGTTAAACATGGAGTGAAAGTCATGTTAACTACATTACCACCGAGTGAGTTTGATAAAAGAAAGAAAGAAAGAACCCAACCCATTGGTGTCTTTATTCACAAAGGCTCGGTTGAAGGAACCTGTGGAAGAACATATTATCGACTTTCCTGAAGCAGTTGTTCCCAATCGACCAACTTATAAATCTAATAGTGACTGTTTCGGACTGGGCCAAGAGCCCCATCCCGGATTGGGCTTTCCCTGGCCCAACTAACTGGTGCTTCCCCTCAAGCGCCCAAGCAGATCCAACGGTCTAAAAGCATCTGACAGATCCAGTGGACACGGGGCATCCGCCTCGTCTATAAATGCGGCACGAGGCCTATGGACCAGGTACGCGCATTCTATTCCAGCCATTTTCTTACTGTTTCTCCTGCAAGTGCTGACTTAAGCATCAGAGTCCCTGCAGGTACCCCACCCCGGGGCGTGAAGAATCCACCTCGAAGAATCCACCTCGAAGAATCCACCTCGGAGAGGCAAGGTCGGACATCGAAGGCTCAAAGGACTGACACTCTCTCACCTCGGTTCATTCACCTGACCCAGGTACGAACATTGGCGACTTCACTGGGGAAGTAGGCAAACTTTGTTCTTTCCCCCTGTTATCTCAGCATATCTTTTTCCGAAATGCCACCCCGTGGACGACCTCCGACTCGTTCCCTCTCCCGAGCCAAGAGCGCCAACGCAGGACCCTCGGCTCCAGTTTTCACTCCTGAAGGACATGTCCAAACTTTCTTGAAGGGCCCGCCGAGCCGACCCAAACACAGCCACATGGACCGGGCCCGGTTCCTGCCGCGCTTCCCGCTCAGCTTCAGGTCGTGAGCCAACTCCTTGATGTCCTGGAGCGCAGAAGCCAGGGAGTCATGTAGTAGGAGATGGTCGCGATCGCCCACTTGACGACACAGCAGAACCCTCAGGGGCTTCCTTGCTCTCCAACTCTAACAATAGTCTCAAGAAGGCAGCCACAACCACTTCAGGATCCAACTCAGCCGAGTCCAACCACCGAGCCAGAGCCTCGTCGGAAGCACCGGGGGAAACCTTCAGGCCCTCCTTCTCCTCCGGGAACCACCTCCTCCTCCTCAGACCCGTCATCCTCCAACTCCTCTTCTTCCTCCCGAGAGTCCACTTGTTTTAATGCATCATGAGGAAAGCTCAAGCCTACATAGACTATGAGGAAGCCGAGGCCGTAACGGCGACAGAAGTCGAGTCGCCCAAGGCCAAGGCAAAGGAAGGAAGGGAGAAGAAGAAAGATAGCTCGAAAGAATACCAGGGAAGACACTCAGAGGACACCGACCTCACGGTTACCCGGGAGAAAATACTAAAGCAGTGTGCTAACACCGAGTTCCGGGACGTCCGGTGGCCTGCCCCCATCCCTCAAAGGAGTCACACCAATAAGGCTGCCTACTGCCGATACCACCACAGCAATGGCCATGACACCGAGCAGTGCAGAACCCTGAAGGACGACATTGAAGACTTAATAAGGAAAGGAAAATTGAAGCAATATGTGAAAGGTGATGAAAAGAAGAGAGACCGGTCTCCGAGGAAGACTGTCAATGAGGTGTCGGCATTCCTCTCCGGGAGAAGTGGGGAGGATTCCCCAAAAACGCGCAAGCCAAGGCAAACACCAACAACCATGGTCATTACAGGGGTCTTCTCGATGGAAGTCTGTCTCACAAAGCATTCGATCAAGCGCCATTGGCAGGAGGTTTTTGCTGTCGGCGCCATACTGACTCTCGAGCGAGCAGGAAGCTGCCGCCCCCCGCTCTCTTTCTCCGACTCGGATCTCTTTCAAGGAAAAGCAAATGATGAGATTCCCCAAATCATCTCCGCCGTCATGGCTGGAGTGGATGTGAGAAGGATACTGGTGGATCAGGGGAGCTCAGTTGACATTCTTTTTAAAGAACTCTTGCCAAAGCTGAAGATCGCCGAGGCCGACTTATCCAAGCATGATGGGACGGATCTCGTCGGGTTTAACGGCTCCCGGACAACGCCCATGGGCTACATCCGGCTGCAAGTCACCTACAACGATGAAAAACCTCCAAGAAAGTCGACACCAATTTCTTAGTACTGTCGTGCCCGTCCCCTTACCATGGCATCATCGACCGGCCAACGCTTGGGAGGCTCGGGGCGGTGGCCTCAACTGTTCACCTCAAGATGAGGTTTTATTCTGACTCAGATGAGGTGGTCACCGTCCCAGCCGACTTGGACGCAGCCAGGCGGTGCCAGTATCTCTGTTTGAAGGCAGAGCGAGTGGCCGAAAGGCAAGCTCTTGCCCTCACGATCGCCCAGTAAGGGTTCGACAAACGACATCACTTGAAAAAGAGAAAAATGTAAAAACAGCAGAAAAGTGTATTTTTTATCTCGGAAAATGCAAAGAAAATTGGCAGGACAAACTGTGATCTCTTGTAGTATTTTGATTACACTAACTTGCAGGCTCATCCGCGCACTCAATAGACGCATGACGAGCACAGACTGTCCTTCTTCCCGAGTCCGACCCGAGCTGGCCACTCAACGGATGAGGGTAAGAGGCGCTCCAAGGCCCACAGCAGTTCAGGTCATCCGAGACCCTTACCTCGCACCTTGCTAGCCGGCCTTCCCTAGGGCGTTAGAAGCTTCGCACTTCCGTCCGAGGTCGAAGGAACAAACCCATCCCTGATGTCCAAAGCTACGCACTTCCATTAGGGACACCCATGCCTTCCCTCGGGCGTCAGAAGCTTCGCACTTCCGTCCGAGGCCGAAGGAGCAGTTCCCTCGTGTCTGCACACCCGTCCCTGGTGTCCGAAGCTACGCACTTCCACCAGGGACAGCAAGACCTTCCCTCGGGCATCAGAAGCTTCACACTTCCGTCCGAGGCAGAAGGGTCCCTAGGTGTCCGAACTGTGAGTTCCATCAGGGGCAAAAGACCCGTGGTGTCCGAACTGTGAGTTCCATCATGGGAACATCAACTTGGGTGTCCGAACTCTGAGTTCCACCCAAGCCCTCGGAGTTCCCTTGGTGTCTGAACTTTGAGTTCCACCAGGAACATCCGAGCCCGCACTGGCATCTGCGCTCGGTAAGTCACTCTGCCTCACTCGGTTTTAAATATGAAAAGCAGTGCATGAATTAAAGCTTAACTAAATTCATCAATAAAATGCATTCATAACTTAATAATGTACATGGTGGGGTCCGAGCCCAATTACAAAAAAAAAAAAACTAGCAACAGCCTAGCACTATTGACCCTCCTCGGAAGGGGGATGCAAGACCTCGGGCGCCCCATTTACCCTTGGCCGAAGAACTTTCCCTCCCTGCAGTATGTTCCCCAAACACAATAGCTCAGGATCCTGGTCGGGCTCCAAAGCCAGAGCGAGCTCCCGGGCATGGTTGAAGCCGGCTAGTCTTGAGTTGCCGACCTTTCCTTCCTCGGCTTTCACCTCAGACTCCAGCTGCAGCACTCTCCGCCTAAGGAAAACCGCCTCAGCTTCGGCCTTAGACTCTGCTATCTTGGCCTCAGCAAGCGCTACCACAGCCGGGGGAAAGCCCTCAACGTCCAAGGCCCCCACCTCTACCTCAGCCTGGGCAGAAGCGAGGTCGGCCTCCACGCTGGCTAGAGAATCGATGATTCCTCGGAACAAGCGGATCTCTTCCAAGAAATCCGGGACCAGAACCTTGTTGATACACTCAAGCTTGTCTTGGCGATCAATAAGGTCGGCCTCCAGATCTGAGTTCGTGGCTTCTGCCTTGCGGAGTTTCTTCCTTAGCAGCTCTAGCTCAGGGTTATCCCAAGCGGCCTCAGCTATTTGCTCAGTGCAGCGGCAGACCCGCATGATTGCAGCAAAATCTTCGCTGGAGGGAATGCTTATCCCAAGCTGCTCCAACCACGCCGAGCCCTCAACAACCCTTTCACGTTGGCTTCCACTGTTTCCTTCTTCCGCCTGAGGAGTCCGTCTCTTTTGTTTTTGCAGCATTTTTCTCTTCGCTTTCTCCTCGGCCTTCTTGGCCCTCTCGGCAACAGAAGAATCTGCCCGGGGGTTGTAGGCGTACCACTCATCTGTAAAAGATGAATAACTTAGCAGAAATAATCGGAAAGAAAGAAACGAAATAAGCAAGGGAAGGGGATTGAAGCTTACCTAGGAGGGCTTGCAAAGCCTCAGGAGACTCGACACCCTTCCTAATGATTCATCACAATAAAACTTCTTCTTTCCATCCTTCAGCCGCCGACCCCAAGCTTCCAGCCGGTTGAAGGTCTCATTCTCTTCCCCGACCAGTTTCTTGGGGGTGAGGTTGAAGTTCTTGTACCCGTAGTCATCGTGCTCTCGAAACCAAGACGTGGGGCAGTCCATCTTGGCAAGCCCTGCTCTCCTCGCCGATGGAATGGCTCGGACGAGGCAGAAGTGGGATTTGAAACCCTTGTTGGAGTCGGTCGCCGCCTTAAAATAAGCCCGACCGATTTGGTCGTGGATGTACACGAACCGGGTCTTCCAGGGCTCCTCCTTGAAGGGCTTGTACACTTCAAACTGGACCATAAAGATCCTCTCGGAGGCATGCCTCCCCAAGTAGTTCATCACGGCTTCAAAGCCTTTCAGAAAACCCCAGCCAGTAGGGCTCAACTGGGTTGGTGCAATCTTCAAGTATCGGAGGACCGACTGTTGAAAAGCCGAGAGGGGGATGTGCACCTGATACCTCTCGAAGAGGGAGGCATAGAAGAAAAAGCTCTCATGCTCCTCAGGAATGTAGGTACAAACAGGCATCTCGTTCCACGATTCCAGGTGCCAGGCCTCCTGGTCATCCACGTACTTGTTCAGGAATGCGACCTTCACGGCATCGTCCCGAGAGAGGGTGGTGGCGATCTCACTTTGAACCCAAGTGTAGTCATCGGGCTGATAGGAGACCGGGCGCAATCTCGGCCAGGAACCATCCCTGCTGGTTCTCCCCCGCATTCGAACCATTTGATTGAGACATCTTCGCAGAATTGACTTCGAACACTATGAACGGCTGCCGGAGTTGACCTCGCACAAATTGAGAATGACCTCGCCCTTGTTTACTGGTGGTGATTGTTTGTGCGTGTTCTAGTCGCAATATCAGTGCAAGTATACACGTCGTACAAGTAATAAAGTGGATAAAAGTAAGAGATCGTTCCCACGAGGATTGGTTAACTTTCAAAGTTCAAGTCTTAAAACAATAGTGAAACAAGTAACGGCACTAAAAGTTGATGTCAATACTAAAAACATAAATAAAGTAGGTAAACAAGAAGTTGTTGTGAATATGGATGAGAATGAGTTGGATTGCTGCATGCAAGTAAATCCTTTCTAGTCAGACGTTATAACGTTTACACGTTATTACGTACAAATGTTATTTTTTATAGACGTTATAACGTTTGAACGCTGTTGCAAAAGAGCTGTGCTTTTCAGTCACAAAACGTCAGAGCTTCAAGTATTAGAGGTCCTATGTCTAGGTTCTAAGTAGGCTCACTCCTGTATTTTAAGTACCCACAGCAATGTTCTATGAACTATTATCCATTCTATGTCTAGACTTAGATAAAAATGCCTAAATGTCTTTAGTGCACCTTTTCGTTCATATAAATCTTTGAGTTCTTTTCATAGACCATGTCTGTACCTATGAATCTACCTATTTTAAGAGGCCAACCTCAAAACAAGTTTGGAAATATTATCATGCAAAGATTTAAAACATATAAGCGTCAATACTTCATAACATTAAACTAGAGGTTCATTACATGCAAAACAACAACCCAACTACAAATTGTTTAGCTCATGCTGAGCATCTTTACAGAAAGATAAGGAAGTGAAATCCAAATACCATACATAGAGAGAAGGAAACTAAACGCAGAAGATACGCCTAAGTAGCCTTCCTGCATGCACGCTGTAAAGACGTTACAACGTCTGAGCTTCACAGTGCTGGGGTGTAAATGGAAATGAAAACTAGAAAATGGGGGAAAAGTTCAGATGGAGGAGTGTAGATGAAGGGATGGAATGGTAGATGGTAGAGTATGCGTGTTCAACCAGGCTCTCGGTGTGTCTAGAGAGAGAGAGATAAGTCTTGAATATATAGCACAAGAAAGGGCCACACGTGTGCTGATGTCATCACCCCACCTAACAAGATTGCTTGCTGGTGTGCTGGTTTAATATATGCAAGTATACATAGTCACACAAGTAATACAATGATAAGAAAAAGTTGAACCCACAGGGATTATGAAAACTCTATGCTGTTTTAGAGTGTACACTTAGTGTGTCTACACTATTCACAATAGTTGGAGTTTGTACAAGTTGTATTAAAACACTATGAATAGTAAAGGAGTGAAGGAAATCAGTTTTATAAAGTAGTTGAGATGTTTTCACCAAGTAATTTACTTCTAAGTGTTTTAGTGGAGTATGTAGTGTGGAAACACTGGATGCAGGTACATCAGTTTGTGCCTGTCAGCACTTCTCTTCAGAGTTTCATTACAAGCTCTTGTGATCTTTGTTTTTTACAGTAAAGAAAGGATTGTCAATTCCTCCCTTGCCTCCTAACAATAATCCAAGTTGCTAAATAGGTTCACTCTTGCAATTTCATTATCCTAAGGACTATGCTATCCTATGTCTAGGTTTTAGCATGTATTTAACAAAGTTTCCTTGATTAAATACTTGTCCTTATCAACTCTTGAGTTCATAAATGTAGCCCATGTCTGCTGCTACAAGTTTTACCTATTCTAAAGTGATCAATTCCAGAATAAGTTGAAAGAAGTATTATGCAAGAGTTAAAGTGCTTATACTACATAAACCACAATAACATATTTAGAAGTTCATTACAAGGTTAGCACATCTCAACTTAAGGGAATTTAGCTCATGTTACTCATGTTAATAAGCATAGAATATGCAAAGAACATAAGTAAATGAATAATAACACAAAAGAACTTAAAAGAGTAGAGATTACTTGAATAGAAGATCTTTTGCATTAAGTTCCCAAGTTGAAGTACAATAAAGATTTCTTACACGAATTTCTTCAAAGTAGAAGTGAAGGGAATGGTTGTCAAGCACTTCCTCACCTTCCTCTCTTCAGAAACTTGAAATAAAAATAAACTAAAACTAAACTAAGTGATCCTTTCAGAAAACAAATGCAGAATTACAAATGAAAGGTGAAGGATGAGTTGCTTGTGAAGATATGGCTTCTATTTATAGGCATGGGAGCTTTCCTCCCTTGGAGGGTTTCCTTTGGCGCGTATGATCAATTGAGGGGACCAACTATGGATGAAATCAGACAACTAATGAAGCAAGTAGCTCAGTTGTGGTCGCTTGCATGTAGACATCAAGGGAGGTCCAATGGAAAAGTGCCACATGGCTTTGAGTGAGTAAGCTTCTCAATTGGTCTTAAATAGTAGGCGCCGAATTCTGCAAGTGGATCTGCTCTAGATGACTAGGCATGACGTCACAAATCAAGTGTGGAAGCATCAAAATGGTCCTTGGATGTTTTGGTACAAACTGCTAGATTCTGCAGGTGTTGGTAGTGTTTCCACTCCTAGTGTTTCCACTCCTGGTGTTTGGTAGTGTTTCCACTCCTGCAGTAGCTGCACTGAACAAAAACATCAAACCTAACAAGATTTGTGCATTTTGCCTAGATTATTGCCTTTATCCTTTTGGAACTCTTAAATGTTGTTCTTTGATAAATAAACTATAAATATACAGTAATGTTCTTGAAAACAAGCAATAACTCAAGCTTAATTGTATGAATAACTCTATATAAAATAGAGTTATCACACCCCCAAACTTAAATTGTTGCTTGTCCTCAAGCAACGACAAGAAATAAAACACAAGACCTCTATGACTATGACGACATCTCAACTCATGTTTTTCAAGAGATGTTTGAAGTGTAGCTTCATGAGTTTTCTCATTGTAAGATCTTTTTCTATACCTTTGTTTTCTTTAAAACATTCAGAGTTTATAAAAACTTATTTATGTAAGTGTGTGGCCCATTGAGTTTCTAATTGGTTCCATAACTAAACAAAGAGTTTTTCTTTAGCTTTTTGAAAAAGATAGAACTCTTTTGGTCACTTTTAGAGATTTTTCAAAATATAGCCGAGACTAACAATTTTCTCAAGTATTTGGGGGACTCTTAAGCACAACAAAGGGCTTTTTGCTGTTTCATCTTGATGAGCCAATACTTTATTTCTATTCTTGGTGTTTGATTTTTTTTGTTGATGTAATGCAGTGAGTGCAAACATCATTTTTTTGGGTTTTGGTACACTTTATTTTGAGTGTAGGTGGTGTTTGAACACTTTGATGTAGAAACACCTTGGAACTCTTTGAGTATTTTTGGTAGCTAACACTGCCCTCCTCACTGGCCTCCACATGCATTCTTTTCTTTGGTTTTGATTTCTTTCTTTGAACTTTGTTCAAACAATTTGCACTTAAGGGACAGACTCAGTTTATATGACTGAGGCAAGTGTAGCAATTTTGGAATATTTTTGGTGTTTTTAGATATTGGTGGTATGTACTCTTCAAGTTGTCACACTTTGGCCTTTGTATTCATGGAATTTCCCCCCAAACTTAAGTCTTTATGCTCTTCTAAATTTTTAATAAAAATCTAATTTTGACCTCAAATTTCCAAAATTTCCTTGGGTTTAGATAGCTCTTGATCTAGCATGGTTCTTTTCAAAACTCAATTTTGTTGTGTCAAAGTATTTTATAAAACTGATCATTTTTTAGAAAACAAGGCTTTTCATTAAAATTTCAACTCATTGATACACTTCTTCAATTTTTTAGAAAGAGATGAATTGATCATGTTTCATAATCATTTAAGTCTAACAAACATTGATGCATTTAACTCACATGCTTAACACAATTGATCATGTTATATCATGCTTTGTTAAGTACATCTAAAACTTAAAACATACTAACACTTCATATTCACATGCTTTTTAACATATTTACTTACTTAAACACATATACACATCATACATATATTAAGCATTTAAGCATCAGACATGCTGCAAAATATAGTGCATTAACAAAACACATAGTATTCTCCACTCTCCCCCCCCCCCCCAACTTAAATGTGAGCAGTGTCCCCACTGCTCTAAGTTTAGGAACAGGGGAGTACTAATGTTTGGGAGATATAGACAAAAGTAATTAAACATAAGTTAACATATATTATTATAAACAGTTTTAAGTAGATGCAAAATAAGTTATATAAGAACAACTTTAAAGAGTAACCAGTTACTCTTTCTTCTGGAATCTTGGGCTTGCTCTCACTGCTGGGCTATGCTTGGTTCTTGTCTTCTTTGGCTTTTTAGCAGTTGCAACATCAGAAGTGGGCACACCAGGATCATCTGCAGTAGCCTCAGGCATTTCTGCCTCTTCAGTTGTAGCTTCTGCAGGAACATCTGGTGTAGCCAGTGTTTGGACTTCAGGTGCAGGCACACCAACCTGTACTGGAGTTTCCTCAGTTGTTTGCTCAATTTCCTCTGGTTGCTCTGCTACTTTCTTAGCCTCTTTACCTTCTTCATTTGTTGTTTCTTCCTCAGTTTCCACCTCCTTACCAGTAGTAGCTCCTGTACCCTGTTCACCATAGAGAGAAGACATTGTCCATGTTTTCTTTGTTGGGGTAGGCTTCATTGTTCTCCTTGTGTATCCCAACACCTGTTTCTTTTCTGCCAAGGCTTTCAGAACTGCAGATATTGTTGCTGCAGGGCTAGTTTCCATGACAGTATATTTCTTTGATGCTCCAGCACCAGATGTGGGCACATTAGCTACTCCTGTGACAATTTCTTCTTGAACCTCCTTATCAGAACCTTCTGTGGCTTCTTCCTCAGGTTCTTCATTGAGTACCTGCATTTTATCTTTCTCAAAAATAATGTTAGTAGGCTCAGGAATGGTTTCTGTGATAAGGGTGGGATCGGTTTCTTTTTCTGTTTGGGATGGGACTGGTGTAGCTTCTCTTGTGAATTGGGTTTGTTTTTCTTGTTGTGGAGTTATTTCTGGTTGTGGGGTTGGTTCTTTTTCTGGTTGTGGTGATGGTGATGATTGGTCTGTGGGTGATGGATGGTTTGGTGATAGGTGAGTGGTGGGGGATTTTTGTGGTGGTGGTGAAGGGCTAATGGAGTGTTCTGATGGTGGTGATTGTGGTTGTTGTTGATTGGTTGTTTTTGATCTGATTTCATACTTCCTCCTAGCACTTGCCTCCATAGTTGAACTGCCATTTTCTTCTTCACTTTTTTCCATAGATTCAGAGTCATCTTCATCTATGTCCTTCTCTATCTCCTTCACTGCCTTCCTTGTTTCCTCATCTTCCTCAGTATCTTCTTCATCACTTTGTATTACTTCTACTCTTGGTTTCTTCCCCTTTTTGTCCTTCTGACTTCCTCTCTTCCTTTTGGCTTCCTTCTTCTTCTCAACAGCTATTTCTTCCTCCTCTACTTCATCAATCACCCAGTTAGGGAAGACTTGTGCTTCCAATTCAGCTTCAAGGTCATTCAATTTAAGTTTCAGCCATTCATGCTGTTCCCTTTGAAATTTCCAGATAGCTTGGAGTTTCTGCTCTAGGTGTCCAGACACCTCCTGCTCTGTATTACCTCTGATTCTCACTGATCTCAGTCTTTCCTTAATTTCAGCAGACAGACCACTTGGGGGAGTTTTTCTATAGACTTTTTCTACTTCAGTAGCAATGTCCCCTTGTTTTTGACACAACTCAGTAATTAAGCATGGGAAATATAGGAATCCAGATTCTTTTGTTTGGCATTCCATAATTTCTCTAGTTATCAACCTCCCTATATCAACATTATCCTCACATAGGATTGAATCAATGAGAATCAACCTATCTTTGGATAATGTAGACGTGTGTGAAGTGGGGAGAATTGATGCCATAATGAACAGATGCCAATTACTAAGTTCAGGGATTAAATCACCAGTTTTAAGTTTGAATTCAGTGTTAGTGAATTTCTCCCAGTGGGATCCTTCTATTGCTACTCTATCTTTGATTTTAGTCATCTGTTTCTTTCCATAAGTTTCTAGTTTCTCCTCAAATGAATCTCTAGTGTAACTGAGATCATAGTGTTTATTTATTCTAGCAGGATCAAAGAAGACTTTCTTACCTCTAACTTTAGAGAAGAAGATAGTACCTCCTCTTGTGTTCTGAATTCCAGAGTAGAATTCTCTCACCAACTGCTCTAAGTAGTAGGCTCGGATTTGAACAAATCTCTCCCAATGTAGGTTGTTGACCGTGGAGAGGAAGGAATGATGAGCCTTTGCGAAGTTGAAACCACGTTCAGGCAGAAATTTCATGTTCCAGTAGTGCTCGCATCCTGGGATTACATCCATTGAAGCTAGTGCTTTTGATTGCCCTTTTCGTGCAGGAGTACCCACACTTGATGCTTTCCCTGTACTCTTTGATGCAGATTGCTTCTTAGCCATTAGGGTTTTTCTGAGTTTGATTTCTGAGAGGTTGGAGATGGGTGGTTGTAGGAAAGAGATGATCGGTTTCTGGGGTAGAAAATGTGAAGAGTGATTTTGTGAGATTATGAACGGTTTAGTGAGAAGAGGGAAAAGAGTTAGTGGGATTGTTAGTTGAGGGAAAAGTAGCCGTTAGGGTATGTGGAGTGACATGCAAGGCGACACGTGGAGAGTCTATGCTTGACACGCCCTATTAATCCCTAATTAGTAATTTATCCCACGATCTTTAGATGATTTGGCAAGTGAACATTTTTCATAAGTCTTTCTGTCATTAGAGTAGGCAGTGTGTAAACACCAAATGTGGAAACATTAAGTGTGGAAACACTAAACTACTCTGTTGTCTTGTCTTTACCTACAAAACACACAAAACATTAAATTGCACAAAATACTAATATTAATTATATCGTGATGGGTTGCCTCCCTCAAGCGCTTGTTTTAAGAGTCTTACAGCCTGACTTATACCTTATCCTAAGGTTTTGCAAAATGAGTGGTGATTTTGTCTCTCTCTACATGCTCTCCATAGTACATTTTCACTCTTTGTCCATTGACTTTGAAAGTGATATCAGTGGTTGCATCATATAGATCAACTGCACCATGGGGGTAGATTTTGACTAATTTGAATGGTCCTGACCATCTTGATCTTAGTTTTCCAGGGAAAAGTTTCAACCTAGAATTGTATAACAGGACCATTCCTCCTTCTTTAAGCTCTCTCTTTTGGATTTTCTTGTCATGCCATGCTTTGGTTTTGTCTTTATAGATCTTAGAATTCTCATAAGAGAATTGTCTAAGTTCCTCTAATTCATTAAGCTCTAAAAACCTTTGCTCTCCTGCTTTTCTGAGATCAAAATTTAGCTTTTTAATGGCCCAATATGACTTGTTCTCAAGTTCAACAAGGAGATGACATGCTTTGCCAAAGACTAACCTATAGGGGGACATACCTAATGGTGTTTTATAAGCTGTTCTGTATGCCCATAATGCTTCATCTAAGTGTAATGACCAATCTTTCCTATTTGGTCCAACCATTTTCTCAACCATTCTTTTTATTTCCCTATTTGAAAGTTCAGCTTGTCCACTTGTTTGAGGGTGATAGGCAGTGGCAATCTTATGTTTTATTCCATATTTTGCAAGAAGATTTTCAATGAGTTTATTGCAAAAATGGGAGCCTTCATCATTGATGATAGCTCTTGGTGTGCCAAATCTTGAGAATATGTTTCTTTGTAAAAATTTACTCACAGATTTGGCATCATTTGTTGGGAGTGCCACAGCCTCAACCCACTTGGACACATAATCTACAGCTACTAAGATGTACTCATTGCCAAAAGAGGGTGGAAAAGGACCCATGAAATCCATACCCCAAACATCAAATAATTCTATTTCTAGAATATTAGTTCTAGGCATCTCATGTTTGTCAGATATATTACCACTTCTTTGGCATTTATCACAGGTTTTGACCATATAATAAGCATCTTTAAATAGAGTTGGCCAGAAATAACCTGATTGGAGTACCTTAGCTGCTGTTCTTTGGCTTCCAAAGTGACCTCCATATGGTGCAGCATGGCAGTGTAGCAACACTGCTTGCTGTTCTTGTTCAGGAATGCATTTTCTTATGATTTGATCTGGACACATCTTAAAGAGATAGGGGTCATCCCAATAGTATTGTTTAACTATATGGAAGAATCTCCTTTTCTGTTGATAGCTCATGTCACATGTGTTATACCCCAATTTTGTCCGTTTTCTAGTTTTAGTCGTTTATTTTTACTTAAATTGTGTTTTGAAGTCGCGTGATTACAAGAATTATCAGTATGGTGTCTCAGCTACTAATCCTAGCCAATTTCAATTACCCTGTTCAACTAAATCGAAATACCGTTGTTTTAAATTAGGCATGCACGCGAATGATCGGTTGTTTCGTGCGTTCTTCAATTTAATCTTTGTATTTGGATTTAGTCGAACCTAATTGAGACTACCAAAGTCATTTTTCTCGCGATTGGGCTTGTCGTTTCAATTCGGGCCTAAGAATGCAATTCCAAGTTAATTTTTAGCGTTTTTAGTTAACGGGCCCATTTTTCTATTTTTGGGCCTCGTTTTAGCGTATTTGTTTAGTCTGGCCCGTTCTCGTCTTTGTATTTGGCCCGACTCCTTTTTCTTGTTATTAATCTTATTTTGTTTATATAATTTATTTAAGCAATATAATATCAAAAAATGGCAAAAAAATTCTATTTATTTTTTATTTACAATTTAGTAGTGTTTAGGAGTCCAAATGTCCAAAAAAATACAAAAAAATTACATCAAAAGGCCAAAAAAAATACAAATCCGAAAATACAAATAATAATAGGCAGCAGCAGATTGTGTTTCCAGCAGCTGCTCCCCAAGCAAGCTGCTGGGCCTAGGTCGATCCGCTCCAAAACCTGAAAAATAATTCAAAGCCCGGTCAAAAGCAATTAATGCCTAAACCTAGAAATGCAGTATAAATCAGCAGTCAAACAGCAGTAGCAGGGGACGGAATTCAAGGCAGAAATAATACTGCGAAAATCACAAAAAAAGGGGTTAGAGTTTCACATTGAAACCCTAATCCACCAAACACAGTTCTGAGTTCCTAAATATAAAAGAGGGAAGGTGCAGCAGTCAGGAGGACAATTTCAGGAAGAAATTCGCATGGCAGAAAAAATATAATAACAGGGAAAAGAAAGGAGCGGTGGCGGTGGTTCTGTTTTCAGTGAGCAAAGGGAGTTTTCTTTTCAGAAGCTGGAGATTCAGGTTGGTCTCGTATATACGTATACATGTAGATATTTCTGTATGTTTAGATGAATGTTTAGTAAAAAAAGAAAATCAGAAATCAGACTAGAGAAATTAGGTTCAGATTTAGTTTTTTTTTTATTAAAAAAGAAACGAAAAACATAACAGATTAGTGTCTCAGATAAAATATTGGGATCTAAAAAATATAAATATATATTGGGGTTTTCGGTTTCAAAAAGGGGGAGGAACGAAACTTAGTTTTTAGGTTTAAACAATTTTCTGTGTTGAAAAAATAATAATAAAAAAGGACAGCAAAGGTTGAAAGCAAGTTTTTGTTGTGAGGGAAATTAATTTAAACATGATTAATTAGATTCAGTAATGAAAAAAATTCAAAAAAAATGGAAACAAGTGAATAAAGAAAAACACAGCAACAAAACCGTAAGCAGGGGTTTCATAGAAATAAAAAAAATAATAAAAAAAATAATAATAAAAATACCTGCTAGCTCCGGCCACCGTAGACGGTGGCCGTCCGCTCCTAGCCTCCTCCGGTCGTCTTCTCCGGCGACGTCACTATTAGTCCGCTGCGAAACCGAGCCAAACCGAAGCCAGCTGCCACCCTCTCCATCAGCTCCGTCACCTTCGCCGGAGACAAGCCCGCCACCGTAGCCTTCCCTTTTTCGTCGCCTGTCCTCCACCCTCAATCACGCCCTTCTCTCTCGTCGCTCTCCCTTCGTAATCCTCCTCTCTCCGTCGCGATTCTCTCTCTCACCGTAGCCAACACCGTTGAAGCTCGTTCGTTTTGGTCGAGAACACAACAAGACCACAACTCCGCCATTGCTGGCCGTGAGATGGCCGTCCAGCACAGTCCCACTGTCGCGAACCTCTTCCTCTTTCAATCCCTCTCGTTTATTCCCCCTCTCTCACTTTCTTTCTTCGTGTATCTCTCTCTCTCTCCAAAATCCTCTCATTGTCTCATTCCGCGGATCTCTCTCCCTCTCCCTGAAATTTCGGCTCATTACTCTCTCTCTCTTGACTAGGAACGGCGCTGGGGGTGTGGGAAGTGAGAATTAGGGTTTGCTCAATTTAACACTTGCCTTATATACTGATATCTTTTTTTAATTTTCTTTTTAATCAGAATTCATATTTGCACCTCTCTATTTCGTTGCCACACCCCTCCCTCACTTAAGCCCAGTTTTGCATACTGGGCCCTCAGATGCGAACTGGGTTCCTTTTTACACCTGCTATTAATTATACAGCCCCCTTTCTAATAACACCCTATTTTACCATTTCACCCCATTTTTCTCGTTTTTTTAATATAATTTTTTTCTCTTCAAGACAAAATATTTTCTCATAAATTAAAAACTTTGTTAATAGTCTTGTGAAGCCTTTGCTTGCATGATTATTAACAACGAGGTACTAGTGGTGATCACTTGGAGCCTTTGCTCAATTGATCATCATGAATATCTGAATTTTCCTAAAATTTTCACTAAATAAAAAACTTTGTTAATAGTCTTGTGAAGCCTTGGCTTGCATGATTATTAACAACGAGGTACTAGTGGTGATCACTTGGAGCCTTTGCTCAATTGATCATCATGAATGCCTAATTTTCCTAAAGATTTTCACCAAATCAAAAACTTTGTTAGTAGTCTTGCGAAGCCTTTGCTTGCATGATTATTAACAATGGAGTGCTAACGGTGGTCACTTGGAGCCTTTGCTCAATTGATCATCATGAAAGCTCAATTTTCACAAATTAAACAAGATCAAAAACAAAAAACCGTTTTCCAAACAAAGAAGAACTACGTAGCTTTGAATTCTCCATCGCACCAGGAGATACGTAGGAGCGGGTCACATCCCGTCAAGCATAACAAATAAAAATCATTTTCACAATAAGTTTTCAACAATTATTTTCAAAAGAACCTAGAACTACGTCGCCTTTGATTCTCCACCCGGAGATACGTAGGAGTAGGGCCACGCCCCTGTCAAGCGCAAAAATAAACAATTTCTAAAATTAAATAATATACAAACAGATCTCCTTCCTTTCAAAAGCAAAAGTCTTATTTTCAAAGTAGGGGATTAAATCGGTCGTACGGCCGGGTTAATCATCGTTTTAAGATAAGTGAACTGTGGTCCCTCAGAGCCCCAGCGCTCCTTTCAGCCCTCAGTGGCCCTTCAGAGCCCCAGTGCTCCTTCAGACCCCCAGTGGTCCTCCAACACAGATCACACAGTCCTAAAACCCCTACATTAAAAAACACCAACCCACAAACATTTTCTACACAGAAGAACTACGTAGCTTTGAGTTCTCCATCGCACCGGGAGATACGTAGGAGCGGGCCATGTCCCGTCAAGCGTTTTTTCTAAAAAACCATTTTTCCCCCTTTTTTCATAGTAAATAAAGATTTTCATAAAGAGCTTTTTCAATGAGAAGTAGAGAGGCAAAATTAAGTATTTTCAAATCAACACTTAAAACTACACATTTAATTAAAGGTTCCCTCTCAGTAGGGAGGACGTGTGAGGTGCTAATACCTTCCCCGCGCGTAACCGACCCCCGGACCCTCTTCTCTAGTTTCGCAAGACCACTTGCTTTCCAATAAAAGGTTTTCCTAATATTTCCCTTAATAAATATTGGTGGCGGCTTCATTGTTTTTTTTAGAAAAGTTGTAAACGAGGAAGGCTCTCCCTCGGGGACTTTTTCGGGCGCAACAGCTGGCGACTTCACTGGGGACACTAAAATACATTTTTTCAAAAGTGGGTCAAGCCTAATTAATTAAATGTGTGGTTTATATGATTGATTTGAATATCTTGCTTCTTCTTCCTTTTTCATAAGCATGTTACGTCCATGTGCATTCTTCTTCTATGTTTGTTTTTGCAATAGATAGTTACTTTTTTGCTTAGTTCTCTCATGCATTTCTTCCCCTTTCTTATCATGTCCCCTTCTTCTCTGCTCCCTTTCCTATGGTAAGCACATGCATACTTCCCCTTTTCTTATCATGTCCCCTTCTTCTTTGCTCCCTTTCTTGAGGTAAGTAGTGCATTGTTATTGGTTTATATTGGATCGATATTGAACCCTAGGATAAACAACATGCTATTTGTCTGGACTGCTCTGGATTTTCATTTGCAGGTGGGGAAGGGTAGTTATTCCTAGGTGTTGTGCCCTCGACACACACTTCACATCCTATACTTGTGAGCATTGAGTGGGGCCTAAAACCCAAGGTCTGAACAAAAACCTAGGAGAGTGGGAACGATTAGTGACTGCCATTCGTGACCTTTGTCTGTATGGCTCTCATGAAAGTTCCGCCCAAGAGTGCGCTTTGTCATGATGCCTCACACTCGGTAGCTTTCTACGATTGTGGGTGCCATCATGAGAGAGACTTTAGCTCTTGGTTGCCATTGTAAGGAAGTGATTAGAACCTACATGGGAGGATTACCCCTTTCGTCGACTTTAGACCCTAGGATTCCCACCCTTTGTAGGACACAGGGGCACGCCTTTGTTTGTTGCATTAGTTTAGGCATTCATTTTTCTTAAACTCTATTTCAAAAAATCGTAGAAAATAATATCCTTATTTTCTTACCCTCTTTTTATGTAAATGACACATCATTTCGCATCCACATCATTTCACATCCACATCATTTCACATTCACCTGGTTTCGCACCATTGCATTTGCATCTAACAAAAGTTTGAAAAAAAAAACATTCATCTTGCATTCCCTTTCATTACATAAAGATAAAACAAAAAAACAATTATCATCTGCATAGCATAAGCATTTCATTTATAATCATGCAAAAAAAAAATCCTCGTCAAGTTCATCCAAGATGAGACATTCATGCATAAGCATTATTTCAAAAAAGACACAGTAGAACTACGTAAGCTTTGATTCCTCATTACAATGGGGATACGTAGGATCGGGTCATACCCCGTCAAGCGCATTTTTCTAAAACCCTTTTTCCAATAAATCATTTGCATCTCCAAATAATTTTCAAAATCATGTTCCAAAACTAAAAAACAAAAAAAAATCATTGTGAGTATCATGCATCTCATTGCACAAAAAAAATCAAAACAAGAAAGCATCTCATTCATAATCATGAATAAAAATCATCATCAAATTTATTCCAAATGTAGCATTCATGCACCATTTCATTAACCTCATCACTTTGATTCAAATACATCATTCCTCCATACATGCATCTTTCAAAAAAGGAAGGGGTATTGACATTTCATACCTTGCCTTGCCTCTAAAAAAATAAAAAAAAATCATCATCATTTAGAGAAAAGCATCATTCTTGCATCTTTCATCATTCAAAAGAAAAGGGGGGCATTGGTATTTCGTACCTTGTCTCGCCTCTAAAAAAATAAAAAAATAAAAAAATCAAAATCAAAAATCATTTTGAAAAAAAAAAGGGGCATCATTCTTGCATCATTCGCATTGGCATTCCATATTTTGTCTTGCATTAAAAATAACAAAATTATTTAGAATAAGCCACACTCTTCGAGTGGTCATTCTCCACGCATTTGCATCATACTTGCATATCATAATTTGTTCATTCATTCATTGCATAAAATAAGAGTTGTGATGAGAAGCGAGACGTTCTTGCGAAACAATCATCCTTTTTGAAAAAGTTTATCCTTACTTGGTTGCAAACTCAAGGTGTTCCAAGGCACTCAGTTTTTCAAAAGCACTGCATCCCATCCATTCCATGACAAAAGACTGAAATAGTGTATCAAAGAAAAAACAAATTTTTAACTGATGTTAACTCTCTGTGAAGCATTCTTCTATTGAGCGTGCATGCTATGAGTACATTCTCTTGTTTGAGTCCGTTGGTTTTTCTCCCTTACCACAGTTTCCCGTCCAAGTCTAGTCCCGCCCCGTCCATCCATAAAGTGCATATTCTCCCCATCAGTGCGTATTTGACTTTTGGTTCAAGTCCTCCATGCTAGGGCAAGTCTGTGATCATTAATTCCCCTTGATTAATGTCATATTCCTTCAGTGCAAGTCTCTCAAAAAAAAAAAATAATAATAATATAATAAACAAGAAAACAAGCTCGCTAGGTTGAAAACCCGCAAAGGGCGGTGTTGCGCCCGAAAAAGTCCCCGAGGGAGAACCTTCCTCGTTCACAACTTTTCTTAGACAATGAAGCCGCCACCAATATTTATTAAGGGAAATATTAGGAAAACCTTTTATTGGAAAGCAAGTGATCTTGCGAAACTAGAGGTTAGGGTTCGGGGGTCGGTTACGCGCGGGGAAGGTATTAGCACCTCACACGTCCTCTCTACTGAGAGGGAACCTTTAATTAAATGTGTGGTTTTTATATGTTGACCTGAAAATATTTAATTTGCCTCTTTATTTCTTATTGAAAACGAATTAAAGAAACTTAACAAAATTTTTACTTTTTGACGAGAAAGGAAAAAAAGGGTTTTTAGAAAGAAGTGCTTGACAGGACATGGCCCGCTCCTACGTATCCCCCGGTGCGATGGAGAATTCAAAGCTACGTAGTTCTTGTGTGTAGAAAATGTTTGTGGGTTGGTGTTTTTTAATGTAGGGGTTTTAGGACTGTGTGATCTGTGTTGGAGGACCACTGGGGGTATGAAGGAGCACTGGGGCTCTGAAGGAGCGTTGGGGCTCTGAAGGACCACAGTTCACTTATCCTAAAACGATGATTAACCCGGCCGTACGACCGACTTAATCCCCTACTTTGAAAATAAGATTTTTGATTTTTTGAAAGAGATGTGTTTGTATTTTTTATTTAGAAATTATTTATTTTTGCGCTTGACAGGGGCGTGGCCCTGCTCCTACGTATCTCCGGGTGGAGAATCAAAGGCGACGTAGTTCTAGGTTCTTCTGAAAATAATTGTTGAAAACTTATTGTGAAAATGATTTTTATTTATTATGCTTGACGGGATGTGACCCGCTCCTACGTATCTCCTGGTGCGATGGAGAATTCAAAGCTACGTAGTTCTTCTTTGTCCTAAGAAAGGTTTTTTTTGTTTTTTATCTTGTTTAATTTTGAAAATCAAGCTTTCATGATGATCAATTGAGCAAGGGCTCCAAGTGATCACCACTAGCACTTCATTGTTAATAATCATGCAAGCAAAGGCTTCGCAAGACTCCTAACAAAGTTTTTGATTTAATGAAAATTTTAGGAAAATTAGGCATTCATGATGATCAATTGAGCAAAGGCTCCAAGTGACCACCACTAGTACCTCGTTGTTAATAATCGTGCAAGCAAAGGCTTCACAAGACTATTAACAAAGTTTTTGGTTTATGAGAAATTATTTTGTCTTGAAGAGAATTAAATTAAAAAAAACGAGAAAGGGGGTGAAATGGTAAAGTAGGGTGTTATTAGCTGTGGGGAGTTGTATCATTAAAACTGGGGTGCTAGAAGCAGAGCCCAATTTCAGTATTGAGGCCCAATATGCGAACCATGGGCTATCAAGGGGAGGGGGTGTGCGAATAAATTGGCTAGGTGTTATTAGTATCCTGATGATAAAAAAAAATAGAAATAAAATAAAATAAATAAAACCCTAACTATATAAAGCTAAACCTAAAAATTTAACCCAATTCTCAAACTCTCTCTCCCTCAGCGCGCCGCATTCCAAATCCTTCCAACCCTAATTTCATTTCAGCCTTCCCCCTTTCCTTTCCATGGCTGCGCCGCAGCTCCATTTTAAGAGAGAGAGAGAGAGGTTTGCGAAAGTGGGACTGTGCTGGACGGCCATCAGCGACGGCGGAGTTGTGGTGTTGTTGTGTTCTCGACCAAAACGAACGAGCTTCAACGGTGTTGGCTACGGTGAGAGAGAGAATCGCGACGGAGAGAGGAGGATTACGAAGGGAGAGCGACGAGAGAGAAGGGCGTGATTGAAGGGGAAGCTCCCGCCGATTCTCGCGACGGTAGAGATGGAAGCAGCATCGCGACGGCGACTTGCTGCTCGTGGCGGTCTTCGCCGTGAAAGCTGCGACGACGGTGCTGGCGGTGGTGCGCAATGGCGACGGCGACTGTAACAGACGGAACGCAAACAACACGGGGACGACGGCGACGGCTACGGCTACGGCTACGGGTGGTTCACGGCCGACTTGGGCGTACGATCCGACCACCTTCTACAGTTGCCGGAGGTGAGTTCTAATTTTTTTATTTTTTATTTTTTGCTTTTCTCTTCTTCTCCTCTTATTTCTTTTACTGATTCTGAAGAAAAATCTTTACTATGCCTATTGCCTATTTTTTTTAAAAAAAACCTAATCCTCTAAAACTAATATTTCTAACTAAAAACTGTTAGGTACTGATTTCATTTTTAGAACCAATAAATTATAACCCTAAATTTTTTATATTCTGTTCATGATTTCTCTTTAAAAAACTAATCTATTTACAACATAAACTGAAAATAAACAAAAATAAACTCTAATTTGTACATATCTCATATGAACTGAAATTCGGTTTTTAGTTCATCCATATATATTTTGGATTTCAGATTACTAGTTCATATTGCAATTAATATTATTTACAAGACAGCCTATTATGAACTAAATTAGACAGAAGACCAACCTCAATTCCAGCTTCTGTAAAACCTCTTATATGCTCCGCTATTGATGTTACTGCTATTGCTCCTTTCCTGTGTTTGACACGGCTACTGTTATTTACATTCTTGCTTGACTGCTGCTGCTTCTCAAACAGTTGCTGCTTCTGTTTTAGGACTTTGTGATTAGGGTTCCAGTATGGAGCCCTAACTTATTTTCGCTCTGATTTTCCCTGAATTTCGTCTCTGATTTTCTCTCTTATTCGAGCTTGTTTTTATAGGCAAATTTCAGGTTTAGGAAATTAATTTTTGATTCTAATCTGATTTTGTTTTCCTATTTCAGATTTGATACTTGCTCAGCAAGAACAAGATGTTGGGCTGGAGGTTGGAGAAGACTTGGTGGGCAAGGAACCAAGAAGGCCCAGCTGCTGTTTTTCCTTTTGGCTGAGGCGCCTCTTTTTGCTTTTTTATTTTATTTTATGAATTTTCGGATTTTTATTATTTTTTTGGACATTTGGATTATTAAATTGTAAATAAAATTAAATAGAATTTTTTTGCCATTTTTTGATATTATATTGCTTAAATAAATTATATAAACAGAATAAGATTAATAACAAGAAAAAGGAGTCGGGCCAAATACGAAGACGAGAACGGGCCAGACTAAACAAATATGCTAAAACGAGGCCCAAAAATAGAAAAATGGGCCTGTAAACTAAAAGCGCTAAAAATTAACTTGGAATTGCATTCTTAAGCCCGAATTGAAACGACAAGCCCAATCGCGAGAAAAATGACTTTGGTAGTCTCAATTAGGTTCGACTAAATCCAAATACAAAGATTAAATTGAAGAACGCACGAAACGACCGATCATTCGTGTGCATGCCTAATTTAAAACAACGGTATTTCGATTTAGTTGAACAGGGTAATTGAAATTGGCTACGATTAGTAACTGAGACGCCATACTGATAATTCTCGTAATCACGCGACTCCGAAACACGATTTAAGTAAAATAAACGACTAAAACTAGAAGACGGACAAAATTGGGGTATAACAGCTGCCCCTCTTTATTTGGATTTTGACAAGGAATATGAATTGGCCGAAATATATTCCGAGGCAAAATGGAAATAAAGAATTCAGAAATTATACCAATTTTGTCTATCTAGAGAAACCTGAAGCAAAAAAGGTAAAACGGGCACTTGGCGTGCAGAAAGCGGTAAACGGGCACTTGGCGTGCAGAAAAGCGGTAAATGGGCACTTGGCGTGCAGAAAGCGGTAAATTGCCCAGGCTGCCTAAAACCTGTAATCCTTAAACGGACTCTTGGTGAATCCGAGTTTGCACGTGGCTTTGAGGAGCACGCTTCCTGTTGGCCTTTTCGAGCGACCGGGGGATCGTCATCAGCTCCGAAACTGATATACTGATCAATGCACGGCGTCCACTGTATCTTAGGCTGATACAACTATTCCGTTGAACCTCACATGGGGCTGCGGTCCATCGTGTTGCTCGTACGCGACGTGAGACCTGGGCAGAAGGGAGCAATGATCTCTGTGCTCCAATCCGCAATGCGCGCTTGAGCGCTCTCTTTTCTTTTCTCTCTTTCTTTTCTATTTCTCTCTTTTCTTTTTTCTTTCTGAACTCCCAACTTGGGGGAACATTTTCCGAAATCTGGGGGCGAGGGCTAACACCGAAGTGCTCATCCTCTCTTTGTACCTGTAGCTGAAAATGAACAAATGCATGCAATGCAAATGCCATGATTGCTGTTTTCTTTTTTCTTATGATGAATGATGAGTTTCTTATTTCCTTTGTCTATGTCGGATGAATGCATGATCTTCTACTGTTCCTATATGCTTGATGAATGCAATGATTTTCCTTTTCTTCTCTTGTCTGTACGCAATGCATGATTTTCTTTTTCTTTTGCTTATGAATGCATGATTTTCTACTGTTCTTATATGCTTGATGAATGCAATGATTTTCCTTTTCTTCTCTTGTCTGTACGCAATGCATGATTTTCTTTTTCTTTTGCTTATGTCTGATGAATGCATGATTTTATGCTTGGTGAATGTAATGCCTGACTTTATTTGTTCTTTTGCTTTTCTTTTTTCTTTTGCTCTTTTATGAAGTGCTGGTATGCAAATGCAAAATTTTGGTATGTAATGCTCTTGCATTTTGATGAAATGGCAGATGACATGCCATGGAAAACTTTTTCTTCTTTGCCTTTTTTCCTATGAAATGTGAATATTGCTATTACGCGAAATAAAATGATGAACAACATGGGATGTTTTAGCTTTCTTTTCTTCTATGAGATGCTAGTATTGATGTGATGCAACTGTATTGCTTTGATGTTTGAATGCAAATGTAACTGAGACGCCATACTGATAATTCTCGTAATCACGCGACTCCGAAACACGATTTAAGTAAAATAAACGACTAAAACTAGAAGACGGACAAAATTGGGGTATAACAGGCGGCCTAGGCAAAAAGGAGCGCCCGGTGGACTGAAAACTCGCAAAGAGCGGTCCAAGCAAAAATTAGGGCACAAAAAAGGAAAAAAGAGCAAACACATGAAGATAGATAAATTATTGTTCTAAAGTTAAGTCTCATAGGAATAAGCAATCGGGATTTGAAATGAAGTTTGGTCATCTCCTCAAAAACCCCAAAATCCCAGAAAGTCCCTTTCCTACCCACCTTGAGCCAAGGAAAACCAAAATCCAAAGATCACCCTAGGCAAGGATCACCCCAAATAAAAAAATAGTGCATCACTTTTTATCAGCTCACCCGAATCAAAGAAGGAAAAGAATCATAAAACAAAAAAAAGGGGGGGGGGGGAAAGAGAAAATCAAAAAAGGGGATTCAAAAATCCCAAAAGAAAATACAAAAGAAATGTGAGTGGTGAGCTGGTACATGTTACCACAAAACACAAGAGATCCTTGTCTAAATAAACCTTCAAACACTCCACCATTCCAACACCTGATTTCATAAACCTTCAAACACTTCCTTTGGCCTCAACATCAAACCCCTTAGTCATTCTACCATGAGACACGAATTTGCTTTAACAGAGCCCAAACAAGCCCAATAACCATCTTCCTCATAGACCATTAACCGTCAATCAACGCCGAACAAAACTCATCCTCCCTTTAGCCTCAAACACTTCATTAAGCCTAACCCTCTTTCCTCCACGTACAAAACACCACAATCCCGAAAAGTCCATTCCGATCAATGACCGGTTGCTTTTGTTCTCTCAAATTCTAATCTTAGGACGAACAAGCTTATCTATGTACAATGTGTTTGCTCAAAAGAAAAGTAAACGATCAGAAAAAAGAAAGCTGATCAAGAAAGAATAAACCCTCAGAAAAAAAGAGAACTGAGGAAACAAAAACGAACAGTCAGAAAAAAGAAAGCTGACAAAATAAAAAAGAGGGACTTGCACTCCAAAACACATTCAAGATGCATTAAAACAAGGTTTAGTGATCACCAGGTAAGGATTCTTTCGCACCAAAAGTCAAGACATCAGTAGAGAACCAAAGATTTGCACTGAGAATACCACTCAGACCCAAAAGTTGGAGCATTCTCTTCACCACCCACACACCCTAGTCCTGGGAAAGTCTATTCAATGCCCATCCCATGTCACTCCAGTTGTCAATGTCATTCCAAAGTGGGGCAAGTGCATTCCCATTTCTTCACCTCATTCAAAACCTCACCGGGGCAATTTCTCAACTCACTATCCTAAACAAGACCTTGTCATTCTGATTGGGGCAGCTTTGTCCTTGTTATGACTGGGGCAACATCAAATTCTGTGGGTTGAAGCAAAACCCCCCCTCATTCCAGCTTTCATCCCAAGAGTCGAAGCGCTCCCAATTCATCATCTTCTACACCCCTAGTTGTTGTCACCACTAAACAGGGGAAAACTATTCACTCATCAAAGACCTGAATTGGGGCAATCTTGTATCTCTTGATCCCTCACAAGCTTCGGCAATAGCCATGTCGGTCATTCCTTCACTTGCCATAAATGTCCATGCCCTAAACCAATTCCAAGTTAACTGACTCATTCATGCATGCTTATTAGACGATGCTTCAAAAAGAGAGAACACAAGTTGTTTACATTCAGTCATCATGGAAAGAAAGAGAAAACAAGTGAGGTTGTTTGTAAATAAAAACCTTGAGAACACCAGAGTTTGAATCAAATTCAATTTTTCAACAGAATGGTCCATAATCATCTCAAGTCCTTGCATTCAAAGTCTCGCATCTCATCATCACAAAAATGTTTACCTCATGCATCTAGGCATTATAGCATATGCATCAAAGCATTACATTTGCATCTTCACATTTTGTGCATTCATCACATAGTAAAAAGAAAAAAACGTTCCACATCAGTCGCACCATATTAATACTTGCATTTCATAGAAGAAAATAGTAAAGAAGAAAAAGTAGAAATCTTTTCATTGCATTGGCATCATATTCGCACTTCATAAAAAAGGAAAAGAACAAAATCATTGCATCATTAGAGCATTACATTTTGCATCAGATATTCCATAGAAAAAGCAAAGAAAGCAAAAAGAAAACAAAGAAAAGAAACCACAAAAGCAACACAAAAACATTCCCTGTCATCCAGCATTCCATATCATTCACGTTAGCATTTCCATAAAAGAAAAAAGAACAAGAATCATTGCATCAAACATCAGAGCATTGCATTTTGCATTTCATAGAAGAAGCAAAAAGAAACAAACAGAAGTTAGAACAGGAGCATTTCATTCATCAAAGCATCAATCACCGCATACATTTGCATTCAAACATCAAAACAATACAGTTGCATCACATCATACTTGCATCTCATATAAGAAAAGAAAGCTAAAGCATCCCATGTCATTCATCATTTCATGTTATTCATCAGCAATATTCACATTTCATAGAAAAAAGGCAAAGAAGAAAGAGTTTTCCATTGCATGTCATCTGTCATTTCATTACATATCATCAAACACCAAAATGTTGCATTCGCATACCTGCACTTCATAAAAAGAGCAAAAGAAAAGAAGAGGAGAAAAGCAAAAGAACAAATAAAGTCAGGCATTGCATTCATCAAGCATATAAGAACAGTAGAAAATCATGCATTCATAAGCAAAAGAAAATCATGCATTGCGTACAGACAAGAGAAGAAAAGGAAAATCATTGCATTCATCAAGCATATAGGAACAGTAGAGGATCCTGCATTCATCCAGCATAGACAAAGGAAATAAGAAACTCATCATTCAAAGAAAACAGCAATCATGGCATTTGCACTGCATGCATTTGTTCGTTTTAGCTACAGGTAGAAAGGGAGGATGAGCACTTCGGTGTTAGCCCTCGCCCCCAGATTCCAGAAAATGTTCCCCCAAGTTGGGAGTTCAGAAAGAAAAAAGAAAAGAGAGAAATAGAAAAGAAAGAGAGAAAAGAAAAGAGAGCGCTCAAGCACGCATTGCGGATTGGAGCACAGAGATCATCGCTCCCTTCTGCCCAGGTCTCACGTCGTGTACGAGCAACGCGATGGACCGCAACCCCATGTGAGGTTCAACGGAATAGTTGTATCAGCCTAAGATACAGTGGACGCCGTGCATTGATCTGTATATCAGTTCCGGAGCTGATAACGATCCCCCGGTCGCTCGAAAAGGCCAACAGGAAGCGTGCTCCTCAAAGCCACGTGCAAACTCGGATTCACCAAGAGTCCGTTTAAGGATTACAGGTTTTAGGCAGCCTGGGCAATTTACCGCTTTTCTGCACGCCAAGTGCCCGTTTACCGCTTTCTGCACGCCAAGTGCCCGTTTTACCTTTTTTTGCCTCAGGTTTCTCTAGGTAGACAAAATTGGTATAATTTCTGAATTCTTTATTTCTATTTTGCCTCGGAATATGTTTCGGCCAATTCATATTCCTTGTCAAAATCCAAATAAAGAGGGGCAGCTGTTATACCCCAATTTTGTCCGTTTTCTAGTTTTAGTCGTTTATTTTTACTTAAATTGTGTTTTGAAGTCGCGTGATTACAAGAATTATCAGTATGGTGTCTCAGCTACTAATCCTAGCCAATTTCAATTACCCTGTTCAACTAAATCGAAATACCGTTGTTTTAAATTAGGCATGCACGCGAATGATCGGTTGTTTCGTGCGTTCTTCAATTTAATCTTTGTATTTGGATTTAGTCGAACCTAATTGAGACTACCAAAGTCATTTTTCTCGCGATTGGGCTTGTCGTTTCAATTCGGGCCTAAGAATGCAATTCCAAGTTAATTTTTAGCGTTTTTAGTTAACGGGCCCATTTTTCTATTTTTGGGCCTCGTTTTAGCGTATTTGTTTAGTCTGGCCCGTTCTCGTCTTTGTATTTGGCCCGACTCCTTTTTCTTGTTATTAATCTTATTTTGTTTATATAATTTATTTAAGCAATATAATATCAAAAAATGGCAAAAAAATTCTATTTATTTTTTATTTACAATTTAGTAGTGTTTAGGAGTCCAAATGTCCAAAAAAATACAAAAAAATTACATCAAAAGGCCAAAAAAAATACAAATCCGAAAATACAAATAATAATAGGCAGCAGCAGATTGTGTTTCCAGCAGCTGCTCCCCAAGCAAGCTGCTGGGCCTAGGTCGATCCGCTCCAAAACCTGAAAAATAATTCAAAGCCCGGTCAAAAGCAATTAATGCCTAAACCTAGAAATGCAGTATAAATCAGCAGTCAAACAGCAGTAGCAGGGGACGGAATTCAAGGCAGAAATAATACTGCGAAAATCACAAAAAAAAGGGTTAGAGTTTCACATTGAAACCCTAATCCACCAAACACAGTTCTGAGTTCCTAAATATAAAAGAGGGAAGGTGCAGCAGTCAGGAGGACAATTTCAGGAAGAAATTCGCATGGCAGAAAAAATATAATAACAGGGAAAAGAAAGGAGCGGTGGCGGTGGTTCTGTTTTCAGTGAGCAAAGGGAGTTTTCTTTTCAGAAGCTGGAGATTCAGGTTGGTCTCGTATATACGTATACATGTAGATATTTCTGTATGTTTAGATGAATGTTTAGTAAAAAAAGAAAATCAGAAATCAGACTAGAGAAATTAGGTTCAGATTTAGTTTTTTTTTTTATTAAAAAAGAAACGAAAAACATAACAGATTAGTGTCTCAGATAAAATATTGGGATCTAAAAAATATAAATATATATTGGGGTTTTCGGTTTCAAAAAGGGGGAGGAACGAAACTTAGTTTTTAGGTTTAAACAATTTTCTGTGTTGAAAAAATAATAATAAAAAAGGACAGCAAAGGTTGAAAGCAAGTTTTTGTTGTGAGGGAAATTAATTTAAACATGATTAATTAGATTCAGTAATGAAAAAAATTCAAAAAAAATGGAAACAAGTGAATAAAGAAAAACACAGCAACAAAACCGTAAGCAGGGGTTTCATAGAAATAAAAAAAATAATAAAAAAAATAATAATAAAAATACCTGCTAGCTCCGGCCACCGTAGACGGTGGCCGTCCGCTCCTAGCCTCCTCCGGTCGTCTTCTCCGGCGACGTCACTATTAGTCCGCTGCGAAACCGAGCCAAACCGAATCCAGCTGCCACCCTCTCCATCAGCTCCGTCACCTTCGCCGGAGACAAGCCCGCCACCGTAGCCTTCCCTTTTTCGTCGCCTGTCCTCCACCCTCAATCACGCCCTTCTCTCTCGTCGCTCTCCCTTCGTAATCCTCCTCTCTCCGTCGCGATTCTCTCTCTCACCGTAGCCAACACCGTTGAAGCTCGTTCGTTTTGGTCGAGAACACAACAAGACCACAACTCCGCCATTGCTGGCCGTGAGATGGTCGTCCAGCACAGTCCCACTGTCGCGAACCTCTTCCTCTTTCAATCCCTCTCGTTTATTCCCCCTCTCTCACTTTCTTTCTTCGTGTATCTCTCTCTCTCTCCAAAATCCTCTCATTGTCTCATTCCGCGGATCTCTCTCCCTCTCCCTGAAATTTCGGCTCATTACTCTCTCTCTCTTGACTAGGAACGGCGCTGGGGGTGTGGGAAGTGAGAATTAGGGTTTGCTCAATTTAACACTTGCCTTATATACTGATATCTTTTTTTAATTTTCTTTTTAATCAGAATTCATATTTGCACCTCTCTATTTCGTTGCCACACCCCTCCCTCACTTAAGCCCAGTTTCGCATACTGGGCCCTCAGATGCGAACTGGGTTCCTTTTTACACCTGCTATTAATTATACAGCCCCCTTTCTAATAACACCCTATTTTACCATTTCACCCCCTTTTTCTCGTTTTTTTAATATAATTTTTTTCTCTTCAAGACAAAATATTTTCTCATAAATTAAAAACTTTGTTAATAGTCTTGTGAAGCCTTTGCTTGCATGATTATTAACAACGAGGTACTAGTGGTGATCACTTGGAGCCTTTGCTCAATTGATCATCATGAATATCTGAATTTTCCTAAAATTTTCACTAAATAAAAAACTTTGTTAATAGTCTTGTGAAGCCTTGGCTTGCATGATTATTAACAACGAGGTACTAGTGGTGATCACTTGGAGCCTTTGCTCAATTGATCATCATGAATGCCTAATTTTCCTAAAGATTTTCACTAAATCAAAAACTTTGTTAGTAGTCTTGCGAAGCCTTTGCTTGCATGATTATTAACAATGGAGTGCTAACGGTGGTCACTTGGAGCCTTTGCTCAATTGATCATCATGAAAGCTCAATTTTCACAAATTAAACAAGATCAAAAACAAAAAACCGTTTTCCAAACAAAGAAGAACTACGTAGCTTTGAATTCTCCATCGCACCAGGAGATACGTAGGAGCGGGTCACATCCCGTCAAGCATAACAAATAAAAATCATTTTCACAATAAGTTTTCAACAATTATTTTCAAAAGAACCTAGAACTACGTCGCCTTTGATTCTCCACCCGGAGATACGTAGGAGTAGGGCCACGCCCCTGTCAAGCGCAAAAATAAACAATTTCTAAAATTAAATAATATACAAACAGATCTCCTTCCTTTCAAAAGCAAAAGTCTTATTTTCAAAGTAGGGGATTAAATCGGTCGTACGGCCGGGTTAATCATCGTTTTAAGATAAGTGAACTGTGGTCCCTCAGAGCCCCAGCGCTCCTTTCAGCCCTCAGTGGCCCTTCAGAGCCCCAGTGCTCCTTCAGACCCCCAGTGGTCCTCCAACACAGATCACACAGTCCTAAAACCCCTACATTAAAAAACACCAACCCACAAACATTTTCTACACAGAAGAACTACGTAGCTTTGAGTTCTCCATCGCACCGGGAGATACGTAGGAGCGGGCCATGTCCCGTCAAGCGTTTTTTCTAAAAAACCATTTTTCCCCCTTTTTTCATAGTAAATAAAGATTTTCATAAAGAGCTTTTTCAATGAGAAGTAGAGAGGCAAAATTAAGTATTTTCAAATCAACACTTAAAACTACACATTTAATTAAAGGTTCCCTCTCAGTAGGGAGGACGTGTGAGGTGCTAATACCTTCCCCGCGCGTAACCGACCCCCGGACCCTCTTCTCTAGTTTCGCAAGACCACTTGCTTTCCAATAAAAGGTTTTCCTAATATTTCCCTTAATAAATATTGGTGGCGGCTTCATTGTTTTTTTAGAAAAGTTGTAAACGAGGAAGGCTCTCCCTCGGGGACTTTTTCGGGCGCAACAGCTGGCGACTTCACTGGGGACACTAAAAAACATTTTTTCAAAAGTGGGTCAAGCCTAATTAATTAAATGTGTGGTTTATATGATTGATTTGAATATCTTGCTTCTTCTTCCTTTTTCATAAGCATGTTACGTCCATGTGCATTCTTCTTCTATGTTTGTTTTTGCAATAGATAGTTACTTTTTTGCTTAGTTCTCTCATGCATTTCTTCCCCTTTCTTATCATGTCCCCTTCTTCTCTGCTCCCTTTCCTATGGTAAGCACATGCATACTTCCCCTTTTCTTATCATGTCCCCTTCTTCTTTGCTCCCTTTCTTGAGGTAAGTAGTGCATTGTTATTGGCACCCTAGATTAGTTTATATTGGATCGATATTGAACCCTAGGATAAACAACATGCTATTTGTCTGGACTGCTCTGGATTTTCATTTGCAGGTGGGGAAGGGTAGTTATTCCTAGGTGTTGTGCCCTCGACACACACTTCACATCCTATACTTGTGAGCATTGAGTGGGGCCTAAAACCCAAGGTCTGAACAAAAACCTAGGAGAGTGGGAACGATTAGTGACTGCCATTCGTAGACCTTTGTCTGTATGGCTCTCATGAAAGTTCCGCCCAAGAGTGCGCTTTGTCATGATGCCTCACACTCGGTAGCTTTCTACGATTGTGGGTGCCATCATGAGAGAGACTTTAGCTCTTGGTTGCCATTGTAAGGAAGTGATTAGAACCTACATGGGAGGATTACCCCTTTCGTCGACTTTAGACCCTAGGATTCCCACCCTTTGTAGGACACGGGGGCACGCCTTTGTTTGTTGCATTAGTTTAGGCATTCATTTTTCTTAAACTCTATTTCAAAAAATCGTAGAAAATAATATCCTTATTTTCTTACCCTTTTTTATGTAAATGACACATCATTTCGCATCCACATCATTTCACATCCACATCATTTCGCATTCACCTCGTTTCGCACCATTGCATTTGCATCTAACAAAAGTTTGAAAAAAAAAAACATTCATCTTGCATTCCCTTTCATTACATAAAGATAAAACAAAAAAACAATTATCATCTGCATAGCATAAGCATTTCATTTATAATCATGCAAAAAAAAAATCCTCGTCAAGTTCATCCAAGATGAGACATTCATGCATAAGCATTATTTCAAAAAAGACACAGTAGAACTACGTAAGCTTTGATTCCTCATTACAATGGGGATACGTAGGATCGGGTCATACCCCGTCAAGCGCATTTTTCTAAAACCCTTTTTCCAATAAATCATTTGCATCTCCAAATAATTTTCAAAATCATGTTCCAAAACTAAAAAACAAAAAAAAATCATTGTGAGTATCATGCATCTCATTGCACAAAAAAAATCAAAACAAGAAAGCATCACATTCATAATCATGAATAAAAATCATCATCAAATTTATTCCAAATGTAGCATTCATGCACCATTTCATTAACCTCATCACTTTGATTCAAATACATCATTCCTCCATACATGCATCTTTCAAAAAAGGAAGGGGTATTGACATTTCATACCTTGCCTTGCCTCTAAAAAAATAAAAAAAAATCATCATCATTTAGAGAAAAGCATCATTCTTGCATCTTTCATCATTCAAAAGAAAAGGGGGGCATTGGTATTTCGTACCTTGTCTCGCCTCTAAAAAAATAAAAAAATAAAAAAATCAAAATCAAAAATCATTTTGAAAAAAAAAGGGGCATCATTCTTGCATCATTCGCATTGGCATTCCATATTTTGTCTTGCATTAAAAATAACAAAATTATTTAGAATAAGCCACACTCTTCGAGTGGTCATTCTCCACGCATTTGCATCATACTTGCATATCATAATTTGTTCATTCATTCATTGCATAAAATAAGAGTTGTGATGAGAAGCGAGACGTTCTTGCGAAACAATCATCCTTTTTGAAAAAGTTTATCCTTACTTGGTTGCAAACTCAAGGTGTTCCAAGGCACTCAGTTTTTCAAAAGCACTGCATCCCATCCATTCCATGACAAAAGACTGAAATAGTGTATCAAAGAAAAAACAAATTTTTAACTGATGTTAACTCTCTGTGAAGCATTCTTCTAATGAGCGTGCATGCTATGAGTACATTCTCTTGTTTGAGTCCGTTGGTTTTTCTCCCTTACCACAGTTTCCCGTCCAAGTCTAGTCCCGCCCCGTCCACCCATAAAGTGCATATTCTCCCCATCAGTGCGTATTTGACTTTTGGTTCAAGTCCTCCATGCTAGGGCAAGTCTGTGATCATTAATTCCCCTTGATTAATGTCATATTCCTTCAGTGCAAGTCTCTCAAAAAAAATAATAATAATAATATAATAAACAAGAAAACAAGCTCGCTAGGTTGAAAACCCGCAAAGGGCGGCCTAGGCAAAAAGGAGCGCCCGGTGGACTGAAAACTCGCAAAGAGCGGTCCAAGCAAAAATTAGGGCACAAAAAAGGAAAAAAGAGCAAACACATGAAGATAGATAAATTATTGTTCTAAAGTTAAGTCTCATAGAAATAAGCAATCGGGATTTGAAATGAAGTTTGGCCATCTCCTCAAAAACCCCAAAATCCCAGAAAGTCCCTTTCCTACCCACCTTGAGCCAAGGAAAACCAAAATCCAAAGATCACCCTAGGCAAGGATCACCCCAAATAAAAAAATAGTGCATCACTTTTTATCAGCTCACCCGAATCAAAGAAGGAAAAGAATCATAAAACAAAAAAAGGGGGGGGGGGGGAAAGAGAAAATCAAAAAAGGGGATTCAAAAATCCCAAAAGAAAATACAAAAGAAATGTGAGTGGTGAGCTGGTACATGTTACCACAAAACACAAGAGATCCTTGTCTAAATAAACCTTCAAACACTCCACCATTCCAACACCTGATTTCATAAACCCTCAAACACTTCCTTTGGCCTCAACATCAAACCCCTTAGTCATTCTACCATGAGACACGAATTTGCTTTAACAGAGCCCAAACAAGCCCAATAACCATCTTCCTCATAGACCATTAACCGTCAATCAACGCCGAACAAAACTCATCCTCCCTTTAGCCTCAAACACTTCATTAAGCCTAACCCTCTTTCCTCCACGTACAAAACACCACAATCCCGAAAAGTCCATTCCGATCAATGACCGGTTGCTTTTGTTCTCTCAAATTCTAATCTTAGGATGAACAAGCTTATCTATGTACAATGTGTTTGCTCAAAAGAAAAGTAAACGATCAGAAAAAAGAAAGCTGATCAAGAAAGAATAAACCCTCAGAAAAAAAGAGAACTGAGGAAACAAAAACGAACAGTCAGAAAAAAGAAAGCTGACAAAATAAAAAAGAGGGACTTGCACTCCAAAACACATTCAAGATGCATTAAAACAAGGTTTAGTGATCACCAGGTAAGGATTCTTTCGCACCAAAAGTCAAGACATCAGTAGAGAACCAAAGATTTGCACTGAGAATACCACTCAGACCCAAAAGTTGGGGCATTCTCTTCACCACCCACACACCCTAGTCCTGGGAAAGTCTATTCAATGCCCATCCCATGTCACTCCAGTTGTCAATGTCATTCCAAAGTGGGGCAAGTGCATTCCCATTTCTTCACCTCATTCAAAACCTCACCGGGGCAATTTCTCAACTCACTATCCTAAATAAGACCTTGTCATTCTGATTGGGGCAGCTTTGTCCTTGTTATGACTGGGGCAACATCAAATTCTGTGGGTTGAAGCAAAACCCCCCCTCATTCCAGCTTTCATCCCAAGAGTCGAAGCGCTCCCAATTCATCATCTTCTACACCCCTAGTTGTTGTCACCACTAAACAGGGGAAAACTATTCACTCATCAAAGACCTGAATTGGGGCAATCTTGTATCTCTTGATCCCTCACAAGCTTCGGCAATAGCCATGTCGGTCATTCCTTCACTTGCCATAAATGTCCATGCCCTAAACCAATTCCAAGTTAACTGACTCATTCATGCATGCTTATTAGACGATGCTTCAAAAAGAGAGAACACAAGTTGTTTACATTCAGTCATCATGGAAAGAAAGAGAAAACAAGTGAGGTTGTTTGTAAATAAAAACCTTGAGAACACCAGAGTTTGAATCAAATTCAATTTTTCAACAGAATGGTCCATAATCATCTCAAGTCCTTGCATTCAAAGTCTCGCATCTCATCATCACAAAAATGTTTACCTCATGCATCTAGGCATTATAGCATATGCATCAAAGCATTACATTTGCATCTTCACATTTTGTGCATTCATCACATAGTAAAAAGAAAAAAACGTTCCACATCAGTCGCACCATATTAATACTTGCATTTCATAGAAGAAAATAGTAAAGAAGAAAAAGTAGAAATCTTTTCATTGCATTGGCATCATATTCGCACTTCATAAAAAAGGAAAAGAACAAAATCATTGCATCATTAGAGCATTACATTTTGCATCAGATATTCCATAGAAAAAGCAAAGAAAGCAAAAAGAAAACAAAGAAAAGAAACCACAAAAGCAACACAAAAACATTCCCTGTCATCCAGCATTCCATATCATTCACGTTAGCATTTCCATAAAAGAAAAAAGAACAAGAATCATTGCATCAAACATCAGAGCATTGCATTTTGCATTTCATAGAAGAAGCAAAAAGAAACAAACAGAAGTTAGAACAGGAGCATTTCATTCATCAAAGCATCAATCACCGCATACATTTGCATTCAAACATCAAAACAATACAGTTGCATCACATCATACTTGCATCTCATATAAGAAAAGAAAGCTAAAGCATCCCATGTCATTCATCATTTCATGTTATTTATCAGCAATATTCACATTTCATAGAAAAAAGGCAAAGAAGAAAGAGTTTTCCATTGCATGTCATCTGTCATTTCATTACATATCATCAAACACCAAAATGTTGCATTCGCATACCTGCACTTCATAAAAAGAGCAAAAGAAAAGAAGAGGAGAAAAGCAAAAGAACAAATAAAGTCAGGCATTGCATTCATCAAGCATATAAGAACAGTAGAAAATCATGCATTCATAAGCAAAAGAAAATCATGCATTGCGTACAGACAAGAGAAGAAAAGGAAAATCATTGCATTCATCAAGCATATAGGAACAGTAGAGGATCCTGCATTCATCCAGCATAGACAAAGGAAATAAGAAACTCATCATTCAAAGAAAACAGCAATCATGGCATTTGCACTGCATGCATTTGTTCGTTTTAGCTACAGGTAGAAAGGGAGGATGAGCACTTCGGTGTTAGCCCTCGCCCCCAGATTCCAGAAAATGTTCCCCCAAGTTGGGAGTTCAGAAAGAAAAAAGAAAAGAGAGAAATAGAAAAGAAAGAGAGAAAAGAAAAGAGAGCGCTCAAGCGCGCATTGCGGATTGGAGCACAGAGATCATCGCTCCCTTCTGCCCAGGTCTCACGTCGTGTACGAGCAACGCGATGGACCGCAGCCCCATGTGAGGTTCAACGGAATAGTTGTATCAGCCTAAGATACAGTGGACGCCGTGCATTGATCTGTATATCAGTTCCGGAGCTGATAACGATCCCCCGGTCGCTCGAAAAGGCCAACAGGAAGCGTGCTCCTCAAAGCCACGTGCAAACTCGGATTCACCAAGAGTCCGTTTAAGGATTACAGGTTTTAGGCAGCCTGGGCAATTTACCGCTTTTCTGCACGCCAAGTGCCCGTTTACCGCTTTCTGCACGCCAAGTGCCCGTTTTACCTTTTTTTGCCTCAGGTTTCTCTAGGTAGACAAAATTGGTATAATTTCTGAATTCTTTATTTCTATTTTGCCTCGGAATATGTTTCGGCCAATTCATATTCCTTGTCAAAATCCAAATAAAGAGGGGCAGCTGTTATACCCCAATTTTGTCCGTTTTCTAGTTTTAGTCGTTTATTTTTACTTAAATTGTGTTTTGAAGTCGCGTGATTACAAGAATTATCAGTATGGTGTCTCAGCTACTAATCCTAGCCAATTTCAATTACCCTGTTCAACTAAATCGAAATACCGTTGTTTTAAATTAGGCATGCACGCGAATGATCGGTTGTTTCGTGCGTTCTTCAATTTAATCTTTGTATTTGGATTTAGTCGAACCTAATTGAGACTACCAAAGTCATTTTTCTCGCGATTGGGCTTGTCGTTTCAATTCGGGCCTAAGAATGCAATTCCAAGTTAATTTTTAGCGTTTTTAGTTAACGGGCCCATTTTTCTATTTTTGGGCCTCGTTTTAGCGTATTTGTTTAGTCTGGCCCGTTCTCGTCTTTGTATTTGGCCCGACTCCTTTTTCTTGTTATTAATCTTATTTTGTTTATATAATTTATTTAAGCAATATAATATCAAAAAATGGCAAAAAAATTCTATTTATTTTTTATTTACAATTTAGTAGTGTTTAGGAGTCCAAATGTCCAAAAAAATACAAAAAAATTACATCAAAAGGCCAAAAAAAATACAAATCCGAAAATACAAATAATAATAGGCAGCAGCAGATTGTGTTTCCAGCAGCTGCTCCCCAAGCAAGCTGCTGGGCCTAGGTCGATCCGCTCCAAAACCTGAAAAATAATTCAAAGCCCGGTCAAAAGCAATTAATGCCTAAACCTAGAAATGCAGTATAAATCAGCAGTCAAACAGCAGTAGCAGGGGACGGAATTCAAGGCAGAAATAATACTGCGAAAATCACAAAAAAAAGGGTTAGAGTTTCACATTGAAACCCTAATCCACCAAACACAGTTCTGAGTTCCTAAATATAAAAGAGGGAAGGTGCAGCAGTCAGGAGGACAATTTCAGGAAGAAATTCGCATGGCAGAAAAAATATAATAACAGGGAAAAGAAAGGAGCGGTGGCGGTGGTTCTGTTTTCAGTGAGCAAAGGGAGTTTTCTTTTCAGAAGCTGGAGATTCAGGTTGGTCTCGTATATACGTATACATGTAGATATTTCTGTATGTTTAGATGAATGTTTAGTAAAAAAAGAAAATCAGAAATCAGACTAGAGAAATTAGGTTCAGATTTAGTTTTTTTTTTTTATTAAAAAAGAAACGAAAAACATAACAGATTAGTGTCTCAGATAAAATATTGGGATCTAAAAAATATAAATATATATTGGGGTTTTCGGTTTCAAAAAGGGGGAGGAACGAAACTTAGTTTTTAGGTTTAAACAATTTTCTGTGTTGAAAAAATAATAATAAAAAAGGACAGCAAAGGTTGAAAGCAAGTTTTTGTTGTGAGGGAAATTAATTTAAACATGATTAATTAGATTCAGTAATGAAAAAAATTCAAAAAAAATGGAAACAAGTGAATAAAGAAAAACACAGCAACAAAACCGTAAGCAGGGGTTTCATAGAAATAAAAAAAATAATAATAAAAATAATAATAAAAATACCTGCTAGCTCCGGCCACCGTAGACGGTGGCCGTCCGCTCCTAGCCTCCTCCGGTCGTCTTCTCCGGCGACGTCACTATTAGTCCGCTGCGAAACCGAGCCAAACCGAAGCCAGCTGCCACCCTCTCCATCAGCTCCGTCACCTTCGCCGGAGACAAGCCCGCCACCGTAGCCTTCCCTTTTTCGTCGCCTGTCCTCCACCCTCAATCACGCCCTTCTCTCTCGTCGCTCTCCCTTCGTAATCCTCCTCTCTCCGTCGCGATTCTCTCTCTCACCGTAGCCAACACCGTTGAAGCTCGTTCGTTTTGGTCGAGAACACAACAAGACCACAACTCCGCCATTGCTGGCCGTGAGATGGCCGTCCAGCACAGTCCCACTGTCGCGAACCTCTTCCTCTTTCAATCCCTCTCGTTTATTCCCCCTCTCTCACTTTCTTTCTTCGTGTATCTCTCTCTCTCTCCAAAATCCTCTCATTGTCTCATTCCGCGGATCTCTCTCCCTCTCCCTGAAATTTCGGCTCATTACTCTCTCTCTCTTGACTAGGAACGGCGCTGGGGGTGTGGGAAGTGAGAATTAGGGTTTGCTCAATTTAACACTTGCCTTATATACTGATATCTTTTTTTAATTTTCTTTTTAATCAGAATTCATATTTGCACCTCTCTATTTCGTTGCCACACCCCTCCCTCACTTAAGCCCAGTTTTGCATACTGGGCCCTCAGATGCGAACTGGGTTCCTTTTTACACCTGCTATTAATTATACAGCCCCCTTTCTAATAACACCCTATTTTACCATTTCACCCCATTTTTCTCGTTTTTTTAATATAATTTTTTTCTCTTCAAGACAAAATATTTTCTCATAAATTAAAAACTTTGTTAATAGTCTTGTGAAGCCTTTGCTTGCATGATTATTAACAACGAGGTACTAGTGGTGATCACTTGGAGCCTTTGCTCAATTGATCATCATGAATATCTGAATTTTCCTAAAATTTTCACTAAATAAAAAACTTTGTTAATAGTCTTGTGAAGCCTTGGCTTGCATGATTATTAACAACGAGGTACTAGTGGTGATCACTTGGAGCCTTTGCTCAATTGATCATCATGAATGCCTAATTTTCCTAAAGATTTTCACTAAATCAAAAACTTTGTTAGTAGTCTTGCGAAGCCTTTGCTTGCATGATTATTAACAATGGAGTGCTAACGGTGGTCACTTGGAGCCTTTGCTCAATTGATCATCATGAAAGCTCAATTTTCACAAATTAAACAAGATCAAAAACAAAAAACCGTTTTCCAAACAAAGAAGAACTACGTAGCTTTGAATTCTCCATCGCACCAGGAGATACGTAGGAGCGGGTCACATCCCGTCAAGCATAACAAATAAAAATCATTTTCACAATAAGTTTTCAACAATTATTTTCAAAAGAACCTAGAACTACGTCGCCTTTGATTCTCCACCCGGAGATACGTAGGAGTAGGGCCACGCCCCTGTCAAGCGCAAAAATAAACAATTTCTAAAATTAAATAATATACAAACAGATCTCCTTCCTTTCAAAAGCAAAAGTCTTATTTTCAAAGTAGGGGATTAAATCGGTCGTACGGCCGGGTTAATCATCGTTTTAAGATAAGTGAACTGTGGTCCCTCAGAGCCCCAGCGCTCCTTTCAGCCCTCAGTGGCCCTTCAGAGCCCCAGTGCTCCTTCAGACCCCCAGTGGTCCTCCAACACAGATCACACAGTCCTAAAACCCCTACATTAAAAAACACCAACCCACAAACATTTTCTACACAGAAGAACTACGTAGCTTTGAGTTCTCCATCGCACCGGGAGATACGTAGGAGCGGGCCATGTCCCGTCAAGCGTTTTTTCTAAAAAACCATTTTTCCCCCTTTTTTCATAGTAAATAAAGATTTTCATAAAGAGCTTTTTCAATGAGAAGTAGAGAGGCAAAATTAAGTATTTTCAAATCAACACTTAAAACTACACATTTAATTAAAGGTTCCCTCTCAGTAGGGAGGACGTGTGAGGTGCTAATACCTTCCCCGCGCGTAACCGACCCCCGGACCCTCTTCTCTAGTTTCGCAAGACCACTTGCTTTCCAATAAAAGGTTTTCCTAATATTTCCCTTAATAAATATTGGTGGCGGCTTCATTGTTTTTTTTAGAAAAGTTGTAAACGAGGAAGGCTCTCCCTCGGGGACTTTTTCGGGCGCAACAACATGGTACAATTTTGCTCACAAGGTAGTTTACTATGTCTGCATACCATGGTGTAGGTGGTGTGGAAACACCAAATGTGGAAACATTAAGTGTGGAAACACTGGCTACATTCATGGTGATTGCTAGTAATTTCTCATCAGGGAAACTTTCCTTGATCTCTTCCATTGTACCTGTATTATCACTTTCTAATCTAGAGAGATGATCAGCCACTTGGTTCTCTACTCCTTTCTTATCTCTAATTTCAAGATCAAATTCTTGAAGGAGGAGAACCCATCTAATTAGCCTAGGTTTTGCATCTTTTTTAGAAATTAGATACTTGATGGCAGAATGGTCTGTGAAAACAATTACCTTGGTGCCAATCAAGTAAGATCTAAATTTTTCAAAAGCAAAAACCACTGCTAATAGTTCCTTCTCTGTCACAGTGTAGTTCATTTGAGCCTCAATTAGTGTTTTGCTAGCATAATAAATAGAATGAAACACTTTGTTATATCTTTGCCCTAGGACTGCTCCTACTGCAAAGTCACTAGCATCACACATGAGTTCAAAAGGCTTACTCCAATCTGGAGTGACTACAACAGGTGCTGTGACTAAGGCTTTTTTTAGTTTCTGAAAAGCTTCTACACAAGATTCATCAAAGTTAAATGGCACATCATGTTGCAAAAGCATACATAATGGTTTTGAAATTTTTGAAAAGTCTTTGATGAATCTCCTATAAAAACCTGCATGTCCTAAAAAACTTCTAATCCCTTTGATTGTTGATGGAGGTGGTAGTTTCTCAATAACCTCTATTTTGGCTCTATCCACTTCTAATCCTTTTTTAGATATTTTATGACCGAGCACAATGCCTTCTTTTACCATAAAATGACATTTTTCCCAGTTTAGTACTAAATTGGTGTTTTCACACCTTTGGAGAATTTTCTCTAAATTGGATAGACATGATGAAAAGGTTTCTCCAAAAACTGAGAAGACTTCCATTGATTGCTCAATGAAGTCAGAAAAGATTGACATCATGCACCTTTGAAAGGTAGCAGGTGCATTACATAATCCAAAAGGCATTCTCCTAAAAGCAAAAGTGCCATAAGGACAAGTGAAGGTAGTTTTCTGTTGATCTTCTGGTTCAATGGCTATTTGGTTGTAACCTGAGTAACCATCTAAAAAACAATAGAACTCTTTGCCTGCTAACCTATCTAACATTTGATCTATAAAGGGTAGGGGGAAATGATCTTTCTTTGTGGCTTTATTGAGTTTTCTGTAATCCATACAGATCCTCCATCCTGTGACAGTTCTTGTTGGGATTAGTTCATTGTTCTCATTAGCTATGACTGTTACACCTCCCTTCTTTGGAACACATTGCACAGGACTAACCCATGCACTATTTGGAATAGGGTAGATAATACCAGCATCTAGCCATTTTATGATTTCTTTCTTAACAACCTCTTTCATTATGGGATTTAATCTTTTTTGCCCTTCTATGCTGTTTTTAGAATTTTCTTCTAAATTTATCCTATGCATGCATATTGAGGGGCTAATCCCTTTAATGTCTGCCATTTGCCAGCCTATGGCTTTTTTATGCTTTCTTAAGGTATTAATAAGGTCACTTTCCTGTTCTACAGATAATTCAGAAGCAATAATTACAGGAAGTGTATTATCTTTACCTAAGAATGCATACTTTAAGTGTTTAGGCAGTTCTTTTAATTCAAGCTTAGGAGGTTGTACTAAAGAAGGTATATTTGTTCTAAGATTGGGATCTTCTAGATTAAGAGATTCATAAGTTCTAGCCCATACCTTAGGTGTTGTTTCTTTCTTTGTTAGCATTCCATCTTCAATGATGTCCCCTGCAGGCAGTGTAGCTGCATCTGGTGCTAGGACTCTGGTAAGGTGGTCATATTGCTTATGGAATTGCTTTTCCACCAAATGGTCAAGAGAAATTGATGAACACTCTTCACTCTCCTCTGCAGGATACTTCAAAGCATTCAATACATTAAATTTCACCTCTTGATCATTCACCCTCATGGTTAGTTCTCCTCTTTGCACATCTATCAATGTTTTTCCTGTTGCTAAGAATGGCCTTCCAAGGATAACAGGCACTTCCTCATCTGCAATAAAATCAAGAATAACAAAATCTGCAGGAAACACAAATTTGTCAACCTTTACCAAGATATCCTCAATGATTCCCTCTGGATATGCTATTGATCTATCTGCTAGAGAGAGTGTTAAAGTAGTAGGCTTAGCATTTCCAATTCCTAATTTGGTAAAGATAGACTTAGGCATTAAGTTGATACTTGCACCTAAGTCACACAATGCTCTACCAGTGTAGAATTTTCCTATAGAAAAAGGAATTGTAAAGCTACCTGGATCTTTTAACTTCCTTGGAATCTTGTTTTGCAAGATTAGGCTGCATTCTTTTGACATTACAACAGTTTCAAACTCCCCTAATCTTCTTCTTTTAGAAAGCACATCTTTCATAAATTTAGCATAATTAGGCATTTGTTGAAGTGCTTCTATCAAGGGAACATTGATATGTAATTGTTTCAAAACATCTAAGAACTTACTGAACTGCTTCTCCTCATGTAACTTTTTTAATCTTTGAGGAAATGGAGGAGGAGGATATTCAGGAACTATCCTTGGAGTTGGAATTGTATGAGGTGTGGAAACATCGGGTGTTTCTGCACCTTGAGAATTTTTTTCATTTTTATTTTTTTCTCCCTTCTCTTTACCTTCAATATCATCTGCTTCTGTTAAATCCTTACCACTTCTTAGAGAAATGGCTTTTACCTGTTCCTTACCTTGCCTCTGTGAAGTTGATGCTTCAGTATTTGATGGCAATGCACCTGCAGGTCTTTGATGCAAAGCAGTTGCTAATTGACCTACTTGATTCTCTAGGTTTTTGATTGATGCATCTTGGGCTTGCCTAGCAGTTCTGGTTTCACTAATGAATGATTTAAGCAAACCTTCTAGAGAATTTTCAGTGGCAGGTGGGTTAGGTTTTTGTTGAGTTTGAGATTGAAAACCAGGAGGTGTGGTTGGTGCAGGTGCACTTGGTGCAGAAGCACTATAGTTGTTCCACCTAAAATTTGGGTGGTTCTTCCATCCTGGATTGTAGGTATTGGAGTAAGGGTTGTTATTTTTGTTGTAACCAACATAATTGATAGAGATTGGGTTGCTAGGACACTCTTCATACACATGGCCTCCCCCACAATAGACACAACTTGTAGTTCCTAGAGGGGCTTGTTCTATGGCTGCTGCAGTATTTTCCTTAGGAGTAGCTATACTAGGAGTAGGTGCACTAGTGAATTGTTTGATCATGTTAGTTAAAGAGGCTACTTGAGCAGATAGGGCAGATATGTCACTGATTTCATGTACCCCAGGAGTTTTCTTTTGGGCACTTGCCCTCTCAGTAGGCCAACTAGAACTATTTGTAGCTATCCTATCAATTAGATCACATGCTTCATTATAAGACATATTCAAGAGCACACCACCAGCTGATGCATCAAGCATCACTCTGGTTTGTGGTTCTAGACCATTGTAAAATGTTTCCATTTGTATAATGACAGGTAAACCATGATGTGGACACTTTCTTAACAGCTCTTTCCATCTTTCCCATGCTTCAAACAATGATTCAAATTCTTTTTGCCTAAAAGATGTAATATCATGTCTCATCCTAGCATTTTTAATTGGAGGAAAATATTTGCTTAAGAATTTTTCAGCTAATTCAGTCCATGTATGAATAGAATTGGGCTCTAAAGAATTTAACCATGATTTAGCCCTATCTTTCAAAGAATATGGAAATAGCTTAAGCCTAAATGCATCCTCACTAATGCCAGGAATGATAAAATTACTACAAACTTCTATAAATTGCTTTAAATGCTCATGGGGATCTTCATGAGGAGATCCACCATATTGACCAATTGTTTGTAACATTTGGAACATCATGGGTTTAAATTCAAAGTGAACAGCATCAATATGAGGTCTAGCTATACTAGTTTGCATATTTTGATGATTAATTTGAGCATAATCTCTCATTGGTCTATCCCTATCATTAATCATACCTATTGGTCCCATGTTGATGAATTGCCTTCTGTGATTTGCTTCTACTTCAGATTCTGGATGTGATCTTGGTCCTCCTCTAACTGAAGCTTCTTCCTCATTGTGGTGAGACATGTTCATGCAACCTTGTTGTCCTTGTCTTTGTTGTCTTAGCAAGCTCCTAAATCTTCTTTCAATCTCTGGATCACAATCAAACTCTGGTGCTCTATTTCTGGGCATGCACTAGTGTTTTGACACTAGGTGTTTCTGCACTAGGTCTCTGCACAGAAAAACAGAATACCAGCAGTACTAAACTAAAATAAAGAAAAACACTAAATTAACACTTTTAAACAACTAAAAATTTTACAATAATCCCCGGCAACGGCGCCAAAAACTTGGTGTGCTGGTTTAATATATGCAAGTATACATAGTCACACAAGTAATACAATGATAAGAAAAAGTCGAACCCACATGGATTATGAAAACTCTATGCTGTTTTAGAGTGTACACTTAGTGTGTCTACACTATTCACAATAGTTGGAGTTTGTACAAGTTGTATTAAAACACTATGAATAGTAAATGAGTGAAGGAAATCAGTTTTATAAAGTAGTTGAGATGTTTTCACCAAGTAATTTACTTCTAAGTGTTTTAGTGGAGTATGTAGTGTGGAAACACTGGATGCAGGTACATCAGTTTGTGCCTGTCAGCACTTCTCTTCAGAGTTTCATTACAAGCTCTTGTGATCTTTGTTTTTTACAGTAAAGAAAGGATTGTCAATTCCTACCTTGCCTCCTAACAATAATCCAAGTTGCTAAATAGGTTCACTCTTGCAATTTCATTATCCTAAGGACTATGCTATCCTATGTCTAGGTTTTAGCATGTATTTAACAAAGTTTCCTTGATTAAATACTTGTCCTTATCAACTCTTGAGTTCATAAATGTAGCCCATGTCTGCTGCTACAAGTTTTACCTATTCTAAAGTGATCAATTCCAGAATAAGTTGAAAGAAGTATTATGCAAGAGTTAAAGTGCTTATACTACATAAACCACAATAACATATTTAGAAGTTCATTACAAGGTTAGCACATCTCAACTTAAGGGAATTTAGCTCATGTTACTCATGTTAATAAGCATAGAATATGCAAAGAACATAAGTAAATGAATAATAACACAAAAGAACTTAAAAGAGTAGAGATTACTTGAATAGAAGATCTTTTGCATTAAGTTCCCAAGTTGAAGTACAATAAAGATTTCTTACACGAATTTCTTCAAAGTAGAAGTGAAGGGAATGGTTGTCAAGCACTTCCTCACCTTCCTCTCTTCAGAAACTTAAAATAAAAATAAACTAAAACTAAACTAAGTGATCCTTTCAGAAAACAAATGCAGAATTACAAATGAAAGGTGAAGGATGAGTTGCTTGTGAAGATATGGCTTCTATTTATAGGCATGGGAGCTTTCCTCCCTTGGAGGGTTTCCTTTGGCGCGTATGATCAATTGAGGGGACCAACTATGGATGAAATCAGACAACTAATGAAGCAAGTAGCTCAGTTGTGGTCGCTTGCATGTAGACATCAAGGGAGGTCCAATGGAAAAGTGCCACATGGCTTTGAGTGAGTAAGCTTCTCAATTGGTCTTAAATAGTAGGCGCCGAATTCTGCAAGTGGATCTGCTCTAGATGACTAGGCATGACGTCACAAATCAAGTGTGGAAGCATCAAAATGGTCCTTGGATGTTTTGGTACAAACTGCTAGATTCTGCAGGTGTTGGTAGTGTTTCCACTCCTAGTGTTTCCACTCCTGGTGTTTGGTAGTGTTTCCACTCCTGCAGTAGCTGCACTGAACAAAAACATCAAACCTAACAAGATTTGTGCATTTTGCCTAGATTATTGCCTTTATCCTTTTGGAACTCTTAAATGTTGTTCTTTGATAAATAAACTATAAATATACAGTAATGTTCTTGAAAACAAGCAATAACTCAAGCTTAATTGTATGAATAACTCTATATAAAATAGAGTTATCACTTGCACATGAAATATTTCTGATGTGACTTTGCCTGCTACAGTGCGTCAGCCGCGTCAGCGCTGAGGAGAGAGAAGATCTTCTGACTTTCCAGATCTTTGACCATCATTACTAGTGCGCCAAAAAAGAGATATTTCTTTCTTGCTCTGCTGCCCTTCTTCAGACGTGACGAGGAACGTTACCACGTTTGGCTTTACTGCACAATCACAAAAAGGCATCAAAGCGCTCACAAAGGCACCAGTTGGTGCCAAAAAGCATAGAACTTATAACTTAGCCCCTATATCACTAAAAAGCAATAGACTAACAGAAACTAACTAGAAATAACCTACTATTGCTAGAGAACTTGCATGATTTAACTTTGAATAAGTATAAATAACTCATATAAATATGAGTTATCACACCCCCAAACTTAAACCATTGCTTGTCCTCAAGCAATCAAAACAAAGCATATGAAAAGATGCATGAGATTAAATACACCAGCAATTTACACAATTACTCAACCATTAGATCAAAAATCATTTTCAAGGGGCTAATTTCTTCAGACTTACACAACACACTCACATGCCAATGCACAATTACATTCTAGATTCATTACTGCTCAAAGTGAGTGTGTGATCTCTGTATCAAGTTCAATCCTAGCTAGGTTCAGAGACTACCTTAGCCTATGAAAGAGTGGTTTTCGTTTGGTGAGAGTAAAACATTTTTCAAAACATAGAGTAGGCTAACATTTCCACAGAAGTCATGGGGATTATTTTTAAGCACAACAAAGGGTCTTAATTGGGTGCTAGGACTAGATTAGTGCCACTACTTTTCTGACTTACACAACGCAAAACACACAGAGGAATGCAATTCCCTTATCACTGAGCAACTTTCATTTGATTCACATCACTTTTGGCTTGGAGCTTTTGGAGTTTTGAATTTTTGTGATTTTTCTCCTTTTTGAACCTTTAGATTTGACAATTTTGGATCGAGACATTTGTAGTATCCAGCATTTGTTTCGGGAAATTGCAGCAAACACGAAGAACATGTGGATTTTCCACTTATTTGAAACAACACACACTTTTTGGTCTTTTTGGAGTAGACGTTATAACGTTTGGAACACAAAACACAACACACACACCCGGCATACGTTATAACGTTATGGGTAGACATTACAACGCTGCACTCACGCACACACACGGCATACGTTATAATGTTATGGGTAGACATTACAACGCTGCACTCACGCACCATACATGCACTAATCATCCTACAGTCTTTGCACCCAGCCTTTGTACGACCTGATATACCCCCAAACTTAGCTTCTACTGCTACTCTAAGTTTTTAATCAAGTTTTCCACTCACCATAGTCAACCAAAACTAGCTTTAGCATCCACTAGACCTTAGCTAACTAGGTTTTCCTTAAACAGAGTTTGTGTGGGAGCAGCAATCAATTCTGTTCATCTAATTATGCATCAGCTACCCACACATATTCACACACAGTCTTACCAAACTTAGCCCAAAGAGAACATTTTTTTGAAATTTAATGGAGTAGGGGAGTAAACTGCTTTTGTTTTTAATTTCATGCATAACAGAATGGGACATACGATAAGGGTGATCCTCCCCCCTCACACAAAGATGAGCAGTGTCCCCACTGCTCCTAAGACAATTAAACTAGCAAAATAGGAGAGGATCATACCTACAGAAAACCAGCAATTAAACTACTTACTACTAAGACAATTATTTATTTGACTAAAGGTAAAAAGACAACTATTCTACAGCTAAACAAAATGGGCTAAATTACTTGTTCAGAACACCAGACCTGAGCCTTCCACTTTGTCTGGTGGGGATGCCTGCTTGAGCAGTCTTCTTTTTCTTTTCCTTCTTCTTCTCCTCTCCTCCTGCCTGTGTTGTGGTTGTTGTTGTTGTTTCAACCGAGCCACTCTTTCCCGAGCTTGCAGCAACTGAAGCTTCAGCTTCTTGAGACAGCTTTGTACTGCTCTCAGCTATTCTCTTTTTCGCCTCCTCCCACGCTTTCATCGCTAGCTCTGCAGGGTCAACTTGCTGAACTTCTATGGGGTCCACTTGGGATTTTTCCACCTCAAGATCTTTGGACGTTGCAACGTCTGTGGATACCCCAGCAGCAACAGCGACTTTGACTTGAGCCTGCTTCAGAAGGTGTTCCGCCAACTTTTGAGTTGCTTCCTCCATTGCTTGCTCTTTTGCTTTCTCCATAGCAGCCTCACGTTCCTTCATCACCTGCAATTCTGCCAATTTTGCTGCAGCTTCTTTCTCTGCAGACGTTGTAACGTCTACATCTTCTGTTTCTTTAGCAGTGGCAGGGGCATTCTCAGAAACAGCAACAAATGCCGCACTGGTGGCTGTGGCAGGCTTTCCTCTAGCAGCTTCAACTTTCTTTCTTACCTGCAACTTCTCTCTTTTACCTGCAACCACATCAACAAGGTGTTCATCACCTTCACTGGCTCCGGTTTCCTTACTCGCAGCAGCTAACTCCTGTCTTTTCTTTCTTCCAAAGGGATTTTGGGTCGGCACACTTTTCACTCTTGTTTTCTTCGGTGGAGAGATGGGTTATGGGTCTTGGGTAGGTACTTCTTGAGTGGGAGGTTGTTGAGATGGTTCATGTTGTTGTTCAGGTTGTGTGGGTGATGGTTGTGGATTGGGTGGGTCTTGGGGTTTGGATTGTGGTGTTTGAGGGGTAGTTTGGGCATGAGCGGGTGGTTCTGTAAGTGAGGGCTGGGGTTGTTTGGTTTTGGGTGTTGGCGGCTTGGGTTTTGTGGCTTTGGCTTGTTTCTTGACTGGTTCTTGAGTTGGTGGCGAGTCAGCTTCAATGTCTCTCTTGTCACTAGAGATTCCTCTCTCTTCAGAATGTGTTTCTTCCTCTTCCTCACTCTGGATCTCCATGCTTACCCTCATTGTTTCCTCTGCATCACTCTCACTGATTTCCTCCAGATCAGCAGATTTTAGCTCTTCTTCCTCACTACTTATCTTCTTTTGTTTCTTCTTTACTGGGCTCTTCCTCTTTTTGGCAGGACTTCTTGCTCTTTTGACTCTCTCCTTCTTCACTTTCCTTAGATGCATTGTTGACAGGGGCACATTATCCTCATCTTCCTCCTGCATCCATTGTGGAAGTACAGGCTCTTCAATTACCAGCTTACCTTTAGTTATCTGCTCATTCACCTTCTTCTGCCATTCGAACTGCTCTCTCACGAACTTGGCTAAACTGCTCTGCTGGTCCACCAGACGTTGCAACGTCTGCGCATCGACAGATGTTGTGGCACCTGCAGCTCTTTGCCTGGCCTTGAACTTTGTAGAAAATGCTCCTTGGGGCTCCTCTCTTAGCTCGGTGGCTTCAATCTCCACCCCAGCCTCCATGCACAAGTCTGTGATTAAGCACGGAAAATACAGGTATCCATCCTTCCTGCTTTTCCACTTGTTCATCTCCCGGTTGATTAGCTTTCCTACCTCGATCTTGTCTCTAGCCATGATTGCATCAATCACAATGAGTCTCTCCTTATCAACCCAGGAAGTGTGAGATGTAGGTATCAGACAGTGCCTAATGAAATGAAACCAGGTATTGGCCTCATCACACAGATGCCTTTTTAAGATTTTGAACTCGCTCCCATGGTCGCCACTTCTTTCCCAGACAGCTCCCTCAATACAGATTCTCTCCTTGATAGCATCCATTTCCGCCACTCCATAGGTCTTTTGCTTCGTTTCCACAGCCTTTCCATAATAACCCAGCCCAAAGTAGTCGTTTATGATCCTCACACTGAACTTGACCTCTTCACCGCGAACCTTTGAGATGATTGAGGGCTCTCCATCGCTTCTTTCAACGATCCCTTTGTAGAAGTCATGCACTAGCGTTGCAATGAGCTCCTTTCTGTGAACAATGAATTTCTGCCATCCCAACGCTGCGACGGTTGCAAGAAATTCAGGGTTTGGATTTTCTAGGCTGAAACCCCTTTCAGGTAGGAGGGCTTTCTTTTTGGAAGGCATTGGGATTTCTGGATTTGGGGCTGAGGAAGAACTAATGTCAACGTTCTTTCCCTTACCAGATGATTTTGTAGCAACCTGCTTGATTTTTGTCATGGTGATTGAGAGAAAAATGGAAGATTTGAAATTCTGGGGAAGGGAAAAGATTGCAGTTTCAGAGAGGACGGAGAGTTTAGAGAACGGTTGAAGGTGGGTTGATGATGACTGGTTAGTATTTATTGGGAAGAGGTTATGGGAAGTTGAGAAGTGGTGGAGTGAAGTAATGGGAAAGTAACCGCTGATTTGACAAGTTAGGGCGGAAGGGTGACGTCGTGGTCAGATTTCACGCGAGGTGCGCAGACCAAAATGATTAAGGCCACGCCACCACTTACGTTTTTGAATAATTTTGAATTCACCCTGACCTCCTTTTCTTTTCTTTTTATTTAAAACTGTTACCCAAGCAGCAAACTTGACAATGTCCCGGACACACCGAAACGTTATAACGTTTACTATACTTCTTGCATTTCTTCCACCTCAAGCTTCACTTCCTGCACAAAACAAAAATTAAAGAACACAAAATTGTTGGTTCAGTAAGGACCATTGGGTTGCCTCCCAAGAGCGCTTGCTTTAAGAGCCTTCAGCCACACTGTCCCCTTTTTGAGTTCAGGGATTGTTGAGGGATACTGTGGTCTTGTCCCTTTCCACATGCTCTCCATGATATTGTTTCACTCTTTGGCCATTGACTTTGAAAATGGTATTAGTCTTTTCATCAAACAAGTCCACAGCTCCATAAGGATAGATCTTCATTAATTTGAAAGGTCCTGACCATCTAGATTTTAACTTTCCAGGGAACAATTTCAGTCTTGAATTAAACAGCAACACAGGTTGTCCTTCTACCAGTTCTCTCCTTTGAATTCTCTGGTCATGCCATTTCTTGGTTTTTTCTTTGTATATTGCTGAATTTTCATAGGCATTGTGCCTGAATTCTTCTAGCTCATTTAACTACAGGAGCCTTGCTTCACCAGCCTTTGTATGATCCAAGTTTAATTGCTTCAATGCCCAATGGGCTTTATGCTGGAGTTCAATTGGTAGATGACACGCCTTACCATAGACTAGCTTATATGGGGACATGCCTAATGGTGTCTTAAACGCTGTTCTGTACGCCCACAGTGCATCATCCAAGTGCAAGGACCATTCCTTCCTATTGGGACCAACCATCTTCTCAAGTATTCTTTTGATTTCTCTGTTGGAGATCTCTGCTTGACCACTGGTTTGGGGGTGATAAGCTGTGGCAACTTTGTGTTTCACTCCATACTTAGCCAATAGGTTCTCAATAAGCTTGTTACAGAAGTGAGAACCTTCGTCACTGATTATAGCTCTTGGAGTACCAAACCTTGTGAAGATGTTGTGTTTGAGGAATTTGCTCACCGATTTAGCTTCATTATTGGGCAATGCCACAGCTTCTACCCACTTTGATACATAGTCCACAGCTAACAGAATGTACAGGTTTCCACGAGACATAGGAAATGGCCCCATGAAGTCCATTCCCCAAACATCAAACAGCTCTACTTCAAGAATATTTGTCAATGGCATTTCTTGCTTGTTGGAGATGTTTCCGGTTCTTTGGCATCTGTCACAATTCTTGACCAATTCATGAGCATCCTTGAAGATTGTTGGCCAATAATATCCTGATTGCAACACTTTTGCAGCGGTTCTGGTGCCTCCAAAATGTCCTCCATAAGGTGATGAATGACATTGTTGCAACACATGGAGTTGTTCTTCTTCAGCAAGACATCTTCTCAGTAACTGATATTGACACATTTTGTACAAGTAGGGCTCATCCCAGAAATATTGTTTCACATTGTGGAAGAACTTCCTTCTTTGCTGATAGTTGAAGCCCACAGGCACAATCTTGCTAACAAGAAAGTTAACTATATCAGCATACCATGGTGCAGTAGTATCAGACGTTATAACGTTTGAAGAAATTTCCATGGACGTGACAACGTCTTCAACTACACTGGCTACTGTTAACAGTTTTTCATCAGGGAAATTTTCTTTTATCTCCTCTTCACCTGTACCTACATCAACATTCTCAAGCCTAGAAAGGTGATCAGCAACTTGGTTCTCCACCCCCTTTTTATCACGAATTTCCAAGTCAAATTCTTGGAGGAGGAGAACCCATCTAATGAGTCTTGGCTTTGCATCTTTTTTAGCAATCAAATACTTGATGGCTGAGTGATCAGTAAAAACAATAACTTTTGCACACACCAAGTATGATCGAAATTTGTCAAAAGCAAAGACAACAGCCAAAAGCTCTTTTTCAGTCACAGTATAATTCAATTGGGCATCATCTAAGGTTTTACTGGCATAATAAATAGAGTGAAAAATTTTGTCATACCTTTGACCTAATACAGCTCCTACCGCATAATCACTTGCATCACACATCAATTCGAATGGTTTAGACCAATATGGAGTGACTATTACGGGAGCAGTCACCAAGGCAGTCTTCAGTTTCTTGAAAGCTTCATGACATTGTTCATCAAAGCTGAAGACGTTGTCACGTTGCAGTAGCAGACACAGGGGTTTGGAAATCTTTGAGAAGTCTTTGATAAATCTCCTGTAAAACCCTGCATGTCCTAAAAAACTTCTGACCCCCTTTTATAGTTGTTGGTGGAGGTAGCTTGTCAATAACATCAATTTTTGCTCTGTCCACCTCTAGTCCTTTCTTTGAAATCCTATGCCCCAACACTATTCCTTCTTGCACCATAAAATAACATTTTTCCCAGTTGAGAACGAGGTTGGTTTCTTCACATCTTACCAGAACTCCTTCCAAGTTATCCAGGCACGCCTTATATGAATCTCCATAGACTGAGAAATCGTCCATAAAGACTTCCATGGAGTTTTCAATGAAATCAGAAAATAAGGCCATCATGCACCTTTGGAATGTTGCAGGAGCATTGCACAGCCCAAATGGCATCCTTCTGAAAGCAAAGGTACCATAGGGACAAGTGAATGTGGTCTTTTCTTGATCTTCAGGAGCTATGGCTATCTGGTTATAGCCTGAATAACCGTCAAGAAAACAATAAAAGTCCTTGCCTGCAAGTCTGTCTAACATCTGATCAATGAATGGGAGAGGGAAATGATCCTTCTTAGTTGCTTTGTTTAGCTTCCTATAATCCATGCATATTCTCCAGCCTGTTACTGTTCTTGTTGGAATCAATTCATTCTTCTCATTTGTCACCACAGTAACTCCACCCTTCTTTGGCACACACTGTACTGGGCTCACCCATGAGCTGTCACTGATAGGATAGATGATTCCTGCGTCTAACCATTTGATGATCTCCTTCTTGACCACCTCCTTCATTATCGGGTTCAATCTCCGTTGTCCTTCAATGTTGTTCTTTGAATTCTCCTCCAAGACAATTCTGTGCATGCAGATTGTGGGACTGATACCCTTGATATCGGCCATTTGCCAACCAATAGCTTTCTTATGTCTCTTCAGGGTAATAATGAGATCATTTTCCTGCTCCTGTGAGAGCTTCGAAGAAATGATCACAGGTAGGGAATCATTTTCCCCTAAAAAGACATACTTTAGATGCTCAGGTAACACCTTCAGTTCCAATGTAGGTGGTTCTTTAATGGAAGGCACATTCTTCTTGAGATTTGATTCCTCTTGCCCTAAAGATTCGTACCTCTTTGTCCACACCTTGACTACAGGAGAATCAGACGTGACAATGTCTGCAGTTGACGTTATAACATCTTGAGGATCAGCTTCTTCTGCTAACAACTCTTGTATCTCATCATTTCCCAGAATCTTCTCCAAGTGGTCATTATCTTTATTGAATTGTTTTTGAACCAGATGGTCAAGGGCAACCACAAAGGAACATTCCTCTGTGTTAGGATCTGGATACTTGAGTGCGTTGAGTACATTGAACTTGACTTCTTGATCATTGACTCTCATGATCAATTATCCTTTCTGCACATCAATGATTGTCCTTCCAGTAGCTAGAAATGGTCTCCCCAAAATGATAGGGACTTCTTTATCTGCATCAAAAACTAAAATAACAAAATCCACTGGAAAAACAAACTTATCAACTTTAATCAAAACATCTTCTAATATGCCCTCAGGATAGACTCTACTTTTCTCAGCTAATTAAGTGAGACTTAAAGTAGTGGGTCTGGCAGTTCCTATACCAAGTTTATCATAAATGGACTTGGGCATCAAGTTGATACTTGCCCCCAAATCACATAAAGCTTTGCCAATGTAAAAATCTCCAATGGAGCATGGTATAGTAAAACTGCCAGGATCCTTGAGTTTTCTAGGGAGTTTATTCTGCATAATTAAACTACAATTCTCAGTTAAAGCAACAGTTTCGAACTCCCTTAGCCTTCTTCTTTTGGTGATGATGTCCTTTAGGAACTTAGCATAGTTTGGCATCTGCTGTAGAGCTTCAACCAAAGGAAGGTTTATGTGTAGCTGCTTCAACATCTCCATGAACTTGCTGAATTGCTTATCTTCATGAGCTTTCTTTAATCTTTGAGGGTAGGGTGGAGGCGGATATTCAGGTACAAGCTTAGGTATAGTCTTGATTCCTGGTTCAAAGTTAGACGTTGTAACGTCTGGTTTAGATATCACAATATATGGAGTATCCTTCTCCTTTTCTCCACTTTTGCTTTTCTTTTTCTTTTCCTTCTCTGGCACTTCTTTCTCCACAGGCACAGTTGGTTCAGGGTATTCAGTACCACTTCTTAATGAGATAGCATTTACCTGTGCATTCACCCCAGTATTACCATTTGGATTAGATGATGATGATGGTGTTTCCGTTGTAGATGGGAGAGATCCATTCTGCCTTTGAGTAAGAGCTGATGCTATCTGCCCAATTTGGTTTTCCAGAGTTTTGATTGAAGACTCGTGAGTTTGCAAAGTTGTCTTACAATCACTGATGAAGCTTTTCATCATGGCTTCCAAGTTGCTATTGTTGTTATTCTGCACATACTGCCTCTGTTGTTGTTGTTGAGGGGGAAATCATGGGGGGTATTGCAGGAGCAGTATTGCTAGCATTCAAAGCATTGTTGTTTCTCCATCCAAAGTTTGGGTGATCTCCAATTTGAGTTGTAAGAGTTAGAGTATGGGCTGTTTCCTTTGTGTTGAGATACAAAGTTTACAGACTGAGGGTTATAGGGACACTCTTCGTAGACATGCCCTTCTTCACAATAAACACACACTACTCCCCCAGGTTGTGTTGGTTCAACAGCTGCAGCAGTCTGTCTCTCAGACGTGGCCACGTTTGTAGTGCTCATGTTTTTAATCATGTTGGTCAAGGTAGCAACCTGAGCAGAAAGAGCAGTTATTTCACTTATTTCATGGACACCAACCTTCTTTCCAGGAGTAAATCTATCAGATGGCCAATGGGAATTGTGGGTGGCTATGTCATCAATGAGCTTGCATGCCTCAGAAAAGGACATGTTTAATATGACACCACCTGATGAAGCATCTAGTATAAGTCTGGTAGGCTGATCTAAACCATTATAGAAAGTCTCCATTTGAATAACCACGGGAATGCCATGGTGTGGGCACATTCTCAGTAATTCCTTCCACCTTTCCCAAGCCTCAAACAATGATTCCCCTTCCCTTTGTTTGAAGGAAGTGATATCATTTCTCAACTTAGCATTTTTGTTGGGAGGGAAGTATTTTCCAAGAAATTTCTCAGCTAGCTCATCCCAAGTGTGAATTGAATTTGGCTCCAAGGAGTTCAACCAATTTTTGGCCTTATCCTTGAGAGAATATGGGAAGAGCTTCAATCGAAAAGCATCTTCTGAGACTCCAGGGATGACAAAGTTGCTACACACATCCAAAAATTGCCTTAGATGTGCATAAGGATCTTCTTGAGGAAAACCCCCAAATTGCCCTGCAGTTTGCAGCATTTGGAACATCATTGACTTGAATTCAAAGTGACCAGTATGAAGAGTTGGTCTTGCAATGCCTGTTTGTAAATGAGTAGGATTGAGCACGGAATAGTCACGCATAGGCCTGTCTCTGTCATTGACCATATCTTGCGGCCCTGCATTGATGAGTTGCTGTCTCTGCCAGTGTTCATCATCAACATTTGTCTCTGTATGAGTTTGTGGTCCTCGGCCATGTCCTCTACCTCCGGCATCAGAGTGCCTTCCTCCTCTTGAAGCAGGTCCTCCTCTAGAGCTTCTACCTCCGGTACCAGGTTCAGACATGATTGGCTGCCTTCTTAACCTTTGTTGTCTCCTTAGTTGCCTGAAGGTTCTTTCAGGTTTTGGATCAAATTCAGGTACAGACTCACTCCCTGATTCTGTTGAACTGGAGCTTGAATTGGAACTAAGCATACGCTGTAACGTTTACCTGCTCATACACAGAAACAACGAACAACGCAGTAAAATTCTTTCACCTGGTGTTTTACTACTTTAGAACAATAAAAGTTAAAATCAATCCCCGGCAACGGCGCCAAAAACTTGTTTGCGCGTGTTCTAGTCGCAATATCAGTGCAAGTATACACGTCGTACAAGTAATAAAGTGGATAAAAGTAAGAGATCGTTCCCACGAGGATTGGTTAACTTTCAAAGTTCAAGTCTTAAAACAATAGTGAAACAAGTAACAAATCGGCACTAAAAGTTGATGTCAATACTAAAAACATAAATAAAGTAGGTAAACAAGAAGTTGTTGTGAATATGGATGAGAATGAGTTGGATTGCTGCATGCAAGTAAATCCTTTCTAGTCAGACGTTATAACGTTTACACGTTATTACGTACAAATGTTATTTTGTATAGACGTTATAACGTTTGAACGCTGTTGCAAAAGAGCTGTGCTTTTCAGTCACAAAACGTCAGAGCTTCAAGTATTAGAGGTCCTATGTTTAGGTTCTAAGTAGGCCCACTCCTGTATTTTAAGTACCCACAGCAATGTTCTATGAACTATTATCCATTCTATGTCTAGACTTAGATAAAAATGCCTAAATGTCTTTAGTGCACCTTTTCGTTCATATAAATCTTTGAGTTCTTTTCATAGACCATGTCTGTACCTATGAATCTACCTATTTTAAGAGGCCAACCTCAAAACAAGTTTGGAAATATTATCATGCAAAGATTTAAAACATATAAGCGTCAATACTTCATAACATTAAACTAGAGGTTCATTACATGCAAAACAACAACCCAACTACAAATTGTTTAGCTCATGCTTAGCATCTTTACAGAAAGATAAGGAAGTTAAATCCAAATACCATACATAGAGAGAAGGAAACTAAACGCAGAAGATACGCCTAAGTAGCCTTCCTGCATGCACGCTGTAAAGACGTTACAACGTCTGAGCTTCACAGTGCTGGGGTGTAAATGGAAATGAAAACTGGAAAATGGGGGAAAAGTTCAGATGGAGGAGTGTAGATGAAGGATGGAATGGTAGATGGTAGAGTATGCGTGTTCAACCAGGCTCTCGGTGTGTCTAGAGAGAGAGATAAGTCTTAAATATATAGCACAAGAAAGGGCCACACGTGTGGTGATGTCATCACCCCACCTAACAAGATTGCTTGCACAGGAAATATTTCTGATGTGACTTTGCCTGCTACAGTGCGTCAGCCGCGTCAGCGCTGAGGAGAGAGAAGATCTTCTGACTTTCCAGATCTTTGACCATCATTACTAGTGCGCCAAAAAAGAGATATTTCTTTCTTGCTCTGCTGCCCTTCTTCAGACGTGACGAGGAACGTTACCACGTTTGGCTTTACTGCACAATCACAAAAAGGCATCAAAGCGCTCACAAAGGCACCAATTGGTGCCAAAAAGCATAGAACTTATAACTTAGCCCCTATATCACTAAAAAGAAATAGACTAACAGAAACTAACTAGAAATAACCTACTATTGCTAGAGAACTTGCATGATTTAACTTTGAATAAGTATAAATAACTCATATAAATATGAGTTATCAGTGATCTCGCAAAAGTATAAGCTCTCACAGACTAAGTGAATCTGACCCTGGTCATCCCAGCCTTTTTATATTGCTACTCTCGGAATACCAAAGGTCGCGTCCCATCAATGCGACCTCTGAGTTCTGACATGAAAAGGTGTGCCATCATTAATGGCGCATGCAGTCTGACATTGAAGCGCCGCCATAAATGCTTTCCTGTCACAAGCAGACACGTGGCGCGCCTACGGATCTGTCTCGGACTCGAGCCGAGCCCGACGCCAGCATTTCCTCGGACTCGACTCGGGGGGCCACTGTTCCGGACTGGGCCAAGAGCCCCATCCCAGATTAGGCTTTCCCCGGCCCAATTAACTGGTGCTGCCCCTCAAGCGCCCAAGCAGATCCAACGGTCTAAAAGCATCCGACGGATCCAGTGGACACGGGGCATCCGCCTCGTCTATAAATACGGCACGAGGCCTATGGACCAGGTACGCGCATTCTATTCCAGTCATTTTCTTACTGTTTCTCCTGCAAGTGCTGACTTAAGCATCGGAGTCCCTGCAGGTACCCCACCCCGGGGCGTGAAGAATCCACCTCGAAGAATCCACCTCGGAGAGGCAAGGTCGAACGTCGAAGGCTCAAAGGACTGACACTCTCTCACCTCGGTTCATTCACCTGGCCCAGGTACGAACAGTGACAAACACAGAAGACGGCAAATTTTTAAAGCTAGAGATTTGGTATGGATACATCTGCGAAAAGAACGATTTTCAAATAAACCAAATGCTAAGTTATCCCCAAGAACAGATGGTCCGTTCAAAATAGTACAGAAAATCAACGACAATACTTATAAGGTAGAACTACCAGGTGCTTATGGTGTCTTAGCAACTTTCAACGTTGCCGATCTTTTTCACCATATCAGGATGATGAAGTTGATAACAACTCGAGGGCGATTTCTCTTCAACCCGGGGAGAATGATACAGAATGAGAACACCAAATTCAACATATCCACCCAACTTTGACCCTAAGCCATCATGTTGATAAACTCCATGTTTACTAGATTGTGTTTCCATTTATAGCATTAATTATTCTTACTATTTCAACTGCAATTTGGTCTCTAGGATTAGTATAAATAAGGCCAAACCCTCCATGTATTATCATCAAGTATTGATGTAAAATTGAGTGTATCTCTTTGAGAGATTTGAGAGTTGATTCTCTCTAGGCTCCTGAGCCAACAAGTTTCCTCCATGTAAGTCAAAATCAAAGTAACATTTACATCAAATCTCACAAGTGTAACTGTTAACCTGAATCATTATGCTACAGTCCTAAACTCTGGATTTGTTAGACCACGACTCACCACTTTTATCAAATTTTGGTTTGAGCAACACATCCTTAAAATTTCGTGTCATGTCGGCAATATTGTTATATGTGTGTGGAAAAAAGTTATTTTTCGTTGAACTCACATCTTTGAAATCGTTGTGAGGAGTTTCCATAATGTGGTGTTAGCTTGCATGATCCATCTATCATTCCAAGCATGAATAGAGAGACCATTACCAAGATACCAAAAGCTAAACTCTTCAAAAAGAGTCATTTAATCGAGTGACGTTCTTCCATGGGCTTGAATCAGTTCCCTTAGCTACCCAATCTTGACTTCACTAGGGATGTTTTTAGCATAATTGCCTTGCAAGACTTTACTCCACAGCCCCATATTGCCACTTCTAAGATAATGTGATGCATTTAGAAAAAATGTTTTTGGTCATGTCATTGGTATATAAATGGCTATATTACGCAAAAGGTCCTTTAAGTTATTTAATTGTAATAAATTGGTCTTTTAAGTTTTTTTTTTCGTACCACTTAGGTCCTCGAAGTTATTTAATTGGAACAATTTAGAGATGAAGAATGTAAGTTATTTGGTCTTTAAAGTTACAATTAAATAACCTAAAGGACCAAAACTTGTTACAATTAAATAACTTAGACTTAATTGGTACAAAAAAAAAAACTTAAAAAGAACCAACTTGTTACAATTAAATAACTTTAAGGACTTAAGTAGCACGAAAAAACTTAAAGGACGAATTTGATACAATTAAATACCTTATAAATCCTATATAAATATACAAAACATAAACATTATAGATATAAATTTGTAGTGCTACAAATTAGTTTTTTTTACTAATAAGATGGTGCTTAGTGCAAAGCATAATGCCATTCATAGTTTACATATTTTTTGCTTGACAATGAAACATTTTGTAGAGGAGAGATGATGAATCAATGATTTACTACAATACTTGAAAACAAAACCACTTTAATCTTAATATTGTTTAAGTAACACTTCCTTAATCACTTTATCCAAAGTCATGTATGAACAACCACCAAGTGTGGTATCCTCCTCAGCTTTATTCTTCAACTCAATGATATTTTTTCTAACCTTCTTTCCTTTCTCACCCACCATCAATTCATTGATCAACTTCTCCACTTCCCCTCTCTTCACATTAGTATCAATTTCAATTCCAATATCCCATTCATAGCAAATACATCTACAATTTGTTGGTTGATCAGCAAAGAATGGCCAACACAACAGTGGCACTCCACCACATATACTTTCAAGTGTTGATTCCATCCACAATGAGTCAAGAATCCACCTATTGAAGGGTGGTTCAACACTTTCTCTTGTGGACACCAACTAGCTATTAGCCCTCTATATGAAGTTTCATTTACAAACTCAGTTGATAAAATCACCGAACCACCAATTACAAGATCAGGCCTAATGATCCACAAAAAGGGTTTCTTGCTGTTGCTTAAGCCCCAAGCAAATTCTAATAATTGCTCTGGTGACATAACTGTAGTGCTACCAAAATTCACATAGAGAACAGAAGAGTGTTTCTTATTCTCAAGCCATTCAAGACATTTTGTGTCTTCTTTCCAAAGGTTGCAACTTAAAGATGTTAAGTTGTTTTTGGACTTTGATTTAAAAATGAAGGTAAAGGGCCAAGGTATATAAAGAAGGGAGCATAGAGTTGAGATCATTCATTGCATCACTCTCAAGTTGATTATAAGTATTGATAAGAATAGTTGAAGCTCTTGGAACTATATCTGCCACTTCCAATAGAAACTCAAGCATAATATCATTTGGATCCGTTGTTCTTATAAAATCAGGAATGTCTTTCAGTGTAAAGTTTTTCATACTTGGAATTCAATCCACTTTTGTATCCAGATATCCATTTGTTAAATAACTCTCATCTGCATGTCATATCACAATCACACACAATTCATTAGCATAAAGCTCCAATTACACACACAAAAGGTGTAAATATATGTTTCTCCTTGCATATATATGGCCCTTTCGGGTTTAATTCCTATAAAAAAATTGTCTTTGAAAACGTACCACACTTTTTTTGCTACCTTGTTATTGGTGCGCAATAATCATATTTTCTGTTTTAATTCATGCAAAATTATTGGAATTAGTTCCTGTGGTTTGTGTGTAATATTTATTTTAGTCCTTTATGCGGTTTAAATTGGAGGGACTAAAATCAAATATTTTACAATATGATACAGACCAATTCCAACATAAACAAATTTGACATAGTTTAAAACAAAATAACAGTGTCTAAAAAAATTGGTATATTTGCAACGACGAAAAACAATTTTTTTTACAGAGACTAAACCCAAAGACTATAATTATCTCTACAAAACATATATGTAAACCAAAGACAAAACCAGAAAAAAATGCTATATTTACAATAGTGTTAAATATGTTGGTGGTCCTATAAAATTTTAGTTTTCTATTTTTAATCTCTTAAAAAATTTCACCTACTTTTGGTCCCTCTCCATTTTATCATTAGTTAGTGTCCTTCATGACTTTTAATAACTATTTCATGACTATTAATAATTTTTTTTGTTTCTTTATAAGTGCTATTAAAATTCGTGAAGTACCATTAAAAGTAATGAAGAACTACAACCTAAAAACTCAAATTTTATAGAAAACAAAAACATATTTAACCATTTACAATATACTCTCAATGGACAAAAACAAGAACATAAATTGTTACCTTTGAGTGGAATGAGACCTTTTTCAAACATAGTACGAAAGTGCATAACAGACAAGAAACAACATGCACTAACAGGACATAGTAAAGCAATAGGCAGTGAAAGTTCTTCAGCAGCTTGTATACTAAATGGCATGAAACAATCAGAAACTAAGCAAGTAAATGGGGGTATAAGACCATCAATAGAAGATCTTTCAAGTCTAGCAAGAAGTTCATGCAAATATTGAAGGAAGTTCTTTCTAATTGATTCACAAAGAGGAAATAACTCTTGATGAGCATCACCATCATTTGTAGTGGAAATACCATCAGGAATGGTTTCAAAGACAAAATCAGTGAAACCATTAAGAGAATTATTAGAACCTTTTGATTTAAGCAAACGTTTGTGATTGTATTCAGTGTTTACAAAGGTTATGTGAAAGCCTCTAAGATGAAGCAACTTTGCAAGTTTTAAACTTTTAATAATGATAGTATATGGCTTTGAAATGGAAATGAAAATGGAATCAAAACTGCATGTGGTTTGTTTAGTGCAATATTATAACTCATCTTTGTGTGTGTTATGATGTAAGATGAGTTTTAGAGATAAGTAATAAGCATGAGCATGTGTGCTTTTAAAGAGAGAAAATGTGAGTCATTTATTGGATAATTAGGTAGAGAAAGAAAGACAAATCAAAACAAAGATAGAATATGAGACGTAAAGGTAACAAAATCTTCCATAAATAAATTGATCACATTATTCCTAATGCATGTCCATGTCATGTGCCCACATTTTGATCCGAGTGAGAAGCCCAACAAAAACATAATGGTTCTATTTGGCAAACCAAATAAGCTAGCTTATAGCGGGTTTGACTAGCTTATTTGACTAGATTATAGCGGATAAAAAAATAGACATGTTTGGCAAACAGTAACATATAGCTTTTTGGGGGTAGTTTATAGTGTTTTTTGATAAGCTACTTCAAGTAGCATTTGAGCTTATAACTTACGGTTTTTCATCTTTTTGGACATTTTTTCCCTCATTAATTTCAGATTGTTCCTTCTTTGTCCTTAGTAAAGTAAACTCTTACATTTAACGTTTTTTTATTTTATAATTTTACGTTAATGTGGCTTATTGTATTATTATTCAATATTCAATTCTTATAATTTTACATAAATGTGTGTGGCTGTTGTTATTTTTTTTATTTGTTCAAATTGAACATATATGCATAAGGGTAGGACTACTTACTGTATTTTATTGAATAATTGAATCATAAAATAAAAATATTTAGTCTTTTTTAATTTTGATTATACATTATTTTTTTAATTATATTTTAAATTAGACTTTGAAATTAATAAATAAATTAGACTATTAAAATATAAATTTTAAACATGTCCTTTTATGTCATTTTACATTTATCAGCTAGTTGAACCGCTAATTTTACCAAACACATTTTTTGTCATCAGCTAGCTTATCTGGTATCAGCTATAAGCTCATCCACTATCAGCTACTCAATCAACTATAAGCTCCTTTTTACCAAACAAAGTCATGGTATTATTTTGAATGATTGAGCATTATGTAAACCACGGTTTTCAATTAAAAATTATCAATTATTACCGACAATATCATGAGGATATTCTTCTTTTTTGTTCAATCGTGACGAAATAGCAAATGAACACTACACAACTATTATAAGGTCACATTCGAAGTTGATCCCAAGAGTTTACGTCTCTATGTCGTTGAAATTACCAACAATAAAATCGTCATGAGTATTGTTGGAATTAGGAGTGTTGGAAATAGAATATAATTAATGTTGCACATTCCAAGTGTGATTAGAATTCATAGTATCATAGAGTTCGTGCATTCTTTAGATTCATTGTAACGTAGGAATTCATGCAAATTTTAAATACTCTTTTTATAAGTTGTACTAATCAAGAAGCTCCCTCGAACACGTATTATATGTTGTTTTAGGTCGACATTTCACACATATTAAGAAAAATAGTTAATTTTATATGATAAATGGAAATTGTGAGTTAGTTTACTAATTTAACTTTCATTAATGACATTGGGAAGATAAACTAATAGAGTTATGAAAGAGATATTAAATAATGAAAGGTAAGGTAGGAAAAGAAACATTAATATGTTTCATTGAGATTCTAAAAATCATGTATTATGTATGAGATAATTTTTTTTTGGCTATAAAGTCGTATAATATGAAACAAAAGGAGTATATAAATAGATGTTTTTGCCGAGTGTCTTTCTCACCAAAGCATTTTACCAAATGTTGAGTATTTTCACAAGTATATTATTCAAAGGTCTGGAATCTAGCATTTTACTTTAGATATGTATATGTAAAGCGCATGAGATGCTCCTCGCCTAACAGTCATTCGACATAATCAACTATCGATACTTCGAATAACTTAGATGAGGATCAACTACAAACAATCGACCTGTCAGATGGACCAATCCACATTTGGGCTATTTAACTGTAGAATGCTTGAAAGTCTGGGAAGACTAGCACCACCCCAAAGAACCTTCCTCTCCGCAACCATCAAAAGGGTGAGAACATCCAATAAAATGTTATGGCATTTCATTGTGTAAGAATTCTCAAATCTTTTATTCATCATCAAGTTACCTCAGTTTTCCATCTTAAAAAGGGTGAGAATAAAAACTTTTCATTCTATGTTTGAACGTTATAACGTTTGAACGCTGTTGCAAAAGAGCTGTGCTTTTCAGTCACAAAACGTCAGAGCTTCAAGTATTAGAGGTCCTATGTCTAGGTTCTAAGTAGGCCCACTCCTGTATTTTAAGTACCCACAGCAATGTTCTATGAACTATTATCCATTCTATGTCTAGACTTAGATAAAAATGCCTAAATGTCTTTAGTGCACCTTTTCGTTCATATAAATCTTTGAGTTCTTTTCATAGACCATGTCTGTACCTATGAATCTACCTATTTTAAGAGGCCAACCTCAAAACAAGTTTGGAAATATTATCATGCAAAGATTTAAAAGATATAAGCGTCAATACTTCGAATCTCACTTTCATTTCTATCAAATATTCTGAGATCCTTAAGAAACCATAACATCTTCCACTTCAACTACAAATACTCACCAAAATCTCACTTTGATCTTCACAACAACTTTCCTCCATGTAAGTCAAAGTCAAAGTCACATTCCAGCTGATGCAATATTTTTTCTTGTAAATGAAACAAAAAATTAAAGACTTCTTAATCTAATATTGTTTAAGCAAAACCTCCTTAATCACTTTATCCAAGTTCATGTAAGAACAACCACCAAGTCTAGTGTCCTCATCAACCTTCTTCTTAAACTCCATTGTCTTTTGTCTCGTTTTCTTTCCTTTCTCACCCACCATCAATTCATTGATCAATTTCTCCACTTCTTCTCTCGTCACATTAGCATCAATTTGCATTCCAATCTCCCACTCATTGCAAATAAATATACAATTTGTTGGCTGATCAGAAAAAAATGGCCAACACAACATTGGCACTCCAGCACATATACTTTCAATTGTCGAGTTCCATCCACAATGAGTCAAGAATCCACCAACTGAAGGGTGGTTCAACACTTTCTCTTGTGGACACCAACTTGCTATTAGTCCTCTATCTGAAGTTTCATTCACAAACTCAGTTGACAGAATCACTGAGCCGCCGACTACAAGGTTAGGCCTAATGATCCACAAAAACGGTTTCTCGCTGTTCGCCAAACCCCAACCAAATTCCAAGAGTGTTTCTTCAGACATAACTGTAATGCTACCAAGATTCACATAAACAACAGAACCTAGTTCCTTTGATTCAAGCCATTCAAGACAATTGACATCTTCTTTCCATAAACTTGAACCTAAAGTTGTCAACTGATTTTGAGGACTTTGATTTAAAAATGAAGGTAAAGGGCCAATGGTATAAATAGAAGGGAACATAGAGGATAAAACATTCATAATATTATTCTCAAGTTCATTTGAAGTATTGAGAACAATGGCTGAGGCTCTGTGAAATGTATTTGCCACTTCAATGAAAAACTGTAAAGTAATATCATTTGGATCTGTTGTTCTGATAAAGTTAGGAAGGTCCTTCAGTTGAAGATTTTGCAAACCTGGAATCCAGTCTAATTTACTGTCCAAATGTCAAATAACTCTCATCTGCTTATCATAAGTATAAAAGTTAGTAGCTTGAATAACACATATAGACACACATATTATACTCCATATGGAGAAAAGAAAAACATAATACACCAACTAATAATTACAAGGTATAAGTTGACAAATCCATAAAAATATAATACACACATGTAGGGCAGACCTGTGTACATTTTAAGAGGGTCAGTTGCACCCTCTAGAAAAGAAAATATTCCAGTTATTTTCTTATTGATGTTTTTTTTACCTCCTCAACATTTAGAAGTTTGCACTCAGACCCTTAAATGTAATTTATTGTGACCTTGTTGCACCTTTGACCCAAAGTTTTAGGTCCTTACAAAAAGTTTAGGTAAGTTGGGCTATAGGGGCTCACTGGGGTCAGGGCAGGTCTCACGTCTCTTTAAGCGCTTATAGAGGTACTTACAGATCACCCACCAAAGAGGCCCTCACATCGGCAACAGGGAGTTGAGCCCACGCCCATGTGAGGAATGAGTCAACTTCTTACCAACTGAGTCAACCTTCATTGACTTAGGTCCGCCATGTTAATGCATGCACATATATACACATAGACAAACACACAAATACTATAATCAGTATGGAGAAAAGAAAGAAAAGAAATTGTTACCTTTGAGTGGTATAAGACCTTTCTCAATAAGTGTAGGAAACTTCAAAACATATAAGAAACAACAGGCACTAACAGGAGAAAGGAGGATGATTGGGAGTGAAAGTTCTTCAGCAACTTGTATACTAAATGGCAAGAAACAATCAGAAACTAAGCAAGTAACTGGCGGAATAATACCATCATTGGAAGACTTTTGAAGTCTAGCAAGAAGTTCATGAAAGTATTGGAAGAAATTCTTTTTGATAGACTTAGTAAGGGATAGCATGTCTTGATTTACATCACCATCACCATAACTTTCCATGTGATTTAGACCATCTGGTATGGTCTCAAAAACAAAGTCAATGAAACCATCAAGAGAGTTAGTACCTCTTGATTTGAGCAAGCCTTTGTGGTTATACTCAGTGTTGACAAAGGTTATGTGAAAGCCTCTTAGGTGAAGCAACTTTGCTAGTTTGAATAATATGTTGATATGACCTTGAAGTGGATATGGAATCAATACTGCATGTGGTTTTTTCTCTGCAAAATAACTCATTTTTTTCTTATTTTTCCTATATTTATGTTAAAGAGGATATAACTTGATGCCTTTTGCTTTAATAGAGAAGCTTTGGATATGTGATGATGAAAGAATACAAAGAAAAAAACAAACTGAGTCAATTAAGTCAATGAAATCCCTATAAAATATTTTATATAAAATATAGTAATAGATTTCTAAAATATAATGTGGTTGTCTGTGATGTGGAATGTGTGGCTTATTAGGAAGGATGTTATTTTCAAAAGCAACATTTTCAATATTCCAAGTTTGGTGAATCTTATTAGGATTCTTGATTGATGGGATAATCCAATCTCAGACTTGAGGTGCTAGCTAAGTGGTAAGAGCTTCGCGTTGTATCCTTAAGATGTTGAGTTCAAGTCCCTTTGCAACAGTTGTAAAATGGCTATTAGTGCCACTTTGATTAATTAAATTGTCCCCTTCCCCAATATTTTTTAGAAAAAGGATAATCCAATCTCATGTCTTAATAGTATATGATTTTTGATTGAAGTATTGCGTTGGAGTACCCTTAGTACTCGGTTGTATACAATTTTGCTTATAAAAAAAAAATTCATACTTGGAGGTCATTCCAATTTCAGCAATTTCTATGTATGTATAAATAACTTAACAAAGTTTCAAATACTTTATTTTTGAAGGAGACATTTATAAAAGAGATATTGATATAAAGTTAAAGTAGTGAAATATTTAAAAATATTTAGTAATAATAATGTCATTTAAAGAAGGGACTTGAGAGTTAACTATTCATAATTAACAGAGTAATCATGCACTTATTAAATCCAAACAAATGTAACAATCATTTTTTTTCTTTCTGATTTGTCCATATAATGACCATTTGCACTTATATGTATCCTTTATAAAATATATTTTCTTCTTCTTTATGAATGTCATAGAGCAGAATTATGCTTACAATAGCAGAAAAAATTATAAGTAAAAAATTGGTTAGCAATATAAAATAACATAACTGAAACACAAATAATATGACTAGAAGCACTATTTCTAAAGGTATTTCATTGTGTAATAGTAAAATCCATGGTGAAGAGTGATGACCATATGGCACAGGAATATTCCAAAAGAGCAAATGAGAAAAACAAGGAAAAATGATTACTGCAAATAATCCAGATGACATATATTATAGAATTGATGACAAACATTTATTTAAATAATAAAATTGGATAAGCAGTAACCTACAGCTAAGTTTCCATTATAAATATTGCACACTTTTTTTTAGATAAGCAAAGTGGTTAGAAATTAGTGTGTTATTAGTTAGAGGGGAGGGGGAGCGGGGTTCAAACCCCGTACGCCTACATTTTCGCCAACAATGTCTCTTTCACTCAACCACGTGAACTACTGGGACAAATATTGCACACTTCTTGATGAATGTTCCTAATATTGCTTTTAAATGCCTACCACCTGTCATGGAAAAACACCAAATAATCTCAGTTAAATTACCATTATAAATATTGCACACTTTGATATAGCCACACCAACCGAGTCTGACCGAGTCTACCACGATTCTGATTCTATGCACGAGTCAACTTGTTTAGGCGTGGTAAACTCATAAATTCGCTCGAGTCTACGAGTTGACTCGCGAGTTTGATAACCATGGTTTGAGCAACACATGCTTAAAATATTAAATATTGTTTAAGAATAATATAAAACTTCTGTTATACACTTAACATATATCTTACTCAAACTATAATTATAATATTGGCATTATTATTTTTTGCAAAGCTCTCTATTTGCATGGAAATTCTTGAAGCTTCACATGGTGTCAATCCCTTATGAATATTGAAAAATACAATGTGTACTGATAGCCTATGCTTAAAATACAACTTGCACTTCTAACTGAGCATCATTTTTGCTTGAATATGAAACAAAATCAAGAGAAGGAAATCATTGTTTTACTACACTAATGCATTGCAGACACAAAATTAAAGACTCTTCAGTTTAATTTTGTTTAAGCAGTACTTCCTTAATCACTTTGTCCAAGTTCATGTACGAACAACCACCGGGCCTAGTGTCCTCCTCAGCCGCCTTCTTCAACCCCATGGCCTTTTGCCTCATCTTCTTTCCGTTCTCTCCCACCATCAATTCATTGATCAGCTTCTGCACCTCATCTCTTTTCACATTAGTATCAATTTCCATCCCAATCTCCCATTCATTGCAAATAAATCTACAGTTTGTCAGCTGATCAGTGAAAAATGGCCAACACAACATTGACACTCCAGCACAGATGCTTTCAATGGTTGAGTTCCATCCACAATGTGTCAAGAATCCACCTATTGAAGGGTGGTTCAATACTTTCTCTTGTGGACACCAACTAGCTATTAGTCCTCTATCTGATGTTTCATTCACAAACTCAGTTGATAAAATCACAGAACCACCAGTAACCAGATCAGGTCTAATAATCCACAAAAAGGGTTTCTTGCTGTTACTTAAACCCCAAGCAAACTCTAATAGTGGCTCTGGTGACATAATTGTAGTGCTACCAAAATTCACATAAACAACAGATTCTTGTTCCTTGGATTCAAGCCATTCAAGACACTTGATATCTTCTTTCCATAGACTGGAACCTAAAGCTGCCAACTGGTTTTGTGGACTTTGATTTAAAAATGAAGGGAAAGGGCCAATGGTATAAATATAAGGGAACATAGAGGATACAACACTCATAATATCATTCTCAAGTTCGTTTGAAGAATTAAAAACAATGGCAGAGGCTCTGTGAAATGTATCTGCCACTTCAATCATAAATTCTACCAACAGATCACTTGGATTAGTAGTCCTTATAAAGCCAGGAAGGTCCTTCAGTTGAAGATTTTGCAGACCTGGAATCCAGTCTAATTTAGTCTCCAAATATCCATTTGTCAAATAACTCTCATCTGCTTATCATATTACAAAAGTTAATAGGTCAAACCATATACATATACGCGTGTGTGTGTATCTGTGTGTGTGCGTGCGCGCACGCACACACATACTACTATACTGTATAGGGAGAAAAGAAAGAACAAAAATTGTTACCTTTGAGTGGAATGAGACCTTTCTCAATAAGTGTACGAATATTCAAAACAGACAAGAAAGAACAAGCACTAGCTGCACAAAGGAGAAGGCTTGGGAGTGATAGTTTTTCAGCAGCTTGTACAGTAAAGAGCATTAAACAATCAGAAACTAAGCAAGTAACTGGGGGGATAAGACCAACATTTGCAGAGTCTTTAAGTCTAGCAAGAAGTTCATGAAAGTATTGTAGGAAATTCTTTCTGACCGATTCACGAAGAGATTAGAAGTCTTGATTACCATCACCATCACCATCTAGAGGGGAAGACCATCTGGAATGGTCTCAAAGACAAAATCAGTGAAACCATCAAGAGAATTAGGACCTTTTGATTTAAGCAAACGTTTGTGATTGTACTCGGTGTTGACAAAGGTTATGTGAAAGCCTCTTAAGTGAAGCAACTTTGCTAGTTTGAGCATTGGATTAATATGCCCTTGGAGTGGATATGGAGTCAACACAGCATGTGGCTTTCTCTCTGCAAGATAATTCATTTCTTATTTTCCCTACAGGTATGTTAAATGGATCATAACATAAGCCTGTGCTTTAATAGAGAAATAATACAAAGAAAAAAACAAATCCATGAGGTCCCTATAAAATATAGTGTTGCAACTAGTTTTTTACCCGTGCATACGCACGGGTGATACCGTATGGTCGGTTTATTGTGATGAATTTATAATAGTAATTTGAAAGGTATTCATAAGTTGTGAACAATGTCAAAAATGTATAATTTGAAATTCAAAGAGGAAATAGATAAGTATTGTGGCATATAACATACAAATGCAAATTATATTGAGTAGAAGAAATTAAAGGAGATTGACAATTAGATTTACATTGATCCATAATAATGTATTAGGAAATTAGAGGTAAAATATGCATCCCCGTTGGGCATTCCGTTAGCAGCCTCGTTGACGCTCCCGTTGGCTTTGGTTGCGACTGTCGTCGCGACTTGCGTTGCAGATCCCATTGTCAGTGTTTCTACTAAATTAGCGAGTAATTTATTTTTAGTAAAAAAAGGGAATTTTCTTTTAATGTTTTTGACAAAAAAAAGGAAAAAAAGTCGAGTTAAAAAATGATGGAAAAAAGATTTATTAGAAAAATTGATACTGTATGGTCGGTGTATTGCTATGAAGTCATAATAATAATTTGGAAGTTATTCATAAGTTATAAACAATGTTCAACATATATGATTTCAAATTCAAAGTGGAATATGCATCCCTGTTGACAATCTGAATTACATTGATCCATAATAATGTATTTGGACATTAAAGGTAAAATATGCATCCCCGTTGGCCCTCCCGTTGGCGCTCTCATTACCTCTCTCATTGTCAGTTCGGTTGCCTCTCCCGTTGCCACTCCCATTTTGTCAGTCTCTCGTTGTCGCTCACGTTGCCACATTTTTATAAGTAAGTTATTTTGAAATATTTGGTAGTGGGTAAAGTTTTTTTTTTTACAATTCATAGTGATTAAATTGATTGATCTTAATAGTTTTAAAAGATAGATCTTAATAGTTTTAAAAGATAGATTATAGAAAATAATAAATTATAGATAAAGTAAAATTGAAGAAAAAATATAATAATATTTTCTAAAATATGCACTCCCGTTAGCGCTCTCTTTTCCTCACTCGTTCCCACTCCTTTTCCCGTTGTTGATTTCATTGTCAGTCTCACATTACTGGTCCCATTGCCACATATTATGACTTTTTTTCTCTATAAGAGTTAATTTAGAAAACTTAAGTTTAAATTTTTTTTACAGGTACGTCTTTTTTTGACAATGGGTAGTGGTTAAAATGATTAATTTGATCATTGTAAAAAAAGTAATTATTTTTAGTAGTTTGACTAAATTATAAAAATAGTGAGTAAGTATTTTTAGTAAAAAGAGGAAAAAAATTAATTTTTATGACAAAAGAAACTGGGAAAAAAATGATGAAAAATTATTTTGTATTTAAAAACAGTTTTTAGAAAAAAATGTTATTTTTTTTTTAAGCAAAGAAATTTTTTTTTTAAAAAAACAGTTTTTTAAAAAGAAAAAACAGTTTTTTAAAAAAAATGAAATTAGTTTTTAAAACTGAAAATAAAACTGTTTTTTTGAAAAAAAAAAAGGTGAGACTGACACGCGTCAGCATGTCAGCTGACAGCGCGTCAGCGTGACAGCTGACGGCGCGTCAGTCGCGTCAGTCAAATTTTTTATTTTTTATTTTTTAAAAAACTAATAAAACAGTTTTTTTGAAAAAAAAAAGTCAGACTGACACGCGTCAGCATGTCAGCTGACAGCGCGTCAGCGTGACAGCTGACGGCTGTTAAGATATTGGCAAGTGTACCAAATCGTGCAAGTAATAAAATCGGTAAGTACCGGAATATCGTCCTCAAGGATCGAACTAAATTACTAATTACGCTAACAACGACTAATATGAACCAAATTTAAATAAGGGTTTGTTTGAAATGGTTTGAGCTATGAAGCTCTAAAGTAAGCAGTAAAGTATTTTTAAGTTTTTCTAAATAATAGAACGAGAACGCGTTTAGGATAGTACGATAGAAAAGCTGTTAGGGATGAACTACTAGTAACTTCGCACCATTGTCGTGATTTGATTTGAAGGGTAACTCTCTCTCTACTTTTTTTTGCTATCAATCCCTACTCATTCACTAATTCCTATTCCTAGGTTGATTAGTTCTTTGTCGATAGTTCGAACCCGTAATTCCTTAAGTGATTCTAACCACGACAAGCATTTACAACGAGGGTTGCAATATACAACAACCATAGATTATTCCTAAGCTATGAATTGAAGGTATAGAATCTCAAACATTCAAAGATAAAGAGTCCGTTTCATAATTCGAACAAACGATCATTGTATAAATTTCCCAACAATACAAAGCATTAAGCACAGAAATTCTATACGCAAAATAGTAGAGAGTACGATATAAATAAATTCTAAGCCATCGACAATAGTGCTACATCACAATTAATCCATCCCTAACATGATGAGATTAGCTACACATGATAAAAAGAGAGAAAACAGGAGAATTACAAGTTGATGATGAAGATGAATGCATGAGAAGCCTCAATCCTTGTTCCCAAGTCTTGATTCTTCAATAGCCGTCAGCTCCAATGAGTTCTCTTTCGTCTGCTAGGGTTCCAATTCGTCAAAAGGTCAGAAGTCCTCCAAAACGCGTTCAGAATTCGCTTAAAAACGTGTTCTGCGCAGTTTCGCGCCTCAGTTGCGCCTCCAGCGCCACTTACGCGCAACTGGAGGACGCTACAGTGATATTTTTGCGCTTCAGCTGCGCCTCCAGCGCCACTTCAGCGTGAATTGGCAGGGACTTCTGTTTTCCTGCACTTCACTTGCGCTCCGCTTGCGCCCCATGCGCAGCTCCAGCGCACGCTCACTTCCTTGACATTTTTCTCCGTCTGTTTGCTTGCATTTCTTCGTTCTTTTCTTCACCTAGTCCTGGGGTACAAAAACACCACAAACCAAGCATAAACACTGCAAAGCAATTAAATCTCAAATATAACAACTTATTAATTTTCCCGAACAAATTCCATTCATTCATCAAGTTATCGAGTAAAATTCCCCTATTTTGCAGTGAAAAACATCATGTGATGGGGATTCATCACAACCCCCAACTTGGACATTTGCGTGTCCTCAAGCAAAGATAAGACAAGACAAGACACGACAATATTAACATCAGATAACATGCAATCAAGGGTGAATCCTTTTTTAAACCATACAATCACAAACAACCAAAAGACAAGTTGAGCAACAACTTTCAGACTGGTCACTCAATTTCCAACCCACACGTGGTACTCTTACTAGCATAATCTTGCTCAATAGTGCGTGTGTGATACTTAACTCAGTTAGACCATATCTAGTTTCAAAATGTGTTCACCTAAAACTAGAGGGTTTCCTTCCGAGAGTGCCAAAATTGGTTCAACACATAGGGTAGATTAACGTTTCCACATAAAGATCGAGGGGCTTCAAGCACAACAAGGGGTCTTAAATAGGCATTTCAGATTAGACCAGTGCACAAACTATTACCACACACACATTTCACACGCAACACAACTACGCACGTTTGTTTTTGGGCTGCAACCCCTTTCATTACATTGGTGTTTGGATTTGATCAACATTTGCTTTGGGACATTGCAGCAATTATCAGTTTAAACAACACAACACGGCATACACTTTAGCGTTACGGGTAGACGCCACAGTGCTGCACACACGCACCCCGACACACACGGCATACACTATAGCGTTACGGGTACACGCCACAGTGCTGCACACACACATTAACACACACGGCATACACTATAACGTTACGGGTAGACGTTACAGTGCTGCACACACGCACCCAATGCACTGATCATCCTACAATCCTCATGCCCAGCCTTAGTTCAACTGAAGCACCCCCAACTTAGCTTCTTCAACTACCCTAAATTTTTAATAAAAATTTGGCGACTCCCATGGTCCACCAACAACTAGCTTAGCTACCAACATTTCTAGGATCACTAAGTTCCACTGGTTAGTGTTTTAAGTGTGGAAGCAAGATTGTACTAATTTGATCACCACAGGGGTATTATTCGCTCAGTTCTCCCGAATCATCACTAAGTTTGCTCAACTGTCTCTCTTTTTTTTTAAAGGAATTCAATACATGATTGCATATTCTCTTGATACTAATACTGACAATAGGTAGGTCCTCCCCCCCACTTAAACATAGCAGTGTCCTCACTGATTACTTTAGGGGAAGACCTATTTACAAAGACTAAGACTAAAACAAAAATAAAATTAAAAGTAAACCTACGAAACTATAACTACTAAAGTAAACACGAGGTGCACAATCAAATAAAGCAAAAGAGAAAGGAAAGCTAAAAAGTAACCTGGCGGTGAGTAGACTACTCAACCGCGTCCAGAGTCTGGAGGAGGCGCCTGAAAGATGTCCGCCTCATGGTCCAGCTGCTCTCCCCGCTGCACCATGCACATAGCTCTGTACATGTTTCTCATCCCTACTTCCATCCGCTCCTGTCTGGCTGCCATCTGCTGCTGATTCACTGCTAGCAAATCCATTCTTGCCTGAAGATGCTGAAAGTCCTCACCATGTGGATCAACCCAAGCTTCATCCATGGAAAAAGTTGGTTCTTCCTCTTGGTGCTGCTCTTGCGGAGGTTCTTCTCTGTGTATTGGCTGCTCAAAATACCCACCCCCCGCCATGGTCCGAATCCAAGACCCGGTGATTGCAGCAGATGGTTCAATAGTATCTTCACCGGCATCAGCAACAACTCCTGCTTTCTCACATAGCAAGGCAACGAGCCTGGCATGCCTCCAATAGCTAGGCTGGTTTCCATCCTTAAAGTTGGCAAATCTGCTAATTTCCTCTTTAAGCTCCCATCCTATATTGACAGGCTCTCCTCTCATAATGCACGCAGTGAGGCTTGCCCTATCAATGTTCAGTTCTGATTGGTTAGAGCTAGGGTATATAGTGGTGAGGATGAAAGATGCCCACCCCCTAGCAATTGGGGTGAGAGAGTTTGTCTTAATTTTCCATGGTTCCCCACTCTTATTCCTTACCCAATCCATTCCCGGCTTGCACAGTGCTGCGGAGATCTCAGCTGCTCGCCCCGGGTTGCTCTTTATCCTCTCCCTATCGGCTTTGGTTCTGAGCCGGCTGTCCAAGATTTCCACTGGTCTGATCCCAAACAGCCCATTGATGATGGCAGAGTCATAAGGGATATTATGACCCCGCACATAACTTGTAGCCTCGGGGAATGTCAATTTCCCATCAACTGCTTGCTTGGGGAAGATATTCGAGAAGAATTCATATACTAAAGCCTTGCTTGCCTTTTTCGGGTAGGTCACAAAATTATTCCACCCCCGGTTGTTAATGGCTTGTCGCATATCATCGAATTCACCGGGGGAGAGAAGGATCGCCCTTTCTTTCACAAAATTAGGATTCGCCTCAATTGATTCAAAAAACTTTTCACACCCCAAAGATCGAAACAAGTCGGAGTTGTAGGATGGTTGGTGTGATTGGGAGGATGCACCCCTGCGAACTGCCTGCCTCTTTCGTGACCTCGCAGCCATTTCCTGCATACACCAAAGTTCAAGGTTGTACAAGTGGGTGAAGGTTAGTGCACATAGAACAAATATTCAAATTGCTCAAGATCATCACCACATTGCTTCCTTGATGGAAACAATGAGTTCACCTGGCCAGTTTACCAAACCAATTAATAGCACAAGTGGTTGTTCACAAAACTAAGTCATGTTGCCCATAAATTTGTCACTTAGGCGTTTTAGCAAACATGTAGAGTGCATACAAATTTCACATGTGAAAAACAACAATCCAAAACCTTAACATACCCCAACTTGTTTCTTTTTCATTGCTATCAATTAATTTAACAACATCACAACCAATCAACCAATTCAAAAGTCATATTATTCTCAATTTCAAATTACTCAAAACTAGTAACAAAGCAAGATTTTGGAAAATTAAGTTTTTCATTGAAGTTACTTACTTGGTTGATGATGTTGTAGAACTAGATGATGCAACAAAGAAATCTTGGCACGAAATTCTGGTGATTTGGCCTTGGGTAAAACTATTTTCGTGACCTAGAGTGCTTGAGAAAGAGGAAACGCAAAGGAGGAAGGGAAGGAAACGTGTAACAGCCTGGGCCCTTTTCTATCTTAGTAGGCTACCCAGCACTGCACATCATGACCTTCTCTACCCCCCCAAGTAGAGTTTTTGCCTTCCGTGGGAATCGAACCTTGTACTCTGGGGCTCAAGTACAAGTTCAATGCATTCCCACTACCAATGGTATCAGAGCAGCAGACCTCTCTCAGTACGGTGTGGTTCGGGGACGAACCAAGCGGAAGCTGGTGGGTATGTGACATCCGGGGCCGACGAGGGCGGGGAGTGATCGCCGGTGCCCAAAAAGGTGGCATGGCAAAGAGCGGCTCCTGGCAGCTTCAAAGCGAAGGGGCGCGTGAATGAATCGAATACGCATCGGAATGAGAAGGATCCTGAGGCTGTGCAGGTATGGGACTGTACAGTTAAAGGAAGGCTTAAAAGAATTGATTTGGACTACCTATACCAACAAGGTGCGTCTTCTTTTCGGGAGCCCATCCCATAAGAACTCCATAGTTAAGCGTGTTTGGCTTGGAGTAGTAGTGGGATGGGTGACCTTTTGGGAAGTTTCCCGGAAAGCATGCAAGTGAGGACAAAACATGCTGAAAAGACTCGTGTTGGTTCGTGGGGGCAGTCAACAGTTCTGGAAGCAGTCTGGGATGTTACAAAACGCTGCGTGACTGCAGCGCGTGTGAGGCGCGGCCTTATATACCAGAGTTGCGCTTGGAGCGCGAGTGAAGCGCGAAATGGCAGCAACTCACGCCCATTTTCCTTTGTGTTCGCGCTTGAAGCGCGAGTGAGGCGCGATTGAAGCGCGATTTGCAGAAACCAATTTTAACATGCAGAAACACTAATTGTGACTAAATGTACCTACTCTACGAAAATTAATGCAAAAATTTGAAAAGTTAAGGGTTAAGAAATGTTGGGTTGCCTCCCAATAAGCGCTTCTTTAACGTCACTAGCTTGACGTTACCTCCGGTTTTAAGGGTCGCTTAAAACCAATGCCAGCTTCTCTCTATCCACCACTTCGCCTAGGTATGGCTTCAACCTCTGCTCATTAACCTTGAAACATCTTTTTGACTCGGGCTCCTCTACTTCAATTGCTCCATAAGGAGTCACTTCCTTGACAACAAAAGGCCCTGACCACTTGGATTTCAGTTTTCCTGGGAATAGCTTAAGTCTCGAATTAAACAACAGCACTTGCTGTCCAGGGTGAAACTCTTTCCTTGAAATATTTTTGTCATGGTATGCCTTCATTCTCTGCTTGTAAATCTTATTATTCTCATATGCCTGCAGACGCATCTCATCCAATCCCTGTAATTGTAAGATTCTCTTTTCCCCACAGGCCGAAGTGGTGAAATTCAAAAACTTTAGTGCCCAATATGCTTTGTGCTCAAGTTCAACCGGCAAATGGCAAGCTTTACCATAAACCAATTGGTACGGGAACATGCCTAAAGGTGTCTTATAGGCTGTTCTGTATGCCCAAAGCGCATCATCTACCTTCAACGACCAGTCCTTTCTTGAGCTACCAACTGTCTTTTCCAAGATCCTCTTGATTTCTCTGTTTGAGACTTCTGCTTGACCATTGCTCTGAGGATGATAGGGGGTTGTCACTTTATGCGTAACACCATACTTGGAAAGCACATTGTTGAGTTGAGCGTTGCAAAAGTGGCTACCCCCATCACTGATTAGGACTCTTGGCACACCGAATCTAGAGAAGATGTTCTTCTTTACAAATTTTACCACAGTTTGGGAATCGCTCTTGGAAGTGGCAGTAGCTTCAACCCATTTGGAGACATAGTCAACTGCCACCAAGATGTACTCACAATTGTAAGAGGGTGGGAATGGTCCCATAAAATCAATGCCCCAACAATCAAACACTTCTACTTCAAGGATGGGGTTCAATGGCATCTCCCCCTTACGTGAAATATTGCCAGTCCTCTGGCATTTGTCACAGCTTCTCACGTAGTCGTGTGCATCCTTGAAGAGGGATGGCCAGTAAAAACCAGATTGGAGAACCTTCGCAGCTGTGCGTTCCCCATTATAGTGCCCTCTGTTGCACCCCGAAAAATCCCCGGTTTGGGGGTTTCTCAATGTACAACGTGGAATAAGTTTGGAGCCGCCACCAATATTTTAATTTTAAGACCAAAACATTGAAAAAAGGTCTTTTGGACAAGGCGGATGGTCTTTGAAAACTAGAGATATAGGTTCGGGGGTCGATTACGTGCGAGGAAGGTGTTAGCACCGCGCACGTCCTTTCTACCGAAAGGGAACCTCTAATTAAATGTGTGGTTTTAATGTTTGATTTGAAAAATACCTAGATTTGCCTATTTATTTCTTATTTGGAGATGAAAGGGAAATCTTTAATGAAAATTTTATTTTGGGTGAGAAGGGGGGAAAAAAGGGTTTTTAGAAAAAGTGCTTGACGGGACATGGCCCGCTCCTACGTATCTCCCGGTGCGATGGAGAATTCAAAGCTACGTAGTTCTTGGGTAGAAAATGTTTGTGTGTTGGTGTTTTTTAATATAGGGGTCTTAGGATTGTGTGATCTGTGTTGAAGGACCACTGGGGGTCTGAAGGACCACTGGGGGTCTGAAGGAGCACTGGGGCTCGGAAGGACCACAGTTCACTTATCCTAAAACGATGGTTAACCCGGCCGTACGACCGACTTAATCCCCTACTTTGAAAATAGTAATTTTTTGATTTTTGAAATGAAAGAGATGTGTTTGTATTTTTTAATTTAGAAATTGTTTATTTTTGCGCTTGACAGGGGCGCGGCCCTGCTCCTACGTATCTCCGGGTGGAGAATCAAAGGCGACGTAGTTCTAGGTTCTTTTTGAAAAGTTTTTGTTTTTTTATCTTTTTTAGTGAGTTTTTTGAAATAGGACGAGCATTAGCAAATGATTGAACTAGCAGAGGCTATGATGAATCACTACTAAATACTCAAAAAGAGAGAGTTGTACCGCTAGTCAAACGAACAAAGGTTCTGATGGACTATTGATAACAACTCGTTTTTATTATCTTTTTGAAAGTGATTTTCGAAAAAGATTGATTTGCACAATGATCAAACTAACAAAGGTTATGATGGACCATCGTTTATTATTCTTATGAGAAAAAGACATTGTCACCAATAGCTAAACGAACAGAGGCTCTGATGAGCTATTAGCAACAATGGGTTGGAAACTGATTCCTTTTGTCTGTTTTTATGAAAATAATTTGTTTATGGGGATGAAAAGAATTTTTATTTGTTGCGCTTGACGAGAACGTGGCTCGCTCCTACGTATCCCAAGCGGGAATCAAAGCGACGTAGTTCTTATAAAGAATGTTTTTTTTTTGAAAAGGTTTGAAAGGAGAGGTTGAATCATCTGAGACCATCTTCACCACTTAGAAAATGATGCACTAGGCATAAGTGGGAATCATGTGGTTCATCATCAACAAGGACACTACAGCTAAATTAAATCACATAGGGCAATTTTGGCATAGATCAGAATGATTGAATTTTAACAAATATAAAAACAGAAATACCTCTGATGAAGGCAGATATTACAGATCTGAAGAACAAAAATGAAGCGGAGAACTGGAAAATGAGATTTACGAGAGTTGTCTTCCCAGATCTTGTGAAAATGTTTCTGGAGCAATTCTTCTCAGATCTTGTGAAAATGTGTGTGTAGCAATTCTTCTCTCTGATCTTGTGAGCTGTGTCTGTGTAAATCTCTGTCTGCCTTTCTCTGATCTCGTGAACCCCTCTACAAATGATTTTGAAGCTGCCTATTTATAGGCGTAGAATTTTTTAAAAACATTTATTGCAATGAAGAATCGATTGTTTGAGCCTTTGGAAATATGTAGGAATCGATTCTTTATGTTTGAAAATGATAAGAAATCGATTCTTGGTCCCTTTGAAAACAAGAGGAATCGATTTTCAGGACCTTTTGCATAGGTGAAAATCGATTCTTGCTTTAGTTAAAATAGTGGGAATCGATTCTTGAGCCTTTGGAGATAATAAAGAATCGATTCTTGGCTCCTTTGAAAACAAGAGGAATCGATTTTCAGGACCTTTGGCATAGGTGAAAATCGATTCCTTACTTGGTTAACACAATGAGGAATCGATTCTTGAGCCTTTGGAAATAGTGGGAATCGATTTTCAGGACCTTTTTCATAGGTGAAAATCGATTCCTTACTTAGTTAACATAATGAGGAATCGATTCTTGCTTTCCATAAAAGTGTTTTTTGACATGCATGCATAAAATATTTCCCAGAGCTTGCCATGCATGCATAACATATTTTTCCAAAACTTGCCATGCATACATAACACATTTTCAAAAAAACCTAATTTGATGCATGAGGCTTATTGCAAAAATCATTTTCATAGACCCTGAGAAATGACCAAAAATGCCCTTTTTGACTCTAACCTCCCAAAACGTGCATTCTAAACCTAAAAGTGATGCGTAATTTATTTTTGTGTGGAAAATTAGGGTTTGGACCTAAGCCGGACAAAATTGGGGTATGACAGCTGCCCCTCTTTATCTGAATTTTAACGAGGAATATGAATTGGCCGAAACATATTCCAAGGCAAAATGAAGATAAAGAATTCAGGAATTATACCGATTTTGTCCACTTGGGGAAACCCGAATTTTCCTCTTTTTTCTTTTTCTATTTTTGAAAAGATGGGTTTGAGAACGAATGGGGAATGGTTAACACCTGGCGCATTAACTGAGAGAGAAAATGACGGACCACTCGGGATCTGAAGGAGCACTAAGGCTCTGAAGGACCACTCAGGGTCTGAAGGAGCACTAAGGCTCTGAAGGACCACTCGGGGTCTGGAAGGCTGCCTAGGCCTTAATTGAAGGACCATCGTGGTCTGAAGGAGCGCTACTAGCTATGGTACTAGTAAAACGGTCTGAGGGGGCCTTTCGAGCGGCCAATCAACATCAGGTCCGGAACTGATTTGATCAATGGATTTACGCTATGCCTTAGGCTGACACAACTAATCCGAAGGACTTGACGAAGTCTGATGGATCCATTGCGTGCTCGTACACAATGTTGTGATCTGTGGAAGGAGTTCACTAACTCGGTGGGAGTTCACTAACTCTGTGGGAGTTCACTAACTCTGTGGGAGTTCACTAACTTTGTGTTGAGGGAGTTTACTAACTCAGGGTCTGAAGATTTTCTAAAGGAGCACTAGGGCTCTGAAGGACCACTCGGGGTCTGGAAGGCTGCCTAAAACCTTTTAACGGACTCTTGTCGAGTCCGAGCTCTGGGGGGGTGGCCTTTTCGAGCGACCGATCAACATCAGGTCCGGAACTGATTTGATCAAATGGATTTACGCTATGCCTTAGGCTGACACAACTAATCCGAAGGACTTGACGAAGTCTGATGGATCCATTGCGTGCTCGTACACAATGTTGTGATCTGTGGAAGGAGTTCACTAACTCGGTGTTGATGATTTTCTAAAAATGAGATTTTTGGGATTCTCTGGTCCGAAGTAACTTTTCTCTTGGATGGTGCATGAAAGGCGTGCACTTGGATGTTTGGGGTGCACATGAATGCAATGATTGACTTTGGTGGGATGCCTTTTCTGTTTGATTTTTCTCTTCTTTTCCTTTTGTTATTCTTTCGCTCTTCTGAGATGCGAATTTGAAGGCGTAATGTACTGTTTGATGCCATGGAGTGATGACTGGTATGGATGATATGAGAATGATGAATGATGTGAAAATGTTGTGTTCTTTTATGTTCCGTCTTCTGTGATTTTCTTCTCTCCTTTCTTATTTGCCCCCTTTTTTTTTTTTTTTTTTTTTTTTTTTTCTATGGAATGCAGATATCTATGTAAATGGAGTATGAATGTATGTTATGCACAGTGTATGTGATGTGATGATTTCAATGGAATGATGGATGCTATGAGATGCTATTTTTGATTTTCTTCCTTTTTATTTTGGTTAAGGATCAACACTTCAAGTGCCTACAAGGTAAACATCCTAATCCCCAAGGATTAAGGTGAGCACCAAAGTCTTACAAGATAACAACCTAATCCCTAAGGATCCAGGCGAGCACTGAAGCCCTACAAGATAACAACCTAATCCCTAAGGATCCAGGCGAGCACTGAAGCCCTACAAGATAACAACCTAATCCTTAAGGATCCAGGCGAGCACTAAAGCTCTACAAGATAACAACCTAATCCCTAAGGATCCAGGCGAGCACTAAAGCCCTACAAGATAACAACCTAATCCCTAAGGATCCAGGCGAGCACTAAAGCCCTACAAGCAACAACCTAATCCCTAAAGGTTCAGGCGAGCACTAAAGCCCTACAAGATAACAACCTAATCCCTAAGGATCCAGGCGAGCACTAAAGCCCTACAAGCAACAACCTAATCCCTAAAGGTTCAGGCGAGCACTAAAGCCCTACAAGATAACAACCTAATCCCTAAGGATCCAGGCGAGCACTAAAGCCCTACAAGCAACAACCTAATCCCTAAGGGTTCAGGCGAGCACTAAAGCCCTACAAGATAACAACCTAATCCCTAAGGATCCAGGCGAGCACTAAAGCCCTACAAGATAACAACCTAATCCCTAAGGATCCAGGTGAGCACTAAAGCCCTACAAGCAACAACCTAATCCCTAAAGGTTCAGGCGAGCACTAAAGCCCTACAAGATAACAACCTAATCCCTAAGGATCCAGGCGAGCACTAAAGCCCTACAAGCAACAACCTAATCCCTAAGGGTTCAGGCGAGCACTAAAGCCCTACAAGATAACAACCTAATCCCTAAGGATCCAGGCGAGCACTAAAGCCCTACAGGCGGCCGACTTTAGGCGACCCCTTCATGTGCTGAGATAGCTGGTTAAAGAATTTTTCCTATTTGTCTTCTTGCTATGTGAGGATGCAAATGCAATACTTTGATGCCTGATATGAAATGGTTGATTGGGAAACATAGACATCTTGGATGACATGCGATGAATGCATGAAATGCGAATGCAAACGAAATGTTTGGATGCTAATGTTATGATGCATACTTTCTTTTTCTTTCTCTTATGATGAATGCAAATGCCTGAATTTCTCTTTTTCTTTACCTTATGTCTGATAAATGCATGATTTTATGCATGATGAATGTAATGCATGACTGTGTTTTGTTTATTGCCTTTTTTATTTTTGCTGGTTCAGCCAACCCGCGACACTCATGACACGAGACTGAGGACTCTGTTGGACTTGCGGAGCTCATGGGCCGAGTGCATGTTGGTCTTGACTTTGCTGGTTTGAAGCAATCGTGGATGTAGTTGCTTTCTTGCATGATTGACTGATTTTGAGGATGTGCTTTCTCTCAGGACTCTTAAGAATCTCGTAATGATTTGCAATGCTCTATGATATATGCACATGTTTTACAGTTCAGGACCATCATCATCATAAAACGTTTATTTTGAGAAGAAAAAGCAGAAAATAAAAGAGTGAACAGATACAAGAAATTTGAACTTTATTAATGTGGAAACCGGTCGCACAAGAAGTTACGCCGATTATTTATTACACTTGAAAGTTTAAACTGTAAAAAGACACGAAAAAGGAGAGAAGCTGAATTCTGACTGTCCGTCTCTGTGGAACAGTGCCAAACATCTATGTCCTTGACCTTGATCACTCTCTCAACCAAGCTTGTAGGAGAGTTGTATGCCTTTCTTTACTTTTCATGCCTAAGTTTTCAGACCCTAATTTTTGCCTGGATCGCCCTTTGCGGGTTTTCAATCCACCGGGTCGCTCTGATTTTGCCTAGGCCGCCCTTTTGTGGGTTTTCAACCTAGCGAGCTAATTCTTACTTGGCTTGTCTTTCTCTTTTTTTCATCTATTTCTTTTAGGCATAATACTTCTTCACTTGATCTGAATTGAATGGATTTCTGAGATCTTCGCCGCCTATGTTTATGAGTATCGGCGCTCCTCTGGAAAAAGCTTTCTTGATTTCATATGGACTGTCATAAGTGGGCCTCAACTTCCCACGGAGTCAGCCTGGATAGGTAGGATCTTTTTGAGTACAAGGTCTCCTTTGCCGAATTCTCGAAGACGGACTTTCTTGCCGAAAGCTGCCTTCATCTTTTGTTGGTACAATTGGCCATGGCGCAGGGTAGCAATTCTTTTCCCTTTAATGAGATTCAGTTGATCTAGACGAGCTTGGATCCATTTTGCTTCTTCTAACCTGGCCTCCATGACTACTCGTAGAGAGGGTATTTCAACCTTGATGAGAAGAACTGCTTCTGACCCATACACTAGAGAAGAAAGGGGGGTGCCCCTGTATGATTTCAATGAATGTGAGCGCGACAAGGGATGAGATAGGTGTAGGGTCAACTTCCCCAGTTGTAGGAGGGGTGAAGAGCGACAGAATTGCCCCACTTGGCATATTGTAAACAAATGAATTTACTTGTCCTTGAGCTAAAACTTTGAGAAAACAACAGGAATCAATCATTGATCGGAATGGACCTTTCGGGATTGTGGTGTTTTTGTGGAGGAGAGATGAGTAAGCTTAGTGAAGTATTTGGGGCTAATGGCAGGATGGTTTTTATTCGGTGTTGGCTGTTGATCGATGATTTATGATGGTTAACTGGCTTGATGAGGTATTTGGAGGTTTATTGAGACAAGGACCTCTTGGGTTTTGTGGTAACATGTATCAACTCACTACTTACATTTCTTTTGTATTTTTTCTTTTGGTTTTGGGGTTTTCCTTTTGAATGATTTTTCTTTCTTTGACTTCTTCTTTTCCTTGAGCTGATAAAGAACAATGCACCGTTTTCTGAGGTGGTCCTTGTCTAAGGTGACTTTTGGATTTTCGGCTTTTTCTTGGCTTAAGATGGGCTGGAAAGGATTATGTTTTTTCTTTTTGGGATTTTCTTGGCTTAAGGTGGTTAGGAGAGGATTTTGTTTTTGGATATGGAATGGTGGTCCAATCTTCATTTCAAATCATGATTGCTTACTTCCTCACGAATTAACTCTGGGACAAAAATTCGCTTACTTTCATGTGCTTGCCCTTCTTCTTTATTTCCCTTTTGCGCTCTAATTTTCCTTTATTGAAGTACCCATCTCGACTGCTTTCTTGTTCTCAGCGGTCCCCAAGTTGATCACTTCAGTGGATTCCCCATGATGCTGAATAACCCCTTTTCCTTGCTTCATTAACCTTCTAGAGGATTTTCCCGGTCTTTCTCAACGTCCCACTCTGCTTGATTGATAAGGTGATCAAAGTCAAAATATGGACCGTTGGCACTGTTATTTTGAGAGACAATTGCTGTGGATCCGCTTTTTACTGAGGCGAAAAAACAGAATGAAAGGCGAAACAAACAAACAAGCAATAATAATACAAGGAAAAGACACACGAAATGAAAAGGAATTGATTTTTATTGATTGGGATTAAAAAACAACGTTTTTATTAATGATGATGATTCTGAAAAATAAAAACATGATTGCCCCTAACAACTTGCTCTATGACCTTGGGCAGAGCCACAGAGTTGCATTACAATGATCATATTGAATTTAAAAGTCACAGGAGAGGCAGTAGATTCCCCATTCTTCAACTTTCTCTGGCAAGACAGCGACGAACCAGACCAGTCTCACTTTCTTCAGCTTCGGATCCATTACTGATGACAGCAATCTTCCTCATCCCATCCTGTGGGCTGGATGTCTTCTATTCGGATTTGAGCACTCTCGGGAGCGTCATATCTGACCAAGTAGTCAAACTTTCCACTGGGCTCCCCTAGGGTATCCCAACATCCCTCTTCTGACTTAGGACCATTATTGATGACAGCAATTTGGTCGTATTGTTCCTCTTCCTCATCCCATCCTGTGGGCTGAATGTCTTCCATTCGGATTTGAGCACTCTCGGGAGCGTCATATCTGACCAAGTAGTCAAACTTTCCACTGGGCTCCCCTAGGGTATCCCAACATCCCTCTTTCATAGGCACCGCTATTGATTTCTTTTCCATATTCAATATCATGGGTCTCTATCTGAACCACGCACCGATCTATTAGGTCTTGCAGGATCACCTTAAAGCTTTCGCAATTCCCCACGCACGCGGAATCAGCACATCCTTCTTCATGGCAACATCCCTTTTTAACCACTCCAGCATGACATAACTCAGAGTAGATAACATCCAACGGGGTCTTAACCTTCTTCACGTCCTTTACCAATTGCCTGACAGAACCTTCTAAAGCATTGATAGCTGGCCTTTGATGATCTGGCACTGGATCAGTCGTTGTGCTTGGGCCGTCCTGTTTGAACGAGATCCACCTAGCATCTACTAGGTCTTGCACTACATGCTTGAAGGCTTTACAGTTCTCCACGACATGCCCCACCGCTCCCTCATGGAAGGCACAGGTACTGTTAGGGTTGTATCCTCTGAAATATGGTGGTCGGACGGGTTTCATTGATCTTGTGGTAATGAGCTTGTTTGTGATGAGGTAGTTAAAGAGATCTGTGTATGGCATGGGGATGGAGTCGAACTGACGCGACTTTCTTCGTTCCCCTATAGCATTGTTGGCGCCAATAGGATTGCGGGGGACTCTTCCTCTTTTTATCTCGACTTCGAGTCTTGCCCCTACTCTGATCACATCTGAGAAGCTTGAAGGTCCCCTTCCGATCAGACGTTTGTAGAAAACAGCTGGGAGGGTATCCATGAACATAGACACTATTTCCTTCTCAGTCAACGGGGGCTTCACTTGTGTGGCTACACTTCTCCACCGCTGGGCATATTCCTCAAAAGACTCACGATCTTTCTTGCTCATACACTGTAACTGAGATCGTTCGGGAGCTGGGTCCAAGTTATGCTGGTAGTACTTCAGAAATGTTTTAAAGAGATTCTTCCAACTATGAACATCGGAGGATGGCAACTGCGTATACCAGTCTAGAGACGCTCCAGTCAGACTGTTTTGAAAGAAATGGATCAGCACTTTATCATCATGAGCATAAGCTGCCATCTTCCTAACATACATCTTCAGATGGTTAGATGGACACCCAGTGCCGTGATATTGATCAAAGTTGGGTACTTTGAATTTAGGAGGAATGAAAGTAACAACTCCTTCAGAATTTTTAACAGCGATAGCCCCAACAGCGGCCTCACCCCTCTGTAGCATACTCGTTTCTTCGGTTATCTGTGCTTCTTCAGCTTTAGTTTTCGGGGCTTGACTCTCCCGATCCAGCTGCTCAGGATTAAGAACCTCTGCAACTAACTCCTCTTGGCTCCGGCGGCCTTTATTCTTAAGATGCCGATTACTTGCCATCAACCTTGATTGCAGACGGGTGGAGTATCGGTGTTGGTGAACCAGCTTACCTTTCATTTCTGTTTGTTTAGATTTTATAAGTACAAGTATGAATGCGTAAATGAATGCAATGAATATGGCTTTATGTTATTTTTGTATTTAGATGCATGAGGAATGCTGTATGAATTTTTCAGAATTTTACTTATGTAATGCATGCTGTTATGATGTAAAATGCGGATGATGAGGATGTTTCTTTTTTTGTGTTTTTGCAGAAAGAGGATATTTACAGGTGGTGATTTGAAAATTTTCACCCTATATGCCACCTCATATAGGCGTTTATTGAAAAGGGAAAGCATATATTTTTTTTTGATTTTCGAAAATTTTGAAGGAAAAATTGATTGAACTGAATGCAACAATGCAGCACACAATTTGGAAAGCCCTTGTGACCTAAAAGGGGGAGAAACCTATGATCTAAGGCACTTAGAGGTAATCTTCACATGTAGCTCTATTCACTCCCTCACAAGGCCACCAGAGCTACAGTCCCTTTCACAAAACTCCCCACAAATGCAGCAAACTGCTAGATGTGAGGCATCATGAAAGAGCACAACTCTGGTTGAAACTTTCGCAAGTAGCCAAACGGACAAAGGTCCTGATGGGCTCTCACTACTCGAATCCACTCTCCTAAGTTTTGCAGACCTGGGTTATGGTCCCACTCAAAGCACATAGTCACAGGGTATAAGTGTAGTGTGTGTCAAGGGCATTTTCCCTAGTACTACCCCCACCTGAAATGAAAACCAGAGCAGTCGAGACAAAAACAAGCAATAACAAGTTATCTACCCTAGGGTTCCATACCTAGAATATCTATAAGGATATTGCTCACCTTAGGAAAAGGAGCCAAGAAGAGGGGATCATGGGGAAAAAATGCATGGGCATAAGCGATAAAAGAAAGGGAATAAAAGATAAGAAAGAAAGGCAAACAGGGTTTTAATCAAATCAACAATACGTTAAACCACACATTTAAATTAGTTAGGCTTGACCCTCGTCTTTTTTAAAAAAAGTGTCCCCAGCGGAGTCGCCAGCTGTTGCACCCCGAAAAATCCCCGGTTTGGGGGTTTCTCAATGTACAACGTGGAATAAGTTTGGAGCCGCCACCAATATTTTAATTTTAAGACCAAAACATTGAAAAAAGGTCTTTTGGACAAGGCGGATGGTCTTTGAAAACTAGAGATATAGGTTCGGGGGTCGATTACGTGCGAGGAAGGTGTTAGCACCGCGCACGTCCTTTCTACCGAAAGGGAACCTCTAATTAAATGTGTGGTTTTAATGTTTGATTTGAAAAATACCTAGATTTGCCTATTTATTTCTTATTTGGAGATGAAAGGGAAATCTTTAATGAAAATTTTATTTTGGGTGAGAAGGGGGGAAAAAAGGGTTTTTAGAAAAAGTGCTTGACGGGACATGGCCCGCTCCTACGTATCTCCCGGTGCGATGGAGAATTCAAAGCTACGTAGTTCTTGGGTAGAAAATGTTTGTGTGTTGGTGTTTTTTAATATAGGGGTCTTAGGATTGTGTGATCTGTGTTGAAGGACCACTGGGGGTCTGAAGGACCACTGGGGGTCTGAAGGAGCACTGGGGCTCGGAAGGACCACAGTTCACTTATCCTAAAACGATGGTTAACCCGGCCGTACGACCGACTTAATCCCCTACTTTGAAAATAGTAATTTTTTGATTTTTGAAATGAAAGAGATGTGTTTGTATTTTTTAATTTAGAAATTGTTTATTTTTGCGCTTGACAGGGGCGCGGCCCTGCTCCTACGTATCTCCGGGTGGAGAATCAAAGGCGACGTAGTTCTAGGTTCTTTTTGAAAAGTTTTTGTTTTTTTATCTTTTTTAGTGAGTTTTTTGAAATAGGACGAGCATTAGCAAATGATTGAACTAGCAGAGGCTATGATGAATCACTACTAAATACTCAAAAAGAGAGAGTTGTACCGCTAGTCAAACGAACAAAGGTTCTGATGGACTATTGATAACAACTCGTTTTTATTATCTTTTTGAAAGTGATTTTCGAAAAAGATTGATTTGCACAATGATCAAACTAACAAAGGTTATGATGGACCATCGTTTATTATTCTTATGAGAAAAAGACATTGTCACCAATAGCTAAACGAACAGAGGCTCTGATGAGCTATTAGCAACAATGGGTTGGAAACTGATTCCTTTTGTCTGTTTTTATGAAAATAATTTGTTTATGGGGATGAAAAGAATTTTTATTTGTTGCGCTTGACGAGAACGTGGCTCGCTCCTACGTATCCCAAGCGGGAATCAAAGCGACGTAGTTCTTATAAAGAATGTTTTTTTTTTGAAAAGGTTTGAAAGGAGAGGTTGAATCATCTGAGACCATCTTCACCACTTAGAAAATGATGCACTAGGCATAAGTGGGAATCATGTGGTTCATCATCAACAAGGACACTACAGCTAAATTAAATCACATAGGGCAATTTTGGCATAGATCAGAATGATTGAATTTTAACAAATATAAAAACAGAAATACCTCTGATGAAGGCAGATATTACAGATCTGAAGAACAAAAATGAAGCGGAGAACTGGAAAATGAGATTTACGAGAGTTGTCTTCCCAGATCTTGTGAAAATGTTTCTGGAGCAATTCTTCTCAGATCTTGTGAAAATGTGTGTGTAGCAATTCTTCTCTCTGATCTTGTGAGCTGTGTCTGTGTAAATCTCTGTCTGCCTTTCTCTGATCTCGTGAACCCCTCTACAAATGATTTTGAAGCTGCCTATTTATAGGCGTAGAATTTTTTAAAAACATTTATTGCAATGAAGAATCGATTGTTTGAGCCTTTGGAAATATGTAGGAATCGATTCTTTATGTTTGAAAATGATAAGAAATCGATTCTTGGTCCCTTTGAAAACAAGAGGAATCGATTTTCAGGACCTTTTGCATAGGTGAAAATCGATTCTTGCTTTAGTTAAAATAGTGGGAATCGATTCTTGAGCCTTTGGAGATAATAAAGAATCGATTCTTGGCTCCTTTGAAAACAAGAGGAATCGATTTTCAGGACCTTTGGCATAGGTGAAAATCGATTCCTTACTTGGTTAACACAATGAGGAATCGATTCTTGAGCCTTTGGAAATAGTGGGAATCGATTTTCAGGACCTTTTTCATAGGTGAAAATCGATTCCTTACTTAGTTAACATAATGAGGAATCGATTCTTGCTTTCCATAAAAGTGTTTTTTGACATGCATGCATAAAATATTTCCCAGAGCTTGCCATGCATGCATAACATATTTTTCCAAAACTTGCCATGCATACATAACACATTTTCAAAAAAACCTAATTTGATGCATGAGGCTTATTGCAAAAATCATTTTCATAGACCCTGAGAAATGACCAAAAATGCCCTTTTTGACTCTAACCTCCCAAAACGTGCATTCTAAACCTAAAAGTGATGCGTAATTTATTTTTGTGTGGAAAATTAGGGTTTGGACCTAAGCCGGACAAAATTGGGGTATGACACCCTCCACAGGGAGAGTCATGACAATGCCAAAGAATGCTTTTACTTTCGGCACCAGACACACATCTTCTCAAAAGTCCATCCGCCCCAACCTTGTAGAGATAAGGATCATCCCACAGGTAGTGATTGGCATCATGGAGGAACTTTTTCTTTTGTTGCCATGTGAAATCTTCCGGGACCTTTCCGCCTGCCTTATAATTTGCAATGTCTGCGAACCACGGTCTCTCTACAATTGCAAGTAACTTTTCGTCCGGGAACTCTTCCAAGATTTCTTTCTCTTGAGCAGTCACTTCTTTGTTATCCAACCTTGACAAATGATCTGCTACCACATTCTCGCTCCCTTTTTTGTCCTTGATTTCCAAGTCAAATTCCTGCAAAAGCAAAATCCATCTAAGGAGTCGAGGCTTAGACTCGCCCTTGGTTAGCAGATATTTGATCGCTGCATGGTCAGTAAAAACTACTACTTTCGATCCAACCAAATAGGAACGAAATTTTTCCAATGCAAATACTATGGCTAGCAATTCTTTTTCAGTTGTTGCATAATTGACTTGATTCTCATTTAAGACCTTGCTAGCATAATATATGGCATGAAAAAATTTCTCTAATCTCTGCCCCAATACAGCACCCACTGCGTAATCACTAGCATCGCACATGAGCTCAAACGGAGCATCCCAATTTGGGGCTACTATAACTGGAGCAGAGATAAGTTTTTCCTTTAAAATATTGAACGCACACAGACAATCATTATCAAATACAAACTCAGCCTCCTTAACAAGTAGATTGCATAAAGGTTTTGCAATCTTGGAGAAGTCCTTTATGAAACGTCGATAAAAACCGGCGTGTCCTAAAAAACTTCTCACTCCTTTTACATTTAGAGGAGGAGGTAACTTTTCTATCACTTCAATTTTTGCTTGGTCAACCTCGATGCCTTTTGCAGAAATTTTATGGCCAAGCACAATACCTTCCTTGACCATAAAATGACACTTCTCCCAATTTAAAACTAAATTGGTTTCAGCGCATCGTTTTAAAACCGCATCAAGGTTAGCCAAGCAAGAATCATAAGTAGGACCAAAAACAGAAAAATCGTCCATAAATACCTCAATTGCATTTTCCATCATATCAGAGAATATAGAAAGCATGCACCTTTGAAAAGTTGCTGGAGCATTGCACAATCCGAAGGGCATCCTCGATATGCGAACACACCGAAGGGACATGTGAAAGCTGTCTTCTCTTGATCCTCTGGGTCTACTGCTATCTGGTTATACCCAGAGTATCCATCCAGAAAGCAATAGAAAGCTTGTCCAGCTAGCCTCTCCAGCATCTGATCCATGAACGGCAATGGGAAGTGGTCCTTCCTGGTCGCTTGATTCAACCTTCGGTAGTCAATGCACATCCTCCAACCCGTAACAGTCCGAGTTGGAATCAGCTCATTCTTATCATTCTTCACTACTGTCATACCACCCTTCTTAGGAACCACATGGACCGGACTTACCCACGAGCTATCTGAGATAGGATAAATCATGCCGGCCTCTAAAAGCTTTAACACTTCCTTGCGCACCACCTCTTTCATGGTAGGATTTAATCTCCGCTGAGGTTGGATCACAGGCTTGAATTCTTCTTCCAACTTGATCTTATGCATGCAAAAAGCTGGACTTATCCCCTTAAGATCAGAGATAGTCCAACCCAACGCATTTTTGTTACTTCTTAGTACCCTCATCAGCTTCTCCTCTTCCAATTTGGTCAAAGAACTGCTAATGATAGCTGGATGAAGATCATTATCTGCAAGGAACACATATTTCAGATGAGAGGGGAGTTGTTTCAATTCAGGGATCTTTTTCTCGGGACTCTCCCCCCTATCTAGCTCTTCCTTTTTCTTGGAGACATTTTCTATTTGAGAAGCTTCAAACTGCCGGATACAGTCTTCTATTTCACTGCCTAGATTCTCCTCTGCTTCTTCAATAGAATTCACAATTACATTCTCCAATGGAGGAGATGGTACTTCCTGTCTAAAGGTCTCTTTCATAGAGTTATCAATCATATCCACCCTAAAACACTGTCCTTTGTCATCCGGATGGCGCATAGCTTCAAAAACACTAAAAGTAATCTTTTCATCCTGGAACCTCAAGATCAGCTTCCCTTGTTGCACATCAATCAAAGCTCGCCCTGTGGCTAAAAATGGCCTACCCAGGATAAGTGGTACCTCTGCATCCTCCTCCATGTCAAGGATCACAAAGTCTACCGGAAACAGGAATTTATCAACCCTGACTAGAACATCTTCCAACACTCCATAAGGATATTTTACTGATCGATCAGCAAGTGTCAGTGACATCCTAGTGGCTTTTACCTCGCCACCACCCAATCTCTTCAGCATAGATAATGGCATAAGATTAATACTAGCCCCCCAGATCACAAAGGGCCTTACCAACGGCTATGTCGCCAATTGCACACGGAATGGTGAAGTTTCCCGGATCTTTCATTTTCTGAGGGAGCTTCCTCTGGATTATAGCACTGCACTCCTTAGTTAAAGCCACAGTTTCGTCCTCTTTAAATTTCCTCTTCTTTGTCAAAAGCTCCTTCATGAATTTAGCATATATGGGCATCTGTTCTAGAGCTTCTGCGAAGGGTATATTGATTTGTAGCCGCTTAAAAACCTCCATGAACTTAGAAAACTGCTCATCTTTTTGATTTTTCTTGCTAGCATGAGGATACGGTAACTTCACTTGCGGAGGAGGTGTCTTGAGTTTCTCTTGTACCTGCACATCAAAGAACAAATTGTTTTCATTAGGGTTAGACTTCACACCTTCTTCACTTCCCTTACTCAACTCATTTTCAACTTCTCCATTCTTTTCATTTTCATTCTTTTCACTCAACTCTTTGCTTTCATTTTCAATTGAACCCTTCCTTTCACAATTTATCACAGGGGTCGGCAGCTCCCGACCACTTCTCAGAGAGATAGCTTTAGCAGTTTCATTCCTAGGATTATCAACTGTATTAGCTGAGAAACCACTGTTAGATGATTCAGCAAGCTGCTTTGATAACTGGCCAATCTGGGTTTCTAGATTCTTTATGGAAGCTTCATGATTCTTTTCCATACTCTTCATGGCTTGCTCTTGTGATTGAAAAGTTGTCTTTGTCATTTGCATAAACTGGGTCAACGCTTCCTCCATAGGAGATGGCTTTCTTTGTTCTTGACTAGGTTGCTGCTGATGTGACCCTACGGTATCATTATTCTTCCAAGAGAAGTTGGGATGATTCTTCCACCCAGGATTGTAGGTGTTAGAATAAGGGTTCCCACCTTGCTTCTGAAAGTTGCCCATATAATTGACCTGTTCACTGTTATCTCCATGAGTTGCACAATCACCTTCATGAGCTTCTCTACCACAATAGTTACATGCACCCTGGTGTACTGCTTGAACGGTCGCAGGGGTTTGAGATCCCCCTGGCAGAGTAGCAGCTAGCTGCTTAGTAAGAGCTTCAATTTGGAGTGACATTACCTTTTGTTGAGCCAACACAGCACTATTAGAATCCAACTCTAACATCCCTTTCTTCACTGTAGCACCCCTATCATTTTGAATTTTGTACTCATTAGAGGCCATATGCTCCACTAACTGTCTTGCTTCCTCTGCAGTTTTAGTACCCAAAGATCCTCCAGCTGAGGCATCTAACATCATCCTTGTTTGAGGTCGTAAACCATGACAGAAAGTTTGCAACTGAAGAAAGTCATCAATACCATGCCCAGGACATCTTTTTAATAACAGTTTGAATCTTTCCCAAGCATCATAAAGCGACTCACCATCTCCTTGCTCAAAATTTGATATTTCAGCCCGTTTCTTGATGAACTTAGAAATTGGAAAGAATCTTTCTAAGTACTTGCTCTCTAGATCACCCCAATTGTTAACAGTTCCTGCTGGGATAGTGTTTAGCCAATCCTTAGCTCTACCAGTCAAAGAATATGGAAAGAGACGCAACTTTTTCTGGTCGTCAGTCACTCCCGCAGGATTTGTGGACCCACAAATTTCATAGAATTGAAATAAGTGTTGATTTGGATCTTCAGCATCAGACCCAGAGAATTGTTCTGATTTCAAGGCAGTGAGGATCGAAGACTTGATCTCAAATGCTACAGCCCCCACAGGTTGGAAGGTGTAAGCTTGGACACCTTGGTTCCTGTTCCCAAAGTCGCCAAGAGTGCGAGCAGGTGGTGGATTTTCTCCCATGATTTCAGTCACAGTTTGTTGCACAGAAGATTCTCCGGTTGTTGCTCTTTGCTTCCTTAACCTTGCTTCCTTTCTATTAGCTCTAGCGGTTTTCTCAATTTCCGGATCGAAAAGTAGATCTTTAGGATCAACAGCTCCGCGCATGCACTGAGAAAACAACAACTCGGACAAGTGTCAAAGCAAACTGTGTAATATATATACAATAAACAAAAATAAACAGAAATAAAACTAAAGTAAATGTAAATATGTACGGGTTCGAATTAGCAGTTGCCTTCGAATTAATTAGTAAATTAATTTCGATCCCCGGCAACGGCGCCAAAAACTTGTTAAGATATTGGCAAGTGTACCAAATCGTGCAAGTAATAAAACCGGTGAGTACCGGAATATCGTCCTCAAGGATCGAACTAAATTACTAATTACGCTAACAACGACTAATATGAACCAAATTTAAATAAGGGTTTGTTTGAAATGGTTTGAGCTATGAAGCTCTAAAGTAAGCAGTAAAGTATTTTTGAGTTTTTCTAAATAATAGAACGAGAACGCGTTTAGGATAATACGATAGAAAAGCTGTTAGGGATGAACTACTAGTAACTTCGCACCATTGTCGTGATTTGATTTGAAGGGTAACTCTCTCTCTACTTTTTTTTGCTATCAATCCCTACTCATTCACTAATTCCTATTCCTAGGTTGATTAGTTCTTTGTCGATAGTTCGAACCCGTAATTCCTTAAGTGATTCTAACCACGACAAGCATTTACAACGAGGGTTGCAATATACAACAACCATAGATTATTCCTAAGCTATGAATTGAAGGTATAGAATCTCAAACATTCCAGGATAAAACTTCTGTTTCATAATTCGAACAAACGATCATTGTATAAATTTCCCAACAATACAAAGCATTAAGCACAGAAATTCTATACGCAAAATAGTAGAGAGTACGATATAAATAAATTCTAAGCCATCGACAATAGTGCTACATCACAATTAATCCATCCCTAACATGATGAGATTAGCTACACATGATAAAAAGAGAGAAAACAGGAGAATTACAAGTTGATGATGAAGATGAATGCATGAGAAGCCTCAATCCTTGTTCCCAAGTCTTGATTCTTCAATAGCCGTCAGCTCCAATGAGTTCTCTTTCGTCTGCTAGGGTTCCAATTCGTCAAAAGGTCAGAAGTCCTCCAAAACGCGTTCAGAATTCGCTTAAACTAAACTAAATAAGTAAAATTTTATGCGTTTGTAGAGACGATGCCAACTATATGTGCAAAACAGCATACGGTGCTTATCATTCTTGGGAGACCATTCCTAGCTACTGCCCAGACTTTAACTGATGTTCAGAAGGGAGAACTGACTATGACAGTCAACGATCAAGAGATTAAGTTTAATGTGATGAGTGATCCCAAGTTCTCAAATGCGGGATCTGTTGTGCGAAAAGTAGTTGTGCAAGTGTACACAATCGCAACAAGTAATATATTGATAAGTAAAATTCGTTTCCACAGGGATTGATGTTAATTTTATAGTTTAACTTACACTACACTTAGTGGAACAAGTAGCAAATAGTTTAAGTCACGAGCTATCAGTGAAAAAGAGTTGTTAAACAGTAACAATGAAAAGAGTGGTTTAAGATATGAGAGGAGTAAGTTGGACTGCTTTTTACTAAGTAAATCCCCAATTAACACAGCGTTATAACATCCCACGCTATAGCGTCAAGCGCTGTTGCAAATGATTTTGTGCTTTTCAGTCACTGACGCCAGGGTTTCGTTACAAGATGCCTATGTCTAGTTTCTAAATAAGTTCACCCCTGTATAATAAAGACCCTCTAGCTTTTGCTCTATGAACTATTGCATTTCTATGTCTAGAGGGAGCAAACGTTGTTTAAATGTCTTTAAACAACCTTTCGTTCATATCAACCCTTGAGTTCTATCCATGGACTGTGTCTGTACCCACGGATGTACTCATTTTTAAGTGGCCAACTATAAAACAAGGTTGAAAGAAGTAACACACAAGGATTGAAACGCAAAACATGAAATATTATAAACGCAATATTAATGGTTCATTACAAAGCTTTAGCAATCCAACTCAAGGTGTTTAGCTCATATTGAGCGTCATCAACGAAATACAAGATAAAACACTGCAACTAAAGATCATTACAAAGCTTTAGCAATCCCAAAGCAAGTACAAAAAGGTGATGTGTGCTTTTCACCAACTAAAGATCTTCCACTCAATGCGTGCCAAGTGTCCCTCGCTATCCAATAAAATCTGGGCGCGTCAGAGTGTACAGTGAGCGCAGAGTACGAGATGTGGAATAAAGAGCTTGGCGCCAAAAATGCACTTTTGCTTTGAATACTCAGCTGGCCTTCCCTCTTACCGCTATAGCGTTAGACGCTATAGCGCTTAACACTGCAACACTCACAGACACATCAAATAGTTCACAAGGGCACCAGATGTGCCAAATCAACACCAAAATAGTATTCAGCCCTTCTTTACCTAGAACTAACATAATATGCTAAATAAGATACTAATATTACTTGAGAACTCACTTTTATTTAAGGAATAAAGGCATAAATAACTCATATAAATATGAGTTATCACACCCCCAAACTTAAACCATTGTTTGTCCTCAAGTAATGACACTTAACTAAGACAAAACTACAGACATATATGTACAAAACACATTACATGATCAGTTCTACATTTCTAATAACATTCATTTAAACATATTCTAAAGGGGCTAACCTTTCAGATTCACACTCACACCAACACACCAATGCATTTTAATCAACTTCTCAGCTTATGACTGCTCAATAGTGTGTGTGATCTCTGACTCATCTCAATTCCTAGCTAGATTTGGATTTCTCTTAGCCTTGGGAAGTGGCCTTCTTTTGGTGACACCAAAAACTCTTTCAAAATCTTGACTAGACTAACAATTTCACACAGAAATGGGGGATTTCAGACATGGCAAAGGGCTTGATTAGGCATTTCAAGTTTGTGGCCAGTGTTCCTAACTTATTGAAACTAAAAGCAACGCTATAGCGTTTGATGCTATAGCGCTGGACTAAGATGAACAGATTTGCTTGCTGTAGCCCCCTCATTACTGGGCTCCTTAGCAATTATTCAGTTTTTTTTTTATAACACTTTTGCCTTTGGAACAGCCCATGCTTTTGTTTTGGGTAACTACAGCCTTTTACAACAGTATATACAACACAATGGATTTACATTAAAAATTATGAGTCACTGACCACCCTAAGATCTTTGTACCTAGCCTTAATATAATCCGAGCACCCCCAAACTTAGCTTATAAAGCTCTTCAAGTTTTTAGTCAAAAATTGATGTCACCTTGGTTAACCAGGACTAACCTAAGCATCAGATAGTCCTAGGCGAGTGTGACTTAGGGTACTAAAGAAAAATTTAGTAACTATTACTAAAAAGGGTATTGGGGTAATTTACTAATAATGTTTTATATTTATATTTATATATAAATATATTAGATATAATATAAATATATTATATAATATAAATATATATGTGGTGGTTGCCGGTGGTGGCCGGCGGCGGAGCTCCGGCGGCCGGTCACCGGAGCTCCGGCGGCCGGTCACCGGCCTCCGGCGGCCGGTCACCGGACCTCCGGCGGCCGGTCACCGGACCTCCGGCGGCCAGTGGCCACTTACCACAAATTGGAATCTGTGGTAAGTGGGCTTAGTGGCAACTTACCACAGATTCCAATTTGTGGAAAGTGGAAACCAAACAGTTTGAAAAATAGTAGTATTTTTTTGGCAGAATAGCACTTTTGGTCCTTTATGTTTGCTCCAGATTTCACTTTGGTCCTTTATCTTTTTTTTGGTCCGTTTTGGTCCCTCATGTTTCATTTTCGTTTCATTTTGGTCCCTCACGTATTATTATATTCAATTAAAACATTAAAAACATTAAAACAATTAAAATAATTAAAACAATTACAAAAATAAAACATAAACCCATCCCCCCACCGTCCACCACCACCCACCACCACCCACCACCGTCAACCACCACCCACCACCTCCACCCACCGTCCACCCCTCCCCCCACTGTCCCCCCTCCCCCCACCGCTGCGCTGCGCACCCCCTCCCCCACCGTTCCCCCTCTCCCCACCCCCAGCGCTGCGCACCCCCTCCCCCACCGTTCCCCCCCCCCCCCACTGTTCCCCCCTCCCCCCACCCCCAGCGCTGCGCACCCCCCTCCCCCACCGTTCCCCCCTCCCCCCACCCCCCAGCGCTGCGCACCCCCTCCCCCCACCGCTGCGTACCCCCTCCCCCCTCTCCCACGACCCGTCTTCTTCCTCTCCACGACCCGACCCGACCCGTCTTCTTCCTCCTGAGTTCTCCCCACCGCTGCGTACCCCCTCCCCCCTCTCACACGTTCTCACTCCTCTCTCTGCGATTGGACCCCAAACTCCACCTTTCAACTCGAAATTTCTCCCTGAGTTCGATTATGGCGTCAATTTGAACAATTACAGGTCCTACCTCGTGGGAGAACTCCATAACCGTGAGAAAGGGGAGAGAGGGGGTGCGCAGCGGTGGGGGGAGGGGGAGGGGTTCACGGTGGGGGAGGGGGGAGGGGTTCACGGTGAGAGAGAGAGACAGATCTGGTGGTGGGTGGTGGTTGACGGTGGGGGTGGTGGTGGGTGGTGGTGGACGGTGGGGGGTGGTGGTGGGTGGTGGTGGACGGTGGGGGGAGGGTTTTATGTTTTATTTTTGTAATTGTTTTAATTATTTTAATTGTTTTAATGTTTTTAATGTTTTAATTGAATATAATAATACGTGAGGGACCAAAATGAAACGAAAATGAAACATGAGGGACCAAAACGGACCAAAAAAAAGATAAAGGACCAAAGTGAAATCTGGAGCAAACATAAAGGACCAAAAGTGCTATTCTGCCTATTTTTTTCTATTTCCATCTCTCTCTTTGGAAATTAGATTGTGAAGTTGTTGTTGATATAAGAATGGAGAAATGAAAGTGATGTATAAATAGAAGGTGAATTAGTGAGGAAGAGACAAAATGGTGAATTAGATAGGTAAAAAGTACTAGTATCATGCTCTTGTTCCTTTTAGAGGAGCATAGTTCATGCACAATCAGTGAGAGAGAGACACAGAGAGAGAAGTGATTGTGGAGGTATATGAGTCATGATGAGCTTATGATTGTGAAAGAGATTTGGATGTTATTTTCCACAAATTGGAATCTGTGGTAAGTGGGGCTTGGTGGCCACTTACCACAGATTCCAATTTGTGGTAAGTAGCATCCAAATCTCTTTCACAATCATCCTATACTCTTGGAACTATATAAAGTGAATATTAAGGTGAAAATAGAGAGAGATAAAGGCATAGTAAAATACCTAAATGCTTCATACCTTTGTGGTTAGGCATTGGATGCTATTTACCACAAATTGGAGTCTGTGGTAAGTGGGGCTTAGTGGCCACTTACCACAGATTCCAATTTGTGGAAAGTGGCCACTGGCCGCCGGAGCTCCGGGGACCGGCCGCCGGAGCTCCGGGGACCGGCCGCCGGAGCTCCGCCGTCGGCCGCCAGAGCTCCGCCGCCGGCCACCACCGGCAACCACCACATATATTAAATATTTATATATATAAATATAAATATAAATATAAAAAATTATTAGTAAATTACTCCAATACCCTTATTCATTATCAACCATTAGATCAAATTAGATTAATAAAAAAGAGATCCAATGATTAAAATTGATTTAGTAAGAAAAACTAAAAAAATGTTTAGTACTCTAAGTCATAGCCGTCCTAGGCTAACTAAGTTTCTACTTAAGCACAGAGATTTTATGTGTAGGAGCAGCAATAAACAAAGATATCATTCAAAAGCATGATTACTCTTTACTTACTCACACAATCATCACTAAAATTAGCCCAAACAGAACACATTCATTGAATATAACTGAAAACAAAGCAAACAAAGATATCATTCAAAAGCATGGTTACTCCTTACTCACTCACACAATCATCACTAAAATTAGCCCAAACAGAACACATTCATTGAATATAACTGAAAACAAAGCACTGATCATGCAATTCTACTAGGTTAATATATATATATATATATATATATATATATATATATATTATTTTTTTATTTTTTTTAAAGAACCTTTAGGTCCTCCCCCCCAAATAAAAGGGAGCAGTGTCCTCACTGCTTGAATGGACTAGGGAGAGGCCTAGGACTTAAACAAACAAAAAGAAGTTCTAAACAGTTGTGAAGCGCAAGAACAACGCTATAGCGCTTCATAATTTAATTCAAACTACACAAAATACAAAAAAAAAGGGCTAAAGACTACTTTTTAATGATGCCAGACCTGGTCCTGGCACTAACACGGCTTGGCTGAGCGGGCTTTGCAGCTTTTCCTTTCTTCTTTTCTTTCTGGCCTTGATCAGGCGCTATAGCGGTAGACGCTGTAACGCTAGCACTTGCAGCTTCAACTTCCTTAGAGGCCAACATTTCTGCCAACTTGCTAGCAGCTTCTTGCTCTTGCTAAGACACTTCCTCTTCGGTCCCTTGGTCTCCCTTTTTCTCTACTTCCTTCTCAGCCTCCTCAACCACATCCTCCTCAATGGCAGCAAGCTTGGCACCTGGGTTCCTCCTAGCTGCAACATAGGTAGGCCTCTTCTTCTGGGCAGCATGTTTTTCTTTCACGACAGGTTTTGGAGTGCCAGTTGTAATTGGGCCTTCCACTATGCTTTTGGCAGGGCTAGTAGCCACGGCTTGAGCCTCTTCTTCAGTACCTGCAATATGGTGAGCTTTTGTTTTGGGGCTCCTATTGGCTCTTTGCTTGAGCCTTGGAGACTTGGTTGTAACGGCCACAGATTTGGCTTGATCTGGCTGCTCAGGAGACGCTATAGCGTCAGGCGTTATAACGCCAGCAGCCTCAACATCAGGACTTTGGGGAATTTGTTGTTGTTGTGGTGGTTTCTCTGGTATTGACTCTTTGGTAGCTAAGGGTGATGGAGGTTGGGTTTCTGTTTGGGGTGGTGTAGGGATGGGGATGGTTTGTTGTGATTGTGAAGGTGATTTGGTTATTGTTGGGTTAGGTGGGGGAATGGTAGGTTCAGATTGTGATGTTTCAGGAATGACTTGATTGTGGGCTTGTGGAGAGTGGATTAATGGTGAACTGGGTCTGGTAGGGCTAGGTGTAGGATCAGCAGCGATTTCTTCACATTCTTCACTTTCAGAACCGTCCTCCTTCTCTGGGTTATCCTCACCAGACTCCTCCTCAGAATCAGAATCCTCTTCCTCCTCAGACTCATTTACTTCCTTCATCAGCTGTCTTGTTTCCTCCTCATCCTCCTCACTCAATTCTTCAAGGTCTTCAGTATTGAGGGATTCCTCACTGCTCACCCTCCTCTTTTTCTTGGCAGGACTCTTCACTTTCTTCAGAATAGGGCTTCTTGATCTCTTTTTGAGTTCATCAATGGCAGCTTCTTCTGTGATCCTCTCATCTTCTTGAGGTGGCTCTTGCACACCTTCCTCATCAATCAACCACTCCGGGAATACCGGTGGCTCCATCAACTCCTTACCCCTTGATAATTTCTCCAGAACAGACTTTTCCCACTCAAACTTGGCCTTAACAAACCTGCATAATGCTTGCTGATTTTTCTTCAGTTGATTAAGCGCTATAGTGTCAGACGCTATAGCGGCACCTCTCTGTCTTGGCTTGAATACGCAGGAATGCCCCCAGTAGGGGATCTTCTTTCATCTCGGATTTCTATTTCTACTTCAGCCAGTTTACACAGTTCAGTTATTAAACATGGAAAATAAAGATTACCCTCAGTTTCGACTCTGCTCTTCTCGATTTCTCTTGCAATGATCTTCCCTACGTCAATGCTCTCTCCTTCCAAAATTGCATCCAGGACTATCAGCCTATCTTTCTCCACAAATGTGGTGTGTGAGGTGGGCATTATAGAATGCCGGATGAACGTGAACCACATTGCAGCCTCATCCACCAAGAATGTCTTCTTCAGCTTGAACTCGGATCCAAACTTCTCCCAGGTTGAATCTTCAACACATATCCTTTTCCTCACCTCCTCCATTTCATCACGACCCCAAGTATTGATCTTCTTCTCTATAGCCTTCCCAGAATACCCTAATTTGAAAAAATCATTGATTTTGCTTGGACTGAAGTCTACAATCTCACCCCTTACCATAGAATAGGTTTGGGGTTTGCCCTCCTTCGGCGATGGTATACCCTTGTAGAACTCTCGAACCACCGGTACGACGTAATCTCCACGATGCTTGATAAAACTTGCCCAACCCAACGCCGTAACGGTAGCCGTGAATGCGTCAGGTGCATTCTCAGTTTTGAAACCCCGTTCCGCGATAAAATTCATTCTCCAAAAGCGAGTGGGATCATTTTGAGGATCCGGGTGCTTAGAAGAACTGGGCTCGGTTGCTTTGGTCTTTCGAGGAGGTTTGGCACTGGATTGCTTCTTCACCATTGTTTTGAAAGGTTTGGGACGAAAGGGAACTTGGGAATTTTCTGGGTTATGAACGCAGGAACAGTTTCAGAGGGAAATTGGGGGTTATGTGAAGTGGGGAGGTTGAAGAAGAGAGTGGGTAACGGTTAGAAATTTTTGGGAGATAAGAGAGTGGGTGGATTGGAGGTTATTGGGAGTTGGGGAATTAAATGACATGACCGTTTGGTGATGGGTGGATTGACCGAAGTGATGGTGATTTGACAGCACGTGGCACGTTAGGGAGTGACAGTTAACAGGAACTGAACAGCGCGCTCCACGTCATCACCTAACACGCTCTCTTTTGAAAATAATTTTGGCAATGTCCATCAGTCACCACGCATCGACGCTATAGCGCTAATGACACATCTAACGCTATAACGTCAAATGCTTCCTCAACACTTAATGCAAAATCATCAACCCACCAATTTCACTCCTGCGTAAAACAAAAAATTAAAAACTCAAAAATTGGTTAGTTAAACCATTGGGTTGCCTCCCAAGAGCGTTTGCTTTAAGAGTCTTCAGCTAGACTTCCTCTTTGATGTTAGAGGTCTTGAAGATCAATTGTGGTCTTGTCCCTAACCACATGTTCACCATGGTATTGCTTCACCCTTTGGCCATTCACCTTGAAGGTGGTGTTGGTTGCTTCATCATACAAATCTACAGCTCCATGAGGGTAAACCTTTACCAATTTGAAAGGGCCAGACCATCTGGATTTGAGCTTCCCAGGAAACAATTTTAGTCTTGAATTAAACAGAAGCACTTGGCCCCCTTCAATTAATTCCCTTTTCTGAATCTTTTTGTCATGCCACACATTGGTTTTCTCCTTGTAAATGGCTGAACTCTCATAGGCAGAGTGCTTAATTTCTTCAAGCTCATTTAATTGCAATAACCTTGCCTTCCCTGCCCTATCATAATCAAAGTTGAGCTTCTTAATAGCCCAATGAGCTTTGTGTTGCAATTCAATAGGGAGGTGGCAAGCTTTTCCAAACACAAGTCTGTAGGGAGACATTCCCAAAGGTGTTTTGAAGGTTTAATTAACCAATCTTTTTGTTTTAACTTTGTTTTTGTGCAGGAGTGAATTCTGAAGATGGAAGATATCAAGTGAAGTTGCTGGGGAAGCAGTAGATGCTATAGCGTCTAACGTTATAGCGTCTGAGAAAGAGGAGCCTGAGAAACCAGCAAAGAAAGAATCCAAATCTGTCAAGCCAGCACCACCTCCAAGACCCAACACTAAGACCAGGTCTGGGTTAACAGAAAAGTAACCTAGCCCTTCGTAGCATGTTGTGTGTTTTTAATGTTTTAAATAAACCTGTTAGGTGTTATAGCGTCTGTTTCTGCACCTAACAGTATGTTTAGGAGTTGTTTTTAAATTTTTAAGTTATATATGTTTGAGTCTTTTCAAGGCCTCTCCCATAGTTTGCATGAGCAGTGAGGACACTGCTGAGTTTTAGTTGGGGGAGGACCTTTATGTGTCAAAAATGTTAAAAAATTAAAAATTTCAAAAATAGTAGTAATGCATGATCAGTACTAGTCTAGTTTTTCAATTAGTTGAATGTGTTCTTTTTGGGCTAATTTTAGTGATGATTGCGTGAAATGTGTGGAGTAGTCTTGCCTGAATAATATCTACTCTTATTGCTGCTTCTACACAAAGAATCTCTGTGCTTAAGTAGAAACTTAGTTAGCTAAGGACTATCTGATGCTTAAGTTAGTCCTGGTTAACCAAGGTGGAATCAAATCTTGGATAAAAACCTTGAAGAGATTTTGAAGCTAAGTTTGGGGGTGCACAAGTTATATAAAGGCTAGGTATCAAGATCCTAGGGTGGTTAGTGAATTAGGACTTCATTGTACTCATCTGTATTAGAGATACTTTTGTAATGGCTGTAACTACCCGAAACAAAAGCTGAGCTGTTCCAAAAAGCAAATGTATATATGTAAAAAAAAAGAAGAATAAATGCTAAAGGAGCTCAGTAATGAGGGGTTGCAGTCAAGAATTCTGTTCATCAAAGTTCCAGCGTTATAGCATCAAACGTTATAACGTTGCTGATTTATCTTCAACAGTTAGAATCACTGACCATAGATCTGAAGTACCTAATCAAGCCCTTTGTCAAGCTTGAAATCCCTCATTTCTTATGTGAAGTTGTTAGTCTATTCACTGTTTTGAAAGAGTCTTTGATTTCACCAAAAGAAAGCCATTCTTTCCGAGGCTAAGAGAAATCCAAATCTAGCTAGGAATTGAGATGAGTCAGAGATCACACACTCACAATTGAGCAGTAATAAGTTTAGAAGTTGTGAAATGCAATGGCGTGCGTGTGTGTGTGAGTGTGAATCTGAAAGGTTAGCCCCTTGAGAACATATTTGACAAATTGTTTAATCAAGAATTAAGAACTGATTGTGTTAAGTTTTGTGCATATGTGTTAGTGTTTGCGTCTTTAGTCAAGTGTCATTGCTTGAGGACAAGCAATGGTTTAAGTTTGGGGGTGTGATAACTCATATTTATATGAGTTATTTATGCCTTTATTCGTTAAATTAAAGTAAGTTCTCAAGTAATATTTGTATCTTATTTATTATATTATGTGCATTCAGGATAAAGAAGGGCTAGGTACTGATTTGTTGATTATCTGGCACATTTGGTGCCCTTGTGAATGTTTTAACGTGTTTGCTAGTGTTACAGCGTTAAGCGTTATAACGCTAGATGGCGTGGCCAGCTGAGTACCAAAGACAAAAGTTAATTTTTGGCGCCAATTGCTTTAAGTCAAGTCACAGTACACTATTCCCAGCTGTACACACTGACAGGAGCTGCACTCTATTGGTTAGCGTGGACACTTGGCACTTTGTGAGTGGAGAATAGTGTTGGCGGGTGAGATGTCTCCATCACCTTTTTGATAAAGCTACCTTATGGGGATAAAACAAATATCTTTTTCATCTTCTTCAACACACTTCACCCCCCATCTGAAGTTAGAGAGAGTTTTTGGGAGAGAAACTTGACACCATTCTCCTCCATTAACACACCTTTCAAGCTTTTTCTTTTTAGATATAGTTTACCATTTTTTGTACCGCTGTGAAGCTCACGTTATAGCGTCAACAAGCTGTTGATGAGTTGGAGTTTACGGTGTGTATCTTTTGCAACCGTCTTCCCTCTTCTTGTTTACGGTAATATGAGTCATTTGTCTTGTATTTTGTTGATGATGCTTATCATGAGCTAAACACTTGTAGTTGGATTGCTTTGAGCTTTGTAATGAACCTTTAGTATTGTATTTATAACATCTAATGTATTGCGTTTCAATCTTTGCTTTTTAATACTTCCAAACTTATTTTAGAATTGATCAGCTAAAATGAGTATATTCATGGGTCCAGACATGGTCCATGATTCGAACTCAAAGATTGATATGAATGAAAAGTTGTTTAAAGACATTTAAGCAACATTTGCTTCGCCTAGACATAGGAGAGCAATAGTTCATAAGGCAAAAGTTGTGGGTTCTTTATTATACAGGGGTGAACTTATTTAGAACCTAGACATAGGAATCTTGTAACGAAACCCTGGCGTTAGTGACTGAAAGGCACATAATCATCTGCTGCAGCGCTTAACGTTATAGCGTCTGATGTTATAACGCTTTGCTTTTGGGGATTTACTTAGTAACAAGCAGTCCAACTTATCTTTCTCATACTTGAACTACTCTTTTACTGTCCTATTCAAACACTCTTTTTACTGTTACTTGTGACCATATATATTTGCTACTTGTTTCACTAGTGTTTGTGTAAGTTAAACTTTAAAATTAACATCAATCCCTGTGGAGACGATCTTACTTATCATTATATTACTTGTTGCGATTGTGTATACTTGCACATCACCTTTTCGCACAACAACGCACATGTGGCTGCTGATGGGCCTAGCAGAGGCAGGGGTGGAGGTAGGCGTGCTCCAGTTTTGCAGCCCCCAGTTCCCCCAGTTATGCAGGAGGATGACATTGGGCAAGACATTGAGAGAGATGCTTACCATCCTGCAACTGACTTGGCTGGTCCTGCTGAGGACTTGAGTGCAGCTGATCATGCTGAGGAGGAAGATTCTGCCCACGATCCTTCTACTTCTACTGATGCTGTTGCTGCTCCTCGTGCCACATTTCCTTTTCCTGGTGGCCCGGAGGATAGATTAGTGTTACCGACTTACAGGGCTCACATTACTAGAGCCATATGGGATGGCAATGTAAGTAACTTACTTTTTTCTGTAAATAATTTAATCATTAAATTGTTTGTAACTGTTTACCTAATATAGCATTCGATATTGCAGGATCGTTGCCCGTTGAGGCTTATTACACATGGAATCCCACAGATAGGGGACCCTCATCCAAACATTCTACGATTCCTACGGACTTCTAAATTGCTACCGCTGAAGGACATTGGATTCCCAACAATCATTGGCGGACTGGTCAATGCATTTGTTGAGAGGTGGCATTCAGACACATCATCATTTCACCTACCTATAGGTGAGATGACCATCACTCTAGATGATGTCTCTGCATTGCTCCACATCCCCGTGATGGGAAATTTTTCTGATTTTCCAGACTACACCAAGTATCAAGGAGAGGCTTTGTTGATTGAGTTATTGGGTGCAGACCCTCAGGACGCACATGACCAGACTTCAACCCCAGGGTTATCTGTGACCCTCAAGTGGCTGAGGGAGACGGTGTACCCTAGGGCTATACAGGAGGACCGCTGGGAGGATGCTGCTAGGGCATATCTACTCTACGTGTTGGGTTGGGGTCCATTCTCTGATAAGTCAGGAAACAAGGTAAAGTTGGGCTGGTTGGGAGCTCTGGTTGACTTTGAGGTTGCTGGAGATTACACATGGGGAGGGATGGCGCTAGCCCATATATACGACTAGCTTGGGGAATCAGTGAAACCCAAAAACAAACAGATGGGTGGCTATCTGGCTTAAATTTAATTTGTTAAGTTAATTTTGTTGTTTCTGCATTGCTCTACTAAATGATTTCATTTATTCGTTACAGGCATGGATCTTTGAACACTTTCAGGGATCCCCCTTTGGCTTGAAGACGGTGGACCCAGCTTATGATGAAAGTCAGCCACGTGCGAAGAGGTGGGTCGCTAATACCACCACCCCTCTTACTAGGGATGTTGTTCGAGTATCTCTGGATAGGCTGCACCCTGATGAGGTCACCTGGCAGCCATACACTGCCCATAGAGCTACTTGGCCGTTTGAGCTCATCAGCCTATTTAGAGGCCACTTGCGGAGTGCTGGCTGTATGGTACTGGTGTGCTGGTTTAATATATGCAAGTATACATAGTCACACAAGTAATACAATGATAAGAAAAAGTCGAACCCACAGGGATTATGAAAACTCTATGCTGTTTTAGAGTGTACACTTAGTGTGTCTACACTATTCACAATAGTTGGAGTTTGTACAAGTTATATTAAAACACTATGAATAGTAAAGGAGTGAAGGAAATCAGTTTTATAAAGTAGTTGAGATGTTTTCACCAAGTAATTTACTTCTAAGTGCTTTAGTGGAGTATGTAGTGTGGAAACACTGGATGCAGGTACATCAGTTTGTGCCTGTCAGCACTTCTCTTCAGAGTTTCATTACAAGCTCTTGTGATCTTTGTTTTTTACAGTAAAGAAAGGATTGTCAATTCCTCCCTTGCCTCCTAACAATGATCCAAGTTGCTAAATAGGTTCACTCTTGCAATTTCATTATCCTAAGGACTATGCTATCCTATGTCTAGGTTTTAGCATGTATTTAACAAAGTTTCCTTGATTAAATACTTGTCCTTATCAACCCTTGAGTTCATAAATGTAGCCCATGTCTGCTGCTACAAGTTTTACCTATTCTAAAGTGATCAATTCCAGAATAAGTTGAAAGAAGTATTATGCAAGAGTTAAAGTGCTTATACTACATAAACCACAATAACATATTTAGAAGTTCATTACAAGGTTAGCACATCTCAACTTAAGGAAATTTAGCTCATGTTACTCATGTTAATAAGCATAGAATATGCAAAGAACATAAGTAAATGAATAATAACGCAAAAGAACTTAAAAGAGTAGAGATTACTTGAATAGAAGATCTTTTGCATTAAGTTCCCAAGTTGAAGTACAATAAAGATTTCTTACACGAATTTCTTCAAAGTAGAAGTGAAGGGAATGGTTGTCAAGCACTTCCTCACCTTCCTCTCTTCAGAAACTTGAAATAAAAATAAACTAAAACTAAACTAAGTGATCATTTCAGAAAACAAATGCAGGATTACAAATGAAAGGTGAAGGATGAGTTGCTTGTGAAGATATGGCTTCTATTTATAGGCATGGGAGCTTTCCTCCCTTGGAGGGTTTCCTTTGGCGCGTATGATCAATTGAGGGGACCAACTATGGATGAAATCAGACAACTAATGAAGCAAGTAACTCAGTTGTGGTCGCTTGCATGTAGACATCAAGGGAGGTCCAATGGAAAAGTGCCACATGGCTTTGAGTGAGTGAGCTTCTCAATTGGTCTTTAATAGTAGGCGCCGAATTCTGCAAGTGGATCTGCTCTAGATGACTAGGCATGACGTCACAAATCAAGTGTGGAAGCATCAAAATGGTCCTTGGATGTTTTGGTACAAACTGCTAGATTCTGCAGGTGTTGGTAGTGTTTCCACTCCTAGTGTTTCCACTCCTGGTGTTTGGTAATGTTTCCACTCCTGCAGTAGCTGCACTGAACAAAAACATCAAACCTAACAAGATTTGTGCATTTTGCCTAGATTATTGCCTTTATCCTTTTGGAACTCTTAAATGTTGTTCTTTGATAAATAAACTATAAGTATACAGTAATGTTCTTGAAAACAAACAATAACTCAAGCTTAATTGTATGAATAACTCTATATAAAATAGAGTTATCACACCCCCAAACTTAAATTGTTGCTTGTCCTCAAGCAACGACAAGAAATAAAACACAAGACCTCTATGATTATGACGACATCTCAACTCATGTTTTTCAAGAGATGTTTGAAGTGTAGCTTCATGAGTTTTCTCATTGTAAGATCTTTTTCTATACCTTTGTTTTCTTTAAAACATTCAGAGTTTATAAAAACTTATTTATGTAAGTGTGTGGCCCATTGAGTTTCTAATTGGTTCCATAACTAAACAAAGAGTTTTTCTTTAGCTTTTTGAAAAAGATAGAACTCTTTTGGTCACTTTTAGAGATTTTTCAAAATATAGCCGAGACTAACAATTTTCTCAAGTATTTGGGGGACTCTTAAGCACAACAAAGGGCTTTTTGGTGTTTCATCTTGATGAGCCAATACTTTATTTCTATTCTTGGTGTTTGATTTTTTTTTTTTTTTGATGTAATGCAGTGAGTGCAAACATCATTTTTGGGTTTTGGTACACTTTATTTTGAGTGTAGGTGGTGTTTGGACACTCGATGTAGAAACACCTTGGAACTCTTTGAGTATTTTTGGTAGCTAACACTGCCCTCCTCACTGGCCTCCACATGCATTCTTTTCTTTGGTTTTGATTTCTTTCTTTGAACTTTGTTCAAACAATTTGCACTTAAGGGACAGACTCAGTTTATATGACTCAGGCAAGTGTAGCAATTTTGGAATATTTTTGGTGTTTTTAGATATTGGTGGTATGTACTCTTCAAGTTGTCACACTTTGGCCTTTGTATTCATGGAATTTCCCCCCAAACTTAAGTCTTTATGCTCTTCTAAATTTTTAATAAAAATCTAATTTTGACCTCAAATTTCCAAAATTTCCTTGGCTTTAGATAGCTCTTGATCTAGCATGGTTCTTTTCAAAACTCAATTTTGTTGTGTCAAAGTATTTTATAAAACTGATCATTTTTAGAAAACAAGGCTTTTCATTCAAATTTCAACTCATTGATACACTTCTTCAATTTTTTAGAAAAAGATGAATTGATCATGTTTCATAATCATTTAAGTCTAACAAACATTGATGCATTTAACTCACATGCTTAACACAATTGATCATGTTATATCATGCTTTGTTGAGTACATCTAAAACTTAAAACATACTAACACTTCATATTCACATGCTTTTTAACATATTTACTTACTTAAACACATATACACATCATACATATATTAAGCATTTAAGCATCAAACATGCTGCAAAATATAGTGCATTAACAAAACACATAGTATTCTCCACTCTCCCCCCCCCCCCCAACTTAAATGTGACCAGTGTCCCCACTGCTCTAAGTTTAGGAACAGGGGAGTACTAATGTTTGGGAGATATAGACAAAAGTAATTAAACATAAGTTAACATATAGTATTATAAACAGTTTTAACTAGATGCAAAATAAGTTATATAAGAACAACTTTAAAGAGTAACCAGTTACTCTTTCTTCTGGAATCTTGGGCTTGCTCTCACTGCTGGGCTATGCTTGGTTCTTGTCTTCTTTGGCTTTTTAGCAGTTGCAACATCAGAAGTGGGCACACCAGGATCATCTGCAGTAGCCTCAGGCATTTCTGCCTCTTCAGTTGTAGCTTCTGCAGGAACATCTGGTGTAGCCAGTGTTTGGACTTCAGGTGCAGGCACACCAACCTGTACTGGAGTTTCCTCAGTTGTTTGCTCAATTTCCTCTGGTTGCTCTGCTACTTTCTTAGCCTCTTTACCTTCTTCATTTGTTGTTTCTTCCTCAGTTTCCACCTCCTTACCAGTAGTAGCTCCTGTACCCTGTTCACCATAGAGAGAAGACATTGTCCATGTTTTCTTTGTTGGGGTAGGCTTCATTGTTCTCCTTGTGTATCCCAACATCTGTTTCTTTTCTGCCAAGGCTTTCAGAACTGCAGATATTGTTGCTGCAGGGCTAGTTTCCATGACAGTTGATTTCTTTGATGCTCCAGCACCAGATGTGGGCACATTAGCTACTCCTGTGACAATTTCTTCTTGAACCTCCTTATCAGAACCTTCTGTGCCTTCTTCCTCAGGTTCTTCATTGAGTACCTGCATTTTATCTTTCTCAAAAATAATGTTAATAGGCTCAGGAATGGTTTCTGTGATAAGGGTGGGATCAGTTTCTTTTTCTGTTTGGGATGGGACTGGTGTAGCTTCTCTTGTGAATTGGGTTTGTTTTTCTTGTTGTGGAGTTATTTCTGGTTGTGGGGTTGGTGATGATTGGTCTGTGGGTGATGGATGGTTTGGTGATAGGTGAGTGGTGGGGGATTTTTGTGGTGGTGGTGAAGGGCTAATGGAGTGTTCTGATGGTGGTGATTGTGGTTGTTGTTGATTGGTTGTTTTTGATCTGATTTCATATTTCCTCCTAGCACTTGCCTCCATAGTTGAACTGCCATTTTCTTCTTCACTTTTTTCCATAGATTCAGAGTCATCTTCATCTATGTCCTTCTCTATCTCCTTCACTGCCTTCCTTGTTTCCTCATCTTCCTCAGTATCTTCTTCATCACTTTGTATTACTTCTACTCTTGGTTTCTTCCCCTTTTTGTCCTTCTGACTTCCTCTCTTCCTTTTGGCTTCCTTCTTCTTCTCAACAGCTATTTCTTCCTCCTCTACTTCCTCTTCTTCATCAATCACCCAGTTAGGGAAGACTGGTGCTTCCAATTCAGCTTCAAGGTCATTCAATTTAAGTTTCAGCCATTCATGCTGTTCCCTTTGAAATTTCCAGATAGCTTGGAGTTTCTGCTCTAGGTGTCCAGACACCTCCTGCTCTGTATTACCTCTGATTCTCACTGATCTCAGTTTTTCCTTAATTTCAGCAGACAGACCACTTGGGGGAGTTTTTCTATAGACTTTTTCTAATTCAGTAGCAATGACCCCTTGTTTTTGACACAACTCAGTAATTAAGCATGGGAAATATAGGAATCCAGATTCTTTTGTTTGGCATTCCATAATTTCTCTAGTTATCAACCTCCCTATATCAACATTATCCTCACATAGGATTGAATCAATGAGAATCAACCTATCTTTGGATAATGTAGATGTGTGTGAAGTGGGGAGAATTGATGTCATAATGAACAGATGCCAATTACTAAGTTCAGGGATTAAATCACCAGTTTTAAGTTTGAATTCAGTGTTAGTGAATTTCTCCCAGTGGGATCCTTCTATTGCTACTCTATCTTTGATTTTAGTCATCTGTTTCTTTCCATAAGTTTCTAGTTTCTCCTCAAATGAATCTCCAGTGTAACTGAGATCATAGTGTTTATTGATTCTAGCAGGATCAAAGAAGACTTTCTTACCTCTAACTTTAGAGAAGAAGATAGTACCTCCTCTTGTGTTCTGAATTCCAGTGTAGAATTCTCTCACCAACTGCTCCAAGTAGTAGGCTCGGATTTGAACAAATCTCTCCCAATGTAGGTTGTTGACCGTGGAGAGGAAGGAATGATGAGCCTTTGCGAAGTTGAAACCACGTTCAGGCAGAAATTTCATGTTCCAGTAGTGCTCGCATCCTGGGATTACATCCATTGAAGCTAGTGCTTTTGATTGCTCTTTTCGTGCAGGAGTACCCACACTTGATGCTTTCCCTGTACTTTTTGATGCAGATTGCTTCTTAGCCATTTAGGGTTTTCTGAGTTTGATTTCTGAGAGGTTGGAGATGGGTGGTTGTAGGAAAGAGATGATCGGTTTCTGGGGTAGAAAATGTGAAGAGTGATTTTGTGAGATTATGAACGGTTTAGTGAGAAGAGGGAAAAGAGTTAGTGGGATTGTTAGTTGAGGGAAAAGTAGCCGTTAGGGTATGTAGAGTGACATGCAAGGCGACACGTGGAGAGTCTATGCTTGACACGCCCTATTAATCCCTAATTAGTAATTTATCCCACGATCTTTAGATGATTTGGCAAGTGAACATTTTTCATAAGTCTTTCTGTCATTAGAGTAGGCAGTGTGGAAACACCAAATGTGGAAACATTAAGTGTGGAAACACTAAACTACTCTGTTGTCTTGTCTTTACCTACAAAACACACAAAACATTAAATTGCACAAAATACTAATATTAATTATATCGTGATGGGTTGCCTCCCTCAAGCGCTTGTTTTAAGAGTCTTACAGCCTGACTTATACCTTATCCCAAGGTTTTGCAAAATGAGTGGTGATTTTGTCTCTCTCTACATGCTCTCCATAGTACATTTTCACTCTTTGTCCATTGACTTTGAAAGTGATATCAGTGGTTGCATCATATAGATCAACTGCACCATGGGGGTAGATTTTGACTAATTTGAATGGTCCTGACCATCTTGATCTTAGTTTTCCAGGGAAGAGTTTCAACCTAGAATTGTATAACAGGACCATTCCTCCTTCTTTAAGCTCTCTCTTTTGGATTTTCTTGTCATGCCATGCTTTGGTTTTGTCTTTATAGATCTTAGAATTCTCATAAGAGAATTGTCTAAGTTCCTCTAACTCATTAAGCTCTAAAAACCTTTGCTCTCCTGCCTTTCTGAGATCAAAATTTAGCTTTTTAATGGCCCAATATGACTTGTTCTCAAGTTCAACAGGGAGATGACATGCTTTGCCAAAGACTAACCTATAGGGGGACATACCTAATGGTGTTTTATAAGCTGTTCTGTATGCCCATAATGCTTCATCTAAGTGTAATGACCAATCTTTCCTATTTGGTCCAACCATTTTCTCAAGCATACTTTTTATTTCCCTATTTGAAAGTTCAGCTTGTCCACTTGTTTGAGGGTGATAGGCAGTGGCAATCTTATGTTTTATTCCATATTTTGCAAGAAGATTTTCAATGAGTTTATTGCAAAAATGGGAGCCTTCATCATTGATGATAGCTCTTGGTGTGCCAAATCTTGAGAATATGTTTCTTTGTAAAAATTTACTCACAGATTTGGCATCATTTGTTGGGAGTGCCACAGCCTCAACCCACTTGGACACATAATCTACAGCTACTAAGATGTACTCATTGCCAAAAGAGGGTGGAAAAGGACCCATGAAATCCATACCCCAAACATCAAATAATTCTATTTCTAGAATATTAGTTCTAGGCATCTCATGTTTGTCAGATATATTACCACTTCTTTGGCATTTATCACAGGTTTTGACCATATAATAAGCATCTTTAAATAGAGTTGGCCAGAAATAACCTGATTGGAGTACCTTAGCTGCTGTTCTTTGGCTTCCAAAGTGACCTCCATATGGTGCAGCATGGCAGTGTAGCAACACTGCTTGCTGTTCTTGTTCAGGAATGCATTTTCTTATGATTTGATCTGGACACATCTTAAAGAGATAGGGGTCATCCCAATAGTATTGTTTAACTATATGGAAGAATCTCCTTTTCTGTTGATAGCTCATGTCACATGGTACAATTTTGCTCACAAGGTAGTTTACTATGTCTGCATACCATGGTGTAGGTGGTGTGGAAACACCAAATGTGGAAACATTAAGTGTGGAAACACTGGCTACATTCATGGTGATTGCTAGTAATTTCTCATCAGGGAAACTTTCCTTGATCTCTTCCATTGTACCTGTATTATCACTTTCTAATCTAGAGAGATGATCAGCCACTTGGTTCTCTACTCCTTTCTTATCTCTAATTTCAAGATCAAATTCTTGAAGGAGGAGAACCCATCTAATTAGCCTAGGTTTTGCATCTTTTTTAGAAATTAGATACTTGATGGCAGAATGGTCTGTGAAAACAATTACCTTGGTGCCAATCAAGTAAGATCTAAATTTTTCAAAAGCAAAAACCACTGCTAATAGTTCCTTCTCTGTCACAGTGTAGTTCATTTGAGCCTCAATTAGTGTTTTGCTAGCATAATAAATAGAATGAAACACTTTGTTATATCTTTGCCCTAGGACTGCTCCTACTGCAAAGTCACTAGCATCACACATGAGTTCAAAAGGCTTACTCCAATCTGGAGTGACTACAACAGGTGCTGTGACTAAGGCTTTTTTTAGTTTCTGAAAAGCTTCTACACAAGATTCATCAAAGTTAAATGGCACATCATGTTGCAAAAGCATACATAATGGTTTTGAAATTTTTGAAAAGTCTTTGATGAATCTCCTATAAAAACCTGCATGTCCTAAAAAACTTCTAATCCCTTTGATTGTTGATGGAGGTGGTAGTTTCTCAATAACCTCTATTTTGGCTCTATCCACTTCTAATCCTTTTTTAGATATTTTATGACCGAACACAATGCCTTCCTTTACCATAAAATGACATTTTTCCCAGTTTAGTACTAAATTGGTGTTTTCACACCTTTGGAGAATTTTCTCTAAATTGGATAGACATGATGAAAAGGTTTCTCCAAAAACTGAGAAGTCATCCATGAAGACTTCCATTGATTGCTCAATGAAGTCAGAAAAGATTGACATCATGCACCTTTGAAAGGTAGCAGGTGCATTACATAATCCAAAAGGCATTCTCCTAAAAGCAAAAGTGCCATAAGGACAAGTGAAGGTAGTTTTCTGTTGATCTTCTGGTTCAATGGCTATTTGGTTGTAACCTGAGTAACCATCTAAAAAACAATAGAACTCTTTGCCTGCTAACCTATCTAACATTTGATCTATAAAGGGTAGAGGGAAATGATCTTTCTTTGTGGCTTTATTGAGTTTTCTGTAATCCATACAGATCCTCCATCCTGTGACAGTTCTTGTTGGGATTAGTTCATTGTTCTCATTAGCTATGACTGTTACACCTCCCTTCTTTGGAACACATTGCACAGGACTAACCCATGCACTATTTGAAATAGGGTAGATAATACCAGCATCTAGCCATTTTATGATTTCTTTCTTAACAACCTCTTTCATTATGGGATTTAATCTTCTTTGCCCTTCTATGCTGTTTTTAGAATTTTCTTCTAAATTTATCTTATGCATGCATATTGAGGGGCTAATCCCTTTAATGTCTGACATTTGCCAGCCTATGGCCTTTTTATGCTTTCTTAAGGTATTAATAAGGTCACTTTCCTGTTCTACAGATAATTCAGAAGCAATAATTACAGGAAGTGTATTATCTTTACCAAAGAATGCATACTTTAAGTGTTTAGGCAGTTCTTTTAATTCAAGCTTAGGAGGTTGTTCTAAAGAAGGTAAATTTGTTCTAAGATTGGGATCTTCTAGATTAAGAGATTCATAAGTTCTAGCCCATACCTTAGGTGTTGTTTCTTTCTTTGTTAGCATTCCATCTTCAATGATGTCCCCTGCAGGCAGTGTAGCTGCATCTGGTGCTAGGACTCTGGTAAGGTGGTCATATTGCTTATGGAATTGCTTTTCCACCAAATGGTCAAGAGAAATTGATGAACACTCTTCACTCTCCTCTGCAGGATACTTCAAAGCATTCAATACATTAAATTTCACCTCTTGATCATTCACCCTCATGGTTAGTTCTCCTCTTTGCACATCTATCAATGTTTTTCCTGTTGCTAAGAATGGCCTTCCAAGGATAACAGGCACTTCCTCATCTGCAATAAAATCAAGAATAACAAAATCTGCAGGAAACACAAATTTGTCAACCTTTACCAAGATATCCTCAATGATTCCCTCTGGATATGCTATTGATCTATCTGCTAGAGAGAGTGTTAAAGTAGTAGGCTTAGCATTTCCAATTCCTAATTTGGTAAAGATAGACTTAGGCATTAAGTTGATACTTGCACCTAAGTCACACAATGCTCTACCAGTGTAGAATTTTCCTATAGAAAAAGGAATTGTAAAGCTACCTGGATCTTTTAATTTCCTTGGAATCTTGTTTTGCAAGATTAGGCTGCATTCTTTTGACATTACAATAGTTTCAAACTCCCCTAATCTTCTTCTTTTAGAAAGCACATCTTTCATAAATTTAGCATAATTAGGCATTTGTTGAAGTGCTTCTATCAAGGGAACATTGATATGTAATTGTTTCAAAACATCTAAGAACTTACTGAACTGCTTCTCCTCATGTAACTTTTTTAATCTTTGAGGAAATGGAGGAGGAGGATATTCAGGAACTAACCTTGGAGTTGGAGTTGTACGAGGTGTGGAAACATCAGGTGTTTCTGCACCTTGAGAATTTTTTTATTTTTATTTTTTTCTCCCTTCTCTTTACCTTCAATATCATCTGCTTCTGTTAAATCCTTACCACTTCTTAGAGAAATGGCTTTTACCTGTTCCTTACCTTGCCTCTGTGAAGTTGATGCTTCAGTATTTGATGGCAATGCACCTGCAGGTCTTTGATGCAAAGCAGTTGCTAATTGACCTACTTGATTCTCTAGGTTTTTGATTGATGCATCTTGGGCTTGCCTAGCAGTTCTGGTTTCACTAATGAATGATTTAAGCAAACCTTCTAGAGAATTTTCAGTGGCAGGTGGGTTAGGTTTTTGTTGAGTTTGAGATTGAAAACCAGGAGGTGTGGTTGGTGCAGGTGCACTTGGTGCAGAAGCACTATAGTTGTTCCACCTAAAATTTGGGTGGTTCTTCCATCCTGGATTGTAGGTATTGGAGTAAGGGTTGTTATTTTTGTTGTAACCAACATAATTGATAGAGATTGGGTTGCTAGGACACTCTTCATACACATGGCCTCCCCCACAATAGACACAACTTGTAGTTCCTAGAGGGGCTTGTTCTATGGCTGCTGCAGTATTTTCCTTAGGAGTAGCTACACTAGGAGTAGGTGCACTAGTGAATTGTTTGATCATGTTAGTTAAAGAGGCTACTTGAGCAGATAGGGCAGATATGTCACTGATTTCATGTACCCCAGGAGTTTTCTTTTGGGCACTTGCCCTCTCAGTAGGCCAACTAGAACTATTTGTAGCTATCCTATCAATTAGATCACATGCTTCATTATAAGACATATTCAAGAGCACACCACCAGCTGATGCATCAAGCATCACTCTGGCTTGTGGTTCTAGACCATTGTAAAATGTTTCCATTTGTATAATGACAGGTAAACCATGATGTGGACACTTTCTTAACAGCTCTTTCCATCTTTCCCATGCTTCAAACAATGATTCAAATTCTTTTTGCCTAAAAGATGTAATATCATGTCTCATCCTAGCATTTTTAATTGGAGGAAAATATTTGCTTAAGAATTTTTCAGCTAATTCAGTCCATGTATGAATAGAATTGGGCTCTAAAGAATTTAACCATGATTTAGCCCTATCTTTCAAAGAATATGGAAATAGCTTAAGCCTAAATGCATCCTCACTAATGCCAGGAATGATAAAATTACTACAAACTTCTATAAATTGCTTTAAATGCTCATGGGGATCTTCATGAGGAGATCCACCATATTGACCAATTGTTTGTAACATTTGGAACATCATGGGTTTAAATTCAAAGTGAACAGCATCAATATGAGGTCTAGCTATACTAGTTTGCATCTTTTGATGATTAATTTGAGCATAATCTCTCATTGGTCTATCCCTATCATTAATCATACCTATTGGTCCCATGTTGATGAATTGCCTTCTGTGATTTGCTTCTACTTCAGATTCTGGATGTGATCTTGGTCCTCCTCTAACTGAAGCTTCTTCCTCACTGTGGTGAAACATGTTTCTGCAGCCTTGTTGTCTTTGTCTTTGTTGTCTTAGCAAGCTCCTAAATCTTCTTTCAATCTCTGGATCACAATCAAACTCTGGTGCTCTATTTCTGGGCATGCACTAGTGTTTCGACACTAGGTGTTTCTGCACTAGGTCTCTGCACAGAAAAACAGAATACCAGCAGTACTAAACTAAAATAAAGAAAAACACTAAATTAACACTTTTAAACAACTAAAAATTTTACAATAATCCCCGGCAACGGCGCCAAAAACTTGGTGTGCTGGTTTAATATATGCAAGTATACATAGTCACACAAGTAATACAATGATAAGAAAAAGTCGAACCCACAGGGATTATGAAAACTCTATGCTGTTTTAGAGTGTACACTTAGTGTGTCTACACTATTCACAATAGTTGGAGTTTGTACAAGTTATATTAAAACACTATGAATAGTAAAGGAGTGAAGGAAATCAGTTTTATAAAGTAGTTGAGATGTTTTCACCAAGTAATTTACTTCTAAGTGCTTTAGTGGAGTATGTAGTGTGGAAACACTGGATGCAGGTACATCAGTTTGTGCCTGTCAGCACTTCTCTTCAGAGTTTCATTACAAGCTCTTGTGATCTTTGTTTTTTACAGTAAAGAAAGGATTGTCAATTCCTCCCTTGCCTCCTAACAATGATCCAAGTTGCTAAATAGGTTCACTCTTGCAATTTCATTATCCTAAGGACTATGCTATCCTATGTCTAGGTTTTAGCATGTATTTAACAAAGTTTCCTTGATTAAATACTTGTCCTTATCAACCCTTGAGTTCATAAATGTAGCCCATGTCTGCTGCTACAAGTTTTACCTATTCTAAAGTGATCAATTCCAGAATAAGTTGAAAGAAGTATTATGCAAGAGTTAAAGTGCTTATACTACATAAACCACAATAACATATTTAGAAGTTCATTACAAGGTTAGCACATCTCAACTTAAGGGAATTTAGCTCATGTTACTCATGTTAATAAGCATAGAATATGCAAAGAACATAAGTAAATGAATAATAACGCAAAAGAACTTAAAAGAGTAGAGATTACTTGAATAGAAGATCTTTTGCATTAAGTTCCCAAGTTGAAGTACAATAAAGATTTCTTACACGAATTTCTTCAAAGTAGAAGTGAAGAGAATGGTTGTCAAGCACTTCCTCACCTTCCTCTCTTCAGAAACTTGAAATAAAAATAAACTAAAACTAAACTAAGTGATCCTTTCAGAAAACAAATGCAGAATTACAAATGAAAGGTGAAGGATGAGTTGCTTGTGAAGATATGGCTTCTATTTATAGGCATGGGAGCTTTCCTCCCTTGGAGGGTTTCCTTTGGCGCGTATGATCAATTGAGGGGACCAACTATGGATGAAATCAGACAACTAATGAAGCAAGTAGCTCAGTTGTGGTCGCTTGCATGTAGACATCAAGGGAGGTCCAATGGAAAAGTGCCACTTGGCTTTGAGTGAGTGAGCTTCTCAATTGGTCTGTAATAGTAGGCGCCGAATTCTGCAAGTGGATCTGCTCTAGATGACTAGGCATGACGTCACAAATCAAGTGTGGAAGCATCAAAATGGTCCTTGGATGTTTTGGTACAAACTGCTAGATTCTGCAGGTGTTGGTAGTGTTTCCACTCCTAGTGTTTCCACTCCTGGTGTTTGGTAATGTTTCCACTCCTGCAGTAGCTGCACTGAACAAAAACATCAAACCTAACAAGATTTGTGCATTTTGCCTAGATTATTGCCTTTATCCTTTTGGAACTCTTAAATGTTGTTCTTTGATAAATAAACTATAAATATACAGTAATGTTCTTGAAAACAAGCAATAACTCAAGCTTAATTGTATGAATAACTCTATATAAAATAGAGTTATCAGGTACCGTACATGCCAGATCGTGTCATGAGACAGTTTGGCAATGTCCAGGGTACCAGAGGACACAAAACCCAAAACTAGAGTTGTAGTTACAAGAGAGTTGGCTGACGAGAGGTGGGCCAATTTTTACCAGTGGTTGGTGGAGAGGGGGGCCTATATTACCCAGGGTGCACCAGACACCATACCAGGGTACGCCTATTGGTTTGGGAGGGTCTCACACCCTTTTATTGACAAGGCTAATTATGTGCGGCTGGAGGACGAGCCGGATTGTAGACAGGTACGTGTCTTTTAAACATTCCTTTTCAATTTGTTACTTAATTAAAATTTGTAACTAACATTGGTTGTTTCACAGGCCATGCCAGATGTGGTTCAGATGGTGAATGATATGGAGCGAGCGATGGAGGGCACCGCTCCAAAAGACACACAGCCATGGCGAGTACTCGAGGGCTTCAAACTCCAAGTGAGGCCATTCCGTAGGCTTAGGAAGTATGGTTATGTGTATAGTAGGAGGAGGAACCACACCACTCAATAGTTACTATATGACATTTATGGACTTAATTATCTATTTGGTGAATGTATTGTACGAATTTTATTTTTGTGGAATTATGTATGACATTTATGTTTACTTAGTTATCTATATTTCGGTTGTTCCAGCTTTAATTTTTTAAGTTAATAACGCAGGTTTAGTTTGTTAAGTATATAACAAAATAACACCTATTCGGTTGCCCTGACCCGAATCTATTCGAATGGGGTCAACCGAATACCCAAAAAATGAAAAGTGGGGTGTGTGTCAAAAAAATTGCCCTTCGGTTGTGCCTAACCGAATAGTTTCGGTTGCCCTTAACCGATTCGGTGAAAAATCGCGTTTCATTAATGGCATTTTGGTCTTTTCCCACCCTTATGGGGTGTGTTTTGAGTAGGAGGGAGAGTGGGAAAAGCAATGTCCTAAAATTTTCAAGATAAACTCATATTGCATGACAAAAAATGTAATGACCCAACCCAAGAGAGAAAAGCCCAAATACCTGGGTGGGGTCATTACAAAAAAAGGTTCAAATAATTCAATTTAAGCTTCATATTCTCTACATACAGCAGCAATTTCCTTCTATAAACACCCTTTACATCATTTAGTTCCCTCCTATTCACTTTGTAGACCAACTTCGTCCGATTTGTAGGCATGTGATCATAAGAGCGTAATGTTTCAATCAACATTGAATTAGAGAAACAGTTGGCAAAGTAAGAAAAATTAAACAGGAAATGGAAAGCAAACGGAACACATAAACTAAGAAATATCAAAATAGAAGAAGTGAATATAGGGAGACATACTTGAGCCAACAAACTATGTCGTCTGGTGCGTGCAATATAGGGAGACATACTTGAGCCAACAAACTATTATTTAATTCGAATATTACCTTAAATGGCAGCCGCAATTTTGGCCAATTTCAGTCGTTAAGATTGTGTGTGAATTGCAAGGTTCTAAAAAACGGTCCGTTACACCGAAAACGGCCGCGACAAAACTGTCTCGGTAGTGACCGTTATCGCGACAAAACGGCCGCGACAAATAATTTTAATAAAATTTATGCATTATTGTGATTAATTCACACCGCGACGACCGCGACTTGTAACGCAACAGCCGCAACGGCCGAAAACGCGAAAGCCTTAACGCGACCGCGACCGTGACCGCGACCGCTATTTAGAACCTTGGTGAATTGTACTCTTCTTTGTGAGTCGTCTAGATCGGTATGTAGGAGCCTTGTAAATTTTGCATGCAGTATTTGGATTAAATCTGAACTGTTTATAGTGATTGCGACGCTTAGGTGGCAACCACGTATTTTTCCAAAATAATGTGTGGCATTTTTTGGAAGCTTATGTGTACTATCTAGTGGACAACTCCTGAATGAATATAATTATGATTATGATATATATATATATATATATATATATATATATATATATATATATATATATATATATATATATATATATATATATATATATATATACTAGTATGATTCACCCGTGCCAGCAGGGGTTGACATTCATTTGTAACTTAAAAATTGACAATCTTTTTAGAAATTAAAAAAACAGAAGCTATTGTGTGTTGCTTCAAAAAAAAAACCCGTGCATTGTGTGAGATATTAAAAAATATAAGCTGTGTGATCCCACACATATCCTTTTAACTTAAAATGCGTGATCCCATCTTCAATTTAAATAAGAGACTTCATCCGAAGCTGAAAGAAATGTTACACTCAATTTCCTTGAAACTCTTATAGGAATTTGTTCTTAGGGTACTGGAACCCCTTGAAAAACTAAGGTCAATGAGGAAATGTCCTTATTCAGTAGTATCAATTTTCTGTAGAATTCTAATTCACTTTCCTGTACAACAAAAAAAGAATAAGAAGGAACTTCAAACTTTGGGAGTGTTACTTTATCAACTCAGCATCATCACAGGCCATATGCTTAACTAACAATCTAAATTTGACAGAGTTGACATCTTTGATTCAACTCAAAGCAACATTAATGAAAATAGTACAGCAAGTTCAAGAGGAACCCAGTAACATATATGTAAGAAAGTAGACAAATCTTAAAAAATTCAGGCTGACTATACCCACTTAAAATGCAAAATGTTTTTTGTAAAAATCAATTTTCATCTGTGAAGGGAAAAAAACTATAAACTATCAAATCCAACAATTTATAAATTCAAATAGTTTCTAATTCTATACATCTCAGAGAACATGTTAATGATGACAAACATTGAGAAACAGGAGAAGGAGAGTAGGTAAGCAACAATGATTCAAAATAATTGGTGTTGAAAAAATCTGCTTCGAAGAGCATGGAAAGATGGAGGAACCTTCAAAGTTATATAGATTGATGGATTGAAGAAAGCACAATGCAAGACCAGGATTTAACTCATGCAAGACCAAGACATCTTAAAGAAATTGAAAGCACATTACTGGTCATACGTCATTATGACCAAACACGACACAATAAGATCAATTTGCAAGCTTCAACAAACCATGCACTAAGATTCTTCAGACGTAGGTTATGTAAATGTAAAATTCATGGCCTATATATATTAAACAACAATATAAGAGTCCTTAAAATGATAATAAATAAATAAAAAAGAACCTTGCGGCCAAAAAAAACTGCATCTTGATTTAAGAGGACAACACCAAATTTAAGAATCAAAATACATCATGATTAGTACCTAATCTCCCTGTAAGAAGATAGAACTGACTTGTTTATTTAATGAACATTTCAATAGCAATGGCTCCAACCTCAAAAGTATTTTGCAAATCAAAACCCAAAAGTACCTTTGTTATAGGTCAAAAATAGCATATCAACCGATTATTATATGTTGAAAATCGGAACCCAGTAGAAAATCATGACCATAATTGAGAATTGAATAACACATGTTATCGTCCTCATCACAAAAGATGTTGTGAAAAAACTACAACATATAATTACAACATATTATGTTTGCTTATCTTCCTTCAATATATCTATAAAAGATACTTGCATCATTGTGAAAAATCAAAAAAATTTAAAACAAAACAAAAGCGAATAGAGAAATTAGGAGGAGAAGGAGGTGACTAACTCACCCCAAATTTTGCATTTTTCCAACTGTTGTTTACTCTGTAATCAACACCAAACAAACTAAGTTAAAAGGTAGGAACATCACAGATAAATTCTAATTTAACCTGAGGAAGAGAAGATTATAGATTCCAACATGTATTATTTAAATAGCTAGAAAAAGAAAAACAACTAAAGTAGCTTTAAACAAACAACACAGATAAATTCTAGTTTCCAATCAATGGATAGGCGTAATAGTTCAATAATTTACTTAAAATGACAAATTGCAGAAACTCTTGAAAGAATAAAAGGAAAGAAATGAAGTTAAGTATTTATCACATACATCTGGAGAAGTCAAAAGCAGAGTTTTGAAATGGAACAGGAGAGCACAAGACAGGTACGTCCACACCAAAAAGTGAGGTCAAGAGAGTTCTGAAAAGTGAAGACAATAGAATTAGCCAGGAGCATAGATTAAAAATATAAGAGTAAATATCAAACTGGGTAGGAAGCTTTAGTCACATGTAATGAAGTAGTAGCTCATATAAACCATACATTATAGTTGCCACTAAAAACCAGTAAGGATTCTGGGCTATTTTCAACATCAGAAAATGACATTAAGCCTCGGGTCTGCATTATTTCCAAATAAAAAGCACCAATCAATAAAATCATACACAAGACTTAAATACGGTACACTTTAAGAGCAACTCTAATCTATATATAATCTATATCTATATCTATATTCTATTCTATAAATATAATATAGAATATAATGATGAACAATTCAATTTAAACTTCACCTAAAGAAAAGGTCATGAAACAACTGACAGTTTTGTCAAGTCCTTTAAATTTAAGAGTTACTCAATGAGACCATTTTTTTTTTTTTGCCTTATATTATTAATTTAAATGAAAAAAGTCAAACACCAATATAAATATAAATACTACCGAGACATTTAAATTTTAAAATAAGTGTACAATGATCAACATCCCATGGAAAAGTGATGCAAAATACTTACTCAGAGAGTGATCCAGAATAAAAGCAACAACTTCACTTTCCATAAATTTGATGAGATTGCTAAAAACATTTATGTTACCTCAGTTATAACTTTAGCTGCGAAAGAGGATATAATATTCTTCTTGCGGTAGATGGCATTATGTTTTCCAACAACTTTAGATATTTTTCATATAAACCGATAGTTAACAAAAATCTCAAAAGAGCCATCATAATTAGTTGTCTTAACAGAACAAAATATTTGTTAAATATTATTATCGTGCACGCTCATCGATCAAATATATTTGACTCTAGCAAGGATCTTTTCAGCATTCTCTTCATGGAACTTTGTAAAACTTATATACCATGTAACATGAGTTTACCGTTATAGTTAGTAATCGAGAACATAAACATATCATCATCTTTTGGATAGCATGCTTGCACTTTAACTTGAAGAATATGTTTCCTAAATTTTGATTAAGCCATATCCATGTTCATATTTCTCAACCTGTCACAACTCAACATTGACGAAACAACACCGTTGAAGACATTTTCCGTATAACATAAAGAAAACACATTTTCCGCTCACCAATCGACAAATCATCAGAAACCTTTGAGACATTAATGGGAATACTACACAAATTTGACAGTGATCTAAAGCAAATAATAACTCATTAATTCTTGTAATGAAACTAATTCGTAAGCTAATAATTCTTCAAGCAATTAACAAAATAACATTCTTCAAACCACTTAGAGTAAACTAATCTGCAGCTATTTTAAAACTCAAGGCCAAAAATACAAAAATTGTCAAATCCATCAAAATTTCCATATTCACCACCGTTCCATGTTTCGTCATCTATGTTAGCGACCCAACATTCTCTATTGTTTCTATTTGCCCACTTCCTCCCTTGCCCTCTGATCTATCACTCTGTCTTCTAGATTTTGTCATCCTCTCTCCTTTAAAAAAGAAAAAGAAAAATAGTGTGCGATCAACAGATTATCTTGGTGCGTACGTAGCAGAAATATATATGGTCATCAGCTTTTATCATGAGATATCATATATAAAAGAACACCTATGGAGATTTGCATTGCAGTGAGAAGTCAAAGAAGATCAACATCAATGATGATCGAAAACCTAATCAATCAAAAGACGGAGAAACCAAATAAGGTACTTAGATAGTTAAGGTGGACATTACCATGTGATATAATAATTTGAAATTGCAGTATCAATTTGAATTGATACCATTTTTGAATCACATTGATTCCTATTGAACCTATTAGTTGGCAATCCTTATTGAAATACTGAAATTTGAAATCATTTGAAATTTTAAAAATTATATTCAATGTGTCTTAATTAAAAATTATTATGCGTTTCCTATTATTAGTTGGCAATTCTTGAATCACATTGATTCTTATTGAATGCGTCTTTAAAAATTATAATGCGTTTCCAAATTCTATTCAATGCGTTTTGAAATGACCTCTTATATATTCCCAATATATTTTTTCTTGTTGGACCATGTAATTCAAATTGAAATTTGAAAATGCTCCCACGATTATTGCATTGTGTTAGCGCTGTGGCTGAATTAACGAACGGTACCTGCAAAAAACAAACGTTAGGAAAACAACCGGAGGGGTCTTGACGACGCGCCCTTAAGGATTTATCCGCCTCTACAGCGCAAATCCCCCGAGGGTACAACCGGTCTCGTCTGATTACACAATAGTGAATCAGGAAGCCGAACTGGCAAGAAAGAACTGTTTAAGTGTCTCAGGAAAGATAACCCAGGAAGAAGAGAGGAGCGTATTTCGTTTTAAGAGAAGAGCTGATTTCGTAGATGTGTCAAGAGGTACTCGACTAACGAATTTATATTGGCTCCACTGATAACCAACTTCAGAGAAAAGAGTGGAAGCGGAGCGCATAACAGCCCTCAGCTTGCGCACAAAGTAAGCGAAGTCAGTAACCGCCTAGCTTGTCCACCAAGCAATGAACCTGGACCATTTTGACACGATGAATGTGGACAAGTCTTGGCGGCCAAGTAAAGCCGTTTGCGAGAAACCGGAATAAAAATATTTTGGTTCAACAGTTTAGCGAAAATAGAGGCTTTTCGGATAGGCTCAATAAGTCCAAAAATATAATAATAATAATAAAATAATATATCAGTGATTAAAAATAAACGCAAGGCTAGTCGCGCGCCCAGGGGGGGGGAAATCGGAAGATTTACACTGAGCCCCACAGGGATGGTCTCAGCTTGTGCGCGCGAGGAGTCCCACTTACTAGCTTGTTTATAAACCATCAAAAGGTTTTAATATAGGCTAAATATATATTTTGGCCCTTTATCTTTGGGGTTGTGGTCACTTTGGCCCTTTATCTTTTTTTTTCTCATTTTAGACCCTCATGTTTTTTGTGTGTGTCATTTTGGCCCCTGCCGTTATCATTTTGGTCCCTTATGTTTTTAATTGATTTCATTTTAGTCCCTTATGTTTTTAATTGATTTCATTTTGGGCCCTTATGTTTTTAATTGATTTCATTTTCGTCCTTAAAAATTTGCCTAAAAAAACATAAACATAACGGCAGGGGCCAAAATGACACACACAAAAAACATGAGGGTCTAAAATGAGAAAAAAAAAAGATAAAGGGCCAAAGTGACCACAACCCCAAAGATAAAGGGCCAAAATATATATTTAGCCTTTAATATATAAAGGCTTTGGTTCCCACAAACCCAACCAATGTGGGACTTCCCACTTTCGATGATAGTGTTGTTATCTAGAACATCACTTCTCACAACTAAAAACCTATAAGCAGCGCTATTTTCGGCATACCCTATAAACGCACAATCAGATGTCTTGCAACCTATTTTTCTTTTCTTAGGGTCAGGCAACATAACTTTGGCCAAGCACCCCCACACTTTTAAATATTTCAAGTTAGGTTGATATCCTTTCCACAGTTCATAGGGGGTTTTCCCGGTTTTCTTATGAGGAGTTCTATTTTGTATAAAGCAAGCAGTTAGTATAGCCTCACCCCACAAGTTATTTGGTGCACTAGAACTAACTAACATGGCATTCATCATCTCTTTCAGGGTCCTATTTTTCCTTTCGGCTATGCCGTTAGATTCAGGTGAATAGGGGGGAGTTGTTTCATGTATGATGCCTTCTTTTTCACAAAAATCATTAAACGATATATACTCTCCTCCGCGATCGGATCTAACTCGTTTAATTTTCCTATCTAATTGGTTTTCTACTTCTGCCTTATATGATAAGAAAGCTTCAAATGCTTCATCCTTTTGTCTTAATAAATATACCTTAGTATATCTCGAAAAATCATCTATAAATGTCACATAATAATATTTACCACCTCTAGTTGGAGTTTGTTTTAAATCTCCTAAGTCCGTATGAATTAAATTAAGCAACTCAGTTTCACGTTGTACGGGGGGACAGGTTTTCTTAGTTAGCTTGGATTCAACACACACGCCACACTTGCTTTGTTGATTATCGCTAATTGTTATCATACCAAGACGTTGCAATTTAATAACATACCTAAAGTTGATATGACCTAATCTAGCATGCCACAGATTACAAGAGTCAATCAAATACGCAGAAGTAGAAGCATTGTTATTCAAATCCGAAATATTAAGTACAAAAAGTCCATGATCATAATAACCTTTTCCTACAAATACATTGTTTTTAGTTAGAACAATCTTATTAGATTCAAAAGTCACTTTGATTCCATGCTTCAGCAGTACTCCAACAGAGATCAAGTTTGCCCTTATGTTAGGCACATGGAGCACGTTTGTGAGAGCCAATGTCTTTCCCGATGTAAGCTTTAGAAGGACTTTTCCTTTTCCCGAGACTGGGGCAGGATGTGAGTCACCAAGATAGATTTGTTCTTCTCCTTCCCCTACAGGAGTGTAGGAGGTAAAAGCTTCTCTGTTAGCACAGATATGCTTGGTGGCTCCAGAATCTACCACCCACTTGTTCACATCAGTCGCCATATTGACCAGAGAAACGACAGCAGCGATGACATCGTCATCCTCATGATCATCTCCGCCGGCATCAGCCAAGTTGGCGTTTGCCTTAGGAGGAACCTCGTTTCTCACCCCATGCCTGCATTTGGGAGCATAGTGTCCTGGCTTTCCACAAACAAAACAGAAACCTTTTTTCTTGAAATCAGAGCTATGAACAGGGTTATGATTATTGTCCTTTTTGTTGTTCTTATGACCAGCAGAATTTTTAGAGTCGTACCTTTTGTTTGAAGACTCAGGTTTGTTTTTGTCATACCTTGAAGATTTGTTCACTACCATGTTTGCTCGAGCAGCCACTGATCTAGCCTTTGATTTGTTGCTTTCCTTTCGGTTGGTATCTTCAATGATGACATGGGTCAACAGCTCGTTCAGCTTGTGCTTGTGCTTCAGTCGTTGCTTGTAGTCCTTGTAGGTGCAGTAGATGTCAAACAGGTCGTTAGAGAGAGTGCTGAGAATTGTGTGACGACACACTTTATTGGCATGTGTCCACAATTCGACCTGTTTGAGAATTGTGTGACGACACACTTTATTGGCGGCCAAGTAAAGCCGTTTGCGAGAAACCGGAATAAAAATATTTTGGTTCAACAGTTTAGCGAAAATAGAGGCTTTTCGGATAGGCTCAATAAGTCCAAAAATATAATAATATATCAGTGATTAAAAATAAACGCAAGGCTAGTCGCGCGCCCAGGGGGGGAAATCGGAAGATTTACACCGAGCCCCACAGGAATGGTCTCAGCTTGTGCGCGCGAGGAGTCCCACTTACTAGCTTGTTTATAAACCATCAAAAGGTTTTAATATATAAAGGCTTTGGTTCCCACAAATCCAACCAATGTGGGACTTCCCACTTTTGTAATATCATAAAAATCAATTAATTTTACAACACATTGTGTATCATGAATTTGGAATTATAATTGGAAAGAATTTGAAATTTTAAAGGGAAAAAAAACTGATATTTTTTTACTGAAAAAAAAACTGATATTGTTGAATAACATATTTTTGTAGTGAATCATATAAGTGTACTATAATGTATTCCATGTTAATTGATATTACTTACCCTGGCTATTATCACTTTATTATTATGCGTGGTTTGTTGAATGTTATTATCATTCTTGATAATCAGATTCAATACGAATTATTACCATTATTGTAGCTAGTCTATTGAAACAGTCATAGAGTGGGAGAGAGGATATGATTAGCTGTAACCAAAGGATGAGGTTATTTGAAAATTTGAAATTTATACAATTTATTATTTTTGCACATTTATATAAAAACTCCCATACTTGAAAGCAGATTCGAATTAGCATATATGAAGATTCCTATTTCCAGATTTGTTATTGGACTGATTTTTCGTTTTGATTCCTATTTCCAGATTTGTCATTGGGCGATTTTGTCATTGTATTACAAAAGGCAGTCTTTTTTAATTTATTAATTTATTGATTAAAAAAATTATTCAATAAATATTAGCCTTTGGATCGAATCTCTCTCAATTGCACATAACTGATTTACGGCTAAAAAAAATTTGTAACGGTTGAAAATATTTTAATGGGCATTAATACAGTGATAAACAAAATTGAATTCTCTCTCTAAAATACCAGCCGCAATTTTAGTGTTTTTAGGCCGTTGATCATCTGTATATGACATCAACCGTTGGATCGAAATATCAGTTAGAAAGCTGCTGGTTTTTCGCAATTGATCTGGAACGTTAGATGTATGGACGTGGCTTTCACAGCAATTTCTCACTCGTCGGATAAGCCATGTCATTATTTAAGTGATGGCGTGGCTTTTTAATCTGATGACGTGGCTTTATTAGTCTGATGACGTGGATTTTTGAAAGTTGAGGTGTCAACTCTCAATTATATATAATAAAGATAAAGATATATATATATGATGTTAGTAGGAGGAGTTTTTCTTGTCAAAAAAAAAAGTAAGAGGAGTTTTAATGTAAGAGGGTGAGCAGAACAAATGGGGACCGTATAATAATACATTGAGAGTCATGATAAGTCGCATATTTTTTTCAATTTTAATCTATGACTCTCTCTCTCTCTCTTTATATATATATCATATAAAAATACATTTATATAGGTATCTCAAAGCCTAAAATATGATGTGTCATCATATAAGGCCATCCACATCAGCACAATTGAATGTTCACAAAATATAATACTGAAAATGTAACTCCCTATAGTGTTACAAAACATAAATGTGTTGTTAAATGCAAATCAAGTCAAATAAAATATAATAAATAAAAATAACAAAAATAATTGTAACATCTCTTTCTAAAGGCCACAAATATAGGAGCAAAGTATGTTTTTTTTTTTTTACAAAAATATAGGAGCAATTTCACAATAAATAGTATTTTGAACAATTTTCTATGACACACCCCTCCATCAATTTTATCCATTTGACAATCAATAAACTTGCAATGCACACTTCATTTGAAATTCATTTGTTTTGTAACAGACAATTAAATTTAAAATGCATAAATTACAATGCACAAATCATTTGTACAATCATCTTCTAAAATTTTTCTTCTTCTTCTTCTTTAAATTACAATGCACAAATCATTTGTACAATCATCTTCTAAAATTTTTCTTCCAATAAATAGTATTTTGAACAATTTTCTATGACACACCCCTCCATCAATTTTATCCATTTGACAATCAATAAACTTGCAATGCACACTTCATTTGAAATTCATTTGTTTTGTAACAGACAATTAAAGTTAAAATGCATAAATTACAATGCAAATCATCTTCTAAAATTCTTCTTCTTCTTCTTCTTCTTCTTCTTCTTCTTCTTCTTCTTCTTCTTCTTCTTCTTCTTCTTCTTCTTCTTCTTTCTCAACTCGAATTATCTATTTCTCCTTCCATCTTCCTTTTCCTAATTTTTAAAACATTAGTATTTCTCTCAACCATACATTGAACTCCTCTTGCTTTTGATGCGACATTCACATAATTGTATCACCATTTGGGTTCCTCCTCCTCCTCCTCCTCCTCCCACTTCTTGATTTCTTAATTTTTGCTATTTTCCTTCTTCATTGATAATTGTATCACCATTTGGGCTCCTCCTCCTCCTCCTCCCACTTCTTGATTTCTCAATTTTTGCTATTTTCCTTCTTCATTGATATAGAAAACCCTATTCTTCAGTATTCATCTCAGATATTTGCTTTTTTTCTCTTTTTAGAAAATTCATGGTTGAAGACGAGAAAAAAGAAGTTGAAAATACAAAATCACAGGTTAACGCAACAACGACAAGCCTTGATGCAACAATCTCTTCTTCAACAACTTTCTCTCTAGGTCAAGTTTCAATGTTTACTAATTACTATTGGGCTAAATATATATTTTGGCCCTTTATCTTTGGGGTTGTGGTCACTTTGGCCCTTTATCTTTTTTTTTTCTCATTTTAGACCCTCATGTTTTTTGTGTGTGTCATTTTGGCCCCTATCGTTATCATTTTGGTCCCTTATGTTTTTAATTGATTTCATTTTAGTCCCTTATGTTTTTAATTGATTTCATTTTGGGCCCTTATGTTCTTAATTGATTTCATTTTCGTCCTTAAAAATTTGCCTAAAAAAACATAAACATAACGGTAGGGGCCAAAATGACACACACAAAAAACATGAGGGTCTAAAATGAGAAAAAAAAAAGATAAAGGGCCAAAGTGACCACAACCCCAAAGATAAAGGGCCAAAATATATATTTAGCCAATTACTATTTTATACTTACTTTGGTCTGTTTTTTTTTCTCTCAAGTTTCAATCACTTTTGCCTGAGTAAGCTAAGGAAGCCCCTGACTTTGAAGTAAGCATTTCTCTCTATCTCTTCCACAAATCTCAATGATCTCTATTCCTCTTCCCTTTTTTCATTGTACTTTTTAATTTTGCATGATCTATTAACTATTATTTTGTGTTATTTTTTATATTTGTGATGTGGCATCGATAGATGCATGAACTAGAAAGTTCTAACTGAGTCTGATTTTTTCATTAATCTCTCCATGGTGTTATTAAGGTTGCTTCCTATTATTCTACATGTTTTTTTCTCTCTATGTAGTTGAAATAATGGCCCACTTTTGCTTAAAAACTACTCTTTTAGCAAAATAGAATTTTGCACCAAAATTGAATTTAGGTGATCCTTTTTGTTTCTTTGAAATTGAGGTTTTTGAAGATGATGTGTGTGGCAGTGTCTTATATGGCTCATAGAAACTTTTTTCTGCTCGTGATGGTTTTTATTTTTACTTTTGAGGCTCACGAAAGTGGTATGGTGCGACACCTTACAATTGTTTGTTGATTGATGATTTTTTCTACTGAATTTTGTGTTGAAAGTGTCTAAAGTTGGGAGCTAACAACAATGTTTGCAATCCATCCACTATTTGTTTACTGATGCAATGTTTGCAAACTTTTATAGCTCAATTGCCCAAAGTTACGATGTAGAAGTTGCCTTGCATCTTCTACAATTGTGTTGGTTGCTTCACTATTTTAATCTATTCATTCTTATGGTATGTTATGAGATAATTGTTTGTATAACACTTTTAAATTAGACACTTACAACAAACAAATTTCATTTTCATGGATATTTACAGTTACTTGATAGTTGATTATTATCAAACTAATTCAGTAGAGTTATTCTAAATATTACATATACTCATGATTGTCTAATTTTTTTTTTAAAAAAAATACTATACCCGGTGCGTAGCACGAGCCTACATATTATAGGGTTTTTATTTTTTCTCAATCCTATTTATTAATATGATTTTTTGTATAAACAATTATCTAAAACTATTTATTATATAGATAATATAATATATATATATATATAAAAAACTAAATTTTCATTTTTAAACATCGATTTTCTCATACGAAATATTTTTTTGAACATGTTTTATCAGAAACCTTTCGAAAAGAAAAAATAATATTTACAATTGTTCTCTTTTACGATAATCTATAATCTATACCAATAATCTATAATCTGTAGCATTAATTCTCCTATCCATAAAAACTTCTACTCAATGTTTTTGCTGTTATTGTACTAAAAAAAATGCAAATTCAAACTAACAAAAAAAATTGGTTACATTGATCAAAATTCAAAATTAATCATGAAAATAAATGAGACAAAACGTCAAAAAACAAAATTGATTTCAAAAATATTTCATGTTTTGAAAAATATATTAAATAATCCTCAATGTGATTTTTATGGCCTATTAGGATTTACTAATCCATGTCACCGCCAAGTCATGCATTGTAATTAAATAAATTTTTATTGTTGTAATAAAACAAAAGTAAATCAGAGACATAGGTTTCTTACTAAATATCGCATTTTCTTTCTGTTACAATATAGTCTTCAATTGATATCAATACTAATTATTGCATTTTTTGCCGTTACGATATAGTCTTAAGTTCTCATATTAATGACGTTTTCAATTTTCAATAAAGGAGCACACTAGAAAAATCATCAATCACGCCCCTGTAATTTTTCCTCTGACATGTATATTATTCTTCCATTTCTGTAGTTTATTTCTCTTTTCTCTCCACAATCCTCTCTCTCTCTCTCTCTCTGTTGTTTTTACTTTATCATTATTTTTTGTTTGGTTTGAGATGCCTGATTATTTGTTTTCCAACTACCACAGTTGTACGGACAGAGGAGAGGAAGAGTAGGAAGAAGAAAGAAGAAGAGTGTTTTGCGATTGTTAGAAATTTCCCTTCTAGCAATTTTTGACTATGCATTCCTGCATTATCACTCATCTATATAATCATTTCTCATGCATCTATTTTTTAATATTTTTTAGATTTGTAGTTTTTGACATTAATTAATGTTGGTTTCTCTGTGCTTGGTTGCTTCTATTTAGTTAGTTGAACCATGCACGTTGTGGATTTGGCTTACTTTACCAAAGTTTGCAAGAATCAAAATATTTGTTTCAACAATGATAACTCCTATTCCCCTTAGGTATTGGGTAAAATGTTTGCTTCAATATGCTATATGACTTACATGATTGTTTGTGGTTTCATAATATATATAGTGGAGCATTTTAATTATTGCCTCTGGTTCTTTTCTTTTTTCCAGTTCATATATATATATCTAGGGAAAATGCTTGGATGTATTTTTATATGATGACACTTAACAATTAGATTTTAGGGAAAAATGTCTTAAACCAAAAATTTACATTTTTAACATTGTGATGAATGTCAGTTATGGAATATTGAAGAGTCATTACATGTAAGAAAACATAGCTAGCTCATGTTCTGAGATGAACGTTGAAAGACAACTTAGGAGAATGCATAATATATAGTAATGTTTTTGTATTTTGTATCAGATAATGGTGAGGCCAAAACGATGATATTTGTCTCGGAGCTTGCCACTATTAATTAATCTTTGTACTACTGTTTGCTGGTGTTTTTAGCAAACAATCACTGGTTTTATTAGAAAGGTTTTGTGAGATTAAACCAGAAATCTCTAAAGCAATTGCCTTTAAACACCACCGTTTGTCAACAAATATATTTTAAAAAGGAGACAATTCACCATGAACATTGAAGTAAAAATGAAAGAAATGGTAAAATGGAACGCAGAAATATTAAATGACTTGTATTGAAAGCAATAAATTGCATTGAATGTAAAGAGAATGGTGTACAAATTTACATACGTCGTACAAGGATTCTTTTGCTCTGTTTTCGCTGTAACTTGGAAGTTAGAGTTTCAGAATTGTGTGTTTGGTATAATAATTTGCCACCTTTGATTTCTACATAGAAATCACTATTTATACAGAAAATAATGACTGAAATGTAAACTGCTATGGACACGTGGCCACGTCTTATTACCCCATGATGGACTTCGTGCCACGTTCGGCGCCACATATTACCCACGTTGAATTAACTGTAGTCTTGAAATTCGACACAACTGTCTGCTAGTAACTGCTTGACGAAATCTTGAATACACTCTCTTGTCGAAAACTTTGTCCTGTCGAAATGGTGAAGACCTCTTCTGTCGAAAACATGCTGAGATGACATACATGTCATTTATTCTCTTTGAAGGCATTATGAATGTTCTTTAATGAAAAGTCAAACCTTATTAAATAACCACTCAGAAGTCTTGTCGAAATTCTAGGCTAACAAATTGCCCCCCAAAAAATAGCTTTTTCGACAATGTTTAAGGAAGAAAAAGAATATTTTTTGAAGATTTCGAAACGTCACCTCCAACAACTTTACATTAAATGGTGATAGGCAAAAATAATTATGACCTTACGCAGATAAAGCGAACCATTTCATTGGGCCACGTCATTTGGTTGGTAGACCACGTCTTTTCAGAACCTCAAACGTGCGAAGCGTCGTAACTGTGTAACCGTTGCACCTCTAACGTATAAATACGTTTCACTTCATCTTCTTCATTTTCACGCTCCCTTTGAATCTTAAACTCTGAAATTTCTCAGCTAACTTTGCTTCTTCACGAAAGCTTCAAACTTTTTCATTGTTTCGACGTCCCCACTCAAAACACAACCTTCTTTGTTCATTATTTTCAACAAATGGCTTCTTCCAGCGCTCAAACTCAGAAACAAACAGTTGCTGTGCGTGGCTTTGAAGGTTTCGTTGAAGAACCTTCACCAACTTGTTTTAATCAGATACTTATTCCATCTGGTAAACCTTTTACCCATGCTTATTTAGGTCCTCTTCCTGATCCCATAGAAAGCGAAGAAATTAAAGCGATTTTTCCCAGTCACCGCAAACTTCAACCTAGAATTTTTGAAGAAACTCCTTTTCATTTGGAATTTCTGAAAAACCCCAACAGAGTTTTTAGGTCTGCTCCCAAAGTAGAACAAAGTGATTATATTGCATGGCTTGACAAAGTTCAAAAACAAAAGGAAACCATTTGGCAAGAACAGGGAATTTTTGACATTATCCAGCTGTCGAAATATGGACCCAAATATGATAGCACTATGCTTCTAGCAGCATTGCAATTCTGGGACATATCTACCCATAGTCTCCATCTAAAGTGTGGCATGCTAGCCCCCACTTTGTTGGATGTGGCTGCCATTACTGGCCTGAAACCATTGGGTGAAATCTTTGACCCTAAACTAGCCACCAACGATTATGGCTTCTCATTTAACAACCCTACTTTTAGTGCTTATATTGCTGATCATCATGATACTGAGAATGCTGAAGTATCTGATCTAGAACATATAGCTTTTCTTACCTTGTGGCTGTCGTGTTTTGTCTTTTGCTCCCGTTCTCTTCAAGTAGCAAAAGTTTTCGTTCCTTTGGCTATTCAACTTCATAAAGCCAAAAATATCAATTTAGCGAAATTGATTTTGGGGAATCTCTATCAACATCTTGATGGTGCTGCTCTCGAATTGAAAGAAGGCGAACCCACTGACAAACTGCTTATTGCTGGTCCTATGTGGCTTATGCAACTTTGGCTCTTAGCCACTTTTGAAACAAGGCTGAACTTGTTTATTCCTAAGGAAGTTCGACCAACTTTACCAACTAGAAGAACCCAAGGAATTCGACTAGCACAATTGAAGAATAGGGAGATAAACTTGTCTTATGAAGAAGCGTTTTCCATGTACTTCGACATCTTCAATAAGTGCACTACTTTCGTTGATGCTATGGCGCCTTTTGTCAGATGCACTTTTGGACCATCTTGGTTCACCAACGAATTTCCTTCTAACTCAACAGAAAATGCTGAAGAAATAAACCAAATCTGGCAAGCCTATCTTTCGCCCTCCCTTCTTTCGATCAGGCTTTCTCCAAGCAACAATAAAAACAATCTTGGCATTAGCAAATATTTTCCCAGCTATCTTTCAAGACAATTTGGGCTATGCCAACTTCGACCGGCTCCGGTCTGCTTGCATAGGAGAGAATTCAACACTCCAGAAACAGAGCAAGCTTATCAACAAGTCTTCAAGAATTTTCGTTTCAAAGATTTACTCTTTGAACCTGCTAAATTTCAACCCAACTTTTCTTGTACGAAGGCATTCCAAGATTGGTGGGATGGATATTATGCTAAAGCTCTTAAAGGAAAAACTGATGCAGAAATTTCGAAAATTTTGTATTCAGCTTTTCCTTCTCAAATTGCTGAGAAGAACAAACCCCCAGGTATCCTCAGATAATTGGAAACATACTTCTTCATTAGTTAAAATTTAAAACCATTTACCTGATAAAAACTTTGCATTATGAACAGCTGCTGTTTTACAGAAGAAGCTTACTAAAGCAGCACCGAAGCAGAACAAGCCAACAGCAAAGACACCACCCAAAACAAAGAAGAAGCTTGTGGTCAAATCTACTTCTAATTTACCCCAAATAGAGGTATATCTTTGTTAATTGACTAGACCCTCAAGGTAGAAAATTCGACCAAATTTCATCACCTTTATTTCTTTTTTCTCTTTCAGAAGAAAACTGGAGCAACAAGTTCTCTTGCAATAGGGCAAAGCTTACTTGTTTCCAGTTCTGAGGTAACAAATATATCTTCAATTTTGTTTCAAATTTCTTCGATTCTTTTAACTTGATTATGTATTCAACTCATGCTTCTCTTTCACAGGATACTGCTAGTGATGACGATGACATGCCTCTTATCCATCGGTCAAGGAAGCGAACGCAACCCGAATCCCAAGCAAGGGGAAAAGGGATTGTGATCAAGGAACCACAAGAGCAATCTCAGGGACCTTCTCCCAAAAGACTTCGCACAACAATCGAAATTCCTGTTGTCGACTCTGTAGCCGCCCCAACTGTTCTTTCGACTGAGCAAATTTTACCTGCACCACCAACGCCTATGGAGATTTCTACAATAATTCCAACTACCCAAAATTCTCCTATGGTTGTTGACGTTGAAGGAACGGACATTGCTACTGATACGAATGTCGAAATAGAACCTGAGCACACCACCGAGCACACACCAGATGTGGCAGGCATTAAGGCTTCAAACAAAGAAACGATTGAAATTGATGCTCAAGAACAGGCTTCTACCAAGGAGTCAACTAGTAGCGCTATGAGTGACCAGGAATTTTCGTTAATGAAGGCGACAAATCCTTTGGCTGCGCTTAAACACTTGCTGAGCCTTTCTTCTTCTTCCCCTGCTATGGTTTCCAGTGCTTCGACTACTTCCTTGACCTCTGTTACTCAAGAGTCTACTGAAGAATTGCTTCAGCAATTAAAAACTAAGGTCTTGGAAGGCAATCTTTTTACTAAGATTGAAGAAAATCCATCAGAAAGCTTTGCAATTAAAGACATCGCTCAAAAATTGCTGCAATCAGAGCCTAATGCGAAACTTTTCGCTTTCTTGGTTGAATTTTTGCCAGTCTTTGAAACTTTCGCACTTCACATCAGTAAACGCTCTGAAACTTCTATGTTAAAAAACCAAGAGGCTGCACTTCATCAAGAGAAAATGAATGCCTTCAAAGTTTCTCAAACCCCCATTGATGAATTGGAAGTTCAGATGACGAAGGATGAGCAAGAACTTGTTAACTGGAATTCAAAAATTCAGCACTATGATGAAGAGATAAGAATTCTCCAATCAAAGCTGGCAAATGCTAAATACCAAAAGGGTTTGGTACAACAAAGAATGGAGACTCCTAAGTCGAAAATTGAAAAGGCAGCTACAGAGGCTCTTCAACATTTTGAAGATGCTCAAAAACATCAAGCCACTATTGCTCAACTGGATAAAGAGTTAAGCTTTCTAGATTCTTCGATTGCTGTGGGCACCAAAATTCTCTACAGGCTCAAGCATTCTCTTCAAGGCCTTTAGTAACTTGTACTAGTATAGGATTTCTTTTAATGGCTATGTAATTATTTTAATCGAATACATTACCATTTTTTAACCAATTATGGTTTTATCCTTGCTCGATTCTAACTTCGTTTAATGTTGGCTTATATTGTTTTAAATACTTGCCATTTATTTTGAAGATTCTATTTTCGTCACCTAGTTCTTCGATTTCATAAGCTCCATTCGAAAAACATTGCAACACGCGAAATGGGCCTTCCCAACTGGGTGACCATTTACCCAAGACTCTATCTTTTTTATCCATAGGTAACAGCACTTTCCAAACTAAATCACCTGTATTAAAGGTTTTTAACTTAACCTTTTTATTATAAGCTCTAGCTACTCTTTCCTTCTGTCGAATAAGCATTTCCAAAGCTAATAACCTCTCCTCGTCTAAATCAATTAGCTCATCAAGCATCATTCTCCAATAATGATCAAAAGGAATTTCATACTGTCTTTGAATTCTTGTTGATTGTAAACAGATTTCGACAGGCAATACTGCATCATGTCCAAAGGTTAATCTGTATGGAGTAGTATTGATAGATTCTTTGGGTGAATTTCTACAAGCCCATAAAACTTGATCTAAAGTGTTATGCCAATTTCTGGGTTTTTTCCCAACATGTTTTTTAATCAAGTTAATAATGATCTTATTGGCAGCCTCCACTTGACCATTGGCTTGTGCATAATATGGTGTCGAAGTTAATAACTTAAAACCAATTTCAGAAGCAAATTCCACCATTTTTCGACCAGTGAAAACAGAACCCTGATCTGTAGTTATGGTTTCTGGAATTCCATACCTATAAATAATATGATTTTGGATAAACCGTATTACTGCTTCTTGATCTACATTGGTTAAAGGTATTGCTTCAACCCATTTGGTAAAATAATCAATTCCTACCAATATATATTTGTGACCTTTTGATGATGTTGGCTTTATTTCTCCAATTATATCCAGAGCCCAACCTCTGAATGGCCAAGGTTTCACTATGGCATGCAATTCATTTGCAGGTACATGTTGTATTACAGCATGCTTTTGACACTCTTGGCATCCTTTAGCAAACTCTATACAATCTTTCAACATTGATGGCCAATATATTCCTTGTCGAAATAATAGCCATTTCATTTTATGGCCTACTTGGTGTGAACCACAAGCTCCACTGTGTGTTTCAGAAACTGCTAAATATGCCTCATTTTCACTAAGACATTTCAATAATATCCCTTCAGGAGTTTTCTTAAACAATTCATTTCCTATTATCACATAGCTTAAAGCTCTGTACTTTACCTTTTTGTTGGTATTTCCTGTGGGGTTTTGCAAGTATTCTACAATAGGCTTTCGCCAATCATCATTGGCCATATTGTCAATAGCAAAAACTTCTGCTAAAACAACTTCATCAACAATGTGATGTTGTTCAATACATTCCTCATCTGTATTTGTTGCCCCCCCAGTTTTTGGTGTTGACAATAATGAGGAAGAAATATCATCAGATACGAGTTTCTCTTTTATTTCTATTAATTCTTCAAGGCTTTGTTTTGAAACTCTATAACCTGATGCAATTTGGGCCAAATCATTCGCCACTTGATTATCAACTCGTGGTAAATGTTCTAAATGAACAGAGTCAAATCTTTTTAACAAGGAATTGGCCATAATAAAGTATTTAATAAGGTGTTCTTTAATACATTTATATTCTTTGGTCATTTGTTTGATAACCAATTCTGAATCACCTTTTATTTCGATACATCTTGCCCCCAGCTCAAGTAAAATTTCAAGGCCTATAATTAAAGCCTCATACTCAGCTTCATTATTTGAGCAATGATTTCGAATCTTATACTTGTATTTCGTTGGAATGTTATTTGGTGAAATAATTAAAACACCAATCCCAACTCCTTTTTTATGACTTGAACCGTCAAAATACAACCTCCAAGGATATGTGTCTACGAAATGTAACGTTTCTTCGACAACAGAATGGTCTACTATAAAATCAGCAACCACTTGTCCTTTAGTTGATTTTAAAGGTTGATAAGTTAAGTCATATTCAGACAAAGCTAAAGCCCACTTACCAATTCTACTATGCATTATTGGTTTCGACAGCATATGCTTAATAATATCAGAATGCGAATAAACACAAACATTAGCTGGCTTTATATATTGCTTTAACTTTGTGCAAGAAAAATATAAACAAAGGCACAATTTTTCTATAGAACTGTACCTAGTTTCAGCATCTATTAAAATTCTACTAAGGTAATATATGGCCCTTTCGACACCATTATCATCCTCTTGAGCTAACATGCTACCAATTGTTTTTTCAGATGCTGCTATATACAATTTGAGCACTTTATTTCTAATAATAGGCATTAGAATTGGTGGTTTCATCAAATAAGACTTAATTTCTTCAAAAGCTGCTTGGTGAACGGATTCCCATTTGAAAACTTCTTCTTTCTTCAGTCTCAATAATGGCGAAAATGCTTGAGTTTTGCCACTTAGATTTGATATGAATCTTCGTAGGAAATTGATTTTTCCCAACAACGACTGAAGTTCTTTTTTGGTTGAAGGAGCTTTCGTTTCAATTATAGCTTTAGTCTTATTCTGATTGATTTCAATGCCTTTTTTGTGCACCACAAAACCCAAGAAATCTCCTGCACGCACACAAAAGGCACACTTTAATGGATTCATTTTCAATCCATATTTCCTCATTCTTTCGAAAGACTGTCGAAGATGGTCTAAATGACCATTTTCTGAGGAAGATTTAACTACCACATCATCTATGTACACTTGCATAAAGTTTTCAATGAAATCATGAAACATACAATTCATTGCCCTCTGATATGTAGCACCAGCATTTTTTAAACCAAATGGCATTACTACCCATTCATAAATACCTAATGCCCCTGGACAACGAAATGCAGTTTTCGAAACATCCTCTTCAGCAATAAAGATTTGATTATACCCAGAATAACCATCAAGCATGCTGAGGTATTCAAATCCTGCTGCTGAATCTATCAACATTTCTGCCACAGGCATTGCGTATTCATCTTTGGGAGTGGCATTGTTTAAATCTCTAAAATCAATGCAAACTCTAAGAGTGCCATTTTTCTTAATTACAGGAACTATATTAGCTAACCATTCGACATACCTGGCAGTTCTGATGAATCTGTTCTTGAACAACCTTTCAATCTCCTCTTTAATTTTAGTTAATATCTGAGGAGCAAACCTTCTTGGTATCTGCTTCACTGGCTTCTTCTCTGGTCGAATTGGTAACTGCAACTCCACAACGTCTCGACTCAAACCAGGCATTTCGTCATAGTCCCAAGCGAAGCAGTCTTTGAACTCCCTCAGTAATGTTATAACTTGGGTTTTCAATGCAACATCCAGGTATGCGCTAACAAAAGTTGGCCTCTTCTTTGAACCATCTCCCAAATCCACTTCCTCCAATGGATCTTGAGCCTGCATTCGCTTTGTTGAATCTCTAGGATCTTTTTCAAACCCTAATGGCTCATTATCATAAATGCAATCAAGCTTTTCATTCATAATAATGCCATTTTCGTCTTCAGAACCTTTGGCTTCGACAGCCATTGTTTGATGAATTAATTCGGCTTCCATAGCCGCTTTTAACTTATTCTCGGCCATATAAGCCGTAATCTTGTTCCATGCATTAGGAACTGACATAGGAAACATTTCAAGAATCAGAATACCACCCTTCAGGTTGGGCAGTAGCATCTCCTATTATTTGCCTTTCCCAAACAAAACCATAGTTTGGATGCAAATTAACTGAAGCAAATACATTATCAGCAGGAATGTATGCCTCATTAGAAGATGAACATGGCGCAATGTTCGCCAATTTTTTCTCAAAATTTTCCTTGGTAATGTGATTTACATCAGCACGAAAATAACTTTGGTCTGCTTCAATGTATTCGACAAGACCATCTTCCCTCCACATCACTAGTTTTTGATGTACTGTTGAAGGCACAGCGCCGACCCCATGTATCCACTCTCTCCCAAGCAACATATTGAAGTTTGCTTTGGAAGCAATTACTAAGAACAAAGTGGTCCTCTTGATCGTTCCAACAATCAATTCCACTTCGATGGCTCCAAGAGAGTAGCCAGTTTTGCCTTCGTAATTACTTAAGACAATATTGTGTGGCTTGAGGTCGGTGATGGATATGCCTATTTTCTTCATCAGCACTTCAGGCATAAGATTTACAGCAGCACCTCCATCAACCAACACTTTGTTAATGCCAATGCCATTAGCTTTAGCTTGAATATATAAAGGCTTCAGGTGGTTCTGCATACTCGTATCTGGCCTCTCGAAAGTAGCCATCTGATCTTCGACACAGCCATCATTCATCACATAGTAACACAGGGGTTTGTGACAAGCCATATCTTCAGTGAAATCTTCTTCTTCACTGTTAGGCACGGTTATGACATCATACTCCAATGGCAATATTGACACCACGTTGCAGACGACGTCAAAATCATTGTCAGAATCATCAAAACTAGAGCCTACATCCTCATCAAAATCAGATTGAGGCTCTTTCCCTTTGTATGTCGAAGGTGGAGGGCAGATTCTTTCAAGTGCAGGCCTTCTAGGCTTAGCCACATCAGCACTGGTATTTGCTTCAACCTTAGAAGCCACCTTCTTATCACCCACTTGGACTTTGATTCCAAAGTGACTAGGAACCTTGTTCACGTCTAAAGAAGCTTTTTTCTTCTGGTTTCTCTGAAAACGACGCCATTGGGTTTTAGTCATGGGATTCTTACCTTTATAATTATTCCAATAATTATACTTGCTGGAATCACCTTGATGGACAACTTGAGCGTTTGCATTGTTGTGAACCCATTTTCCAACAGGGGAGTTCATTTGTGGGACGAAGGATTTACCAAACAGTCTTATGGATCCTTTCTTTCCTGGTTCTCGGCTTGTCGAAGGCTTAGTCGAAGCATTAGCCTTGCTAGATGAAGGCTTAGTCATAACATTAGCCTTGTAACCGGGGAGCTCAGTGTTGCCAAAATCAAAAGATGGCCTATTGTCAAGCCATTTCCTCTTTCGATGTTCCTGATCCTGGTACCCTTCAACAGCTTTTGCTGCTTCTTTGTCGAAAACAGCACTGCACCTAGGACATAACATGACTTCAGAGTTATTCCATTTACATCTGTTGAGGAAATCTATCAATTCCTCTTCAGCTTTTGGGAACACAGCATGTAGCTTTCCATCATATTCTTTCAAGGTTATCTCTTGTTTCTTCCCTTCAGCATATATAAAACCTTCCAATTTCTTGGTGGAGGATTTAAGTTTCTTTGGAGGATCTTTCATTTCAGCATCTACCATGTTTACACTTGTTTCGAACGGTTCTGTATACATAGCTTCAGCTTCGGGTAAAGGGTTATCTACAACTTGCATTTGAGTTTTCATCTTTCTATCTTCGAATTTTAGTCTCCCTTCTTCGATTGCTTTTTGCACAAGATCCCTGAAAAGTACACAACGGTCAGTGTTATGTCCCAAAAAATTATGGAACTTACAATAACCCTTTTTCTTTCTCTGGTCAAGAGTTGGTACTCTTAAGCCATTAGGTACCAATATCTGACCATCTTTCACCAACAGATCAAATATTTCATCACATTTAGTAACATCAAAAGTATATGTTTTAGGCACAAATTTGTCATTTTTTGGCTCGACAGGATTTTTCCCATTAGCAGGCCTTAGTAATTTACAAGTATAAGGAGGACCAGGCTTGAGTTCAGCCACATCTATCTCCTCTCTTTCGATATCACTAAATGTGGTGTCGAATTCTTCTTCGACATAAGCTACTTTTTCTTTTTTATGAAACCTAGTTGACGTAGATTTTTCTTCTTTAAGCCTTTCTACCTGTCGAACTCTGTCAGCTAATTGGGCCATATCTCTTAAATGAGATGTATCCAATTTTTTCCTGATTGAATAATCAAAGCCACCAGCAGCCATTTCAACAAGTTCATGTTCAGGCACTTGTGTGAAACAACGAGCCTTCAGTAGCCTAAATCTATTCAAATAGTCATCAACAGTTTCAGGCATTTTACGCTGAACACTGGCCAATTCTTTGAGGGTGATCTTAGACTGGCCCATGTAAAACTGCGCATGAAACGCTTTTTCTAATTGCCCCCATGTGAAAATAGAACCAGGGGGTAATGTAGTAAACCAAGTAAAAGCATTTTTTGTTAAAGAATTTGGGAAATATTTCATCTTCAAATTCTCATTTTGGGCTATATCCCCAGACTCAGTCAAAAACCGAGCAATATGTTCGACAGTAGATTCTTTTGTGTCACCACCAAACTTAGTATACTTAGGAACTTTCCAGCCCCTTGGCAACTCAGTTTGCAACACATATTCACACAATGGTGATATGAAATTTGGCCTATGTAAGCCTACATTAACACCATTTTGTGTCAATATAGTTTCAACTAAAGTGGCTATGTTATCTTGAGCGCCAACATTATTTTGTTGCACTTGTCGAACAACTTCATCAGCATTCTGATTTCGATTCACCAGGACAACTTCAGGGACATGATTTGCCATTCCCTGTCGTTCACCTACATTGACTGGGACTTCGACTGGAATTGTTCTTTGGGTATGAACAGGTAATCCATTATTTACTGTATTAGGCACCTGCCTATTACTAGTATTTGGAGCCCCAAAGAAATCTGCAATTCGACCCATTTGTTTTGCTAACATTTGGTAACTGGTATCAGTATTTTGAATCAATGGATTAAAAACTGTACCAATTTGTTGGGTTAACATATTAACCATATCATGATTGCTCTCATCAACTTGTTGTCGTAAGGCAAACAAGGATTCATTGGTTAATGCCGTAGGATTTCGACCCATTACACTTTCAGAAGAAACATGTACAGGAGACATAGTCGAAATATGTGGCATTCCAGTAGGCATGCCATATGATCCAGAAGGAAATGCAGGAAAACTTACATTATGAAAATGTGGATTTAAACTGCTTCCTATTACCATATAAGGACTATGAAGTCCCATATGTAACGGCAAAGACATAGGCATAGATGCCATGTTTGACTGCGTTGATCCAACGTTAGTCATTGATACTGAAGGAACGGTTGTTGATGATGATGGGGATATTGTTCCCACAACCACCCCTGCATTTATGTTTGCAGAGTCTACTATTGTTCCCTGTTCTTGTGGAACCACAGGATTAGAACTAGACGCATTATTAGTATGACGAACCATTTTTCCACTTCTTAAGTGCATGCAAATACAAACACATCAAAGAACCAGAAAAATTATGTATTAAAGGCAAACTGTCCCACCGGGCGTGCCAATTTGTTTGCTGGTGTTTTTAGCAAACAATCACTGGTTTTATTAGAAAGGTTTTGTGAGATTAAACCAGAAATCTCTAAAGCAATTGCCTTTAAACACCACCGTTTGTCAACAAATATATTTTAAAAAGGAGACAATTCACCATGAACATTGAAGTAAAAATGAAAGAAATGGTAAAATGGAACGCAGAAATATTAAATGACTTGTATTGAAAGCAATAAATTGCATTGAATGTAAAGAGAATGGTGTACAAATTTACATACGTCGTACAAGGATTCTTTTGCTCTGTTTTCGCTGTAACTTGGAAGTTAGAGTTTCAGAATTGTGTGTTTGGTATAATAATTTGCCACCTTTGATTTCTACATAGAAATCACTATTTATACAGAAAATAATGACTGAAATGTAAACTGCTATGGACACGTGGCCACGTCTTATTACCCCATGATGGACTTCGTGCCACGTTCGGCGCCACATATTACCCACGTTGAATTAACTGTAGTCTTGAAATTCGACACAACTGTCTGCTAGTAACTGCTTGACGAAATCTTGAATACACTCTCTTGTCGAAAACTTTGTCCTGTCGAAATGGTGAAGACCTCTTCTGTCGAAAACATGCTGAGATGACATACATGTCATTTATTCTCTTTGAAGGCATTATGAATGTTCTTTAATGAAAAGTCAAACCTTATTAAATAACCACTCAGAAGTCTTGTCGAAATTCTAGGCTAACAACTACATAATGGAATTTTGTCAAATTCGATTATGATTTTGTACAATGAATGGTAAACTACATGAGGTGGTTTCTTGCCTAGAATCTGTCAAGGTGATCCGCACATTGAGTGTGTGTTTTGAACATATATTTTTCACGTCCATGTTGTGCGTTTATCAACCACTCCAAGTTGTAGCTTCCATTAGCATGCGTTTCCAAACATTAATTACCTGAGTACCTTTGATTTGCTTTATTGAATTAAGGGGGTATGTATATCAAGGTACCATTGACGATTCTATTAGTCTTTTTAATTCTCTCTTCTTTCAACAATAATGGATTTGAACTTGATATATAAAATGTTTAAAGATTGTTTTGGTACATTTGTCAGCATTGATTCTTATAAAACAAACAAAACAAAATAATAAAAAATAAAGGGATCGATAAATTGTTTTGGTATATTTATTTTTCTGATAAACATTGTATTGGTGTATTGATCAACATGATAAGAAAAGAATAAATGGGTTTTTCAAAACCTCCAAATGGGTAGATTAAGTAAATAAAAAGTGGGAAATTAACTTTAGATTAAAAAGTAACTATTCTCAACGACTAATAAAAAATTAAGGGTTTGTAAAAAAAAAAAGTTGTAAGCTCTAACACATTTATGATTTGTCGAAAAAATTACTTTTCTTAGGGATATGATTTCATTTGACACAACTTACAATATAAATAAGTATTCTTTGATTTTTGCACCTTTCACCGGTATACGTCATCATCGTCAAAGTATAATCTTTGGGGTTGCATTCTTAGCAGATGAAAGGGAAGACTCATTTGTGTGGTTGTTTGAGGATTTTTTGAAAGCAAAGGTTGGGGGCATAAACCTATTTTGATAATAACAGATCAAGACACGACTATGAATAATGCAGTGGAGAAGTTTTTTGTTGCCTCTTCTCATAGATTTTTCATGTGGCACATTCTCAAAAGACTTTAAAAAAGGTAGGTGTTTCATTAAATTCTAATATGGATTTTTATAATCGCTTTAAGTCATGTGTTTGGATTCAGAGTCCTCAGAAGAATTTGAATTAACATTGGAAGACTCTTATTTGTGATTTCAAGTTAGAAGACAATCGTTGGCTTTCTAAAAAGTATGATATTAGAACTTTGTATATACCAACATATTTTAAAGATATATTTATGGCTGGAATTTTGAGAACAAGCTCAAGATCGAGAGTGAAAATTCTCAAATTTGATTCTGCATTAAAAGCACAAAGAACTCCTTACGAATTAATGATACACTTCATTCTATTCTAGAATTGAAGATGCACATGGATTTAGAGAAGCACGGAAGACATCTACCGTGCTTCACATTTTTATTGTCAGACATTTCCTCCCTTTTTCCACTTTATTTGTTGAGCACCCCACAATCCCATTTTTATTGGAGTCAAATAAAAACATAATGTTGTCTTAGTTGAGGAAGAGCAAGGGGAAATAATTGGAAAAAGAAAGAGATGTGTCGCTGATTGAAAATTGGATAGAGAAGCAATTGCTATGGGGACACAAATCACATGAGTCACTTAAAATTAATGTTTAATTTTTTGTGTCAAAAGAAAAGTGAGGAGTGCTTCTATGCACTTGGTGTTTCCATGAATAACAACCATAATTTTTTCCTCTGAATGCGCTACCACACGACACCATAAAAAATAGAGTAGTGCTATATACTGCGAAAGAATTCTCGTGAAATCACACACGAACGCCAAATGTCACTCAATGAAATACTCAACCTCTGTTTTTCTCCACATTTAACGGGAGTTTGACTAAAAGTACGGCTTAATTACCCAACACAGTTGGATCGTTCGTGGACAATCCATGAAGAGTGTGTTCTCGTGGGAAAAATCATTTCCCTAAAAAATATTGCTCGAACTGACCCACCCACTGTCTAAACTGATTCCCACCTTTTCGCTCCTTTGGACACCTCGCTCCCTATCCTCACATCACTCACTATGTGTCACAATCCCATTAGCTTTCATACTCTCTCCCTCGTCATGATTTTCCCTTTGCATGCGAAAACTCACAAACCCTATATTTACACATCACATTCATCTATTCAAATTAAATCTCAGCTGCCTTTCCAGAAACCATAACAATCCAAACTAATTTCCTTTTTTTTCTCCTACTTCGTACCCATTTAAAGCAAACCCGTATATGTATGCACACTTTCCAAATAACCATGTACTCCATTTTTCTTTGACGTGGGTGATCAAAACCAAAGCCATGAGTCCTTCACAATTCCATGCAAAGAAAGAAATAACCTCCATCACCACCAAACCCAACAGCAACAATATTAATGGAATGCTACCACCACCTTTGAAAATGAATAAAGATTCTCATTTCATAAAAAAATCAACATCTTCATCGTCACCACTGTCGTCATCGTCTTCTTCATCATCATCCTCGTCTTCCCACATTAATAGCATTGTTGCATCAAACAAGCCACCCCAACAACATCGCCATCCTGTAATAATTTACACACATTCTCCGCGTGTTATCCACACTAATCCTAGGGACTTCATGGCATTGGTGCAAAAGCTCACCGGGCTCTCCCACACGGAGGAGGAGGACGATAGTGGTGACAACGGGTGCAACCGGCCATCGTATAACCAGCCAAAGCAGGAGCTCGGGAGAGACATCACGATGGTGGGGGACAAAGAAAGAAACCAAAAGAAGGCTGTTATGGTTGGAAATGAAGATAATGAAACGTCGTCGGTGATCACGGAGGAGAACAATTGTAGCAGCAATAACGTTGGCGAAAATCAGGTTAACTCGTGTTTCAATCCGGTAGAGCCACCAATGTATGAGCCTCCGTTGAACCCTTACATGACAAATTTGTCGGATTTCATGTGCTCCAATCAGCCATTGTTGAACTGCTCAGATTCGTTGATCTTCTCTCATAAAATGAGGACCTCTATTCCATCATCTGCCACGTTGGAAGGGATGGAAGGGTTTGCCGACTATTGAAGTTTTTTTTTTCTGGTTTGATTTTTGTGCGAATAAAAGTTCTAATTTTCCATGATAGAACTTCCTTTCTTTATGATAATTATTTTTTGAAGAACTAATAATGACTTTTTCTCTCTGTTTTGTAGAAAAAAGTAACACTTGTAGTTGTACCTACACGGGATTAATCCTTTTCATAGTTTCTTTTGACAAGATTTGTAATTGGGACTAGTAAAGAAAGATTTGGGTTTCTATGTTAGCTTTTCAGAAATGCTTTGTGGATTAGACATTTATGATGCACTAATGTAGCGATTTTATTTTTAAAAATAAATAAGTTTGTATTAAGTGCATAGTTTTGTACTAAACCCCAATTATTTGGGAACCGAGAAACAGTTTCTTTTTGCCCTGATGTGTGGATAGGTTTTGTGCCTCTGAGATGTGATGGTTAGAGGTCCGGGAGGAGGATATGTTTAGGAAATAGGTGTCAGCTATATCTATATCGCATGCGGAGGATTCATGGGTTTGAGAGGGTCAAGAGGGTGGTGTTTTTGCAGCTAAAATCTGTGTATGTGTGCGTTCCTTTCGAGGATGATTGTGTTAGCCTTACTGATTTGGAGTTTCATGTGTTGGTGCAAAGGAGTCTTACACCATCTACATAGCGTTCTCTTAGCAATTGATCTTGGATATGACTCCCAACAATTTATTGCATAAAACGGGTCTTAGTTGGTTCAAAGGCTTCTTCTACTTGTGTGTTGTGACTTGTGAGGTATAACTTTCGTAAATCCATGTGCATATGTTCTTTAGCTGTGAATCCTATAGTTTTTTTTATAAGACTCTAACTCATTATAATTCAGTGCTATACACTTTTTAAGCACATTAGTGATCAAATTTCTCCGCCAATACATATCTAGATTTTCTACTACCCTAATTACCAAGAACAAGTTCAGGATACAATTTTAATTTGTTTGACTAATCTGTTAATGTTTTATGTTGGCAACCCATCCCTAAAAAATTATACCATTTCTCATTCTCCAAATCCCCAAGTAGTTGCAAGTCACACCAACCAACTATCTATAGCTTTTGGATTCTTTCCCAATAATATCTAGCCAACACAAGACCTGTCTCGAGGTATGTAAAACAATTGGGTAGGAAAAGATGTCAACGTACATGAATGAAACTTGAATACACGTGCAGTATCCCTTGTTGGCAGAGGGGAACCCAAGTATGTTTTAGGGGTTCAAGCGAACCCCCTAAAAAATATAATTAGCATCTAGAGCTATACTCTAGAAAAAAATATTTTTGCAACCCTGAAAAATATCTTTTATACCAAAGTCTTCAGTTTTGAACTACTCTGATGCACCACACTCATATAGTCACTCATACTCATATAGTCACTCTGATGCACCATACTCATATAGTCACTCTGATGCACCACACTCATATAGTCACTCATACTCTCACAAATTTTATTTTTTTAAAAAAAAAAATTCTCTAACTAGGTTAGTGATTGTACTCGCGTTACTTTCCTCTTTCCTCTTTCCTCTTTCTTCTTTTTCTTTCTTCTTTCTTCTTTCTTCACTATCGCTGAAACGCGAAACCAGCTCGTTTATCCTCTTTCTTTCTTCATTGCAACATTTAACCAACTCTCATCTCTTCTTCCTTTCCACTCGAAACAAAAGAAAAACTCTCCAGTGCAACACAAGTTGTGAACCTGTTAAAAGTCTTACTTTTATTACATTTTTAGCGATGTGTGTGTTTGAAATTTTTTACACCACTAGTCTAGGATCTTGGATACGCCACTGCTTGTTGGTGATGATTGTTGGAATAACCTCCACCCAAAAACACCTAGAAATGGGTTTAGTTAATCATTTTTAGGATTTTTTACAACATTTTAATCTCTATAAGAGATTAATTTGACTCAAATTTTTATTTCTCAACAATCAAATTGTTACTTTATAATTTATCAAAGATCAAGATGGTCTCCATGTTTATTGTGAGCGCCTATTTAGGTTTTTAACATTGAAACAAATTTTATTTATAGGTCACAGACTCACAGTGACACTTCAAGAGTGTTGCACAAAATTGTTCATAATAAAAATAAAAAAATAAATAAAAAAAGAGTGTTGCACAATGTTTTTGTTGGTTTGTAAGGTTCGCAAAATTCAACTATAACTTTATACAAAACAACCACTACCAAAATTACCAATCTATCCTTCTTTGAAACTCACTTTTTGAGGCTTTTTATTTTTTTGTGGGTTCCACTTTCTCAGATCATCTATTAACCTTTTAATCTCATATTTAAAACTCATTTTTCTCTTTCCTCTTCAACTATCAACTGTGAACTATAACTTTAATCAATCTAATAATTTTAATCAAAATACCCACTATTAATATATTTATATTTATTTTTCTTTCTCCTATTTAACCTTAATAATCTATCAACTATCATCAACTATATTTTTAATCAACTATATCCTTAATTAAAACAACCACTACCAATAATATCAAATTACCCTTATCTAAAATCAACTTTTTGAGGACAAATATGTCAATTTCCAATTATTTAATCTCACTTTTTATATTTTGTGGGTCTCACTTTTTCACATCATCTCTTAACTTTTTTATCTCACATTTAAAACACATTTTTCTATTTCTTCTCCCACTCTTATCTTTCTCAATTTTGTCTTTATTTCTTCTCCCACTCTTCAAATTTCTAATTTTATTATTCTATTTTTAAGTTACAACGGGAAAATATTGCATGTTGGTATAATTTTATTACTGATAAAATAAATTTCGTGTTATTTGCCATGGGGTTGCATTATTACTACATGATTGGTAATTACCTAACGATTTTAAAAATGTCAATTGAAGAAAATATTCTAAAGTTATGAAACTTCACAATACATCTACATGTCTTCTTCTTTTTAATATTCCATTTTCTCTATCGATAAGTTTTATTTAATCTCTACGGGAATATTACAATTTGAAAATTTTGAAACTTTAATACAATTTTGTTTTCTAATATCTTCGAAAAATATTACATATTGCTGGTAGATATTTACGGGGTAATGTTAGAACTAATTCAATTACTATTTGAAATTTTTTGTTTTTCTACTTTAAATTAGTCTTGATTTTCACGTGGTAATGTTCGGGCTAATTAAATTAGGTCTAAGTCTATTAATAAAAATAACACGACAACACCCGTGTGTATGCACGGGTATACTGCTAGTATGTATAAAAAAAGTCGCACAAATGACAAGGAATATAGGCAAACTTGATGAGTTCAAAAGATTGCTATGAAGGCCGGATATGCGATACGATACGGGATATGATACGATACGGATACGGGAAAATTTTGAAAATCAAGATACGACACGGCTGGGATACTTTAATAAAAAATTAAATTAAAATTTAAATATATAAAAATATAACAGAAAAATAAAATGAAATAGAAACACAATTAGAGAAAAAAAATACAAAGATGAAAAATAGAAATATTGTATTTTATAAAGATGAAAAAAACTGCACAAATAGATAAAAAATTACAAAAAAATATATGGAGGAAAGGAAGAGGACGACCGACACACCTATGTATGAGTGACTAGTCATAAAAAATATGGGTCAACAAGTAACTGAGACCACCCGCAACCGTATAATCTGAATAATTAATGGCAGGGCTTGCATTAAATATTGAGGAGAGCGATAATTACTAAGTGAAATGTTATTATTCACTGAGAAGCTCATATATATATATATATATATATATATATATATATATATATATATATAAAATAAATACATGAATTTTTCTAGACAGAGATATTCATATTAGTAGTTGCTCAATAACACATAATCATATCATTAGTCAATATATGATGATCACACTGTAGAAATAAATACTTGTGATCATATAAGTAGAGATGATTACGTATATTTATGTCACTCATATCACAATGTCTTATTTCTTCTATGATTGTGTTACGGAAAAAATATAATTTTGTCTTTTAATTATTGAGGTATTAAAACGTATCATATAAGTGACAATGATCATGTGCTTAGTTGGTAAGAGGTATCGAAAAAGTATGAGAAGTATCCTTAGTTGATAAAAAGTATCAAAGAAGTATCTGAAAAGTATCTAGTGCAATATTTTTAAAAAAGAATTAAAAAATTATTGGATATTCTTTGGGTACATATCGAGAAGTATCGGTATCGGATACGTATCCGACACGGGTACGTTGCCGTTTTTGAAGTATCGGGGCTTCATAGAAAGATTGTAGCTTGTCTTTCCTTTTTAATCTTCTTGATGAGGATGAATTACATTCTTCTTTGGCATAAGGAGTCATGAACTTAAGTGGAGGATCTTGACATAGAATAGTGGAGCTAGATCATAATAAGTTGACAACATTGGGCTACATTTTGGGACCAACAAATGGAATTTGCCACCTGCACCTCGTACAATATTGCTACCAACACAATTGCTACCAACACTTTCTGTATCAAATCCTAACAAAATTGCTTTCTGCTTTCTAAAAACCAGTTTTCCCGAAACTACTTTCCAAAACCATTAAAATGCATTCTAGAAATCCAAACCACGGGGGGTATAGGTAGCAATACCCCCCTAACAATATACCCTTATATTTGTTGGCCCCAACGTGTAATTGCAAGAGATCCTTTTCCATTTCAACAACTGCATTTTAGATTATTATTTTATGAGTGATTTGCTCAAATAAAATTCGAGGCACTAGGGAGAATGAGATTCATTCCATTTTCTAATTACTTTGCTTCCACTGTGGAATTTTACACTCTGAATATCTCTATATATGAGAGGGAAAGAAGTAATCAACACAAACATGTACATAACTTCACAAATCACAACAGATTATACACCATCATTTTCTCTTCTTTTACTCTTTATCAATTTCAAGTGTAACAGGAGCAGCTGGTATGCTGAACCACCATTCCCTCAATCTCCTATTCCATCTCTCTGTGCTAGCTTTCCTTGGAGGTGAATACATTGTAAATATCTCCAAGAACACTAGCAGAACTATGTATTTACTAGGTAAGAGAGCCAAAATCAAGCCTGCTGATAGGAGACAAAAGGCCATCTTCTCCGTGGCCTGATTATGATATAAAGGAACCAACCAAGCATTACAATGTGTTAAAAAAGTTTGCACAGTCAAATTGAATAAACTTCTTAATTTTAATAATTTAAAAAAAGAAATGCATCCAGACTTATTTCTAAGCGAAAGTATCAATCAGCTAAAAGGAATGAGAGAACAACCTGAGGAAAAATAGACAACAACAAGCCGCGGAACTTGAGCAGAATGATGTTACCATCTTGTATGAGTTGTTCAGCTTGAGAGATGGCATTCTGAACTGCCAAAAGCTGTTCCATTGTATTCATTGGTGGAGGGGCTATTACTTTAACCTCAGCAACAGGTTTACCTTGGGTAAAGCATCGAGTGATTATCATAAAAGCTGCGAATAACACAAGCAACAGTGCCACAGCATAGCCAAGCCAACCCCTATAAATTTATAATATGATTATCGAAGATATCAAGATAAGGAAAATATATCATCATAATAAGCACAAGAGGATGTCAAAAATTAGAGCTCTATTTTTAGAATTAATAAATCTACATGACATGTAATACGTTCTAAAATGAGATTTTGCACAGTGAATTGATGAAGTTAGATGGATTCAAGGTCATAATATATGTAATTGATTATCTATACATCTTTTCTTAATTTTGATATTGAATTGCAAAGATTGAAGTATGACGACTCTACAGTGAATTCATCAGCCTAGCATGTGTGAATCAGGAATAAATCTTGATGAATCAGGAATTGAATCGGGAATAAATCTGTGTCTGCAATTATATTTCCTATTTTAGGCTAGACAAATTAGGAGTTGATTTGATTTCCATCAATTGTATTTATTAGTATTATTTGTTCTTGATTTACTTACTTAGGGTTGAGTCTTTGTATTCCATATAAATAGGGATTAGCGTTTAATATTTGGTAAGAAAGCTATTATTAAGCCAATTTTCCTGACATGGTATCGGAGCCACTTCTCATATTCTGACCTCGTTTTTGTGCTTCACCGTCACTGCCGGCGGCGATAGCTGCCGGCAGCACCACTTTGTTCAGTTCTCAATTTATACCTCTCTAGTTTTCTTGTTTCTGCTTTTTGCCGTCATGTTTCTCTTTTCGGCCGTGTGTGCGACTTCCTCTTCGTACACATTAGCATTATTTCCTCTTGCTCGCGATTGATCGTGATTGTCCCTGGTGAGTTCGCTTCGTCACTGCCGTTTCCTGTGTTGATCGTGTGGCTCTTGTTGTTGCTCCGCCGCGGTTCAAAATCTTCATTGTTGCATCGTGATTGCGGGTTTGGTTCTCAGTCGCCGCTTGAGTGTGCTTCTTGATCGTTAGTTTTGGTTGTCGTTGGTTGTGCGTTCTTGCAATCATCGTTGCCGTCACTTGTGTGTTCTTGTTATCGTCGTTGCCGTCACTTGTGCATTTTTTTTGTTATCGCAACTTATTGATAAAAGTTGGTTCAGTGGAGTTGCTGACATTATCATCATAAAAACATCAATTGTCTATTGTGGCCTTTTGAGGTTCTGCAACAGTAACTTGGTTGAGTTGTTTCAGCGACATCTCCCTTGATCGCTCTTGTCCTGGTACCGTTTGCTGCAACGAAGAGATAAAGCAGCCTATGGGTTATATCATATACGCTCATAGTCGTGTCTGTCGTTTGCTGCAACGAAGAGATAATGCAGCCTAAGAGCTATTAAAAAAAATCATAGTCTCGGACTGTTTGCTACAACGAAGAGAGAATGTAGCCTATGAGTGAAATACTCATAGTCTTCGCGTTTACCGTTCGTGGTATTCTTGGCGTTCTTGTTGTTCGTGGTATTTTTGGTGTTTGTGGTTGTTCTTGGTTCTCGTTGGTTCTTGGTGTGTGTGCTTCTTGGTGTTCGTGATTCTCAACGTTCTTGGTTTTTACGGGTTCTTTATACTCAAATTACATCTTGGATTCTGAGTGGCGATATTTCTCAGCTGTTCTGAGCTGCAAATATTTTGACAAAAGTTGTTCCCGCGCCATTAGTTTATTGTTAGCAAATTGATGCTCCTTGAAAAGCCGCATCAATTTGAGGGGGGTGTGAATTAGGAATAAATCTTGATGAATCAGGAATTGAATCGGGAATAAATCTGTGTCTGCAATTATATTTCCTATTTTAGGCTAGACAAATTAGGAGTTGATTTGATTTCCATCAATTGTATTTATTAGTATTATTTGTTCTTGATTTACTTACTTAGGGTTGAGTCTTTGTATTCCCTATAAATAGGGATTAGCGTTTAATCTTTGGTAAGAAAGCTATTATTAAGCTAATTTTCCTGACAGCATGCGCCCAAGCAAATTCTTGCAGAGGAGCCTCTGCACTCATGTGCAGGGCCCAGGCGCCTCTCAGCATGCTCCCAGACACATTCTTGCAACGAAGTCTCTGCCGCTCAGGCGCCTCCAAACATGCACTGTTACAATACTAAGAATTTGAATAGAAGCGTAACGGTAATTTTATTGAATGATAGGGAAGATTTGGAGAGAAAAGGCTCTCCACCCGCCGGCATAACGCATCTACTGGCCTCACCCAGTCTCGACTAAACTGAAAATATGACAAAAGATCTCCTACTCCACTCCCCATGCTCCTATTTATAATAACAAAGAAGAGTAGGGTGGTGGTTACAATAACAAACTACCCCTAACCAATTAAGTAACACTAACAACATCAAATAACTAAGAGTAGTGTTAGGATGTAGAATAAAAAGGAATTGAACTAGTTAAGCGTTGTTAGAGTCAACTATGGTTGTTATGGCTGTTAGAATTAGTTGTTAGTTAGGCTATTAGTTAATTGGTGGTTCGAGGAATATCTTATATAAATAGGAGCTGAATGGGATAGAAGAAAACAATTTCTGATTTCTAAAGTTTTGTGATTAGAGCAGTGGCTCTTTTGTGAAAGGGGAAACCCATTGGAGGAGAGTTTTCTCTCCCATTCTTACCTATTTTCAATAAAATTGCTCTTCCTTTTCTACTCAAATTCTTGGGTTCCTAACAATTGGTCCAACCTTCCGGATCTTCGAGAAGTGCCAGTGTGCCGAGGGAGAACCAAGCTGTTGGATGTGGAGGCAACATCTTGGGTGAAGCTTCCAGTATTTACTGGGACAGATGCTATAGGTTGGGTTGCTAATGCTGAAAAGATGTTTGCAGTCCAAGAAACTCCTGCATTTGACAAGATGCAGCACGCATTCATGAGCATGAATAAGGTGACGATATTTTGGTTTTGTTCTTGGCATAAAGAAGACCCAAATCCAACTTTGGAATCTTTTACCATTGATCTGATCAGAAGTTTTAGAGAGGGAAATAGTGGCTGTAATGCAGAGGGTGGAGAATTAAGTCCGATCTGAAGCGTTATTGGATGAAAAAGGCCGAGTTACCCAACTTTAAGGGGAGCGACCCATTAGGATGGATAGCAAGGGCAGAGAAGTTCTTCAAGGAGCAAGAAATACTCCAAAATGATCAGTTGCAATGGGATTTTATGAGCATGGAAGGAGAAGCCATCAAACCTCCCTTTTCCCACCTTGTGAATCCCTTAGACTTCACATAAGTTTTCTCACCACCTTTCTTCTCTCCAATCATCAAACCTCCCTTTCTTAAGGCATTGTTCTTCTCTTACAACAACAAGGCCCTGTCCATCAATTCATCTAACGTACCCGTAGCATGAAGCTTCAATTCTGCTTGAATTTCATCCTTCAAGCCATTAATAAAGATCCCTTTGAGCATTACCCTCTCCTTCTTCTTCAATGGTGCTGATTCACGTTCAAATTTCTCTATGTATCGCATCACAGAGCTAGTCTGTTTGATGCTCAGCAATGGACCAAAAGGATTTTGGACCAATCCAGGTTGAAACCTGCGTATCACAGCTGCTTTGAATCCTTCCCAAGTGAGCTCTGTATTCTGCTCCTCCCACCATTGATACTAGTTGAGTGCTTTGTCTTCTAGAAGCTATCACCACCGCAACGAGCTTGTCTTCCTCCTCAACCATGTTCAATTTGAAATAACGTTCTGCTCTCACTATCCATCCATACGCGTCATCACCTCTGAAGATAGGTATCTTCAATTTGCGTCCACCGAAATCGCGAGAAGAATCGCGACTACTGCTTCTGGTGGTATCGCTTCCTCCTTCGTCGTCGTCAGTGTTAACGACGCCATCCATTTCTTCAACCGGGTCGGGTCGCCTGCGATGATGAGAACGACGCTTACGAGGCCTTCCACTGCGTGACTTACTTCTGGAAACGATGAGCTCCTTCAAGTTGCTGCTCAGCTCAGCAAGTTGACTCTCAATTCCTTCGATGCGTTTTTCCATAGTTAATCTCGTAAATGCCATACACAAAGTGTTTATTTCTAATGCTCTGAATACCACTTTGATACACACAGAAACAGAGTAGAATAAATTGGGAAATGGCTATTAGTATTATTGAACTCAATTACAGAGGATCTCTCTGTAATTGGAAGGAAAGGTACAAGCTGATAGTGTAGTTCAGCAATGGAACAGTACAATAACAGTGCAGTACTACTGCTACTGCTCCCAAACCCAGCCAAGTCCAAAAACCAGCCTAAAATGAAAATGCTCACGCCAACAAGCATGTAAAGGGGAATCTTCTCTCTCCAATCAGCAGAGATATTCCTCCCCTAATCCAGAATTGCCGCGTAGGCAATTCTGTTACTCTCTTAGTGAGTGCTAGCAAGTGGTCCCCAAGTAATTGGTTTCCACTTTCTCCTCTCAAACTTCTTTCCATATTTCCTATCTTGCCCCTCACTACTATTAGCCGTAACAGTATTAAATTGTGTTTAAGACATTTTAAATATATTTTCTGTGCTATGTAAAATCTTACGACTTTGAGTCAAGTCTACTAATTTAGTCTATGGAGATTCCTCAAGTTTACTACTAGCTGTGGCATTGTCTAGCAGGTTATATACAAAACTCTTAATCCTCAGTGGAACCAGACCCTAGAATTCCCTGATGATGGAAGTCCCCTGGTACTTTATGTCAAAGACCATAACGCGTTACTACCGACATCAAGTATAGGTGAATGTGTTGTAGAATATCAAAGGTTGCCTCCAAACCAGATGGCCGACAAGTGGATACCTTGTGAAAAGGGGTGAGATTCACATCCAAATTACTAGAAAAATTCCAGAGATTCAGAAGAGGCAAAGCATAGACTCTGAGCCTTCCTTGAGTAAATTACACCAAATTCCTAACCAGGTAGGGTCTTTCTTCATATCTGAAGATACTTCTTTGTCGTTATTCAGCTCAAAGGGTGAAGCATTGATTATCTCAAAAGCCATGCACATACTTCAATTCTGTGAAATTCAATATTATTATCATTTTGATGTTTTGCTGTTATACTAACATATCATGTAAACTGAACCTTATCAGATAAAACAGATGATGATCAAGTTCAGGTCTTTAATAGAAGATGGAAATATTGAAGGACTGTGTACAACATTGAGTGAGCTAGAAACTCTAGAGGATACACAGGAAGGATATATAGCCCAGCTGGAGACTGAGCAAATGCTTCTGCTCAGCAAAATAAAGGAACTTGGCCAGGAGATCATTAATTCTTCTCCTTCCCTAAGTAGAAGACATTCTGAGAGTGTAAATTGACCCATTGTATTTACTATTTGAGTTTAATAGCTAGTATAAACTATACACCAAAAGTGATGTTTTACACTGACGTCAAATCATATGTCAGTATGTCACTTCACTCATCTTTCCATGTATAGTTTTGCGCAAAGTTGTGTATGGGAATCATAACGGACAAATTTTGTACATGTTTCTCAGACTAGATTGTCTTCTTACATCACAACATATCGCTAGCTTGTACTAGAACATTTTTATCTGATCATTTTTTGCTCTAGTGAAGTTCCTTCCTAGGGAGTGGGATGCATAATAAAAGTAAGGAGCTCTTGTATTTACACTTGCACAGTAAATTAGGTTCTATGAATTTTTATATCTGTTAACTTCAACAGAAATAAGTATCAATTAATAGTATTACAATAATGTCTAATGGACATTATTGCGTGATTGCTAATCCTTTTGTCTTGCGTCCTTGGTCCATTAGATTAGTGTACTAGAGCCTTTTCCCAAAATAAATTTGTGTTTGATCAAACCAAACTTTAAATTAGAAAAAGGATGAAGTTTCTGATAAAGTGTTGAACAATTAGAAGATTAGATCTTAAGGATAATTAGTGTCTCTTAATCCAAACTACGAAATACATTTTATCAGTAATAAAATTATACCAATATGTAACATTTTCACGTTATAACTCAAAAGCAGAATATAAAATAATTATTGTGACAATGTGTAATGTTCGACCATAGCGAATTAATAGTAATGAAATTATAGTTACAAAGCATAATGTTTAGGGAAGGTTCTAGCAGTGGAGTTATTTTAGTGGAGGGTATTTTGGTATAAAATACCAAAATATAAAATAATCCACTCAAGAAGAAAATACAAAAATCACCATTACCAATGTGCACATAAATTTGACTTGAGTGAAGTTATTTTAGTGGAAGGTATTTTTGAGACTTTATTTAAAACTGACAAGAATTAAATGCTCATTGGTAATGGTGATTTTTGTATTTTCTTCTTATAATAGGGACCGGAGGGAGTAAGAGTGAGAGAGGAAAGTTAAGATATGATATGAAAATGAGGGACCTACAAAAAATAAAAAGTGAAATAGAATAATTAGGAATGACATGTTTCCCCGTTCCCCTTCCAACCCGGAAGGAACCACCCTCTGCCATGCTAAGAAGAAATCTCATCTCCAATATGTGAATCAAGATATGAGTAGCGATGAAGAATCGAAGGATTCTATGATGCTTGAACTAATCCCTTCTTCCTCCTACAAAGACGCTCTCCTCCAAGTTTTCAGTTCGGATGAACTGGTAGAGGAATTTTGGGGAGAGATGCCCGAAGACCTTATGAAAAATAGATTGTACAATGAAGAGGCTACTAGCAACCTCAAGAATCCGAAAAAATTCTCGCCAGGGCCCAAAGTCACCTTCACCGAAGATGAACTTGAATCCTGGGCAAAACATTAGCGCAACACGCTCATTGTGAAAGGCAAGAAGGACAATTTTCGGACTTTGGAAAATAAACTAAAGCATGATTGGGAGGTCATCGAAGCGATGAAGAATACGGATCTTGCGGACGATTTCTACCTTGTTTGACTAGCCTCCAAAAAGAAGACTACAAGCATGCTTTCTTTGAAGGACTTTGGAGAGTGGCAGATCATTACATTTTTGTCCAACGATGGCAACCTCTTTTTTATTTCTCGGCATCCATCTCGCATAATGTGGCAATTTGGATTCGAATCCTCGTCTACCGATGGAATTATGCAATGAGACTTTCCTAAAACGGATTGGTTCGACTCTAAGAACGATGCTCAAGATTGATAATCTTACGTCGATTCATGATCGTGGAGAATACGCCAAAATATACCCCTGCCCTCTCATATTACGATTAATGACGAAAAATTATTTCTTGAAAATCCAGCCCCATAATTCCTAAATCGCCTTTATAGAGGGATTTTGGGGGAAAAATTTTTTAATGGCAAAAGTGTAAATAATACAAACTTTATGTCTATTATTAATCTAGCAAATATTAATGCCCCACTCATTGTATTTTTTGTCCAACACTTTTTTTTTAATTATCAAAATGTACCCCTCATATTTTGAGTTTTTTTGTACCCCACTGTTTACCAATATACCCCACACTCTATATTTTTGGACGGACATACCCTTGACAAAAATTGAACCAATCTGATTTATGTTTGTAATAGGTAAATACAATTTATATTTGTTTTTTTAGTTATCAATATGTACCCCTCATATTTTGGGTTTTTTGTACCCCCACTGTTTACCAATATACCCCCACTCTATATTTTTGGACGGACATACCCTTGACAAAAATTGAACCAATCTGATTTATGTTTGTAATAGGTAAATACAATTTATATTTTTTCTGGTCGTATTTACCTATATACGATTTCACTGATGAAAACCAAATAAATTTAAAAAAAAAAAGAATCCTATTTATCTCAGAATATAGTAAATACGATGCGATTTTTTATGGAAAATCGAATTTATGTTTTATACGACTTACTATTTTTGAAGCTTCTGGGAGGAAATCGTATCTAGATAAATACGATGCGAAATGTGCTGAAAATCGTATCTATGTCTTGGAAGGTAAATACGATCGATGAGCTTTAAAATATTTCTGGTCAAATCATATGTAAGTGAGAAATGATCAATATTCAGTAAACGGTTTAGGGTTTAGGGTCAATGACTAAATTAAAACACTTTTGAAAAAGTCAATGACTAAATTGATATATTGTAAACGCTTTTAACACCAATAATACACAGTTATTTTTTAGTGAATGATCTTCATCATATTATTTTTAGGCCATAGCTTGTATCAAATAACATTCTAGGCCTACACATATTGGAGAACTTAGATAAGAGGGCAAAATATACTACGTAGATCAGAGTAATAAATTACTAATCTGTATGGCTAACAAATTATTCATGCCGCCCCGTGTATCTTGGGAGAAAATAATTGTTTACGGTTTCGTGGCCGCCCGTGCGTAGGCACGGGTTTGTGTTCTTAATAAAATATGAAAGTATTTTTCCGTTCACTTTCTACATAGTATCAATACTTTTAAGTTTTACAACATTAGGATTTCCTTCTTTCCCTAATTAATGGCATGCATGCAACAACACGTGGAAGCAAGGTTCCTATATTTTCATAAACCAACTGTTGGTGAAAGTCTTAAACAACCAAATGAGCCTCTTATATATATATATATATATATATATATATATATATATATATGGACCTTGCCATCAGGATTCTTCCTTCACCCTGAAAACCCCATCACCCTGAAAACCCCATTTGTAGCCAATGGGATTTTTCAGAAGTGCACCATACTCCTGTTCAATGGCATCAAGCCACTTAGTGTCTACCAAGCCGGCCTACTTCACTGAGGAGGGATCAATATAAATATAAGTAATGTGGGTTTATATATAATTTGTTGTCCCATTAATTAGCACTTATAATTACCCATCAATTTGAATATAATCAAGGCGAATCAAATCATATTTTACTGATTCTTATACAATATTGTTGTGTTTATGGGTTGTAATTCATTGCAAATTAATGTAAGCTTGAGTGGCAACCCTCATTGTTAAGTGATTGATTGTATACAGGAGTAATTTCCAAGAATAAACCATAAATTCCTAAATATAGTTGATTGATAATTAGCTTGCCAATAAATTCTTCTTCATGTACACCAGCTGGCATGTAACACAGCTAGCGTTATATTATATTATTATGTGATTGAGAAGTTGCCATGTACGTACCTCTTTAATGTATGAGTCATATATGATTTAGCTTTGACATATAGTAAGCTTGTTCTTTTGTTTTCTAATGTTATTGTTCATTTACAGGAAAATTCTTTGCAAAGTCCAACAAAACAAATGAAGTACATGGAAATCTCCTAAGAAGAATATCAATTTTAGTTGTCAAAAATCCATTTTGCTACACATTTTCATCTATTCTTCTAGAACACTTTCGTAATTTGGTTGCAAAAGAGACACAAGATGATATTTTTTCTTTTGAGCCAGCAGAATTGCTTCATGACATTTCTTTGTATTTGATGAAGAGCAACGACTCCGATAAAAGCATTTTTAGTAATCAAAATTCAATCAAGCCTGAAGAAATAGTTTCTTGGTTGCTTCTTGCATTTATACTTTCCCGTGATGTCCCTATAGTTTTGCAAGAGGTAATATTCTTTATCTTATTTTCTGACAATTTTTGCTTAATAAATATTTAGGTACCGTTTCATATGATGATCACCTTAGTTGTTATTCGTTATTTGAGTGGTTACACCTCAAATATATAGACAAATTAAGAGTGATTTACAAAGAGTGATTTACTCAAATTTGTCCCGATAATTAAAATAATTAGTGCACAACTCTCTAAAGTTGGGCTCCAACGAGTGTCGGTGTCCAACTTTGACACGAAAACACGACATGTCATTCGAGAAAATTCTCTAAAATTAAGTAGAAGTTCCAAACACTCAAAGCATACACAAGATTATTCATGTTGATAACCAAAATTAAGTAGAAGTTCCAAACATAGTGGAAAGTAGAAAGTAAATATTTGCAGTATTATATATTTGCAAAAGAAAAATAAATCCAAAATTAATAACATCAGAATTTGATATAACATTTTGCAGTATTATATATTTGCAAACAAAGTAGAAAGAGATTCAAAATTTAAGAATATCAGAATTTGATATAATATTTTGCAGTATACTTAAGTTATTGTTTGTAATGGACTTGCTGACATGTGTAGTTTTATGAGTGCAAACACATATAAAGTTCCTTAATTCTAAATTTTGGATTTTTAGGCTCTTTCTTCACAATTGTTCTTTTATATATAAATATATATGATGCAAATACGTCATTTTTTTAGTAATTTTAAGAACTAAATTGACCAACCAAAAAACACATTTGAGGACCAAAATGATAACAAAAAAACACATTTGATGACCAAAATATATAACTCATTAAAGATACAGTTGAAGACATGTTTGCAATTTCGATATATTCACAACCAAAATTTACGTTTACCCTTTTTTTGTAAACACTCTAATCAAACAATTTATTCTCTTTTACAACTTTAAAAAACTGAAAATTGTTTTAAAATCAATAATCAAACAGGCTCATAATATCTTTTGTTTTTCTTTTCTATTTTCACTTTGAAATATTATACCTTTTAAAAAACAAAAAACTCATTTGAAGACCAAAATGACTCATTAAAGAAACACTTGAAGATGTGTTTGAAATTTTGATACATTCAGGGACTATAATGACAACGATTCACAACCAGAATGACTGTTGACCCCTTTTATAAACACTCTAATCAAACAAGTTTTTCTCTTTTAAATGATAAAAGACTGAAAACTGTTTTAAAACAGTAATCAAACACTCTCATAATATCTTTTATTCTTCTTTTCTATTTTCACTTTTGAAATCAGTAATCAGTTTTAAAAAATATTGTTGACTCAACATTACATGAAGACTTTGACACTAGTATGGAAAAGTGATTTTAAGGTCTTAGATCTGCCACCGGTTCTACTCACCCAGAATCAATCTTATCTACCACAATCTTTCCAACCATATATGAGAATAGTGATTTTCAATTATAATTTGGTCCCTACAAATACAACAACTCTCCATTTTGATCCCTGCACTTTTATTTTTTTAAATAGCCATTGTAAAATTTAAAATTATTCATTTTAGTCCCTGCAAAATGTTAATTTTTTTAAATAGCACTTGCAAAATTTAAAATTATTCATTTTGGTCCTAGTGACACATCAGCTTTAAAATGACCTTAGAGACCAAGATGAATAATTTTAAATTTTGCGGGGCTATTTAAAAAAACTTTTTACAGGGACCAAATAATTTTTTTTAAATTTTGCAAGGACTACTTTAAAAAAATAAATTTGCAAGAACCGAAATGAATATCCACTATGTTTGTAGGGACAAAAATGATATTTAAGCCTATTAAGTTTACGTGTTCTCTTTCCAAATTAATTTGGGACTGCCCATAACACAACACTTTTGAGGATGTACTCCTAATATAAACCAACAAATCATTTATTGACCATAATAGCAATGATTGAAGCTCTTAATTTTGTTTCTTAAAGAGAATATTTTGATGTAAGATATGCTATTCCAACACTTCAACATAGCAAGAACTTTATGTCATATACAATTTATATCATTTCAACTTATTCCACCTCAATAGTCAATGTTTAGCTTTAAAAAAGCAGTTTGTATGAAATCATCCCAATTATTATCTATCTATCTATCTATCTATTAAACTAATTAAAAGAGATACCATAACAAGTTATACTATAATAATTAGAGAATCCTAATCATCTAAGTGAAAAATATTCATTAATAAAGAAACAGCTACAATTTTAATGTAGATTTTATTAGTTGTCAAACAAGGCAAAGTTTTATCGCTCTTTCAAGGAATAAAATAAACAGTGAAATGGCTATCTAGTTGCTTGATGATTATAATGGGCCCTCAAGATTTTTTTAAACTCAATTTAATAAAGTTATGTTGTTTCAAAACGTTGAGTGGTTTCATAGTATTAACATATGATTAATTAATACAGTTGTGTTTGTTTTTAAGACATTGAGTTGTTTTCATAACCTTTATGCATAAGATTAATTTTTGTTTCATCATTAATTTTTCCTAAAAAAGAATCTTTCAGTGATTTTTATTATTGAGGTTGAGTCTTTAAAGAATTTTTAAACCCACGTGCATACAGTCTATTGATGTGAAGATTGGTTTGCACTAAAAAATTATTCTGATAATAGTTTTTAGTTTTAGGCTTAACTGCGCTTTTGGGCACTTTTAGCCTTTTAGTTTTTCAAATTTCTTAAATTTTAATCAACTTTCAAATTGGCCAAGTCGCAAAGTGATGTGTCAAGTTAATTGCTTATCTGACGATGCACACTTGTAAATTAGCATTCCATGGCAGTTATTAATGATTAAAAATATTTGTTATATGAAATTTGTTAATGTTAAATAAAATTAAGATTTTTTTTTATTTAATAAGAAAAAAATTACTTCTTGTTGTATTGACATTGGTTGTATTTGCCATTTTGCTTTGGTTCTGTGATTTTAAATTCTAAAAATAACTTGAGCCAAACAGAATCTTAAGTAATCAATTATAGCTAAGTAACATAATAATAATAATAATAGTAATAATAATAATAATAATAATAATAATAATAATAATAATAATAATAATAAAAGATTGGATATTTTATCATTAGACTTTATTTTTTCCCTGCTATCAAAAGGGTTGTTTTTTTTTATACCCCTACCCCTTCCTTCCTACCCCCACGTTTTTCATTATTGCCCATAATACCATTAATAAACGTATTTTTTTTAAAACAAAAATCTCAATCGTATATACATACCTTAAGGTATATACGATCTCATTTTTGTCTCCACTCGTATATACATGTATATACGATGGCTTTTTATGTCCAATCGTATATACGTACTCAAAACGTATATACAATGGTTTTTTATTTTTTTTAATGATTTGTTTTAATTTTTTTTAAAAAATGTTATAAAAATGCTACTAAAAATTCGTTAAAGAGTCAAAACTAATCAAAAAAATTATAAAAACACCACTAAAAATCTAACAAAACCAAAATAAGTCTATCCAACTTTTTTTAGATTTTTTGGAGACTATGAAAAATTAAAAAAATTAATAAAAAATAGTAAACGATAGAATTTGGGATTTTGAGGCCGTAGTCCTGTAAGAAGTCTCTTCTAATAGAGTCATGCTCGTTGATTTTTTTCGAGTTTAATGGCTGTTGTTTCATTACGATTGGAGTAGGTTGCCCGAAAACCAATTTTTTTGCCTAAATTATTCGTTCGACGTATAACATCGTCACGTGTTAACGAACTACACACTAAATCTATTTTCAGGCCTAAATTATTTATGTCTAATTCATCTTTATTAAAAATATATAATTTTAATTTTTAAAATAATTTAATTAATTTTTATTTGACTAAAAAAAACAAAAAAAAAACTATAGGGATCGTATAAACACCCGCCAAATCGTATATATATATATATATATATACACACCATCGTATATACCATTTGGGGGTGTATATACGATGTGTAATTTTGGCCATCGTATATACCCCCCACAAGGCGTATATACGATTGGCCTTCAGTGACATCAATCGTATTTACGTCCATAAACATATATACGATGACAAAAGCTTCAGGGTAATATATATGTTCATTGAACATATATATGTTCATTGAACACATATACGATTGGTCTTAATTTTTTTTATTTTAAAAAATACGTTTTGTCAAGGGTATTTTGGGGTTTCACTATTGTGTGGGGTATATGTGAAGAATGTGGGGGTAAGAAAAAAATAACCCCTATCAAAACCGTGACTTGGATATCACTGTACTTAGATTAGGACTACATTGGAAATTAACCTTTGGCTACGAATGTGTTACTTTAAATAAACAGTAAAACAAAAATGTCCTCATTTTAAGTTAAATATAATATGGTTTTAATTACTTTGTAGGTTTCCGATTGGAAATTTTTAAATAGATTCTTATACTACAATAATTGTAATCAGGTTCGCGAACTAAAATGATTTTTAAAATTAAATCCTTTCGTCAAACTATAGTTAGTTAATTGTTAATCAATGCTGACGTAACAGTGATAATTTGTATATAGGTATCTGAACTAATTTAAATATATAGAAATTAGTTGACAGAAAAATACTCAAAAACAAAGTCATATTTTGAAGCCAAAATATAACTATCAATAATTTGATTTGCGTCAAAAAATAATAATTTGATCTATTTTTTTATTTGAAGATATTAAAAATAACAAAAAATAATTTATTTTTGGCAATAGTAAAACAAAAGTACAATCAAAACATGTACAATTAAAGAGCTATGTTTATAAATAAACGCACAAAGTAATAAACAAGTATTATATATATATATATATATATATATATATATTCTTATTTTTACTAATTATTTAAATAGTGAAATGTAAATTGTAGAATAAAATGATAAATAAAGGTCACTCCCTTAAAGATTAATGTTCTTTCATTTGATTAATTTAAAAACTATAAATTAAATTTCATAAAGGATACTCCTAAAAAAAGTGATGTTAGAATCTTAGATGTGTCCAATTAACGACTTATATACATTTAAATATGCAAACAAAATATTCATAAAACACTTTAACATTTTAGAAGTCTAGATTTAATTCTTTGGTAAAAAAAAAATCCCTCTTAATAGAGATTTTGCCACATCCAAAAAAAGGTTTGCCGTAAACAATTAATGACGAAAAATCATTTCTTGAAAATGAAGGTTTACATTCAATTTGTTTCAAGTGGGGACATTACGGTCACAAGAAAGAATTATGTACGTAAGTGTTTGCGGACGCTCAAAATGATTCAACAGTGACAACCCCTAAATCTAATGATCAACCAACCATGATGCACAATATTTACTATAACCTATTAAAACTACTATAACCTTCTTTTTTTTTTCCTTTTTGCACCATCTTGATAGGACCCCATCTCTCTCTCATAAGCTAAATTAAAATTATAAAAAATTTAGACCCTCCCCCAAATACTCAACTCTTCTCACTTTTATTTATTTAGCTCTCTCTCCACACACACACACATACAGACACACTTCAATTTTTTAATACTTTCAAATATTAAAAAAATTATTATTTTTTAAAATTATCAAAATATTTACTATAACCTATTAAAACTGCTGAAATCAATTAATTTAACAACTAACAATTGATAACGGGAGAGGCAACAGAAGCGGCTGCGAAATCAGTAACAGGAGCGGTAACGAGAGTGACAATGGGGTGCATATCTTATATTAAATAGATCATTTTTTTAATGATTTTCTTAAACTTTTTTTAGAAGAATATATGGATTTTTTTTAACTTTTTGCAATACAAGTATTTTAAGCAGATTATATAGTCTTCTTATCTTATATAGCCTTTTAATCAAGTTTCTTTTATTTTTCTTTTATTACATTTAACAATTTTCAACGTTTTTATAATTTCATAGCAAATAATAGCAAATACAGTGTCACCCGTGCAGATGCACAGATAAAATAGGCAAAGGTTTACAATACTAAGTTTTTTGCCTAGTTATTGTTACTAAATTAATCACAACCCTTTGATTCTTTATTTATTAGGAAAATCAGATCTAACAGCTTAAAATAAATAAGGGCGTTTAAGTAAATCATCATCAATTAATTGTAACCGTTTTTTAAGTTAATTGTTCCTTTTTTTTGCCTCAAACGTTGCCTTCCCTACATTCTAGTGATGATTAAACCTAATTGTTTTGGAAAACACCATCTCTCTAGTTCATTATTCACGCTTCACGATTTCAAATCGTGTTCTTCAGAACTGATTCCGGCAATGATCACGGCAACGATCAAGAACTGATTCCGGCAACAACCACGACAACGATTCCAGCAACGATCATCAGAACTGAAACGAAATCAAGAATTGCATCTTGCGATCTTCTGCATCTCTGTTCCTTTAGTTTTGTTGCTGCTTCGATTGTTCTTCGCAATCGCAAGCCAAATCGTGTTCTTGAAACGCGACCGCAAGCCAAATCGTGATCTTCAAATCCTCCTCCTCCTCCTCCTCCTCCTCCTCCTCCTCCTCCTCCTCCTTCTTCTCCTCCTCCTCCTCCTCCTCCTCCTCCTCCTCCTCCTCCTTAACCATTGTAGTACAAATCTGTGGTTAATGAACGATTTTTTTTGGTGTGAAAAAAGAAACGCCCAGAAAATTTAAATTATTTTAATTTTTTATAAATAAATGACTCTTTTACCCTTTTAGTAACAAATACTAAATAAAATTTGTTCGTTTTGTGGGGTAATCAACAGTTTGAGTGGTATTGTTTCATCGTGGCTAGTTGTTTCATTGTGTTGAGGTTAATGATTATTTCATCGATGTGGTTAATGTTTATGCATCGTTTTCTTCATCTGATATAAGGAGAGGGTGGGAGGAGTTGAAGGGGTTGAAACATCATTTTGTCAAGGGCGAGTGGTTCTTTAAGAGAAAGAAGGTTCAGAAAACATGATAGTTGTTGTGGCTGACAAATTGTTGGTATATGTTTAGCTCGGAATGATCTCTTGATTAAATGGGAAGAAGCTTAGATAGACTCCATTTTTTCTCTTTTTTGTCTTTGTCTTGGAGGGTGACTTATTGCTCTTATGTGTATAAACAATTCTTGAGAAAGTCTTGTTGATTTGGTTTTGAGTACACCTAATGCTCTTATTAATGAAATTTTGCTTATTAAAAAAATGTTTAAATATATTTTTCGTCCCTGCAAATATAGCTGTTTTTTAAATTAGTCCCTGCAAAATTATTATTTTTTAAAATAGTCATTGCAAAATTTAAAATTATTCATTTTGGTCCCTGCAAATTTTTCTATTAAACTAGCCCTTGCAAAATTTAATATTATTCATTTTGGTACCTGCAAATACAGTGAATATTCATTTTCGTCCCTGCAAAATGAATAATTTTAATTTTTGGAAGGGCTATTTTAAATAAAAGAACTTTTTGCAGGGACCAAAATGAATAATTTAAAATTTTACAAGGGTTAATTTAAAAGTAAACTTTTTGCAGGGACTTATTTAAAAAAAGTTATTTTGCAGGGATTTATTTAAAAAATATATTTTGCAGGACTAATTTAAAAATAGTTATATTTGCAGCGACGAAAAACATATTTAAACCTTAAAAAAATACTAAATAAAATTGTTAGTATCGTAAATCACATAAACAAAATATATATTTTTTGAACGAAATAAACAGAATATATTTAAAAAACAACAATGTTATTTGGACATAAAACCTAGACAAAAGTAGACAAACACCAATTTACAACACCAATTAATCAAGTTTTTAGATCATTTAGCCAACCTGCTTTTTCACAGTTTTCGAGGCGTATTAAAAACTTGGTTAATTGATCACTTGGTTAAATAGTCTAAAAACTTGGTTAATTAGTGTTGTAAGTTGATGTTTTTCTACTTTTATATAGGTTTTAATGTCCAAATAACATTTTTGCGTTTAAATGGGTGAAAAAAAGTGACCGGTACATTCACATGTATGCAGGATTTTTTCAGAAAAAACCTTATCCAACATTTCCTCTTTTCCCTTCGGCAACTTTCTCATCATCCAAACAACAAAAAAAACAACAGAAATGCAGCATTAGCCTACGAAATGGCTTTCTGCAGCAGCACTGGTAAACTATCAGAACTTCCTCTCACTTCATCATCACCATCACTCAACCTTTCTCGCTCCTTCTCCTCCTCCTTCATCACTCTCACCCAACTCTTTCTCTCCAATTCCAATTCCAATTCCAATTCCAACTCCAAACCCCCATTTCCCACTCTTATTTTCTCTTCTCTCCGCACCACCCCCCATTCCTCTCCTAAACCAAACCCCAACACCGCACCCTGGCTCGCCAAACCCTCTTCTCCCAAAAGGGTTTCCACAGAAGATCCTTCTCACCGCCAACCGGATAGACCACAAAACGCTGTAGAAAGAATCGTTCTTCGATTGCGAAACCTGGGATTGACTCCAGAAGAAGAGGAGCAACAACAAGTTAAAGTGAGTGCATTGCCGGTTACCGGAGAGGAGAAACTAAGCGATTTGTTGAGGAGAGAGTGGGTCCGCCCTAATGCTATGTTGGTAGGTGACGACGATGATGAAGGGATGTTATTGCCGTGGAAGAGAGTGGAAGAAGGGGAAATGGGTGGTGTTGAAGAAGAGGGGTTTAAGAAGCGGACAGTAAAGGCTCCATCTTTGGCTGAATTGACCCTTGAGGATGAATTGTTGAGGAGATTGAGGAGAGAGGGGATGCGTGTTAGAGAGAGGGTCAGTGTCCCAAAAGCTGGCCTAACACAAGAGGTTATGGACAAGATTCATGAGAGGTGGAGGAAGGAGGAGTTGGTTAGGCTTAAGTTTCATGAGGAGCTTGCTAAGAACATGAGGCTTGCTCATCAGCTTGTTGAAGTTTCTCGTTCTTTCTTACCCATTGCTTTGCTATGCTTTCATGAGGCTTTTTTATCTAGTTTAATTAATAATTAACCAAGCGTTTCTCCAAACACTAATGCAAATGTTGATGCCATGAGATAAGTTCAAATAAGCTTTTCCTATCTATGTAAGTATGGCATGGGTGAGTAATTGCTTAGTTCGTTATATTTTGTTTTGTTTTGGTGGACTTTATGAGTTGCATTTAAAACAAGGAAGCACACACTATGACAAGTGTGTTTTCATACTAATTTTATGTGCTGTGTATTGAAGTTATGACGTATCCTATAATTTTTAAAGCTGTATTCCAGTGTTTGCATTGGGTTGTATTCGTGTATAGCTTTGAATGGTGCTTCTTAATGTGCATTTGTCTTGCTTGTCTGTCAAGTCGGATTTTCTTTTTGTTGAAGAACATGTGAACTGACCTGTTGTAGTGTGCAGCGTCGAACGGGAGGATTGGTTACATGGAGGGCAGGAAGTGTTATGATGGTGTATCGCGGCAAAAATTACCAAGGGCCTGCCTCCCTGAAGGAACTTGATGTAAAGGAAGGTGATGGCTTTTTTGTGCCTGATGTCTCATCAGGAAGTTCGTCAAGAACAAAAGACAGTAACAGTAACACAACCACAGCCCTTGAAAAGAGTGAGACGGTTGTGAGGAGCCGTGAGCGGCCTGAGAACATGACAGAAGAGGAAGCAGAGTACAATGCGCTGCTTGATGGTTTAGGTCCTCGATTTGTTGAGTGGTGGGGCACAGGAATACTTCCTGTTGATGCCGATTTACTTCCCCGCACAGTACCTGGTTACAAAACACCTTTTAGGCTTCTTCCTACTGGAATGCGTTCTCAACTAACAAATGCAGAGATAACCAATTTGAGGAAACTTGCAAAGTCACTTCCTTGTCATTTTGCCTTAGGTAAAATTCATCTGCTGCAATATTTTATTAAAGTTATTTTCCTTTTTACTTATATAAATGTTTTTTTGAACTTTATGAAGGAAGAAATAGGAATCACCAAGGTTTAGCATGTGCTATTCTTAAGCTTTGGGAGAAAAGTTTAATTGCGAAGATTGCTGTTAAACCCGGGATCCAGAACACAAACAATAAACTAATGGCTGAGGAGATACAGGTATGGTTTTGTAATTTGGCAATTACTTGCTTGTGCAATCATGCTGGTATCTAATTTAATTTGCACCACATTCTGGAGAAGTACTGGCTGTTTAAAATACACACTAGCCCACAAAGCTGATAAAATGATTAGGTGATTGAGATTATAATAACTAAAAGATTAGTTACAAACATGTCCAAGCCCCCTTAACTGATGATTGCATCAAGGATTCAAAATGATTTTGGTGGATACTGAATTTTGTATCAATTTTTCACTGTTATAAGTTAATTGCTCTTTGGAGCTGTAGGCTATGCTTCTATTCAGTAGTACCTGAGATTCACCTTTGAGGAAAACAATAGGTTATCCTTTTCCATTAATTTTACCGGATAATTATAACTAGGAATAATAAAAGGGGAACTTTGTAGTTGTACCCAAAAGAACTAACACACTTTCTCTATGTGTGCCTTAAACATCATTCACCGCTCTAGTTGTTGTTTTTCTTTCCCTTTTGTTAATTCTACCATGAAAACAAATCTGTTAGATTGTTTATTGTCTAAGTACCAAAAAACTCGGATAGGTTGCAGATATTGATACTCACATACTCACTGGGCTGAATCTGTGAAATATGTATGTATGTATGTATGTATGTATGTATGTATGTATGTATGTATGTATGTATGTATGTATGTATGTATGTATGTATGTATGTATGTATGTATGTATGTATGTATGTATGTATGTATGTATGTATGTATGTATGTATGTATGTATGTATGTATGTATGTATGTATGTATGTATGTATGTATGTATGTATGTATGTATGTATGTATGTATGTATGTATGTATGTATGTATGTATGTATGTATGTATGTATGTATGTATGTATGTATGTATGTATGTATGTATGTATGTATGTATGTATGTATGTATGTATGTATGTATGTATGTATGTATGTATGTATGTATGTATGTATGTATAAAGCTTTATACTTTTTGTCGTTGTATTCTTTTGTTACTAGAATTTAAGACATGGTAAGGTAAGAATAGAGAACAAGATATTAGTTCTGTTAATTTGATTTTCAGAAAAGCTATTTCTCTTTTCTGGTATGATGCAGACATTAACAGGAGGTACCTTGCTGCTAAGGAATAAATATTACATTGTTATATATCGTGGGAAGGACTTTGTTCCAACAGGTGTGGCTGCAGTTTTGGCTGAAAGACAGGAATTGACAAAGCAGGTACAAGATGTTGAAGAGAAGGTGCGGTGCAGAGCTGTTGTTGCAACTCCATCTGGACAAGGTGAAGCAACAGTGCTGGCAGGATCTTTAGCAGAGTTCTACGAGGCCCAGGCTCGTTGGGGAAGTGATGTATCTACTGAAGAACGTGAGAGAATGATGGAGAAAGCTGCCAAAGCCAAGAGTGTTAAGCTTGTCAAACAAATTCAACATAAACTCTCTCTTGTAAGTATCTACATAGTTTAATTAAAGGAAAGTCAGACTTGATTTATAGTGTATTACCGGATCTAAGCAGTGTTATTGGAGTACAATCCATATTAGAATATTTGATTGATGAAAATAAAAATCCTTTCAGCTTTTTGTTTACTCCTTAATTTACAGGGCTGTCTATTATTCGTTCTTGCAGTTTTATTGTGAAGTTCAGTCTAGACGTTTAGCTTAATCTGTTGAGATGTATGTTGTATGTTGGTCTGCTTGCAGCTGGCTGTAATGCAACTCAGTTATGCTATATATGTGTTAGAAAATAAAATAATATCTAACAACATCGTGATAGGGAAGTTAATATCAATGATATTTAGATTTCTTATTTTTTTCTCCTCTTTTTATCTAAAGTTCCGCAACTTCAACAATATGCATATTTTTTTTACAGAAACAATATGCATAATTAACTTTGTTTTTTATGTGTACCATTTTAATGTGTGAATAGGCCCAGGCCAAAATGCTTAGAGCAGAAAAGCTATTAGCCAAAATAGAAGTATCCATGGTTCCAGCCGGACCTGATTATGACCAGGAAACAATCACAGACGAAGAACGTGTAATGTTCCGCAGGGTTGGTTTAAGAATGAAGCCATACTTACCACTTGGTGAGTAATTTTCAACCATATAAAAGTTGGTTTACTTTTAAATAATATTGACATCTTTTTATGATAACATCCAGGTATACGTGGTGTTTTTGATGGTGTCATTGAAAATATGCATTTGCATTGGAAACACCGAGAACTTGTAAAATTGATATCAAAACAAAAGACTCTTGCTTTTGTTGAAGACACAGCAAGGTTACTGGAATATGAGAGTGGTGGATTACTTGTGGCTATAGAGAGGGTTTCCAAAGGATTTGCTATTATTTACTATCGTGGAAAAAATTATAAACGGCCCATTACTCTGAGGCCTAGAAACCTTCTAACCAAGGCAAAGGCATTGAAGCGGTCTGTTGCCATGCAACGCCATGAGGTTCCTGATTTTCATTTGACAATTATTAATCCATTTATCTCTTGTATATCTGTGACCTAACATCTGATCTTGTGTGATTGTGCAGGCTCTGAGTAACCATATTACGGAATTGGAAAAAACCATAGAACAAATGAAACAAGAACTTGTAAGTACTGAGTTTTCGTAATTTATTTAATTATATTGATTAGAGATATCACTCCTAAAAGGCAATTGCTTTGTTAGATCATCACTTGAAACGTTGGGAATTGGGATAACCCCTACCAAAAGAATCTGGGTTTTGCATATTTTATTTTCTTGTTTGTAGAATCTTCATTCAATATTAGCAATTGAAAACCCTTCTGGCTTCTGGTCTCAGACCGAGGTTACGTTACAGGGTCTTCTTTAGTTATTCAACTTCACTAAGTTGGACTGGTCATTTTCTGAAATAATCATGTTGAAGTTGTAGGAATTTTAGATAAAAGGAGGAGAGGGAATAATAAGGACTTTGAATATTATTGATAAGGAAAATGCTAAACATCCCGAAGGATTTCCTTTCCCGAAAATAACGAATGATGTGGCATGATATTATCTATCCTCCACCGAATCTCCATCCTTTTGCAGTCGCTTTGTGTCTACAGACACCCATCCTCACATCCCTCGTGTCTGTCCATGGGGATGGGATACCTCTCAGATTAAGTAGAAGTGGTTGTAGTGGTGCTTCATTCAACTCAATCAAACTGTCACCAATTGATTCAAGTCTGTTCTCTCTAATTTCTTATTGCGCGTTTGAAATGCGAAGGCAGAGAATGAGTTCACTAAATTTGGGTGAGATGAGCGACCACCATCTCTTTTTTCTTTGATGACCACCACCATCTCTGTTACATGTTTGGGTAAGAAGCATCGAAGCAAAACAAAGCTTGAAGTTTCAACAAAATAGAAAGCTTGCAGAAAAAGGCGAAATTAGCGGAGGAGCGGTGGAATCAGACTAAACGTTTTCTTTTTTCCCTTTATTTTTAAATAGTTTAATAGGAGAGATTTGTCAAACACGTTAGTCGGGAAATTTGTGAGAGAATTCTTTGTGACGCGGTGGAATCAGACTAAACGTTTTCTTTTTTCCCTTTATTTTTAAATAGTTTAATAGGAAAGATTTGTCAAACACGTTACTTCGCATTTACCTTATGCAACATTCAGGATCTTTTGAACAGGAATTGGCGAATTTAACTTCATCACACTTTGCGAGAGGCAAACTCGTCGGCTGACTTTATGGCAAAGCTTGGCGCAACAATGACTTCAGTTTGGCGTGACTTCTTGGAGCCCCCTGCTGGAATTTCTCCCCTGTTGCAAGCTGATGGCCTACGGGTTCAGTTTGCAAGGGGATAGCTTTTATTAGTTTCTTAGTTTTTCTTTCTGGTTCTTGTTTTTTTGTTTTTGCCTTTCTTTCCCAAAAAAAAAACACGTTAGTCGGGAAATTTGCGAGAGAATTCTTTTGTGACATATAGCACAGCTCTATTGATAATGCTTGATAGTAACTTGATACAAAAGACTAAACACTACAGACTCAATCTTAATTAAACAGGGAAATTAGAAAGTAAATAAAAATAATAAATAAAAGATATGGAAATTAATTCTAGGAAATAATCTAAGATACGCCAAGATTGGAAATTGATTCTAGGAGATAAATTAAGAAAATTCCATCATAATATAAAGCTATTATGAGATATTATTTTATATTCTAACAAATCAAGTGGCTCCAAAACTTGTTTTAAATGAGATATATCTGATTATTTTACGTCCTTGTCTTTATCCTCGCCTATGCTTTCTTTATCCTCGCCTATGCTTTTTCCCAATCTTGGCATTTATATCTTAGAATTTTGCACTGCTGATATAATTTTCAAGATAATATCTAACTTGACCCATTAACTCGTCAGCATTATGGTTTCCCTAAGGTCTCTATATCAGCTTGTTTAATTTATTATTCTAAAATTATTCAGGGAATGTCTCAAGATTTGGAGGTCGAAGATGGATGGAGCGTGGAGGAAGGGGATCAAAACCAACTAGACCTCATCTCAGAGTTCTCCCAAGTGAGACACTCCTTATTCTCTTGTCTTCTTTATTATTGGAAGGCTATCATATAGTTTTTGCCAGTTTAAGGGGTGAAATGGAAACGCCCTTGCATCGTCTAAAGTCTTAAAATCAATAATAAGGTGTTCAGAAATAGATGCTAGCAAGTAGCGAAACGAAAAATTGTAGAGAAAGGAACAAAAACAAATGTCCCACTTAGGCTCGTGTACAGTAGCTCATTAGCATGTAACTTAATAATCTCTAAGGGTAGGGGAGTGTTTTCATTACAATGACTTGAGCTGTTGTAATTTGCAGAGTGAGGATGAAGATTCTGATGGTTTTGATGTTAAGGAAGACACTGATTGGGATGATGATGATGAGGACTGAGTTTTCAGAGTTCAACAGTGATGGGCATCCTTGAGGGCTGGTCGACATATTTGCTTGAAGTTTCACGCTGACATCTGCCATTACTTACAGCTAGATAGGTATCAACTTTGCTAGAATCTATCATAAATTGCCTCTGGTATCAACTATCTAGCTGATGGATTTTTTTATGGGCATCCTGTGCAATTCTGATGTTATACTTTAGCTCTGTGATCCTTGCTTGCACCATTAATACCAAAGCAGTTGATTTAACATGCTAGTAGTTGTAGTAGTAGTAGTAGTAGTTACTGTTTGTTGAAGGTAAATTCGAGGCAGTTTTGTTCCTTCAGAGGCATTAAATGTAATAATTCTTCCTATATAATGTGGTCTTGGAGGGTAATCAAAAGGCAGATTTACAGCAACATGAATGCTTCTTCTTGTATTTGTGCACATTCTTAGAGCTTGAAATACGGAGTTTGATTTTATTCAAAGTTCTACAAAGATATACCTACATATATTGTGGTCCTGGAGGCTGCAACAGCAAAAATTAAATGGCTTATATATATATATATATCTTCACTGGTTTTTGAGTATAGCATCTTTTTTAGGATGATCGCTGACTTTTAAGCAGCAAGACAAACACTATGCTGTATTATGGACTCTGCCTCTTGTTATTAATCTTACATCTCATTGTAATAGGCTATACTCGTTTAAAATGGCAAAGAAGATTCCTCTCTTGTATTTACTTTCTTGATATTTATTTTTGTTGTCTTCAATGTTGATGTTGATTGTAATGAGATGAGGCACAAATTTGGCTATGCCAATCGAACTCATGTTCAACGCTAAATATTCGGTATTAAATGAGAATGTTTTTAATATACAATCATTAAATAACATGAAAAAAAAAACTTTTTTTACTTGTATTTTATTACAACTTAAAATAGCTAGTTTTTGCTTGTATTTTCTGTTATGGAGGGAGTATGTGATAGTAATATCAGGGAAAAAGTTTGTGAGAAAGCTTCTATAAAAATAAATACACGCAGCCAGCAGCCAAACACCAGTAATTGCTTTCAAGCATTGAACATTGAAGTAGAATTGTTATAGATTCTGATGAACTCATGAACCATACATACCACGTACCATACCCGTTCAACAATACAACAACATGAGTACATACATAAACTGAAGCTGTGTTAATGGCTTGTTTTGCAGAAAAAAACATAAGAAGATGCCTAATACTTGTTTTTTCTGCTGCTGTGCTCATCAAGCCAAGATACAATATCATGAAGCACGTGAAAAATAGTTTCGTCAGGTTCACCTTCAAGTAGAGTGTGGAAAGCATCCTTATAGAGGCAGAGTTTCTTGTCCTTGGCTTTAGCTTTCTGGTACAAAGCCTTGCTGGCAGATGGATCGGTTATTATATCAGCCTCTCCATGCATGATCAGTAATGGCAGAGAGACCTAACATAACATACATGATCAAAATAATCAAAATTATTATGGGATGTTTACATATAGTCGGTGGGAATGGTTACTTCTTCCAATCGCTGTTCTAGCTCTTGAGTGGCGTTGAGCAACTCCAATGCAGTTCCCAGTCTTGGTTTATCCTTGTACAGCAACACATTATAGGGAGCCTGAACCAAATGCCTCAAAAATCATAAATAGAACACACAAACATGGACGATTTCTTGCATTTAACTTCAATCTAATTCAAACACGTGTCATTCAATTATATCTCATCTAGATCATAAGTTGCTATATATACATATTATTTCTTAAAATATCTCCACAAATAGATATAAATTGGGTGATTGTGTAAAACGGTTTTTACACGATCGAATAGTGCATAGTCTGTAAACTCATCATATGTCAAAAAAAACCATCCATCGGTACTTACCAGTTTTCTCTTTTTCACATCCCTATATATATATTCTCTTTAACCTCTTCCTTTTGTGGAACTAACTTAGATTTTGGGAGAACCTTAGCTACACCTATTAGTATCTTCTTCACCAACCAATGTGGAATCATATCCTCTGCAAACTGCTCAAGAAAACTGATTAATTGACCTAGCTATATATATATAGATAGATCCAGCAGCAGTTAATTAACTCTAGTAGTTGTAGTTTAAATTCATGGGGGTACCTTGCACAAAGGTGCAATAAGAGCAGCACCATCCCATGCAGTAGGTTGTTTGAAGTGAGTTTTCAAAGCAATGGCTCCTCCCATGGACTCACCTAACAAGAAGCTTGGTAAATGGTGATACTCCATTTGTTCTGTCATCCAAACCCCACTAGAATTAATCACATATATATAAGAGAGAATGATTCATCAAGTTAATTAGTCAGTGAAAATGCATAGATAACTTAAGGATTTGTTCATTCAGTAAGATAAAGGAATGTAAAGAATGAGATAAAGGAAACATATATATATATATATATATAGCCACGGTATGATCTGAAATCAATATTGAAAATTAGATTATTATACCCTTTATTTTTGAGAAATGCTCAATGACATCATTCACTAGATTCTCAAAGCTGGGAATATAACCATGAAGACCATCAGAAAGGCCAAATCCAGGATAATCCAATGCAAATACTCCAAATCCAGATGATGCTAACTTCCGTGCAACTCCTACATGAAAATACAAAGATAAAATGGCATCTAATTATTTATCTCTTTTCTGCATATATATAGGTAAATAAAACTAATTTTTAATTATTCTAGTTATTCTCATGCCTTCAAAGTAAAATGTACAAGTGTCTGCATAACCATGACAGTAGCAAACGATTGCTTTCAAAAGAGATCGTTCTGGTAGCCAACTTTTTGAGAATACCTTTAGTCCTCTGGAGTTCACTTCATAAACCTGTACATAAATGTTAGGAATTGTTCAATAAAATTAAATAGTTAGTTGATCAGCACTTTTGTGATACTATAATAAGCTGGAACATTCATAAAGAATGTTTATGAATGGGTAATTCCACGACCACCCATGAGATTAGTGTTTAATTATATTATACGTACATCTTTTGTACGTATTAGACAATTTACACACCTCTATCCTCTATTGTTGCGGTTCTTATAGTATTTTAAAAACCGAACCAATTGAATGGTTCAACCGGTTAAACCATGTATCAACACCATTTACGATTCAATAATTATTTCATCAGTTTTACTGCAGTTTCATTCACGTTAATTGACATAAAATAAGTAAGCACCGGAGTCACTTTAATTAATCTCCATGTTAATTAATTGACATAAAAACAAAGCTAAATCTCATGCAAACAAAAGTTAAACACAAATGATTGCATTTTTCTTAACCAAAGAAAATTGAATTTATTAGAAAAAAATAAAAACAAAGACAAAAAAGAAACTAAGGGGGACTAGACCAAAACCCAAGGCAAATGAGCAAAACAGCCAAACAAAAATAAAAAGAACAAAAACTATTGAAGTGCAAGACTAGTGTATTCACTTCAATTGTATTGATTAGTTTGTTCATCTAATAGGTAGTTATTTATCAAACAGATTTCCGTTTGAGTAGTTAGAAACTGTTTTTAGTTAGTTTAGCTAAGCTAACCATAGTTAATTTACTTGATACAATAGTTAGTTTGGTAGCTGAATGTATATAATGTTAGCTCAAGTTCATTTGTACTTTACACAGTGAAATAACAGCTTCAATTCAATTTTTCATTTTCCCTCCATATCTGTTTCTCTTCTCTTCTTTCTTCACTGTAATGCATGTTGCAAATTGACAATTGTTCAATGGTGATTCACACGTTTAACAAAAACACATCTAAAAAAACAAAACCATACAAAAAGGATTCAGAAACAGAATTAGCTTTTGAACGAGAATGATCCTGTGATGGAAGTTAGTCCATCCAAATTGCACGATCCTAGTGTAATTTTGGTAGAGGAAGAAAATGATCTCTATCGCTTCAAGGGTACGGATAACATTGTTATTTCACCTGAGGAGATGGTTGGGCGCCCAAACCCTCTTCTTGGTGTAACAATTAATGATGTTATATAGGATTCTTCGATTTTGTCGGCTCCTCGTTGTGAAATCTCTTCTGAGAATTTTACTTTTGTTCATAGTTCTCCGGTGCATGCCACCACTTTAGGGGTGTTGGTGGTCCCCTCTTCATCTTTGGAGGAGGTTCATTCTTCTTCCACCCAATCTCCCACGACTCGGCTAAATGCCTTCTCTTCTAACATAGTGGAAGCAACTGACATGAGAATTTTAGGGAAGAATTGGGGGATGTCTCAAGTGATGAGATGTGTCTGCGGCCTCAGAATCTGTTGCTACATCGAACCCGGTAGTTGAATCTGACATGAAAATTTTAAGAAAGCTTTGGGGTGAGTCTTCAGACGATGTTGGTGATCCTGCGACTTCTGATTCCCATGGAGCAGTTGCGCGACATACTTACTTTAAACCGGTTGTTTTCAAGACTCAAAAGAAGAAATTACGACAACAACAAAAGAAGTTGGTCGTTAGACACAATACTCGTTCAGAATGATTGCATTTTATTTGTGCCCGTTCTTGAAGTTTACAAAGGAGAGGCACTTGGGCTTTTATTTGCTTTGGATTTGGTTTGCGAACTTCAATTCAAAAAGATGTCATTTTTGAGCTAGATGCCAAAGTGGTAGTTGAGAATTTTAATAGCTTTTCCACTATTCGTTTTGATTATGGTTGTATTTTATCCTCATGTAAGGAGTCTTTTACCTATTTTAATTTAAACTCTCATGTGGAATTTTTTAGGAGAGAAAATTCATACTCTTGCCGGGGTAGCCTTGTCCTCCGTTTCTTCTCAGACACTTTTTGACATTCAAGCATGTATCTTTTCTATTATTGCTAATGAAATGAATTAGACTCATTTTGTCTAAAAAAAAAAAGTTAAACACAAAATCGTTTAATTGGAAAGGAATGACAAATGATCAAAATCTAATTTATTTGTCACTCACCAAGTTTTGACATAAACTTATTTCTGGATGTAATTAAATCTCTTCATAACCAAACGTGCGAAATGTTAAAGAATCATTTACCTCTTCCATCTTCACCTCATCGGCTGGTGACTGCTGCAAATTTCAAAAACAGATAAATGAATTGCAAACCTCTTAATAATTAGTACTTAAAATATTTTATTATATTGTATAAACATATGTAAGCACCATGCCAAACGGTCAAAGCAAGGTAATTAATTTAACGTTTTAAGCCAGCCAAAAAGAAGTCTTTCAGAATGAACATTTTAGAACTTTTAAAGGTAGTTAGTTTCACAGCTAAAGCAAACACCTATTATATATCGTTTATATTTATACATATATTTTAAGAGTGGGGATCAACTTACTCCAAGAGAAACTCTTGTAAGAGTTACTCTACTTAATATCTCTTCACACATTTTATATTTTGCCGATCCAACCGTTAAGTTTAGTTCCAATTGAGTAGATCAATTATGCAAAAATTCTTATAAAATTATAAAAAAGTTTGATACCTTGATCAAATAAGTTCAATTCAACGTATATTATGATTTTAAAAATACAAGTAAAATAGCGACTATAAGATTCTATAGCTACGGATATTCAATTTCAATAGTTTTTGATATGCATAATCGTCATGATAATATGAAACTATTCAACGGTTGGATCGATAAAATTTGATGTCTACAAAGAGATATTAAGTGGATCGAGTAACTCTTACAAGAGTTACTCTTGGAGTAAGTTGATCCCCACTCATATTTTAATATACCATTAATAGAATCAAAAAATGTAGACATATATAGACAACAAAATAAGATAGATGACCCGAAATAAGCAGTGATCAATGGCAAGCTGAATATCCTTGAAAGCCTCACGAGCACGCCGCCGAGCAGGTGCCTCATCCATGTTGGACACATAAATGGTCTTCAACTCACTCATTCCTTCTATTATTTCTTCATTCGTGGTTGCAGGCGCCATTTCTCCTTTGATCACTCTACAAAATATATATGCATGGTATGAGAGAGTGATATATAGAATGAGTAGTAGTAATGTGCAAGACAGTTGAGGAATGTAAGGGATGAAATGTGTCTCCTCACCAATGAGCAACAGCCAGTGGCACTACAACATTTTGACCCTACGGCAACGGTCGAAAAACGTTGCATAAAGCCATAAAACCGTTGCCAAAAGCTACGGCAACGGTTATCAAACCGTTGTACCTTCGGGCGTTGTCTTAGCTTTAGGCAACGGTTATTTGTCCCCAAAGGCAACGGAAGCTGAAAACCGTTGCCAATGATAGATGGAACGCAACGGTTTTAGTTTACACTCTATGGCAACGGTTGAAAACCGTTGTCAGATACGGCAACACTTTGAAACCGTTGCCAGGTATGGCAACACGTGGAAACCGTTGCCATAAAGTGGAAACCAAAACCGTTGCCATGTATGGCAACATGTAGAAATCAAAACCGTTGCCATGATATGGCAACACTTTAGAACCGTTGCCATGCTATAGCAACACATAAAAACTGTTGCCATAAAGTGGAAACCAAAACCGTTGTATGGCAACACTTTAGAACCGTTGCCATCTATGGCAACACGTACAAACCGTTGCCATAAATCCAAATAATGCAATCACATCAAACATTGATCATTCCCTGTTTATTTTGCTACTTCAATCACATAATTATATTGCTAATTCAATCACATCCATTGCTATCAATCACATATCAAACGTGTAACAATTTAACATACAAAAATGCTATCAATCACATAATTAAGACTTGAAGAGAAATGCTCTACTATATATATTGCTACTTCAAACATATAATTAATGTATGTTGAACAACATTATATTGCTACTTCAATGTTGCCAACAATATTGCTATCAATCACATATCAAACATGTAATAATTTAACAGACAAATATTAATATCTTACAAGCTAGTCTTCAACATAATTAATGTGTTGACAAAATAATAGTACAAAAAACATGTTCCATTTCCAAAATAAAGCCATTCAAGTCTTCAACACATGTCTTCAACACATGTCTTCAAACTCTTCATCATCCAAGTCCAAGCCATCAAGACCAAGATTTATACCTTCATTATTTTCCTACAAAAGTAACAAAATTCGATTAATGCCATAAAATCACCAAAACAAGTGTTGAAGGAAAAGAATATGGATCATCAATTGCAATCTTTATAGTTTTCAGTTTTCAGTTTCAGTTTTCAGTTTTCAGGCAATCTTTTTGCAATCTTTATAGTTTTCAGGCAATCTTTTTGCAATATTTTCAGTTTTCAGTTACAGAATAGAATTTATCCTTCTGTTTTTTTAAACATGTAAAAACAATGGGATTAACTTAGAATTCAGGCAATCTTTATACTTAAAGACTTAGTATTGAGATATAGGGACAGCTTTGGAATACTTAAAGACTTAGTATTCAGGCAATCTGTTTGTTTCTCTCTTAATTATGTTGAGTAAAAAAACAAACAAGAAATGGATGAAAAACTTGAGTAAAAAATTCATTCAGGCACATGGCAAAAAAACAAACAAGAAATGGATTCGTAACAGGACAACTATCCAGCTTCGTAACAGTATGCAATGGCTTCGTAACAGGACAACTATCCAGCTTCGTAACAGGACAACTATCCAGCTTCTGTTTTTTTTTTGCCAAGTCAGCAAATAAGACAACTATCATTCAGGCAATCTTTTTGCAATGGCTTCGTAACAGTATGCACATGGCAAAAAAACAAACAAGAAGTTTAACAGTTTTCAGTTTCAGTTTTCAGTTTTCAGTTTCAGTTTTCAGTTTTCAGTTTTCAGGCAATCTTTTTGCAATGGCTTCGTAACAGTATTCAGTTTTCAGTTTTCTCACAGTATTCACTAAGTCTCTAACTAACACTAACTTCTCCTTATCTTCTATTCTAACAGAAGACTTACTTATCAATCCACATATGCAATCACCAAGAGAAGTTTACCAGCAAGCAGAATAGTTTACCAATCCCACATACAATTGGACATAACATATTCTGACTTCAATAAATTGTTTAATCAGTTTATATTGATCAAAATTATAATATTACAAGATTAGAACCAGGAGAGACATCATGCCTTAGAAGAAACAATCACACTTAAAAAACAATCCCACGAAGTCTTGACAGTATTCAGTTTTCAGTTTTCTCACAGTATTCAGTATTCAGTTTTCTCACAGTATTGCAAGACAGTATTCAGTATTCAGTTTATTCTCACAGTATTCAGTTTTCTCACATATTCTAACATATTCAGTTTTCTTTTCAAAGTATAACTTTCAAAGTATAACTCAAACAGCTGGTGTTAGATACTTACTCTATGAGCTTCCGGGGCATGTGTTGATGTCGAAGAACGTGGAGCACTAGTAGCATCCGGCGGAGTTGAAAACATAGCTGCCAAAGCCTCCACATTCAACCCTGAGTTATTTTGATCTAATACGGTCTTTACTAGAAGCTGAAACTTTTTCTCCATGCCCTTCTGATTCTCTTGTAGTTTCTCTTGTAGTTTCTCTTCAAGTTCATTCATCTTATCGGCATTTTCTTTTCTTAGTTTTTCCATCGCATTTGCATGTGCTCTCTTCATTTCTAAAACTTCTTCATTTCTCTTCAACATAGTAGGTGTTACCGCTCTTCCATGGGTACGTACTCTCCCATGTTTTTCTTTACCAACCACCTTTTGAAAAGCTTCCGAAGGAGAATGACCAGAACTCACGAAGTCTTGAAGTTTTATCTACCATATTTAAAAAACAATCACACTTAATTAAAGATATACATTATTATATTTGAAATGAATCAAATGATAAATTCATTTGATAAAACTTACAATTGTATCATTTGTTTCTTCGTTCAATTGCTTTCCTTTCTTACTTTGGCGTGTTTCGATGAACAACTCAAGTTGAGAAGGAGGCTCTCCATCTTCACTACTTGCACACTACCAAGATAATAAGCTCATTAACACAATAGCAAAATCTGAATTATTGATTTACTAGGAGGAAACATGAAATAAGCTAATTTACCATTGTCTCCCTTATGCGAGCAAAGCTTACAGGACCAGCTCGATGTCTGCATTTTTGTTGAGCTATATTTTGAGCATTTTGCTGACTGGTTTCCTGAGTTGATTAATGGAAATTGCAATTTATTAAATTTGAGAAATGAATGTAAGACAAAACACAAATATCACTATTTCTTACTTGAACGGGCTTAAGGCTCCAATATTCCATCAATGCTTTAAAGTGTTCCTCTGGTATGTCATCGGGACGATTCTTCAACCGCTCGCGCAAGGTTTTATATTGGCTAAAATGTTTCTTTTTAATATCCCACTTATGCCGCCTCCATGCTTCATCTATAATAGTATACACGACCCTCTTTCCTTTCTCAGGTACATTGTATTTTTCCTACAAAAAAGAAGCTTAATTAGAAAGCTCTAATTTATTAAAGTCAACTAAACACACAAATTGAACAAGATAAGTTATTACATTGACGTAAGCCCATATATTCTTATCTTTATCTGGTACAGCCTTCCAAATGGTGTAAATAAGAGGGCAAAAATCTGAACTCCTTGCTATAGTTCCCAAAAAGTTACTGAATTGGGAAACTATCCTTGCATTTGGCCCAATGGGTTGTCCTACTTCATTCAAGATAATCTCTTCTCGATCATTAGCTGAACGTGTATGGATCTTCGCACATAATGTTTTCCCTCGACTTCTTTTAGATGCTTCCTCTAATTAAAACACAAATGAGTCAATACACAAATTAGTATGAGCAAGAATAAGTAAGAAGAATAAGTATGATATACCTTTACTTGTATTTTCATTAAGCTCCCCAACTTCCTCACTTCCGTTGATATCCCCCTCAATTTCTCTTTCTTGATCACTTTCTTCTTCTGATTCCTCCACTTGGTGTGGTTGCTGATTTTTTTCATTAAATTCACCAAGTGACATTGATGGACACTTTGGGATGTACTTTTTCTTTTTCAATGATTGTTCTTCAATCATTTCTTTTTGACTTTGATTTCCATCTGTGGTAGACCTTAACTGCCTCTTAATAGGGAGTTCAATCTTTTCTTTTTGACTTTGATTTCCATTAGTGGCAGCTCTATTGGTCGATGGTTGGGCCCTACTTGTGGATTTACCAAGGTCTTTTTGGTGAGAAACTTGAGTGGTCTTTCTTGTTTGGGTTGGTCAATGGTTGGGCCCTGTTGATCCTCTTACTGGGATTGGAACTCCTCCAATAGTCAATGACTGGGTCCTATTTGTGGATTTACCAAGGCCCTTTTGGATCCTTCCTTCATCAGTGCCCTTTATAGATCAAATCATGCTTTATCAGAATATATATTAATAATTCTGTGTATTTAACTAATTCTGTGTATTTAACTAATTCTGTCTGTGTATTAACTAATTCTGCCTATTTAATATATCAGAATATATATTAACTATGCAATGCACTGCCTATTAACTACGCAATGCACTGCCTATATATTAACTAATCAGAATATACATTAACTGAATCTAAATTGCATTAATTCTGTACTCTGTTCTATATATTAACTAATCAGAATATACATTAACAGAATATACATTAACTGAATCAGAATATACATTAACAGAATATACATTAACTGAATCTAAATTGCATTAACTGAATCTAAATTGCATTAATTCTGTACACTGCCTATATATTATCATTCTTCATACTCAGTTTTATATTGTACACAGTAGAATTCCTACTGAATTCTACTGGATATTCACCATATTAATCAATACACTGATTCAGCTACATTAACTGAATCTAAATTGCATTAATTCTGTACTCTGTTCTATCAGCAATTCTGTATCAATAATGCAAAGCAGTATATATTAACTATGCAATGCAGTGGGAAAAGAAAACTCTGTTATTAGAAAACTCTGTGAATTGATTTGGTCAGTGGGAATTAACTATAATATTAACTATGCTTCCAATAGATTTAGAAAACTTGGAAATAACTTCTTACGAGGCAAATAGGCTGCTGTTGAGTGCTTCCAATATGTTGTTGATTTGTTCCTTGATTTGAATCGCTTCCCTTTCTTCTTTTTGAAGCTTTGTCATTTTCCACCTTGATTTTATACTTTTGAATCAAGTCCACACTTGATTTAGCTTTAAGTTGTTCAAGAGCAAAAGCATTGTCCTTGTCCATTTTCCTACACTACCTGCATCATTGAAACACACAATCTATATTAATATCTAAACACATGTGTGAGTGATAAAAATTTATGAGAAATTATAATAGTCAATGCATAGATTCCAATATCACCTTATATTAACAATAATAAATTATTTAATGAAAAGTAAACTAATCCATGTAGTCAAACAAAGTGTCATCAGAATCATCTCCAATATCCATTTCATTTGACACAAGTAGAGACTTTTCAATAATGGTTGGTGGTATGTCACTCCTAGCCAATTCAACTTCACAGTTGTCATCACTCGTAGCTAGATTTAACGCATGATCTGACAACTCTCTTTGATACAAATGTTGGGCATTTGAATAAGACTCATCTTTCATATTAAAAAAGTCTCTCGGAAAAGTCTTCATAACATAGCTCCTATTCACATCAATAGGATCTTGAATGTAGAAGCATTGATGGACTTGTGAAGCTAACACAAAAGGGTCATCCATAGAACATCTCTTGTTGAAGTGAACACAAGTCAACCCGTACTTGTCGTCTTCAACTTCAAACCAATCGCATCTAAATAACACAGACTTGAAATGACCATAATAGTCTACTTCAATTATTTCAATGATTGATCCATAGTAATTTATTGAATTTGTTGTAGGATTTTTATCTTTAGTGGTTGCAAAGCTTTGGGTTACGGACACCAACGTCACACCACTACTTTGGGTTTTACGTCTTGCATCACGTTGTTTGGTGTGAAACCTATAACCATTAATGACATAGCCAGAAAAACGCCGCGCAACTCTATTTGGTCCTCTAGACAAATTCTTAAGTTGGTCAGAAACATCATCCATTAAAGCACGAGTTTTGAACCATTCAACAAAACCTTGCCCTTGACTCTTCGCTTGGTTCCACCTCTTTCTTTTATTGATATTTGTTGTTTCATTTTCATGCTCCCTAAAATTTAAAAATCATTGTTAGCATAATGGTAAAGCAACTCTTTCATGTAACTAAAACCTACAACTAAATTTATTTACCTAATGAACTCTTCAACTTCATCGCAATTGAATAGGATGTAGCGATGGATTTGATTCCTTGACTTGGAATCCAAAGAAATGGCTCCTCCCTTTTTCTTTCCTCCAATAGGATGACCTACGCCCGAATAAGAGTTTGAGCTTTCAAATTCACCCGGATCACATCTATCACTATTCCTTGTCATTCTGTTATGCTTTGTTTCAACACCATTATGCAAATATCGTGAGCATAGTGTCAAGCATTCTTCAACCAAGTATCCCTCGGCAATAGAACCTTCAGGACGACTCTTATTACGTACATAGCTCTTCAATTTACCTAAATATCTTTCTGGAAAATACATCCACCTAAATTGAACCGGGCCTCCCAATCTTACCTCATTCACTAGATGTATAGGCAAATGAACCATAACATCAAAGAAACAAGGGGGGAAAATCGTCTCCAATTGGCAAAGTGTTTCTGCAATCTCTGATTCCAAGATATCTAGATCCCCCACCTCAATAACTTTTTGACACAAACAACGAAAGAATGAACAGAAGCGAATTAAAGGGTGGGCGACTTGGTCGGACATAGTGCTTCTTACAGCTACTTGAAGCAAGTAATGCAAGATGAAATGTGCATCATGACTCTTGTAGCCAATAATTTTTCTTTCAGCCAGTTGAACACATCTTGAAATGTTTGATACACAACCATCAGGCATTTTTGCTTTCTTTAAGACACCACAAAAAGTAGACTTCTCATTCGGTGTCATGGAGAAACATGCTTTTGCAAAAATAAGTTTTTTACCTTGATTTGTCTCTTTAGGGTGAAGTTTCTTCCTAATGCCCATTTCTTGCAAGTCAAAACGAGCTTTTTCATGATCTCTCGTCTTACCCGGAATATCCAGCAAAGTGCCAATGATGTTATCAAATATATTCTTCTCTATGTGCATCACATCAAGGTTATGTCGTAACAAATTGTGCTTCCAATATGGTAATTCAAAAAAAATCGATCTTTTCTTCCATGGACCATCATTTTGCCTTCTTTGAGTCTTACCAAAGACATTTTTAAAGTTTACCAACAACTCTAAGATATCTTCTCCTTCTAACAAAGCTGGTGGAGATCCATATTCTGTAGTCCCATTAAAATCCCTTGTATTCGATCTATATTTATGATCCATAGGCAAAAATACACGGTGACCCATGTAACACACCTTTCGACTATGCTTCAAATACGTCGAGTTAGTATTATAATTACAACATGGACATGCTAATTTCCCTTTAGTACTCCACCCACTCAACATAGCGAGCCCAGGAAAGTCGCTAATAGTCCACAACAATGCTGCTCTCATTTGAAAAGATTGATTTAGTGAGGCATCATATGTTTCTACTCCTACCTCCCACAACACCTTCAACTCTTCAATCAGTGGTTGGAGGTACACATCAATGTTATTCCCTGGTGAAGATGGTCCGGGAATTAGTAAAGACAACATAGAATACTCAGCCTTCATGCACCACCAAGGTGGGAAATTATATGGTATCAATACGACAGGCCAAGTACTATGAGACAGATTCATGGATTTAAAAGGATTAAATCCATCACTAGCTAGCCCAAGTCTTATGTTGCGTGAATCAGCAGCAAAGTCAGGATGACGCTTATCAAAGTCTTTCCATGCCTCTCCATCAGCTGGATGCCTCAACTTCCCATCTTTAGAACGCTCTTCTTCATGCCACCTTAATGAGTCAGCTGTCTTTGAGCACATGAATAACCTTTGAAGTCGAGGAATCAAGGGAAAGTGTCTCAAAACTTTATTAGGAACTTTATGAGCTTTATTGTTTTCCTCAACTTGATAATCTCCTTCGGCATTAACAACCCACCGTGGAAAACCGCAAACAGAGCAAGAAGTGTCGTTCTCATGATCTTTCCAATATAACATGCAATCTTTAGGACAAGCATCGATCTTTTTATAATCAAGACCTAGGTCCCTTATCATGCCTCTGGTTTTATTGAATGTTTCAGGAATGTTCAACTGAGGCATAGCTTCTCTCAAAAGCTCTAAGAGGGCATTGAATGATGCATTGCTCCAACCATAAAGACACTTTAACAAATATAGTCGAATGGTGAACGATAATTTAGAGAAGTTTTTGCAACCCGGGTACAAATCTTGTTTTGCTTCTTCTAAAAGACCATAGAACTTTTTAGCACCTTCACTGGGGCCTTCATTAACTCCACATTCTCTTTGTGCGACATCTCTGAATCTTTCATATAGTAGTCCACCAACATCATCAATTTCATCATCTTCATTTGTGCCACCGTCGAGACGATTGGGGTCTTTACGCTTTTCACCATGACGAATCCAGGCATCATATCCTCTTTCAAATCCGAAATATACCAAATGATTAAATACAACTGCCCTTGTTTTCCAAAAAGCATTGTGACAATCAATACAAGGGCATAGAATCTCTTTCCCTTGGGGTTTTCCTATGGTGTATGCATAATTTAGGAAAAACTCAACACCAAGAATGTACTCTGGGCTATCTCTTGCTGATTTCATCCACTCTCTGTCCATCGAGTTTACTAGAATATATAGTAACAAATGAGAAGGTTGAAGAAGGGAACGGGAATAGTAAAATCACAAAGTGTAGAAAATCCCACAGATATAGTAAAATAACACAGGTGAACATCACAGAAGGGAACGTGCATTGTGTGAAATTGAAATTATTAAAGAAACTACAAATCAAATGGAAGAGAATTTGTAACAACATTCTCATTTCATATTTAATTAACATGACATAAATTAACTACATTTGTTTCACCAAGATACAGATTAGATTTACAAATAATAGAGAAGATGGCAGTGAAAGCAAACAGCAGTACACAAATAGAGTAACAACTAACAGCAGATTAATCATAAGATATATCTAATAGAAATCCATAAATCAGCATCAGAATTAAAAAATATAAATCATAGATTATATACACCAAGAAGCACAACACAAACAGAAAAAGAAATCATATTAATGGGACAACTGTATGACTTCAAAATTATCCCAATAAAACCTCAAAGAGATACAAACCTTGTACTAACTCGAGACTCCACCAATTTTGAGAGCTGTGTCAATGCTTCCCTTGAGACCTTAGCTTTCTGAAGTTCACTTCGCCTATACCCTTCTTCCCCAATCACCAATGCACGTCCTGATTTTATGTCTGTACAAACAAACCCCAAATAAATAATAACTATTATTAAACTGAAACTAAAAATCCATGCTTTCAGCCAGAGAGACATATTAAGGTACTAAAGTTAAACAATATCATCAAACAGAATATTGCAAACAGAATATTGCAAACAGATTTATTGCAAACAGCATATTGCAAACAGATTTATTGCAAACAGAATATTGCAAACAGAATATTGCAAACATAGAAGCTTATGTGACATAACAGATTTATTGCAAACAGAATATTGCAAACATAGAAGCTATGTGACATAACAGATTTATTAGTGAACTGGATGATGAAACTGAATGAGTTCATAAATCAAGTATAAAAAGGAACTAGATGTTTACTTGCATTGCAGAAATTGCTTGCAGAATCACTTCCCTCATTTTTAATCAAATAAAATGCATAAATCAGCATCAGAATTATAAAATATAAATCTTAGATTATATACACCAGAACTGTGTCCAACAGAACTGTGTCCCTGAAAAAGTAAACCCTAAAATTGGTCCCTCAACTATCCCCCTCTCTAATTTAGTCTTTAAATTTTAAATGATTAAAGTCCTTAAAGTTTTCTCCAAGTAGTCAAGTTAGTCCCTCTATGAATCCGACCAACATTAACTGAGGGACTAATTTGATGGATGGAAGAAACATTAGAGACTGCTTAATCACTTTAAATAGTTTAAGGATTAAATTAGAGATAAGGTAATAGTTGAGGGACCAAATTTAGAGTTTAGTCATCCCTGAAATGTACCCAACCAGTCCTGAAATGTACCCAACCAGCTAGACTGGAGTTGGTTGAAATCAAAGGTAACTCATATACATATAATCCAGAACAAAAAAACATATATACTAAGGTTAGCTCCTCAGTAAAGTTCCTACATTTCCCCTTTTCCCCTTAACCAATTCATCAAACCTTAGCTCCTCAATAAAGTTCCTCTTTTTAATCTAAAAACACCATTTGCATGTTTAAAAAACAAAAAAAAAACTGGCATTTGATAATTTCAAACTCATCAAAAATTCCAATTCCATGATCATCATCATCATCATTCAAAATATTAAAGCGTTCAATCACAAGACAGAGCATGCAAGAAATCAAAGACATGTTTATTCATCGAAAATTCAAGTTCCATGATGATCATCATCATTCAAAATATTAAAGCTTCAATCACAAGACAAAGCATGCAAGAAATCCAAGACATGATTTTTTTTCAATCGTAGAATTAATCAAACAAGTAAACAATCACCGAATGAGAAGAAAGAAAATAAAAGAAAGAAAGAGAAGCTACCGTTGTCGTTCAAGAAAAACGATGTCGAAGAAACTTGAGGAGGATTGCGCCTCCGACTCGAATTGAGATATCAGCACAGCAGTTCGCTCTCAAAGTTCTTCTCTCTGAAATCAAAACAGAAAACTGAATTTAATCAATTCAACTCAATTCAATTCTCTGTCTTTGCTCTCAGAGTATTTTTAATCACCAAGAAGCACAACACAAATATTAATAGGATTGTTTCCCACTTTTTTCTCCTAATTAAGAAATACAACTCCTAGTTTCGTATATTCTACTTTGCTGTAATTTGATAGCAGAAGTTTACAATTATACTATAACATGTCATGAAAAATGTCACTAGAATATATATAGTAAATATAATTAAAGTTTAATATTCCTGAACAAGTAAACATCTTTCAGTTGCAATGCAATGCAAGCAATTTCTCATCATCAAAACAAGTTCATTTCATATCAATGAGTAGTTTTGCATCAACAAGAGCGGATTCAAGTGAAGAGTGGTGTAGGAACAAAAGAACAACAGATCAATCCCCATAAACTGTGACAGTGTATCAATTAACATAAATGAAATTCAGTTGAAGTTAGTTAGATTAGATCAGATTACAACTTCTAACAAACACCAAAACCATCCCTATATCTTCTAAGTCTCTAACTAACACTAACTTCTCCTTATCTTCTATTCTAACAGAAGACTCACTTATCAATCCCACATACAATTGGACATAACATATGCAATCACCAACAGAAGTTTACCACCAAGCAGAATAGTTTAACAGCAAGCAGAATAGTTTACCAGCAAGCAGAATATATACCTTCAAAATAACTTTCGTAGCTTTTTGCTTGATTTTGTCTTCATTAATTTCCACCTTTAAAATAACTTTCTGTCACAGAGAAGAAATCAAGTAGCTGTTAGAACAAAACATTCACTTTCTAAGACTAAGGCTACAAACATGAAAGAAAATTATCAAAAGACAAACAGAGGTATATATTAACTATGCTTCCAATACAATGCTTCCAATACTAACTGTACAGTATATATTAACTGGAACACTAAAATATATGAATGAATATTAAAAAAAATAAAAGAAGCATTAACTAGGGTTTGAAATCGCAAACTATTCCAATAGATGATGTGAAATTGAAAACTGAACCTAACTAGGGTTTATTCAAATTGAAATCCAGTAGAAGAGAACTCACCAGTAAATGAAGAAAAACGCCCTTGCAGTGTGATATGCAGAGAAGAAGAAGAAGGTTCGGACGTGAAGAAAAACGCCCTTGCGGTGATGAAATCGAACTCTTCACGCGTATTGGGTGCTTTACTCTCTCTGAATCGCTGGTTAGAATCAGTGAAAGTGAAGGTGAAGGTGAATCGGTGGGGGTGAATCACGATGGGTTTTGTTTAGGTTTAGGTGAAGGTGAATCGCTGGTGAAGGGTGAACGTGAATCGCTGGTGAAGGTTCACTCTCTGATTTTGTTTTTGTTTAGGTTTTGTTTTACTCTCTCTGGCCAACGCGTAGGTGAATCGCTGGTGAAGGTGAATCGATGGGTTTACTCTCTGATTTTGTTTTTGTTTAGGTTTACTCTCTCTGGCCAACGCGTAGGTTTTTATTTTTTTTTTTTAAAAGAAAGGTTAATTAACTTAATAGGCGAAATATACGCGCCATGATATAGCGCTATTTTTTCAGTTTTTTTTAATATTTGATATATATGGGAACGGTTCTAAACCGTTGGCTGTGGATGTAACAAAACCGTTGCCGTTTCCATTCGGGAACGGTTTTAAACCGTTGGCTGAAGATAAACCAAAAAACCGTTGGTATTGAACTTTAAGCAACGGTTTTAAACCGTTGGCTAAAGATAAAAACAAAAAACCGTTGCTATTTACCTTTAAGCAACGGTTCCTAGCCGTTGCCGAAAAAAAATAAAAAAAAATTTAAAACACCAACGGTTTCATAAAACCGTTGCCATTTCTACCTAAGGCAACGGTTTTTTAAGAGTAGCAATTTTAGGCGTTGCCGTAGGGCCAAAATGTTGTAGTGTGGGAAGTGGGAGAGGTTCCAGTAGAAGAGGGAGTTTGAATTGACAAGGAACAACTCATGCGTAGACTAGTAGAGCAATAATATCACAAGAGGAGGAGGAGGAGGAGTTTGGTTCCGAAATTAAATTCCAAGTGAATGGGAAGTTAATGTTCTCTCACCCTATACATTTATTATTTCCTTTTACGTTACACAACTCTCGAATGTGCCATGCCCTCTATCTATTATTGCATAGCGAATGGCAATGGATACCCTATGGGTGGGCATGATACTATAGTGCCCATACCCAAACATGTATGGTTAATGTACTATAGTGTCCGTCCCCGTACCTTCTGGGCACCAAGTGCCCATGGACGAATATAGCAATACTCTCTTTAATACTCTCCTATCAATAGTGTCTGTTCCCGTACCCTCTCTGTTTCTCTTGCTGACTTAGGCAACAACCTCGGCAACAACCTCGGCAGACTCGAGTTACCACAGACGCGCCCGAGCCATCACTTGATCCATCCGAAACACTGCTCCAAATTACCCCGGGTCGAATATCCTTCCCGATCCAGGTACAAACAGTTACTTTCGAAGAAAAGCCATGGATGAAGAAATATATGATATTGAGAAGAATAAAACGTGGGAGCTGAAGATTTAACAAACAGATAAGAAGTCAATATGAGTGAAGTGGGTGTACAAGACAAAGTACAAATCCATTGGTTAGATTGACGCTTTAAAGAAATTCACTAGTGCAGAAAAAGGATTTAAAGTCACACAAATTGGCCTTTTAAAGTCAGGCGTGACTTCTATTAAGGCGACTTCGTATATCAGGAGTTTTAAAGTCAAGCGACAGGTCGACTTCGTATGTATTTTTTAAAGTCAGACAATCGTTGCCTGACTTTAATTACTGATGATCGCTCTAGGGAATGACTTTTAAAGTCTAGCCAAGAGTCTGACTTTAAAGTTATTTTTAAGTTAGGTTTTCTATCGCCTGACGTTAAATGTGTTTATATTATAAAGTCAGGGTTGTGCCCGCCTGACTTCAAAAGTTCTCTCTTTTTTTTTGCCTAAATATATAAATTTGGCTCCACCCGGCATCAAAATCATTAAACCAATAAGCATTATATATAGAAGTACAAAACTACTATATTTTGCTCCAAAAGTATCATTACAAATTCAACATTCATTTGACTAATATCTTGTCAAAAGGTATAGAGCAACAATAACACATTTAGTAAGCAGCAAATACCATAAAAAAACAAAACAAAAAATTGTCAGCTCATAACACCACATAGCACGACATACGTCTAGTCTTCTTCTTTGTTGTGGGGTTGGTAGATGAATCAGCCATGATACCTATTTAAGAAAAACAAAACAAAAAATTGTCAGCTCATAAGCAGTTGATATTTAAACCATCATTTAATTATGAGCAAAATAGCAAGCATTGTGCAGATTTTTACTTAAACTTTTTAAACTATAGGGCTATAGATCTTTTGCAAATCTGTATACAGGATGATGTATTGATAAATTAGAAAATAAGGATTAAAGCTAGAACAAGTCCAATATACAGTTCAAAATATTATTATGGTATGAGCTTGGTTATTTTAACCTTGTTTGAATGAATCAATATAAAGAAAATTAAACATTATAACAGTTATAGTCAAAACCATAGAACCTTCGAAGTTGTAATGATAGGAAACTAGCAAACTGATCTTAAAAATGATGCTGCTAACAACCACAACTATCATATACTAAGAGAATAATAATGAAACAAGCATCACAAATCACAACAATAAAGACACAAGGTAGTCTCTGATACAGACCAGAACAAGAATAACACCAAGGAAAACATAAAAGGATAGTCTCTGATACAGACCAGAACAAGAATAACACCAAGGAAAACATAAAAGGATACTGCATTGATCTAAAATTGTAGAAACATGAGTATATCAGTAGAAGCTGAAAACAAACAGAATAACAAAGGAAAAACAGTGATGAATGCTAACTTCCTGCCTCAATCTCAAGGCCCATTTCCCATAACCTATGATGCACGGATACTTCAATTTTGTTGTTGTATCCATATCTGATATGTATCGTATCCTTTTTAAACTATAATACATGATCCTGTATATTGGAGTCAGTTAATAAGACATTATCATTTCATAGAAAACAATGTATATAGAATGATCATTTTTAAACTATAATACACGATCCTCTATCGTATCCTAGCTACGTGCTGTGAAAATAATGGCAAAATCATATATGTATATAGAATCAAAGCAAAAGCAATATACACACACAGATCAAAGCAATATACTCCATTATAAGTTGTACCATTTAATTTGGAAGATTCTACACTTAAAAATTGATCAAAAAAATTATTACACCACTGACAGATGATTCCATTGTCTTGTAATGTGACATGTCTTCTAAATCCTAATTTTCAACAAAAACACAGGGGGTAATAGTTCTATGAAATAGAACTATTAAAATCATTGAAAAGATACCTATGTTGGGATCAAAATGGATGAACCACCTTTTAATGAAATGGATCCTTGAGAAGAGCAAGCAGCAACCTGGAAACTGATACCAATCCTAGGCAATTAATAGGTTTATTTATAAACTATTGATGATTAAATATAAACTATGTATAATGATGTCTAATATTTGGTTCTCCGTACCCTTCTTTGACTTTTGCAGCACCAAAACTCTCCTGCACAACTTGAATGGAATCACAAACATTAAACAAAAATCAGAATAGCAAAAAGCAAACAACAAACAACTATATACAAATTGTCCATATAAATGAAAAATAGATGAACTCATTATTTCCCTCTTTCATTTTTGCCTAATCATAATTGTATTCTATTAGTCACACTGCACATACTCTATCAGATTCACAATGTAGGAGGTGAAAAACATATATAGATGATCAAGTCACTTATATCTATCTACTATCATCATAAGTTGCCATTAACCCTCCACTAAAATTACCACACTAACCTCCAATCATTTGATGCCAACTAAGGTAAAAAATACCCTTTCTTATCATAATTTCAAACAGCCCGCCAAACAAAACTTGAATTTTAAAATTTGTCACTTTTAACTTCACTTTCACTATCTCACTCCATTTCTCTATTTCTTTTCCACTTATTTCCCTCATCTTTCAATCCCTCCACGTCTCCTCACATTCCTCTCTCAGACCCTCTCCCTTTTTCTCCTCACCTTCTATTCTTCGTTTTCTCTCCTCTACACTCTTCTCATATCTACACATATAAATCATCTCTTTTATTTTTGCTAGAAGCTTCTCACCCTTACAAATTTTGATTGTTGTAACCGGCTTAGCAAAAATATTGAGGGTTTTTTGGAATGCAACTTATTGATATATCCTCTATATTTTACTTAAACTGTTTTATTGGATTTTTGAGCTAGATATCAAAGACGTTTGTATTAAAAAAAAAAATGACATTTGTTTCATGGCCATTGTTTGAACCTTTTGAGGAGACAATAATTATTGCCAGATGTGTCATGTGTGTCCTGATGTGGTGTAAATAATTTGTCGGGTATGCTAATAAAAATAGCAAAGCAAAGCTACAGACTAGCAGAAAATGTCCAATACTTCAACCAACAAATAGTCATTAGTATTCTTATTTCACTTGAAAATTGGAAGTTCTTTATGCTTTCTACTATCTCAACTTTCTGATTTTACCTTGAACCTATTTATTCTTAGTTTCTTTCCTCGGGAAGTCCATATGTATGACCAAATTTCAGTGAGATATATTCTCCAAAGCACAAATGTGATATTGAAGCCTTTTTTAATTTTAACGGGTGTTGTTGAGAGGAATGATAATGTGGTTATAATTCTCTGTTTTAATAAGTTTTCACGGGATAGTTTATGTTTCCATTATCTCTTCAAAATATTAAAAAAAAATCAACTATTTAAAATGATAATTTTTTAATCTATTAATATCTATTTAAATATGTGATTGAATTGCATAAAAAACTTTAACCATTTCCAAAATTTACTAAATAATTTTTTTATAATTAAATTAATATTAATTAAACATATATAAAAGGAGTAAATGCGTGCCAATGAGAGTGTCAACGGGAGTGCATATTTTACCTTAAATCTCATTTTCATTTTTCTTCATTTTTACTCCATCTAAAATTTACAATTTACTATAATTTCTCTAATAAAAGTATTAAAATCAAAATCAATTTAATCACTAACAATTGCATAAAAATTTTTAACCATTTCCAAAATTTACTAAATAACTTTTTTATAATTAAATTAATATTAATTAAAGATATATAAAAGGAGTAAACCCGTGCCAACGAGAGTGCCAATGGGAGGACCAACGAAAGAGGCAACGAGAGGGCCAATGGGAGTGCCAACGGGACCGCCAACGGGGATGCATATTTTACCTTAAATCGGAATTTCCTTTTTCTTTTATCATACTGCAACTCTCTACGTATTTATAATTTCATAGAAAATTATAACAAATACAGTATCACCCGTGCGTATGCACGGGTAAAATACTAGTGTGTGTGTGTATATATATATATATATATATATATATATATATATATATATATATATATATATATATATTGAAAATTATATATGTATGTGTGTGTGTGTGAGATTTTGAGTATGATTGGGAACACTTGCTATTTAGATGTTCAATGGCACCCGTATGTATCAAATAATAACTCTCCTGCACAACTTGAATGGAATCACAAACATTAAACAAAAATAAGAATAGCAAAAAGCAAAGAGCAAACAACTATATGCAAATTGTACATATAAATGAAAAATAGATGAACTCATTATTTCCTTCTTTCATTTTTGCCTGTACAAATCATTTCACTGTTAAATTATATAAAAGGAAAGGACCAGTATGTCATTAATAAAAGAGAAAGGATGAATTAGATGTTGATATAAAGTTCCAATTATTATAGGACAATGGTCTCTTAGTAAACAATATTCACTAAATCCCTCAAGAATCTTCTCTGTTTCCACCTTTATGTATCTCCTCCATTATCATTTGCTTTTTTGGTTGCCTTTTAGTATAGGGACTCTGTTTTTCTCCGAGTCTATCCAATCCCTGGCACCACTTAACTTCATTACTTTATTAATTCTTTAACTAACCTCATTATGAAACCCTTGGCTCTTTGTCCCTCATTCCTTAAACAGAATATTGAACATACATTACCCTAAACCCTGAACCCTAAACCCTGAACCCTGAACCCTAAACCCTAAAACCCTAATATTTCTATCAAGTAGAAATGTTAAGATGGACAAAATGGCATACAACAAAGTAATCTTTCCTGTATAAATATTGAACACAACTAAAAATTTTCGTTGAGTAACATCAAACAGTCTTAACATTCCATAACTTAATTGAAAACCATATCGGTTCCATGTCTTTCAATATCCTCATGACCTAGTCTTCAATACCATCACAAGAAAAGCGAAAACGATTACATAACTTAAAACAATTCAAGTCATATTATTGAGTTACAAAGACAACAAGGGAACTTAATATCAAAGATAAAATAACCAAGTTTTTGAACTTCTCCTCAAGCACGTCACCTACTCGTGCCTCTTCGCTTTCTTCTTTCCCTGTCTCTCTGTAAAAACAACAACATATAAAGGGTGAGATAAACATTATCTCAGTGAGTCCTACCGTAACCCCTCACAATGACTCTCGGTCATTTATTCTTGTTCATTTAATCGTAGTCCATTTAGGTCATACGTGCATATAGCTTTTCCTGATATGCCATAGTACATCTCCGGTAATGACCACGCCTTTACCGTCGAACCTCTCCACTAGTTTATACTAGCTTCAAACCTTTTGACGCCTAGGTTCTGCGGCTCATGACTTCCCCTCCCCTAGTATACTAATCAACTGCTTCGTCACCCATCCTTTGACATAATTTATATATCCTGACCTTGGAAGAACATTTAGTTCCATGACCTTAAACAATTGATTAAACATTTAGTTCCATGATAGTAAACATAACCCATGTCCGCTCACGTGTACTACTTTTCGGTTTTTGAAACATTTATAGGTTTGAAGGTAATTTCCAAAACCATCTTGAACATGTCAAAAACAATGTTTTATAAGTGAAAAATCATCACAAAGGGTTGGAAAGAAGATTAGAAGAGGTTTGGAATCGAAAGGAGCGACGAAACGAGAATTCGGTGTGCGGTAACAGAAGCTCACGCACGGTCCGTGTGCCCTAGGTGCACGACCCGTGCGCACTGAACATTCTTGCTTAAAAATCATTTGCGAAGCTGGCGCACGATCCGTGTGCCATAGGCGCACGACCCGTGCGCTTCTGTCAGCACACTAATTCGTTCCGTTTTTCTCGTTTTCGCAATTCCGTTCCAGTCCAATCTGTATTCCGATCAAAATCCAACGTAAACACAGACAATACCAGACAATATTCCAGTCCAAACAATAGCAATCAACTATCAAGCATTGAGTAATTCGTTCTGAAACACCAAATACATAGTTTTCGCAAATAACGGTTTTCGACTCTTAAAAACTTTCGGAACCACGGAACAGCACAAAACCAGTCATATAGCAGTCATTTCAGAAACACAAAAATGATCCTAAGCGTGAGTAGAACTCACCGATAGTGATGAGAATCACGAGATACCGAAAATGAGCGAAGCTCGCGAACAATCGAAATCACCCGAACGGTTCCCGAACTCGAAATCACTCCAAACTAGCTCAACTTCCACTAAACTTGACACCAGCAGCTGGACCCTTTCCAAATACTCCCTCAATCAATAATGTAGCTTGCTATGGAACTTAAAACTGGACCTTGGAACTCCTAGGACCATCTACAAGCTCCCAAACTACATGCAAGGTAATAGACTCCATTAATGGCCAAGCTCTAGCTTCAAATTCGAAGATGGTAGGAGATGAAGGAGGTGGAATCAGTTAGTGAAATTAGTATCATTGGATAGAGAATTAATAATGGAGAAGAATGGACCTAAGAAGTAAGAATACTTACATGCAATGAGAGATTTTGGTGTTCTCACCCTTCTTCTTCCTCTCTCCCTTCGAGTTCCTCACTCCCTCTCTCTATTCTGAAATTTGATTTTTTTGGCTAAAATGGTTTGAGGCTTGGTCAGTTGGGTGTTAGTGGGCTGAGGGTATTAAGGAGTAGGAAATCACGAAAATACCCTTGGCTCAGTAATACTCACTTAACCTATGTTTATCTCTTCTTTTCTAAACCCTAAACCCTCAACCCCGAACCCTGAACCCTGAACCCTGAACCCTGAACCCTGAACCCTGAACCCCGAACCCTGAACCCCGAACCCGGAACCCTAAACCCCGAACCCTGAACCCCGAACCCTGAACCCCGAACCCCCTGAACCCCGAACCCCCCGAACCCCGAACCCCGAAACCCATTCTCAACTCTGCCTTTCATACCCCTTTACTTTATTTGTTATTTAAAGATGCTTTCAAAAACTTTTGTCATTTATTTTTACGTCACTAATTTGTTAGCCAAGTTAAACATGTTTTAAACTTCAATTCTCGTGGGAACGATCTTGATTTATCACTTACTACTTGTTCCGATTATGTACACTTCCACATCAACATTTCACACAAGTTTTTGGCGGTGTTGCCGGGGATAAATAGTAATCCAGTTCTTGTTCAATTGTCGCAATTTTTGCTTCTGGTACAGCATCCATTGCTACAGCATTAGTTGCTGCAGCATATGCACAGACAGTCCACACCAGAATTCCAGTTGGATCCAGAGATAGAAAGACTGTTCAGAAGGTTGCGAAGGATAAATAGTAATCCAGGACTTAATGAATTGGGCACAGTTGTTGTCATGGCCTCTGTACATGAATCTCAAATTGCATCACCTCAAGGTTAACAACATAATGGAACTGAAATAGATCAACCTAATGGGCAACCATATCAGAAAGAGGTAATAAATCAAACAGTCATAGGCATGGCTAATGACAGGGACAGACCTATGATGGATTATGTTGTTTTTGACCCTCAAACTATGCAAACTAGCATAATAAGGCCTGAACTTGCCACAACTCATTTTGAATTTAATTCTATGATGCTTCAAATGCTTCAAACTGTTGGTCAATTTGGTAGAGGACCCCCACTTGCATCAAAAAAATAGGATCAGATGCAAAAAAAAAAGATAATAAGAATGGTAATTCTGAAATGATTTAGAGTTCAATATTAGAGCTTTATTCCACTTGGGCAGAAACTGGAGAGTGAAAAAAAGGAGTAGAGGAATGCTGTTAATTCATAAAAAGGGAGGAGAAACAACCAAATCGAAAAAATACATGTAGAGTGGAAAAGAGGAATGGCAGACCAAAGGCGAAAGAAAAGAAGAATACCCTTTTTGCTGTCGCCGTCGTGCCGGTGCGATTTCCGGCCGCCGTGGACGGTGGTCGCACACCATTGTGCTTCCTTTGCTCCGATGATCCACCGCGTGCTTTGCTGACTACCACCGCCGAATACGCCACCGCGAGCACCGTTGGGTCGCCGTCGCCATGCAACCACCGTCGGCCACCATCCGAATCCTCAAATCCCCCCCAGCCATCACCAAACACCCCCACTGTTCGGCCGTTCCCCTCCCCCTCTCCTCGCTAACTGTCGCATACCCTTTCCCCTTCACAGTAACCACCGTTGAAGTCACCACCGTGATCTCAGTGATCTTTCACCGCCACCGAAACGTCACCCTCCCTCTCCCCATTTCTTGCCGTTGGCAGAGGTAAGGCGAAGAGAGAGCGAGAATAGGTCCAGTGGGAAACAGAGAACGAAAGCAAGACGGAGAAGTGGAGAGAAAGAAAGAGGAGCTTGAGATGGGAGAGTAGGAGACGACGAAGAGGAGAGGATAGAAAAATTAGGGTGGGGGTCGTGTGTGGGTGCGGCGCCGTGGAGAGGATAGAGATTAGGGTTAAAAAAAAATTAGGGTTTTCGGTTTTGATTTAAGCTTTTATACTAGGCCCTTTTTTATGTTTACTAACCACACCCCTTCGGGCTCGCTAATTTCACCCCCTTTTTATTTATACCCCTATTTATTTATTTCACCCCCAGTTTTAATAATACAGCCCTCCTGTAACTTGCACCCCATTTTACTACTGCACCCCCTGTTTCTCTTTTTAAATTTTGTTTTTTTCCCCTAAGTAAACTTATTTTTTCACAAACCTTTTTTTTCCCAAATAACAGATTTTCTTTTCCCTAAACAAGAATCAATCCAATTGCGAAAACTCTTCAAAATCAAACTTTGTTAGTAGTCTTGCGAAGCCTTTGCTTGCATGATTATCAACAATGAGGTACTAGTGGCGATCACTTGGAGCCTTTGCTCAATTGATCATCATGAATGCCCAATTTTCCTAAAGATTTTCACTAAACCAAAAACTTTGTTAGTAGTCTTGCGAAGCCTTTGCTTGCACGGTTATTAACAATGGAGTGCTAATGGTGGTCACTTGGAGCCTTTGCTCAATTGATCATCATGGAAGCTCAATTTTCACAATTAAACAAGATAAAAAACAAAAATCTTTTTCTAGACAACCCAGAACTACGTAGCTTTGAATTTTCCATCGCACCGGGAGATACGTAGGAGCGGATACTCTCCGTCAAGCACAACAAACCCAAAACATTTTTCTTTTCAAAAACCAAACACTTTTCCAAAATAAAACATTTTTCAAAAACAAGAACTACGTTGCTTTGAATTATCCATCGCACCGGGAGATACGTAGGAGCGGATACTCTCCGTCAAGCGCAAAAACTAAAGATTTTCATTAAGTCATCCATCAACAAAAGAGGTAAAAACAAAGCATTTTTCCGAATCAACTTTGCAAATCACACATTTAATTAAGGTAACCCTTCTTTGAAGGACGTCATGGGGTGCTAATACCTTCCCCATACGTAATTAGACCCCCGAACCCAAATCTAATGGTTCCAAAGACCATTGCCTTCCCAAAAAGGTTTTTTCCGATGTTTTACCTTTAAAAAAAATATTAGTGGCGACTCTAAAATCCAGTTGTGCGAAGAAAAATCCCTCCAAGGATTTTTCGGGGTGCGACAGCTGGCGGCTCCACTGGGGACTCTTTTTCTTAATTGGGTCAAGCCAATTAATTGAATGTGTGATTTTCTTTGCTGATTTAACATGCTTTGTTTTACCTCCCTTCTTCCTACTTTTGTTCTATTTTTCATACCATTTGTTTGCTAGATTTTAGAACATTCCTTCTTCTCGGCTCCTTTTCTTTGAGGTAAGCAATGCGTGTAATTATTGTTGGCTTCTTAGAATGGTTTGTATATTGAAATGATGTATGCATGTTGAACCCTAGGGTAGACGACCTTTTTGTCTGGACTGTTCATGGTTTTTCTTGCAGGTGGGGAAGGATAGTTATTTCTAGGTGTTGTGCCCTCAACACACACTTCACACCCTATACTTGTGAGCCTTGAGTGGGGCATAAAACCCAAGGTCTGAACAAAAACCTAGGAGAGTGGGAACGATTAGTGACTGCCATTCATTGACATTTGTCTGTATGGCTCTCATGAAAGTTTCGCCCAAGAGTACGCTTTGTCATGATACCTCACACTCGGTAGCTTTCTACGATTGTGGGTGTCATCATGAGAGAGACTTTAGCTCTTGGTTGCCATTGTGAGGAAGTGGTTAGAACCTACATGGGAGGATTACCCTTTTCGTCGACTCTAGACCCTAGGATTCCCACCCTTTGTAGGACACGGGGGCACGCCTTTGTTTGTTGCATTAGCTTAGGCATTCCTTTTTCTCAAACTCTATTTCAAAATTGTAGAAAGTAATTTTCTTTTCCCCTCATAAACACCTACATGAGGTGGCATGTAGCGTGTATCTTTGAAAATGTTCAAAGTACCACCAATAACCTCATTTTCTTACCCTTTTTCCATGTAAATAACACATCATTTCGCATTCACATCATTTTGCACCATTGCATTTGCACCTGAAAAAATTTTGAAAAAAAAAAACTTTCATCATTTGCATTCTTCATGCATTAAAGTTTGTTTGTCGGAAATCGCAACATAACACCAAACCTTGTCACAGGGGTGTAAGAAGCAATATGGAATCAAAAGGCAAAACCGCATTCAATTCGAGGTTCCCCATTGTAAAGAAGATTGATGTAACTAGTTTGAAGGAGTATGCTTCCCTATTAGGTCCTATTGAGCTCCGGTCCTTCGACAAGACTTATGGGAACATCCGCAAGTTATTACAGTTAGAAGTACAAGAGAGCGCCATTGCCGCCCTATGTTGGTTCTATGATTCAGAGGTTAGGTGTTTTCTTTTCAAGAACTTCCAAATGGCACCTACCCTAGAGGAGTATGAGAAGATTCTGGGTTTTGATCGCTCAGAGGTTAGACCTTACCAGTATCAGGGGCGGTATTATTCATATGAGAAGTCTGCTTCCCTGTTACAAATCAGTGTAGGAGAGGTGCGGTCCCACAAAGTTGAGCGTAACAAGATATTTGGGTTTCCTCGGGAGTACTTTGAGAGTTTGATGACTAGTTATGTAGTATCAAATGATTGGGATTCTTTCAAGCAAGTACTAGCCTTGACCATCTTCGGCATTGTTCTTTTCCCTCAGATTGAGAAACATATAGATGAAACCGCTATTGGTGTGTTCCTAGCTTTCAAGAGTGCAAAAAGTCCCATCAATCCGGTTCCCGCTATTCTCGCAGAGACCTATCGTGCCTTCACCCGCCATCATGAGTTCCGAAAGGATGAGATAGTAGGATAGAGAGTGGGACTGAGTGAGTGAGAGTGAGAGAGAATGGAAGTAAGTGAGAGAGAGAGAGAGTGGGACTGAGCGAGTGAGAGTGAGTGGTAGTGAGATTGTTAGACCCTAATCCCTAAACCCTAAACCCTAAACCCTAAACCCTATCCCTTTCTAGCTCACACACACCCCCACCACCACACCATCTACAACCCAACACCCCCAAAAACCAAATCACCCATATCACTGATAACTCTTCATTAGTAGAGTTATCTAAGAATTTCTATTCTTAAACCCTAAACTCATTCTCAACTCTGCTTTTCATACCCCTTTACTTTATTTGTTATTTAAAGATGCTTTCAAAAACTTTTGTCATTTATTTTTACGTCACTAATTTGTTAGCCAAGTTAAACATGTTTTAAACTTCAATTCTCGTGGGAACGATATTGATTTATCACTTACTACTTGTTCCGATTATGTACACTTCCACATCAACATTTCACACAAGTTTTTGGCGCTGTTGCCGGGGATAAATAGTAATCAGGGCTTGTTCAATTGTCGCAACTTTTGCTTCTGGTACAGCATCTGTTGCTACAGCATTAGTTGCTGCAGCATATGCACAGACAGTCCACACCAGAACTCCAGTTGGATCCAGAGATAGAAAGACTGTTCAGAAGGTTGCGAAGGATAAATAGTAATCCAAGACTTATTGAATTGGGCAGAGCTGTTGTCATGGCCTCTGTACATGAATCTCAAATTGCATAACCTCAAGGTTAACAACATAATGGAACTGAAATAGATCAACCTAATGGGCAACCATATCAGAAAGAGGTAATAAATCAAACAGTCATAGGCATGGCTAATGACAGGGACAGACCTATGAGGGATTATGCTGTTTTTGACCCTCAAACTATACAAACTAGCATAATAAGGCCTGAACTTGCCACAACTCATTTTGAATTTAAGTCTATGATGCTTCAAATGCTTCAAACAGTTGGTCAAATTGGTGGAGGACTCACTGAGGACCCCCACTTGCATTTAAAACAATTTGTAGACGTTTGAAGTAATTTCATACTCCCCAGTGTTTCTGGTGATGCTTTTAAGCACAAACTTTTCCCATATTCTTTGAAGGATAGAGCTAAAGGCCTGGTTAAACTCCTTAGAGCCTAACTCTATCACCAGTTGGAATGAAATGGCTGAAAAGTTCATGATTAAATATATACCACCTACCAAAAATGCCAGGAGAAAAACTGAATTTGAAACACTGTTCGAGGCATGGGAAAGATTTAAAGAATTGCTGAGAAAGTTCCTTCATAATGGGTTGCCTGTGGTTGTTCAAATGGAAACTTTTTATAATGGTTTGGAACCTCAGACCAGACTTATGCTTGATGCATCTTCTAGTGGAGTTCTGCTGAATGGTTCATATACTAATACTTATAATCTCATTGAGACAATTGCTGCAAATAGTTACCAATGGCCTACAGTCAGGGTGAGTGCTCAAAAGAAAGTGGTTGGGATGCATGAAATGAGCGAAGTCACTGCTTTATCTGCTCAAGTAGCATCCCTTACCAACATGATCAAAAATTTAAGCACACCTAGTGCCGAAGCATCTGTTGCTGCAGCACCTATTGCTGCAGCACCGGTTGCTGCAGCAACAGCAGCTAAACCAAAAGCAAAAGTTGCAGCAATTGAACAAGCCCCAGCAAGTTCTACCAGTTGTGTTTACTGTGGAGGAGGTCACCTATATGAAGAATGCCCAGCAAACCCTATCTCAGTCAACTATGTTGGATACAATAGAAATCATAACCCTTATTCAAATACCTACAATATTGGGTGGAAGGATCATCCAAATTTTAAATGGAGTAACAATGCAGCACCTGTTGCAGCTCTAGCAACACCACCAGGATTCTCTGCTCAACCCAAGGAAGCAGCAGCTCCAGCAGTTGGTAATTCTATGGAAGCTCTACTTAAAGCTTTCAAGAATGAACCAATGGCCTGCTATCAAGAACTTGGAGAATCAATTTGGTCAAATAGTCACTGCTCTCACACAAAGGCCTAAACCCTAAACCCCAAACCCTGAACCCTGAACCCTGAACCCGAACCCTGAACCTAAGAACGTAATCCGCGAACCATAGAAGGTACATCACAGACCTTATGTGAGAGAATGGGAGTGAGATCATAGAAGAGTGGGTGAGAGAGAGAGTGAGAGCGAGTGAGAGAGTAAGCGAGAACGAGAGATTGAGAGAGTGTGAGAGTGAGTGACAGTGATTGAGAGAGAGTGAGAAAGATCAATACAGTGAGATGGACTGAAAGAGATTGAGTGAGTGGGAGTGGGAGTTGGATAGAATGAGAGAGAGTAGGAGAGAATGAGAGTGAGTGAGAGAGAGAGAGAGTGGGAGAGAAAGAGAGAGATAAGATTGTGCTAGAGCTAGAGAGAATCGGAATGAGAGTGAGTGAGAGAGATTGAGAGAGAGTGAGTGAGAGAGAGGAGAGAGATAGTAGGTGGTAGAGTGAGGGAGAGTGAGAGTAAGAGGAAGTGAGGGTGAGATAGTAGGAGAGAGAGAAAGAGAGAGCGAGAGAGAGAGAAAGAGGGAGAGATTGAGTGACAGTGAGAGAGAGAGAGAGAGCTATAGAAGGGTGGTAGTGAGAATGTTAGCGAGAGTGAGAGAGATAGTAGGATAGAGAGTGGGACTGAGTGAGTGAGAGTGAGAGAGAATGGAAGTAAGTGAGAGAGAGAGAGTGTGGGACTGGGTGAGTGAGAGTGAGAGTGAGTGGTAGTGAGATTGTTAGACCCTAATCCCTAAACCCTAAACCCTATCCCTTTCTAGCTCACACACACCCCCACCACCACACCATCTACAACCCAACACCCCCCAAAAACCAAATCACCCATATCACTGATAACTCTTCATTAGTAGAGTTATCTAAGAATTTCTATTCTTAATTCATTGTAAGTTTGCATGTTTAGGCTAGGAGTTATGTGAATATTTGTGTTAAAACAAGGAAAAAAGGAATCAAGGAATTTGGCACAATTGGTGCCCTTATGAAGTCTCTAACGCTTCTGCTTGAGTGTTACAGCATTAGGTGCTATAGCACCATGCACGCAGTGGGGCCCACTTGGAGTCAACAGCAAAAAGTAAATCTGAAACCCATCAAGATCCAGTCCAATCAGTGCCTCCCTATTGGCAGAGCCTATGCTGATGCAGCCACCCTCCTCCCACTTGCACATGACCACTTGTCTACTTGTGACTTGACCACTTACTTTAGTTGGTGAGGAAAGGACCCACATGTCTCCTAGCTTTGCAAAAAGGAGGGAAAACCAAGCTATAAAAGCACTTCAGGATCATCCATCTACTTCCAGCACTAAAAACTTCTCTAGTTTTTGAGGAAAAAATGGTGATAAGCTGTCCTCTTATCTCCATTGAAGATCTACCATTAAAATCCACTTGAAGATCGTGTTCGGTTCATGCTATAGCACTGTCAGCACACCAGTCCATGAGTAGGAGTTGGAGGAGTGTATCTTTTGCACATTCTTCTTCTACTTTCTGTTTGGTGATATGAACTCCATTGTTTGTAAGTTGTTAATATTGCTCGCCATGAGCAAAACATCTTTTAGTTGGATTGCTTAAGCTTTGTAATGACTTTTTAAGTGTTAGTAATATAACATTGTGATGCATGCGTTTCAATCTTTGTATTTTAATTCTTTCAAACATGTTTTGGGATTAGCTAACTAGAACAAGTATGTTCATGGGTTCAAAAATGGTTCATGATTCGATCTCAAAGGTTGATGTGAATTAGTGGTTGTTTTAAGGACACTTAGAACAATCCTTGCTCAAACCTAGACATAGGAGGACTTAGTTCATAGAGTGAATATTGTGGGTTCTTTATTATACAGAGATGAACTTACTTGAAGCTTAGACATAAGATCTTGTAACGAAACATTGGCGAAAGTGACCGAAAGGCACGCAACATATGCTACAGCACTCAATGCTTTAGCATCCAGTGTTATAGCACTAACACAGAAGAGAAGTTACTAAGTGAAAAGCAATTCAACTAGTCTTCATCATATAGTTTCCCTTTAATTCTCTTGCAATTTAAACCTTCATTTTCCTGTTCTCAAATAGTGTTTTTATTTTTCTCACTGATTTGCTAAACCTTAACAACTAGAAATTAAAGACAATCCTTGTGGGTTCGACCTGTATTTTCTACTATATTACTTGTGTGACTGTGTATACTTGGACATCTGTTGAAAAATCACAACAAGTTTTTGGCGCCGTTGCCGGGGATTGCAATTAATTTTTACTGTTGAAGCTCTTAGCATATTAGTGTAGCTTTTACTCTGGTGTTTGTTTCTGTTGCTACAGCACAGGATGCCATAGCACAGGATGCTATAACATATGCACAGGCACAATCCACCAGAATTTCAGTTTGATCCTGAAATAGAGAGGAGATTCAGAGCATTGCGAAGGCAACAAATGTTACAACAAAGAGCAGTCATATCAGAACACAACTCTGGCAGAAGTTCCCAAAGAGGAGGAAGAGGTGGCAGAGGTGGTTCACAGTATGGTGGTAGAGGTAGAGGTTCCCAACATGGTGTTTACACTGAAATTCCTACATTCCCAGGGGGAGGACCAGTCACTGATTATTCAGGCCCTCTTCATGATCCAGAAGATTGGTATAGGCAACAATTCATCCAAATTGGACCAGAAGGTATGGTCAATGATAAGGACAGGCCAATGAGGGATTATGCTGTTTTTAATCCTCAAGCTATGCAAACTAGCATAGCGAGACCTCAACTTAGCACAGCTCACTTTGAATTTAAACCAATGATGTTTCAAATGCTTCAAACAATTGGTCAGTTTGGTGGAACTATAAATGAGGATCCACATTTACATTTAAAACAATTTTTGGAAGTATGTAGTAATTTCACTTTTCCTGGAGTTTCTGATGATGCATTTAGACTCAAACTTTTTCCTTATTCTTTAAAGGATAGGGCAAAAGCTTGGCTAAACTCATTAGAACCTAATTCAATCCATAATTGGAATGAATTAGCAGAAAAAAATTTGGCAAAATATTTTCCACCCAGCAAAAATGCAAGATTGAGAAATGAAATTACTTCATTCAAACAACGGGATTATGAATCATTGTATGAAGCATGGGAAAGATACAAAGAGTTGTTGAGAAAATGTCTTCACCATGGCCTACCTGTCATTATCCAAATGGAAACATTTTACAATGGATTGGAGCCACAGACCAGATTGATGCTTGATGCTTCTTCTGGAGGAGTTTTGCTAAAATCATCTTACAATGATGCTTGTGACCTCATTGATGACATAGCAGCAAATAGTTATTCTTGGCCTACAGGTAGAGCCACTCCTCAAAAGAAAGCTAGAGTACATGAAGTCAGTGAGGTGACAAAGCTAACAGCTCAAGTGGCATCACTCACCAACATGGTCAGAAATCTCACCACAGCCAACACTATAGCAACTAATGCTATAGCATCTCCTCAGAACACAGAATCAATAGAAGCTGCTGCTGTAATTGAACAAGCCTCTCCTGGTGAAACCAGTTGTGTCTATTGTGGAGGAGGGCACCTTTATGAAGAATGCCCAAGCAACACTGTATCTGTGAACTATGTGGGATACAATAAAAATAATAACCCCTATTCAAATTCCTACAATCTTGGGTGGAGAAACCATCCCAATTTCAGATGGAGCAATAATGCAGCAAGCTCATCTAATGCTGCAGCACCTAGTGCACCACCTGGATTCCCTGCTCAGCAACAACAAAGGCAGAATACCCAACCTGTTGACAACTCCATGGAGACCTTACTAAGGAATTTGTGAAGGACACCAAAACCTTCATGAATGACACCAAGCTCATCAATTCAATTTCATGGAGCTGTTATCAAGAACCTTGAGAATCAAGTGGGGCAAATTGCTAGTGCTCTAACTCAGAGGCCTAGTGGAGCTTTGCCCTCAACAACTGAAGCATCTACTTCACATGTCCATGGGAAGGAGCAGGTCAAAGCTATTTCATTGAGGAGTGGGAAGGATTTGCAAGGGCCAACAGTTGTTTCAACTGATGGAAACTCAACCAGGAAAATCAGAAAAAAAATGAAAAAATTGAAAAAGGAAAAAATAAGACAGATGCTATAGCACCCAAGGCTATAACATCTGATGGTGCACCTAGTTCTTCACAGAAGCTTGTTCCTGAGTACCCACCTCCTCCTTTTCCACTAAGGTTGAGGAAGGCTCATGAGGACAAGCAATTCAGTAAATTCTTGGAGGTGCTAAAACAGTTACACATCAATGTTCCTTTGGTGGAGGCACTTCAACAAATGCCTAATTATGCAAAATTCATGAAAAATGTCCTCACCAAAAGGAGGAGACTTGGTGAATTTGAAACTGTGGCAATGACTGGTGAATGTAGTCTGATTGTTCAAAATAAGCTTCCAAGAAAACTTAAGGATCCTAGCAGTTTCACAATACCCTGCTCCATTGGAGAATTCTACAATGGTAGAGCTTTATGTGACTTAGGTGCAAGTATTAACTTGATGCCTAAGTCCATATACACTCAGTTGGGTATAGGAACTGTCAGACCTACAACTGTTACACTTCAATTAGCTGATAGATCTTTAGCTTATCCTGAGGGAATAGTTGAAGATGTACTAATCAAAGTTGACAAGTTTGTTTTCCCTGTAGATTTTGTTGTTCTTGACTTTGATGCAGATAAGGAAGTTCACATCATCCTAGGAAGACCATTCCTAGCCACTGGAAGGACTCTAATTGATGTGCAAAAAGGAGAATTGACCATGAGGGTCAATGACCAAGAAGTGAAGTTCAATATTTTGGATGCTTTGTCATTTCTCTTGATCAAGTGGTCCAGAAACATTTTCACAAGCAACAAGACCACTTGGGCAAAATTTTTGATGAGAATGAAAAGACAGAACTTATAGAAGAAGGAGCCATTCAACAAGAACCAAAATTCAGAGAGGCTTGGGTAAAGAAGTACGAGTCTCTAGATCTTGAAAACTCAAGCCTAAAGAAGAATGTTCCCTCCATTGAGCAACCGCCCTCCCTTGAGCTTAAACAATTACCTAAGCACCTCAAGTATGCCTATTTAGGGGAAAATGATACTCTCCCTGTGATCATTGCTTCTGATCTAACTCAAGATCAGGAGCATGATCTCATTACTACCTTAAAGAGGCATAAGAAGGCTATAGCATGGCGGATGGCAGACATCAAAGGAATTAGTCCAACAGTTTGCATGCACAGGATAGTGTTGGATGAAAATGCTATGAATAGCATTGAGGGGCAAAGGAGACTAAATCCCATCATGAAGGAGGTGGTTAAAAAGGAGATCATCAAGTGGTTGGATGCTGGTATTATTTACCCAATTTTTAGATAGTGCATGGGTGAGCCCTGTGCAATGTGTTCCTAAGAAAGGAGGTGTCACTGTCATAGCCCTAAACCCTAAACCCTAAACCCTAAAATAATTAAGTCGTGGGCCGAGGACTGAGAGAAAATAGAAAAAGGGGACCAGGGTGTAGAGGCAAGTCATTAGACAAAATCATAAGAGATGTTTGTTGAAGGAATGGACTCAAGAGAGGGCCTCGGGGCAAATCACAATGTAAACTCCCAGAGGAAGGGGTAAGCCCGAGGGATATAGTAAACGAGGCCGAGGGAGAGTAAAGTCTCAGCCTATAGAGTACCACGACCATGATGGCTCGGGTGCCTATGTTCATGACTACAGACCGAGGACAAGGGTTAGCCGAGGAACTGAATGGCCGAGGTAAGGCAGGTTTGCTTGAAAGGCAAGAGAGAGGAAGCATGTGGACAGAACGTGGGACCAGTTGAACATCAAGCGAAGGAGCGAAGCCTTGAAAAGCGGAGCGAGGTAGTTTTACCCTCTAACTGTGCTGTGGGATCGTGGATAGTTACTCCGCCTCTTTAGGGCTTAGGAGCGGTGATAGGCGTTGATCTCTAATTGATCCAACAGTAGGCAAGTGTTGGCTCAGATATTGACCGATGAGGGCCTATGTATATATATAGGAAGAGGAATGAGTGTAAAGACACACACATCAATACAACAACTCTATTTTTTATCTGCTTTATCTTCTTTTACCGCACTTTACTTTTATCTTTATGCATTAGGCTAGTAGATAATCCAACCCTCGCGTCCCATTCACTCAACCTGACCCTTTCTAGAGGAGTCAGGAAACCCACAGTCGATGAGCAGAGTTCCCTCCTCGGCGCAATGGCTTGAAGAACAGAGGAATCAAAGACTGTCCAAACCTATGGCCGACCCCACGGCTAGGACCTAAGAGTTTGACGACAACAATCCCCTAAAAGGGTCTTTACGAACCAAATATGGGCTCGGGAGTCGGTTATGCGCGGGGAATGTACTAACACCCTGCGACATCCTTCCTAAAGAAGGTTACCTTCTAATTAAATGTGTAAATAGATTGTTAATTCAAACATATATTTATTTTTATCCTTTTCTACAAATTAAAAAATAAAATAAAAAAGACTTGATTTATAGTTAGTTATTTTTGTTCTTTTTTTGAGAAGTAGGAAAGAAATAATTAAAACACTTAAAAAAGGGTTTTATTAGCGCACTTGACAGAGGTGGCCCCCCCTCTGCTCCTACGTATCTCCCGGTAGAGAATCAAAATCTACGTAGTTATTGGGTAGGAAAAGGTTTGTTGGTTTGTCTTTTTTAATTTTGGGGTTTTAGGACTTTTGAGCTGTACAGCTCATTCGCCCTAGAACGCTGACTACTCCGGTCGTACGACTGACTTAATCCCCTATTTGTATTTTTTGAAAGAAAATATTTATTTATTTATTTTTATAGGCTTTTTATAAATAAAAATATATGTTGTAAATGAATTTGTTTTTTGTGTAAAGGAATATGTTTAAAAACGAAAAAGGGGTGCAATAGTAAAATGGGGTGTAATTAGCAGAAAAGGGGTTGTATTATTAAAACTGGTTTTTTTACCCCCCCCCCCCCCCCCCTCTTCTCCCTTATACCCCATAACCCATTTAATTCCCAAAATACTCCTCAAAAATTGAAAACTTTCCGAAATTGCCTCAAAAGATGATAATTCCGGAAACCAATTTTTAGAGCTTTCCAGAATCACCTCAAAAGAGGTATTTCCAGAAGTCAATTTTGACTTCCGAAAATACCTCTTTTGAGGTGATTCCGGAAAGTTCTAACTAAAATTTTTTGGAAATATCCTCTTTTGAGGTAATTCCGAAACACTTTTTTTTAAAGATTTTCGAAATTACCCGAAGCGATATTATTCCGGAAGTCAAAAAATGTTTTCCGGATTTATGTGTTTTGGCGTAATTCCGGAAGTCAAAAAATGTGTTCAGGAATTATGTCTTTTCGGAAATTTTTTGAGGAATCAGGGGTAAAATCGTCTGTTTGGTGATTTATGAGGGTAGAGGGTATAATAGGGGGAACAAAAAAAGCCTTAAAACTGGGGGTGCGTTTAGCAGCAACCCAGTTTTAAGTTTTGGATTTACTAGCCCACGAATTCTGGGCTTTTAAGGGGGACTGTATAATTAAAACGAGGTGGTGCAAATAGCGAGAGAGAAACCGAAATTTCAGGGAGAAAGAATGAGTAATTTTCGGAGAGAGAAAGAGAGAAGAAGAAGAACGAAACGCGGAGAGAGAGAGGTACGGTGGTGAGAGAAAGGGTGAGACGGTGGAAAGTGAAAGAAGACGACGAGAAAGGGGAGAGGGACGGTGCTGGCGTTGACTGTTGTCCTACTGTCAGCGACAGTAGAGAGAGAACGCGAAGAGGCGGGTTTCGCGGCGGGCTGACGACGCGTTTGAGGAAATAGCCACCGTCTACGGTGGTCGGAGCTCTCCGACAGCGACAGGTATGTGACCCTGTTTTCTTGTTATTCCATTCTTCTACTCCTATTATTAATCCACAACCCTATTTTCTTGTTAAAATACTGATGCTAGTGCTCTAAGACAAAAAATGTATTCTTACTACAACCTTCTGTTGACGATTTTTGACTCCCGACTCTATTTAGTTTTTTTTTAAACAAGTCATAGACATATCAAGGATACAAACCAGATACTGATTTTAACATTTAAGAGTCCAGAGACAACAACATATTCTCATGTTCTAAGTAGCCAAAAAAACAAAAATATAATACTAGTTTACCAACCTGGTTTTTTTAATATCTGTGGTGGCAGGTGGCGGTCGGCGGCGGCGACCGCGGCGGCGCTCTGACGACCGGTGGTGGTTGGCATATTATATTTTATATATAATATATATAATAATATATAATATATATTTTTGTTTCTGGATTTTTTTTAAAAAATTATTTTCAGGAAAAATTATTTTTTAAAATACTGAAAAGTATTTTTATAACTTTTTTTTAAAATAGTTGACCAAAAATTCAAACTCCCACTACTTGATAATCGAACTCTCTACATTCTTTTTAGTTTTCTCGCAAAGCAACGCACGAATGATCTGAGCACGAATTCGAGTTCGTCTCTTCCAGCTCTACCTTCTCCGCCATTTGACTCTCTATTCCTCTCAGTTCGCTGTTGGGCTACTCCGTCCCCATCACCGTGAGTTGTTTTCCGATTACTTATTCTCCTCTTTTCGTCTGAGTTCAATGATCTTCTTCCTCCCATGGGTTCGAGTTCTTTAATCCATTTTCTTTTTTTTAGTCACAGTTTTTGGAGCTCTGCCGCTGCTATATCGTACCAACGTCAGCCTCCCCCTTGCCTGCCGTCAACGCCGTCCCTTCTCCTTGTTGGTAAGTGTTCCATCTATATTGGATAGATTGTACAGAATCATCAAATTCCTAAATTCCTATTATCAAACCTTGACTTCTTTCTACAAAACTAATCCCAATTTATAAAGTTCGGGTGTCTGTTATTGAAATGAAAACTGTAAGATGTTTAAATGATGTTTGTTTTCGCTTTAAGGTTTTAGAAATTAGCTAATGGACTTTGATTTTTGTTGAAGAACCCTAAAAATGTCATCTTTCGCATGAGCTACAAACCCTAACCCTGATTCCAACTTTACTGAATGAAATTTATTATGTATTGAAAATACGCATTCTGTTAAAAATTATTACTGTTAAATAATTAATTCAATCTTCGCTAATTAATTTATATTAGTTATATTAGTTACAGATAATATGTTACCGGAAAGCGGATACTAGGGAGAATAAACTCGGGTAATACCCAAGCTCACTTCCAAAATATCAATGGAAGAATGATATTTGGAGAAGATGAACCATTGTGAATAAGAGAGAGAGTATTTGGAGAAGATGATATTTGGAGAAGATGAACCATTGTGAATAAGAGAGAGAGTATTTTTAGGGATAAGAGATATTTTGATTTGTAATGATTGGTTGATTTCATTAAATTCTGATAGCCTATAAATAGGCAAGATTGTACAATCATATGCTAGGAATATTCTCTAGCTGGTGGTGACAACTCATAGATCTAGAAACTTTTAATAAAAGACGAAAATAAACCCTAATTCATCACAAGGAACAAAAGGACAACATGGTAATTATTTAAAACAAGGTAAACTCCTAGAATTTACTGAAATGTTGTCACATAATAGTGTGGTTTCACTTAATAATACTAGTATCCCCACCGTGCTTCGCACCAAAAATCTAAGTTTAATAATCGAAAACAATAAAACAATTATATGAATTAACTTTTTATATAATGAGTTAATGTTATATGAAATCTTATTTAATAGAATATCAACATAATACTAATAAACAAAACTGATAACCATGGTAGACAAACTCGCGATCCAACTCGTGGGATCGTACGAGTTGGAGATCTTGCAAGGCCATTCCGTGTTCGAGCTTAGATAGAATCGTAAATTGCAAACTCGTTGGTGAGATCGGTGGGATCGGATGCAAAGTCGTGAGATCGCTGCGAGTTTTGCGTGCCAAAACGAGCTCGCGCAAACCAGATCGGGTGAGCCAAATTTTGACCCGTTTTGTTAAAAACCCATCAAACGGGAAAAAAACCTAAATTATTAACGCAGAGGTAAACCAAAAGTCACACGCCTCTCACTGAAGATGGTAAACATTGAAGATGATGAAAATGTTGAGGCGAAATTTCTGCGGCAAGTTCTGCATGGTTTCATGGGTCTGGGTCGAAATTTCTTCCCTAGGTTGAAGACAAAGGCGAAATGTCTAATACGCCCTTAATATTTTAAAACGTTAGGTTTTTTCTTTAAGCGTAGTATTGGTATTTACATTTTTAAAAATATAATAAAGACTGTCATTGTCTCTGGTCAAAAGAAAAAGACTGTTCAAAAGAAAAACCCACCATGCTGCCCCACACTCCACCGCATCCCACCGAGCTCCACTGCGCCCCATCGTGCTTCTCTCTTCACTGCTGCAGCAATATTGTCTCTGTTTTTCTCTGTTTTTTGTCCACCTTGCTTCTCTTATTCTTGTGCTCTATTTCTCATCTCTAATCTTGCCGTGCTTCTCATCAGTTTTATTCTATTTTCAGTTTTCTCTTCTTATCTGCTTTTATTTAATTTTATTTTGTTCCGTTTCAATTCTTCCTCTTTATTCTTGTGCTCTGTTTTTACGGTTTAAGTTACTATTTTCTACTTCTCTGTTATTTATTTCAATTTCAGGGTATTGGGGTATTGTGGATGACTTTGAGGGTTATTGAGTATTTGTGGCATGTTTTGAAAATTTTGACTTATCTATGGTATTTTATATTCATATATATATATATATATATATATATATATATATATATATATATATATTTATGTACATATATATGCGAGTTTAGGAATTTGGTAGGATCTTCCGTTTCGTGTTACGATTCCACGAGTTACGATCTTGCAATCCCTCTCCGATCCCGGGTAGGATCTCGAGTTTGACTACCATGCTGATAACAAATATATAAATAAAATGGGATAAATTCAATGAAATTTAACAAAAGAAGTAAACAAAAACATGACAAGAAATGACCCACCCAAAACCCATGATCATCTACATTATTTGCTATGTTTATGTGGAAATAATTTTATTTGTCATATCTTTGTTATACAAATTAGAACTCTGTTAATTCTATTTAAGATGGTCTCAAAATTTTTAAATAATTTTTTATGCATAACAAAACCTATTAAGAAATAGGAGTGAGAAGTAAAAAAAGTTCTACAATATGTAGGTCCGTAGTACGGTGTATAGTAAAAGATGTAGAGTTTAAGAAAATATGAATTCTATTTTGAAATCTAGTAGTGTTTACACTTAGCACAAGATTGAAAGGAATGAAGAAAAATGCCATTGCAATCAACTTGTGTTTATGTTACTTTTTACTTATTATTATTATTATTATTATTATTATTATTATTATTATTATTATTATTATTATTATTATTACGAAGGGACGTAGCACAAGATTGAAAGGAAGGAAGGAAAATGGTGTTTGGGCAAGTAGTAATTGGTCCTCCTGGCTCTGGCAAAACTACCTACTGCAATGGCATGTCTCAGTTTCTCAGTCTTATTGGACGGTAAGCTTGACTCTTAGTCTTTAGGGAAGGATAAGATAGAATATTTCATCATATTTAGTCAATTTTAATGTTTCTGCTAATTTGGGATCCTCACTAGCCTATATATTTTACTTTCCAAATGCAGGAAGGTTGCTGTTATCAATTTGGATCCAGCTAATGATTCATTACCGTATCTCTCCCTCTACCTCTTTCAATCATTGTTATTCTGAAAAGTCTCTTTTTTTTATTTGTGTAGTTAAATTAACATGGTTTACTCTAATGTAAAATATAGCTATGAATGTGCGGTGAACATTGCGGATCTTGTGAAACTTAGTGATGTAATGGTAGAGCATTCTCTTGGTCCAAATGGGGGTAAGCTTATTTCTTTGAGTTTTTTTTCTCTTGTTTGAAGTATTTATTTATTTTAAAACTTCTGTGTTTTAATGTCACAACCAGTAGTACTTTGTGATGGCCCATTGGAAGTGTAGGCAAAATTTGACAACTTACTCAAAATGCAAATTGGTAGTTATATTGGAAGGGAACAGGCTTCCTTTTATTAGGTATTTATGTCTTACTGTATGCATATTCTGAAGTTTTACTCGTGTTGTACGAACAGGTCTTGTATACTGTATGGATTATCTAGAGAAAAATATTGACTGGTTGCAAGCAAAATTGGAACCTCTTCTGAAAGGTTGGTACATTGTTGATTACTATAGCCTTATTATTAGATTTACATGCTGAATAATCAAGCTATAATTTCCATCATTATCCTTAAATAGATTACAAACTACTATAGTTATTGTTTTGATTAACTCACTCTAGCGGCCTGATAATAATATTAACGTTTAAGATAACTATCTACAAAGTACAACTCCTATTATTTTTGTTCTGATAACACACTCTAATGGCCTGACAATAGTATTAACTTTTCAGATCATTATTTTCTCTTTGATTTTCCTGGTCAAGTGGAACTTTTTTTTCTTCATTCAAATGCCAAGAATGTCATCATGAAACTCATAAAGAAATTAAACTTAACGGTACAGTTCTGCCCTTTACATCTTGCTAATGTCAAAACGTGTTATTCTGGGAATTCATTGACATGTTCATTCCATACAGTTAACTGCAGTGCATTTGGTTGATGCTCATCTTTGCAGCGACGCTGGGAAGTACATCAGTGCATTGCTTCTATCCTTATCCACAATGCTACACCTAGAACTCCCCCACATAAATGTCTTATCAAAAATTGATTTAATTGAGAGCTATGGAAAGCTAGGTGCTGTAATTACTATTTTATGCCAGGGGTTAAGTGTAATTTCTTTTAAACTGGTTATAGTGGACAAAATCAGTATGTTGACTTTACTATTTGACTGTTGCAGCCTTTAACCTTGATTTCTTTACGGACGTACAAGATTTGTCATATTTGCAATACCATCTTGAGCAAGATCCTTACTCTGCTAAGTACAGGTGTGATTTGTGGTGTGAAGATTCTTTTCCTACTAACCATGCTTCTGCTATAATAGCACATTCCTTCATTTTTTGTACTTATTGGAACTTCTGAACTGTTTCCTTTCTTAAAATTAATTTTGTTGATAGATTCTCTATACTATGAGACCAGAAGAAACAAGGACACATGTTTTGACTTTTAGAGCTTCTGTCAACAACTTCCTACTTGCTGAGAGACACTAATATAAATATGGAATAGTATTAGATGACAATGCTCCTTTAATTGGTTATATTAAGTTCTATAATCTCTCTCTATGTGGGGTGCTCCTTTTTTATCACCAGCTTGTAATGAAAAATGTGCTGATAGAATCAATTCAGCAATAGAGTAGAAAATAGTTCTGCTAACGCAGCAGAACAATTATATTGATTCAAATGAGTGAAAATATGGTAGAATCAGTGAGAATTCTACTGAATTACAATATGAAAACTGGAAAAAGTAATGTAACAGTAACTTGGCGCTATAGAGGCCTGATCTCTCCCAATTGCCTAAGCCAAATTCCAGAATGATTCTCCTCTAACCAACTATGCAGCTATATTCCTTCCATTTCTCTCTCTTCACACACACCTTGCAGTGCCACGTCAGCCAGTGTGTGCTTCCCACTACTAACTAATGATTAGTTAGTTATTGGAGCCTTGCTCCCCTGCATCTCTTACATCATGCCCCACCGTAGACCACCTTTTCCCTTTTTTTTTGTACACTTTACCCTTCCCAAACTTATCAGTGCTGCAGTGAGTCCTTTGTTAATTTACCTCATTTCCAACGATTAAAATGTACTAGGGTCCTAGTTTTCCTGATGTGAAAAATATGCCAATGTTGGAAATGGTTGTTAAGGTCGGTTTCTATTTGGTCAGATGGAGTTATTTTGTTAGTAGACACAATGGTAGGAATAGACCGTCATTTTGGGCAAACTTTTATAACCCCCTTAAGGGTTCTGATTCATGTTGTTGTTATGTTATCTATTTTGTCCTCAGGGTACAGTTTTTTTATTGAGAGGATTTTTAGAAGAATTTTCTATTATGTTTGCAGAAAGCTCACTAAGGAATTGTGTGAAGTCATTGAAAACTATGGTCATGTGAATTTTACAACCTTAGATATTCAGGTACACCAGGTATACATAATGTTTTTCATTTGTTCATGTCAAATGTTCAGAATTTTAAGTTGGAATTTTCTTTTACAGGATAAAGAGAGTGTAGGAAATTTAGTGAAGCTGATAGACAAAAGCAATGGGTACATATTTGCCGGCATGGAAGCAAGTGCAGTTGAATTTAGCAAGATTGCAATGGCTCCTCTTGATTGGGATTATTATAGATATCCTTGTTTTCTCTTATGACTGTTCTGACTCTTTATCTTTTACCTTGGGAAAAATAATTATAGTATAGAAAATGTCATTGCACGCTTAGCAGATGCATAACAAAACTACCATTATGACTTCTGGTGTATAGCTGAAATATTGAGCAACACACTTGGCAATTGAAACACCTACTGCAGACACTGAAAGAAATTGATCTAAAAGTGAATAAGAAATGTAGTTTTGGCCAAACCATCTAGTAGTATTTAGGCTACATTATACCAGCATTCCGGAAAAATAAATTGAAGCTATGTGGCTATGATCTTCACCTACGGTACCAAAGGATTGAGAGGGTTCTTAGACTTTATGGGCTACTATAGGTTCTCTGTTCATGGTTGGCATGGTTACCAAACTCCTGAATCAGTTGTTAAAAAAAGACGGCTTTTTTGTAATAAGGAAATGCTGGCAGCATTTGAGGAATTAATGCAGGAAATTTCAGCAGGTCTAGACTTTTCCAAGCCAATTGTGATAGAGGCAGATGCCTCAAGTAAGGGTTTGGGGGAAGGTCTATTACAGGAGGGCAGATTCTTGGCTTTTTGGAGCAAAGCACTGTCAGAAAGGGCTCAAAACAAATCTATGAGAAAGAGCGAGTTTTTCTCGAGGATTTGTTTGTGTAGTCCACTGTGTGTATGTATGACTAATATGATATAGAAATATTGTCATTTGCTCTCAAGCTCAATGGAAGACTATCTTGTTGCATATTTCAATTGTCATTAATTATTAAATGTTTTTATTATAGAGCAATAATGCTATAGTTGCATTTTGAACTTGCTAATGCTGTAGTTTTAGTTAGTGCTCAAATAACCATGCATGTTGCATATTTATTTCTTTGATCACTTTCCTGGACACAACCTTTATAATATTGAATTATGAGCTTCCCTTAACTCAGAAACCTACAGTTGCAGCAGTGCAAGAGAAGTACATGAAGGATGATGATTGATGTGGAAATGCTGATTATTCTCGTGCAGCACTGAGAGAGAATAACCAGTTGGTAATTTACTTCATTCTCCCGAGTTGTGAAACCATTGTGAACACTACTAATGGCTAGTGATTCCCCTTGCAGATGTTTGCACAGGCTATTGAGACGCCGTCTGTATTGAAGATTCTGAAAACATAGTGGAAGCAGCAGAGTTATCTATGATATTACCGAATTCTGGCCTTGTACAATAGTGAGCAGCTACTAGGTGAAGCTAACTTATTTAGAATCCTACCTCAGCTTTGAACGATATTTCAGTTGTTCTTGGGACTGTTTATTTAAATTTTTGTATACAGTGAAGTTCGTTTCTTTGTTGGTGGTTTAAGTACTGTGTTTTAGAATTTCGTAATGTGTCACGGTTTTGGTGGGATAATGATTCTAGTGACTGCAGTCAATAATGACTGCAGTAAATCATCATCCGTTTTGGTGATATAAAAAGTAGTAGTGAAAAACAAGTATGCATTTTCTTGTGTACAGATTGAAATCTACAATTGAAAATGCAAAAGAATGATGTTGAATTTAATGGCACTTGTTTCGACCTGTCAAAGCAAACTGACATACGATACCATACATTTAAAAATGTTAAAATGTTTGTTAAAAAAATACCATTGTTTCAATTAAATTCTAGGAAATTGAAATGATAGGAAATCCGATTGTTTCAATTAAATTTCCTTCATTTGTAAAATCTATTGTTTGGATGAAGTTATAGAATTGCTTCATTTGTAAAATACCATGTTTGGATAGTTATTAAATTGAATCATTTTGTAATTTATTTTACTTTAAATTGCATTTTAAATTAATTATGATAATCTATAATACATAATAAATTATATAAATACCTAACAAATTATCATAATAAAAATTATATAAACTAACAAATTTATTTTGTCTTTTAGTACAGAGAACAAAAAATATTTAAACAAAATAATTATAGTAAAACTAAAATTAGTATTAAATGAATATACAATATACAAATATAAATCATGTACCTATAAATTCCATCTTGTTTTCTACATAGAATATCATAAACAAAAAATATGGTTCACGTTGAAAATGTCATATACACAAATATAAACCATATATCTATTAATCCTTCACATTTTTTTGACAAACATTAATCCTTCATAAGGAGAATATCTTTTATACAAATATAAACTATATATATCTACTATGTAATCTTTCACAAGAAATATGTTGTCCGGAACAATATAGTTGTATGGTCCAACTCTGAGTTTCCTCAAGCTTTGCCAACAAGATCACAATAATGCCAGAGTCTCTGCAACAACAATGATCACAACTTATGAGATTCATCATACCTAATGGAACACGAGCATCAAAATATCAATTATGAAGTACAGGAACAAAGAACCAATACAGTTATAAATTTTTGAAATTTTATTAGTTGAAAAACTGTTCAAACGTCTTTAATTCAGCCACATGAAGTTGGTTTGCACAAGCTTTTGAAGCAATGACTCTCATTCGAATGAAGTACTAGTACTATATGAAATACAGATCAAAAAAGAATACTATATGAAGTAATTATAGTCAAGGTTGCCAAACTTGAGAGTAGCTACTGGAATCTCCGCCCACTCGATTCATTGACTGAGAAGAGTTTAAAACATCTATCATAGCAATAGCATGTATCTAACACTGTAACTAAAAAAAGCATGTATCTAACACAATTTAATGTTATGTGCATAGTAAGTCCAGTCCACATAGCATCATAATTCAAAATTGTTGGACAATTTGACAATCACAAATCAGAAGATAGATCCACTATCTCAAAACACAAATAGGGCATAATAAGTTCAAAACCGTTTGACCAATGTATCTACCTGACTTTAAATGGAAACAATCTTGAGTTGTAACATTTTAATCATTCCCAAACAGCCCAGATTAGTAGAATTACCTCAAATGGTAGAATCTAAGAAGGCCAAGATATAATCTTTCTTGTCACCCGGTGGAAGAGCTTTAACAATCTCTAAGTCGTCCGGATTTTTCGTCAACCAAGTAATTGCTTTGAGTCGCAGTCCATTATCAAGATCAAGTACATCTTAAATTCGTTCATCACTTCTTGCACCACTTCTCGTTTATTTCCTTCCATCCTTTTTTTAGTTAGTTGTACAAACTCTTTGAATGATTCAGCGACTTCTTTCATAGAGCTCGCTACCCCCTCTTTATCCCTACCCTTATTTGCACGATTAATTTGTACCTTTTTTTTGTTGCGGAGCTTGGTTCCTCTAAGTCAATAATATTCGCATGGGGAACTTCTTCCTCTTCATGTGCTTCTTTGATCATGGCATCATCTGTATCCAATGCATTCTCTGCCCCAATTCCAATTGCTCTATCTTTGGCACATAAGTCTACGATGTCAATTCGGAATGACCATATATCGGAATCGTTTGGCTTCATCATGTGACTTCAAAACAAAAAGAAACATGTTAGTAATAGCATAAATAATATATTTAATGAAATCAATTAAGTAATAATTAACATTAAATATGTCTGCCTTGACATATTCTTTCCATGTATTTTCGTTCTCAACTGTGATCATATACTTGGTGCCATCCCAATCAAATCCACTTTGACTAAGAATGTCACTAACGATTTCGTACCATCCTCTCCAAAGTTTGATACGGTTTTTGACATTCTCCCCCATAAGTTGAATATTGAAACGTGTAGACAACACTTGAGCTGCAGTGTTGTATGCCACTGATTTCCAAGCTCCATCACTCTGGTTGCCCAAACTTATTTGGTCTCTAAGATAGCAGGAAGGAGAGTGAGAGAGATTGAGGGAGAGTGGAAGAGAGTGGTTGAGAGTGAATAAGAAAAAGATAGTACGAGCGAGAGTGGGAGAGTTAGAGTGAGATAGTAGTAGAGGGTGTGAGATTGTGTAAGAGAGAGTGAGAGTGAGAGATAGTGAGTGAGAGTGAGATAGCAGGATAGAGAGTGAGAGCGAGATAGTAGAAGTCAGAGAGAGATAATAGGACAGAGAGTGGGAGTGAGTGAGAGTAAGAGTGACTGAGAGACTGAGAATGAGAGAGAGAGAGAGAGAGAGAGAGAGGTGGATAGATAGAAAGAGAGTGAGCGAGAATGTGAGACAGTGAGAGTGAATGTGAGAGAGATAGTAGGAGAGAGAGGGGGAGATTCAGAGAGAGTGAGAGAGTGTTAGACAATGCGAGAGATAGTATGAGAGAGTGAGAGATAGAGTGAGATAGTAGGAGAGAGTGAGTGAGGGAGAGTGAGAGAGATAGTAGGAAAGAGAGTGACAGAGATTGAGGGAGAGAGTGAGATAGAATGAGAGGGTGAGAGAGAGTGATATAGAGTGTTTGAGAGATAGAGTGAGCTGAGAAAAGTTGAGAGAGAATTAGAGAGAGTGAGAGAGAGTGGAAGAGAGTGGTTGAGAGTGAATGAGAAAAAGATAGTATGAGAGAGAGGGGGAGAGTTAGAGTGAGATAGTAGTAGAGGGCGTGAGATTGTGTAAGAGAGAGTGAGGGTGGGAGATAGTGAGTGAGAGTGAGATTGAAGGATAGAGAGTGAGAGTGAGATAGTACAAGTGAGAGAGAGAGAGATAGTAGGACAGAGAGTGGGAGTGAGTGAGAGAGAGTGAGAATGATAGAGAGAGATAGAAAGAGTGAGCGAGAATGTGAGACAGTGAGAGTTAGTGTGAGAGAGATAGTAGGAGAGAGTGAGAGAGAGGGAGATTCAGAGAGAGTGAGAGAGTGTGAGACGGTGTGAGAGAGATAGTATGAGAGAGCAAGAGATAGAGTGAGTGGGGGAGAGTGAGTGAGTGAGAGAGATTGGGAGAGAGTGAGAGGGTGAGAAAGAGTGTTTGAGAGACAGTGAGTGAGAGAGGGTGAGAAAAATCGAGACAGAACTAGAGAGAGTGAGAGAGAGTGGTTGAGAGTGAATGAGAAAAAGATAGTACGAGAGAGAGAGGGAGAGTTAGAGTGAGATAGCAGTAGAGGGCGTGAGATTGTGTGAGAGAGAGTGAGAGTGAGAGATAGTGAGTGAGAGTGAGATAGTAGGATAGAGAGTGAGAGCGAGATGGTAGAAGTCAGAGAGAGATAATAGGACAGTGAGTGGGAGTGAGTGAGAGTGACTGAGAGAGTGAGAATGAGAGAGAAAGAGGGGGTTAGATAGAAAGAGAGTGAGCGAGAATGTGAAACAGTGAGAGTGAGTATGAGAGAGATAGTAGGAGAGAGAGAGAGGGGGAGATTCAGAAAGAGTGAGCGGGTGTTAGACAGTGTGAGAGATAGTATTGTTGAACCAAGGACAAACACTCTTTGTTTTGTATGATAACAAATTACAATCTGTCTACTAATGGTTACAGTTGAACAAAAGTAGAGGACATGAATCAAAGAGCAGGATATCTTAAAGTGTAGCGGCTTGGAGGAGGAGCTACTCTAGAGTTCAAGAACTATTTGTTAATCTGCTTTTGATAGGACACCATGTAAGATCCTATCACTTCAGTTCTATAACTTTTAGTAGTTGAGAGATGATATTTTTAAAATAGAATCGTTTTGTTAAAATAGAATTGAGCTCTTTTTAACTTGGTAAAATCTTTTATACAAAAGCATGCAAATAGGTTAGGCACAAATTATAGAATCGATTACTCACTTATGGTTTCAAAAGAACTTGTGTTTAAAGTAAAGAATCGATTCTTGATTTGGTACTTTAAGCTAGAAATCGATTTTCTCTTGTTTTTAAAGCCAAAAATCGATTTCACTCTTGCATTAAAAAGCTAGAAATCGATTTCACATTAGACTGGTTTTAAAAGAACTTGTTTTGGAAAGAAAACAATCGATTCAAGACTTTGTGTACTTGAAGCAACAAATCGATTTTGACCTTGTGTTTTAAAGAAGGAAAATCGATTTGTGGCTTGTCCCTTTGAAGAGGAAAATCGATTTGTGGCTTGTCTCTTTAAAGAACAAAATCGATTTGTAGCTTGCATTCCTTATTTTTATGAACTACAAAATCGATTCCTCTCTTCTTTGCTTAGAGTCAAAAATCGATTTATGACTTATTATCTTAGAGAGGAAAATCGATTTTCAACTTGTTTTTAGAAGCACTAAATCGATTTATTACTCACCTATTTTACGTAAGATTTTAGTACAACGATCACATTTTAATCGATTACCATACACCTTCTTTTAAGCAAATAATCGATTCCCCTCTTAGTCCAACGGTCATATTTTTGCAAATCCTATAAATAGGACTTTGGGGTTTTTGTTTCAAACACAACGAGAAATACAACTACAACGTACATATTCACAAATCAGAAAAAGAGAAAAAGAAAAACTTTCACTGTCAAATCATTTACTCAAGTTCTTCATCTTTAAATCCAAATCACTCATCTCTCTCAACTACTATACTGTTATACTGCTTGAGTGATTGGATCATAGTTTCTCTGTTGTATTCATCTATTACTTGGTTGTTGTGAAATCCTGGGAAGTGTTCTTGGGTAATTCAATCGGGGAGATTGAGTTGGTTGTGAAATCCTGGGAAGCGTTCTTGGGTAATTCAATCGGGGAGATTGAGTTGGTTGTGAAATCCTGGGAAGCGTTCTTGGGTAATTCAATCGGGGAGATTGAGTTGTTAGCGAAATCCTTAGTGGGGAGCTTGGGTTCTCAATTTGGGAAAATTGAGATAAGCTATAGGGAAGTTGCTTGCTTGTAAAACGTTGAAGAAGTTCTTCTCATATAGTGGTTGTCATCAAGTCCAAAGGTTGCAAAGCCGGAGGCCGAGGACGTATGGCTTTTATCCCGATCCTTGTAAAAATCACGGTGTATCTCTTTCCCTTCTCTTTACTTTGTTTATTGTTTATATTTGTTTATAGTTATATTTGATATCATTGCGCTGCATTCAATATCAATATCACAATCTGTTTATCATTAAATTTGATAATAGTATCGTTAGCGTAATATTTCACTGCAACTGGTTCTGTCATAGGTATAGCTTGCTTAGGTAGTGCATATAGTTTAAATCCTATTTTCCGCATTCGATTTAAACGTGCATTGTTAATGTTTTGAAAATTAAAAGGAATTCATTTTTAGTGTATAACCTTATTCACCCCCCCTCTAAGGTTATCATATAGTCCAACAAGTATGGGAGAGTGAGAGATAGAGTGAGATAGTAGGAGACAGTGAGTGAGGGAGAGTGAGAGAGATAGTAGGAAAGAGAGTGACAGAGATTGAGAGAGAGTGGGATAGAGTGAGAGGGTGAGAGAGAGTGATATAGAGTGTTTGAGAGAGAGTGAGCGAGAGAGGGTGAGAAAAGTTGAGAGAGAATTAGAGAGAGTGGGAGAGTGGAAGAGAGTGGTTGAGAGTGAATGAGAAAAAGATAGTACGAGAGAGAGTGGGAGAGTTAGAGTGAGATAGTAGTAGAGGGCGTGAGATTGTGTGAGAGAGAGAGTGTGAGAGATAGTACGTGAGGGTGAGATAGTAGGATAGAGAGTAAGAGTGAGATAGTAGAAGTGAGAGTGAGAGATAGATAGTAGGATAGAGAGTGAGAGTGGGTGACAGAGAGTGAGAGTGGGATAGTAGGAAAGAAAGTGGGAGAGAGTGAGAGTGAGATAGTAGGGTGGAGAGAGATAGAATGAGAGAGAGAGAGAGGGAGAGAGATTGTGAGAGTGAGAGAGAGTGTGTGAGACACTGAGAAAGAGGGTGAAAGAGATAGTAGGTGAGAGTGAGAGAGATTGTAGGAAAGAGAGTGAGAGACTTAGAGTGATAGAGAGTGAGAGAGGGTGGGAGTGAGATAGTAGGAGAGAGAGAGGAGAGAGATAGTAGGATAGAGCGAGGGCGAGTGCAAGTGAGTAAGAGAGAGTGTGAATGTGTGGGAGTCAGGGTGATAGTTTGAGAGAGAGTGAGAGACGGAGAGAAAGAGAGAGATAATAGGATAGAGAGTGAGAGTGAATGAGATAGAGTGAGATAGTAGGAGAGAGAGTGTGTTAGTATGAGAGAGAGTGAGAGAGATAGTAGGAAAGAGAGTTAGAGAGAGTGATAGAGAGTGAGGGAGAGTGGGAGTGAGATAATGGGGGGGGGGGGGGGAGAGTGAGAATGTGAGAGTGATAGTAGGATAGAGTGAGAGAGTTGAGATGATGATAGGCCGCAAGTGCACGGTTCTATTGCGTAGTAAAAATATCGATCCCACAGGGACTTATGTGATTACCAATTTCTTTTTCGGTGGTGATTAGCTAAAAGGAATGGTTTTAAGAGAAGGAGTGGTTGTTTGATGTAAAATTTAGAAATAAAAACAATCTCAGGTTATAGTTTCATTACAACAATGAGGAACCAAAATAATTCTTTAGACTATTCATCAAATTATAAGAGTAGTGTATTTCAAAGACAAGGCAGCGAATATAACTAATGTCTCCTTTCAGAGTACAAGAGCGTGTTTTGAACTAACAATCAAGCCTATTCTCATGGTTGATTGTCACCAAAACCCATTAAGCATAACACTTTTATAATGTCTCAAGAGTTTCAAAACTATTTTCATGTTTTGATTCCCTTGTCTAATTTCATAGTTCCAACATCAATACTTCACCTTTCGGTTCTTCGTTTGATGCTTAAAATAAGATTTGAAGGGCAATAAAATTAGATTGAAATATAAAACAATTTGGAGTGGAGAATAGTCTTGGAAATTATTAGGGACCTATCATTGGATTACTCCCAATAACCCAAGACTTTGTATCTACTCACTCATATTCATTATATATAGACAAGGACTTAGAAGAAGAAGAAGAAGAAAAAGACATAAAGGGTAAATGACAAGAATTGTAAATGACAGAATTGTATATTGCGTAATGTAAATGACGGAAAGTAAAAGAAAGATATAAAGGACTGAAAGTAGAAGTGTAGAAATATAAAGTGCGAGAAAATAAAGTGCTGGAAAGTAAGAATAGAAATTAAAATTGCAAGAAAGTAAAGAACATGAAAATAAAAGAACAAAAGCTTAAAAGAAATACAAGAACTTAGATTAAACTTTTGGATTCAGTTTACAGTGAAGGCCTCCTCCTTTTGCACTCAGAAATGAGCTCTATTTATAGCCTAAAATGATAGACAAGGCAATCAATTCGAGTTACAAGCATAAAGGAAAGAATGGGAAGAGTTTTGTAACTGTTTTCGCTCATAGAACCACGTGGATCGCTTTCGCTCATAGAACCACGTGGATCGCTAGCGTACCCACACACGGGTCTATAGACAAGCCATTAAATTCGAGTTACAAGCCATAAAGGAGGGAATTGGATCAGTTTGTAACAGTTTCGCTCATAGAACCACGTGGATCGCTTTCGCTCATAGAACCACATGGATCGCTAGCGTACCCACACGGGTCTATAGTCATTCCTTTTAACAGATTAAATAGCCCTTTTTTGCTGCATTATTCCCTTTCTTAAATCGCTCCAAACTTCATTTCTAGCCCTGGGATTTCATCATTATGCATTATAAACTCAAATTCACTTGATTTGCTCAATACTTGTCCTGAAAATAAAAATAAAACAAAAGGTAGTAAAATAGCTCTAGAATAAAACTAAAATACTAAATAACTTACTTAAAATAAATACTAAAAAGACAACTAAAATGGACTTATCAAATTCCCCCATGCTTGAACCTTTGCTTGTCCTCAAGCAAGAACAATCAAAACTAGCAAGCACAAGTTAATAACTGCATTCTCAAAAAGTTCAATCAACAAAGTTAGCCAAATGAGGGACTAAAAACAGAAGTATATGACAGACAAAATACAGTATTACAAATGAGGTGCCAGATGGTTGCCCAATTAGAGGCTTATGACCTGAAAAGTACAACTCTGTGAACATGGGCACTCGCTCACAATCTCTCTGAGTGTTTTAGGGACCTGGGAAATATTGCGCTCAAATTTCAACAAATGCTCATTGCCATAGGTTTGTAAGTTGACCAACATCTCTACTAAAAAGTTCACAAGCACGCAAAAGATGGGGTTTCCTTTGGTTGTAACGGGGCCTTGGGGTTTTAGCGTTAGGTAGGAAATAAGAAAGAAGGGAAAAGCAAAGGGTTAAAAAAAATCAATGATAGCAACCTTTGAAATCAAAAATGGAGCTTCTTCTAATTTTGCACTTTTTGTCCAAGACTCTAAAATTGCTTCCACTTCCATTCTTCTTCTTTTCTTTCACTTGAGCCCACTCTTTTTGATTTGATTTCTCTTTGAGTTTTGAGTGGACTCTTTCCTTTTGATTTCCCTTGATTTTACCCTTTTCCTCCTTTTTGCTTTCTTTTTCTTTTCTTTTTTTTTTCATTTTTATTTTTTTCTTTGGAGGAAAAAGGTAGTACAATCAGCTTATGTCCATGAGATAAATGATTTGAGATGTAGAACAAAAACCTGCAAAGTCAATAGTTGCTCCAATCTGATTCCAAAGTTTACCAAAAACAAAAATTCATTTCTGGGTGCCAAAGGAAAAAAAATGTAGGCTCAAAGGGGCAACTAGTGAGAAATATTTATCAATCACTAACTCTGAGGCCAGAAAAAAAATTCCTAAATCCCCGGATTCTTTCACATGCTGCAAATCATTTTTCGCTTCAAAATGGTCAACAAACAAATTCTAGAATGATGCAATTTGAGAAACACGCACGCAGTAAAGAAAAGGGGTACAAATATATGATTTCAGTAACATCCCCTTGTGAAGGCTCTATATCTCACAGTTTAGAAGCTGGTTCACACAGAGTATAAATCAGACATGCTAATTCTTAGCTTCCAATCATGACAACCTCACAGTTAAATTCAGTACAAGTCTATCATACAAATTAGTTTTGTGGTCCCAGAAAAGACTAAACTCTATATTTTTTTTTCAAATGCAATTATTAACAAGTGCTGAAAAAAATTTACATTCAACTTGCAGAAAAACATCAGCAGCAACTCAAGACATGAGAGAATTATCTAGACTCGACGCAACTAAAAATAGCAGAAAAAATTAAAAGGAAACAAAGGTAAATACCCCCCCCCCCCCATGGTTGGACTAAGCATTGTCCTCAATGATTTGCAATAAAAACAACATAAAAATGGGTAAGAAAGCTCACAAGCACTATGGCTGCCCAGAATATCTTGAGACATTGTGATGATTATTTTTCCTACAAAAACACAAACAACGTTAACCCGTGGGTTGCCTCCCACGCAGCGCTCTTTTAACGTCACTAGCTTGACGCTTGTCCTTTATAGACTTATTCCTGGGTCCCATTGCTTGAAGCATAAAGACCAAGTGACACATGAATAATGAAAATATATTCCTGGATCCCATGGCTTGTAAAATGGAAGTTGTGTAAGCAATAAGATCTTATTTTCAATTCCCCCTAGATCAAATGTTATTTTCACAAAGGAAGGTGAAAAATAAGATAAAGGAGACAACATTGTAACATCCACACATGCATTTAAATTAATATACTTATCCAAGGGAGAAATTACAATTTCCATTGTACTCTCCAATTCATGGTATATCTCTTGTGAATCATCTTCCACTACCACTTTACCATTGTTTTGATCTACCTCAAAAACAATATTTTTCTCAGTGTCATGTGTTTTTTTGCGAGGCTCCTTTCCTTTGTTTAAAAAAAATGTATTTTTTTTGAATAACCCTTGTAAGAAAGGTGGTGGTGGTGGCAACGATGCATAAGATTCTCATTCCTCCTTAGAGAAAACAAATACATTTTTTGTATATCCCTTTTATGCAAACGTGGTGGTGGTTGCAATAATTCCTCAAAGTATTCCCATCCCTCCCTAGAGAATGTAAATACATGCTTATTCATAGTAACAAAAAAAACATTTAGTCTAACCGATACCGAAAAATCAATCAATATCACAAAAGTTCTCGGCAACGGCGCCAAAAACTTAATAGGCCGCAAGTGCACGGTTCTATCGCATAGTAAAAATATCGATCCCACAGAGACTTATGTGAGTACCATTTTATTTTTCGGTGGTGATTAGCTAAAAGGAATGGTTTTAGGAGAAGGAGTGGTTGTTTGATGTAAAATTTAGAAATAAAAACAATCTCAGGTTATAGTTTCATCACAACAATGAGGAACCAAAATAATTCTTTAGACTATTCACCAAATTATAAGAGTAATGTATTTCAAAGACAAGGCAGTGAATATAACTAATGTCTCCTTTCAGAGTACAAGTGCGTGTTTTGAACTAACAATCAAGCCTATTCTCATGGTTGATTGTCACCAAAACCCATTAAGCATAACACATTTATAATGTCTCAAGAGTTTCAAAACTATTCTCATGTTTTGATTCCCTTGTCTAATTTCATAGTTCCAACATCAATACTTCACCTTTCAGTTCTTTGTTTGATGTTTAAAATAAGATTAGAAGGACAATAAAATTAGATTGAAATATAAAACAATTTGGAGTGGAGAATAGTCTTGGGAATTATTAGGGACCTATCATTGGATTACTCCCAATAACCCAAGACTTTGTATCTACTCACTCATATTCATTATAGACAGGGACTTAGAAGAAGAAGAAGAAAAAGACATAAAGGATAAATGACAAGAATTGTAAATGACAGAATTGTAAATTGCGTAATGTAAAAGAAAGATATAAAGGACTGAAAGTAGAAGTGCAGAAATATAAAGTGCGAGAAAATAAAGTGCTGGAAAGTAAGAACAGAAATTAAAATTGCAATAAAGTAAAGAATATGAAAATTAAACTTTTGGAGTCAGTTTACAATGAAGGCATCCTCCTTTTGCACTCAGAAATGAGCTCTATTTATAGCCTAAAATGATAGACAAGGCAATCAATTCGAGTTACAAGCCATAAAGGAAAGAATGGGAAGAGTTTTGTAACTGTTTTCGCTCATAGAACCATGTGGATCGCTTTCGCTCATAGAACCACGTGGATGACTAGCATACCCACGCGGGTCTATAGACAAGCCATTAAATTCGAGTTACAAGCCATAAAGGAGGGAATTGGATCAGTTTGTAACAGTTTCGCTCATAGAACCACGTGGATCACTTTCACTCATAGAACCACGTGGATCGCTAGCGTACCCACACGGGTCTATAGTCATTTCTTTTAACAGATTAAATAGCCCCCTTTTTTGCTGCATTATTCCCTTTCTTAAATCGCTCCAAACTTCACTTCTAGCCTTGGGATTTCATCATTATGCATTATAAACTCAAATTCACTTGCTTTGCTCAATACTTGTCCTGAAAATAAAAATAAAACAAAAGGTAGTAAAATAGCTCTAGAATAAAACTAAAATACCAAATAATTACTTAAAATAAATACTAAAAAGACAACTAAAATGGACTTATCAGATGAGTGAGAGAAAGTGTGAATGAGAGTGAGTCGGAGAGAGAGAAACAAAGAGTGAGAATGAGAGATAGTGAGTGAGAGTGAGATAGTAGGATAGAGAGTGAGAGTGAGATAGTAGAAGTGAGAGTGAGAGATAGATAGTAGGATAGAGAGTGAGAGTGAGTGACAGAGTGTGGGAGTGGGATAGTAGGAAAGAAAGTGAGAGAGAGTGAGAGTGAGATAGTAGGGTGGAGAGAGATAGAAAGAGAGAGAGTGAGAGAGAGAGAGATTGAGAGAGTGAGAGAGAGTGTGTGGGACACTAAGAAAGAGGGTGAAAGAGATAGTAGGAGAGAGTGAGAGAGATTGTAGGAAAGAGAGTGACAGAGTTAGAGTGATAGAGAGTGAGAGAGGGTGGGAGTGAGATAGTAGGAGAGAGAGTGAGAGAGATGGTAGGATAGAGCGAGAGAGGGTGCAAGTGATAAGAGAGTGTGTGAATGTATGGGAGTCAGGGTGATATTTTGAGAGAGAGTGAGAGACACAGAGAGAGAGAGAGAGATATATATATATATAATAGGATAGGGAGTGAGAGTGAATGAGATAGAGTGAGATCGAGGGAGAGAGAGTGAGGCAGTATGAGAGAGAGTGAGAGAGATAGTAGGAAAGAGAGTGAGAGAGAGTGATAGAGAGTGAGGGGGAGTGGGAGTGAGATAATGGGGGAGTGAGTGAGAATGTGAGAGTGATAGTAGGATAGATTGATCGAGTTGAGATGAGTGAGAGAAAGTGTGAATGAGAATGAGTTGGAGAGAGAGAGTGGCAGAGAGAAACAAAGAGTGAGAGTGAGAGACTGTGAGAGATAGAGAGAGTCAGAGTGAGTGAGAGAGAGAGAGCGAGAGTGAGAGACTGTGAGAGTGAGATAGTAGGGCAGAGCGTGAGAGAGTGAAAGAGTCAAAGTGATAGAGACTAAGAGAGAGTGAGAAAAGAGAGACTGTGTGAAAGTAAGTGAGTGAGTGAGAGATAGTGGGATGGAGAGAGATAGAGTGAGAGAGTGTGAGAGTGAGTGAGAGATGGTTTGAGTGAGAGAGAATGAGAGAGAGCTAGATTGAGAGAAAGAGAGAATGATAGAGAATGAGAAAGGGATAGTAGGAGAGAGAGTCTGATAGGGAGAGAGTGAGGGAGAGAAAGAGAGATAGTAGGAAAAAGAGTGATAAAGAGTTAGAGAGATAGTAGGAAAGAGAGCGAGAGAGGGAGAGTGAGACTTAGAGAGTGATAGAGAGTGAGGGGGAGTGGGAGTGAGATAGTAGGAGAGAGAGTGAGAGAATGAGAGTGATAATAGGATACAGTTAGAGAGAGTGGGAGTGAGTGAGAGAAAGTATGAGTGAGAGAGAGTCAGTGAGATAGGTTGAGAGAGTGTGAGAGTGAGAGTGAGATAGTACGAGTGAGAGAGTGAGAGAGTGTGAGAGTGAGATAGTAGGGGAGAGCGTGGAGAGAGTGAGAGAGACTAAAAGAGATTCAAAGAAAAAAGAGAGTGGGTGAAAGTGAGTGAGAGAGAGAGTGTGTGTGTGAGAGAAGGAGAGAACGAGAGAGAATGAGATAGAGATAATAGGATGGAGAGAGATAGAGTGAAAGAGTTAGAGTGAGTGAGAGAGAGAGACTGAGTGAGTGAGAGCTAGACTGTGTGGATATCTTGTGTTGCAGGTTAAGTTTTGATGATGAAGTATTTCTAAATAAAGTAACAAAAGGAACTCCAAGACACAACCAACTCAAGAAAGAATGTCCGTGTCAAGGGTAGACTCTAGGAAGTCCGATCATGTCTTAGGAATGAAATGTAAACCGCTTTTTGAGGATCGGCTCAAATCACTCAACACACTAGCACTCACACTATTAACCTAACATATGCCTTCAATTGATAAAAGCATGCTAAATAGGTTAGGCACTACTATCTACAGGTACATAATCGATTGTTGTAGGCAATATGAGCCTACAACAAGCTGATAATCAATTATGGCAGGAGTAAAATCGATTGTGGTCTTAATTTTTGAAGCACATAATCGATCACCTACTTATGACAAGTTGACAATCGATTATGATAAGCAAACAATCGATTATGAACTTGTTGTTTGGAAGCAGACAATCGATTAGGAGCCTATGGCAAGTTGATGATCGATTATGACAAGCACAAAATCGATTGTGGACTTGTTTTTAAAGCCAACAATCGATTATAGACTTGTCTTTTGGAAGCAAACAATCGATTATGACTATATGGTTTTAAAAGAACATATTCGATCATCCACTTATGAAGTTGTTTTTCTTAAAGGCACAAAATCGATTATGTGACTATGTTTTATGATCAAACAATCGATTATCCACTTATTAAAAGTGTTAAAAATTGTTCCAACGATCATATTTTTACAGAATTTATAAATAGGGACTTAGGGTTTCACAAACACCACAACCTACGAATCAAAAAGCAGAACGTGAAACCTATTGCACTGTCACACTTCTTCTTCACGTATCACTTTGAGCTGATCTCTCTCAAGGGTTAGGTTGGGAATCTTCAAGTTGTTGTATTCACCTTCTTAGAGGTATTTCTTATTTCCTTGTAATTTGTTTAAAATTGTTACTGGGTTATACTAGAGAGTGGGGAATCTCTCTAGGGTTTTTGATTGTAATAAGGGTGGGGTATCTCTTGTTGTAATTGTTTTTTAGGGCTCTTGCACTAGGTGGGGTATCCTAGGTGAAGAGTGCCTGAGTGTGTAAGGGTTTGAAAGCACCCGGTTTAAAGCTTTGATTTGATAGTAAAAAACTCACAAAGGTTTGTGAGAACTGGACGTAGGTCGCTGGGAGGTGACCGAACCAGTATAAATCTCCTGCGTTATTTACTGTTTTAGGTTCTAATTCATTCATTCCATAAACATGCGCGAAAATTAATCTAAGTCGCTAAAAAGGGGAACTGTTTTCAAAAATCTCAATCCCCCCCCCCCTCTTGAGACTGAAGCCACTTGGTAACAAGTGGTATCAGAGCTAGACTCTTGTTTAAAGGGCCTAGCAGCTTCAAGAGAAATGGCTTCAGGTTGGTCTACGCAAGAGGGTGCATCTCTTACCCGTCCTCCGGGATACAACAGGAAAGACTATGCATATTGGAAAGAAATAATGAGAATATTCATAGAAGGGGTGGATTTAAATGTATGGGATGTTGTGGAAAAAGAACCTTTTGTTCCCACACATATGTTAAATGGTACTCTCACTGTCAAAGAAAGAACTGAATGGACTGATGATGAAAAGAAAAAGGTTCAACACAATCTCCGGGCTAAAAATATTATCACTTCCGCACTAAGTCCTGATGAATTCTTTAGAGTGTCAAACTACAAAACTGCTCAAGAAATGTGGGACAACCTTCAAGTCACTCATGAAGGTACTAGTGAGGTAAAAAGAGCAAGAACAAACACTCTTATCCGAGAGTATGAGTTATTCAGAATGAATCCAGGTGAGACTATACAAGAAATGCAAAAGAGGTTCACTCGCATAGTAAATCAGTTGGGTTCATTAGGAAAATCATTTCCTGCTGAAGATTTGATCAACAAAGTACTAAGGTGTATGAATAGAGAATGGCAGCCCAAGGTAACTACTATAGCTGAATCAAGGAATTTAGCTACAAGAGCACGAACTAGAGCTCACTCGTCTGGCAGAGCATGAAGAAAAAGATAAGAAAAAGAAAAGCTTTGCTTTAAAGGCTTCAAGTTCAAATCGACCTGATGACAATGATGACTCGGAAAATAAAGATGATGAAGATTGTTATACCCCAATTTTGTCCGCTCTTTTTACTACAATCGTCGTTATTTTTACCAGTTTACAGGTCCAATTACCGTGAGTTAGCTTTTGATCTGCTTGTTCGGATGCTATCTCGTTTTATTGGGCATGTGCGTAGTAATTCACTTTATTGGGCCTATGTTAGATTTTTTCGATCGGGCTTTGGCCCAACTTGTTTTTTATAGATTTGTCTTTTAGTCAAAAATAATAAGTTTTTAACTCTTTTACGAAAAAAATCATTTTTGCTTTCATTTATAATCACCAAAATATAAAATAAAGTTGCAAAAAATCAAAATTAATAGAAAAAACGAAAATAATAAAAGGGGGGCGTCAATAGCATCAACCTTCAGCCCAACAAGCTGCTTGCCCACCAAGTTGCTTGCCCAGCAAGTCTGCTTGCCCAGCAAGTCAACTTGTCCACTCTTTACCTTACCCTTCACCTATAAAAGGAGGTCATGTCCATAGTGAAAAACACACCGGAGTGATTCAACAAGAACACGAACACATTTTCTCCCTCTCCTAACGACGCTCTCTCTCTCTCCCCCTCCCTTTTTTATTTTATTTTTCTTTTAATTAGTTTATTTTTAAATATTAATGATAATTATTTTTCACTAGTTGCACTTTTCATTTTTTTTCTTCTTTGTTAACTTTTCGTTCATATTCAAAACAGAAAAACAAAATATTCATTTTCCTCTCATAAATAAAGAAATATTTTCAAGAACAAAATAGGGGATTAAGTCGGTCGTACGATCGGGTTAGTCAGCTTTTTAGGACCACGAATGAACCGTACGGATCAGGTCCTAAAATCCCCATTTAAAAGAAATAATTTCTAAACTAAAAAATACAAACACACAAGCATTTCTTTCAAACAAAACAAATTTTCAAAAACAGGGGATTAAGTCGGCCGTACGGCCGGGTTAGTCATCGTTTTAGGATAAATGAACTGTACGGATCACAAGTCCTAAAATCCCTAAATTAAAAAACACAAACAAACCAAACTTTTTCTACTCAAGAACTATGTAGCTTTGATTTCTCCATCGCACCTGGAGATACGTAGGAGTAGGGGCCCACTCCTGTCAAGCACAAAAAATAAATAATTTTATTAAGTCTTTTTCATTTCAATAAAAGGGTAAAATAACATTTTTAGAATTAACACAACTAATTAGATGGTAACCTTCTTTAGGAAGGATGTCGTGGGGTGCTAATACCTTCCCCACGCATAATCGACTCCCGAACCCAAATCTGGTCTCAAGGACCCTTATCCAACTCAAATTGATTTTTCAATGTTTGCCCTTAAACTAAACTTTGGTGGCGACTTCTTTTTGAACCTTCGAGGAATCCTCACCAGGATTTTTTGGTCGCTACAGCTGGCGACTTCACTGGGGACTTATTAAGAGAGTCAAGCCTAATCTGGTTAGTTGTAAAATTTGTTTGTTAATTAAATGTTTTATTTTACTCTTCCCTTTTATCTTTTATTCTTGTTGCATGTTATATTTTATATGATATGTGAACCTTAGGATAGAAGCCCATTTCTGTATATGTGTTTGTTTGTTTTGCAGCTTGGGGGTATACTTGACGTTTTGCTCCTACACACACTCCACTATCACACTTCATCACACACATGAGAATAGTCCTATACCCGGACTGGAGCATAACCTAAGTTAGAACGAGATTGCGTAGTGATGGCCTACTAGATGTGCATCCTGTTGGGTGGTCACGAAAGTCTCACCTAGAGTTTGGTCTCTTTTGAGAATGTTGTCACTCCTAATAGCTTGCCTATTGTTGGGATCAGTGTTCTTAACTGGGGTCGTTGGCTCTAGGAACCTTATTTAGGACCCTTTAGAGCTACCCTTTGAAAGGTTCACTCAATAGAAAGGCCTTAGACCTATTCTCTTAGGAATCCTTGTAGGACACAAAGGAGCTTCATACCCCTGCATTCAAACAAACACTAATGCGTTTTTCTCATTTCCCTAAAAAAAACCCAAAAAAAACCTATTTTATTCTTGCAAGCATGTCTCATGCATCCTTATTTTCCTTCTTCTCTGCATATCATAAAAAAACATCTCATTTTGCATGACCGCTAGGGAATTATAAAACCTTTTTTATAAGAAAGGTGGATGAAAATATAAGAAAAAATGCATTTGAAAGTCAGACCACCTAAATTATACTTTACTCTTCGAATAAAAAGTTTACATTTCCCCGACGCAACACATTCGCATTTCATGCATCCATTCATATGCGCATGCATCTGGTTCCCCTTTTCCAAAAAAATAAAAAACAAAAATATAACCTTCTCATTCATTCAAAAAACCATGTCATTAATCATGCATTTTCCTTTCCATGCATTAAAAATCATTGCATGTATCATGCATTTCCTCGCATATATAAAAAAAAACAATTTTTAGCAATATAACATAAACATCTCATTTAGCATGCACCACCATTCACTCATAATCATTCAAAAATAACCAGGCATCTCATCATTTGCAACATCATGAAATTCATACATCATTTCACTCATGTTGTCATCCTAATTAAAAAAAACCATGTTGTTTCATCATTACATCGTCTTATCATTTTATTCATAAATCATTTTTGCATGCATGCACCATTTCAAAATAATAAAAAAAATCATGTCATTATTCTTGCATCATCCATCATCAAAAAATATATATCCAGTTGGCATTCCATTTTAAGTTATAAATGATACTTTGCATCATTTACATGTTGCACTGTCTCTAAAAAACCAAAAGAAAAACCAGTTAGAATAGTGAGCTTTTAAGTGATCATTCCTTCATGCATTTGCATCATGCCTATACATTATAATTTGTTCATTCATGCATTACCATTTTAAAAAAAATAAATAAATAAAAATAGAAAACAAATTGTGAAGAGAGATGAGGCGTTCTTGCGAAATACATTTTAATTGATTGTTCGTCATTGGCAAAGCTTAACCTACTAATTTTCAAACGGGGTCGAACTTAGTTGCAAACTCAGGGTGTTTCAAGACACTCAATTTTCAAAAAGAAGAAGTTATTCACTGTTTGCAGCTCATTCACATTTTTTTTTTGTCAACAAAAACAATGCATCTCATCCACCCCATGGTAAATGATCAAAATGGTCTATTTTGTTAACTAATGTGTCATCAAAAATTTCTTCTATCATGTCTCTAATTATGTTAACTCTCTGTGAAGCATTCGTATAGTGAACTTGTATGCAATGTGCATTTACTCTTGTTTGAGTCAGTTAGTGTCTACTCTGTTCATCTTATCACCATCCGTTGTCCATGTCTAGTCCCACCCCGACCACCCAATACATATTCCCCACACAAGTGCCTAGTTAACTTTTTGGTTTGTTCCCATTAATGAAATAACACTTTAGGTTCTCCATGCTGGGGCAAATTTGTGATCACTTGATACCTTGTCAATATTGAATTCCCTTGGTGCAAATCATTTACAAAAAAAAAGATAACAAAAAATTCAAAAAAGCCTGTTAGGTTGAAAACTCTCAAGAGCAATCTAAGCAAAAATTAAGGCATATAAAAAGAAAAAAAGAAAAAGCAAATATATAAAAAGTAAATAAATTTTTGTCCTAAAATTAAGTTTTGAGAAAATAAGCAGTCATGATTTGAAATGAAGTTTGGTCATCTTCCCATATCCTCAAAAAAGGCTCTTTACTACCTCTTTGAGCCGAAAAATCAAAAAAATCTTTCAGTCACCCTATACAATTTCGGTCACCCTAGACAAAGATCAATTCCACACCTAAACATGGTGTATCACTTTTATCAGCTCACCCAGCCCAAAAAAAGGAGAAAGAAAAATCACAAAAAAGAGAGGATTGAAAATCCTGGAAAAAATAAAAGAAGCTGATACATCTTGCCATGAAGCGCATAAGAGATCCTTTCATAAACCCTCAAACACCCATTTACAACCTCTTTCTTTCATAAACCTCTAACCATTCGCCACATCACAAACCCTTTCTTTCATAAACCCTCAAACACCCATTTACAACCTCTTTCTTTCATAAACCTCTAACCATTCGCCACATCACAAACCCTTTCTTTCATAAACCCTCAAACACCTCATTGGGCCTAATTATCCCTCCTTTCATAAACTCTCAAATACTTCATTAGGCCTAATTATTCTATCCTTCACAAACCCCTAACCATCGGCCACATTACAACCCTATAAAGTCCATTCCGATCAATGACTGACTGCTTTTGTTTTCTCAAAGTTTTAATTTTAGGACAAATAAGTTTATTTATTTACAATATGTTTGCTCAAAAAATCAAAGAAAGTTAAAAAATAATAATAAAAAATCAAAAGGCTTGCACTCCAAGGTGCATTCAAGTTGCATTGATATAAAGACAATTGTTAGTGATCACCAAGTGAAGTTTTCATCATATCAAAAAAAACTCAAGACTGTCACAGTCTTTGGGATTCACCTAAAAGAGAACCAAAAGTTTATACTAGGATCACCACCTAGATCCCAAAGTGGGCCATTCCTTTTTTCATCCATACCACTTGAACTTAGAGATTTATCCATTGTCCATCCCATTCATATACCATACCCAATCCATATAGCCAGATTGGACCACCTCCCTAGCCCATTACCCTAACTTTGCCACCTTTCACAACCTCACTTAAAGCAACCGTTTGAAATGTCATTCCATAGTGGGGCAATCTCGTCACCCTTCACTCCACCTAAAATTAGGGAAATTCTCCCTACACCCATCTCATTCCCTTATCATATTCACATCCACAAAACCGTACCGGGGAAATTTCTCAACCCATTACCCTAAACAAACCCTCTCACAATGCTACTTCAGTTGGGGCAACCTTGTCCTTGTCATAATTAGGGCAACCCCAAACTCTATTGGTTGAGACAAAATCCTTTTCTTGCCACTTTTCATTACAAAGTCATGGCATTCCCAATTCATCATCTTCTACACCCCTAGCTGTTGTCATCACTATAAAGAGGCAAGTGTATTCACTCACCGTCATCAAGTTTAAATTAGGGCAGTCCCACATTTCTTGAATTGGGGAGAACCTACCTTTCATGACTTTGACAATAATCATGTCCTCCATCCCTTCATGTGCCACATATGTCCATAGCCTAGACCTAAAACCAAGTTAACTGACTCATTCACCTATATTTGCACTACTATACATCTTTGCTAAACAATGCTTCAATGAGAGAGAACACAAGCTAATAGTGTGATACTGAAAATCCACCTAGTTAACTTTGTGGACCTAAAGCTTCGGTCATCATGGGGCATCATAATGGAAGAGAAAAATAAGCGAGTCTGCAAATATAGTCAACTACTTTTTCACATCACTGTCTGTAAATAACAATCTTGAGATTGCCAAAGTTTGAGTTCAGATCAATCTAATTTTTCCAATAAATGATGACTCCAAAATACTCATCTCTCTACTTCTCGCATTAAAAGTCTCATTTCTCATCTCAAAATTTAAAAAACACATCTGCATGCATTACTAATATACCATATCATAAATCATTGCACCATACATTGTATTTCGACATCAAGTCATGCGTCTACCACAACTCTTGCATCTAAGCATTACGTGTGCGCATTCATTCATTCATTAATTCATTCGTTCATTCATTCATTCTTTAAAAAAAGGCCAAAAGAGAAAAAAATCGTCCACATTGCATTCATTACCCCCACCAAAGCATAAATCATTCCATCATGCAACCATGTGTTTCATCACAATACGTGCATCTAAGCCATACAATTACATCTTATCTGCATACGCATACACAGTTTATCAACTTCATTATTCCATCAACTTCAACACCCATTATCCGCTACACCTCATTTGCTACCCCAACAAACACCCATCATTGCACGCGCATACAACACAATCACGCATACACCATTCATTGCATTATTAGACATGCCAAATATAGATAGTTTTTCCCTTCTCAGGTAAATGCATTCATTAGGTATGTTCGGGTAAACACGCCAAGTGTCGATCCCTATATCTTGTTCCTCCAAAATCGATGCTCCAAGCGTTGATCTCATCTCAGCAAACCAAGTCGTAATGTTAGCACCGAGTCTAGCACCGATCTTCCAGACCCCCAGAGGTCCTTCAGAGCCCCAGCGCTCCTTCAGACCTCCATTGGTCCATCAATCTAGATCGCATGTCGGCTTCGAGCACCGACGGATCATCTGACCCCAGGTCCTTCAGACTAGCTGTGTCAGCCTAACATATATAGTGGACGTCCTTCGTGATCAGTTCTAGACCTGATCTTGTTAACAGCCGCTCGAAAAAGGCCACCCTCAGACCCCCAATGGTCCTTCAAAGCCCCAGTGCTCTTTCAGACCCCAAGTGGTCCTTCAGGTCTTAGGCAACCCTTTGGAGCCCCGGTGCTCCCTTAGAGCCCTAGTGCTCCTTTAGATCCCCAGTGATCCTTCTTTATTATTCTCGGTTAACACGCCAAGTGTTAATCATCCCTCATTTCCCTAACTCATCTTCCCCTTAAGCGGACAAAATTAGCGTCTATTCTATCTTTATTTCTATTTCTACTACGAAATTCGTTTTTCTAGCAGAATATAAATAAATAGGGGCAGCTGTTATACCCCAATTTTGTCCGCTCTTTTTACTACAATCGTCGTTATTTTTACCAGTTTACAGGTCCTATTACCGTGAGTTAGCTTTTGAGCTTGTTCGGATGCTATCTCGTTTTATTGGGCATGTGCGTAGTAATTCACTTTATTAGGAGAGAAGGAGAGAGAGAGATAGAGGGAGAGAGAAAGTAGGGTGGAGAGAGATAAAGTGAGAGAGTGAGCGTGAGAGAGTGTGTGAGTGAAAGGGAGTGTGAGAGAGCTCAATTGAGAGAGAGAGAGAATGAGAGAGAGAGAGAGTGAGTGAGTGAGAAAGAGATAGTAGAAGAAAGAGTCTAATAGAGAGAGTGAAAGGGAGTGAGAGAGAGATTGAGAGTGTGAGAGACACTGAGAAAGAGTGTGAAATAGATTGTAGGAGAGAGTGTGAGAGAGTGAGGGAGAGTGAGAGAGTTAGAGTGATAGAGTGATAGAGAGTGAGAGAGGGTGGGAGTGAGATAGTAGGAGAAAGAGTGAAAGAAAGTGAGAGAGATAGTAGGATAGAATGAGAGAGAGCGAGTGAGTGAGAGAGAGTGAGAATGTGAGAGTTAGAGAGATAGTTTGAGAGAGCGTGAGAGAAAATGAGAGAGAGTGAGAGAGATTGAGAGACAGACAGAGAGTGTGTGTGAGAGTGAGAGTGAATGAGAGTGTGAGAGAATGAGAGTGAGTGATAAAGAGTGAACGAGGGTGAGAAAGGTCAAGAGAGAATGAGAGAGACAGAAAGAGTGGGAGAGAATGAAGGAGAAAATATAGTACGAGAGAGTGAGAGAGAGAGTGAGAGAGTGAGAGTGGGATAGTAGGAGAGAGTGTGAGATTGTGTGTGTGTGTGTGAGAGAGAGAGTGAGAGAGAGTGTGAGAGTGAGATAGTCGAAGTGAGAGAGAGAGAGAGAGGGAGAGAGAGAGAGAGATAGTAGGACAGAGAGTGGGAGTGAGTGAGAGAGTGTGAGAATAAGAGAGAGAGAGAGAGAGAGAGATAGAGAGAGAGTGAGCGAGAAAGTGAGATAATGAGAGTGAGTGTGAAAGAGATAGTAGGAGAGAGAGAGGGGGGAGATTCAGAGAGAGTGAGATAGTGTGAGACAGTGTGAGAGAGAGTGAGAGATAGAGTGACATAGTAGGAGAGAATGAGTGAGGGAGAGTGGGAAAGATAATAGGAAAGAGAGTGAGGGAGATTGAGAGAGAGTGAGAGAGGGTGAGAGAGTGAGTGAGTGAGAGAGGGTGAGAAAAATCGAGAGAGAATTAGATAGAGTGAGAGAGAGTGGAAGAGAGTGGTTGAGAGTGAATGAGAAAAACATAGTATGAGAGAGAGTGGGAGCGTTAGAGTGAGATAGTAGTAGAGGGCGTGAGATTGTGTGAGAGAGAGTGAGAGTGAGAGATAGCGAGTGAGAGTGAAATAGTAGGATAGAGAGTGAGAGTGAGATAGTAGAAGTGAGGGAGAAAGAGAGAGAGTAGGACAAAGAGTGGAAGTGAGTGAGAGAGAGTGAAAGTGATTGAGAGGGTGAGAATGAGAGAGAGAGAGAGAGAGAGAGAGAGTGAGTGAGAATGTGAGACCGTGAGAGTGAGTCTGAGAGAGATAGTAGGAGAGAGAAGGAGGGAGATTCAGAAGACAGTGTGAGAGAGAGAGAGAGATAGTATGAGAGAGTGGGAGATAGAGTGAGTGAGGGAGAGTGAGAAAGATAGTAGGAAAGAGAGTGAGAGAGATTGAGAGAGAGTGAGAGAGAGTGAGAGGGTGGAAGAGAGTGATAGAGAATGTTTGAGAGAGAGTGAGTGAGAGAGGGTGAGAAAAATCGAGAGAGAATTAGAGAGAGTGAGAGAGAGTGGAATAGAGTGGTTGAGAGTGAATGAGCAAAAGATAGTACGAGAGAGAGAGAGAGAGAGAGTGTGTGGGAGAGCTGGAGTGAGATAGTAGTAGAGGGCGTGAGATTGTGTGAGAGATAGTGAGTGAGAGTGAGATAGTAGGATAGAGAGCGAGAGTGAGATAGTAGAAGTGAGAGAGAGAGAGAGAGAGAGAGATAGAGAGAGAGAGTGGGACATAGTGTGGGAGTGAGTGAGAGAGAGTGAGAGTTACTGAGAGAATGAGAATGAGAAAGAGAGAGATAGAGAGAGTGAGCGAGAATGTGAGACGGTGAGAGTGAGTGTGAGAGAGATAGTAGGAGAGAGAGAAGGAGATTTTGAGAGAGGGAGAGTGTGAGTCAGTGTGAGAGAGATAGTATGAGAGAGTGAAAGATAGAGTGAGGTAGTGGGAGAGAGTTAGTGAAGGAGAGTGAGAGAGATAGTAGGAAAGAGAGTGAGAGAGAGTGAGAGAGAGTGAGAGAGAGTGAGAGGGTGAGAGAGAGTGAGAGAGAGTGAGAGGGTGAGAGAGAGTGATGGAGAGTGTTTGAGAGAGAGTGAGTGAGAGAGGGTGAGAAAAATTGAGAGAGAATTAGAGAGAGAAATGAGACAGTGAGAGTGAGTGTGAGAGAGAGAATTAAAGTTTTTAATAAGATAATATTAATTTTTTAAATAAAATGAAAATTAACTTCCGGCGGATGTTTTTTTTAAAAAAAAAACTTAATAATTAATTTAACTATTAATTAATTTACTAATTAAAAAAACTAAAAATTAGGAACGAAAATTAATAATTAATTTAATTTTTCGGCGGATTGAGTTGAATTTCCGGCGGATTTAAATAATCCTCCGGAATTACCAACGAATAACTCGCCGGAAATTACTAACGAATAATCCGCCGGAAACCGTTTGATGCGAGCTGGCTACCGGCGCGAAAAATCCGTTGGAAAGTCCAAATTTTTGGCGGATTTATGACTTTTCCGGCGAATTTTTCACGCCAAAAAAACCAACTCTTCTTGTAGTGAGAGAGTGGGAGAGAGAAACAAAGAGTGAGAGTGAGAGACTGTGAGAGACGGAGAGAGTGAGAGTGAGTGAGAGCGAGATAGTACGAGGGAGAGTGAGAGATTGTGAGAGTTAGATAGTAGGGCAGAGCGTGAGAGAGCGAGAGAGACTAAGAGAGAGTGAGTAAAAGAGAGACTGTGTGAGTGAGCGAGAGAGAGAGAGAGAGATAGTGGGATGGAGAGAGATAGAGTGAGAGTGTGAGAGTGAGTGAGAGAGAGTTTGAGTTAGAGAGAATGAGGGAGAGCTAGATTGGGAGAAAGAGAGAATGATAGAGAGTGAGAAAGGGATAGTAGGAGAGAGAGTCTGATAGGGAGAGAGTGAGGGAGAGCGATAGTGAGATACTAGAAGAAAGAGTGAGGGAGAGAAAGAGAGATAGTAGGAAAGAGGGTGAAAGAGTGAGAGTGAGAGAGGGTGAGAGAGGGTGGGAATGAGATAGTAGGAGATCAGAGTGAAAGAGAGTGAGAGAGATAGTAGGATAGAGTGAGAGAGAGTGCGAGTGAGTAAGAGAGAGTGTGAATGTCTGAGAGTCAGGGAGATAGTTTGAGAGAGAGTGAGTGTGAGTGAGAGAGATTGAGAGAGAGAGAGAGAGAGAGAGAGAGAGAGAGAGAGAGAGTGTGTGTGTGTGTGTGTGTGTGTGTGTGTGTGTGTGTGTGTGTGTGTGTGTGTGAGTGAATGAGAAAGAGATAGTACGAGAGAGAGTGGGAGAGTGAGAGAGTGAGAGTGAGATAGTAGCAGAGAGCGTGAGATAGTGGGAGAGAGAGTGAGAGTAAGAGTGAGAGATAGTGAGTGAGAGTGAGAGTGAGATAGTAGGATAGAGAGTGAGAGAGAGTGAAAGTGGGATAGTAGAAGTGAGAGTGAGAGATAGTGAGAGAGAGATTGTTGATAACTCTATTTTATATAGTTATTTATGCTTTTAGACCTAAATTATTGTAAGTTTCTCAGTAATATTATTGTATAAATAGGTAATTATATAAGAAAATACAACATGGACGGATAAAAAGTGTTTTGATATGAACTTGGCATTTTTAGTTATATTATGGTACTTTTATTCGTTTGTTCAATGCTACAGATGCCATAGCATTAGGATGTCACAGCCTTGGATGCCATAGCATTACCTGCTGACGTCACTATGCACTAAAAGTCAAAAAGTTAAGCAAGTGGCACAAGTGAATCACATCAAAACGACTTTATGGACAACATAGCTTGCAATTTGCACCTTTTTCAGAAACACTTGTCCATGCTTATAGGCCTACTGTCTAGAGTTGAAAGATCAACTCAACTTTTTAAAAGCAAGTGGATGCAAGTGGGAAAAAGAAAAGGAGAAGATAACTTCACCTTAAAGGAACCTCTAGATACAACTCATCTTCTCTTTCATAAATCATCTACAGCCATTTGTAGTTGTTGAGAGATCAAATCCAATCTTTTTGAGGCAAGTGGAAGATAACTTCGCCTCAAAGTAACTTCATCTCAAAGGAACTTCACCCAAAGAAGCCTATAAATACCCTTCACCTTCTCATTCAAAAGTAGACCAAAATACACTCACTTAAATCATCATTAGAACTAGTTTGAAGGGGGAAGGAAGAAATTGACAACTTCTTCCCTCACCTTCATGCAACTACATTCTGCACAAGGAATGCTGGGAGGCGATGCTGCAGCATTACTGGGCAAATTCATGCAAAGTAAGTTAAACCTTGTATCTTCTACTCGGTTTCTTTTTCTTTGTATTTTCAGTAATATGAACATGATTATTATCTTAGTTTGTATGTCTTTAGTAATGCTCAACATGAGCTAAAGCCTTTTGTAGTTGGGATGTCACAATCTTTGTAATGATCTTTTAACGGTTTTATATTATATATTTATGTTTGCATTTTAGTTCTTGCCCTAAATTTCTTTCAAATTCATTTTGGGATTGATCATCTAAGATGGGTACAGTCATGAATGCAGACATGGTTTATGATTAGAATTCAAGAACTAATGTGGGTGAGTGTTTTAACAAAAGAAACTTTGTAATTCCATGCTCAACCTAGACATAGGGGAGAGAGAGAGTGAGTGAGAGAGGGTGAGAGAGATAATAGGATAATAGGAGAGAGAGTGAGAGTGAATGAAGGAGTGAGAGAGAGTGAGAGTGAATGAAAGAGTGAGAGAGAGTGACGGTGAGTGATAGAGAATGAGAGTGTGAGAGACAGAGAGAGATTGAGATAGTATGATAGAGATTGAAAGTGAGTGAGTGCGGGTGAGAGTGAGATAATATGATAGAAAGAGTGAGTGAGAGTGAGATAGTACGATAGAAAGTGAGTGTGAGAGAGAGAGAGAGAGTGAGAGTGGGAGAAAGATAGTAGGAGAGAGAGAGAGAGTGAATGAGTGAGAGAGAGAGAGAGGGAGAGTGAGAGTGACTGAGAAGAAAACTACGCTCGCTTTCCAAGAATTCTTGGGCACATAAAAGCCTTAAAATTCGACGAATAAAATTTTGGAAAAAAAATGTCATGGCACAGTCGCCAATTCTTGGGCACAAAATGTAAATGAAACCAAGAATTCTTGGCCACCACCGTCAACTGTTGGACACAACATATCACAAAAGAAGTACTTATATAGGCAAAATTATCCAACAATTAAAACTAAATAAGCCATGCGCTCTATCCATTTTTACTTTTTAGTTTTTCCAATAGGCCATCTTGAGAAGTACTTATACAGACACAAACTCATCTGCTAGATCTTTCGAACAATGGATCACAGAAAGACAGTAAATAAATCTTAAAAGAAAACTACACTCGCTTTCCGAGATTTCTTGAACACATCAGAGCCCATCAAGTTGGTAAATAAAATTTAGAACTATAAAAGTCAAGGTACACTTCCCATTCCTTGTAAAAAAAAGGCACACTTCCCAATTCTTGGGCACAACTGAAATTTCTTGAGCACAAAAGTCAATGAAACCAAGAAGTCTTGGGCACGATTGGCAACTCTTGGGCACAACCAATCACAAAAAGATAAAAAATAAAATTTTAATAAAATAAAAATCCATCATGTTCCATCAAAAAAACTATGTTCTCATTTTGTCTTTAGGTTTTATGTTTTCCCAGTCTATCTTGCTAAGAAATACTTATTTGGATAGAAATGTTTATACAGACACAAACCCATCCACCGAATCTTCGAACAATGAATCATAGAAATCAAACAAGTAAACCTTAGTAGAAAACTACTGTAACACCCCGATAATTTCTAACTTGTAGAAACCACCGAAATGCACTACTGGCATATATCAGAGTAACTTCCTTCTTAAATACTGAACACATACTAATACTCGATGCTAAAAACCCATCAAGTTCGTTTACATAACTTAACATAAAATACATAAAGCGTTCTTACACCACTCAGCTAGTGTTCAGTACCGAAATAGAAAGTCTGCGGAAGCGATTTACAACTTATAATACAAGTCGTACCATCGTACATCTATGATACTAAATGAAAATACAGAGATACATGACATAACAAAATAAACAGCGTCAGCAACTCCTCAAGCGTCTCCATGACCATGCCTCATCGTCTTCAACTTAGCCTGCAACTCTGAAAAACAACAACATGGATTGGGTGAGACAACTTGTCTCAGTGAGTTCTATCGAGACCCCTTACTATTAGACTATGTGGCTAACATGAACGTTGTCCTCATAATTCATAGTCTTAATATTAGACTATGTGGCTAACATGAACGTTGTCCTCATAACCCTCATAAGCAGTTACAAGAGGCAACACATGAACAATGAACAATGATTTTTAGCATGTCACCGGTCACTTGGCAAAATGAGCTCCCGGTGAACCCAATCCACTAATCGCTAGTGGGAAAACCTCATGGGGCCTAGGTTCATAGGGCTCATGATTTCCCCTCCCCTAGCACACTAAACTAACATAGGGTCGTCACCCTAACATGATGTATATATTTTAATATACCTTGAACAATGAGCAGTGAACAGTGATCTGTGAACATAACAATGAGCTTATACTTAACATGATCTTAATCTTAACCTAATCTTATACTTAGCATAATCTTGTCATTAGGTGATCTCACACAGAATTACTAACGTTGTTAACTTAACTTATAACTATCCATTACCTAGTCCACATCATAATGTATCGCCCATACTCAACATTATGATAACCTAACTTAGTCATAATCGATCTCATAAATACCACATCGGGCCATCACATAAGCAAAGACATGAACATACATAAAATTACTTCGATCGTACTTGATTTCACGATACTAATATGTTTCCATCCTTGGGAAACCTTGAGGAGTAGATTAGAAGGGACTTAGGACCAATCGGAATAGCTTAGGACGTATTTCAAATTTGGGCATCAGAAGGGGACGCACGATCCGTGCGACTTGGCGCACGATCCGTGCGCATTTTCACAAAATTAACCTTGAGTATCAGAACCCCACGCACGACCCGTGCCCAGGGGTGCACGGTCCGTGCGTGGCCATCAGCATTTCTGAAAATCAATTTTCGTATTCTCTTGTCCATTCCGATCATTCCCGTATCCATTCCGATTCACATCCGAACTTAATAATACATCAAAAAAGTCATGGAAACCAATCAATCATCATATAGCAATCAACAATCATAACAACAATCAACGATTTAACTTAACCAATCACATAATTTAACGATTCGAACAATGTTTTCATAAAACGGTTCAATACCAGTTTTCATAAAATGCGAGACCAAAACTCAGAATGAGGAACACATGATCATAAAACCCTAGTGAGTATAGAACTCACCTATTTGCCGAGACTTCAAGGATTCGACCGTTCCCGAGAACCACGAACTCTCCTCGGACTCGATCACAACACCAACTCACGAACTATCTCCGGAATTGCTCCGAAACACTCCCCACCGAAACCCAGCCACTGAGATGACTTCTAAGGTTGTTCTAATTCGTGATAGTGCTTCTGAATTTGGTTCCAATACCTTCTAGTTGAACATGCAAGGGGTGGATTTCAGAATTTGTTCAAGTGGAGCTTTTGTGGTCATTCATGGCGATTTTAAAAGGAGGAGGAGGATGGTTGTAGTTTTGGTATCATTAGAAAGGAGATGAGGAGCTGATTCTGAATATGTTAAAAGATTGAGCATGCATGGTGATTTGAGGAAACCCTCACCTCTTCCCTTCCTCTCCCATTCGCACCCTCTCTCTTTCTCTCCTCTTGGTTCTTGTTTTTGACTTTTCAGAAAAGATGGAAATGAAGAGTGTTGTTCTAACTTGTTTCAGCTGGATGGGTATGTATGAAGGGGCATGGTAAAAGACAAAACTACCCCTTACTTAAACATTTCATTCCCTATGACTCCTTCAGCTCTAATAAACTCAATGTGGAGCAATTAATTCAATTAAGCACACAATTCTCTCAATTAATCAATCAAGCAAATCACTTTCAATTTATTTCATTTTATTTTTAACAAGCTAATAAATCACCAAAAATAATTCCATGCTAATATAATTAAAATAGTAAAAAAAAATAATAGGGGATGTTACATTCACCAAATATGGATTGGGTGAGATAACATTATCTCGGTGAGTTCTATCGTGCCCCCTCACTGACACTCGGTTCCATTAATTAAACCGTTACAACATAAGCTGACATAACAATGTCTTATTCATTACTCGAAATGCCGACTGCACAACAATTGCTAATCCCGGCAAATCGTGAATTTAACTTAACATGATCCGGCTGCACAACGATTGCTAATCCCGGGAACCATGTGTCTAACCTTAGCACAAACCGGCTGCACAACGCTTGCTAATCTCGGTAACCCACGAATTGACCACGCCAAGACGTATACAGGGCCTAGGGTGAGGGCTCATGACTTCCCTTCCTAGTATGCTACTTGTCGGGTCGTCACCCAACGCGATACATATGACAATACGCATCAAATTCTCGAGAGTTAGATAATTTATATTTTTTCGATCACCAAAGGATCAATCACATAATAGTTGGATGAACAATATCCATATCGATCTATAATCCGTTTTGAGGAATTCATAAACTAGACCTCCGGCATTATAATCATATTCAATTGACATATATAAACATATATATTCAGTCAGTCCATCAGACGGTGTACCCACACGTATACTAGGGTTTCGGTTTTTCAACCAATTATGCTTTCGTCGCTCCTTTTTTTGTAACATCCTGGGCCCTTTTCTTACTTAGTAGGCTACCCAGCGATGCACTCATGACCTTCTCCACCCCCCCTGTGGAGTTTTTGCCTTCCGTGGGAATCGAACCATGTACCCTGGGGCTCAAGTACATGCTCAATGCATTCCCACTACTAATTAAAATAATTTTATTTTATTAAATAATTTAATAAAATACCTAAATAATTTAATTAAAATAATAATATGATTAGTATAGTCATATTATTTTAATTAAATTATTTAGGTATTTTATTAGTATAGTCATATTAAAATAATAATATGATGTTTTATTTAAATCAGGGAGTGGTGTTTAGTAATTAAGCTGAGTAGTAGAAGGAGGCCCGTGATCCAAGAGCCCAATGGCATAGGCGCATAGGTGAAGGCATTAGCTAGGGTTTGGATCACTTGCACACTTTGGAGAAAAAGAAAAGAAAAAAAAGAGAGATTGCGAAGAGGGAAGAGAGGGGCGCGGCGCACTCAAGGAGAAAGAGGAGAGGAGATCTTGTTGCTGTGGTTCTTTGGAGTTTTCGTGCAAGGGGATCTCGTATTCAGCAAATCTAAGGTAAGGGTGGGTTCTACCTTTATAATGGGGTATATGATGGGTGTTATGTGGGAGATAGGCTCTATTGTTGTCTCTTTGATCTTATTTGGTGTTGATTTGGTGATGTTAGAATGTATTTCATAATGATTGCAATTGGTGTTTGGTGATTGATCATGGTGAAAATCAAAAATTGGTCCCTAGGTGCCATGGGCGCCATTGATGTTGTGTGTCGCATTAGGTTGTTGCTGTCTTGGTTGCTGGAAACGGCGCCCTGCTCCTGGGCGCCATGTCTGTGTCACTGTCCCTGTGTGTTCCCTGCTGATTTAGGCGCCTTGCTCCTGGGCGCCATGCCCTGTGCATGATTCTGTGTTTGTTGCTGATTTAGGCGCCCTGGTCCTGGGCGCCGTGCCTGTTTTGCTGCTGCTGTAGGCGCCCTGCTCCTGGGCGCCAGGTCTGTTTTTGTTGCTGTCGTGCCATGTCTATGGTTGTTGCTGTTGTGCTAGGCGCCCTGCTCCTGGGTGCCATGTCTGTGTTTGTTGCAGTTGCCTGTTGGCGCCCTGTTGCTGGGCACCAGTTCCTGTTTGTTACTGTTGCTTGTTGGCGCCTCGTTGCTGGGCGCCAGTTCCTGCTGGATGTTGTTGCCTGTTGGCGCCTTGTTGCTGGGCGCCAGTTCCTGCTGGATGTTGTTGCCTGTTGGCGCCCTGTTGCTGGGCGCCAGTTCCTGCCATGTCTGTTTTGCTGCTGTTGTGGTAGGCGCCCTCCTGGGTGCCAGTTTCTGTGTTGTTGGCCTGTTGGGCGCCCTCCTGGGCGCCATTTTGTGTTGTTTCGCTGCTGGGCGCCATCAAGGGCGCCATTTTCTGGTGGTTTGGGGCGCCTGGGTGGCTGTCCCGGTGGTCGTTGTCATTGGTGTTGTAAATTAGTATTGTCATTCGTGTTGTATAATTGTTGTCAGCATTGGTGTTGTAAAATCGTTGTTGCCATTGATGTGTAAATCTATTGGTGTCTTTGGTGTCGGTGGTTGTTGATCAAGTTGTTAGACTGTCCTATAGGTGTTGGTGTTATTGGTGATGATTGGTGTTATTGGTGACGATATAACAGGTGAGGTGCCTATTTTATTGGCTAAGGTGATAGGTGAGGGGTCTATGACCATTAGTTGATATTGGTGTTGTTGTGTCACTTAGTGACTATTGTTGTTGATTGTCTCTGGTGCATTGTTCATGGTGTCGCATACATTTCATATGCATTATTTTGGTGATGAAGGCTTCGGCCTTGGAGCTATAGGTGATGATATAGGTGATGATGCCCTTATTGGCTATTTTATTGGTGATGATTGGTACCACATGCATATACCCGTTGGTGTGGGTTGCATCTCATTCGTTTACTCATGACATTGATGATGATTCTTGGTGATTGCAATTTGATGTTGTTGTGAAGCGGTAGATATAGTTGTCATAACTCTAGCATATTGCCTATAATATATGCAATTATAATGTTAGATATCTCACCCCTTCTGTTTGAATGTTACCCCTATGCTGGTAACGTGCAGGTGATTTCGAGTGAAGGCATGTCTACCTTCGCTAGTCGAGTCGGTGTCGTCGCTCTGATACGTAGCACTCGGGGGGATGAACGCTAGGCTTTATTAGTTGTCCTTATTACTTAATTGCTGAAGTTTTATGGTGATGTTATGAATATTCATTTGAACATTTATTTTTATTCCGCTGCGTGGTGATAGAGTTACTGTCATGTAGACTGAACAGGTGTTTTGGGAGTTCGCCCCATTTATGAAGTGCTATGTATCGTACTATTTTTAATGGCGAATTTTATTATTGGCGTGTGATGTTTTATTGGTGTAAATGTGGCATCCCTCGTGGGTGTAGTGAAAAATGTTTTTGAAACTCTGATTTTTGTCAAAAGTTTACCGGGTAGAAAAGGGGTGTTACAAAGCTCACCCTCAACTGGGAAGGGCCTTACCGGGTCGTATCTAAGACCGGTAATGGCGCTTTCGAGTTGGCGACCCTAGAAGGGAAAGCGATCCCAAGGACTTGAAATGCTGCCAAACTGAAGAAGTATTACAGTTAATTTTCGCTTTAAAGAGCAGACTGTATTCCGATGTTATAAACATTCTCATCTAATACATCTTCTTTACTCATCATTATTCTTCAGTATCGTTGTTGATTCTAATCCAAAGTTCCGAGGTTGAAGGGAGCCCTCTGGGAACGATCTCATGATCACGCCGAGGTCCCTTACTAAAACTGAAACCCGGGCCACAACGCTCGAAACAATCTGCGACCAAGGTAGTCGCAAACCCTTTTTGAACAAGTTCGATCTGGGCCGAGTCCCGATAAACTGTTCAAAAGGCTTCCAAGATCTTTGGGATTCAAAATCACCAAGATCAATGGCCGAGGATGCCATTACCCTGAAGGGTGAGTTCGATCTGGGCCGAGTCCCGGTAAACTGCCCTAAAGGCGGCATACATTACTTGAGTGAAATAAACACAAGCACACAATATTAACATGCAAGAAATAAAGCATAACCGAGGTAAATTAAACCGGAAAAGCAAGCAAATTAAATTGGCAAAATATTACAGGCCACCCCGGATACGGTCAGGTCCTCAAGTTCGAAAGAGCTTTTAGTTAGAGTTAAACATCGGTTCCATCCGGAGCCCAAAACCTATCCACAAAAAAATACTACCCTCTAGTAACAGGCTAAGCATCGCAAGGGTGGGGATAGACAATGGTACACTCTTTGGTGACGAAATCGATCTTGACGATCCTATCTTCCACCACGTCGTGTTCCACGTTGAATATCTCTTTGTCCAGAGGAAGTGAAGGGTGAACCACGACAACTTGAGCAAGAGCTTTATCAAAGCCTTCCCCTGCCATCCCAAGAGCCATCACTGCTATGTCGGCAGTTTCAAGCTCGGCTTTCCGAGTCTTCTTCTCAGTCTGCCTCAGCTTCTCTTCAAGCTCGGCAACCCGATCTTGGGGAGCAGAGCTGATATTGATTCTCTCCTCCCTAGCCTTCTGCATCTCGGCCTCAAGCTCGGAAATCCTAGTCCTCAGGGTTGTGACCAACTCCACAGCCTGCTTCTCCTTGGCCTCTAGCTCGGTAATCTCAAGTTCGAGCTCTTTTATCTTGCTGCAAGCAAAGTCCCTCTCAATCACAAGATCTCCTCTCTCCTTTCGGAGATCAGAGAGGTCCTTCTGAGCCTTTGCCAGGGTGGAAGAAAGCGACTCATACTTTTTCTGTTCTCCTTCCCTCAAGGTTTGCTCCTCATCTCTCTCTTTCAGGGCCCCTGAAACAAAAGAAAATAATGCACCTTGGAGATATCGGCAACAAAAGCAGTAAAAGAAGGAGACGTTGGTTTCCCATAATTACCTCTAACTCAGGCTTCAGCTTCCTCCTTCTGCACCTTGGAGATGTCGGTTAGATGCCTAAAAAGTTTCACCGTGGCCTCCACTGGATCGACCCGATACTCCTCAAGATTCTTCTTCAAGAGATCTCCATCTATTGAGATGCTTGAAGATCGGCGCTTCTTCGACCCGTCTTTTTCGTGGTGACCCTTCTTCGACGCCTTGGGGGAACCGCCTTGACCAGATCGCCCCCTTTTTTCTGGGTCTTGAGAAGGGGAAGCATGAACTGAGGGGCGATCCTCTAGCGCCAAATTTTGCTTGCATTTCCGATGTTGAAGGTCTCCAAGCTGGTCTTCAACACTCGCAACAGTGACGGTGTTAAGAGGTACAGCTTGTATAGGCTCGTCCCATCAAGGGGTTCCCTGAGGGATCGGTGGAGCATCAGAACTGCCTTCCGGCCCTCTTTTCACCAGCTGCCCTCAGAATGGCGAACTTATCAGGAGCCATGTTATCTGCAAAACAAACAAATTTGAAGAGAAGATTAGGGATACCGCTCTTAAAGATGAAATAAAAGTTAAAAACATTTTATCAGTATCCGACCCTACCAAGCGCTTCTAACACCATTGACTTCGAGCCTGCCTCGACCAACTTCGCCGTATCAATACCAAATTTCTTAGGATCTTTGCAAGGGATCAGGTCAGCGAAGTTGGTCAGGATCACCAAGGATTCTTGGTCTACATCACTTAATCTGCTCCTGCTGACGGTATAGGCGTGGGGTGGGCGATTAAAGTGAGAAAGGGACCACCCAATGGGAAACTTAGTGGACTCAAGAGATCGTCCATCGTCACTATACTTGCCGATATACTTTACGGCTTCGTCATTCACGGGCTCGACGAAGAAGAATTTATCTTTCCAATTTCCCTTCAGAGAGTAGGTATAGGGCATGAAGACCTTGGTAAACCTTCTAGCTCTAAGGCTCACATGTTCCCACCGCTCTGTGGACCCCTCCTCGTGCCTCCTATTTATCTCGAAAAGATAGAAGAACAAATTGGTGGAGATCGGCCTCTCCAAATGAATGCACATCAACTCAAAAGCCCGCATGAAGGCCCATGCGTTGGGGTGAATCTGTGCGGGGGCGAGGTTCAAGCTTCCCAAAACTGTTGGACTATAGGATACCCTTAGAGGGGGGGTGAATAAGGTTATGTGCAAAACTTGAATTCTTTTCGGTTTTCAAAACTTTTACAATGCTTGTTTAAAACAGATGCGGAAACTAAGATTTAAAGCATTAACAGTGTTCGTTTAAATCAAATGCGGAAACTGAGATTTAAACGGTATGATGCACCTAAGCAGACAGATCAGGCACAGCGTAATATTATGCTATTATCATAATTTAGGATAGACAGATATGCAACGCAATGATAATAATAGACAAATATAAACTGTAAAGAGAGAGGGATAGAGATACACCAAGATTTTTACGAGGTTCGGGATAAAAGCCCTACGTCCTCGGCCTCAGGCTTTGCAACCTTTGGACTTGCTGACAACCACTATATGAAGAATGTTTTACAAACAGGCAACTTCAAAATAGCCAATCCCAATTTCCCCAAAATGAGAACTCGAGCTCCCCGCTAAGGATTTCAAGACCGCTTCATTCTCCCCGATTGAACGACCCAAGAACACCTCCCAGGATTTCAAAATAACCACTTAGAAAATGAATACAATATGAGATCTACGAACCAATCACTTCAGCAGTATAGTAACAATATAGTAGAGTGAGAGATGATTGGTTTTGAAATGAAGAACTTTAACAAAAGATTTGACAATGAAAGCTCTTTTTCTCTTTTCTAGTGATTTGAAAATGTATGAGATAGTGAAGAGTAGTGGTGTGTTTTTCATTTGAGATCCAACATCCCTATTTATAGAAAATGTAAAAAATTGACCGTTGGAGGATTTTATAAAATGTTAGAATCGATTCGTTGCTTTTAGAATGGAAGCTTGAAATCGATTCCTTGCTCTTTGAAAGGAAGCTTGAAATCGATTCCTTGCTCTTTGAAAGGAAGCTTGAAATCAATTCCTTGCTCTTTGAAAGGAAGCTTGAAATCGATTCCTTGCTCTTTGAAAGGAAGCTTGAAATCGATTCCTTGCTCTTTGAAAGGAAGCTTGAAATCGATTGTATGCTTCAAAGTAGGGAATGTTAAAATCGATTCTTTGCTTCCAAATAGATTAGGAAATCGATTGTTCTCTTTCAAATAGGAGTATGTTAAAATCGATTTTAAGCCTTACATACTCAATGATAAATCGATTATGTGCTCTGTAGGAAGGCATGTAATCGATTCTTTACTTTTAAAACCGACTTGGAAATCGATTGTTTCAATAAAGGAAAGTAAGTAATCGATTTCATAGTCCAATGTTTTTAGTATATAATCGATTTTATACTTCTATGAGACAATATAAAATCAATTTATACTCCTATGAAAACATTATAAAATCGATTTTCAAAACTTTTACAATGCTTGTTTAAAACAAATGCGGAAACTAAGATTTAAAGCATTAACAGTGTTCGTTTAAATCAAATGCGGAAACTGAGATTTAAACGGTATGATGCACCTAATATGATGCACCTAAGCAGACAGATCAGGCACAGCGTAATATTATGCTATTATTAGAATTTAGGATAGACAGATATGCAGTGCAATGATAATAATAGACAAATATAAACTGTAAAGAAAGTAAAGAGAGAGGGATAGAGATACACCAGGATTTTTACGAGGTTCGGGATAAAAGCCCTACGTCCTCGGCCTCAGGCTTTGCAACCTTTGGACTTGCTGACAACCACTATATGAAGAATGTTTTACAAACAGGCAACTTCAAAATAGCCAATCCCAATTTCCCCAAAATGAGAACCCGAGCTCCCCGCTAAGGATTTCAACACCGCTTCAATCTCCCCGATTGAACGACCCAAAAACACCTCCCAGGATTTCAAAATAACCACTTAGAAAACTAATACAATATGAGATCTACGAACCAATCACTTCAGCAGTATAGTAACAATATAGTAGAGTGAGAGATGATTGGTTTTGAAATGATGAACTTTAACAAAAGATTTGACAATGAAAGCTCTTTTTCTCTTTTCTAGTGATTTGAAAACGTATGAGATAGTGAAGAGTAGTGGTGTGTTTTTCATTTGAGATCCAACGTCCCTATTTATAGAAAATGTAAAAAATTGACCGTTGGAGGATTTTATAAAATGTTAGAATCGATTCGTTGCTTTTAGAATGGAAGCTTGAAATCGATTCCTTGCTCTTTGAAAGGAAGCTTGAAATCGATTCCTTACTCTTTGAAAGGAAGCTTGAAATCAATTCCTTGCTCTTTGAAAGGAAGCTTGAAATCGATTCCTTGCTCTTTGAAAGGAAGCTTGAAATCGATTGTATGCTTCAAAGTAGGGAATGTTAAAATCGATTCTTTGCTTCCAAATAGATTAGGAAATCGATTGTTCTCTTTCAAATAGGAGTATGTTAAAATCGATTTTAAGCCTTACATACTCAATGATAAATCGATTATGTGCTCTGTAGGAAGGCATGTAATCGATTCTTTACTTTTAAAACCGACTTGGAAATCGATTGTTTCAATAAAGGAAAGTAAGTAATCGATTTCATAGTCCAATGTTTTTAGTATATAATCGATTTTATACTTCTATGAGACAATATAAAATCAATTTATACTCCTATGAAAACATTATAAAATCGATTATTTTGCTTTAAAAAACATTTTCCCATTATCTGCCTTTCTCATGCATGCATGCATTTGACTAAAATATTTTTCAAGGCCTTCAACACAACAATTTTATTTTTTAAAACATTTTTAAAAACATCATCTTTCTTCTACTAAATGTCATAAAGCTGAAGGGATAGGATCTTACATTCGAGTCCTATCAAAAGCAGATAAACAATTAGGTCTTCAACTTCATTGCTGCTTCTTCTGCAAGCCATTGCACTTTAGTCCCTGCTCTTTGATTTAATCTCTGTTCTTTGATTTTGTCCCTGTACTTTCATTAAACTGCAACCATTAGTAGACAAGATGTAATTTGTTATCATACAAAACAAAGAGCGTTTGTCCTTGGTTCAACAAACTCCCCCTTTTTAATGATAACAAATTACATTATGCATAGGGGGTGATAATAATGAAAAATTTTCAAAGAGCTCCCCCTAAGCATAAGCATAAAAATATTCAACTAAACCAAACATATAATTAATCACAATATAAGCACAGATAGCAGCAGATATTTTCTCCCCCACATAATCACATTATAAGCAGATATTTTCTCCCCCATGCATATATTTTCTCCCCCTTTGTTTTCATCAAAAAGGAGGGGGGTGAACACATAGATACGTAATCATACTATAAACTTGCAAAATCACACAATAGTAGCACATAGCATAAGATATATCCAAAACAGTTTAATGCTATGCTCCCCCTTACTTGATGATCCCTCTGATTGATTGTAGAATGCAAAGCTTAGCCAGAAGAAGGTGGACCATCACAGTTTAAAAAAAGATATTATAGAAACTAGGATACCCATGAGATATGTCATACTTGGTTCAACAATATAGGTACCATATTTATCTTCAAAAAAGGTTGCATCAAAGATCCAGCATAATAACACTTAAAAAAACTTTGATGCACATCAAAATCATTATCACATAAATGGCTGACACTTAGCAAATTAAATTTCACACCATCAAATAAAGCATTTTTTATTGTGTTTTCCTTACCCACACAACCTTTACCTATTACTTGAGCAGATTCATGGTTGGCACACTTTACAGATCCACTAGCTTTGTTGCTCAAGTTCAAGAATAGTGAAGCATCACCAGATCCATGAGCTTCGTGTCTCTGCTATCAAGGTACCAATCTGACCCCCATACCTTGTAGCACACCTGCACTAAAATCAAGTAGAAAATTTTGGTACCCAATTCTCTTTGGGTCCTTGTGGGTTAGTCATCAAGGGGTTTGTTTTCACAATCCACCTTGGTTTCTCACAAGCAGGTATAAGGGTACCAAGCTCACACAATTTACGAATGGGACATCTAAGTGAGCTATGGTTCCCTTTTTGACAATAAGTGCAAGAGAAAACAGTAGGTGTATAACTTGAGGTAGCAGCTACAAAAGTTATTTTCTTGTTCAAAACAGAGGAGGTGGAATTACCTTTGTACCCAATACCTCTCCTATCAACATATTCATGTTGGGAGTGAAGTAGCTTGGTCAAGGCCTTTTCACCAACCTCAAACTTTTTTAGGGTTACTTTCAAAATTTCATTTTCAACCTTGGCTTTTTCAAAATTTTGTTTAAGCTCAAGAAACTCAAGGTTGAAGGGTTTTGTTTTAAGTAGCTCATTCTTCAATTTAACTACCTCATTTTCAAGAGTCTCAATTTGAGTGGACAAGCTTTTGTTGCTCTTTGTCAATTTCTTAGATTTTAAGAAAAGAGTTTCATGTTCAAAATAGAGAGCTTCAAAAGCCTCACTCAAATCGTGACTACTACACGCATCATCAAATAAATCATCATGCATAGAAGAATCAGAAAGACTATAGGAATTAAGGATTACCTTAGATGCGTCATTTGCCATATTGCAGACAACATTTTCAGTCTTCTCATCTTCATCTAATTCACTATCAGTGCCAAGACTGTCCCATGTAGCTTCAGGTGTGTCATTAGCCATAAGACAAACCGCATTTGCGACTTCCTCTTCTTCCTCTGTATCACCCTCAGTATCTGTGTTGTCCCATGTAGCCTTCATAGCTTTCTTTTGTTTGTATTTGGATTTCAGCTTTGGACAGTTTGCTTTGAGGTGACCAGGTTTGTTGCATTCAAAACACTTTGGTTAATCATCTCTCTTCTCATACTTGTCATCTTTGTTGTACCCAGACTTCTTTGAGAAATCCCCCTTTCCAAGCTTGTTGAATCTCATGAATCTTTTGAAATTCTTGGCAAACATAGCCATGTCTTCATCATCAATTTCTTCATCAGACTCAACCTCTTTCCTTGTTACCTTAGGAGTTTTAGCAGCAAGGGCAAGAGACTTCTTTTCTTTTACCACTTCCTTTTCTTGAACTTTCTTCGCGGCCAATACCACCTCAAATGCAAGAAGTGACCCGATCAAGTCTTCTTGGGGCAGAGTGCCAATATATTTGGCTTCAGTGATTGCACAAGTTTTTGGAAAGAACTCACTGGTCAGGGATGCAAGAATCTTCCCATTTATATCCTTTGTAGAACACTTCTTCCCCAGTGCCCTCAAGTTGTTCACTATCAGATTCAGTCTCTGGTGCATAGCTGCAACAGATTCACCTTCCTTCATTTTGAAGGCTTCATACTCAGACGTGAGGATTCTGATTTTTGTATCCTTCACTTGGCTTGTACCGACATGTGTAGCTTCCAAGCAATCCCAGATCTCTTCAGCTGTCTGACACCCTTTTACCCTTCCATATTCTTCTTCACATAGAGATAGCTGAAGAATGTTCATAGCTTTGGCATTCTGAGAGATTTTGTCTAACTCGGACTTTCTCAGCTCGCTCTGATCAATGGTGTAGATGTCTTCAACTGGAACTTCTTCTGCTTTGCCGATAGCTTGAATTTTTGTAGTATCTCCGTCAACAGCACCACCAGGTTTTGTAATTTTGATCTTCATAGGAATCAGTGGTCCATCAATAATAATTCTCCACAGAGTGAAATCTATTGCCTGCACATGACACTTCATTCGACTACTCCAGTAGTCATGTTAGTCCCATCAAACAGGGGTGGCCTATTGAAGGACATCCCCTCTTTCATAAAAGAACCCATGATCACAGATAAATAAATAAAATAAAATTGCGAGATGTTAAGCTCTATATGCAATTTCTAGCTCTGATACCACTTGTTGGACTATAGGCTAACCTTAGAGGGGGGGTGAATAAGGTTATGTGCAAAACTTGAATTCTTTTCGGTTTTCAAAACTTTTACAATGCTTGTTTAAAACAAATGCGGAAACTAAGATTTAAAGCATTAACAGTGTTCGTTTAAATCAAATGCGGAAACTGAGATTTAAACGGTATGATGCACCTAATATGATGCACCTAAGCAGACAGATCAGGCACAGCGTAATATTATGCTATTATCAGAATTTAGGATAGACAGATATGCAGTGCAATGATAATAATAGACAAATATAAACTGTAAAGAAAGTAAAGAGAGAGGGATAGAGATACACCAGGATTTTTACGAGGTTCGGGATAAAAGCCCTACGTCCTCGGCCTCAGGCTTTGCAACCTTTGGACTTGCTGACAACCACTATATGAAGAATGTTTTACAAACAGGCAACTTCAAAATAGCCAATCCCAATTTCCCCAAAATGAGAACCCGAGCTCCCCGCTAAGGATTTCAACACCGCTTCAATCTCCCCGATTGAACGACCCAAAAACACCTCCCAGGATTTCAAAATAACCACTTAGAAAACTAATACAATATGAGATCTACGAACCAATCACTTCAGCAGTATAGTAACAATATAGTAGAGTGAGAGATGATTGGTTTTGAAATGATGAACTTTAACAAAAGATTTGACAATGAAAGCTCTTTTTCTCTTTTCTAGTGATTTGAAAACGTATGAGATAGTGAAGAGTAGTGGTGTGTTTTTCATTTGAGATCCAACGTCCCTATTTATAGAAAATGTAAAAAATTGACCGTTGGAGGATTTTATAAAATGTTAGAATCGATTCGTTGCTTTTAGAATGGAAGCTTGAAATCGATTCCTTGCTCTTTGAAAGGAAGCTTGAAATCGATTCCTTACTCTTTGAAAGGAAGCTTGAAATCAATTCCTTGCTCTTTGAAAGGAAGCTTGAAATCGATTCCTTGCTCTTTGAAAGGAAGCTTGAAATCGATTGTATGCTTCAAAGTAGGGAATGTTAAAATCGATTCTTTGCTTCCAAATAGATTAGGAAATCGATTGTTCTCTTTCAAATAGGAGTATGTTAAAATCGATTTTAAGCCTTACATACTCAATGATAAATCGATTATGTGCTCTGTAGGAAGGCATGTAATCGATTCTTTACTTTTAAAACCGACTTGGAAATCGATTGTTTCAATAAAGGAAAGTAAGTAATCGATTTCATAGTCCAATGTTTTTAGTATATAATCGATTTTATACTTCTATGAGACAATATAAAATCAATTTATACTCCTATGAAAACATTATAAAATCGATTATTTTGCTTTAAAAAACATTTTCCCATTATCTGCCTTTCTCATGCATGCATGCATTTGACTAAAATATTTTTCAAGGCCTTCAACACAACAATTTTATTTTTTAAAACATTTTTAAAAACATCATCTCTCTTCTACTAAATGTCATAAAGCTGAAGGGATAGGATCTTACATTCGAGTCCTATCAAAAGCATATAAACAATTAGGTCTTCAACTTCATTGCTGCTTCTTCTGCAAGCCATTGCACTTTAGTCCCTGCTCTTTGATTTAATCCCTCTTCTTTGATTTTGTCCCTGTACTTTCATTCAACTGCAACCATTAGTAGACAAGATGTAATTTGTTATCATACAGAACAAAGACCGTTTGTCCTTGGTTCAACAAAAACCTCCTACTGAAGGGCGGTGAATGGGGGCGGATGTTCATACTAAAGATCGTCACCTCGTACATGACGAACTTGAGCGCTTGCGCCCAAACGGCGACGTGTTGATCTTCTCCCATGCCCTCGACATTCCATATTTGTCCTCTTCTCCAAGAAATCTGGTTAACAATGTGGCTTAGATCATCTCCGGCTTTATATAAGGATCGGATCGCCCTCAACGTCTCGGATACCCATGAATATTCCCGTGGAATATTTAAAGGCATTAGCAAGGGGACATCGACCTGACCGATCCCAGTGCTGGAGTACTCATCGGAATCACCTCATTGTTTCCGGGACCTTCATTGTTTTCGAGGCCTCCTTCATTGTTTCGGCTTTCAGCAAAGCCCTCTACATCGACCTCGGCTTCAGTCTCACTATCATCGAAGCTCCAATTAGAGTTGGTGCTCCCCTGCTCTTCTGCATCCCGCTCAGCATCGGACTCACCCGACTCAATGACCACCACATCCTCAGATCGATGGCCACTTATTCGACCTTCCTCCATCGGCTCATTGTAGGGACCTCGGGGGAACGATCTTCCGCTTGGAAACTGTTGGGAGCGGAATTAAGTCCCTCCTGAACATCAGGTTCAGCCGGCCCGGTGTTACCAGCACGTGCACCCTCCGGGTCTCTAGGATCGGAAGCTATCAGTTTGGCTATTTTTTGGACGATCTGTGTTGACAACCCTGTGGGTTTGTTTTGTTCTAGCCAGATCAGACCTGCGGGAATGGGTGCATGCCAAGTCAAGTTTAAGTGCTAAACAGTGGGTCCACAACCAAATCGGAACCCGACCTGTCGACCCCCACTCTGTATAAATAAAAAGGGCTGGGGGAAGTCCCGGCTAAAGCATAAGGAAAATAGTTAAAAGGCACTAATCTCGAAAATCGGAAGCTCGGCGAAGTTGAACTTGTTTGCGCGCTTTGACGATCTCACTAAACTGAAAGGTGGAGACCCTCTCCATGGTAGGTTGGATCGGAAGCTCGGAGATCAAAACACAGAGTGACGTTGTTAAGGTCGGTACTCAGAGCAATTTGCAAAAACCAGTGCAAATGAATGAGGTTTCCACACATATTTATAGTGGACCAAGAGCTACGAATTGGGCCTAGGCCTAGGCGACGCGTCCAATTAGTAATACCTATTACAGGTGCGTGAAACGAAGCGCCATCATTACACCAGCCACATTGAACGACCCGCCCCATCAATAACACTGTTGTCAAGCGCTGGAATCGATGCGTCGCCACAGAAGGGGTGCCTCGAGTCACTCGGTGCTCCTTCAATGAACATTCCGAGGCTGGGGGCAGATGCTCAGGTGAGTATAAGCCTGGCCCCGGAAGGTCGCCACGTTTGGCAAGCAACCAAATTCAAGCTCACCAGAGCATCGTAACCTCGTTTCTCCGAACTTACGCAAGACCTGAATCTCATGCACTTCAAGGCTGGGGGCAAAACACTCACAAGAGTACAAGCCCGGCCTCAGAGAGTACTACAAACTCGGATAAGGAATCAAGTCAAGCTCGCCCCAAGGCAACCTGACTTGGGGGCAACTGTTACGGATTGGGCCTTTCCCATGGAATTTACTAAGGCCCGATGCCAAAAGGCAGATCCATTAACCAATGGTGGAGATCAAAGACCTAGATCCAATGGTTCACCTTGATTCCCAAAACCTATAAATAAGCATTTAATGCAAGCATTAAAGGTACACACTCTTTCCAATATTCTCACTTGGAACAGACCCACTTGCTAACTTGAGCGTCGGAGTGTCTTTGCAGGTACCACCCCACCTCGGATCAGAGCGGAGCTCGGATTGACCAAGACCATTTCTACCAACTATCTCGGATCAGACTTGGTATCTAAGATCGGATACCGGTTCAGAGATACGGTACAGATCACTTTGTATTGGAACAACAAGTGAGTCCCTTTTACTTATTAATTAATGATTTGGGTTAAAACTATAGCTATGGTTAAATTTATGGAAATAGAAGGTTTTTATGTTCTTCCATCTCTAGGTTTGTATGTATAATGTTTGTGAAAAGTTTGAGCTTAAGTGCTTAAATTGAAAATGTGATAGAATTATTAATGTTTGTCATAATATATTGTCAAACCTGTGATGCACCCCTGTCAATATATTATACATATCTCTTTCCATGAAGCTTAGAGGCGGATCTTGGTTAGGGCGGGGGAAGGTCATGGCCCGTCCAAAAGAATTAAAATTTTGGTTTTTAAAGGTATATATACACATATTTTTGACTTAGACTTAGATTATTTATACTGATATGACAAATAAAATATCTAAACGCAAGTCACCACGAAATTTACCACTTAGGCAAGAGAAACATTTGTTAAATTTTAGACAACTATTAATATTATTTTTACATTTGGCCCACCTAATAATTTCTGTCAAGATCTGCCACTGATGGAGCTTAATTCATTGTGATTCTTGTATTTATGGAAACTAGACTCATTATCCTTCGGTTTGGACACAAATAACACCCCATTTGACTAAGTATTAATTGTTTAAAATGTGTTGCAAGTTGGATGATTGTTGTTGTGCTATTTTTGATATCTTTGTTCATTGTTTTGTAAAACTATACTTTTCGGCTGAATAAACAAATAAATAAAAATTATATTAAATTATTAGACATAATTTACTTCAATATAGGCTTTAGAATGGTGAGATTTTATCAAATATTGAATGAGAAAAGTGACTTGCAAGTTAACAAACTCTCCATGTGTTTCTGCATAGGTTCAATGTTTTTCTTATAAAGTTTTATAAAGAACTAATTTTTGAATGATTCTTGTCTTGTCGGAAACTAGATTCATGTCCCTTCAGTATAGGCCTTGGAATAGTGAGATTTTATTAAGCATTGACTGAGAAAATTGTGTTGCAAGTTGCTCTAAAAACTAAATTGCATTTTCTGTTTTGCTGTCAATTGTGTGATCCTTCCCTTTCCCCCTAGAGTTGTGTTGAACAATTTGAGTTGTGAAATTGGGATCATTGTAAATGCTCAACAAAATTATTTATATTGAAATATGAATGTTGGTTACTTTAAATTGGTGTTTCAACACTTAACAACTTGTTTAGTTATTGGGTTCTTTAAATTGGAAGACAACCTTACCAAATTCATTTGGTATAACTAAATACATCTACGGATATTATCTTACATATCTAATATAATTTCTATATAGTGAATTATATTGAAATTGAGATGTTGGTTGTCTTAAATTGGTGTTTCAATGCCCAATAACTTGCTTGGGTTTCTTAAACTGAAAGGCAACCTTGCCAATTTCATTTGGTATAACTAAATACGTCTGTAAACATTATTTCATATATCTAGATATATCATTCTTGTTTATTTAATTAGTATTGATCTTTGCGAACAAGATGATTGTTTGGAAAGGTAAGAGCGGTTCCGTAGGGAACTTATTGAGATTTTGTAAATCTCATTGTTTCATATTTATGTTTTCAGAGAAGAAAGCTGAAGAAGATGGTGGCTTTAGACCAAAATGGAGACATATGCTTTTTTTCTTTTCTGATGTCATTCTGTTAGCAGTATCTGAATTAAGCCACATTTGGGTGATAAAACATAGGTAAAAATACACTGGAGGTCCTTTAAGTTATTTATTTGTAACAAGTTGGTCTTTTAAGTTTTTTTTGTAACAACTTAGTCCTTTAAGTTACCTAACGTGTTCATTGTTGACATTTTTTCAAATTTCCGTTCCAAAAACGCCTATGTGGCGTTAACGTTGCTGATGTGGCTTAACGGATGCATGTGTGGCGGTACACGTCACTTTAAATTAATAATTATATTTTTTAATTAGTTTTTTATTTAAAAAAACCCCAACAACACCTCCCTCATCCCTCTCATCTCTCTTCCAGCGAAGTCCCTCATCACTCTCTCCTCCTCACAGCTTTCTCTCTCACAGTTGCAGCAAACAACAAATCTGAAATGGAACGAGAAAAACGAATCTGAAATCTGTGCGAAAAAAAAATCGAAATATGAACAACAAGAACGTAATATGAATGAAAAACGAATTGAAATCTGGAACAAATAATGTGGGTTTCTGGAAAAGCAAATTGAAATATGAAATCTGGAAAACGAATTGACAAATCTGGGTTTCTGGAAATCAAACGAAAATGAAATCTGGGTTTAAGGAAATCGAAAGAAATCGAAGTCTACGAAAGAAAAAGAAATCGAAATTGAAGAACACGATTTGGGTTCATGAACAAATCTGGGTTCTTGAATAAACCCCAAACCCAAGTCCTAAAAATCAAATCTCGTAATTTGGCTATCAATCACCATTATCCCCAAACTACAAACCCAAAATCGAAGAGAGATTTGGAATGGGATGAAGAAGGAAGAACCCTAGTTGATCTCAATTTGGGGTTCTTTTTGAATTTCTGGTAATTTTTTTTTTGGGTTGAAGATGATGATGAGTCAGCAAAAAAAACAAAGACATGTCAGCAAATTTAATCCAAGTCAGCGACGTCAACGCCACATAGGCATTTTTGGAATGGAAATTTGAAAAAAGGTCAACGGTGAACACGTTAGATAACTTAAAGGACTAAGTTGTTACAAAAAAAACTTAAAGGACCAACTTGTTACAAATAAGTAACTTAAATGACCTCCAGTGTATTTTTGCCTAAAACATATTATCAGTACTTGGGGTTGTATGAATACTTAAAGTACCAACTTAGATTTCCTTTTATATGAGATTATATTCACTTGATATTGTATTAAAATTTCAATCCTTGGAATATTTCAAGATTTAAATTTATTTTTAGTTAGATTCCTGTTCTGAATTTCAATTTAGATTGAAATTTTTGGATGTGTGTGTGAGACAAATTCTTGCGCACAACAAATTAAAAAAAACTTCGGTCTCTCTTTGTCTTTAATTTTTAGGTTTTCCTAGTCTATCTTGCTAAGAGATGCTTAAGTGGATACAAACACAACAACCGATTCTTGGGCACAACCAAAGTGTGTGTGTGGACAGAAACACAACCACTAATTTTTGCGCACAACAAACCAAAAAAATATAAATAATAATTAAAACAAGGCAGAAATCTCTCGGGGTCCCATAATAACTTATTTTCGGGTAACGAATGGATCCCTTTTTTTTAACGATTAGGTCCCTTGTGTTTTAAAAACGTTGTACCGTTACCCCTTTTTGTAATTTCCGTTTGACTTCGTTACAGAAATGCCTAGTTGGCTGATAAGTTGTCTATGTGGCTGTAATTTGTGCTTATGTGGCATTATCCATGTCATTTTTAATTACTTTTTTGATAGAAATTTAATTTTAAATTTAATTTTTTTTAAAATCATCTTCCTCAAACTAGCTTCATGCAATTCCCAAATTAAGTATGGGGTAAAAGGCTTCAATCACCTTGAAGATCTGAGCCACGATCTCTTTCTACGAGCACCCACAACCATATATTAAATAATAATAAAAAGCAATAACACCTTTCTTTCTTTTTCATCAATGTTGTAATAAAAAAACCGGAAACCCAGAAATTCAGATCTGTAATATGAAGAATAGGAAGACGGATCCAGAAACAGAACCCAGAAGCAAAGGAAAATCGAAATTGAAACAAAAACCCATAAACGAAAATGAATCGTGTTCATTTTCGTTCAGTTCAGTTCGTTTCAGACGTGTGTTCATTCAGTTCATTTCAGATCTGCATTCTTCGTTCGTTTTAGTTCAGATATGCGTTCGTTCAGTTCGTTTTAGTTCGTCATTACTTTCGTTCTTCGTTTCAGTTCAGATATGCGTTCGTTCAGTTCATTTCAGTTCGTCATTTCTTTCGTTATTCATTTCAGTTCAAATCTACGTTCGTTCAATTTGTTTTAGTTCATATTCGTTCAGTTTGTTTCGTTCGTTCAGATCTACAACTCTAAGGAATTAAAGGAATTCAAGATTAAGGATCAAGGGAATTGGGGATTATGGTGAGGTAGAAGACGATGAATATTACAAGGGGGTTATTTTGGTTTTTTCTTATTTTGAATAAAATCCTAGGTGGACCTACCATGTCATCACCATTTAGCCACATCAACATCCACGTCAGCATCATTAGCCACTCAAGTTTTTTTTTTAACAAAGTTAAACGAAAATTGCAAAAAGGATAATAGTGTAACGTTTTTGAAACATAAGGGACCTATTCGTTACAAAAAAAGTTAAGACACTCATTCCTTGCCTGAAAATAAGTTACGAGACTACGGGAGATATATTGCCTTAAAATAAAAAACAGAATCCAGCAAGTAAAAAAACTACAATCTCTTTTTGTCTTTAATTTTTATGTTTTCCTAGTCTATCTTGCTAAGAAATGCTTAAGTGGATACAAATACAACCACTAATTATTGGGCACAACCAATCAGAAAAACAAATAAAAGTTAAAACAAAAACAGGATCCAACATGTAAAATTAAAAAAACTATGCTCTCTTTCTGTTTTTACTTCTAAATCTGTCTTACTTAGAAATGGTAAGAGTCTCTTCCAGCTTAACCAAAATTCAGAGGAATTAGTTTGTGCAATTGTGCGCAAATGATACCCAGTTTATACCAAAAAAAACTTAGAAATTCTTATAGGAACACAAACCTAACCAAATAAAATTGAGAAAAAAACAGTTATGTAGCAACTCAAATTAAATAAGCACGACTCTCTCTATACATTTTTATTTCTTTCATTTTTCCATGTCTGCAATGAAACCAGACGTTGAATTTATTCGTAAGCAAATAAATTAATAAAAAAGTTAATAGATTTTTTTATTTTGTAAATAATAAAATTTGTTTTTGAAAAAATAAATTAATTTAAGTTAATAGATACATGAATTAACTCGAATTTTTTTGTATAAATCGGGTATCCTCTGCGCGCAACTGCAGTGACTAATCTCTTGAGCCGGATAGGACCACAATGAGCCGCAAAGATCTCCCTCATAACATTCATACTCAATGCTGAATTCGAACCCAGGACTTTGGTTAAACTCGATTCGAGTTGGAATATCAAAAACTAAAAAGAAAGGGTGCAAGTATTAAACCCAACGGTATGATGGTATTGTGTTGGGCTTGGGTTTTGATGCTAGAGATTTTGACTTTTTTTTTATACCTCCACCCCATACTCATCTACCCCCACACATTAGGATATTCCGAAAATACCCTCCACATTTATTACACAAAATTGAATTTGGACCAGATTCTCTAGTGGGACTCACTTTATCGGCCAACGGATTTACCAGCAATGGAGGTAAATCCGTTAATCATTAATTCTGCATTAAATTCGATTCCAAACGGAAGTAAGCACTAAAAGGTACTTTCGTAGTTGACTTTTTTTAAAAAACAGAAGTATCTCAAAAAAGCTACTTCCGTTTGTCATTTAATACCGTCAATGACGGATTTACCTTTAAAAAGTTATTTCTGTTTTCAAAAAAATTTCAAATACGGATTTATCTTTTTAAAGCTTAATTCCGTTTTTATTTTTTAAAAAAACAGATTTATCTTTTATAACATAAATCCGTTTTGTAAAAAAACAAGACAGATTTATGTATATATCAGATAATTCCGTTTCGTATTTTATTTATATTATGTCTTAATTTTTGTCTGAAAACTGAAACAGATATGGATACGGAGTCACAGTTGGTTTCGGTCGAGATAGATACATCAAGGTCATTCATGATAGAGACAGTATATTTAATTAATTATTTTTTTCAAAACATATATGTAGATATTTAATTAATTAAGTAACTAATAATTGTCTATTTTGTAGCTATTTCTTACACGTGGGGATGTTGTACATTGGGTCAGAGACATTGGGAGAGACATTGGAGTTATTGTTATCATTCTTAGATCTGGCAAAGGTGGAGGTAAAGGGGGGACGAGAGATAAAATTATTTTTGGCTGCGAGAAACATGGGAAGTTCACTAATAATTCTAGAGTCATTGGGTCAAAGAAGCGCAATTGTCCATTTAAGTTGAGAGCTACATGTACGGTTCGTGATGGGGGTTGGCGTTTGAAGGTTGGGTGTGGACTCCACACACATGAGCTGCTTACTACCTCGACCGAGTCCGCAATGTTTGGTCGGTTATCGAAGGAGGAGGAGACTATGGTCGAGGAACACACATCATTGAGGGTTGCCCCAAAAGATTGTCTGAATGCTTTGAAGAATAAATTTTCGGGCAATGTGACTTCTATGCCCCAACTATATAGGCAGCGTTACATCTACAGGTCTTCTTTGAAGGGTCCTAGAACTAATATTCAAGAGCTATGGAGATGAGAAGTATTTATGTTGGAGCAAGAAAGTTGAGGGGACAGATGTGGTTAGTGACATCATGTGGGCACATCCCACTTCTATTAAATTATTCAGATTGTTTCCGAAGGTTCTTATTCTCGACACCACTTACAAGACCAACATTCAGTTGGAGGTAGTAGTCACTTCAACTGAGATAACCTTCTCGGTTGCATTTGCATATCTGGCACATGAGCGTGAGTCTCATTTTACATGGGCTTTACAGATGTTGAAAGATTTGTTCGATATACACGATTTATCACCTGAGGTGTTCTGGACTGACAGGGATCTTGGTCTTATGAGTGGCATTCATGATGTATTTCCGTCCTCTATAAATTTGCTGTGTTTGGCACGTAACTAAGAATGTGAAAGCAAAGATTAAAGAGTATGTGCACGTGGATAGGCAAGAGTCAGTGATCTCTCTTTGGCACGATCTTATTAATTCACTTGACGAGGCTGAGTACTCACAGCAGTTGAAGATATTGGAGGACTCATGTGTCGATTTGCCCCCTCTTCTTAAGTACTTGAATGACACGTGGTTAACTCCTCATAAGCACAGATTTATTTTGGCTTGGACTAACCGGGTGTAACACCCCGGTATTTTTATCGAGTAAAAATACCCAAGTGTACCATCATAAAATAATCAGAGATATTTTTCCTGTTTTAGATATTGAACATAAATAAAAACAGCTCATAACTTAGAGTCCAATATCCAAATACCAAGAAATAGCGGAAACGATTTTACAACTTTTACTGGTACAAGTTATATAATCGGAAATACAAAAAAAAAATCTCGAGGGAAGGACAATAACAATGAAAACTAAGTCTTCACCGTCTTCATAAGCACACCACCTAGCTGTGCTTCTTCACCTTTTCTTTTCCCCTACTTCTCTGTAAAAACCACAAAATATAAACAGTGAGATACAATCTCAGTGAGTTCTACCGAGACCCCTACTACACTCTCGGTTCAATTATGAATTGTTCAATTATGAATCCTATTTAACTTAACACGACACCGACTGCAATCCAGTGCTAAATCCCAGTGAACCGTATTATAGGACTTTCTTTCATTCGTGGTTTAATTTATAACCATGTGCATTTTAATTCAACACGACACCGACTGCAATCCAGTGCTAAATCCCGGTGAACGTGTTATGACTCAGTACGGCACCGACTGCAATCCTGTGCTAAATCCCGGTGAACCGTACAGTACGACACCGACTGCAATCCAGTGCTAAATCCCGGTGTATCGGACGACAAAACTTTCAACATAACACCGACTGCAATCCAGTGCTAAATCCCGGTGAACCCCAATACCAATAGTGTTTCCTAATGGCACGGAGCCTAGGGTAAGGGATCATGACTTCCCCGCCTAGTATGTTAACATGGGTCGTCACCCAAACTCGATATAATATATATATCTACAATAATATGAACATTTAGTTCATTTACAATCAGACCAACAATTGAACGTAACACCCGCATCGGGCCGTTTCCCATAGTCGATATAATTTATATATCGTGAATCGTAGACCGGTTTAGACAATAAATAATAATCATCTCGCGTCAGTTATACCGTACCACGTAGGACTCATAGTCCGCTTTATTATTAATAAACATATCCGCACACGTGTACTATTGTTCGGCTTTTCGAAACAATTTCAATATCAAAAACAGTTCATTTTTACTTAAAAATAGAATATTCAGTTAGGCCTCTGAATAAGCTTTCCAACGCATCTTAGAACACCTCAATCGGGTTCCGGAATCAAAAGATATCGCGAAAACAAAATCAGTGAAAAACTTTTGAAAATCTGCAAAGCATCGCGACGCGAAAAGTGACAGAAACTTTTTGCGTGACAAAACTGGGCAAGGTCGCGACGCGAAGGGGACGGGTCGCGACGCGACCATCTGCAGAAAAGTGCAGGTTTTCCGTTTTCTTGCAAAATTCGCTATTCCGCTCAATTCCGATTCTTGTTCCGATTAAAAACAGATTTGACAACCAATACAATAGACCCAATACAAACCACACAATCAACCAGTCCAATCAAAAACTCAATCAAAACGGATTGTATCAAAAACGACATATTTTCCAATAAACGGTTTTTAAGTCAAAATCTTTCGAAATCAATTCGCCAAAAATTTCATTTCAACACAACACAACTCGAGACTCGCTCCGATCGATTCCTAACCCGAAACAGACAATATCAAGTAATATTCCAGACCAGCGAAAGCGATAAAACGATCAATCAATTAATTCGAAAAACAAAAATCCTAAACGTGAGTAGAACTCACCTTTGACGCGTGATCCACGATCGAGCCGAAATCACCGAGTAGCCACACGAACGCTCCCCGCTCCGGCGACACCCAATCCGCTTCCGAAGCTTCCCACTCGATCACGAAACCTCTTTTGACCGAAATGCCGAATTCCTCGAAATCCTCCATGGACACTATTCATCATCTTCCTCCTCATGAAGCACTATTCACACAAAACCCTCAATTTGATTTTCAACCCCAAATCACCCAACTAGCTTCCAATCAACGATCCATCATCCCTGGGTTCGTGCCAACCACCATCCCAAGCTATCCTTGAGCTTCAGCCATCGAGACCTCACTTTAGAGCTCCAAATCGAAAATGGTGGATTTGAGGAGAGTGAGTTGATGATGAAGATTTTGGTAACAAAATGAAGAGGGAGTAACGCTGAACGCTTTTCGTGTTGGAAGGAAGTCGTTTTGATGAGCCGAACTTTCCCCTTTTTCCTCTTCTTCTTCCTCACCCTTTCTTTCTCTTTTCTTTTCTCTCCTTTCCCTCTCTGTTTCTCTTCTCTCGCTGCTTCTTTCTTCTTTCTTTCTTTTAATTAATTCCTTCCTTTCTTACTCACACACACGTATACACATATATTTATTTAATAAATATATGGCGACGTGGTCAAATTACCATATTGATCTAAATCTCTTATTTCGATTGCAAAACTTCTTTGATCCATATTATCCGGTTAACGATCCGATGACAACAAATAAATAATTTTAGCACTTGATAAATTTACCCGTTAAGTACTAAATTAATTCAATTGGGTTAACACCCAAATAATTCCATTAATTATTTTGAGGATGTTACATTCTCCCCAACTTGAAAGAATTTTGTCCTCAAAATTTCGTCAAGTCTTTCGATTGACTAACCGAGAACAGACATTCTCAGAAAGGTCCAAATTTGCTGGAACACAATCTTGAATCAACGAAATGAGTGTAGAAAATCTTCTCAATCCGGCACATCCATCTTCAAGAATGATCCACTACCACCCTAGAACGCTTCTAAGGTTATAGTCCGAACTCTCTTGTTACAAATCAACACGAGACACTCATCATTCGCCTACATAGGCTCAGCACCGCGTTCGAAAACACTTCCGAAGCTTCATTCCAATTATCCTCGTTTACTCCCCAACTTTGATTAATCTAAATCAAAGGGTGTAATACAAGACGCTTGATAGAAATATATGTTGAATATGAGATCCACAAACTGGTACTCCTCGGTAAAGGTAAAAACAAACACAATCTCTTCGAAGGGTATAAACACGTCCTCAACAAATCTTCTAAAATCCATAACAGTTCTCGTACACACCGACAATGTGACGAAAAAGTCACTTGTGAAACTTCTTGACTCGCCACCAAGATTTCGAGATAACACTTTTCAAAAGAAGATGAAATGAGGATTTACCAGAAACGTTTATCTTAAACGTAGAAATAAACCGTGGGGACATCGAATAAATTCGAAAGTAACGAAAATCACATCAGTTGTTCTCAAAACAACTATCAAACAGAACTCAACTCTTTTTCCTCTATTGAAACTTCATCACGAGGTTTTTACCAACGACGCACCCGATTCCTTTCCAAATTAGTCCATAGCCTTGAGAACTTCCCCTCAATCAAAGTAATCCTCCTAGGATTTTCTTCCTCAATCAGACTTATTAACCTCTTGATTTATTCCCAAAATTAACTTTAGCATGCGGGTTTTCACAAAATGATTTTTCAAAACTATCACGCCGCACACCAAGCTTCACTTCGGAACTTTCAGTCACTTGCAAGCAGATCCATCAATTAATCCTTTGATGGTTATTCGCAACGTCAAAACAGTCAGCAGTTATCTCACTTACGTATTCGTATTCACATTCGTCTTGTCAAACGGAATCTCATAAGACAATCTCATTGTTAACCTTCCCCAAGGAGAGGTTAACAGACTAATACTTTGCCACCAAAGTGGAAACTTACGGATGTATTCCAACTTAGATCTAAAGGACTCTAACAATTCCATTTCTTGCGTCATTAACTCTGCCATGTGAATGGATTCCCTACTCAGCGCATCCGTTACAACATTGGCCTCTCTTAAATGCTACTTCAACACAAATTTATAATCCTTCAGGAATTCAATTCTTTCTGATCAAACAAATACTTTAAACTCTTGTGACCACTAAAGACATCGAAACGAGACCCATACCGGTAACGTCTCCAAATCTTCAGTGCATACTCAATAGCTGCCAATTCCAAATCATGAGTCGGATAATTCTCCTCATGAGTCTTCAATTGCCTGGACGCATAAGCTACCACTTGATAATTCTGCATGAGAACACGTCCCAAACCCCTTTCCAGAAGCCTCGCCAAAAATTTGAAATTCCAATGACGGATCCGGAAGAATCAGGATTGGAGCATAAGTCAAAATCTTCAACTCTTGAACAAATCTCTTATAGCAACTGACTAGACCCAAAAACTTCTGATCTCTGTGACTGATGTCGGTCACTCCCTATTCAACACCGCTTCCTCCTTACTGGGATCTACAGAAACTCCCGACTTGGGAAATCACTTGTCCCAAAGACTTTACCTCTGACACCCAAAAATCACACTTCGAAGGTTTCAAGTACAACTTATTTTCTCGGAGTACTTTCAGAACAATGAGGAGATGTTAGACATGCTCCGCAATGGTCTTCGAGCACATCGAGATACCATCAATTAAAACGACTACAAATTGATCTAGGTAATTGAGGAAAAACTCAGTTCAGGTCATCCATGATTACCGCTGGAGCATTAGTCAAACCGAAGGGCATCACTACAACCACATAATGTCCATACCTAGTACGGAAAGCTGTCTTCGGAATATTTAAGGCTCTAACTTTTATTTGGTGATATCCTGACCTCAGATCAATTTTTGAAAACACTGCAGCACCTCAAATTGCTTAAGCAATTCATCTATCCTTGGTAAGGGATATATTTATTCTTAATCGTCACTTTGTTGAGTTGTCGATAATCAATGCACAATCTCATGCTACCATCTTTCCTTTTGACTAACCGCACCAGAGCACTCCTTAGAGAAGCACTTGGTCGATTGAATTTCCTTAACGTCGACTCTTCAAGTTGAGACTGCACTTCCTTTAATTCTAAAGAAACATTCAATAAGAAACAATAGATATTGATCCCATGCCAGGAACCAATTCTACAGTAAACTCTACCTCTCGCTCTTGAGGTTCAGAAGAAACTTCATCGTGAAAACATCTAGAAAGTCATTCACAACCTGAACGTTCGCCAAATCTAAACTAGTTTCAGTGGATGCAGATAACATACTAACATGTGCTTCCGCACCTTGAAATGAAGATTGACCGTCTAAGGTGAACTAGGTAACCGCTTCAGAAATTGTCCTAGACAATTCAACTGATTCTGAAGAGAAACTGATAGTTGATTAACACAGTCGATTGCAACATGATTTGCAGTCATCCAATTCATACCCAAAATGGTGTCCACACTTCTCATAGGTAAACAAATAATCCTTCTACGAAATTCCTGTCTCCTATAACACGTAGACAATTCTGACACAAAGATTGGGTCCGGACACGACCCTTAGCCGCAGTTAAGACAGTTATCGGCTCGGATAGCGGAGACAATGCTAATTCAAACCGATCTACACATGCTTGTGCTATAAAACAATGGGTTGCACCCGAATCGTATAATATACTGACGGAGTTATTGAAAACTGATCTCATACCCCTCAGTAACTTGTCAGCAGTCGTAACTGTCTAAACATCCAGAATGTTGACTCGTCCTTGCCTTAGAGCTGCTTGTAACTCCTTGAAACTCTTCCTTACGGGGCACTCTTTACCATAGTGACCCTCTACATTTCTATAATAGCACCGACTAGATCTTCGCTTGCAATCACCGCTGTGAGGCTTTCCACAGTTAGAACATCTTCTGACCTTTGAAGAATCAAAGAATTGCATCTGCTTTTCCTTTGATGAAATTATCTTAGGACTTTGCATTCGGAGTTGATAATTCAACTACCTTCTTTCCTTTCCCTTATTTCCTATGAGATCATCCTCGGCGACATAGGCTGATTGCACTAAGGCAACATAATCGGTAATAGTATAAGAACTGAGACCCTAAGTCATAAAAACACTAAGGCCCTTATTATACCTCCGCATTCTCCATTCGTCATCCGGAGCTTACTTTACCACTTGGAAAAACGGAGACAACTTCTCAAACTTAGCGGTGTATACTTCCACCGTTATGTCACCTTTCCCGAGGATGCGCCGCCTGGAGATTCCGATTTTGGTCGAGGACTGCGTCTTGATCATCCAGTCATAATTCCGCTTATGATGCACTAAGTATTAAGTTGATCAGGCTCAATGTCTCTTAGCATCACAAGTGTAATTACAAAAAGGACTAACAAGGAATCGACTCAACCCTAAACTAAGTCCGACTAGGTCGAACTGCTCTGATACCAACTGTAACACCCCGGTATTTTTATCGAGTAAAAATACCCAAGTGTACCATCATAAAATAATCAGAGATATTTTTCCTGTTTTAGATATTGAACATAAATAAAAACAGCTCATAACTTAGAGTCCAATATCCAAATACCAAGAAATAGCGGAAACAATTTTACAACTTTTACTGGTACAAGTTATATAATCGGAAATACAAAAAAAAATCTCGAGGGAAGGACAATAACAATGAAAACTAAGTCTTCACCGTCTTCATAAGCACACCACCTAGCTGTGCTTCTTCACCTTTTCTTTTCCCCTGCTTCTCTGTAAAAACCACAAAATATAAACAGTGAGATACAATCTCAGTGAGTTCTACCGAGACCCCTACTACACTCTCGGTTCAATTATGAATCCTATTTAACTTAACACGACACCGACTGCAATCCAGTGCTAAATCCCGGTGAACCGTATTATAGGACTTTCTTTCATTCGTGGTTTAATTTATAACCATGTGCATTTTAATTCAACACGACACCGACTGCAATCCAGTGCTAAATCCCGGTGAACGTGTTATGACTCAGTACGGCACCGACTGCAATCCTGTGCTAAATCCCGGTGAACCGTACAGTACGACACCGACTGCAATCCAGTGCTAAATCCCGGTGTATCGTACGACAAAACTTTCAACATAACACCGACTGCAATCCAGTGCTAAATCCCGGTGAACCCCAATACCAATAGTGTTTCCTAATGGCACGGAGCCTAGGGTAAGGGATCATGACTTCCCCGCCTAGTATGTTAACATGGGTCGTCACACAAACTCGATATAATATATATATCTACAATAATATGAACATTTAGTTCATTTACAATCAGACCAACAATTGAACGTAACACCCGCATCGGGCCGTTTCCCATAGTCGATATAATTTATATATCGTGAATCGTAGACCGGTTTAGACAATAAATAATAATCATCTCGCGTCAGTTATACCGTACCACGTAGGACTCATAGTCCGCTTTATTATTAATAAACATATCCGCACACGTGTACTATTGTTCGGCTTTTCGAAACAATTTCAATATCAAAAACAGTTCATTTTTACTTAAAAATAGAATATTCAGTTAGGCCTCTGAATAAGCTTTCCAACACATCTTAGAACACCTCAATCGGGTTCCGGAATCAAAAGATATCGCGAAAACAAAATCAGTGAAAAACTTTTGAAAATCTGCAAAGCATCGCGACGCGAACTGCTTCCGTCGCGACGCGAAAAGTGACAGAAACTTTTTGCGTGACAAAACTGGGCCAGGTCGCGACGCGAAGGGGACGGGTCGCGACGCGACCATCTGCAGAAAAGTGCAGGTTTTCCGTTTTCTTGCAAAATTCGCTATTCCGCTCAATTCCGATTCTTGTTCCGATTAAAAACAGATTTGACAACCAATACAATAGACCCAATACAAACCACACAATCAATCAATCCAATCAAAAACTCAATCAAAACGGATTGTATCAAAAACGACATATTTTCCAATAAACGGTTTTTAAGTCAAAATCTTTCGAAATCAATTCGCCAAAAATTTCATTTCAACACAACACAACTCGAGACTCGCTCCGATCGATTCCTAACCCGAAACAGACAATATCAAGTAATATTCCAGACCAGCGAAAGCGATAAAACGATCAATCAATTAATTCGAAAAACAAAAATCCTAAACGTGAGTAGAACTCACCTTTGACGCGTGATCCACGATCGAGCCGAAATCACCGAGTAGCCACACGAACGCTCCCCGCTCCGGCGACACCCAATCCGCTTTCGAAGCTTCCCACTCGATCACGAAACCTCTTTTGACCGAAATGCCGAATTCCTCGAAATCCTCCATGGACACTATTCATCATCTTCCTCCTCATGAAGCACTATTCACACAAAACCCTCAATTTGATTTTCAACCCCAAATCACCCAAGTAGCTTCCAATCAACGATCCATCATCCCTGGGTTCGCGCCAACCACCATCCCAAGCTATCCTTGAGCTTCAACCATCGAGACCTCACTTTAGAGCTCCAAATCGAAAATGGTGGATTTGAGGAGAGTGAGTTGATGATGAAGATTTTGGTAACAAAATGAAGAGGGAGTAACGCTGAACGCTTTTCGTGTTGGAAGGAAGTCGTTTTGATGAGCCGAACTTTCCCCTTTTTCCTCTTCTTCTTCCTCACCCTTTCTTTCTCTTTTCTTTTCTCTCCTTTCCCTCTCTGTTTCTCTTCTCTCGCTGCTTCTTTCTTTTCTTCCTTTCTTTTAATTAATTCCTTCCTTTCTCACTCACACACATACACGTATACACATATATTTATTTAATAAATATATGGCGATGTGGTCAAATTACCATATTGATCTAAATGTCTTATTTCGATTCCAAAACTTTCTTGATCCATATTATCCGGTTAACGATCCGATGACAACAAATAAATAATTTTAGCACTTGATAAATTTACCCGTTAAGTACTAAATTAATTCAATTTGGTTAACATCCAAATAATTCCATTAATTCACTAGTGGAAAAAATGCTTTTTATAACTGTCATTTATATCGGTTAAAAACGGCCTGATATTAAAAGTGACGCGGTGGCAGTTTTGTAATTAAAATTACAATTTTTATATCGGTTGCCACGGGAACCGATATAGAAAGTGCAAAAACCATCTTTCATATCGGTTCCATTGAATAACCGTTATAGAAAGTGAAAAAAAATTAGGCTTTCATAACGGCTCAAAAACCACCCGTTATAGAAACTAAAAAATTAGGCATCTCATTCGCTTCGCTGTTTGCTTCTCTCGCTCATATCTTCCATTCCAATGTGTCTCCCTCGTCTCTTCCATTGTGTCTCTCTCATTTCAGTCTCTCTCTCTCACTCTCTCCGTCAAAACCCAGCTACGCAGCCCCACCACCCACCACCCAACACCACCGTTCCTTCTTCACTTCTCTTCTCCTTCTCTTCCACTGCAACATCCTCTCTCAGTCTCCCTCTCTCACTCTCTTTCTCTCAACTCTCGCCCTCTGAACTCTCTTTCACTCACATCGCGCGTTTTTCTTTCACTGCTCATCAGTCATGACTCATTCCCTCTCTCGTCTCATGGTTCGTTTGGGTTGAAGCTTCCACTCACGGTTCGTTTCTCCCTCTTCCATTCACAAAGCTTCCACTCACGGTTCGTTCTCTCTCTCTCTCTCCCTCTCTCACTCTATCTCCCTCAAAATAGTTTTTTTTTTGACCAATTTTCCTCAATTGATAGGGTTTCTGTATTTGGCGTTTTGTTGATTTTGTGTATTTAGGGTTTAGGGTTTGTTGATTTTCTCAAGAAGCCATTTTTGTGTTTTATTTTTGGGTTTAGGGTTTTTTTGTTATCTCTCTTTTCTACCAATTATGTGTGTTTGTGTGTTTTGTTTCAGAGGTTTTGTTGGTTTTGAATAACTTGAAGATTAATTGTTTTAAATTTATGTGTTCAGTGGAATTCAATGGAAATACTGGTATTGGGCAGTCAGGATTTGGAGGTCAACGAGGTGGTAGTAGAGTAGCTAGTTACTCAGCAACAACTGAAGCAAATAGTGGTACCTCTGGACAGTTGGCGAAATTGGAGTCCATATCAGCCATGCCTATTTAAAAAGATAAAAGCCATGAGGGGCTAATATGGGAGGACTATCAAAGAAGAGATTAAGGTTTCAGGGGCTCTTTGGATACAGTGGAATGATGGAGATTAAGGTTTGTGAAGAAGAGATTTTGAGCTGATTCATTTCATAGTTCATACCACCACTGTTTCTTTAATTGTTACTTTTTGTTACCATTTTGTTTGCAGGAGAAGTGAATTTGGGTCTGTGGCAAAATAAAGGCATAGAAGTGTCTCCAGCACCATTTTGTTACCATTATTGGGCTGTAAGTCTTAATTTTGTTTGTTCTATATGTTTATGTTTTGCTCGTGTTTATTTTGTTTTTAGAACATGCCTTGTTTGTAATTGAAATGGTAAAGCTTTTTCTATTATGATTGAATGAAGGTTTGGTCTGGTTGGAAATCTACATTCAATCTACATCACAGTTTTTAATATTGGTTTCAGTATCTTCACTAAAAGAGCAATTTTTTTCCAGAGAATACTCCGTGGATAGCATATTCAAAGCAATATCTTTATTTTCTTGTCATGTTCTTGTTTCTGAATCCTGGTTTCAATTTGCATAGAAGATATTGAATTGGATGTGCACATTACTTGGTCTCATGTAATATCGATTCCATGAGGCTGTTTGTACTGGCCCCCAGGAGCTGTTAGCAAAGGTTTATAACCGAAATACTAGTTAGCTTTGAAAGATGCTTTTTCAACTTGTCATATGGCTGAAGTAGCTTCAAGATCAAGACCCAACATCTGAGCTGAACTCATTTATGATAGTATATCTTTCAAAATCCATATCAGCTATAAAAAGCATGGTAGTTTTCATTTTGTTTTTGTTCGCTACATGACGAGTGCTATTTTTTCAAAACTTCGCAATAAAATTGCTGTAAATTATTTTGACTTTTTGCATTTTTTTTCTAAGATACCAGTAGTTCTGTGTGCTGACGATGGAAGCTTCCCTGGCCTTTACTGTTCAAGTATCCTTAGTAATCCATGGCTTTCTGATGGCCACACTTTGATTATACCCTCTGTTTGGCACAACAGTCAAGTTTTACTCTCTGTCAATGTGTTGAGGTAAGGAACTTTATCAGATGCTTTTTGTTATGTTGGTGTAAACCATTATGCAAATCCTCATGACTAAAGTGTACGTTTTCATCAAATATAGCGGACAAATACTTCGGATCACCCCTGCTGACTCAAACTTCTCATGGAGCCTCCTTACGTTGCATGGGAACAATATTTTTGCGGGTAACATTGATGCACATCCCATCTTTTACCTGTAGCATTGGAGTAAGACGTGTTACTTTGTTCTAACCGGTTCGACTTTATGCAGTTTCTAGCAGTCCAGTAGATGTTCCTCAAGTCAAGTATGGAACCCTTATTGAGAAGGAGACTGATAATAATGAATGGAGTTGGTCAGATGTATCAAATCCCATTTATAAATGCTCTGACAAGGTTTTGGTTAATGTACCTTGGGATTATTTGTATCTTTTTTTTTTGCAAATACAAATAATCCTATATGCTAAATGTGCATCATTGGAATTTGGCTACAGGTAAGAACTTTGTTGTCCTCTCTTACGTTTAGTGTAATGAAGATCTCAGTCAAGGATGCTTCTGAAAACCCAACTAAAGGTATGGCTTACAGTTGAAAGGCAGAGTAATTGATAAATTGTATTCCACTTAATTCTAACTTACAGAACCAGTACACCTTATATGACTCTATAAGATCTATCCTAATTATGAGATGCAAGGGAGTATAATCGAAATCAAAATTGTACAACTAATGGCATTATGTGGGGCATGGATGGTATCTGTAGTGTGACATATAAGATATTTTATTCATTCTGTTGTCCCTTCTTAGCTCCTACTTCCCTTCATCGAGGGAGTAAAGGAAAAAAGAAAAGTATGTTGCATGAAGATGATAAAAATAAGCTTTATTAAATAAAAGAATCACCTGTATCAAGGCACTGAAATGGAAATTTAGAAAAAAACGAATCATTAGGCAGAAAACACTAAAAAATTGAAGTTAGATGATCTTGTTCATGCTTAATTCTATAAAGTTAGCAGCTGAGTTGAGTTATTTACCAAAACATTAAATACTGATCAAAGCATTAAAAAACATCGTATCTGTTTGCTTTTTGATTGTACAATGTAAGGTTATATTTTATACTTTCTTGAAACATGAATGTTCATTTTGTTTTCTTATCTCAACTTCAATTTCAGGTTCTTGTAAACCTTATGAAGCTATATTTGTGTCCTCAAAAACTAAGAAAAGTGACACATGTGATCCACTAATTGTGGTCCTTCATGGGGGACCACATTCTGTCTCATTGTCGAGCTTTTCAAAGTCATTGGCTTTTCTTTCTTCACTTGGATATAGCTTGTTGATCGTAAACTACAGGTAAGTAATACCCCCCTTGGGGTCTGAACTTTATAAATTTATCTTAAGTTTGATGTGTTGCATCATTTTCCTGTTCTTATTCTCACACTGATACTGATGCAGATCAGTGCTAGGAGATTTTTAGTGGTTCAGAGCTTGAACTATATATAATATAACATACATGTCAAAGGAAATAGCCTTATATGGCCTATAAGCTTGCAATCCATCAGTGTTCATTAGTAATAATTATTCATTAGTAATTGCCGTTGATGCTATTAAGCACTACAGACCAAATAAAAGACCTGACTTTAGAGGGAGTTTGGACTTGAGATGGACCCTTGACAATAGGGATGGCAATGAATTGACAGCAAAGAGAGAAGTAGGACACTTAGACGGCAATGCCAATGTATAATGGACTAACGGGTTACTTACAAAATTTAACCGTGGTAGATGGGTATTTATCCGCTAAATGTGTATGGGTGCTAATATTTACGGGTACCGGTGTGAGTATGGGATGGATACATACATTCATAGAATTAAATTCAAAGAAAATGCAAAGCCCTGTACCCTTTCTTAATTTCTACTCATTCTAGTTTATGAATTAGTTGTTCAAGAAGTATGTTTTAATAAAACATTATATTGTGTGTTGGTTAATTTGCTTGGTATGTTGTATATGGATTCGGTTAATTAGTTCTTTTTGTGTGGATTCCAAACACCTAACATCCGATTCATTATTTACATGTCCCCTTTAACAATCAGATACTACTCTACGCTTACCATAAAACTTAACTTCAACGTTGGAAGGAGACCCCCAAAGGTAACATTTTGAGGCTCTAATATAAACTAATAAAGGCTTCCATTTCTTTATGTATCTTTTAAGTCATAAGGACAAGAACTAGAGAATGTCATGCCGCATCGTCGTCACCTTATGCTGCCCTGTTGTCGTTTCTTCTTTTTCCCTCTTGAGAACAGGTGGATTATATTGGAGTGAATATGTTGTTAAAGTTGATGAATGAATGGAGGTTGATGGAAGAGCTGGTAGTGCTGCGTGCTATATACTTGTTAGGTTCAGGTATTTGCCTATTATATTATATACTGTTTTCTATGCAGTATATTGTGCTTCAATATTTTTTATAACAGTAGGAGTCATATTTTTTTGACAACGAGTAGGAGTCATATTGGTATCTCCGTCTTTTATATTAATATTTTGTCTTGTACAGGTGATTTGCTACAACACTTTTTGACTGTAATTTTCAGTAAATTGAATGAAGGCGAAACATGGGATGATGATTTTGAATTAAACACGATATTACAGGTAGAGTTTCTTGATTTTGTTGAGCTGTTTGCATTTGTATACTTTTTGGTTCTTACATGTATATTGTGGTTCATGTTGGCACAAGATTTTTCTTCTTTTACAACTTGTGAGCGTAATCCATTTTATCATTTGGTGGAATAATTATTGGACACCAGATGAAGAAAGGACACAAAGGTACAATTCATTATTGCTGCAATAATTCTTAGATTAGGCTATGCTATATGGATTACAATATTAACATTAAGACCATTTTGTTATGCATTTAACCTTGATAGCATTAATCTGAATTTTGGCACAGGTGCTCCCATGGACTTCTTATGTCAACACTGTTTTATATTGCGGCTATTCAGAATCAAGGGAAACTCTCAAAAGGAAGCATTGATGATGGTGATGTTAAGGTGAACAACGAGCAAATGGTTCTGAGGGTAACTGAAGAGGGCTTTGGTGCAGCTGATGAGAAAAAATCTATTGAAATAGCAACTGAAGAACAGAACTATAGAGAAACTTATGATCCTTTGGCAAATTTACCTATTGAGTTCTATCATTATTATATTGGAAGCAACAATGACATGGGAACATTAATTGAGGTAATCTGAACTACTTTTATTAATTAAATTCTACATCTCTTGTGAAACAACACTTTTCTTTTTGTTTCTTTAGAATTCATATTTGTGGAACTTAACTGAGTATGAAGGCTGCTAGTTTTACTTAACTGATTCACCACTTACAACTACTACTAGTAGCAGCTTATATTTAATTAACTTGCATATTCATTGTTAGTCCTTGATTGTTAAGGCTGCCGATTAATCTCATGCAGGTTAGAAGAGGATGGGATGCCTAGACTGTTATCCTACATAGGAAGTTTGTTAGACAGATAGCATTCTGTTGATCCACATGTAATAGTGAGTTGTGGAAGTTAGTAGTTAAGCTTATTGTATAAATAGCACACTGTGCTAACACTGATTCAAGGGTTGATTCACAATTCAATTGAATTATGAATTCTAATCTCTCTGTGATTCTATTTATTATGGCATCATTCAGGTGCATGTTTTTGTATAGATTTGTATGGATATGCCTGCTAATGTGAGTTCCACTCCAGTTATAGCTATATAAGATAACTGTTTGATTTGTTCTCTCATTAGTGTCACTTTTTTTTTAAAAAAATCTCTACTTTTCATATCGGTTCCCATAGAAACCCGATATGAAAAGTCTATTTTTTTTTAAAAAAAGACTTTTCATATCGGTTTTCTATGGGAACCGATATGAAAAGTCTTTTTTTTTTTTTAAAAAAGAGACTTTTCATATCGGTTTTCTATGGGAACCGATATGAAAAGTCTTTTTTTTTTTTAAAAAAAGAGACTTTTCATATCGGTTTTAGGGGCGACTGATATAAAAACAACTTTTCATAACGGTTCAGGAACCGATATGAAATGTCTCTATTTTTTATATCTCCTTTTTTGGCATCGGTTCGGGAACCGATATGAAATGTCAATTTTAACCGATATAAAAAGCCTTTTTTCCACTAGTGATTATTTTGAGGATGTTACACCGGGTGGCACACTTGGGGAATACAACCACCAACAGGTATGCTTAATTTTTTTTGACTTTTACTTTTTTTATATAGATGTTTATTGTTGTTTTTATTTAAGGGTTGAGTCGGCTCATTAGGCTTTGAAGAGGGCGTTGGAGAATTCTGGAGGAGACCTATGTAGGTGTTGGGAATCTATGAATGGTATGCTTAGGATTCATTTGGATAAGGTTGTTGGCTCTTTCCAAAAAAGTATCAACCGTATTGAAGTGGCTCACAACACTCCTTTCTACAAAAAACTACGAGGTCTGGTATCTTTAAAAGTTATGAATCATATTGCTAAAGAGTGTGAAAACTGCCTCAGGTGTGTGGTATGACAAAGCTCGTTGTGGGTGCGTGATTATAACGACACATCGGTTGCCTTGTGCTTGTGAGCTTGGTGTCTATCATGTCTCTGGTACTTCTATTCCGTTGGAGGTTGTTGACGGTCATTGGTTTAAGCTCAGTTTGGATTCTTTGGATGAGAATGTGTCTCAAGAAAAATATGCTGAATGTGACATTACTTACTCTATGAGATGATATGGGCGAGATATAATTGTATGACTCCTGAGGAGAAATTTGTGTTCAAGAAATAGATTGATGAGCTTGCATTTCCTACCACTTCTTCAATGGTTCCACCACCATCTAAAATTAAAACAAAGGGTGCACCAAAGAAGAAGAAGCAAAAATTCTATGATGTGAAGCGCGATCCTTCTTATTGGGAGCATGTGGATGAAAAGGTGAAAAATACTCAAGAGTCCGGGACTTCTAATAAATTATCACAGCGGTTCTCACAGTCACATGGAACTTCTCCTAAATTATCACAACGGTTCTCACAGTCACAGGGGACTTCTCCTAAATTATCACAGCGGTTCTCACAGTCACAGGGGACTTCTCCTAAATTATCACAACGGGCTTCAAATAAATTATCACAACAGGGGACTTCTAAATTGCTATTACCGTGGGTTCCTCTCCATTTCTATCCTTATGTTGCAGATATTATTGATGTGGAACCGAATGGTAATTGTGGCTACCGAGCAGTTGCTATTGGTCTTGGTCTTGGTGAGGAAAGTTGACCGTTAATTCGACAAGAACTAATCCAAGAAATAAACTCATGTTATGAGCTATATTCTGAATTATTTGGGGTTCAAAGGCTTGCAGTTATTAAGGAGTCACTATTTGTAAGAGGTTTTGGAAGGCATGAGAATGACAAGTGGCTGAGCATGCCTGAGATGGGGTACATTATATCTACTAAATATAATATCGTCCTAGTTGAATTATCTTTGGGAAACACATTTACTTATTTGCCTTTGAGAGGTTCTTATTCAACAACTAAGAGTCGCAACATCATCTCTATTCTTCACGTGAACCACTGTCACTGGGTGCATGTTGCGCTCTTGCCTGAGTGTCCATTGCCTCCAATTGGTCTTCAATGAGAGTGCTTTACATCTATTGAATCTACTTCATGGTTGGATCCTTATACCGAGCGTTTCCAGCTATGAGTTTCTTTGGCTCCAGTCATGCCACCACCCTCTCATCCACCCATCGTTGTAGACTTAGCAGGTGATTCAGATCGACGCTTCATATACTTATTTTGGTACTAGTTTTTTGTAATTAATATTCCATATTTATTATTTTTAGAGCTTATATTTTAAATTGCTGATTTTTTTAAACGGATTTATCTAAATAATAGATAAATCCGTACGTACAAAATTACAAAACGGAAGTATCAAATTGCAGATAAATCCGTTATGTAAAATTAATAATAACAGATTTATCTATCATTTAATAAAACTCAAAACTGAGATTCAATTCATTGATAATCAAATATATACAAGATGAATTGAGTCAATAGCTGCAAACGGAAATCAGTTCAGCAGCAACTGAATCTGTTAGTTATGAAACTAACCTAAAACCAGAAAAGGAGAAGTTGTATTTACAACAGTAAAAAGACTAAACTATCCTCTAGTCAGCTAAGGGTCAAAATTACATTAAAAATTACATTTTAATAATATATACTATAGCTAACACCCCCCTAAAGCTGGAGCATGGATATCTTTCATGTTCAGCTTGGAAAGGAGCTCAGAAAACAGTGCAGGCTGCAATGGTTTGGTGTAGATATCTGCAATTTGGGCTTTAGATGGAATAGGCATGAGGTGGACAATCCCAGCTTGCACTTTATCACGAATAAGGTGACAATCCAATGGTACGTTCATGGAAGATTGGATTCTGGGCAATATGAATGGCAGACTTATTATCACAGTATAGAGGAACAGAACCTGTATGAGGTTGCTTTAAGTCTTGAAGGAGATACAACAGCCATTGTATTTCAGATGTAGTGAGTGCCATTGCCCTGTATTCAGCTTCAGAAGAAGACCGAGACACCACACTTTGCTTCTTTGACTTCCAACTAATGAGTGATGAGCCATAGAAGATACTGAAACCTGTAACAGAACGTCTACTGTCCAAACAAGCTGCCCAATCAACATCACTAAAAGCTTTGAGCAGTTTATCAGATGTAGAAGAGTAAAATAAGCCACGGCCAGGATTGCCTTTGACATATTTCAATATGTGTAATGCAGCAACTAAGTGTTTATCCAATGGATTGGAAAGAAATTGACTTAACTTATGGACTGCATAACATATGTCAGGTCTAGTGTTCGTGAGATAAATGAGATGACCAATCAATCTCCTATAACCAGAAGGATCTGGAACTGGTGTGCCAGAAACAGAGCTGAGTTTGAGGTTGGGTAACATAGGAGTGCTAGCAGGTTTACATGCTAATAAACCAGCATCTTGAAGTAGTTCCAAAGCATATTTTCTTTGGGAGAGGACCAGACCAGCAGAACTCCTAGCTACTTCAAGGCCAAGGAAAAATTTTAGCGTGCCAAGATCCTTTATTCTGAAGTGTTGGTCAAGAATGGTTTTGACATTGGAAATTTCAGCAAGATTGTACCTGTAAGTACAATATCATCTACATAGATGAGAAGAATGGTGATATCAGTCCCTGTACTCTTAACCAAGAGAGAGTAGTCAGTTTTGGACTGCTTATAGCCAAGAGAAAGAAGTAAAGAGACAAGCTTAGAGTTCCATTGTCTACTAGCTTGTTTCAATCCATATAGTGACTTGTGAAGTTTGCAAACTTGCTTAGGATTAGGGGTATCAAAACCATGTGGTATCTTCATATATACCTCTTCACGGAGATCTCCATGAAGAAACACATTGTTGACATCAAGTTGGTGAAGATGCCAACTGTGAGCAGATGCCAGAGCAAGGACCAATCTGACAGTTGTTATCTTGACCACAGGGGGAAAAGTTTCTGAGTAGTCCACTCCCTCCAATTGAGTAAACCCCTTTGCTACCAAACGAGCTTTATACCTCTCAAGGGATCCATCAGCTTTCAATTTAACTTTGTAAACCCACCTACAACCAATTGGTTTCTTGCCAGGGGGTAAATCAGTTATGGACCAAGTATTGTTGGATTCAAGAGCTTTGATTTCTAAATTCATGGCATCTTTCCAACATTGATGCTTGGCAGCTTGATTGTAAGTGGTGGGCTCATCAATGATGGATACAACATTAACAAAGGAAGAATGGGAAGGGGAAAGGTTATCATATGATAAGACAGTGCTTAAAGGATAATGCATACCTGAGGATGATGAAAATGCACTAGGAGAAGAGGAGACCATACCACAGTGAAAATCTTGCAAGTAGGATGGTTTGAATTTCTGTCTAGTGGACACTCTCAAAGGAATTGGAGGTTGAGAAGTATCTGGGTGGTTTGGGACAGTGTCAGAGGCAAGGGGAAGCGTTTGTGTGATGGTTTGGTCAAGGTGAAAGGGAGGGTCAGGGACATTTGCAGGACTGGAATGGATAGAAGGAGGAGTAATTGATGGTTGTTCAGGCGCATTAGATGAAGTAAAGAGATCAGTAATAGTAACTTTGGAAGGTTCAGGTATTGAAGTAGAAGGTAAAGTGGTGTTAAGAGTGTGTTTTTGCTGATAAGGAAAAATATGTTCATAGAATGTCACATTTCTAGAGAGAAAGATCTTATTGTTGTGAAGATCTAATAGGAGGTATCCCTTAATACCTGGGGTATGACCAATATGGATACATTTGCGAGCACGAGGTTAAAATTTTGTTCTATGTGCTGTAAGGGTAGTGGCATAACAAAGGGAGCCAAATACTCGAAGGGAATGTAGATCAGGTTTTTTGGAATATAAGACAGTAAAGGGGGACTGAGAGTTAAGTGAAGGGGAAGGTAGTTGATTGATGAGGTAGGTGGTATGATTCACAGAGAAATCCCAGAATTGTAAGGTTAGATTAGATTGAAACATTAGGGCTCTAGCAACATTCAAAAGATGTTGGTGTTTGCGTTCCACAACACCATTTTGTTGTGGAGTTTCAACACAAGACTTTTGATGAACAATGCCATGAAGAAGGTAGAAATCAGTAAACAGAAACTCTTTTCCATTATCTGATCTAATGGATTTAATTTTGGCATTGAATTGAGTGTGAACATGGGTGAGGACATGAGCTAGGGCTGGTCTAGTCTCAGACTTATTCTTTAGTAGTTTGATCCAAGTGTACCTAGACTTGTCATCTACAATGGTGAGAAAATATCTATTTCCATTGATAGAGGGGATGGCCATTGGACCCCAAATGTCAACATGTACAAGATCAAAACAGTGTTCAGTGACAGAAGTGTGAGAGGGAAAGGGTAATTTTCTTTGTTTAGCTAAATGGCAAGTGTCACAAACATGATTTATTGTATTTGGAAGATTACAATAGTGTTTTTGAATAAGAGAATAGCTAGTACTAGATGGGTGGCCCAACCTATGGTGCCACAAATCTATGCTAGAAGAATTGAAAGTTACAGAGTTACAAGTAATATGATGAGAGGCTGAAGCAAAAGTCTCAGGTGAGATCCTCAAGTGGTATAGTCTTCCCTTCAATCTAGCGCTTCCAATCGTCCTCTTCGATGGGATATCCTGCAAAACACAATCATCACCATCAAAGATAGCCTTACACCTACTAGTTTCGGCCAATTGGCCCGCAGAAATGATGTTAGATCTGAAATTCTCAACATAGAATACATCATAGAGAATTAGAGAGGGAGATAACACCACGGTTCCTTTGAAATATGAGTATGTTGTGTGACCACTTGGGAGATTAATGGACACGGGTTTGATGGCGCGGTAAGAGGTGAAATATGCAAGAGATGAGCATATATGGTCCGTTGCGCCAGAATCAACGAGCCAAAGGATATAGAGAGTACCTTGATCATCATAACCCGAGGTAATGATGTGCAGACACCATATTAGCAGACACCGCAGTAGTTGAAGTAGGAGCAGCAACCGGTATGAGTGAGAGAAGTCCTTGAATTTGCTCATTAGTTAAGCTAAGCAAGGGAGAAGAATGAGCTTCAGTAGAAACACCAGGGACCTCTGCAGAAACATGTTGCACAGACTTCTTCTGTTTGAAACCTGGAGGACAGCCATGCTTTAAGAAGCATGTTTCAATGGTGTGATTGGTACGATTACAGTGTGTGCAGAGTCGGTTACCACGGAATTTTCCTCTGCCACGACCTACACCAGAAACCGGTTGAGCAGTGACATTGGCTACTGAAGAATCAGGCACCATCGGTGAAGAAAGCTGTCGTTCTTGTTGAACAATTATAGAGTACACCTTGGTAAGAGTAGGAAAAGGTTCCATAAGAAGAATTTGAGATCGAGCAGCAGCATAATTCTCGTTCAATCCTTGGAGGAAACTCATAACAGCATCACGATCACGATATTGCATAACAGTTTTTGCAGATTGACAGCAACACTCAGAAGGAGATAAACAAACAGGAATCGGAATAAAATTGCAAAGCTCATCCCACAACACGCGCATCTTTGTGAAATACGAACTTACCGAAAGATCAGCCTGTTTGAGAGAGTAGATTTCTTGCTGCAAATGATAGATACGTGTGTTGTCACCTTGAGAGAACCGATTGCGCAATTCCTTCCACACGTTATAGGCCTCAGTGATCCAAAGAATGCTGGAGGATATTTCGGTTGAAACAGAGTGGTTGATCCAAGAGAGAACAAGCATATTGCACCGTTTCCATCGAGGAAAAAGTGGATCAGATGCAAGAGGTTTCAAGATCGTACCATCAACAAACACGAACTTATTTTTCATTTCGAGAGCCATCGTCATCGCTTGAATCCAACAGTGATAGTTGGAGCCTTCAAGCACAGGGGAAACGAGCTTTAGAGAGGGGTTCTCATTGTCATGAATGAAGTAAGGATCGGAAGCATCGTCACGCTTGAAAGAAGAACGACGAGGCGAAGTAGAATTAGCCTCCGATTCACTGGAACCCGATTCCGATGAAGGCATTTCTGGTTTGCAGAGGAGAAAAATGGAAGAAAGGAACGATTCAGAGCATGAATCGAAGAGAGAATCAAAGAAGAAGAGTGATTTCGAAAGATGAGATCGAAATCGAAGGGAAAGTAGGGTTCGCAGTGACGAACCAGAAGGGGGAATGAGGAGAAGTTCAGAGGATTTTAGCGGAAGAGTTTCAAGCTGATGCCATGTTATGATTGATAAAACTCAAAACTGAGATTCAATTCATTGATAATCAAATATATACAAGATGAGTTGAGTCAATAGCTGCAAACGGAAATCAGTTCAGCAGCAACTGAATCTTTTAGTTATGAAACTAACCTAAAACCAGAAAAGGAGAAGCTGTATTTACAACAGTAAAAAGACTAAACTATCCTCTAGTCAGCTAAGGGTCAAAATTACATTAAAAATTACATTTTAATAATATATACTATAGCTAACACGGTTTGTAATTTTAAAACTAACGGATTTAAGTTTTTTTACTTATTTCCGTTTTTCAAATTTCGTACCGTACGGGAGTAACCGACTAAAATGTAAATCCATTTTTGTTTGTCTACAATCAGATTTATGTTAAACAGGTAATTCCGTCAAATTTTTAGGGGTATGTTAAACGGATTTATGTACAAGGTGAAACTATGGGTACCAAAAAAACCCTTTTGACTTTACAGGACAGATTGACTCACCGGTCATTGGCCTCGCATCGCATCCAACACAAGATGAGGTGGTGTAGTGTGGCTATCTCAGTTTCAGGTGCCCATGCACTCACTCCGGCTGCTTTATTCTGCAACCCAAGTGTGGTGTTTCAAATCCAAAAGCCTTTCTTCAAATTCAAATTCAACAACTCCTTTTCTTCTGTTTCTCTCACCCATCGGAAGCTGTTGGTTGCTCAAGCACAACCGTCAAATTCAAGGGGAGATGTTGATTTTGTGGTCATCAATTTTTACCATTTTGTGCTCATCAAAGACCCACACGCAGAAGTCTCCAAGCACCTTTCTTTCTTGAAATTGAAGGTTTGCTTTGATTTTCCCTTTTATTTTTATTCATTGTCTTTTCTATTTTACTTTGTTTTTAGAGCTTTAAGTAGTTATCTTGAACAAGCGGAAGCTAGAGAAGGATACAGTGAAGAAATGCATAATTCTCAATCAATGAATTTCAGAAACTGTACAGATTGGTATATACAAGATTAACTCATCTAAACTACCTCTAACTGTTAACCAGGTCCTATAGTTAAATAATAACCAAATGCTAACTACCGGTTAACTTACAGTTAAACATAAACTATGGTTCTATTTACCGTAACTACCATTATTTACAATAGCCGAGGTTCTAAATAGCGGTCACGGTCGCGTCAAGGCTTTCACGATTTCGGCTATTGCGGTTGTTGCGTTACAGATTGCGGCCGTCGCGGTGTGAATTAACCACAACATTGCACAAATTATATTAAAATTATCTTAATGATCATAAAATGTATAATAACATAAATTAATATTTTTTTCATTATTATAAAATCTCTAAAGTAAAAAAAATAAGGATAAAAATATAAAAGGAATCTATTACCAAAAAAAAAGATTTGTATCAAAAAAATATAAAAATTGTATCAAAAAAATTACCAAAAAAAATATAAAAGGAATAATTTTTTGTGTAAAAGGAATCATTTTAATGATGATGAATATCACTTTAATTTAATTATTTGACAGAAATAAATTTGCCCACCGTTTCCAGCTGGATATATTAAATCTATCTATCAAATAACAAATCTATCTAATCTCCATATTTTAACAAAAAAAAGTTAGAGCATTTTAGATCTGCTCAAGCCTCAAACAGAGGAGCCACGCAACGCTTAAATGCAAGCCAGAGCAGATCTGCTCATGCAGTGCAGGGAAAGCTTTGTTTCTTTTCATCTCTTTCTCGGCGGCGGAAAAATATGTGGAGCAGATCTGATTAGTTACCTTTTGTTCTCTTCCCATTCTCTTCATCTCTTTCTCCCACAATCTGATTAGTTACCTTTTGATGATGTTGCGGTGGCTTGAGGAGGAGATCGAGATTCAAAGAAAGCCAGAGAGCCGGTGGTGCTGCTGCTATAGACGCAATGCAACAGAAGCAAGATACAGTGCAGTGAAGTGGAGACAGGGGGCATCGCGGCCGTAATGGCACTACGTCGCGCCTGTCGCGGCCGTAATGGCGTTACGTCGCGGTCCTAACGGCGTTACATCTCGTTTTTCCCCGTGAATTGGGTTCACTCCGTGATTTCGGTGCATAACGGAAACGGTGGCCGCCGTTACCGTTTTTGTCGCGGCCGTTTTGACTGTACCGAAACGTTTTTTAAAACCTTGACAATAGCTAACATCCCCCCTCAAGTTGGACTGTGTATGTTAGAAAGTCCCATGTTACAAAGTCCCAACTTGGGAATGAATGACTGAAATGAAGTAGTCCAAACTTTTTTCACATTTGCAAGTTGAGCCTCTGAGGAGACTGGCAGAAGATGTACCACTCCACTTTGAATCTTTTCACGAACCACATGGCAGTTGATCTCAATGTGCTTGGTTCGTTCATGGAATGTAGGATTATGTGCCGCGTAAATTGCTGATTTATTATCACAATATATAGCTGAAGCATTGCTTTGAGTAAGATGGAAATCTTTGAGCAGGTAATGTAGCCATTGTACTTCACAAACCAGACTTGCAAGTACCCGGTATTCTGCCTCTGATGATGACCAGGACACTGTGTTTTGTTTCTTTGATTTCCATGACACAAGTGCTGAACCAATGAACACGCAATACCCTGTGATTGAGCGCCTGGTATCGGTGCAATAGGCCCAATCCGAGTCTGCAAAACCAGACAGACTTAGCTGATTGGATGCAGGAAAAAATAAACCTTATGCAGGTGCTGTTTTGAGGTATCTGAGTACACGGACAGCAGCTAAGTAATGAGTTTCTGAAGGTTTGGCAACAAATTGACTAAGTTGCTATACTGAGAATGCAATATCAGGACGAGTATTAGTGAGGTAAAGCAAGCGACCAATTAACCTTCTATAGGCAAACTGATCAGAATATGGTTTCCCCCCTTCGTTGCTCAAACGAATAGTGGGTTCAGAAGGTGTGTTGGAGGGCTTTGCAGCAAGAACTCCAGTGTCCTCAAGCAGCTCTAAAGTATACTTTCTCTGATTTAAGATAATGCCCTTCTTAGAGCGAGCCACCTCAAGGCCTAGAAAGAAACGTAAGGCACCAAGATCTTTGATGCGAAACCGAGAGTCTAAAATTTGCTTGACAGCAGTGATTTCAAACATATAATTACCTGCTAAAACCAAATCATCAACATAAACTAGTAGAATAGTAATGGAAGGAGGGGAGGATTTGACAAACAGTGAATGATCGACTTCAGATTGTGTGTAGCCTAAGGAATGAAGTGTAGTGGTGAGTTTTTGATTCTATTGACGGCTGGCTTGTTTTAGTCCAAAGGGACTTATGTAGTTTGCAAACTTTATCAATGAGACCAGAATTTGAAGATGTAAGGCCAGGAGGGATTGTCATATACACCTCCTCATTCAAATCACCATGGAGGAAAGTGTTGTTGACGTCCAATTGTTCAAGAAACCAATTCTTGGAGGCAGCAATTGCCAAAATGACCCTAACTGTGGTGAGCTTAACAACAGGGCCAAAAGTCTCAAAATAGTCTACCCCTTCCAATTGATTGTAACCTTTGGCCACTAGGCGAGCTTTATGCCTCTCAATGGAGCCATCAGCCCTACATTTGGTTTTGTATACCCATTTACAACCAATGGGCGATTTACCCGCAGGAAGATCAACAATAGACCAAGTATTGTTTAATGCAAGGGCATCAAGCTCAGTTTGCATTGCCTTTTGCCAACATTGGTGTAAAGAAGCTTGGGAAAAAGTTTCAGGGTCAGTGGTGGAGGTGACATTGAGACAAAAGGTTTTATAGGGAGTGGAACAATTATTATATGAAAGGATTGAAGATAAAGGATAGGGTGTAGAAGTACCTTGACGATGATGGGCCCAGTCAGGGAAGCTACAATGGTAGTCCTGCAAGTAACTAGGTCTGTGAGGAATTCTAGTTGAATGTCTAAGTGGTTGAGTTGAATTAGGTGAGGGTAAATTGACTGAATCAGAAGCATCAGAGGTGGCTGATGAGGGATCAGTTTCTGATGAGGGTAAAGTATTGGACTCAGGAGTAATTGAAGGTGAATTGCCATTATAGGAATTTAGAGTAGGGAAAGTTTCTGTGTTGGGTGAAGTTGAGTTAGTAACAGGGGCAGGGGTAGGGTGTGGTAAGTCAGAAGTTGTGTCTGGTGGAGTAGAAAGTGTGGAACGGGCCAGGCAGGTGGTTGTGTGATAACAGAAGGGGCCTGTGATGATGATGATGGGGAGGAATCCGTAAAAGGAAAGTGATCCTCATAAAATACTACATTTCTAGATTGAATGGGCTGATGTGAATTGAGGTCATAGAGAATATAACCTTTGAGGCCCTCTTTGAAGCCTAAAAAGACAGTTTTTCTAGCTCGTGGATCAAATTTTGTTTTATTGGCAAGTAAGGTGGAGGCATAGGCTAGGCACCCAAATGTTTTGAGATGGACAAGGGATGGTGTCTGGTTATGGAGAATTTCAAATAGTGATTTATTGTGAAGGATAGGAGTGGGGATTCTGTTTATTAGGTGAACTGAATGTTGAACTGCAAAATTCCATAGTTTATGTGGTAATTTAGCTTGAAAATAGAGGGCTCGTGCAACATTGAGGATGTGTTGGTGTTTTCGTTCCACGAGGCCATTTTGTTGAGGAGTCTCAACACAAGATCTTTGGTGAATAATTCCTTTGCTAGAGTAAAAATCATGCATAAGGAATTCAGCACCATTGTCACTTCTAAGACATTTTAGTTTTGTGTTGAATTGTGTTTCTATGTAGGCTATGAAGGAGGTGAGGTGTGGTCGTGTTTCGGATTTGTGTACCTACTAAAGTCATCTACTAATGTGAGAAACTATTTATGACCAAGCATAGATGTGTGAGAATATGGTCCCCAAATATCAGCATGTAGTAATTCAAAACTGTGGTTAGTTTTAGAAATGCTAAGAGGAAAAGATAATTTTCTTTGTTTAGCAAAATGGCAAATGTCACAAGGAGACTTATTATTGTCAATTTGAATGAAAGGGAATTGTGTAGCTATACATTGGTGTCTATCATGGGATATGTGCCCTAATCTCACATGCCAAAGTCTAGAATTATCTATATAGAAGGTTCAATGGACTTACAAGTTGAGGTTGGTTGGTGAACAGCATTACAAACTGAATTCAAATGACTAACAGACTCAACTACTTGTGTGGTAAACCTGTATAGCTTTTTCTCCAACTTAGCTGATCCAATCATCTGCTTGGTACGGGCTTGAAAGAGTAAACAACCATCCTCACTGAAGAATACATTTATTTTGCTGCTAAGGGCAAGTTCTGGAACAAACATTAGGTTAAATCCAAAGTTCTCAACAAACAGAACATTATACAAGATTATTTCTAGAGAGATATGAATTGTTCCTATGTGAGTTGCAAATGCAGATGTGTGATTAGGACAGTTGATTTTGATGTGCTTAATTGGTCTACAACTAGTGAAGAGACTAAAATCAGATATGATATGATCAGTGGTGCCTGTATCAACTATCCAGAGAGTGAAATTCTTACCACAAATCTGAGTGATTCTCTTACCAGAAATCTGATTAGAGCTGGTATTGTATGCAGTGATGGTGTTGGCAGCAGGTGTATGAGTCATGACAGTATTGGCAGAGTGTGAGGAGCCTTGTCCTTGTTGCTTTGATTGCTGAATCAAATCCAAGAGGTCTCTGTACTGCTCTTGAGTGAATGTGACATTGTTGTTGCCACTTCTATTACCATTGTGTTGTCTTTCTTGTCTTTGTGCTTCAACTTCACCTGTGGCAGAGTTAGTTGAATTTTTCTGGTTCTTAGTCTGATATCCAGGTGGGAAGCCATGGAGAAAATAGCATGTATCAATTGTGTGGTTTGTTTTATTACAGCGAGTGCAGTGGCGTGTCAAACCCTGTCCTCTGCCCTGTCCACGGCCAAATCTTCTGATAGGATCTTAAAGAAATGAAATGTAGGGTAATTAAATATATGAGGTGTAGGGGATTATGGCTTAGGGAGGGAATTGGTTGTAACCAACTTGCTTATGTGGCAAATTGGAGGGAAAGTGTGTGAGTTAGTGGAATGGGGGAAGCAAGAAAACCAGAAAAGAAAATGAGAGAATCAGAAGAGAAGGGATGGACTGAAGGATTACTGGTTGCAGAACCAAAAAAGCAAGAAGGATCGCTTCATAGATCCTTTGGTTCCATCGCAGAAAAGGATAGGGAACCTGTAACAGAACCTGGCATAGACCGCACAGTGGGGATCAAGAAAGAAGCACTCCAAGGGAGTGATTGCAGGAACGGAATCCAAAACGTCTCCATCGTCGCACCAGAAAGAGGCGCACACCACCTTCAAGGCTCGCCGGACAAGACTGACCAGATTAGTGCGACAAACAAAGCAGAACGACGCCGCCACGACGCCAACGAGAAGCAACGACCAGATTTCAATGTTGGCGAGTCTCTCAGAGACAAAATAGGGAAGTGTGTTGCCGGCGACTTTCATGCGTCACCACCGGTACCACCGAAACTGCCGGACTGGGAAGTAACCACGGTGGAGACTATGGGTTCTCGTAATTGGAGCAAGCAATTTTTCTCTCTTGCAACAGAGGTTTGCAAAAGGGAAGAGTGGTAGAAGAAAGGCGGACCAGAAGAAACACAAGAGGAAGAGGAGCGGAGTTATACTGACGGCGACACAACGACGACGATGAAGGAAATCGACGGCGCGACGGCTGACGAGGCAAGTATTTTGGGAAGTTATTCCTTGGGAGGCCCTGAGCACCTCGAATCGCTCAAGAACTTGGGAGAGATTAGGCCTCTCGAAGAGCCTATTATTGTATTAATCGGTCCATGGATTCTGGTACCTATCAATTGGTATCGTGCCGTTGCATCGGTGTCACAGCGGTAGCGTACCGGTTCTTTTGGTGCTCCAATCTGCCTCACCCGTTCACGAAATGCTTCAAGGCGGTGGTTGCGTATTTTGGCAGCGTCTCTGGTCTTCTTGTGAGCACTCAGGATCAAGTGCTCTGATACCAATTGATAGATAACAGAATCCATGGACAAATTAATATGATAATAGGCTCTTCGAGAGGCCTAATCTCTCCCAAGTTCTTGAGCGATTCGAGGTGCTCGGGGCCTCCCAATGGTAATAACTTCCAAATACTAACTTGCCTAATCCTAATGACTGAACAATACAATATAAATACAACACAAGACAACCTATGACAATTACTACAACACACATTAATAGTAACCGCCCACAAGACAGTAACCGCCCAACTACATTTATTTAATATCCTATCATCTTCCTCAACCACGGTTGCTGTAACCACCTCTAGTGGAACTTTGGACATTATTAGCAATTGAAGAAGCTTTGCTTTCAATCTTAGTTTCTGCAACTACTGCAGAAGGAGCAGCAATGTTTATGTTGCGCTCTTGTTGAATCACAAGTGAAAAGGCCTTGGCAATTTGGGGAAAAGGCTCCATCATCATAATTTGACTTCGAACATGCGAATAATCCTCATTGAAGCCTTTCAGAAACCTAATTGTGTAATCTTGATTCCTAAATTTTTTCACATTTTGAATAGCACTACACGTGCATGGAATTGCGCAGGTGCAAGTGGAAAGTGGACGAAAACTTTCAAGTTCATCCCAAAGAGACTTGAGTTTAGTGTAATAATCTGAAATATCACGCGTACCTTGTGCAAGCTTGCAGATATCTTCTTGAATGTCCGCAATTCTGAACATATCGCCTTGATCGAACCGATTGTGCAAGTCTTTCCAAGCGTCGTACGCCTTATCGAAGAAAACGACTGATTTCGCTACATTGGCGGAGATAGACCCACTGGTTGTAGAGAGAGCTCGTTTTCGCCGGAGCAGTGACAGTGCCATCAACAAAAATCATCTTATTTTTCGAAATCAACGAAATTTTCATGGATCGAATCCATGGTTGAAAATTTTTGCTTCCTTCCAACACTGGTTGAACCAATACAACTGCAGGACTTTCATTCGGATGGATGTAAAAAGGATTTGAAGAGTTGGTTGCGAAATCGGAGTACGTTTCGAGGTTCTGGTTTGCCATCGCAGATGAACGATGCAGCGGAATTGAATGCAGTAGAGAGATGAATGAGAAACAGAATTTGAATGCGAATTAAACGCAAAGAAACAAGAAACGAGAATTGAAGGTTGAGACGCGATTGAATGCGTAACAACGAATTGATCGAAGGAGAAGGTAAAGGTGAGATTCTAGGGTTTCAGAAGAAGGCGATGGACAAAACCAGAGCTCAGTTCGAGCTCAATTCTTGAGCTCTGATACCATCTTGAACAAGCTGAAACCAGAGAAGGATAAAGTGAAGAAATGCATAATTCTCATTCAAAGAATTTCAGAAACTGTTACAGATTGGTATATATACAAGATTAACTCATCTAAACTACCTCTAACTGTTAACCAGGTCCTATAGTTAAATAATAACCAAATGCTAACTACTGGTTAACTTATAGTTAAACATAAACTATGGTTCTATTTACCGTAACTACCATTATTTACAATAGCTAACAAGTTATAATTTTCTAATCAGCAAGTGCTCCTAATTCTATTTTTATGCCACGTACCTACAGCTCTGCCTCGATTAGTATATTTATTTGTCTTAGTATAGCATATAGCATATAGCATATAGCATATAGCATATAGCATATTTGAATTGTGGATGGTGACGTGATTACGCGAATTCTCGTATCATGAGCAGCACAGCAGATAGTATTGCTGGTGCTAAATCACTTTCTTCATAAATGCTTTTACCAATTGTTGATGCTCCAAACAATGGTTATTTTATGTTGTCAGTTGTCATGATAAGGATTAGAGCATGGATTTTCAAGCTCATTGTTTTGTTTCAAAATTCATTGGGAATTCCGTCTTTCCCAGGTATAATTTTTAGTCTGTTGACAGGGTTTGGACATCAATGGGAGAATCTATTTGAATGAACAGGGGATTAATGCGCAGGTTAGTTTTTTCCATGTACCGGCCAGTAAATTCACCGTATAAAGAGATAGATAAAGTTTTCTTATTTAACCCGATTGGAAAGTGCCAAGGGTGATATCCAAGTCTCAGCTTATATCATGTCATCAATGAGATTTGAGGTTTTCTTTGGTAAAAAGTAACGGATGGTGCATAAGTGATTGCAAATAAGCTAACTTTGTGAATTTAAACTATTTAATAAAATTAGCGGCTTGAAAATATAAAATGACTTAATGTACATTTTTAATTAATGATGAGAGATTGTCAAAAAAAATTAATGATGAGAGACTGTTTATTTAATGGAGAATAAATAAATAATTTAATTAAAATAATAATGGTAAAAATATAAGAAAAAATAAAATGCTATTAGCTAGTAAAAAACATTATAAGCCAATGATTACTAAGTGATAAGTACTGACGGAACATTGCAAAACAACTTTTTGTGTTGTACAGTATTTGGTGTACAATGGACAACACAAAAAAAAAATGTAAATTTTACTATAACACTCTTAATAATACATATAACTAATTTATATGAGAGTGAGAGAGAGAGAGATGAGAGGGCGAGACAAAGAGAGTGAGAGAAAAGAGAGGAGAAAGATGAGAGGAGAGGGAGAAGCAGGGGAGAGAGAGAAGAGAGAGAAGAGAGGTAGAATATTTGTTGATGCTAGAAAATTACAAGAGTATTGTGGCATTTTAGATAGTTGTACCTAGGACGAAAAAGTTGTACGGTTGTTTAGTGAGCAACAAGAAGTTGTATTTTTGTCTAGTCCCTTCCCCCTTTTTCCCGGTACCATGACAAATTTTCAAACCAAACAAAGTAGAACTAGAGTTGTCCTACGCACCCTAAGCACCTCTCTTTTCCTTCTACGAGCTTATTCATTATAAGCTACGTGTTATCCATTAGCAGGTTGGTTTTACAAAACAATGTCTGACTGAACATTTTGGAATGGAAATGTTTTCACTTATATGACCTTTCGTATTGCTTAAAAATACACGGGGGAATTCTTTTGTATCATAAATATTTGCTTAACATATTGCAATGTTTATAAGAGTGAGCTCTAGTCACCCGTGCGCTGTTTTGCAGTCCAATATGTCCTTCTGATGTGTTATATTTACTACAGTACAGTGGGCCATCAAAAGATGCTCTGGCTTATGTCAGCTGGATAAAAGAGGATAGCAGGTTTTCTGACATCCTGGTTCAGATATCTCCATCAGAAATTGGACATACCTTCCCAACATTGAAGTTGCGGTACAAGCCTTCACTAGTACAGGCAAGCCATATTATGCCCATGCCATAATATGTTCACAAATAAAGCTCATTTGCACAGTAAAATTATTTTTCTTTTCCTTTTCAAGTTACTATCTGTCGAACTCCCCTGTGCTGGAGCTTTATATGGTTTCTTCATTTTCTTTATCTTAGTGTTTTAATGTTTAGGATGAATAGTTACGGCTTTAGAACAACCACTATCAACTTATGTCATTCATCTGTCTTCAGTTTGAAGGTGGCACATCACATCTTCCATTGCTCGATCCTTCCTTGCGGGCAATACCTTTAGCACCTTCAGAATGGAGAGACAGATTGGAAGCAATCAATAAAAATGATCTTCAATCAAAAGATTGTCCTAACAGAAATGAAATTCTTTTGGATGTGAGAAATGGTATAGGTTCTGCAGTTCCAAAATGAATCTACCCTTATTTCCTTACCTTTTTTCTGTTTGCTATGCTTTATTCTGATGGGGTTTAAGACTGTGTGGCGCTTGAATCAAATCTATTATGTTAGTTTACAGAATGGAGGTCCCGAATGCTGAGTTTACAGAATTATCGTTATGAGATAATAATGATCTGCTAGCCTTCTCAAGATTGCACATTTACTTGCCAGATATTTTGAAAAAAAAAATGATAATTCACAATCCTTTTTGGGAGAGACTTGTTTGGCTCATTCTATTTGTCTAATGCGGGTTACATCTTAATCAAACAAGTAGCCATCTGTCTCTCAGTGTCTCGTTCTTTTTCCTTCTGTGACCTTCTCCTCTCGGTCTCTCAAAGAGTGTCCATTTGAGAGGGCAGCACATTTGATCTCTTGTTTATAGCTTGACTGATAGCTATCATACCCAACACAGTAATCGAAGAGGTAATTAGGAATTGGTCAGAATTTAGTGGCTTACTTACAGCCTAATATCAGTAGCTAAGTTGTACCCTAATCCCCAGCTGATCAACATATTATAATATAATTTATTATACATTCTAAAACAAATGCTATAAAATATAATAATCTAACAATTACCAATGAATGACTTGCTTTGGCACAATGGTGTCAAAAGGAAAAAAAAATCATCATTTTTGACGCAGTATCTTTTTGTAATACTATTTTAGAATATTTATCATTTACATAGTTATAACTTCTGATTATGAATATGGTATCATTCAGGTTATGAATGGGACATTGGACATTTTTGTGGGGCTAAGCGGCCTAATGTGGACTGCTTTAGGAGCACTTCATTTGGATTGTCACACGAAGAGGTCCAGTCATATTTTTATTCTCTCACTGACCAAATGTGATTCACATGATCTCATGATAAAGCTGAACCATGCCATCAATTTGTAGAACATTTTTAGTCTAAGTAATCGCGTAAAATCTCAGTTTTCTTGCATTGAGTGATAATGTTATGGAGAAAAATATTCTCAGTATTATTTCAATTGTATGTAATTACGTTCGCTAATCCTTATTATATAGTCAAGCTAGGATTAGCTGAACCTAATGGGTCTAATCAATGGGCCTATTACAATGACACTAATAATTACAAGTTTCCACCTCTCTTACACAAGATTCCTCTCCGTAGAGAGACTTTGAGATATTGTAGGACACATTCTATCGCCTGTAGGTGTCTTGCTCTTAGATCATGCAAGAACTGACTCACAACACTGATGCCAAGTTCGGCCTAGTGTAGGCTAAGTTGACCAGCTTCCCCACTAGTATTTGATTTTGCACTGTCAACTGTAGCACTCTCCTCTTCAGTGCTCATACTGCAACTAATCTTTCCTTGAGCATTGTCTCTCAATCAGATCACCTCCTATAACATTATCATCAACATAAACAAGAAGTACATCTAGCTTTTCTACCAAGAAGAGTGCATGATCTCCTTGGCTTTATTTATGGTCAAGGTATGTCATTGTCTTTGAGAACTTCCCAAACCAAGTTCGAGGAGACTATTTTAGCCCATATAGAGCCTTCCTTGCAAACTGCATTTGTTCCACTCGTGGGAACAAATCTTGCTAGAATCTCTATGTACACCTCTTCCAAGTCTCCATTCAATAAAGCATTCTTGACATCAAACTAGTGTTTCCCGCCTAGAGTGGGCAACAAGAGAGAGCAGCATACGAAGAATGTTCATCTTTACCACATGAGCAAACGTCTCCTCATAATCAATGTCATAGGTCTGAGTGTATCTCTTTACCACTAGTCTTGCCTTGTAGCAATCAAGAATGTCATCTACTATGTTTGACTATATAGATCCACCTAAAACCAACGAGCTTCTTGCTCCTTGGGTCTCTCAACAATCTCCTAAGTTCCATTCTTTTCAAGTGCTTTCATCTCCTCATAGCGATGAGGCAATTTTTATTTATTAGTGGCTTAAAGGTACTTTTAGTCCCTGCAAATGTCAAAATAATCCAGTTTAGTCCCTGCAATTCCAAAACTTTTAAAATAGTCCCTGCAATTACTAAACGTTACTACTTTTAGTCCCTGCTGTTAGTTAAGGGTTAACACTGTTATCTTTTGATGATGTGGCAGCCAACAGGGATGCCAACATGGAATAAAAGGGCTTAGTCAGACTAGAAAAATAGCTTATAAAATATTAAAACTAAAAAATAAATTACTAAAACTTAAATTAAAATCAAAAACCACAAACCAGCAACCCAGAAATCGAGCGACCACAAACACAAACGCAGGAACAGGTTTGCAAAAATGCAGGAACAGGTCTGTTAAAGAAGAAGAAGAAGAAGAAGAAGAAGAACAAAATCTGAGATCCGGACTCTCTCTGCACATGAAATCGAAATCCCTAAAATCCAAATCTGAAATTTGCGCTCTCTCATCGCGTTCCTCTCTCAACGCACATCTGAAATTTCTGCGCATTCCTCTCTCATCGAACAACTGAGATTTCGATTCCGTGCGTTCCTCTCTCATCGAACAGCTCAGATTTCGATTCTGTGCGTTCCTTTCTCATCGCATGGCTTCACTCACAGTTTGTTCCTTCTCTCTCACTGTAATATTTTGGTGGAGGAGGAGTAACTGATTTCGAGGGAGAGGAGGAGGGGAAGGAGAAGGGATAAGAACAATTTTTTTGGGTTGTTTTTTCCTAACTGATTTCGAGGGAGAGAGAAGATGGAAGAAGAAGAAGAAGAAGCAGATCCGTTGATTCCGTTGATTGAAGATGGTGATGATGATGATGAGGGGGTGGGTGAGTGATTCTGGGTTTTGTTCTTCACTTTTTCTACTTCCAGTAGATCTAACAAATCTATTATCCTTTTGTTTTTCCGGTTTTGAAGATGAAGATCTTTGGACCAAAAAAAAAATGAAGATCTGTATTTTTCCAGAAGAGGGGGAAAATATGGAAGAGCAAGAAAGAAGATGGAAGAAGAAGAGAGAAGGTTGAAGATGAAGATCCTAATTGGCTGCCACATCATCAAAACATAACGGTGTTAACACTAATATAACAGCAGGGACTTAACTAATAACGTTTGGTAATTGCAGGGACTATTTTAAAAATTTTGGAATTGCAGGGACTAAACTGGATTTTCTTGACAATTGCAGGGACTAAAAGTACCTTTAAGCCTTTATTAGTTCCTCTTGCACAAATGTTGGAATTTTCACAAAGTCAACGACTGCAATAATACTCGGATGGTTCAACGAAAGATATTTAGAAGAAACAAACTGAGAAATAGGGTACTTAGCACAAGACTGATTCTCTTTTCTCAAAGCAATAGGTAAGTCATTTGGATCACAATCAAGGATACCAAAAATTTGAGAGTCAAGTGCAGGGGTCACTTTTAGTACTTACCTCCAGGTCAGATATTTGGAGTTGTTTCTAGACCATTTTGGGTTTTCCTCTCCTCTAATAAGTCATTGTAGGCTCACTAGCCTTATTCTTCAACGATGTCGTAGGTGTTGTTTCTTGCAAAACAATAGACACAAGGGACATTAGAGGAATAGAAGGACTAGGACCACGCATGAGTGCCATAAGAGGAACATAAGGACCAAGAGACAAAGAGTTTGAAACAGGTGACTTGGGTAGCCAAGAACCAAGGAAGAGAAACTCAAGCTTAGACTAAGATTTTGGATTGGAATTAGAATCACTACTCTCCTGTTGAAGCTAAGGACAAGTGAAAAAGGATTCATGTTCGTGAAATGTGACATCCATAGAAACAAAAAAGTTACGACTCAGTGGATGATAACATTTTACCCCCTTTAGTCGGGGCATAACCCAGAAAGACACATCGAACTATACAAGAATCCAACTTATTTCATTGTTGTGGATGAACATGGACAAAAGCCACACAGACAAATACCTGAGACTCAAGGCTCTACATGATAGGAATTGAAGGAAATTGTGCGACCACAAGCTGAATAGAACTAACATTACCTAGAACATGTGAACGTGATGGTATTCGATTAATCAGATAGGCAACAGTCAATAGTGCTTCTCCCCAGTATGATTTTGGAAAAGATGTTTGAAAGAGAAGGGCTCCTTCATGTAGGTGGCAAATTTTTCTTTCGGCAACCCCAATTTGTCGTGGGGTATCGACACAAGTAAGTTCATATATGTTGTCCTGTTTAATGAGGAAACTGCTATTATGATTGACATATTCTTTTCCATTGTCAGAATGGATTCGTTTAATACCTCTTCCAAATTGAGTGGTTATCATATTGTATAATTGAATAAGCAATTGGAATAGCTCGGATTTATCTTTCATCAAGAACAACCAATTTACTTGAATAGAATCATCGACAAAAGATACAAACCAGCTTGCACTAGAAATATTAGAAACAGCGGCAGAACCCCAAACATTAGAATGAATTAGATCAAATGGTTCAACTATTTTGATAAGACTAAAAGGAAAAGTAGCACGATGGTGCTTAGCAAATTGGCAAATATCACACTTAAAAGACTCAACAACCTATTGTAAAAACAAAGAAGGAAACGTAGACCTCATTAAAGAAAAAGGAGGGTGATCAAGACACTTGTGCTTATCCAGATTTGTGAGGCATGGGAGTGAGAGTCTAACCAGGACTGAAGTGCGAAAGACAACATCTTCTAACCAACACGTTCATCGATTAGATCGTACATCCCTCCATGGGCCTTGGCAACTCCATTCGTCGTCCCCGTTGTTAGATTCTATAAAGCACAATGAGAATAAAAAAAGATCTGTGGTTAATTATGGTCTCGGGTAAGCTCACGAATAATGATAAGATTATTCACAAGACTGGGAACATGAAGACCATTTTTCATGTTCAACGGTAATATAAGGAGTTGAAAGGGGGAAGTATACGTCAAAAACAATTGGGAATCAAATGCCATGTGATAAGTGTCACCAGAATAAAAAATCCAAACATTCTCATGATTAGTTGCAAAGGCAATAAAGGATATGGAATAAAATTTTTTAGTTTCTTACCCTTCATTGCCACTGAAAAAGCCCAAAAAAAATACAATTACCACAAAAGAAGTGAAAAGCGAGAACACTGGATTTTCAACAATATCCACAAAAACAAGTAGAACTGACCAGGGACTGCATAAGTGAAGGATAACCACAAAAGTGGCTTGCTGAAGTGAACGGAAAGAAAAAACTAAAAAACACAAACAAAAAGGCCCTTCAAACAACATCAAGGAGGCCCAAGAATAGAACCAGAAATGCAAATCTGCCTCCCTGAAAATACCCACACGAAAACAATATTCAATCACAAATCTGACCCTGAAAACAACCAAGGAAGGGCCCTGCCTAGGGATCTGTTAAAGTTGCACCAGAAAAATAACACTGCAAAGGTTGCGCATGATAGTGACAACACGTGGCGGTGTGTCCAGTGTTCTGTGACTGCGAAACTTCGGGTTATGACTAGTTTTGGAGTTCCGGTGCTCAGTTGAATGATTGGAGTGGTGTATGGCGGTAATAATGAGCAAGCAGTAGTGAGTGGGCTGCTGCAATGAAGGCAGGTAGCTGAGTGCACTGAAGGCGGAAAAAGAGGCCACAATGAGGTGGTTAGGGTTTATGCAGAAGCGAGACCCCAAAGATAGGGAACTTGTTTTACCATGTAGAAAAATATTCTCATTATTATTTCATCATATGTAATTACATTAATATAATGGGCTTGATTAACAAGCCTATTACAATTATACTAATAATTGCAGATGATTACTATTTACAACATGTTATAACAAAATTGTCAAGAAAAACATGTTATAACAAACAAAACATTATTTTCATTTAAAAAAACAAATCTCATTTGGTTCAGGGCTAAATTGGGCTTTGCCTGCATCTTACGTTGGGTCCATGTATCATTAGTTGAAATTTATGAGAATTATCTCTCTTTTATGGCTGTTAATGTATTCCTCTTTGATATGCCCTTTTTAGATAAATGCTTCAGATCCTTTATCAAATGTAGATAAGGAAAAGGCAAACATATTGATGTATTGCACTGGAGGGATTCGCTGTGATGTGTATTCTGCAATACTAAGGTAAATTATTATTTCGTAAGTTTTGTTGTCTTTTGCTTCTTTTTGCATTCCAGTTCGTAGATTTTATTACTTTCAAGACATGTCACATACTCCCCCCGGTCCACAATATAAGAGAAAAAACCAGACATCTCACATATGACATACCAAGGAATAACATTGAAACCTGTTATTTTCAATTAATAAAGTTGAAATCTAACTTTCTTTCAAAAACCACCCTTTTTATAAAACTTAAATTTATTCTTCTAATTATACATTCCTATAAGTAATAAGGATAAACCATATGGGAAAGTGGAGACAATAAATGCATCTCGTAAACATTCTTTTTAAGTAAATAAGGATAGAATTCGAATGAGACATTTAATACATCTTAAAAACAATGCTTATTTCTTATATTGTGGACCACCAAAACACACATTTTTTCTCTTATATTGTGGACTGGAGGGAGTATAATTTCAAGGGCATTAAACATCAATGATGTGCTGCAAATGAAAAAACATCCCATCCTTCAATGTGCACTCTTAAATTTTGGGTTGGGTACTTGGGTCTAACTCAACCCTACAAAATTGGCTTGTAAGGTGAGGATTGCCCATGCCTTTTAAGGATTACTTAGGTCATATCTCTAGTCAATGTGGAACTTCAACATACCCTTTCCACACTTAAGATTAGACATCTGAAATGTGGACTTGTGCAGGTGGAATAACAAAGATCTCAACACAGTCTCTCACCCAAGACTGGACATCTGTTGTGTGGACAAATGGGTGGAATAGTAGAGATATTGGCCTAATAACATATCTAAGATAGCCTCTGATACATGTTAAGAGAGTGAAGCCGTTTGTTTGAACTATACTAAAATAAATAAAAATCTATACAATAAATATAGAGAATGTAATATATTTGCAACACTCCCTCTCAAGCTAGAGCATATAAATCATATGCATCAAGCTTGCTACATATATAACTGTTTCGATGACTTCTCAAGGATTTAATGAAGACATTTGTCAATTGATCATTAGAATTGACAAAGATAGTGGTGATGTCGCCTGATTCGATCTTCTCCCTGAAGAAGTGGCAATCAATGCTTGGTCCTCTCATGAAAAGCTAGATTGGATGCAATATGCAAAGCCACTTGGTTATGACAGATTAATGTCATTTGTGCTGCCTTTTCAAATTGAAGTTTTTTGAGTAGTTGTTTCAACCAAATGAACTCATAAGTCAGTAATGCCATGGGCCCATGGCCCTGTATTCTGCTTCAGCATTGGATCTTGAAACTAGACTTTGTTTCTTACACTTTCAAGATATTAAGTTTCTTCCAACAAGTACACAATACCCAAAAGTGGATCCGCTATCAATGGATGAAGTGAATCTGCCCAATCGACATCTGAGTATATCTGTTGTTCTCATAAATGAGGCCTTTTCTTAGAGCACCTTTAATGTATTTCAAGATTCGTATCACAGCATCCCAGTGTTCTTGGCAAGGAGGGTTTAAGAATTTCCTTGCCACACTGTTGCAAATGAAATATCTGGACTAGTGTCAGTGACATAGTTTATTTTGCTAGCCAATCTTCTATATCTTCTTCAATCTGATAGTGGCTCCCCCTGATTAGGTAGAAGTTTGACATTTGAATTCATGGGAGTATCAATAGTGTTGGCCTTTAATAAACCAATCTCTTCAAGGTGAAATTACTAGTCCATCCTTGTATTCAACTACCTCAATACACAAAAAGTAGTGAATCTTGCCTAACTCTTTCGTTTGAAGTTGATGTGAGAGATGTTGTTTCCGCAAGAGTATGATATGCTGATCATTGCCGGTTATAACAATATCATCTACATAAACAATCAAATAAATGAACCATTGGGCTGAGTGGCGACAAAAAAGAGTGATCATGTAACATCCCAGACTACTTTTAGAATTGTTGACTGGCCCCACAAACCAACACGAGTCATTTCAGCATGCATAGTCCTCACTTGCATGCTTACTGGGAAACATCCCAGGAGGCTACTCATCCCACAAGTCAAGCATGTTTAACTAAGGATTTCTTATGTTCAGGGCTCCCGAAAAGATAATGCATTTGTTTGTATAAGTAGTCCAAATCAATTCTTTTAAGTCTTCCTCTAACTCCAACTATACAGTCCCATAGTGCGTATACGGTTCGTTCCCATGTCTCTTCACTGAAAGTTGTTAGGAGTCACTCTTTGTCCGTGCCAACTATTGGGCACCGACGATCACTCGCTGCCCTCATCAGCCATGGATGTCACTTGCCCACCAACTTCCGCTTGGTTCGTTCCCAAACCATATTGGGAAATTTCCCACAAGGTCACACATCCGACAATTGTTCTAGTGTTTCCCAAACCATTCTGGGAAACCAAACATGCTTAACTATGGAGTTCTTGTGTTTCCCAAAAAGATAATACATTTGTTGGTATAGGTAGTCCAAATGAATTCTTTTAAGTCTTCCTTCAACCGTACAGTCTCATACTTGTACAACCTCAGGATCTCTCTCATTCTGATACATATTCGTTCATTCATGTGCCCTCTTACTGGAAGCTGTCAGGAGCTGACTCATATTCACATGCTACATGAGGTGACTCAAGTTCACAATGCAAAAAAATAGTATAGAGTGGTAAAATTATCCAAGACAAAGTTCGAACGTTGTGCATGCCATTCAAATCATCTTATGTTACCACTGGAGCACCTGATTCGTTTGAATTATGTTGGTGTAATAATTAAAATATATAGTACTTTTACGGTGACTCGGTACCTTCACTAAGTTGATCACCGGTTCGAGTTTTAAAAAGCTAAATCCAAGTGAAGGTGAAGCAAGATCATGATGGAGTTTTGATACGCCAAAAGAAGTGTGCAAAGGCGATACTCAAAATAATTCATGGAGGATTAAGCACTGCTACTCCAATGAATCGAAAGGAGAGATTCAACAAAGACAACGGAGCCGAAAAATTGATGAAAGCAAATACAGAGGCTTGATTAGTTATTTGATGTACAGCCACTAGACCCGATATAATGCAGGTTGTACATTTGCTTTCAAGGTTTATGGATTGTGCTAGTGAAGTACATTTTTAAGGTGTCAAAAGAATCATGAGATATAAAGGGTGAACTGACTATGGCATTAAGCATACTTGCTGTCAGAATTCTAAACTTGTTGGCTATTTTGATAGTGACTGGGCGGGATCAACTTATGATATGAGATGTACAAATGACTTTTGCTTCAGTTTTGGATCAGGAGTGTTCTCGCATGGTCAAAGAACCAAGAAGTCATAGCTCAAAGTACCGTTGAGGCGAAATTTGTAGAAGCAAATGCGACAGTGAATCAAGCAATATGGATCAGAAAAATACTTGCTTATTTGCCTATGAAACAAAATAAACCAACATAAATTTTTGTTTATAATCAAGCTGCCATTTCAATTTCTAAAGATCTTGTTTTTCATGGCAAAACCAAGCACTTCTGGATCAAACTATATCACTTACAAGTTACAAGAAGAGCAAAAGCTTGGCAAGATCAAATTAGTTTAGGCTTTGTTTGGCAATGTCAATCTACTAGCTTATAGCGGATGAGCCATTGGTAAGTGTTTGGCAATGGTAGCTTATAGCATTTTTCAGTAGCTTATAGCGTTTTTTTTAAAACGCTACTTGAAGTAGCGTTTGAGCTTATAGCGTTTCATTTTTCTCTCATTTTTACACTTGCTACTTTAATTAAATTCCTCATTTATCCTCCATTAAATGAATATTCTCTCTCATATTAAACATTAATTACAAATATCTATTTATGTCATTTTATATTTATAACCTAGTTCAACCGCTAATTTTACCAAACACTTTAAATTCAATCCGCTAGCTTATTCGTTATCCGCTACTTTTTGCCAAACAGAGCGTTAATGCAAGACCAATGATAAAGTAGCGAATGTCTTAACAATGGCTTTACCAAAAGCAAGATTTCAAATCTTAAGAGACAAACTGAGTCTTTGCGTCAACTACGGCGAGGAGATTTTTTGAAAATGCCTTAGGGTGTGTTTGGGAGTTTGGAGGTGAGAGAAGGGGGGCATGAGACTTATAGTGTTAATTCTTTAGTGATGGGGTAGAAAAATTATCCCCCCAAGCCTCCATAAACCCTCTCCTAGTTTATTTTTTGAGCTCCTCCAAAACCCTTCAAATTTAGGGGATTTTGGAGGGGTGAAAAAAATAAAATAGGAGAGGGGTTTAGGAGGGTTTGAGGGATAAATTTCTCCTCAACACTAAAGAATTAACACTATTAGTCATATGTCCTCCCCTCCCCTCCAAACACACCTCCCCTCCCCTCCAAACTCTCAAACACCCCCTTAGTGTTTCACTTTAGAATTTTGCCTAATGTTTTAAGAGATATTAGTGAGTTGTTTACTGTTATATTTTAGAGCACTAATTTATTAAGTTTATTCTCTATTTTTTCAAATATGTTCAAGCTTTAAGCTCTATAAAGTGTAGTAAAGTTCTTATAATGGCATGCTTTCTGAAATAAGCATTGTTATTCTATTTCCTTGTCTTCCAATACATCATTTCCAGATTATGTTTGCTGTAAAATTCTTTCCATACAACTATAGTATAAATAGGATCATTGCGATGGTATTTTGCATGACTGAACCACATTAGCACACACCATATCAATATAATCTTATATTTGAGTATTCCTTTTTTCTCTACTCTAGGCCTATCATCTCAAGAAAGCACAATTCTCCCTCTTGCCTCCTTACGCTAAAATGTGCCAACCCTGCCTGTTTTCTTTTCTCTTGATTAGGAAAAATGATTTACTTAAGGAACTAAAGTCACGTCCTTCTTTATTCCTTTTTCATATTGCTAAGTGTGGTGTATTGCTTTTATGCCATATGACAGGCAGCATGGATTTCAGAATTTATATACCCTGAAGGGAGGTGTTTCTCACTATTTAGAGAATGAAGGTTCTGCGGAATGGGTAGGAAACTTATTTGTATTTGACTCCCGATTGTCTTTCCCTCCTCCTGTTTACCATCCCCAGGCAACAACTGAAGCAATGGCTCCAGTTTCTGGAGATGATAGGTTTGCTAAATGCTACGTATGTGGTTTGGGAGTCAGTGAACTGAGACATAGGAACTGTGCAAATCTTGATTGTAATTTGCTTTTTCTGTAAGACTCCTTTTTCTCTGTTGCATTTGTCTTTTTATCTGAGACTTTGGGTTTGCTTGATTATAGTTTTTAAAAAAATAGTTTTCTGTTTTCTTTTTAAAGTTAATCAAGAACAAAATATGTGCTCTCTCATTCTGTTAAAAACAGAAAACTGTTTTCAAAAAGCTAATCAAACACACCCTTAGCCTGCCTTTTTGCGTTTGGCTCCCAATCAGAAATATGATTCATTCATGTCAAGCATGTTAACCCTTGTTTTGCAGATGCTGCAGAAAATGTGTAAAGGATCTAAGAGGATGTTGTTGTTTGACTTGCACAGCTGCTCCTCGGCTTAGACCTGTTTTAAATGGAGACCAGAGATATAAAAAATGGCACATCTATCGTGATATAGATTTGCAAGGCAAGATGAGAATTCCCACTTGAACGCCCTTGTTTGGAATATTTGAATGTAGACAATTAAAATTAGAGTAAAGACTATCTTAGTCCTTGACAATTTTTTTTATGAAACAAATTTTGTACCTTGATAATTTTTTAGGACAAATTACTCGTTCATATTTTCAAAATAGAGATAAATTAATCCCTGATATTGGATGGACGGAGGACTAACTTTTCCCTATTTTGAAAATGCTAAGGACTAATTTGTCCTAAAAAATTATCATGAATCAATTTGTCCCATAAAAATTGTTAGGTGGCTAAAATGGGCCTTTACTCTTAAAATTACCTAGAATTTACCGAAGCTGGAGTATTCTTTGGTTGCAAGTTTCTACTTATGATTGATCTATTCAACTTACCATAAAAGAATAAACCAAAGGCTATGACATAAACGCACTAAGTAAATAATGTCGTTAAATTTGTATAACTCGTGTTTTTTGTTTTTTCAAAAAAAGAATATACTCGAGTGATTTTAAAAAGCCCAACTCAATAAAATCGAGTTTGGGTAGTGAATTTAGAGCTCATGTTTTATCCAACTTTTTTTAGTTCAATTCGATAAAATCCCCTTGTGGGCCGGCCTGATGTGGCCTCGTTAGCATGTTTTTGTCATGGGTTTTTTTTACCCCCATCATATCCCTATATACCCCCCCCACAGACCTTGCGAAAAGACAAAGATACCCTTAAAATTTTTACAAATTTACAAAACACTTACGATTTTTCACTTGCATCCGTTTGACCAGAAAGAGTTTTGAGATAATTGGATTTACCATTCAGAGAGCTATTTCTGATTTACCATCGGATCTAAGTCGGATGTACCTAAATCCGATTTCGCATCGTATCTACCTATATCCGATTTTGCATCGGATATAGCTAGATTCGATTTGTGTTTTATTTTTTAAAAAAACTTGTTTTTTTTTTTCAGTGTCCAATAGGTATCGAGGGGAGTCATCGGCTCAGGCCTCGCCATATGCTCCCAGTACACGCACCCACCACAGGATTGCGGGACATGCGTCTACCCGGCGTAGCCGACAGCAGCAGTATCAGCAGGTGGAGGAGGCCCCAGACTATCACTATGAGGAGGGCCAGTAAGGGCACCCTCTTGATGAGCATTCTATGTCTGAGGACCATTCTATGCCCGAGGACTACCAGCAGCAGTATTATCAACAGCGGTATCAGCAGTACAAGGAGGAGCCCTACCATCAGCCTCAGCAGCATGAAGAGCAGCATGAGGAGCAGTCTCCTCTATTCACTGGGCTAGCATCTCATGTTTGTTCCGTTATATTGAGAGATCCAGTAAGTTTAATTTATTTACGTAGCCTTCTTAGTTTAATTTATTTACAGTCTTATTTCTGATACTTTTATAATACAGACATATGAGCGGAAATTGAAGGTTACCAGCCATGGTAACAAGCTGGCTCAGAGACTGCTTGGGTTTTCCCAAAACCACCGGTTGTGGGATTTTATCACAGGTTCCAGATTAGCCCCCCTCGTCTCGACCGGACACACAAAGGTGGACTATGAGCTGATGTCTGCTTTTCTTGAGAGGTGGCACTCAGAGACATCATCATTTCACTTACCATTTGGTGAAATGACGATTACTTTGGATGATGTCTCCTGTTTGCTGCATCTACCCATTACGGGGAACTACTACAGAGCTCCACCTACTTCTGTCACCACTGATCATGCCACCCACCTAGCACATGTTTATCTAGGTGTGACTATGGAGGAGGCGGGGCTGGAGTGTCGAGCTTCATCTGACCCATATTACCGTTTTGAGTGGCTGCAGGAGATTGTTAGTAGAGGGTCCATAGAGAATGACATGCGTCCTGCTGTCAGGGCCTTTATCCTTTTGATCCTGAGCTGGTCCATCTTCACAGTCAAGACCGGCGACAGGGCTGAGGCTAAGTGGCTGCTGCTACTTGAGGATGTCAGTGCAGCTGCTGTGGGATCATATGCATGGGGGACAACAGCACTTGTTTTCATGTATGACCAGCTGAACTACTCCTGCTTGGACCAGGTGCATCAGTTCGGAGGGTATGCGACCCTCTTACAGGTAATAATTTTAAGTTAATTTTTTCCGAGTTTGGTTAAATTTCTGTTAAACAGTTTTTAAATCACCATGTTGTTTATCTTTTTTTTTTTCAGAGCTGGATTTTATGGTATTTCCCCCAGCTAGTGGAGAGGAGGAGTGGATTGCGGGCTGGAGCACTGTGTGGGCGTTGGAGGAAGAAGAAGACAGATGGAGTGAAGTTGGGGGTATACAGGCAGAGGATTGATGCACTGACCTCGGATGATGTCTGCTGGCGACCATTTGAGGAGCACCGTGCGGATAGAGACTTTGAGCATGTGTCATTATACAGGGGACACATCAGCTGGGGAGACATCACTGTTCCCTACTTGTCAGATAGGTGCCTTAGACAGTTTGGGTACGTGCAGGTCATCCCATGTCACCCTCTTACTAGTCCCAGAAGTGGACACCATATTCTCTCATCGTGATTTGGCCCCGATGATGTATACCGCAAAGCCTATTGTCATCTGAGCGTTTAGTGAGGCATATCTCCATTTTGGATGAGTGAAATAAGCAAGTGAGAGTGAAATTTTTGAGTGAAAAGAATGAGATTGGCAATGAGTATTTATAGAAATCGTCAATGATTATCAACCGTTGATATTGTCGCTGCAATCTACACCGTTGATCAACATTGGCAGTCAAATCCTACCTGTCGAATTTAGTACAAATCGGATTTACCTATCAGGGAGGTAAATCCGATTTGCATTTTAACAAAGCGGACATACCCCCACTGATAGGTATATCCGCTTTGTTAATTGCAAAGCGGATTTACCTACCTGATAGGTACATCTGCTTTTATATTTTAACAAATCGAATCTACCTCACTGAAGCTATATCCGATTTCCCCCCACTAATTCTAATCGGATATACGTAAATCCGTCTTTTATTTTTGTGAATCGGATCTACCTCCCCAAAGGTAGATCCGATTTAAGTCAATTTTATAAGGGGCATTTTTGTCTTAAAATTTATTGTGGGAGTATATGATGATATGATGAGGGTAAATAAAATCTTTTTGTCGTTTCTAGAAACATAACGAGGTTTACCTTCACTTTTTGTTCCTTTTCATGCACAACTCTTTTGGTTTTTGGCGCTTTGTGTTTTCTGCTTTCTAGTTTACCATAAATCAAGTTTTATTGAGGAAAATATACCAAGGACTAAATTGTCCCAACAACGTCGGAACTAAACTGTCAAATTTTTGAAAATTGAACAACTGTTTAAGTGAAAGACTAAAATGACTAAAAAAAGTACATGTGTCACGTAAACGTGCTACATCATCAATGTTAACCGAAGCTTTGCAACACTTTGAAGGTTGGATCGACGGAGGGACTAATATATCCCTTCTAATTTTAACCCTGTTATTATAATAGAATTTCACAATAGCATAAATTTATAATTACAGAATGCTTGTAGCATTTTCTTTTTGTTGTAGGACTTTTATAGCAAAATTTTCGTAGTAAAATTTTATATTTGCTCGCATATCTGAGTAAACACAATCTTGTCTTAAATGAATCTAGTCTTTATTGAACATGTATATCATTGGGTTTTGTTGGGTTAGGTGACAAGTTAAAATTTCAAAATTGGGCTAAAGACCGAGCTAGGATCGATTATAGCTCGTCCCAATCCACCCTACGCCAGTGGCGGACTCAGGACCCCGGGGTCAGGGGTGTCAAGTTTTTTAAGGCTAGTGTCAAATGAGTGTAAAACTTGGTCTACTAGTGCAATTTAAAATTTTCAGTGGGTTCAAAATAAAAATTTCAAGAGATTTGAGCTATTTATATAGAACGATAAGTGCAACAACTGAACCCCCTGAATACAAGGTAGGTCCGCCACTGCCCTACGCTCACCCTATGCAACTTAGTTTTCCACGTTATCATTGTTTCAAATTAGACATTGAAATTACAAAATGTTAATCAAGATTGTCCATCCATTTGAATTCATTAGTAAATACATCCTCGACATTACCAAATTACCATCGAGTAGAGATTCTCTTTATTTCTTAAAATATATAGATGATTTATTACTAAAATTTTAGGTATATTAATGTATATTTTTTGATCTACTTATAAAAAATTCTATTAAGTGAATACTGTATGAATGAAAAAAACCTTAAACGTATAAATGAAAGATAAACTTGTTTTTGATAAACAAATGTTACTGGGGGTGGGGGAATGTTAGTTTCTGGGGTTTGAACCCTAGACCTCCTTCTTGCAACTTTGCAACTCCTTCATGTCCCTTAGCTCGCCAACTGAGCTACCTTCCTAGAATATTTTATAATGTAAATAAAACAACATATTCACTTTTCTATAACTTTTATATAATTTTTTTTGTTTGTATTTGTAAACATTATCTACAGTTTTGCATTCATAGTGTGCTTACTTATTTTTAATTTTTTTCGAATCCTTTATTTAAGTGATAGCATGCTCCTTTGAAAATATATAAAAAAAGTTGTTTTAAATGTGTAGTTGTACTAATTTTTTTGTGTAAAAACAATTTGTACTAATTTTAAAGTTGGATAAAAGTTTTGAATAATATAAAAAACAATGAATTAGATGAGTACGCCAAAATTATATCCAGGTTGGTAATCTATATATATATATATATATATATATATATATATATAAAGGAGACCCCAATGGAGCCTCCACAATGATTCTCAAGATTTTTAACTATTAAAATATTTATTTATTATTTGCACTTAAATGAGACTTTAACTTTTAATTAAACCACATAATTGCCACTATTATATTATTCTTTTAATTGCTTATTATTTAACCTTTTTTATATAGGTAGGAAAATCATATTTTCTTATAGAAATATAGAAATTGAAAATAACAATTGCCAAGATACTATAATATAAGTATAAATCCTATTTAAAATAAGTATCTATATTTTAATAAATTATATCTATATTATTATTAAAATTTGTAAAATTTCAAATAGAGGAATAAAAATATTTACGAATTAATGTTTTTTGATGAACTCAGATTATTACAATATGCATGTATTAGCCTTTTCTTGATTCGTAACATTTTGTTAGGTAACTCAAATTCTAAGAAGAGAAAAATCCATATCATTTGAAGTTATATAATTTATTGACAAATAAATTATAGTATTATCCAAATTGATACAAAATTAATTAAAAATATAATAGTGGATGTTTGAATTTCTTTTTCCTTTTAACAATAAATAACTTTCTTAAACTATTAAAAATATATTATTACCATTTTTAACCAAAATAATATTATTCTTTTCAAAGAAAAAACAAAATAATTTTATTACTTGATTTGTATTTATGTTGCAACGGTTATGGAATTGAAAGGTTTCTAACTTTGAATTTATTTTCTTTGAAATTTAACTTTTAAAATGTATTTTTTTAAGGAAATCTAATAAATTGTCACTACCGTATTAAATGATACTCATAGTGGAATATCATTTAACTATGTTTATATTTTTATGAAAATGATATTTTCTAATTTCTGATGGAAAAACTGAAATAATAATAATAACAATTAACAATATATTTATAATATAATATAATATAATATATGTTTCATTAAATTTAATCTAAAACTATCTTTAAACTATAAAATAGTTAGTGGACTATTAACATTAAATTTAGTTTAGCAGTTATTCATTATTTTACGTTATATGGATTTTTTTAAGAATCTGAATCATTTCTTTAATTGCTAATAAACTCAGAAATTAGTATGAAATGAGTAGAAGATGTAGAGTTGTTTTCTTTCCATTTTTAAAGCATAAATCTCAACATAGTTTTTGAAAGTATATATTTTTTACATAAGAAATTATACTATTATAAGAATTGGTAAAAATTTAAATTTAGTTAAAAAAATATATTTACTAATTATAATTATTTGGATTAATTCGAAATATTCCAATACAAATATATTTGTTTTTTAATTTAAAGTAATATATAGATGACTTTTAAAATTCATTTTAATGTAACAATTATACATTGAAAATGAGAAGTTTCACATTCATATGAATTATTTCTTTAATTGATAATAAACTCATGAGTTAGTAGAATATGAGTGGAAGATGTAGAGTTTTAGTCAATTATAGCAAGAATTGACTATTTAAACAAGACATTTTTGGATGGTGAGGGGATTGGTTTTGACAACAAAATTCATAATGAAAACATGAAGTAGAAGAAAGGAGTGAGTTTTGCAAGAAGAGGTGGAATGCACAAAAAGGGGTAAAGGGTTTCATGTTATTGACAATTTTGAAGTAGGCAAAGAGGCAAGAAGATAAATTTGGATCGATTAGTGAATGAGGCAATGGAGACAACATTTATTTGTAAAGTTATAGGCATTGAGAAATCATGTATATTTTAAGATTATTATTGAGAAAAATGTTTAATTTTATTTTCTTTGTTTCTACTATATAGATCAGGGTTATTTCTTCCTACCCTTTTATGTAGCGTAATGACTTTGTTACTTTATAAGTTTGTTTCAATTGGTTTTTCAATTTTCTTGCATGAGGATTACTCTTCAATATGTGATTGTTGGATCATGTTGTGTGCCTCATGCTTCTCATGGAGACTTAATTGTAAGTGATCAAATTACTTGGAGGATTATTCTTCTATTTGTGATTTTCGTCTATTTTTCTTTAAAAACATCTCTCTCCCTCTCTCTCTTTCTCTCTCTCTCTCTCTCTCTCTCTCTCTCTCTCTCTCTCTCTCTCTCTCTCTCTCTCTATATATATATATATATATATATATATATATATATATAAATATATAAATATATATATATATATATATCATAGTTTTTGGAATTATATACTTTGTTACTAATAAATTATATTATTGGAATTTGTAAAAATTTATATAAGTTGGATAAATATATTTACTAATTATAATAGTTTATTATATGAATTAAAAATATTACAATACAATATAGGTTTTTTTTGAGATAAAAAATAATAATTAGTTGACCTTTAAAATTCTTTTTTATGTAACAATTATGCATTGAATGGGAGGGGTTTCACATTCACAAAAAAGATAAAGGGCTGCACAATTTTGGATCAGTAGTGAATAATGCAACAGAGCCACAATTTTTTGTAAAGTTGTAGGTATTGAGAAATTGTGTATATTTTAAGGCTAAAGTGCTCCTGGGGTCCCTTATCTTTATTTAAAGTAACGAATTAGTCCTTTATGTTTTTTTTGTCCCAAATAAGTCCTTTATCTTTCAAATTTTTGACACATAAATCCTTTTCCGTTAACAGTGCTGATTTATGTGTCAAAAAAAAGGATTTATGTGTTAAAAATTTGAAACATAAAGGACTGATTTGGGACAGAAAAGGATTTATGTGTCAAAAATTTAAAACATAAAGGACTGATTTGGGACAAAAAAAAGATAAAGGACCAAATCGTTACTTTAAATAAAGATAAGGGACCCCGGGAGCACTTTAGCCATATTTTAATATTATTCTTTCAAGTTATAAGCATTGAAAAATCATGAATTGGAATTTTCATTTCATTAGAAAAAATAAAAATAAAGATTTTTTTATTTTCCTATTATAACTTTGAATTAAATAAATTTATTTCGATAAATAATTAAATAATATTTTTTTAATTAAAATTTTATTTTAAATTTAATTTATAGTTTTACTTTGAATTTATGATTTATTAATTGGTGATAAAGATCAAAGAAATAAAATAATAAAGATGATTATATTTTTGTTTTCTATGATATATGTTTTGCCATACTCATGAATTAAACATATTAAAAAGCGAATACACTATATAATATTTTTTGCTTAAAATAAATAACTTTTGAATATTAAAAAAATTAAACAATATATTTATGTTATACTATATTTTTAGAATACATAATGTATTTTGTGAAAAAAAAACAATACATAATGTATATCACTTAAATTATATATCTTTATATAAAAATTCCATAAAATTTTAAAACGATATTATACAACAACCCGTGCAACGCACGGGCATTCCCCTAGTCTATATATATATATATATATATATATATATATATATATATATATATATATATATATATATATATATATATATATATATATATAAAGGAAATCTCAATGGAGCCTCCACAATAAATCTCAAGATTTTTGTTTTGTAAAGTATTTATTTATAATTTAGACATGAAGAGGAATTTAATTTTAATGAAAGCTAATAATTGCAATTAATTATTAAATGATTTTCTTAGTGGAATATAATATAATCTAATAATATATATATATATATATATATAACTAGAAGCGTTAAAACTCTGGGCCAGCTCTCCTGCCCTCGAGGCACCTCCAATGAGCGAGGGATTAGTCACTGCTGTCCGTGCGGTGGATACCCGGGTTTCCCCAAAAAAAAGGTTTTTTCTTCCCTCAATTTAATTATTATATATCTATTTGACTTGAATATGTATAATTATTGTTAATCTTTTAGTTTAGCAGTAATTGATTACTTCATTCCTTTAAAAATCGTATTACTTTAACCATTATTCATTTGAATTTATGAAAATAAATTATTACTTTTTTAATAAAAATAATATTATTACTTAATTTGTAATCAATTTGCAACCGTTTTTAAATTGAAATCTTTTAAATTTTCTATTTTTTAGCCTTCTAAGATTACGTTTTAATATAACTTACACATGTTGTTATTAACTTATTACCATTATTACCTTTATGCATTTGCAATACATATAGTGAATTAGTAGTGGTTATTAGTGTTTTTTATCAGGTTATTATTAGTGTTTAATTTTATTATATCTTCATTTGATTTATTTGTATTGCATATACATCATATTAATGGTATGTCATAATTGTAAATTTTCAATCTAACCATAATTGATAATATTAACTTTTTTAAAAAAATTATTACTTTAGAACTTATTAGTTTCATATGTGTTGGAACATGAAGCTGACTAGGGTGGTTTGTCTGTCCGATTCTCTTCATGGTGGAACTTATTACTTTAGAACTTATTAGTTTCAACCTGCAACATATTTTGAGAGAAAGCAACGCTTGTGCCGACTTTTTGGCTAAGGTTGGAGCTCGTGTGACGTCTTCCTTCTCGGTTGTATCTAACCCACCGAAGGATTTAGTTACTTTGCTCAATGCTGATGATTTAGGTGTTGAGTTTGTAAGGCTCTGGGCCTTTTTTTTTCTATTTGGTTCTCATTTTTAGCATTTGTTACCAAAAAAAAGTTTTAATCTATTAAAAAATATTATTACATTTTTTAACGGAACTAATATTATTATTTATATTATAAAAACATTGCAACATTAATATTAATTTTTATAAAAGAAGCTTGACTCTTGAATTGTGAGTTTTCCTCCCTTTTTTTTTTAATTTTACAAAACTTTCTCTCTTATTGATTACTCTTGATTTATTACTTGATGTTTTGATTTTGGTTGCATTTTAGTGTCTCTAAATTATTATAGTTGGTTTTTAATAGAGATATAGTTGCAATCTTTTCATTTTCCTTCACTTTAAGTCTTTTTTTTTAAGAAATACTATAAATACCTAAGAAGAGAGGTCAAAAAGTTATTAAAAACTAAATAACAATATATACTCCATAGAGTAGGAAGCAAATAAGATGTTATTATTTTATATCAATTTTTTAAACGAAAATTAATTTTACAGGTGTCAATAAAACGTTTAAAAAACCTAAATTAAGACTTATGATTGTCTACACATGCATATTTTCATATCCATTTAATTATGAAGCTTAAAGTAGTCACAATGAATAATAGTAAGACTTATGATTGTTACATTTTTTTAATGGTAAAAATTCATTGACCATTAAGTAAATAATGACTATATAAACAACAAAGTCTTGAACATTGTTGTCAATTGGATTCATTAGCACATTTGTTACAATGAGTTGTGGTTTGTCTTTCCATAAGCAAATGATGCATGGAAAGTATTTGGTGCACTGGACTGTTGGCAAGAGAGGGTTGGTGGTTTTGGAGAATATAGGGATATGTATGGAATTGGAGATTAGAACTATTACATGTAGTAGCTTGAAGTTTGATTAGTAAATAGGTGAAAAATTTAGGATATAATTTTGAGATTGTCACTCATATGATTTGGTTGTTGTAATTGTAACATATATGAAAAGGATATTGATGTAACTTAGATTATAGGATGTTCAAATTTTTCATCGGTTCTCTTCCTGTCTTTTATTTGGCCTAGCTGTGTGTAATGATTGACATAAAATATTATCATCTCATTATTTTGTTTGTGTAGGAATTCCCTTCATCTAAGCTATTTTCTTTTATTTCTTTGGTTACCTTAAGGTGATTTAATATTAATATATATATATATATATATACATATATATATATATATATAATACTTATTATTACTTTTATGTAATCTCATATTTATTTATAATTTAAGAAGATTTTGGTTTTAACACTCCTTATTATCTTTACCTATATTTTTGTTGTTGTAATTTTTATATAAATGAGACTTTCATTTTTAATCCTAATATACAATTAAATATATATAAGATAAAGATTTTTTTATAGTAAATTCATGAGACTTATGAGATAAAGTTTTTATTTATTGTTTTCTTTCCATTTTTAAAAGCGCGTGTGTGTGTGTATATATATATATATATATATATATATATATATATATATATATATATATATATATATATATAAATCTTAACGTATTTTTCAAAATTATGTCTTTATTTACGAAGAAATTATATTATTATGAGAATTTGTAAAAATCTAAATTAATTAGTTGAATGAAAATATTTACCAATTATAATAGTATAGATGAATAAAAATATTGCAAGGCTATATAAAGGCTTCACTTCTCATCATTTGAAAATATTTACCAATTATAATAGTATAGATGAATAAAAATCTAAATTAAGAAATTATATTATTAGAGTTATTCATGCACTTAAACTTAGATAATTGCTTAATTTCAAGTATAATATGTGTTAAATATAGTAGTATGAATAAAATAACAACATTTATGGTTTTAAGATGAATGGCATTCACAACTTAGCATTTTGTATATACCTTGGTATGTTTAATGTGTTTGTTCAGTGCATCTGCAGTTGATGCTTCTGCACCAGGAAAAACACAGTGCATCTGCCCTAGAAGTATTTCCACAGTGCATCTGCACCTTAGGTTAACTTGATCTCCAAGGAAACCCTCACTTGAAGGAAAGTTCCTGTAACATCCTCAAAATAATTAGCCGAATTATTTGGATGTTAACCCAATTAAATTAATTTAGTAATTGACTGGTAAATTTATTGAGTGCTAAAATTATTTATTGGTTGTCATCGGATCGTTAACCGGATAATACGGGTCAAGAAAGTTTTGGAATCGAAATAAGAGATTTAGATCAATATGGTAATTTGACCACGTTAACACTTATATATTAAATAAATATATGTGTATGCTTGTATGTGTGTGTGATTGAGAAAAAGAAAGAATTAAAAAGAAAGAAAAGAAAGAGAGATGCGTAGGAGAGAAACAGAGAGAAAAGAAGGGAGAAGAGAAAGATTGGGTAAGGAGGAAGAAGAGGAAAAAGGGAGGATTTAGGCTCATCAAAACAACTTCCTTCCAACACGAAAAACGTTCAGCGTTACTTCCTCTTCGATTTGGTACCAACATCATCATCATCAACTCACTCCTCTCACTTTGCCATTTTCAAATTTAAGAGGAAAATGGAGGTTTTTGTTGTTCAAGCTCAAAGGAAAGCTTTGGATGGTGTATGGGAGCGAGCTCAAGGTGGATTGCGCAAATATTGAAGTCCGATTTGGGGTTTGTGAAGAATCAAGAGGTTAGGGTTCAAATTGGGGTTATGTGTGAATAGTGAATTGAAGCTTGAAGACAATGAATAGTAATTTCATGGGGGTTTTGTGATTGATTGTAGTTTCAAAGGTTGGGAGCGGATTCAATTGTCGTCGGAGCGTAAAGCTTATACGGGGAACGTTCGTGTGGTTATGTCGGAAAAGCGATTTCGTGGAAAGTCTTGGCAATTTGTGATTTTCGTCACAATCGGTGAGTTTTACTCACGCTTAGGATTATTTCGTTTTACAATAATTTTTACGTTGATTGTTGACGAGAGAATGAGTCGAAACCACTATTTGGAAAATATGTCGTTTTTGATAAAATTCGTTTCGATTGAGTTTTTGATTGATTGTGTGATGTTGATTGGGTCTGTTTTGTTGGTTGTTTGATCTGTTTTCGATCGGAACGAGAATCGGACTTGAGCGGAATAGCGGATTTCGCGAAAATCGCAAAATCTGCACTAGCCAGGTCTCCATCGCGTCGCGACCCGTAGGGCATCGCGTCGTGACCAAGTGCTTTTTTGCAACGCAAATGTTTCTGACGCTTTTCGCGTCGCGACGGTTGGCAGATTTTCAACTGTTTTTCACTGATTTTGTTTTCGCAATAACTTTTGATCCGAGAACCCGATTGAGGTGTTCTAAGATGCGTTTGAAAGATTATTCTGAGGCCTAACTAAATATACAATTTAAAAAGGTAAAATGATCTGTTTTTGAAGTTGAAATCGTTTCGAAAAGCCGAACAATAGTACACGTGTGCGGATATGTTTTATTAATAATAAAGCGGACTATGAGTCCTACGTGGTATGGTATAACTGACGCGGGATGATTATTGTTTATTCGTCTAAACCGGTATACGATTCACGATATATATATATATATATATATATATATATATATATATATATATATATATATATATATTATCGACTACAGGACACGACCCAATGCGGGTATCATGTTCGATTAACGGTCAAATGTAGATGGACTAACTGTTCATTGAGTATAGGTGAACTAACAGGTCATCGAGTGTAGATATATTTGATTATATCGGGTTTGGGTGACGACCCATGTTAACATACTAGGAGGGGCAGTCATGATCCCCTACCCTAGGCTCTGAGGCCAATAGCGAAACTGTTATTGGTATGGGGTTCACCGGGATTAGCCTCGGGGCAGTCGGTGGTACGTTACTATGATTTTGTTGTGTGGTTCGCCGGGATTAGCCTCGGGGCAGTCGGTGACGCACTGAGTTATAAAAGAATTTCATAATTGAGCCGAGAGTGTTAGTAGGGGTCTCGGTAGAACTCACTGAGATTGTATCTCACTGTTTAAATGTTGTTGTTTTACAGATAAACAGGGAAAGTAGAGATCCAAGAGGCCCGAGTAGGTGGTACTCGGATGGTTGCTGAAGACTTAGCTTTATGCTTAAGTGTATATCTTTCCTTGTTATCTGTGTATCGAGACATTTTGTCTTTAGCGTTATGTATTTATTTCCGCTATCTTGTGCGATATTGAACACTGTATTTCACTGATGGTTCATGGTCTTATTTATGTTTAAGACTGTCCTGTTGTTGTTCAGTGAAAATTTTATAGTGGTGTTCAGTATTTAAACAGGAAATGTATCTCTGATGTTTTAGGGATGGTGCACTTGGGTATTTTTACTCGATAAAAATACCGGGGTGTTACAGTTGGTATCAGAGCAGTTCGACTTAGTCAGACTTAGTTTAGGGTTGAGTCGATTCCTTGTTAGTCCTTGTTGTAATTATACTTGTGATGCTAAGAGACATTGAGCTTGATCAACTTAATACTTAGTGCATCATGAGCGGAATTATGTCAGGATGACCAAGACGCAGTCCTCGACCAAGACCGAAATTTCCAACCTGTATTTCTATCAAGCGTCTTATATTAGACCCTTTTATTTAGATTAATAAAAGTTGGGGCGTAAGCGAGGATAATTGGAATGAAGCTTTGAAAGTGTTTTCAAATGAGGTGTCGAGCCTATGTGGGCGAATAATGAGTTTCTCGTGTTGATTCGTAACAAGAGAGTTCGGACTGTAATCTTAGAAGCGTTCTAGGGTGGTCGTAGTTGAACATACTTAAAGATTGACGTGCCAACTTGGGAAGATTTTCTACACTCATTTCGTTAATTCAAGAATGTTTTCCAGCAAATTTGGACCTTTCTGAGAATGTCTGTTCTCGGTTAGTCAATCGTAAGACTTGACGAAATTTTGAGGACAAAATTCTTTCAAGTTGGGGAGAATGTAACATCCTCAAAATAATTAGCCGAATTATTTGGATGTTAACCCAATTAAATTAATTTAGTACTTGACTGGTAAATTTATTGAGTACTAAAATTATCTATTGGTTGTCATCGGATCGTTAACCGGATAATACGGGTCAAGAAAGTTTTAGAATCGAAATAAAAGATTTAGATCAATATGGTAATTTGACCACGTTAACACTTATATATTAAATAAATATATGTGTATGCGTGTATGTGTGTGTGATTGAGAAAAAGAAAGAATTAAAAAGAAAGAAAAGAAAGAGAGATGCGTAGGAGAGAAACAGAGAGAAAAGAAGGGAGAAGAGAAAGATTGGGTAAGGAGGAAGAAGAGGAAAAAGGGAGGATTTAGGCTCATCAAAACGACTTCCTTCCAACACGAAAAACGTTCAGTGTTACTTCCTCTTCGATTTGGTACCAACATCATCATCATCAACTCACTCCCTCTCACTTTGCCATTTTCAAATTTAAGAGGAAAATGGAGGTTTTTGTTGTTCAAGCTCAAAGGAAAGCTTTGGATGGTGTATGGGAGCGAGCTCAAGGTGGATTGCGCAAATATTGAAGTCCGATTTGGGGTTTGTGAAGAATCAAGAGGTTAGGGTTCAAATTGGGGTTATGTGTGAATAGTGAATTGAAGCTTGAAGACAATGAATAGTAATTTCATGGGGGGTTTTGTGATTGATTGTAGGTTCAAAGGTTGGGAGCGGATTCGATTGTCGTCGGAGCGTAAAGCTTATACGGGGAACGTTCGTGTGGTTATGTCGGAAAAGCGATTTCGTGGAAAGTCTCGGCTATTTGTGATTTTCATCACAATCGGTGAGTTTTACTCACACTTAGGATTATTTCGTTTTACAATAATTTTTACGTTGATTGTTGACGAGAGATTTTGAGTCGAAACCGCTATTTGGAAAATATGTTGTTTTTGACAAAATTCGTTTCGATTGAGTTTTTGATTGATTGTGTGATGTTGATTGGGTCTGTTTTGTTGGTTGTTTGATCTGTTTTCGATCGGAACGAGAATCGGAATTGAGCGGAATAGCGGATTTCGCAAAAATCGCAAAATCTGCACTAGACAGGTCTCCATCGCGTCGCGACCCGCAGGGCATCGCGTCACGACCAAGTGCGTTTTTGTAACGCAAATGTTTCTGACGCTTTTCGCGTCGCGACAGCAGCAGTTCGCGTCGCGACGGTTGGCAGATTTTCAACTGTTTTTCACTGATTTTGTTTTCGCAATAACTTTTGATCCGAGAACCCGATTGAGGTGTTCTAAGATGCGTTTGAAATCTTATTCTGAGGCCTAACTAAATATACAATTTAAAAAGGTAAAATGAACTGTTTTTGAAGTTGAAATCGTTTCGAAAAGCCGAACAATAGTACATGTGTGCGGATATGTTTTATTAATAATAAAACGGACTATGAGTCCTACGTGGTATGGTATAACTGACGCGGGATGATTATTGCTTATTCGTCTAAACCGGTATACGATTCACGATATATATATATATATATATATATATATATATATATATATATATATTATATCGACTACAGGAAACGGCCCAATGCGGGTATCATGTTCGATTAACGGTCAAATGTAGATGGACTAACTGTTCATTGAGTATAGGTGAGCTAACAGGTCATCAAGTGTAGATATATTTGATTATATCGGGTTTGGGTGACGACCCATGTTGACATACTAGGAGGGGCAGTCATGATCCCCTACCCTAGGCTCTGAGGCCAATAGCGAAACTGTTATTGGTAAGGGGTTCGCCGGGATTAGCCTCGGGGCAGTCGGTGGTGTGTCGAAGAGTATTGAGTAACATTCACCGGGATTAGCCTCGGGGCAGTCGGTGACGCACTGAGTTATAACAGAATTTCATAATTGAGCCGAGAGTGTTAGTAGGGGTCTCGGTAAAACTCACTGAGATTGTATCTCACTGTTTAAATGTTGTTGTTTTACAGTAAACAGGGAAAGAGGAGATCCAAGAGGCCCGAGTAGGTGGTACTCGGATGGTTGCTGAAGACTTAGCTTTATGCTTAAGTGTATATCTTTCCTTGTTATCTGTGTATCGAGACATTTTGTCTTTAGCGTTATGTATTTATTTCCGCTTTCTTGTGCGATATTGAACACTGTATTTCACTGATGGTTCATGGTATTATTTAGGCAAAAATACACTGAACCTATATCAAGATTTAGCCCAGATTTTTACCCTAACTTGTGAGACCTATAACTCGAGCTACACAACTCCAAATTCAACCAAACTGGTGCCAAAATGACCATAATTAAGTCTACTTTCTAAATCACTAACCCTCATAATTTTTGGATTAACAGAACACTACCAGTTTCAAAACGACTGAACCTATAACATGATTTAGCCCAAAAAAGGTCAACGATGAACACGTTAGATAACTTAAAGGACCTACTTGTTACAAAAAAAACTTAAAGGACCAACTTGTTACAAATACATAACTTAAAGGACCTGCAGTGTATTTTTGCCTATTATTTATGTTTAAGACTGTCCTGTTGTTGTTCAGTGAAAATTTTATAGTGGTGTTCAGTATTTAAACAGGAAATGTATCTCTGATGTTTTAGGGATGGTGCACTTGGGTATTTTTACTCGATAAAAATACCGGGGTGTTACAGTTCCAAGGCTATATAAAGGCTTCACTTCTCATCATTTGAAATATATAAGAAGTTCTATAGGATCCGTTCATCTACTTTTCTTGCTTTTCATTTTATAGTTCTTAGTAGTAGTTAGGAGTAAGAAGGTAAGGAAGGAATTGACAACTCCCTCTTTCACTTCTTCATCAAGTTAGTTACGTAGAAGGAATCAGTGCATCTGCACTGCTGGGCAAACTTATGCAAGAGTACTTCAATCAGTGTAATCTCTATACTATTGATATCTCTTGTACTTTCCATTATATCAACATGTTTTATTTCATCTATTTTTGCCTTGCAATGCATATTATGCGCTAAACCTCTTTGGTTGAGATGTTCTAACTTTATAATGAGCTTTTGAGTAAGTTATTGTGTTTTCAAAGTGGTGTATGCATTTTTGGTTCTTGTGTTACACTACATCCATCTTATTTTAAAGTCGATCACTTAAAATGAGTAGAGTTATATTCACAGACATGGTTTATAACTAGAAATCAAGAACTAATAAGGGTGAGTATTTTAATGAAGGCTTTGTTAACTTGTTTAATAAAGAAAACTTTGTTAAAACCATGTTAAGTCCTAGACATAGGATAACATAGTCCTTAGGGTAATGCAGTGGGTACTTAAAAGGCAGGAGTGTACTTATTTAGCAACTTACAAAAGAATTGTAAAAAGGCAGGAAAGGAATTGACAACTTGTAGCACCCCGGTATTTCTAACGTGTAGAGACACCGAAGATGCACAGATGCGGAAGTTCAGAGGACACAGTTCCTGTTTAAGTATTGGACATACAAAAACTTTTTCCAAAAGAAGAACATAATCGGAAATAACATCACTTCATAAAATAGAAGTACATCGGTTCCATACAGAATGGAATACAATATCCAAGTCCAAAACCAAATAGAAACATAAAGTGGTTCGTAAAACTCATAACCAATACAAGTTATACAACCAAAAGAACAACCAAAGGACAAAGGATAAATATGACTAAGTCTTCAGCACCTCCGAGAGTATATCAACTACTCGTGCACAATAGTCTTTCTTTTTCCCTGCTTCTCTGAAAAACAACAAATATGGATAGGGTGAGATAACATTATCTCAGTGAGTCCTACCGTTCCCCCTCACTGACACTCGGTTCAATTTATTAAACCGCTATTAAAAGCTGACATAACAATGTCTTATTTATCAATCGAAATGCCACGCACTTCGTGAATTTATTTAACACGCACCGACTGCAATCCAGTGCGAATCCCGGTAATCGTGTGTTCCACTTAGCATAAACCGATTGCAATTCAGTGCTAATCCCGGTAACCCGTGAGTTGACCACGCCAAAACACATACAGGGCCTAGGGTGAGGGCTCATGACTTCCCTTCCTAGTATGCTACTTGTCGGATCGTCATCCAACGCAATACGTATGACAATACGCATCAAGTTCTCGAGAGTTAGATAATTTATATCTTCTTTTTCATTTTGATCACCAAAGGATCAGTCACATAAGCTCATTAGATAATTTATATCTTTTCGATCACCAAAGGATCAATCACATAAGCTTATTAGATAACTTATATCTTTTCGATCACCAAAGGATCAATCACGTAATAGTCGGATAAACAATATCCATATCGATCTATAATCCGTTTTGAGGAATTCATAAATTAGACCTCCGGCATTATAATCATATCCAATTAACATATATAAACATATATATTCAGTCAGTCCATCAGACGATGTACCCACACGTATATAGGGTTTCGGTTTTTGAATCAAATATGCTTTCGAAGCTCTTTTTCAAAATCATGAGTTGAATAAGTTCAAAATACGGTTTTCAATGAGGCAAATTCCTTTTTAAATGATTGAGAAAGAGATTAGAAAAGGTTTGGGATCAAACGGAACGACGAAATGAGAAAACAGAAACCGGGGACAGATCCTCACGCACGGTCCGTGCCCAGGGGAGCACGACCCGTGCGTGAAGCACTTCATTAATCCATTCCTATCAGAAAGGTACGCACGGTCCGTGCCCAGGGGCGCACGACCCGTGCGTCCTGTATTACACGCACGTTCAGGCATCAGACGCAGGCGCACGATCCGTGCCCAGGGGCGTGATAACTCATATTTATATGAGTTATTTATACTTATTCAAAGTTAAATCATGCAAGTTCTCTGGCAATAGTAGGTTGTTTCTATTAAGTTTCTGTTAGTTTATTGCTTTTTAGTTAGAAGGGGGCTAAATTACAAATTCTAGGCATTTTGGCGCCAATTGGCGCCTTTGTGAGCGTTTTGATGCTTCTTGTGTTTGTGCAGCAAACTGAACGTGGCAACGTCCCTCATCACGTCTGAAGAAGGGCAGCAGAGCAAGATAGAAATATCTCATTTTGGCGCGCAAGTAATGATAGTCAAAGATTTAGAAGTGAAGAAGATCTTCTCTCTCCTCAGCGCTGACGCGGCTGACGCACTGTAGCAGTGCAGTGTCATTTCAGAACAGGGTCAACTCGCAAGCAAGCTTGGAAGGTGGGGAATGACATCAGCAAGCATGTGACTCCCTTGTTCCTTGGCTATTCTCTCTCTACAAAAGGAAAGGCAGGGGGGCATCACTAAAAATCATCATCGACCCATCCACTCATCATCCACCTTCCTCCATTTCCAGAGAGAGTTTTCTAAAGAAGTTCTGGACACAGACTTCTTCATCTGAAATTTTCTCAAGCTCCAATTTTTATTTTCCATTCGCAACCATTACTGTGAAGCTCAGACGTTGTAACGTCTCTACAGCGTGCATGAAGGAAGGCTACTTAGGCGTATCTTTTGCGTTTAGTCTCCTTTTCTCTATGTACGGTATTTGGATTTTAACTCCTCTTCTTTCTGTAAAGATGCTCAGCATGAGCTAAACATTTGTAGTTGGGTTGTTGTTTTGCATGTAATGAACCTCTAGTTTAATGCTATGAAGTATTGATGTTTATGCGTTTTAAATCTTTGCATGTTAATATTTCCAAACTTGTTTTGAATTTGGCCACTTAAAATAAGTAGATTCATAGGTACAGACATGGTCTATGAAAAGAACTCAAAGATTTATGTGAATGAAAAGGTGCACTAAAGACATTTAGGCATTTTTATCTAAGTCTAGACATAGAATGGATAATAGTTCATAGGACATTGCTGTGGGTACTTAAAATACAGGAGTAGGCCTACTTAGAACCTAGACATAGGAATTCTAGTACTTGAAACTCTGACGTTTTGTGACTGAAAAGCACAGCTCTTTTGCAACAGCGTTCAAACGTTATAACGTCTATACAACATAGCATTTGTACGTGTTAACGTGTAAACGTTATAATGTCTGACTAGAGGAGATTTACTTGCATGCAACAATCCAACTCATATTCTTCCATATTCACAACCACTTCTTGTTTACTTGCTTTAGCTACGTTCTTAGTCTTAATACCAACTTTTAGTGCCGATTTATTACTTCTTTCACTTGTGTTTTGAAGACTTGAACTTTGAAAGTAAATCAATCCTCGTGGGAACGATCTCTTACTTTTTATCCACTTTATTACTTGTACGACGTGTATACTTGCACTGATATTGCGACTAGAAAACACACGAACGCAAACAGGGCGCACGACCTGTGCGTCCTGCAACAGTCCCAGATTTCACAGTTTTTTTTCATTTTCGCTCTCCGTTTTCGCCCAATTCGATTCCTAATGTCAATCACTCCTGAAACTCAAAATGTCCAGGCATTCTAGAATACATATTCATTTCAGAATTGTCATCAAAATCATTTCAATTCGTTTATGGATTTCAAAACCGTAACACGCCCATTTTCCAAAAACTCAGAATTTAGCTTCAAAGACACATTTTCAATAAAATATCAGATTATGCCAAAGGTTCAAATCATTTAATTTATTTCCCTAATCCGTGAGTAGAACTCACCCGTTGACGATCGCTCTAGGATTCCCGACGAAACGCGCGATGACCGGAACGAGAGAACTCACGAACGAACACTGAAGGGCACCAACTGAAACTTCAAAACAGCAACCCCTCTCTCTCTTGACTACTGAAACAGTGGAGGCAGCAACCCAAGGTGACTGATCTACTCCCAAACTCGAAATGCAAGGTTAAAGCCTCTTCTCCAAGAGTTAGGAAGGACATGCAAGGAGATAGAAAGTTTCAGGATTCTACTTTCTACACCATTGGAGCACCAAATCCGAAAATGGAAGTTAGGGAAGGAATGGAGGTTAGCTTCTGAAATTTACATCAAAGGAAAGAGGATGGAAAATGGGATGGAAGGGTGGAGGAATAACTTACATGCAGCTGGATTGGTGATCTCCCTCACCTTCTTCTTCCTCTCTCCTTCTCGCCCTCCTCCTTTCTTTCTCTTCTGTTTTTCCTTTCTTTTCTTTCAGCTGGAGAATGTTCAAGTGAGAGGGTGAGGGTGAGTTCAGTTGGGTGAATATGGGCTGAGGGTTTAAATGATGGTGAAAAGACCGTTTTGCCCTTGGCCCATAAAATGATAGTTTAGGTGTTGAAAATCCCCTTCGGTACAAAACTTTCTCGATTAATCCGGTTCCGATCCGAAATTCCTCAATTCTTTCGGTTCGTAATTAATTATAATCTTCATAATTATATTTTAATAACTAGGGGTGTGAAAAGACAGATTTGCCCTTCAGCCCCAATTCCTCATTTAACTAAGATTAGGCCACCCTTTAATGGAGAATAGGTTTTCTTGACAAATTTCCCGACATATTAATCCCCGAGACACGACCAATTATTCCCACAAATAATTAATCGGTCTTAGGTATCATAGTACGAGTCTTTAAAAATTAGGGATGTTACAATCACCCCAACTTTTAAAAAATTTGTCCTCAAAATTGACAAGACTATTTTGACAATCGGAATTGTCCTTGAACGCAGAGTCTTCATACCGCGCTCTAAGATGTGGTTAGGATAAGGTTGAAATGACAAGTCCGGTCGCAGGTCAATCGTATCAACACTCAACGGTTGATGCAGATCGGGAACATACTTCCTCAACTGAGATACGTGGAACACATCATGGAGATTTGATAGGGCCGGAGACAATGCGAGGCGATAGGCAACTGGCCCAATTCGCTCGATGATTTGGAAAGGTCCAACATATCGAGGACTGAGCTTCTTCGCTCGCAAAGCTCTTCCGGTGCCTATGGTTGGAGAGACTTTCAAGAATACATGATCACCAACCTCAAATTCCAACGGTCTCCTTCGGTTGTCTGCATAGCTCTTTTGCCGACTCTGAGCAACCTTCATCCTTTCTCGGATTAACTTGATCTTCTCAGTAGTCTCGTGAACCATATCGGGTCCCAAAAACTTATCTTCACCAATCTCCCACCAACACAACGGAGTTCTACACTTCCTACCATAAAGTGCTTCAAACGGTGCCATTCCAATGCTGGAGTGGTAACTGTTGTTGTAGGAGAATTCTACTAATGGAAGATGGTCCTCCCATTTTCCCCCGCTATCGAGCACACAAGCCCGAAGCATGTCCTCAAGAGTCTGAATAGTCCTCTCAGTCTGACCATCAGTCTGAGGATGATAAGCAGTGCTAACTAGCACTCTAGTTCCCAAAGCTTCATTCAATGCTTTCCAAAATCTGGAAGTAAACTTGGGATCTCGGTCTGACACGATACTCGTTGGAACTCCATGCAGTCTGATAATGTTCTTCACATATTCATCTGCTAACTTGGAAACTTTATAAGTCGAGCGTACGGGAATAAAGTGAGCGGATTTAGTCAATCGGTCCACTACTACCCAAATAGAATCATTGCCGGCCTGTGACCTCGGCAAACCCATGACGAAGTCCATTGAGATATCTTCCCACTTCCAAACTGGTACATCTAGCGGTTGTAACTGACCGCCCGGTCTTCGGTGTTCCGCCTTAAACTTCTGACAAGTTAAGCACCGAGAAACAAATTCTGCAACCTCGGCCTTCATCCCAGGCCACCAATACATTAACTTCAAGTCTCGGTACATCTTGGTGGATCCCGGATGTACAGAGTACTGACTCCTATGAGCTTCTTCCAATACTTGCCTTTTGATATCATCATCATCGGGAACACAAATCCTCCCATTAAAGCAAATCATGCCATCACTATCCTTAGTAAAATCTGGCGATCCTCTCTGAGACTGTAACTTCATATCAGCTCCTTGAGCTACACGGATTTGTTCCCTTAGCACACTGGCTATCCGTATATGCCGCAACACTATGCGGTCCCTCTTTCTTGCCACCTTGAGCTTCAAGTCTCTGAATGACTCCAACAAAGCCATCTCGTGAACCATTAACCTTGCCGTGTGGATAGACTTCCTGCTCAGAGCATCTGCTACCACATTGTCTTTCCCAGGGTGATATTTCAATTCGAAGTCGTAGTCCTTCAAAAATTCAGTCCACCTTCTCTGTCTGTTATTCAACTCCTTTTGGTCAAACAGATACTTCAAGCTCTTGTGATCACTAAAAACTTCGAAACGAGAACCGTAAATGTAATGTCTCCAAATTTTCAGTGCAAACACAATAGCCGCCAAATCTAGGTCATGAGTTGGGTAATTCCGTTCGTGAGTCTTCAATTGTCTAGATGCGTAGGCCACAACATGTTGATTCTGCATGAGAACACATCCCAAACCCTTCCCAGATGCATCACTGTAAATCTGAAATCCCAATGATGGATCTGGAAGAATTAGGATCGGAGCAGAAGTTAACTTTTCTTTCAATCCAAGGAAACACTCTTCACAATCGGCATCCCAAGTAAACGGTTGACCTTTGCGAGTCAATCGAGTAAGCAGAAGTACCAATTGTGAAAAACCTTCAATGAATCTTCTATAGTAACCGGCTAGACCCAGAAAGCTTCTGATCTCAGTCACTGACGTCGATCGTTCCCAATTCAACACTGCTTCCACCTTGCTAGGATCAACTGCAACCCCTTCCTGGGAAATCACATGACCCAAGAACTTTACTTCGGACATCCAAAAGTCACACTTCGACGGTTTAGCATAGAGTTTCTTTTCTCGGAGTACTCCTAGGACAAAGCGGAGATGCTGAGCATGCTCCTCAACTGACTTTGAGTAAACCAAGATATCATAAATAAAGACGACCACAAACTGATCTAGGTAGGAATGGAATACTCTATTCATATAATCCATGAATACGGTTGGAGCGTTAGTCAATCCGAAGGGCATCAGCACAAACTCGTAGTGTCCGTACCTCGTACGATCGAAAAGCAGTCTTCGGAATGTCTAAGGCTCTTACCCTGATTTGATGGTACCCTGACCTTAGATCAATCTTGGAGAAAACTTTAGCACCTCGAAGTTGGTCAAGTAGATCATCTATCATTGGTAATGGATACTTGTTCTTGATAGTAATTTTATTCAGCTGGCGGTAGTCTATGCATAATCTCATGCTTCCGTCCTTCTTCTTGACTAGCAATACCGGAGCACCACATGGAGAAGCACTCGGTCGAATAAACTTCTTGGAAATTAATTCCTCAAGTTGGGACTTCAATTCCTTTAGTTCGAGAGGAGACATCCTATAAGGCGCTATGGATATTGGCCCTGCACCAGGCGCCAAATCTATAGAGAATTCTACCTCTCGCTCTGGAGGCAAAGAGGAGACTTCCTCGGGAAAAACATCTAAGAATTCATTAACAACTTGGATAGACGATAAATCCAAATCAGCTTCAGTTGATGCAGACAAAATAACAACAAAAGCTTCCGCACCTTGGAATAGGGACTGGCTGGCTGAAGCGAACGAAATAACACCATCATCTGCAGGTAGTGAATGTTCCGCTACTTCAGAAGGAAAATTAATTGCACGATTGAAACAGTCAATAGTAATGTGATTGGAAGTCATCCAATTCATTCCCAAAACGATCTCCATTCCCCTCATAGGAAAACAGATAAAATCAACAACAAAACCCCTGCCTCCTATGGTAAGCAGACAGTTAAGGCATAATGATTGGGTTCGCACACGACCCTTTGCAGCAGTAAGGATGGTTATTGGCTCGGATATAGGAGATACTGTTAATCCTAACCGTTCAGCACATGCTTCTGAGATAAAGCAATGAGTAGCACCAGAGTTATACAGAATATTAACAGTTTGATTAAAGAGAGAACTTGTACCCCTTATAAGATTATCAGCTGGTTTGATGGTCTTGGCATCTAAAGTGTTGACTCGAGCCTGTCTAGGAGCATCAGGAGACTCCAAGAAAGCCTTTCTCGTTGGGCAGTTATTGGCATAGTGTCCCACTTCATTGCAATAATAACACTAGTTTGGCTTTGACTCCGATTGACATTTCCCACGATGACTCTTTTTACACACTCTGCAATTTTGATACCCAAAAGTGTTGTCCGACTGAATCTGCTTCCCCTTGTCTGAATTCCCTTTATACCTCGGGTTTGAAGAAGTTGACTCATTACCCTTCTTCTTATCTTTCCAGAAACCTTTCCTCTCTGCATACATTCTTTTAGATCGCTCTCAGCTGAATGAGCTTGTTGAACCAAAGCAGGATAAGTGGTCATGGAATAAGAATTGAGACCCTGATTCACATCGCCTCTAAGACCTTGTCTGAACATCACCATTTTCCACTTATCATCAGGAGCGGTGGTCCCCAATTCATAGAATTGTGACAACCTCTCAAATTTTGCAGCATATTCCCCAACTGTCATCTCTCCCTGTTTCAAACTCAGAAATTCCATCTGTTTGGAAAGTCTTTGAGAGTCGGGGAAATAATGACTCAAAAACAATTCCTTGAAATTATTCCACTCAAGAGGAGTTCCTTGAATGTGTAGCATTCTACGAGCATTAACCCACCAGGTGTGAGCATCCTCGTCCAGAGCGTTAGCAGCACAAGTTACTTTTTCTCCTTCATTGCATTGCAAAGTATCAAAGATCCGTTCCATGGCATCTACCCAGAAATGGGCTTTCATTGCCTCGGATCCTCCTTTAAAGGTTGGGGGTTTCATCTTCAGAAACCGGAAATACACCCTGTTGGGATCCTCAGGTGTTGGCACATTGACTGGCTCAGCTGGTTGTGGTTGAGGCATCTGATGCATCTGCTGCATTTGAGCCATTTGAACCATTTGTTGCTGTTGCATTAGCATCATGTCATTCATCATTTTCTGCTGAGTCTCGATGACATTCTGCATCCATTCTTGATGAGGATCAACGGGTGGGTTTCTCCTACCTCTTCCAGCCATGATTCTGCGAAATATGCACAAAGTATTAAGTTGGTCAGGCTCAATGTCTAATAGCATACTAAGAAGAATCAGACTTAGAAGACGTAAAAGACTCTTAACATCTAAGTCCGACTAGGTCGAACCGCTCTGATACCAAATGTAGCACCCCGGTATTTCTAACGTGTAGAGACACCGAAGATGCACAGATACGGAAGTTCAGAGGACACAGTTCCTGTTTAAGTATTGGACATACAAAAACTTTTTCCGAAAGAAGAACATAATCGAAAATAACATCACTTCATAAAATAGAAGTACAACGGTTCCATACCGAATGGAATACAATATCCAAGTCCAAAACCAAACAAAAACATAAAGCGGTTCGTAAAACTCATAACCAATACAAGTTATACAACCAAAAGAACAACAAAAGGACAAAGGATAAATATGACTAAGTCTTCAGCACCTCTGAGAGTATATCAACTACTCGTGCACAATAGTCTTCCTTTTTCCCTGCTTCTCTGAAAAACAACAAATACGGATAGGGTGAGATAACATTATCTCAGTGAGTCCTACCGTGCCCCCTCACTGACACTCGGTTCAATTTATTAAACCGCTATTAAAAGCTGACATAACAATGTCTTATTTATCAATCGAAATGCCACGCACTTCGTGAATTTATTTAACACGTACCGACTACAATCCAGTGCTAATCCCGGTAATCGTGTGTTCCACTTAGCATAAACCGACTGCAATCCAGTGCTAATCCCAGTAACCCGTGAGTTGACCACGCCAAAACACATACAGGGCCTAGGGTGAGGGCTCATGACTTCCCTTCCTACTATGCTACTTGTCGGATCGTCATCCAACGCAATACGTATGACAATACACATCAAGTTCTCGAGAGTTAGATAATTTATATCTTCTTTTTCATTTTGATCACCAAAGGATCAGTCACATAAGCTCATTAGATAATTTATATCTTTTCGATCACCAAAGGATCAATCACATAAGCTTATTAGATAACTTATATCTTTTCGATCACCAAAGGATCAATCACGTAATAATCGGATAAACAATATCCATATCGATCTATAATCCGTTTTGAGGAATTCATAAATTAGACCTCCGGCATTATAATCATATCCAATTAACATATATAAACATATATATTCAGTCAGTCCATCAGACGGTGTACCCACACGTATACTAGGGTTTCGGTTTTTCAATCAAATATGCTTTCGAAACTCATTTTCAAAATCATGAGTTGAATAAGTTCAAAATACGGTTTTCAATGAGGCAAATTCCTTTTTAAATGATTGAGAAAGAGATTAGAAAAGGTTCGGGATCAAACGGAATGACGAAATGAGAAAACGGAAACCGGGGACAGATCCTCACGCACGGTCCGTGCCCAGGGGCGCACGACCCGTGCGTGAAGCACTTCATTAATCCATTCCTATCAGAAAGGTACGCACGGTCCGTGCCCAGGGGCGCACGACCCGTGCGTCCTGTATTACACGCACGTTCAGGCATCAGATGCAGGCGCACGATCCGTGCCCAGGGGCGCACGACCTGTGCGTCCTGCAACAGTCCCAGATTTCACAGTTTTTTTTCATTTTCGCTCTCCGTTTTCGCCCAATTCGATTCCTAATGTCAATCACTCCTGAAACTCAGAAAATGTCCAGGCATTCTAGAATACATATTCATTTCAGAATTGTCATCAAAATCATTTCAATTCGTTTATGGATTTCAAAACCGTAACACGCCCATTTTTCCAAAAACTCAGAAATTAGCTTCAAAGACACATTTTCAATAAAATATCAGATTATGCCAAAGGTTCAAATCATTTAATTTATTTCCCTAATCCGTGAGTGGAACTCACCCGTTGGCGATCGCTCTAGGATTCCTGACGAAACGCGCGATGACCGGAACGAGAGAACTCACGAACGAACACCGAAGGGCACCAACTGAAACTTCAAAACAGCAACCCCTCTCTCTCTCTTGACTACTGAAACAGTGGAGGCAGCAACCCAAGGTGACTGATCTACTCCCAAACTCGAAATGCAAGGTTAAAGCCTCTTCTCCAAGAGTTAGGAAGGACATGCAAGGAGATAGAAAGTTTCAGGATTCTACTTTCTACACCATTGGAGCACCAAATCCGAAAATGGAAGTTAGGGAAGGAATGGAGGTTAGCTTCTGAAATTTACATCAAAGGAAAGAGGATGGAAAATGGAATGGAAGGGTGAAGGAATAACTTACATGCAGCTGGATTGGTGATCTCCCTCACCTTCTTCTTCCTCTCTCCTTCTCGCCCTCCTCCTTTCTTTCTCTTCTGTTTTTCCTTTCTTTTCTTTCAGCTGGAGAATGTTCAAGTGAGAGGGTGAGGGTGAGTTCAGTTGGGTGAATATGGGCTGAGGGTTTAAATGATGGTGAAAAGACCGTTTTGCCCTTGGCCCATAAAATGATAGTTTAGGTGTTGAAAATCCCCTTCGGTACAAAACTTTCTCAATTAATCCGGTTCCGATCCGAAATTTCTCAATTCTTTCGGTTCGTAATTAATTATAATCTTCATAATTATATTTTAATAACTAGGGGTGTGAAAAGACAGATTTTCCCTTCAGCCCCAATTCCTCATTTAACTATGATTAGGCCACCCTTTAATGGAGAATAGGTTTTCTTGACAAATTTCCCGACATATTAATCCCCGAGACACGACCAATTATTCCCACAAATAATTAATCGGTCTTAGGTATCATAGTACGAGTCTTTAAAAATTAGGGATGTTACACAACTTCTCTCTTTACTTCAAGACAAGGTTTGAAGAGCTTGTAACGAAACTCTGAAGAAAGTAGCTGAAAGGCACATACTGGTGCAACTGCACTCAAGTGCATCTGCACCACAGAAAACACAATACTCTTGAAAGTGATTTATTTAGTGAAGACATCTCAACTATCTTTCCCAACTGATTTCCTCCATATTTTCTTACATATTTACATTCTGTTTTCCTAAACATTAAACACCCAAAATTGTGAGTAGTGTAGCTGCACTAGTTTATGCTTTCTCAACATACAAAAGTTTAACCAATCCCTGTGGGTTCGACCTTTCTCATCACTACATTACTTGTTTGTTGTAACATCCCCTAATTAGCTAATTTAATTTATTTAAATTAGCGAAAAGGTTAAGGCGAATTGTTGGCTAAATCGAATATTTAGCACAAGAGGTTATTATGAGATAATTAAATTAACATGAACCACTCAATTATGTGAGGATTGAAATAAATAATATTATTGTTTGAACATAATTGGTACCTTGTGCTAAGTGTAGAAGTTTGAGTGTAATTGTTGGATTAGAGGTGAATTAAATGAAGTGTTAATGAAGGAGGGCAGAAGAGTCTTTTCCAACATTAAATGGCTACCCCCCCCGGCTGAACACACACACCCAGCCTTACCTTTATTTTCAGAAAAATTAAAAAGCAAGAGAAAGAAGGGGAGGGGAGAGTTGTCGCACCCCGAAAAATCCTTGGAGGGATTTTTCTTCGCACAACAGGATTTTAGAGTCGCCACCGATATTTTTTAAAGGTAAAACATCGAAAAAACCTTTTTTGGAAAGCAATGGTCTTTGGAACCATTAGATTTGGGTTCGGGGGTCTAATTACGTATGGGGAAGGTATTAGCACCCCATAACGTCCCTTCAAAGAAGGGTTACCTTAATTAAATATGTGATTTGCAAAGTTGATTCGGAAAAATGCTTTGTTTTTACCTCTTTGTTGATGAATGACTTAATGAAAAATCTTTAGTTTTCGCGCTTGATGGAGAGTATCCGCTCCTACGTATCTCCCGGTGCGATGGAGAATTCAAAGCAACGTAGTTCTTGTTTTTGAAAAATGTTTTATTTTGGAAAAGTGTTTGGTTTTTGAAAGGAAAAATGTTTTGGGTTTGTTGTGCTTGACGGAGAGTATCCGCTCCTACGTATCTCCCGGTGCGATGGAGAATTCAAAGCTACGTAGTTCTGGGTTGTCTAGAAAAAGGTTTTTGTTTGTTTTTTTTATCTTGTTTAATTGTGAAAATTGAGCTTTCATGATGATCAATTGAGCAAAGGCTCTCCAAGTGACCACCATTAGCACTCCATTGTTAATAATCATGCAAGCAAAGGCTTCGCAAGACTACTAACAAAGTTTTTGATTTAGTGAAAATCTTTAGGAAAATTAGGCATTCATGATGATCAATTGAGCAAAGGCTCCAAGTGATCGCCACTAGTACCTCATTGTTAATAATCATGCAAGCAAAGGCTTCGCAAGACTACTAACAAAGTTTGATTTTGAAGAGTTTTCGCAATTGGATTGATTCTTGTTTAGGGGATGATTTTGATGCTTGAAAAAGCTTTTGATTGAAAGTGGACCTAGACTACACACATTATGACACGATACATAGATAGGCAAGGAATGAACCCAAGTTGAACATTTTGGCAAAAATGCATGAATGGGCAAGAAAATGAACCCAAGTTGCACATCTTATTGAAGATGCTAGGCAATGGGATGAACCTAACTAGGCATTTATGACACAATATGTGAATAGGCAAAGGCATTTCAAAGCACAAGTGATATCAAACTTCTAATGAATCACTTGCAAAACCCTAAGGATTTCACATCAAAATTAGACATAAGCACCCATGTGGTATCTTTTTGATGTCATCAATGTCTAATACATTTCTTCAATCAACCACATGGAAGGAATAAATTAAAAGGGGCATTTGCCTCATGCAAGATCATAGGCAAGTCTTAAGACTAAATTGACAAGTTTAGGCAATTAGGGTGTTGAATCCCTTTAGGTAATCTTTGACACTTGGGATATGCACAAGTGCATAGATGTCAAATCCTCTTACCAAATTGTCAACACAAAACCAAAAATTGTTTTAAAACAATTACTTATTTGCAAGACCAAGAGCATTTCAAAATGATTTATAAGTTGTTTTTGGTAATCAAAGCAATTGGTAAGGAAAGGAAACCTAAATTTGCATTCTTATTCACTAGGAATCACAAAAGAAATTGAATCCTCTTAGGCAATCCTCAACACTTAAAGTGTGCATCAAAGCACAAGTGAGAGTCCTCTTGCCAATCATCAACATAGGGCATGATTTGCAAGCAAATTCATGGGAACAACAAGTTTTAAGCAAACAAACATCATAATCAAGGTTCAATTCCGAGTAATTGCAAGATTAGACAACCAACTCATCAAAAATCTCATAAACCCTAATTTCTTTGAAACATGCGAAATGAAATAAGCTTCAAATCATCATTTTATTCATGAAAACAACAAGATAATGCAAGAGAACAACATAGATTAAACTTTTGGCAAGGATTCACATGATCAAGCAAAGAAATGCATAACAATCACACAAACCCTAATTTTCCTCTAATATGCGAAATGAAATAAGCTTCAAATCATCATTTTATTCATGAAAACAACAAGAAATGAGTGAAATAACAACAACACACAATTTATTCTAAAGGAGAGAAGCATTCCAAGCACCCAAGCCTCCCAAAGTGTTTGTCAAGATACTTGAAATACATCTCTCACTCAACAACAACAACCATGCTAACATTATGACATTAAAATGCAATGGGATGCCAAAATGAAGTGATGATTTACATCTTTGATGCTAAAATTGGAAGATGATGCTAGGTTTTAAAGTATACCTCAACTCCAAGCTAGAATAAGGAAGGAAATGAGATGAATGAATGCAAAACCCTTTTAATCTACTCTTCAATCTTCAACTTTGAACTTGATCCTTGAATTTGAAGGTGAATCTTTAAGAAGAATGCAAGAAGGATGGAAGATTTAGTGTAGGAAAGGTGTTTTAATGGATGATTGAGTGAAGAAATTGAAAAAGATGAGGTGAGGGAGAGGAGGAGGTATTCGCATAGGAGAGGAGGAAGTAGAGGTTTTTGTGCAAAATATGAACTTGTCCCTTGTATTTTGGGAGAGTAGGCTTATATATGGTCTTGGGTGAAATTAGGGTTAAGGGTAGAATAGGAATGGGATGTTCTATTTTAAGTAAGTTTGCAATTTCTTATGAAGGAGTGAGTGTGAGAGGATGGTGTCATTTACAAAAAGGGGTATGAATCTACATGAGAGTGTTTGGGAATTAGGGATGTGTATGAAATGGGTAGGATTAATGATAGTACAAGAATATTCTTAGGGAATAATTGTACAATAGAAGAGTATGGAAGAAATTGTGGAGAGAGAGAGTGAGAGAATTCGACTTTGACCAAAAATGGGGAGGGAAAATTGCTTCTCCTTTTTGGTCTTTTGTCTTATTGAGGACACTTTGTACTTTCTATTTGAATTTTGAATTTTTGGGCATGCAAATGATAGTGCACCTATTGAAAATGTGTCACATATTTTTGGGCACCATAAAAATATCCCTCTAATTATTCATGACAATAAAAGTTGTCATTTAATAATCGGGGAATATTTAATGGTCCTTTTTCAGCTTTCTTGTGCAATAAAAATGGGAAAAATGCCTTTTAATTATTTTGAACTAGGATTTTCTTCCAAAAAATTATACGAAAATTATCCTTGATAGAATAAATTGTATTTTTCATCCTTGACTTGGTTTAGTTCAAAAATAATTAACTTGCTCTCATTTGAATGCCCACAGATATTGAAACATGCACTATTTTATTCTCTAAAATTCTCAAAAATTAATAAAAATGTTTTTTTTTATTTTGGGTGCCAAAAATTAATAACGATCAATAAATGACCTTTTTGAAGATTAAAATGCATGCCAAATGGCATGGGCAAAAGGGAAGCTCACGCAGTTACGACTGGCGCGTGCACGTAATTCAAATAAAAATGCGAGATAAGGGACAAATACACATAAATGCGAAAGTCCATTAACCTACACAAATTATGAATTACCCTTATTGTTTCCATTTTTGTTTGAAAAAAAAGGTTTTGACTTGGGCGGACAAAATTAGGGTATGACAGCTGCCCCTCTTTATTTGGATTTTACCAAGAAATATGAATTGGCCGAGACATATTTCGAAGATAAAATAGGAATAAAGAATACAGAAATTATACCAATTTTGTCTACTTGGAGAAACCCGAACTTTCTTTTTCTGTTTCTTCTTTTTTCTCTTTTCTCCTTTTTCTTTTCTTTTTTTTTTCTTTTTTTTTTTGAATCAACACTTGGAGTGTTGATGGGAAACAATAAACGAAATGGTTAACAACATGCACGCTAACTGCGAAAGGCAAGGAAAGCGCTAAATGAAGAAAGCGATAAAGAAAGCGGTAAAATGCCAGGCTGCCTAAAACCTGTAAACGAACCCTTGCGAATCCGAGTTTGCACGTGGCTTTGAGGAGCACGCATCCCGAGAATCTCTGGTCTTTCGAGCGACCGGGGGGATCGTTATCAGCTCCGGAACTGATATACTGATCAATGCACGGCGTCCACTGTATCTTAGGCTGATACAACTATTCCGTTGAACCTCACATGGGGTTGCGGTCCATCGCGTTGCTCGTACACGATGTGAGACCATGAACAGAAGGGAGCACTGAACTCTGATAAGAGCGATTTGAACTCCAAACTGCAATGCACGCTTGAGCGCCGAACTGAAAAGCATTTGAACTCCGAACTAAGCGGGCATTTTCTGGGAACTGAGTGCGAGGGTTAACATCGAAGTACTTATCCGTCCTTGTACCTGCAAGTGAGATGAACAAATGCATGCAATGCAAATGCCATGATTGCTTTTTGATGGAATGAATGTGATGTGATGCAGGAGTTTCTTTTTGCTTGCATGAATTTTTTTTATCTATGTTTGATGAATGCAATGCATGAATTTTATTTGTTTTATTGCTCTTTTGCTCTTCTTTTTTTTTCGACCAAATCGTAGGACTTGCGTTATGAGGCACGATGGTCGTCCATAATGGTGCGAGGGGCATGCTTCAGCCTTTTGAGAATTGTTTTGACGCGATCAGTGCTTTTGTTTGATTCTTGTGAATTTACCTGATTGGGAGATCATTTCTTTTCTCATGATTTTCAAAAGTTTCGCAATGATTTTAATGCTCTGATTTATGCACATTTTCATAATTCATTTATCATCTACCATAAAACATCATTTTAAAGCACAAATGAAAAGGAAGCCATGATAAAACAATAAGCAGACGGAGTGGAAAATTTGGACTTTTTATTCATATGGAAACCGAACGCGCAAAAGGTCGCGTCGACTGAAAAGAGTACATTGAGAATTTTTTGAAACTAAAAAAAAACAAGAAAAATGGACGCAACAGATCTTATGAGCGCTCTTTGTCTTTGGAGTGTTGATGCCAATCACCCATACTTATATCCTTGATCACCCTTTTATCCAAGCTTTTGGAGGCGCTGCTTGCCTCTTTTACTTTTTTAAGTCCAACCTTTCTGACCCTAATTTTTGCTTGGACCGCTCTTTGCGAGCTTTCAGTCCACCGGGTCGCTCTTTTTTTGCCTAGGCCGCCCTTTCGGGTTTTCAACCTAGCGAGCTAATTCTTGCTTGGCTCATCTTTCTCTTTTTCTCTTTTATTTTTCTCAGGCGTAATATTTCTTGACTGAATCTGAATTGACTGGGTTTCTGAGTTCTTCACCATCCATGTTGGTGAGTATCAATGCTCCTTCAGAAAAGGCTTTCTTAGCCACATATGGTCCATCATAGCTAGGAGTCCATTTCCCACGGGGGTCACTCTGAATAGGCAGAATCTTCTTGAGCACAAGGTCTCCTTCGCTGAATTCTCGGGGACGAACCTTCTTGTCGAAAGCTGTCTTCATCCTTTGTTGATACAACTGGCCATGACACAGGGCAGCAATTCTTTTCTCTTCAATGAGATTCAGCTGATCCAGACGAGCCTGGACCCATTCTGCTTCTTCCAACTTGGTTTCCATCAGCACCCATAGGGAGGGTATCTCAACTTCAATAGGGAGGACTGCTTCCGACCCATACACCAAAGAGAAAGGGGTTTCCCCGGTTGAAGTACGCGCTGAGGTACGATACCCATGCAAAGCGAAAGGAAGCATCTCATGCCAATCTTTGTAGGTTATTACCATCTTTTGCACGATCCTCTTGATATTCTTATTGGCTGCTTCGACTGCCCCATTCATCTTGGGACGGTATGGAGAAGAATTATGATGTTGGATTTTGAAGTCCTCGCATAACTCTTTCATCATCTTACTGTTTAGGTTGCTGCCATTATCTGTGATAATCTTGTCTGGAAGCCCATAGCGACAAACCAGATCACTCTTTACGAACTTAGCAACCACAGAGCTAGTAATGCTGGAGTATGAAGCAGCCCTTTGAAGCTCGAAATCTTGAAGCTCAAAGTGGAGTTCCAGCCCTTTGAAGCCTTGCATGTCCAGTTGAGACTAAGGGGGAGGTGAACCTAAGCCTACATCTCAGATTGCAAAGGAGTTTTGGAGTTGCTGAGTTTCTAGAATTTGAAAATTTGTAGAAAGTTGCTGTCATAGAAACGGGCCGAGCTCTAGCGGGGATCGTTCGTGGTTACGGTTCGACTGATTCGTACTTCGGCTCGACTTCTCGCGGTTCCTTCAATTCGGTGAGTTCTACTCACGGATTAGGGATATTTGATTATTCTGGACCTTGTTCGTTTTCAGTACCTTGACAAAAATACCGCTTTCGAAATTGTTGAAGAGTCGAAAACTATTTTTCAGCAATATCACGTTTTTACGGTTTATGAAACTATAAGCGTTCAAAGATGATTTTTTGATTGTATTTATGTACTGGATATATTGTCTGGATTGTCTGGGATTTTCTGTTTTTCAGGTGGGATTGAGATTGGAAATGGAATTGGGCGCGAACGGAGAAACGATTTGAGAAATTGGTGTTGAGTTCTGTTACAGAACAGGACGCACGGGTCGTGCGCCCCTGGGCACGAACCGTGCCCCTGCTTCGCAATTGGCTGAAATAAGGAATAAAACAGGACGCACGGATCGTGCGCCCCTGGGCACGGACCGTGCTCCCTCTTCGGGTTGGCTATATAAATTTTGGTGCATCACGCACGGGTCGTGCGCCCCTGGGCACGGATCGTGCGTGAGCTTCTGTTACCGGTTCCCGATTTCTCGTTTCGTCGCTCCTTTCGATCCCAAATCACTTCTAATCTTCCTCCCAACCAATTTTAAGGATATTGCCCTAATAAAATCAATGTTTTGAGCACGTTCGACATTATTTTGGAAAAAGGGTTTTGAAGGTTTAAATTATTGAAAAACCGAAACTTAGACCGCGTGTGAGATAATGTTCTGGCATAACAAACCGGATCGTGGATCCTTCTCGACGCTATGATTATAACGCCGGATGTCTAACTTTGAATTCATCAAAACGGGTTATAGATCGATAATAGATATAGATATCTAAAACTTGAAAGACGGTCCAATGCGGACATGATGTATATTTTATTATATATCGCATTGGGTGACGACCCGACAAGTAGCATACTAGGGAGGGAAGTCATGATCCCTTACCTAGGCCCTGGATACGTTTTGGCGTGGTCAATTCGTGGGTTTTCAGGATTGTGGCTGGTTTGCACGGCCGATTTATGCTAAGTTAAGAACACGATTCTCCGAGATTGTGGCTTGTATGCACGGTCAGGTTTCGTTTGGTAAGCGAATGGTTATAAATTAATCAATGAAGCTTAACAATATATAATAGTACTTCATTACCGAGATTGTTGGTTTGTATGCACGGTCGGTAATTGGACTAGTTATATATGTTGACGCAAATAGTGATAAACATACTATGTTGCAACGGTTTTAAACTAAACCGAGAGATAGTGAGGGGGCACGGTCGAACTCACTGAGACATGTTGTCTCACCCAATCATTATTGTTGTTTTTTTACAGAGAAGCAGGGCAAGAGGAAGAGTAACCGGCACGGATAGGTGACGTGCTCGTGGAGATGTCAAGGATTGATAGTCTTGATGTTTATTTCCTATTCTGTTGTCTCTGTATGGTTATATAACTTGTAGTTGTTATGAGTTGTATGAACCCCCTTTTGAATTTTGTTTATTAAGTATTGAACACGGAGTTGTATTCCTTTTTGGATCTTGGATTCGTGTATGGAATTAAGAGGGCTTAGTCCGAAATATTATGTTTTAATTCGGAAAAAGTTCGTACGTTCAATACTTAAGCAGGAATTGTGTCCTCTGATTATTGCTATAATTCTGCATTACGGTATATCTACTTGTTAGAAATACCGGGGTGTTACAGAATTAACTCACGATGACTACAACATTTTGTACCTGTGGCAACGCCTATTTTTGGAGCATCCAAAAAATCGTTGCCTTAGATGGTCACTGGCAACGGTTTTCCGTACCGTTGGCTTAGCATGAAAGGTGGTTTGCTTAGTCTTAGACAACGGCCCAAAACTGTGGTGGAAGAGATTCAGGCAACGGTTTTATTTAATAGCTATTTAATTTAAGTGGACAACAGCCTAAAACCGTAGCAAATAAGCAAATAATAATATTTTTTTAATACTTTCACAAAACCTTTCGGCGCAAAACTTTTCGTTAATTAATTAAACTATCAGACCTTCTCTCTCTCAAAACCCTTAATACCCAAATCGTGCTTCTCATCTATTCAAACCCCCATCTTCCAAATCTATTCAAACTCTCATCTTCCAAATCCCCCCTTCTCCGATCGATGACTCTTTGTTTGGAGGCTCTGTTACACGATCTCCATCTCCGGCAGTTCCTTCTCCGGTGACTCTTTGTGTGGTCGTTCTTTGTTTGTTCGTTCCACCTGAGCCCTAACCTGCATCGTTTCCTTTGCTTTGTATTGTCGCCCTTTCCTTGTGTTGTTTCACTATGCGCAGCCTCAACCCTAACTAGTGACTGGTAAAAGTTTATAACCTTTTATTTGTATAAACCAGGTTAGAAGATAGCTGGTATTGTTTAAACTCATGTTGCTTGGTTTTATTTAATCTTTCATTGTTTAAGTTGCTGATTAATTACCCACGGGAGGGATGACTGGAATGAGGTTGTAGATAGCAGACACAAACATTGATGGAAACGATGGTGGTGCATGCTCTGTATTCTAACTTGACTGGGTTTGGATTGTCTCGTTTGTGGCATCACCTATAACTTGTTTGGTTAGGACAATGTACTCATAATGATAGGCACCTCTTGGATTGATGCTTGAAACACATAGTAAAATAGGTGGTTATTAGGATTAATTGTAATTTTATATAACTCGTGAGGGGAAGATGCAGGATATTTGGTAAATCAATCAATTTTCTATAGATGTGTGTGTAATATGTAGATGTGTGAGTAATCAGTTTTCTATAGATGTGTGTGTAATATTTCTTCATTTGATGAAATTTATTTTAATTTTTGAATTATGATGCGGAGCACATATAGTTACTGCTAGATGCTTAGGTGGCAGATTCATATTTCCTCATAGGCATTCTAGTTCTTATTTGCTGTTGTTTAGCCTTAAATTCAAAAAATTGTTGCTGCCAGTTATTGTTTCATGTTTAATATTTGTCATTAAGTATTGTAATCAATATATCCTTGTGCCTATATGTTTTCAGATATAGTTCCATTGAGTACTGTACAGCTGGATATATTTTGGAAAGAGATGAATGGAGATGCTGATTGGGTATGCTACTGGTGACATTTTTTATTTGGTAAACTAAACTTATTTGTGGTTTAGCCTAAATTTGTTTGGCACCTATTGTTTTAATAACCCTTTGGATTTATTTCAATTTTATTTATTCTGTTTGCAAAATGGGGAATCACCAATAGAATTACATTCTTATTCTGGACGTGGGTGGGATTTGTTTGGAAAAAGTGAAAAACTTGTACGTGTAAGAGGATTAAAAGAAAATGGGAAGTTGTAGTGACTTGCTAGGGGATATAAATCCACATTGCTCCCTAATTTTCTTATTTTAGGAATGGTAATGCATCTCAGATAAGATCATGAAATATAAAGAAACACAGAAACTAATCCTAAGAGAAAATCTTAGATAAGATCAAAATACTATAAGATTTTTCATATCATCTAGCAGCGTTATTTATATTGAAATTGTATATTGTGTTGATAAAAATAAAAATAATTGTATATTGTGTTTTGAGTTTAAAAGCTCAAACTTCCGTTCCTTCTATTTGTTGCTTTCCATTTAGAGTGGCTTATTGCATCTTGATCCAAGAGTAAGTAGTAATCTGTGTGTGTATTTATTTATTTATGAAATTACTCGCTTTTTCTTCTAGAAACTTAGTTCTTAAGCAGTGTCAAGTTAGTTCATTAGCTTTGCCAAATAATAATTTGTCTATCAAACAGATTTGTTATCAACCCAAAAGTCATTTGCCATGGTCTCCCCAAGTGAGCAACAAAAGTCAGTCCATATCATAATGCTATATCATAATGCTATCTTTTTATGCTTTTTAATCTTAAGATAATGTTTTAGCAGCAATTTCTTTTTATTAAATCCAATTTATATATGATCATCCTATATCATAATGCTATCTTTCTATGCTTTAGGTTCATCAAGAAAAGTCAGTCCATCGATGAAAGCATCAATAGTGAAACTATTGAGGATGTGAGCTCTGAGAGTGAGGATGATGAGAGGTCTGATAGTTTTGAATTAGATGGTAAAGAAAAGCCGAGGGAAAAGCGAAAAGGTCTTGATCTTGCTACTACACAAGATCAATCTAGCCAATAAACCATTACATTTCATACTTTGTTTCATTGAAAATGAATCTAATGTCATGAAGGGGACTAGAAATAGAAAGAAATTTATTGATTGGATCTAGAATCTAATCTGATACTGAGTAATCAATGTATTTCACAACATAGTTAGATAAGGAACATAGTTCCAATCTAGTCTAATTTTTATTTAGTTAGTTTGTTGTTTAGGTTGTTAACAGCTATTGTAAACCAAATCTATTTGTTGGTTAATAGCTGTTATGCTCTGCTAACTAATCCCGTAAATAGCTGTTATGTTCAGCTATATAAAGACTCATTTATATCATTTTCTTGCAGGTTAACTTCTTTTTGAGCAAGTTTTATGCTTGGGAGGTAAACCCTTGTGGTCCTTCATATTTTTTTGGAGAAATACGATTCCTAACCAGGGAAGAACTAGGTAGAAATGGAATTTTCATAAGAAAATTGTGGTTGTTTGTTTTGAGGATTCTGAACTATTTCCCATTTCATCGCAAATTGTAATCTTGGATGTTTTTAGTTGGATTGTATAATTAATTGATTCATTAAGTTTGAGTGATATCACACAACTCTTTTGTTGGGAAGGAATGAATTGGACCTCTATTTTTTTCTGTAATTTTTTTTTCTTTTTTTACAATCCACGGCAACGGTTTTAAACCGTTGTATTTACTAGAGAATAGCAACGGTTTTATATCAAGCAACGGTTTTATTCTATAAACGACAATGGTTTTTTAGTGTTGTCATATCTAGCAACGGTTTTTAGGTGTTGCCATAATTGGCAACGGTTTTTAGGTGTTGCCATAACTGGCAACGGTTTGTGCCCGTTGCCATTGAGTGAAAATAAAAACCGTTGCGTTTAAGTTATCAATGGCAACGGTTTTAGGTTTCTGTTGTCTTTGGTCACAAAAACTGTTGCCTTTAGCTTAGGCAACGCCCGCAAAAACAACGGTTTCAAAACCGTTGCCGAAGGTAAAGGCAACGGTTTTTTGGCTTTAAACAACGGTTTTCAGGCGTTTCCTTTGGGTCAAAATGTATATGGCAGTAGTGACTTGTGAACTCACATGGCTGAGACAATTACTCCAAGAATTGAAATTGGGGGAGGTCAAGACCATGAAACTCATTTGTGACAACCAAGCTGCGCTACATATTGCTTCCAACCCAATCTTCCATGAAAGAACTAAGCACATAGAGATCGACTGTCACTTTGTGAGAGATAAGGTTCTTTGGGGAGAAATTACAACTGATTTTGTTAGCTCTAATGATCAACTAGCAGATATGTTGACTAAATCTCTTAGAGGATCTCGGGTTGAATCTATTTGTAACAAGCTTGGTGCATATAACATGTATGCTCCAGCTTGAGGGGGAGTGTAGAATATCATAGAATTTGTAACATCCCTAATTCTTAAAATTTTAATTATGAAGAATAAGCACAAATTAAACATTCTGAGGAAATAATTAATCGCGTGTCGAACGTGAGGGTAGTCGACAAATAAATGTCTAGTGAAATTCGTGGGATTAAAAAGGATTCCCAGCGCCTAAGCCATAACTTAATGGGCCAAGGGTAGTTTGGTCTTTTCACTACCATTTGACCCTCAGCCCAACTGAACCCAACTCCCCCTTCACTTACTCATTCAGCTGAAAACAGAAAACCAAAAACTGAGAAAGGAGCATGGAGAGAGGAGAGTGGGGCGATAGAGGAGGGAGCAAGAAGTGGAGAGAACTTCAGAATCCCTGGTTGCATGTAAGTGCTTCTTACACTTTCCTTTCCCATTTTCAATCCCTGTTCTTCTGATATAAATCTTGCAAGTTGAACCATCCTCTTTCTTCCACTTCCATTTTCGAAATCATGAAGCTCAAAGTGGAGTTCCAGCCCTTTGAAGCCTTGCATGTCCAGTTGAGACTAAGGGGGAGGTGAACCTAAGCCTACATCTCAGATTACAAAGGAGTTTTGGAGTTGCTGAGTTTCTAGAATTTGAAAATTTGTAGAAAGTTGCTGTCATAGAAACGGGCCGAGCTCTAGCAGGGATCGTTCGTGGTTACAGTTCGACTGATTCGTACTTCGACTCGACTTCTCGCGGTTCCTTCAATTCGGTGAGTTCTACTCACGGATTAGGGATATTTGATTATTCTGGACCTTGTTCGTTTTCAGTACCTTGACAAAAATACCGCTTTCGAAATTGTTGAAGAGTTGAAAACTGTTTTTGAGCAATATCGCGTTTTTACGGTTTATGAAACTATAAGCGTTCAAAGATGATTTTTTGATTGTATTTATGTACTGGATATATTGTCTGGATTGTCTGGGATTTTCTGTTTTTCAGGTGGGATTGAGATTGGAAATGGAATTGGGCGCGAACGGAGAAACGACTTGAGAAATTGGTGTTGAGTTCTGTTACAGAACAGGACGCACGGGTCGTGCGCCCCTGGGCACGAACCGTGCCCCTGCTTCGCAATTGGCTGAAATAAGGAATAAAACAGGATGCACGGATCGTGCGCCCCTGGGCACGGACCGTGCTCCCTCTTCGGGTTGGCTATATAAATTTTGGTGCATCACGCACGGGTCGTGCGCCCCTGGGCACGGATCGTGCGTGAGCTTCTGTTACCGGTTCCCGATTTCTCGTTTCGTCGCTCCTTTCGATCCCAAATCACTTCTAATCTTCCTCCCAACCAATTTTAAGGATATTGCCCTAATAAAATCAATGTTTTGAGCACGTTCGACATTATTTTGGAAAAAGGGTTTTGAAGGTTTAAATTATTGAAAAACCGAAACTTAGACCATGTGTGAGATAATGTTCTGGCATAACAAACCGGATCGTGGATCCTTATCGATGCTATGATTATAACGCCGGATGTCTAACTTTGAATTCATCAAAACGGGTTATAGATCGATAATAGATATAGATATCTAAAACTTGAAAGACGGTCCAATGCGGACATGATGTATATTTTATTATATATCGCGTTGGGTGACGACCCGACAAGTAGCATACTAGGGAGGGAAGTAATGATCCCTTACCTAGGCCCAGGATACGTTTTGGCGTGGTCAATTCGTGGGTTTTCGGGATTGTGGCTGGTTTGCACGGCCGATTTATGCTAAGTTAAGAACACGATTCTCCGAGATTGTGGCTTGTATGCACGGTCGGGTTTCGTTTGGTAAGCGAATGGTTATAAATTAATCAATGAAGCTTAACAATATATAATAGTACTTCATTACCGAGATTGTTGGTTTGTATGCACGGTCTGTAATTGGACTAGTTATATATGTTGACGCAAATAGTGATAAACATACTATGTTGCAACGGTTTTAAACTAAACCGAGAGATAGTGAGGGGGCACGGTCGAACTCACTGAGACATGTTGTCTCACCCAATCATTATTGTTGTTTTTTTTTACAGAGAAGCAGGGCAAGAGGAAGAGTAACCGGCACGGATAGGTGACGTGCTCGTGGAGATGTCAAGGATTGATAGTCTTGATGTTTATTTCCTATTCTGTTGTCTCTGTATGGTTATATAACTTGTAGTTGTTATGAGTTGTATGAACCCCCTTTTGAATTCTGTTTATTAAGTATTGAACACGGAGTTGTATTCCTTTTTGGATCTTGGATTCGTGTATGGAATTAAGACGGCTTAGTCCGAAATATTATGTTTTAATTTGGAAAAAGTTCGTACGTTCAATACTTAAGCAGGAATTGTGTCCTCTGATTATTGCTATAATTGTGCATTACAGTATATCTACATGTTAGAAATACCGGGGTGTTACAGAATTAACTCACGGTGACTAGACGCTGAGTGTATAGAATCAATTGTAATTATTAGGAGATACTCATTTGTAACTAAAAATAGAGACTATGTGTGTGCTAATCAACACACAACATTTCAATCATCTCTATAGGAACTAACACTAGCAGCAAGGAACAACCTCCCTAACCACCCATAGAGCTAGGCTCCACAAAGAGTATCAACTCTCTGCCAAAACAGCAAAATAAATTCAACATAAAGAAAAACGTCATGCAGGACGACTACTAATAACGGAAATGGACCACATGCTATTTCTTTCCTTCTCTCTGCGACGTCAGCAGTGGGTATCTGTTTCTTATTCCTCCTTACATCAGAAATGATATATGGACCAATTTTGCTACCAAAAATTGAACCAATATATGGATACACATACTAATACGTATTATACCAGTGGCTTTTCAACTAATTTTTTATTTTTAATTAAATATAAGTATTTAAATCTAAAAAGAAAAAAAACATCTCTCTCTTTCTCATCGTGTTCTTCCTCTCTTCTCTTTCATTTGCGCTATTTTCTTCTCTTCTCTACAACTACTGTTCTCCTCTTGCTTTCCCTCTTCGATCTGGACCCTTAATCGTAACTCCTTGTCATCCCTGCGAAGCAATCGTTCCGTTTAAGAAAGAAACCGCACTCCACCCGGTCAAGAGAAAGAAAGCGCGAGAGAAGCTATAGTTGTGCTCCCACTGTGGTGTGTAAACCACCGCGCCGTCTCCACAAACGCACGACGTCCATCTCCTCAAAAGTTCACTCGTCGGTCGCTGGCGTCCACTTTTGCAGTGTCGTCTCGTAACCACGGCGCCGTCTTGCATGTAGTCGTTTCCATTTTTGGTATAAGGTTTGCCCACTCTTCCTTTTCACCTCTACATCACTATCTCTTTCTTTACTTGCTTCAACTTTCAGAAATGAATTTGTGTGGTTAGAGTTTTTCTTTGTTCCCATAGAAATTACTGTAAACCAGGAAAATAAAGGAGTTTTTGATGTTGGGGATGAAATTGTGGTCTGATAATAGTTGATTTCCATAGCTTGAGTTGCGCATGGCTTGCCTAATTTAGTCTTTCATTTTGTTCTTCTTATGTTGCTGTTGTGATGTGATGAATTTGAAATTACTTTTAAGATAAGAACCCTATATATTGAGTTTCTATTGTGGATTACTCAGTCTGCTCTTGCAAGTACATATTTTGTGTAGTTTGAGGTTAAATCTAATTTGTGTTCTGGTTGTTTGTTCATTCCAATTGCGTTTTTTCTATGCATAAGGTTCAAATATAATATTTTGCTAAGGTTCAGTCCCACTCCGATTGATGTAATTACCAAGATGTGAGTTTTGAAATGTTTTTAGAAAGTATTGAAAATCAGAACTATAATAGATAAATTTGCTAGAACTAGAAATATCCATATATAGGTGATGTGGCCTCCAAAGAGATTCATTTCCAATTTCAAGATCCTTTTGGTCACTACTCATGCTTATATTGCTTGAAGTAAAATCTCAACATAATTTGCATTGTTACTTGGTGGCAACTAATCCTTATAATACTTGACATTAAATGATCTTCTGAATTTTTGAAAAAAATTCCCAAGTCTATTTTTCTTTTAGATTTTCTTAGTTTTTTAGATGCACAATTTAATTTGATTCATAAAACTTGTCTTCAACAACCACTTTATGCATGCCTGCAGAATATCAGAGAGAAGCGTTTGTTACTGGTGCTATGTTGGATCCTATCAGAGAGAATGTGATATAGGGGGGTGTTTGTTTATAAAGGGAATGACGGTTAGGGTGGGGTGGGGGTGAATCATTTTCCAAGTAAAAACTTATGCCGAGTATCCCACTTCCAAATAAAAACTTATGACTTCACCTAATAAAAACTTGCACAAATCTATACTCAAAGACCTTCCCATGTCTCCTTCTATAGGCTCCTAATTTAGACCAACAAAATGATAATGACTATTGTGAACCCATAATCTGATGCAATCCAACAAAACTAGGAGAGATGTCATGAGGAAAATAAACTAGAGATCAAGTATATGTTAGCTTGAAAACTAAACATGAAATTATATCAACTTGTAACAGAAATTAACATGCCTGCAGCAACTATTATGGCAAAGCATATTGGAAACAACTCCATTATATTTCTGATTTCTAAGATTAAAACAGTTTGGTCATGGTTGTAGTAGTAGAGACAGAAAGACAAGATGTTTAGTCTATCATTTTCATTTTTATTTTATGTGAACGGTTAGTGTGTCCACTAGTTTTTCTACCTAATTTTTGTTTCCTATGAAGGCCTTATGGGGTTGGACTCTTCTTTCATGTTGTGCAGTACCAGTTTTTTATTCAAATTTGGCTTTCCTTTGCTTATACATACTCCATTGAATATATTATGGAGGAAGCTACATGTTTACCAATCATGTAGCTTCAACCACCAATTATTTCATTAGCTCCCTAATCACTAATCATTACATCTTAATCTCTTCTTTTTCTTCATAGGTGGAAACTGATATGGAGAATCCCTTGCTTGTGAGATGACATTATAGGTTTGTAAGAGGAAACCAATATGTCATAGCATTAGCTCAGCTACAGGAATGGAACACTCGACCCAACCCGCAGAAAGATACTCAACCAAAAATGTGATGTACAAAGACAAGCTCTTCTTCAAAGAAAATTGGTCCCTGATGAAAGAACTTTTTAAGAAGTTAGGTTTAGATTGGTAAGCTGAAGATTGGGCTATGCTTGATGAAGGAGGAGCTATACACTACAAGAAATTGGCTTAAGACTTCAAGTGTTTGGTTGTATTTTTGTACTGATGACAATGGTGTTCTCAGTTGGGACGGCATATGGAAGTTCATCAATGCATTTAAACTAGTTTGGATTGTGTGCGGTTGTGGTAGCTGTAGTTGTTAAGTTGTTGATCGGGTTAATTTGTTAAGTTCATCAATGTATTTGTTAAGTTGTTAAGTTGAGATATAATATGTTGAGTTGTGGTTGGATTTTAGTTCTTCCTTGTAACTTGATGAAATTGTATTATTCGGTATACAATTTTAATGAAATTCTATAGCTATCTTTTAATATCCTTTTCTTCAATTTACAAATATTTAGTTTCAAAATTTGGTTCAATCTAACTAATTTAAACAAAATTTGTCCATGAGATTCGATACATACACAATATGAAGAACTTAAAGACTCGGACCAGTTAACCACATGGCCAACTCAATTAAACACATTTTTTTAAGAAATGACCAACCTGCTTTATTCCTTTTTTTCCTTGTGGTCTAGTTAAAGCATCACAAAACCTGATCTAGTATCCAATTTTAGTCTGATGGTCAGTTTCAAAAGGACAAGATGAAAATAAACGTTGGTCATTTCTATGAAAAAGTTGGGTATTTGTCTAGATGACTTGGTGATCGGATAGAAACATTTACAATTAGAAGTCATTTCAACAACGCATGACCCTATGATTACATTTATAGGTCCCAAACCACTAATTTAGTACCTAATTGTAATCTCATGGCGAGTCTCACAGGGAAAAGATGAAAATACAGGTTGGTTATTTCTATGAAAAAGTTGGGTATTTGTCTAGGTGACTTGGTGATCTGATAGAAACATTTACAATTAGATGTCATTTCAACAACACATGACTTTATGATTACATTTATAGGTCTCAAACCACGAATTTAGTACCCAATTGTAATCTCATGGCGAGTGTCACGGGAAAAAGATGAAAATACAGGTTGGTTATTTTTATGAAAAAGTTGTGTATTTGTCTAGGTGACTTGGTGATCTGATAGAAACCATTACGATTAGATGTCATTTCAACAACACATGACCTTATGATTACATTTATAGGTCCCAAACCACGAATATAGTACCCAATTGTAATCTCATGGCGAGTCTCACTGGGAAAAGATGAAAATATAGGTTGGTCATTTCTATAAAAAAGTTGGGTATTTGTCTAGGTGACTTGGTGATCTGATCAAAACATTTACAATTAGATGCCATTTCAACAACGCATGACCTTATGATTACATTTATAGGTCCCAAACCACTAGTTTAGTACCCAATTGTAATCTCATGGCGAGTCTCACAAGGAAAAGATGAAATTACAGGTTGGTCATTTGTACTTAAAAGTTGGGTATTTGCGTAGGTGAGTTGGTGATTTGATACAAACTGAGAAATTACATGTCATTTGGACACCCCATGACTTGATGATGCTTACAATTATAGGTCTCAAACTACTGATTTAGTACCAATTGTAGTCTCATGGCCAGTCTCAACGAAAAGATGAAAATATAGGTTGGTCATTTCTATGAAAAAGTTGGGTATTTGTCTAGGTGACTTGTGATCTGATAGAAACATTTACAGGTTGGTCATTTGAACTAAAAAGTTAGGTATTTGTGGTCCCAAACCTCTGATTTATTACCCAGTTGTAGTTCATAGTTAGTTCCACAAGAAAAAAAATTAAAATAACAGGTTGGTGATTTGTATAAAAAACTTGAGTTTTTGTGTAGGTCGGTTGGTTATCTGATACAAACTGAGAAAATTACATGCCATTTGGTATACCTATTTGCTTCTTGAGTGAGAGGATGCATTTTACTTTTGTACTTAAGTCTAAATTAAGTGCATGAAATGCTAAACTAAGGTCAGAAACCTAGGTAATTGCTTTGCGAGCTTGGTGGCATCAAATAGTAAATGTTTGTATCAGATCACCGACTCACCTAAGCAAATACCCAAGATTTTAATAAAAATGGTTATATTTTTCTTCTGACTGAAATACCAACCTGTTATTTTCATACAAATACCAACCTTAGGACACCAAATGTTGTCCAATATTTAATAATTTAGATTAGATAAGCTTGAGAGGTTACACCGTGTCTATACAACATGTAGCAAAATATCAACCTAGTGACATTTACATCAAATGTGACGCATTTACATCATTTACTATTACGGTAAGGCATTTACACCATTTACACCAATACCGTTCAAAATAAACATATAAGTTTAGTTACAACAAAATAGTTCTCAAAAAGTTTAGTATGTCATAGGTCACTATTAACCTCATGTCCACGTATCCAATGAGGCTTTCATGCCACATAATCCCAAAAAGTTTAATATGTCCATGATTTTTTTGTAGGTAAAAAATTCACGGATTTGTAGACAATTGTGACAATCCAGCGAGGTCTATTTCCATGTTTGCCATAAGTTGCAAGAATGGAATACCACCTCCAATATGTTGAAAACAACTTGTTTAGCAACATGAAAATAAAACTAAAAAATGACTGAAATTCGATTTACGTGCCTGTGAAGACGAACAAAAATTGTTGCTTATGTCATTGCCCAATCCCAAATAAGTTGGTTGTCCAAGGGTTGGACATTGGGTTCCCAAACGGTTGTCTGTGAAATTCGACACTCCAGCATCTGTACTTATATATAGGCTCCCTGACTGTATAGAGGAATTGTTAAATAAGTTAAATATATGTAAGATGACTTTCTGACACAATTGCAAAATAAATAATTTCATTCAACCTTTGAAAACGGTACAAATTAGTTTCCTATTAGTTGGACTTGGCACAATCATGTGATACAAATTTCTCCACATTGTTTGCATCCAACAACTCTCCACGAGTTATAAATTAAGACAACCCAATGTCCTAACCATAAATCTAGAAATTCTTGACATAAAGTTACATCTGAAACTCAATAACTAATACACAAATTTGCCGAAAAATCTCAAACGGATCAAATTAGTCCATCAACAAATAGAAACTTAGAAACTCTACATATTTATTACAATCTTAAAATGGGCATGAACCAAAGTAGTTGCATATGTCACATCTCCATTTTTCATAACATCAAGAGTTGATTCAACACAAATGTCACAATTGATTTGATGACCCACCTTTCCAATATTTGCCGCCTACACATTATACAAAAAACAGTAAAATGCATTTCATATGGAGTTTCATGGTAAATACATTATTCGTTAAAAACAAGACAAACCTCGACATTGTGATGGTCATTAGCTCACTTGGGTCGCTTCTTCATTGAATTTTTAACAACTTTATCAACTTTAGATATTTTTCTGTTTGTTGGAGGACGACCTTTACGTTTGACCCTCACTGGACTGTGGCACGTAGGGGCACTGTTTGAGATTGATGAGCCATTCAAAAATTTGGTTTTAATTCCCTCCATTGTAGGATCCATGTTTGGCATATCAGAATTAAATTGATGCAAAAGCTCATCCAATGCTTTTGTGGCATATTCTGACTCCGCAGCTGCTTCAGCAACCTCATAGAAATACTTGCACAATTTCTCAAACCTATCCATTTGTGGCTTCAATTGCTTCACACCATAACTGATATTAATATATGCATGCTTCCTTTTTATATTTTTCTTCCATCTAGGCAAAACATACTTCTCTGGGACATTTGTAACCCTCTCTTGAGCACACACACATAGTACATGGCGACACAAAATTCCTCTAAACTCAAACAACAAGCATTCACAATTGACATCATGGTTGTCACGATTGAACACAACTTTTAGGTAGCGCTCTTTTTGTCTATCTCCAACCAACATCTCCTCCAACACATTATAATTAGCAACACAACCCTCCAGTGTCACCAAGGAGGGGACACAATTCATTTTACCTCTAAATTCAACTTGAACCTCCAAATTTTTTTTGCATGTGTGTAATCACATTGGAACTGCATTTCGATTGACGATGTTGACCCACAAGGATTATTGTATCCATTGATTGAAAATCGGCTTCAAATTCTTTTTCTGCTCTATTTTTGAGAGCATTGTCATATTGTTTTACAAATTAACCAAGAGTTGTTGTTGAATTGATATATCCATCAAAGAAAGCATGTATGCTCTCACTGCGTTGTGTTGTTGACATGCCCGCCCAGAAATATTTCCTTAACAATGTGGGTGCCCATCTATGCCGCTCCTTATACAACCCACTTAACCATTCATTGTTTTGAAGCTCAAATTTGTCTATGAATGAACACCACTTATCTTCAAAATCAGCTTTTGTGTAAGTATCATAAACCGCCTGTTTCATTGCTGCCTTTATCTTGTGATATTCACCAAATCCACTGAGTTTTTCAGGTATTTTTTTCATGATATGCCATAAACACCACTTATGAAGAGTCATAGGGAAGAATAACTCAATGGCATTTTTTATAGCCGTGCATTGGTCAGTGACAATACCAACGGGGGCCTTTCCTAGCATGCAACGAAGCCATGATTGGAAAAGCCACACAAATGACCCCGTGTCTTCTCCGGAAACTAGACCACACCCAAGTAATGTTGATTGACCATGGTGATTCACACCTACAAACGCAGCAAAAGGCATGTCATATTTATTGGTCAAATATGTTGTATCAAATGTCACCGCCTCTCCAAAATATTCATAAGCAGCTCTACTTCTTGGGTCGGCCCAAAAGACATTCCTGACGTGAAAACCATCATCCAAATCAAGTTCATAGAAGAATTTCGAATTTTGTTCCCTCATTTGATAAAAGTAACTAATCAATGCCTTCCCATCACCTCCTTTTCCAATTGAACGCATTTCCTTGTTGACATAATTCCTCACGTCCCTTTCACAAAACGGTATATTTTTATGCCCTCCCGCATCTGCAACAAGAGATTGGAAAGTTTTGTTGATCCTGACTCCCGCTTCATCATTGATTTGGACTGTTCTCTTCACACGCAGATTTATTTTCTTGTTAACCCTAAACAATCTTGCCTTAGTGGGGCTCATCTCGTGACAATGCTCACCTTCAAATTTTTTGATTTCCCATAATCCATCTGTTCGTAACTTCAAAGCTAACCTGGCAGGACAATTGCTGACCTTAGTCGGAAGTGTCTTCAATGAACATGAAATTTTTGACATCTTCGACCTATTCCCCTCTCTCGAGCATGCAAGATTTACATAGTTGATCTCCCCATCATTTCCCTTTATTGATGTTCTTGTTTTCCATCCAAAACCTTTTCTTAATGCATACTCACCATAAAATGATTTCCCATCATCCAATGAAGCAAAACACGTCCCGATTGCAGGCTCCCAACGTGCAACGTCATCGTTGGAGTCGTCAACTGTTATGCCCTCACCATCCGCACTATCCATGGATTTCCAGATATATGTGTGTGTTACACCGGTACTGCGCAATAAAAATCAATTATGTATATTTGTATTTTAAGCAAATATTATGTTGGAACCTAACCTCACCAACAGAATCACTTAAATGATTAAAACACAATTAATTAACCTTCAAACAAAACTAATTAAGGAAATTTCTATGGAAACAAACAAAAACCCTAACCACACAAGTTCATTTCTGAAAGGTGAACAAAATAAAGAAAGTGGTAGTGCAATAGAACTGTTTTGAGTTTCAAGCTGTAACAGAATTTTCAAAAACAATTTGGGACGTTTAGGGTTTATAGCTACAATCACTCAAATAGGGACAAATTAAGGGAAGAAAATATAAATTACCTGGGTACACGAACCTGGCGGCTGAGAACAGGTGCAAAACCCACTACAAAAAATGGAACAAATTGCGGGGGTTTTTAAGTCGTTTAGCGGGGGTTTTAAACCCCCGCAACGTATTCTGCGGGAGTTTTAAAAAACGCCGGAGAATCAAGTGCCGCAATCTGTTTGCGGGGGTTTTAAGGAAACGCTGGTATCGTGCCTTTAGCGGGGGTTTTACTACGGGGGTTTTTAACCTCCACAATTAGTGGAGGTTTTTTTGAGGGGGTTATAAACCTCCTTAAATCGAGTGATTTGTAGGAGTTTTATATTTGGGGAGATTTTTGATTGTCATATAGTTGATAGGACTTTTGTGGGGGTTACAGCCTCCTATAATAGAGACAATAATTCTTTTGCAATTTGAGAATTTCTTTTTTCCTTATCTCATTCCCATATTTTTATCACTAATAACTATACATACATCTTACATAACACTTACTAAGCTTAATCAAAAAACTGAAAATTCCATTAAAAATATAGCTGTGATAACATAAATGTAATGTCAAATATCTAAAATATTTAATGTCATCCAACTCAAAAACATAATAAAAGAAACAATCGTAGCTCAAATATCTATTGTCAAACAGCTCAAAATGATAATAGCATCAAAGAAATCCTATACTAAAACATCCTAAAACCATTAAATGTTGCTAGCACCGAATAATCCACTTGCATCCATTGGAGAATGAGGCTCACTTGCATGATCTCTTAGCCCCACTAAGGTTGAACATAACAAAAATTGATGGCCTATAACTGTAGGTTGGTTTGAGAACCACGTTCGGTCAAATTCATGGATGATGCATATGAAATGTTACTGAATAATAAATACTGAATAATAAATTCATGCCCGGATTCATATGCATACTGAATAATAAATACATACAATCCCAAATGTTAAATTCATGCCCACATTAAAAGTAATTGGTTTTAAAAAAACAATAACCAACACTGCACATACTGGATGATGCATATGGAATGAGCAATACAACACCCCAATAAATACATACAATACAGCACCCCAGATGTTATTCAGGTTTCTAACAATAGTAGTATAGTAACTTTGAAAACTTATGCCTAACTTCTAACCATAAATGAGTGAAACAGGAGATTCAAATTTTTCAATAAATAATTCAAACCTCCTTCTTTCCGCACCACGTAAGCTTTAAGTGCACGTTCCAAGTTTGTGTACTTCTCTTGCCATATGTTAGGAGATGATGTGGCAGCAGTGGATGAAGAAAGACTCAAATTTGAAAGTCGAAGTCTAGTATTTCTAAATGCAATAGTAGGAGGTACTCCCATACTCATACTCTGCGTTCTCCCAGAGTGTTTAGGCCCCAACACTATACCCAATACGTCATTTGGAGAAACTTCAGCCTCATCAATATTACTTTGAGTCAAACCCACTTCAATTTGTTCCTACCATCATATAAGATTTTCAAATTAAAAACTAATGATTAAAATAAAAAATGCAACCTAAAGACGATAATGTTTAAGTGAAACTAATGGCACGTTACTTATGATTTCATCTCTAGTTTTGGTTGAATCAGAGAAATGGTCCTATAAAGATTGCCTATTTGCAGCCCACTTCTTTGCAAGGCTAAGTTTGCAATATCTTTTTGCAACGACTTCAATAGCCCTAAAACAAAATCGAGGCTGCCAAAAAATGCTAAGTCAAACATTCATGTTGTCAAAGACAAGTATTCAAATTCAAATAATAAACATTCATATCTTCTTTGCTCTAGAATCCCAACATACTTCCCAATTTCCAACACACCACAAGATATTAGGGTAAGAATTGTCAGCATTCAGTACCATTATGTATCTAGGTTACCAAAAAATATTGTTCAGAGCTCTCATAATGTATAGAATAATCAGATACTTCATATTTTTCAATGATATGCAGAGCAAAAGTCTGTTTTATTGGTGCAGAAGCAGACTTCGTGAAAAAAAAAGTGAAAAACAATTTTTTAACTGTTAGGTTTTTGAGATGGGAACCTAGGGAAACATAGAGAAAAACAGAGAATGGGCACAGAAAGAAACCAAGAAGAAAAAAGAATCTGAATTGTTACTTTTTTTTAGTCAAGAGTAAGAATCATATCAGACTTTTGGAGGATCCAAATTCCCTCTTAATTGAAAGGATCCACTACTCGGTAATTAGACCAGAAAGGATAAATTTCCAAGAACAAGCTTTAACCTTGATGAATAAGATACTGGTATTAACTGCTACTTCGTACTTAAGTCAATTAGGGAACAAAGCACTAAACCTTCGCAGAATCCTATTAATCAGTATCCTATTAATCAGAATCCATTTCAGAATTGCATCCTATTAATTCATCCTATTAACTGAATCCATTTCAAAATCCTATTAATCAGAATCCATTTCAAATCAGAATCCTATTAATCAGAATCCATTTCACAGGTCAGAAAATCAGAACTGCATCCTATTAATAATTCAAATTAACACAGCAACAGGTCAGAAAATCAGAATCTAAGAATGTTATGTCATGGATTCCCTAGTGATAAACATAATAGCAACTTCACCTGTTTTAGTTCAAATTTAATAATTCAAATTTTTCAACAATTAACAGCAATCAACTATATAGGAACAACTAGAACTATGAGAGGAAGTAGAATTATTACCGGAATGCTATCTTGAAAGCAATCATTAAAATATTTAATCGGAACACCTCGTGGTCCATTCCACCGGTCAAAGTTAATTGGAAATATTTTGCAATCAATTGCTAGTGTACCCAAATATCCTGCAAGCAAGCCTTGTGCCTCACCAATTGCAGCACCTTGATCATCAAAGTGCACAATTATGCGTTTCCCTCTAGGTAAGAATTCAACTTGCTTAACCTTGAGTTTAATCTTCTTAATAACACCTTCAGGGTCTTAAACAACAAAAGAATTCATTTAATCAAAAAGATAAAATGTATAAGAACATTGACAAATGAAATAAAGTATAACGCATATACCTATTTGTTCAACAGACCAACTACTTGCACACTCGCGTCCAATACATGGCCCGCGGGTTTGGGATTTTTGTGGTGAACTGTGACTTGTATTTTCAGTTGAGGCAAATGATGTTTGATGGGAAGACTGAGAAGAATGTCCTTCACTCTGATTTGAAGAATTAGTTGGAGCTTGATTTGTAGTTGGATGGTATCCTGCACTTTGAGTGTGGGGTAAACAATGGTTTGAACCTTGAGTTGGATAATGTGTTGGGGCTTGAGTTGGAGGTCATCAGTGATAATAAGTCAAAATAAGCTTGCTTATAAGTCAATCCCTTTTATCTTTCTTGTACAGATAATATTTAAGGAATATAACTGGTGTGGTGTGCTACTCAAACATAACCATTACAGTATCTATATGTCTTGGTTCTTATTTTATGTGTGTCCAAATTTCAAACATAACCAAACAATAGAGAGCCAGCGATGACGGCAATACGAGACGACGGCGATGCGAGCAGAGGCGGATTCAGGGGGTGTTCCCTGTGTTCCCGGGAACACCCCAAATATCCTCTTTTAGTGGTAATACATCCCAAATATCCTGTCTTGGTGGTAATACATTCTGTCTTAGTGTCATTGAAGGAACACCCTATTTACTCCTGAAGAAAAAGGAACACTCAAATTTTGCATCCATTTGCACCAAAGACCCAAATTTCACTTACCCAAACACCACACACTTTTATTATAAAAAAAAAAAAAACACCACACAATTGTGAAGACATTTAGACAATTTGGCAAATAAACACTACAGACACACTATCGCACGGTCACATCTGGGTTTGAACCCGAAAGTCAGTGTCCCCATATTGCTGAATTTGTTAATGCAACCAGCAGTGGGGGATTACTGTCATTATGAAATGTATAATTTATTTATTTAAATATATTATTATTGTTTTTAATTATATTTTTAGCAAATTGTGTATTTAAAAAATTTGACACCCCCGACTCCGGGGTCCTGGGTCCGCCACTGAAGAACACCCTATTCTAAAATCCTGGATCCGCCCCTGGATGCGAGATAGATTTATATCACAATCAATCACGTAATCATTACAAGACACATAACATTCAGAATCACAGAATCAAACAACTTAAATCTCAGAATCACACAAAATCAAAACTGCAGAAAATCTAAAAGATGAAGAACCTTACCTCAAAATATCTTCAGATGGAGAGACGCAAAAAGCAAGAGAAATCGCGACTGAGGGAGAAGAACATAACCCTTTCCTCAAAAGACCAGAATCCTTTCCTTCCTCCTTCCAGAAACAGAACAATGAAAGCAACTGAGGGAGAAGAACAGAGCTTCAGCGAGATGGAGGAGACGCCGTCAACGATTGAAAGGGTTTCGCGAGTGAATCGAACTTGCGAAGAGCTTCAGCGAGTGAAAGGGTTTCGCGAGTGAAATGGTTTGTCACGAAGAGGGTTCAACGAAGAGGATTCTGAGAGTTGAAGTTCAGTGAAGAGGGTTCCTTAGAGAGTTCGGTGATTTCAGCGATGAGGGTTTAGTTATTTCAGCGAATGGGTTCTGAGGGTTTCTGAGAGTTGAGAGGGAAACGCGAAAGTGAATAAAGAAAGGGTTCAGAAGAGGGAAAGCGAAAGTGGAGAGGGAAAGTGAATAGGGAAAGGTTTTTTTTGGTTACATATTTGAGGGGTTTTTTTACAAGCAGTGGTGTTTTTTCTTGATAATCAGCGGGAGTTTTAAACCTCCTCAAATTGAAACAAAATTTTTAACTGAACCCACGCAACCTTCCTTTTTTTCTGTTAAACTGAGGGGGTTTTTAAAACCTCCGCAATAAAACCCCCGTTATTTGATCCGTTTTTTGTAGTGACCGGCGAGATGCGGCGGAGAACAGTGGAAACGATAAAGTAGAGAGGGACGGAGCAGAGAAAGGCGCGAGTAGAGAAAGAAAGAAGGGCTATCTTCAGTGCACTTGACCACTGTAAAACGGCGGAGTATGGCAGAGGATGGCGGAGGACAGTAGGGTTCAACGGACGGAGGAGTTGAGTAGTTGTGAGGGAGAGAGACTGAGCCCGGGTAATGTTTGTACTGGGTGGGGTTTCCAAAATTTTTCAATTTTTAACAAAACAATGTTTTTATTATAAAAGTAAAAAGTAAATTAAAACTGGCCCACCGTATTGTATTGGTATTTTGGTTCGGTAATTGGTTCAACTTTTGGTCCATATATCATTTCTGTCCTTACATATACCTTCCACTCTTTTGGCTGCTTCCCTCCACTATTAATTTCCACATCAGCAGAAGCGTCTCCATCATGTACCAAAAAAGCCAGAAGGAGGAGCTGAGTCTACTAGTACCAGCAGTGCGATGAACGACATCGTCAGCTTGTGGCAGTAACATCACGTCTGTAAGCTTGCAGTGGTGAGACGTGGATTTTGGCAAATCGTTGGCTAGTGATTCTGATGAGCCGGCACTTTCCTTCAGCAGCGGCGGTGGTTCCGCTGTCAAATCAGACTGTGGTGGCCCGTGGATGCCAGGAATCCAACACTGAAAATCCAAAAGTAGGGGCAGCCTTGTTCACAGTGGCTAAATCCAAAGACGAGAGCTAAGGATTTTGAACCTTGCTTTGGAAACCATGTGATCAGTCTAAGTATCTGTTTTGTTACGTATATTATGTGAAGCGAATGTGTGTGTGTGTAGGAGTCTCCCAGTATTCCCAAGAAGAATTAAGGGGAAAGAATGAACTAATTAAGAAAGGAAATAGATAAATACAATTAAGACAATATCCCAACTGATACTAATCTTGTTTACATAATAACAGACATAAAAGAATATTCCTATTCATCTCACACTCATGGAAAATACTTATTTTGTTGATGAATTAATCATAGAGTCGTCTTATCTTTTACGGTTTTACTTGTATACAAATTTGAAGTGGCTTTTCTACCGGAGTAATCATTGTTTTTTACATTAATGTTTAACCAGGCTCGAATAACAAAGCTTCAGGAAAAACTTGCTGCTGCTATTACATCGTAAGATCTGGCTTTTGAATGAAAGATCAGTTAATTCTATATTTCTATTACAACTTGTCCAGTGGAATAAAATTTGTATCTACTTTTCTTCCAGGTGTGAATATGCAAAATGACTTTATATGAATAAAAAAAAGGAGTCTTTTTTTGTATATCTACAAAATGACTTTATGACAAAGAAGTCTGCAAAACTTTATATGAATCAAAAAAAGGAGTATTTTTTTGATTACAAAAGAAGAGTCTGATCTGAAAGCCATTTTTCTGAAAGCAATTTGTTTGTTATCTAATTTTTAGTACGTCTAATTTTTGTAGGCCATTTCTTGCATGGGAATTGAACTACAGTTTATATGAAAACAACAATAAAAAAAACAAGACAATAGTATACTATAAGACTATCTTTTCTTTTGATGAAAAAACAGTCACATTCTTTTTTACCTTTAACCTTGAATGGTGACTGACGAAATCAATATGCAAACCTTACGTAATTAAGATTTAATACTCATTTGAGATTCTCTTTTGACTTGCCTCAATTTAAGCATAGGATTTTTAAGCCGTCGCTCTCTTTCTTATGGCTCGCTGGATGTGAAAGTATAGTAATGTATTTTCTATAGGTAATCGTTAGTTAATTAGAAGAAAAAAATATTAGTTTCCAAAACTTGAAGGAATAAAAGTAGAGTAATGTTTATTATAGCATTTCGTAGTACTCATCATGCATTCATGTATGGCACTTTCCTTTGTACTACGTACTATATGTTTGTGTAACAGGACAAGCCGAGCCATGGGCTTTGCAACTCCCTCAAACAAACCGACAAACCACGTGACCTGAAGATGAATATCATGGGATAATTAGAAACATGACCAATATCGATCATCATGTGATTCATGATCAATCTTACAACATGAAATAAAGTAAGGCCCTTATAATTGCATTTACCAATTCTCCGTCTCCTTGCACAAGTGGTTGCTAAGCAGGTTGCTGCTGAGTACATTCCAAGACCATCGGCACCAGCGGCAGGGATTGAGAATGAAGAGAGACTTATGACTATTGCTCAGTGATTACGGTCGGTCCTATATGGAGGACGCATTCTGTAACACCCATTTCTACCCAGTAAAATAATACGAAAATCAGGGTTTATAAAAATTTCCAACATACAATGGAGTGCCACACTTGCTTCGTAAAAACAACAAACAGGTTAATTCGCCGGTGAAAACAGATACATAACACTTACTTTTGGATGAACCGATAAACAACCTTTTAGTCTTTAAAAATAAATCATCTTCATTACTACGCAGCGGATTCGCAACAAAATCAATTCAAATAAACGTGGCGTCTTTAACCAACTTAAGACAGCTCAAAAACGGCAAAGTAACAACTTAAAGTTCCAACAACAAAAATAACATAGCAAACAATAATGAAAACATGTGTTCATTCCCCCCCGAGTGTTACGTATCAGAGCGACGACACCGACTCGATCAAACGAAGGTAAGCGGCCTTCATTCGTGATTACATGCACGTTACCGAAAGAGGGGCAACATTCAAACAGAATGGGTGAGATATCAAACCATATAATAGGACATATGAAAAACAATATATTAGAATCAGAGGATCTAAATTAACCACTTCTCAGCCAACAATCAACTTCGATCAATCACAAGTTATCAACATAGGCACTTAAGGGTGCAATATGAATGCGACTCAATACTATGCACATGCATGTGGTACCATCGGAGCAGAACTCCCAACGTAAAAATCTGCCAAAAAATAGAGGCATCAACAAGGCATAAGCCTTCAACGTAAATTCAACATAATTTGCCAGTCCAGGCCAACGTGGGGTGCTATGCATGCGACGCGATGATAAATACTCAGGCAGTCAATAACAATGGTTACATAGCAGCACAACAACAACGAGATCTCAACGTTGGCCATAGGCCTACAACATAACACCTGCCAATATATAGAGGCAAATCCAACTAGGTGCAACATTATCAACAGTTCAACCAATGGTTAACAACTTATCAACAACAATTCAACAACTTAGCAACTTATCAACAATTTAGCAACTTATCAACAATTTAGCAACTTATCAACAACTTATCAACAATTTAGCAACCTATCAACAATTTAGCAACTTATCAACAATTTAGCAACCTATCAACAATTTAGCAACTTATCAACAATTTAGAAACCTATCAACAATTTAGTAACCTATCAACAATTTAGCAACTTATCAACAACTTAGCAACCGTGGGCCTAAATATATATTCAACATCAACAATTCGTTTCAAGCAACAACCATAGGATTCACCATTGGGCAGCCACAACATTGGCGCCCTTGGCGCCCAGCAACATAACAGGGCAGCCAACATGGCGCCCAGTGCGCCAGAACATCAGCAACAGGGCAGCCAGACTTGGCGCCCATGGCGCCCAGTGCGCCAGAACAACACAGGGCAGCCACAACATTGGCGCCCTTGGCGCCCAGTGCGCCAGAACAACACAGGGCAGCCACAACATTGGCGCCCTTGGCGCCCAGTGCGCCAGAACAACACAGGGAAGCCACAACATTGGCGCCCTTGGCGCCAGCAACCAGCGCCCAGCAACAACCACAATCGGCGCCCATGGCGCCCAGGACGGCGCCCAGCAACCTACGAACAACAAGATGGCGCCCATGACAGATTTTTGGTTCCCAATCATCAACAAACATGTTCACACATCATTAATAGGTAACAAACATCATCAATAGGATTCAATATCAACATTTAGGGTTCAATATCTACAACTAGGGTTTTCAAGAATTAACAACACCTAGGGTTCCTTAACCTTCTTACATAAAGCCCTTCATATACCCGATTATAGAGTTAGAACCCCACCCTTACCTTGGATTGAAGTTGAAACTCTCCTTGGTCCTTGCCCTAGCTCTCTCTTCGCCGCCCCCTCCTTGCTCTTCTCTCCAAATTCTTATTTTTTTTTTCTTCTAAAATGAGCAAACCCTAAAATAACACCTATTTATAATTTATTTAGTCTTATGGGCTTTCTCATACACTTATGCGACTTTAGCTTCACGGGCCTTCTTTACACCCCCCTTATTTTACTACTCCTAACACCAACAATAGGCCCACATACGAAAATATATTTTACTCTAATATTTTCTTACAACTTAATTTCCTAAATAATTCAATTAAATAATTAATTAAACATTCGGGGCGTTACAACTCTCCCCCACTTAGAATATTTTCGTCCTCAAAAATTTACCTGACTCGAACAACTCGGGATAAGATTCCCGCATCTTGCTTTCCAGCTCCCACGTCATGCTTTCTCCAGCAGCTCCCAACCAGACTACTTTCACCAAAGCGATCTCCTTGCCTCTTAGAGTCTTCACCTCATGATCCTTGATTCGCACAGGCATCGTCTCCACAGTGAGATTATCCCGTACTTGCACATCATCCATATGAATTACATGAGATGGATCTGAAATGTACTTTCGAAGTTGCGACACATGAAACACATCATGCAAATTCGAAAGATTAGGCGGTAAGGCCACCCTATAAGCAACATCTCCAACTCTTTCCGAAATCTGATACGGACCAATAAAACGAGGCGTGAGGTTCTTAGACTTCAAAGCGCGTCCAACACCGGTCACCGGAGTGACCCTCAAAAACACATGCTCACCCGCTTGAAATTCTAAATCCTTTCTTCGCTTATCATGATAACTCTTTTGTCTACTTTGCGAAGCTTTCATCTTCTCCCGAATCAACCTCACCTTCTCAGTCTCTCGAACAATTTTAGGTCCAAGTACTACACTTTCTCCAGATTCATACCAACATAAAGGAGTCCTACATCTCCGACCATACAACGCTTCAAAAGGTGACATCCCATTACTAGAATGGTAACTGTTATTATAAGTGAACTCTATCAACGAAAGGTAGGCATCCCACGAACCTCCTTGCTCCAGAACACAAGCTCTCAACAAATCCTCCAACGACTGAATAGTCCTCTCTGACTGACCATCCGTTTGAGGGTGATACGCCGAACTCAATCTCAACTTAGAACCCAACTCCTTTTGCAGACTCTTCCAAAAATCAGACGTAAACCTCGGATCCCTATCCGAAACGACACATAGAGGAACACCATGCAGCTTTACAATCTCTCGGATATAAATCTCTGCCAACTTCGGTACTGAATATGTGATGTTAGTAGGAACAAAATGAGCCGACTTTGTTAGCCTATCAACAATCACCCAAATCGCATCATGACCTCTTGCGGTATTAGGCAATCCTGTCACAAAGTCCATTGAAATACTATCCCATTTCCATTCTGGAACCTCTAACGGTTGCATAAACCCTGCAGGCTTCTGATGTTCAACTTTCGACTTCTGACAAGTTAAACATGCATACACAAACTGCGCTACATCACGCTTCATCCCTTGCCACCAAAACAAATTCTTCAAGTCCTGATACATCTTAGTAGCCCCCAGATGAATACTCAACTTACTCTTATGACTTTCTTCAAGAATCGCTTTCTTCATCTCTGCGTCATCAAGAATACAAATTCTATTACGGAACCTCAACACACCTTGCGCATCCAGCTTGAAATCATTATTCTCAGACTGATTGATTCCGACCATCGAATCCACCAGTTTAACATCCAACTTTTGAGCTTCTCTGATACTGTCCAAAAAGTCATTATTAATCTTTAACATTCCCAACCTGACACTCTGCGGTGTCAGTTCACAGACCAAACTCATATCTCTGAACTGCTCAATTAATTCCAATTCCTTAACCATCATTGTAGACATGTGTAAGGTCTTTCGACTTAACGCATCAGCCACGACATTAGCTTTTCCTGGATGATAATTCAATCCGAAATCATAATCCTTTAATAACTCCAACCACCGTCGTTGCCTCATATTCAATTCCTTCTGATCAAATAAATACTTCAAACTCTTATGGTCACTAAATACTTCAAATCTAGAACCATAAAGATAATGCCTCCAAATCTTTAGCACAAAAACAACTGCAGCAAGCTCTAAGTCATGCGTAGGATTATTCTTTTCATGAGTCTGCAACTGCCTTGACGCATAAGCAACTACCTTTCCATTCTGCATGAGCACACCTCCTAAACCCATATTGGAAGCATCACAATACACCACAAAAGACTCTCCCGGATTGGGCAACGTCAAGATAGGAGACGTCGTCAACCTCTTCTTCAATTCGGCGAAGCTCTCTTCACAGCGAGCGTCCCACACAAAGGCTTTACCTTTGCAAGTCAGCTGAGTTAGCGGAAGTGCTAACTTAGAAAACCCCTCGATGAACCTTCTATAATAACCAGCTAACCCCAAAAAGCTTCTAATTTCGGTAGCCGACTTCGGGGCTTCCCACTGCAACACAGCATCTACTTTAGACGGATCCACCGCGATGCCACTACCCGAAATGACGTGACCAAGGAAACTCACTTCCTTCAACCAGAATTCACATTTAGACAGTTTTGCATACAACTTCTTCTCTTTCAGGACCTCCAACACTAATCTCAAATGCTCTGCATGCTCTTCTTCTGACTTAGAGTAGATCAGAATATCATCAATGAATACCACCACAAGCTGATCCAAGTAAGTATGGAAGATACGGTTCATGTATTCCATAAATACTCCCGGCGTGTTGGTAACACCAAAAGGCATCACCGAATATTCATAATGCCCGTAACGAGTTCTAAAAGTCGTCTTCTGAATATCCTCATCTTTCACTTTAATCTGATGGTAACCCGATCGCAAATCAATCTTACTAAACACTCGAGCACCCACCAGCTGATCCATCAAATCATCTATCCTTGGAAGTGGATACTTGTTCTTAACTGTTACCTTATTCAACTTGCCTATAATCAACACAGAGCCTCATACTTCCATCTTTCTTCTTTACTAGTAACACAGGAGCTCCCCACGGCGACACACTTGGTCTCACAAACTTCTTTTCGAGCAAATCCTCAAGTTGCTTCTTCAATTCGGACAATTTTGATGCAGACATCCTGTACGGTGCCATAGAAACAGGTCGGGTACCAGGTACAAGATCAATAGCGAATTCCACTTCCCTCTCTGGCGGCACACCTGGAATCTCATCAGGGAAAACTTCAGGAAATTCACACACTACCTGCAACTCCTCAATTACGGCTCGGTCCTCGACAGACATTGATGTCATCAGCAAGAATAACTGGACTTCCTCCTGCATCAACTTCCGCAACTGTTTAGCAGACAACAAACCAGCTTCCTCCTCTTCAGGGGTAGAAAAACTCACAGACTTACTACGACAGTTAATATGCACATGGTTATACTTTAACCAGTTCATACCCAAGATCACATCCAATCCACTTAACGGCAAACAAATCAAGTCAACAACAAAGTCTCTGTCGAAAATCAACAAAGGACATTGAGAACACACAAGAGAAGTAGTCACCGACCCCTAAGCCGGAGTGTCGACAACCATCTCTCCATTCATAGAAGACAACGCAAGACCCAATCTTTTAACACGATCAGCAGCAATAAAATAATGAGTAGCACCGGTATCAACAATAGAAGTTAGAGGAATACTATTAATGAAGCATGTACCTCTAATAAGTCCATCTTCTTCAGAAGTCTCTGTCCCTGCCAAAGCGAACACTCTCCTACTAGCTCGCTCTTTCTTCGGTTTCTAACACTGACTACTAATGTGTCTTCCTTCGCCACAATTGAAGCAAATCATCTCCTTATGCTCGCACCCAGATACTTCATGCCCGGTCTTACCACAACGGAAACACCTCTTTGCCTCAGCCTTGCACACGTTACTCTTATGACCAGCTTTGCCACATTTGAAGCATACGATACGAGCAGGAGCATCTCCCCCACCAGTTCTCTTACCATCAGTGGCTTTCGGTTTACCTTTACCTGCAGGAGCATCATACGGCTTACCACGATTCGGATGCTTGCCCCTCTTCTCATTAATAATCTTATAACGAGCATTGTTATCCTCTTCATAGATCCTGCAGCTATCAATCAAATCAGAGAAGACACAGATTTTCTAATACCCAATTGCCTTCTTGATCTCTGGTCGCAACCCGTTCTCAAACTTGATGCACTTCGAAAATTCAGCAGTGGCTTCACTATAGTGCGGATAAAACTTGGCTAACTCCACAAACTTAGCAGCATACTCAGTAACTGACAGGTTTCCCTGCTTCAGCTCAAGGAATTCAATTTCCTTCTTGCCCCGGACATCCTCAGGGTAATACTTCCTCATAAATTCCCTACGGAACACAACCCAAGTGATCTCTTCACCTGCAGCTACCAATCTCTGACTAGTCTCTAGCCACCAGTCATCAACCTCTTTTGCCAACATATGAATACCATAACGAACCTTCTGCGCTGGAGTGCAGTCCATCACACGGAAGATCCTCTCCACCTCCTTCAGCCAAGCCAACGCTCCATCAGGATTATACTAGCCTTTGAAAGTAGGCGGATTCTCCCTTTGAAAGGTCGCCAAACTACGAGACCCAGCATTTTCACCAACGTTCTGCTGACCCTCCACAGCCTGAGCCATAGCCGCCAAAGCAGCAGCGATAGCAACATCATTCCTTTCAGCTATCTTAACTTATCACTACAACACAAACGATAGTTAGAACTAAATGACAATACTCGATCGTCAAGTGACACAATAACTTGACAACTTGGCCGGACAGACCGAAACAGCTCTGATACCACTATTGTAACACCCCATTTCTACCCGGTAAAATAATATGAAAATCAGGGTTTATAAAAATTTCCAACATACAATGGAGTGTCACACTTGCTTCGTAAAAACAACAAAACAGGTTAATTCGCCTGTGAAAACAGATACATAACACTTACGTTTGGATGAACCGATAAACAACCTTTTAGTCTTTAAAAATAAATCATCTTCATTACTACGCAGCGGATTCGCAACAAAATCAATTCAAATAAACGTGGCGTCTTTAACCAACTTAAGACAGCTCAAAAACGGCAAAGTAACAACTTAAAGCTCCAACAACAAAATAACATAGCAAACAATAATGAAAACATGTGTTCATTCCCCCCCACCCCGAGTGTTACGTATCAGAGCGGCGACACCGACTCGATCAAACGAAGGTAAGCGGCCTTCATTCGTGATTACCTGCACGTTACCGACAGAGGGGCAACATTCAAACAGAATGGGTGAGATATCAAACCATATAATAGGACATATGAAAAACAATATATTAGAATCAGAGGATCTAAATTAACCACTTCTCAGCCAACAATCAACTTCGATCAATCACAAGTTATCAACATAGTCACTTAAGGGTGCAATATGAATCCGACTCAATACTATGCACATGCATGTGGTACCATAGGAGCAGAACTCCCAACGTAAAAATCTGCCAATAAATAGAGGCATCAACAAGGCATAAGCCTTCAACGTAAATTCAACATAATTTGCCAGTCCAGGCCAACGTGAGGTGCTATGCATGCGACGCGATGATAAATACTCAGGCAGTCAATAACAATGGTTACATAGCAGCACAACAACAACGGGATCTCAACGTTGGCCATAGGCCTACAACATAACACCTGCCAATAAATAGAGGCAAATCCAACTAGGTGCAACATTATCAACAGTTCAACCAACGGTTAACAACTTATTAACAACAATTCAACAACTTAGCAACTTATCAACAATTTAGCAACTTATCAACAATTTAGCAACTTATCAACAATTTAGCAACCTATCAACAATTTAGCAACCTATCAACAATTTAGCAACGTATCAACAATTTAGCAACCTATCAACAATTTAGCAACCTATCAACAATTTAGCAAGTTATCAACAATTTAGCAACCGTGGGCCTAAATGTATATTCAACATCAACAATTCGTTTCAAGCAACAACCATAGGATTCACCCTTGGGCAGCCACACTTGGCGCCCTTGGCGCCCACTGCGCCCAGCACTACACAGGGCAGCCACACTTGGCGCCCTTGGCACCCACAGCGCCCAGCAGCAACACAGGGCAGCCATAACATTGGCGCCCTTGGCGCCCAAGGCGCCCAGCAACAGAACAAGGCAGCCAACATGGCGCCCATGGCGCCCAGTGCGCCAGAACATCAGCAACAGGGCAGCCAGACTTGGCGCCCAGTGCGCCAGAACAACACAGGGCAGCCACAACATTGGCGCCCTTGGCGCCCAGTGCGCCAGAACAACACAAGGCAGCCACAACATTGGCGCCCTTGGCGCCCAGCAACCAGCGCCCAGCAACAACCACAATCGGCGCCCATGGCGCCCAGGACCAGCGAACAACAAAGTGGCGCCCAGGACGGCGCCCAGCAACCTACGAACAACAAGATGGCGCCCAGGAGGGCGCCCAGGACAGATTTTTGGTTCCCAATCATCAACAAACATGTTCACACGTCATCAATAGGTAACAAACATCATCAATAGGATTCAATATCAACATTTAGGGTTCAATATCTACAACTAGGGTTTTCAAGAATTAACAACACCTAGGGTTCCTTAACCTTCTTACATAAAGCTCTTCATATACCCGATTATAGAGTTAGAACGCCACCCTTACCTTGGATTGAAGTTGAAACTCTCCTTGGTCCTTGCCCTAGCTCTCTCTTCGCCGCCCCCTCCTTGCTCTTCTCTCCAAATTCTTATTTTTTTTTCTTCTAAAATGAGCAAACCCTAAAATAACACCTATTTATAATTTATTTAGTCTTATGGGCTTTCTCATACACTTATGCGACTTTAGCTTCATGGGCCTTCTTTACACCCCCTTATTTTACTACTCCTAACACCAACAATAGGCCCACATACGAAAATATATTTTTACTCTAATATTTTCTTACAACTTAATTTCCTAAATAATTCAATTAAATAATTAATTAAACATTCGGGGCGTTACACATTCCTCCCAACAACAACAACAACAACGACGACGACAACAACGACAACAACAACAACAACAACAACGTCATCGTCATTCTTAATATCCATTTGTTACTAGGAAACACGCTCATCATCTCCTCGGCTGGTTTTCAAAAAATAATACGACTGACGGGGCACCTCGTTGAACCTTTCCCTCAATTGTAGCATTCAAGCTCGTGAAGGTGATGTCGTTCTTCAGCCTAAATAAAATAAGGTCATATTTGAAACCCGACACCATTTTCATCTCTGGTTATTTGCCCACGATAGTGAAGGGTGGTTAACCAACTGTCACTTGAGAACTGGATTGAAAATGTGTTCATTTTGGAGTGTGGTGGTAGGGAAAGCAACAAATGTTTACTAACGTAGAGTGAAATGTTAGTGTGAAAGAAACAAGGATAAGTGTGAGTATTTTATAGCGATTCTCATTGATTGTATATCGTTGATCAAGATTGTGAATAAGAAAAATCTAGACCGTTGAAGTTCTATCTGTTGGCCACAATAATCAAGACGAATTTCATCCACTCCTTTTTTTCTGGCACAATCATCAAGAGGAAATAAAGTGGCCGATTGATCAAAATTTTCGGTAGGATCTTGGCCGTCAAAATTAAGTTCGTTGTTGAAGAGTGTCGGTGGGATAAAAAATAAAAATAACCAATTAAATAAAGTAATTATAAATTTTAAAAAAAATTGAAATATAATTACGGATTTATCTATTAAATAGATAAATCCGTAATTATTTTTTAATATATCTGTCTAAAAGATAAATCCGTAGTTTAAAAAATGAATTACGGATTTATCTATTTAATAAATAAATCTGTAGTTAAAAAATGAATTACATATTTATCTTTTTTTACCAAAGATTTATCTTTTAAATAGATAAACTTGTATTGTGTAAAATTAAGAGTGGTAAAATGAGAATTAATTAAATTGGCGAGGGTATAAGACCCACATGTGGGGGTATGAAAATCAATATCCTAATTATTATCTTTTAACCGAAATGGAAGAATAATTATAAAAGGTGGTTATTTTTTAACACCCAAATATGATCACGTCTATTTAACATCTCATTTTCTCGTTATATCTTTTCTTATCAATTCATCAATTTATTACATTATAACAAAATATAAAATCTAAATTAAATTATAACAAAATATGAAATCTAAAATAAATTATAAAAAACCCAACAACGTTAAACAAAAAAAATACAACGTTAAACTAATTAATAAAATATGACGTAAAACCTAAAATCGTGATACTAACAAAATATAAAATAAATAATTTATAAAAATAATGTATATTATCTACAGGAAGCCGACCAAGGGCATGATTGCGAGAGCGCAAAGGTGACGACGTGAGGGAAGGAGACCACGACAGAGAATGACGCGGTCGGTGGAGAACAAAGGACAAAGTGAACAGGAGAGAGAGAGAGAGAGAGAGAGAGAGAGAGAGAGAGAGAGAGAGAGAGAGAGAGAGAGAGAGAGAGAGAGAGAGAGAGAGAGAGAGAGAGAGAGAGAGAGAGAGAGAGAGAGAGAGAGAGAGAGAGAGAGAGATGTTTAACTACTAAATTTATGGAGGAGGGAATAAATACATGAAGTATTTGGGAAATGATAGAACGAGGTAGAGAGAATGAGGGAGACGGGGAGTGAGAGAGATGATTGAAAGCATGAGAGAGAATAAACGGCTCATGATGAGAACTAGTGTTCATGATGAGAAATGAGAACTCTTAATTCACTACTGCAAAAAAGACATTTGGAATCGGTTGTTTGGCACATTTGAAATCGGTTATTGGCCGATTCGGATACTCCCGATTATAAATGTGGAGATATTTTGAATCGGTTAAATAACCGATTCAAAATGTAACATTCAGAATCGGTTGTTTGCAACAACCGATTCAAACATTTAAAGAAATAACTTTAAATAACCGATTCCAAATGTCCAATTCCTTAAAGATTCCTTAAAGAAACAAACATTTAAAATCGATTCTTTATATAACCGATTCCAAATGTCCAATTTTTTTTTTACTCAATTTTTTTCCATTCACACCTATTAACCAATTTACTTCCGGCAACTCATACATCAACTCACCAATTTACATACACTCATAATAATTCATATACTTTCATTAAACTTAAAAGTACTATAAGTACAAAATTCTACCAATTCATTAAACTACATAGTAAAGAAATTACAACTTTATCATAAGATATGGTAAGTGTTTTAATTACATGAGAATCTCAAAAATAACTTTAGCTCTCAAAGGTACTCTAACATAATTCCTAGCTGAGCAATATCTAACTCACATGAGAAAGCACCTCCATCACTTGTCACCACAATTCCTGATAATTTAGAGGGGTAAAGAATGAGCATCCATGTACAAAAAAAAAAGAATGAGCTTCCAATAATTATCTAATATTAATGTAACAGTAGGATGATTGACATAAAAGGGGGGTAAATAGAGTGCAAACTTTAATGCTCTACATATAGAATGAAATGCTAGAGCATATGATATGAATTGACCACTTTCAAGGTTAGATAAATATTAGGCACGCCATCATCCCCATCATCATAAGAAATAGTGAGTCTCTTCATGAGTATAAGTATTCAAAGAGTTCAAGAGAGGATAGTGTTCAACACAGCACAACTAGATGACTCTATTCAACTAAATGGTTCCATCATCAACATAAATATACCAAAAGAAAAGGAGCTCAGCTGTTCAATTAGTACCTTATTATTTAAGTTGGACTAGAATCAGAAATGGAGCCAAGCATATTTGAAATGCAGCCATTGTTGTTGATCCTTGCCTTGCTGCTAGGGATTTAACCAAGTGAAGAAAGAAATTTACCATATGAAGTTAGGAACTAGCAGATTCTGAAAAAAGAAAACGAAAGGCAGAGATAAAAAGTATGACCATTTTTCAGAATCTTCGCGAATTGGAAATCTCGGATACTTGGAGGAAGTAACAACTTGCTTCATTAAACTCCATAACAGAATTAAGGATATCAAGTACCTGTTGTCACCAATAATGAAATGAGAACCAGAAATGAAACATGATTTCTCAATTGAAATATAAAGTCTGAAATAACACATCCAGAATTAGAAAATAAGAGCAGACAAAGGTGAACTCACTGGGAGATAATGTGGGCAATGGCTGCACCACTGACTCCCAACCAGAATGTGAACATAAGTACTGGATCTAAAATTATATTTGATTAACTCTGTCTTGATAACTTTCAGCTTGGACACCTTAGGAGAAGAACCTTCTTTGGTAGCAGAAACCTTCTTTATAGGAAACATGTTATACGAAATAGAGGAAAAATAAAGGCTTAAATATGATTTAGGCCCCTGCAAATATAAGGTGTTTTGGTTTAAGTCCTTGCAAAATTTTTTTTTTGTTAAAAGCCCTTGCAAAATGAAATATTTTGTTATAAGCCCTTCTCAACATATCCAGCAATCATAGCATTCCATGTTAAGGCTAACATTTTAGTCATAGAATGGCTTATAACAAAATATGTCATTTTGCAAGGGCTTTTAACAAAAAAAATAATTTGCAGGGGCTTAAACCAAAACACCCTATATTTGCAGGGGCCTAAAACATATTTAAGCCAAAAATAAATTAAGGAAAACAGGATAATAATATATGCGTGTATATATATACTTGGATTTGTAGTCCACAACTGCCTCCAAGTCACTATTAATGAAGAGCTTGGTACCATAAAAGGCATTTGAAATCCCCATAACTCCTGTTCCAGAACAAAGGCAGTGAGCTAGTTGGAGAAAAATAAGGCAAATATGGAAACCCAGTGGAACAAAGATGGAACCTTGATATTTTTTCAGCTTGAAGAAGATGTGTCATTAAGATTCGCAGCTATCATTTTAGCAAATTCACTTCAAAGAGTGCAATGGAGCCTATATACAAGTTAACGAGAAATTTCTTCACAGCCACCTTGTAGAACTCCCTTGTACCTATCCTCATGCCTTCCTTCCCCAATCACATTCTTAAAGAATATCTTTAACAATCCAAGCATACGATGCATGCCAATAAACTCCCCTAACAATATGAAAACGTTGTTAGAAATGAGTAACAAGAAAACAAATATCAAAATCAAAACCAAATAATGATACAACACCAAAGAGATCGAGTTTTTTTACCAAGATGAAAATGATCTGTACTTATGTGCTTGGAGCCTACTCATCTATGGTAAAAATAATTGAAATCATGTAATAAAAAAAGAATTAGGTCAGATTGAATTGGGAATCAAGCAAGGAATTCAATCCCACAAAGCGACACTAAGCATGATTTTGCTTCCCTGTCTTTGAAATTTAAACTTCAACAGGCTGCTCATTGGAAAAAAAGGAACAAATCATCATTCATGAATAATTCATAAATTTGAAGGATAACATACAAAATAACTAACAGCTGCTCACTCCTTCTGTGTCATCCCAAGCCTCGTCAATTTTTCCTTTTACCTATCCGATTCTTTCCCATACTTCGCCAAAAACTCATTCAATACACCCCTAGTAGCCCTTTCTGACAGAACCTATAAAAACAAATCAAAACTTGACATATTCCATGGTTGAATAGAACAAAACAACTAGGATTATTTAGGAGTAGGGAAAATACCATAATCCAAAAGTGTGGCATCCAAATAAAAAATGATAGCCAGAATCTTGGCTTCGTTATTGCAACCTTTGAAGTTACAATAGAAGCTAAGCAAGAAAAACAGAGAATGAAGATACACTTTGGTCCCATGTGCAAGTTGAAGCAAGTTTTGCCAATTCAAAAAACTTTAGCTCATATGTTGAACTAAGATAAAACTTAACCTGACCAGAAATTATAATATTCAGATTCAAAATAACCCTAACGGTATCATAATTAGGCATAGAGGAAAGAAAAATTGAACATACCTCGAGAGAGAAGCATCACTGCTGCATTAGCGGAGCAAACCTATCAAATCCCCAGCATGTTCTAGAAAATCAAAATAAAAAATGCAAAATCAAAAAATAATCATGAAAATCAAGAAAAAAAACCAGAACTGAAAGATTACAAAAGAAAAGGAGAGTGATTGCGTGTAAGTTTCGCTGAGAGATTACCAAAATCGAGTAAAGAAGAGAGATAGTAATGAGAAATCGAGAACAGAAAACTGAAATAATCCTATAAAACCCTAAAATAGAAAGAGTATATGAGAAACAGAGAAAGACACCTAATGAAGATAAAACGTTAATGAAGAGGAGAGGAAAGAAGATCAAGCAAGGGAAGGACAACGTTGTAGGCAAACTGATACCTATAACCTCATCACCTTCTTGAACCAACCGAATCAACCTTAGTCTTCACCATTCTTAAAAACCAAAAACAATAAATAATGTATAGAGGGAAAGCAATATCTACAGAGAAAGAATGGTAGAGATGCAACATAATGGATTTGAAGAAAACTTTATCCAAAGGGAAAGAAAGTAAAGAGAAAGAACTCACCTTTGAAGAAAAGCCTAGAAAGTAGAGATAGAGACAAAGCTGAAAACATGCGAACCAAGAACGATGATGTTGATTTTAGCGCGACGAAGACGGAATGAGGACGAGGGAGTGAGGGAGACGGAGAGCTCGTGATGCAGAGATGGCGAGATGGAGTGATGGTGACGAAGCGACGGTGAGACGGATTAAGGGCGACGGTGAGACGGAGTAAGGGCGACGGCGCGATTGTGAGACAGATTGAGGGCGGGGGAGAACACGACGCCAGTGACGGCGACAAAGAGCTAGGGAGAGAGCGAACTGAGAGGGAATGTGAGAGGATGAGCGCGAATGAGAGAGGGAGTGTAAAAATTTTGGGTTTAATGAAAAAGAGACTTTGATAATCGGTTGTCTACAAACCCGATTCTAAATGTATGTTTTCCTAATCAGTTGTTTACAAAACCGATTTAAAATGTCCAAATATACACCTTTCTAATCGGTTGTTTAAACAACCGATTCAAAATGTATAAAAAGGTCTCTCCAGCTTCCAGTAAATTGCGAAATTGCCACTGCGCCCACATTTGGAATCGGTTATCCAAACAACAGACTCCAAATAGTGCTTTTTAAAGTAGATTTTGCACTAGTGATTATAACTGTTACATTAAAATTAACGGCTCAGATTACATTATTAAGATCTCGTATGGTTTTTTCCTTATTAATTAAAGATCAACAAGCTGTTGTAATTAATGACATAATCTGAACCGTTAATTTTAATCTATAGAGTTAAATATGGAAAATGAGATATAACACTTGTTAAGACATTTTACCCTTTTTTCTTTTTCAGAAAAACACCGAACACTAGTTATAAACAAAACCGTCGTAGAAATAGCTTTTAACACTAATTACTAGTATAACTGGTGTTAAAATGTAAGCCTTAAGTTGAAAATTGTCATCTTAATTGCAAAATTACCATTGTGTTGACTTATGACATCAATTTTCACTAGAACCGGTGTAAAATCCCTAAAATTTAAAATTCAAGTCATTATATACTAGTGACAAATTCACACTTAGAATTAGGGTGTCTCCCGCACTTAGAACCAAGAGGTTCAATCAATCAAGGGGTCGAGTTTCACAAAATATACTAGGGCTGGACAAACGGTCGGTTTGAGCGGATTCAGGTTGAAAATGGCCAATCCGGCACAAACCAAGAAGTGTAACAATAGGCCCATTTCCGACCAGCAAAAGCTGCGGATAAGATCGGTTTGGTTTGGTGGGTTTAACAGGTTACACAGACGGGTTTAACGGGTTGGTTCAAAATAGCTTCTATCTAGTTTTTTGGAACATAACTATAATAAAAAGAGCAAAAAAAGGAAACAGAGGAGGAAGCAAAGGCATCGCACTCATCACAGTGCCCCCTGTAATTTTAGTGGAAGATGAAGCTTCAACAAAAGAGGAAGAAGAACAGGACAAAAGGTATTGTTTTATATATTATATTTATCAATAATAAATTAAGTAACTTGTGAAGTTTGAAAAGCAGTGAAGTAAAGTGGAACTGAAAAAGTAGAAAGTAATATAATACTAGTATAGTGCAAAGAGTAGAATAGTGCGTGACAGTGCAATGAAAAGTAGAGTTGTGACGGTAATGTACTTGAGTGAAGTAAGCTACTAACCTATTAATGTGTAATTATATATAGGACATTTCGGGTGGTTTCGGATACCGTTGGATTAAACATTGTGGGACCGAAACCGCCCACTTTTACCCAATTGAAACCATTTTTTGTTATTTATAGACTCGACAGCCACACCAACCCATCTGTTCTTATCATTTTTGTTCGGTTTTTCGGGCGGGTTAAATTTTTTGTCCTGCCCTAAAATATACTTTAACGTGTGTGTGAGAGAGGGAGACACGCTAGTTCCCAAACGTGTATATATCTAGTATCTGGATTGGATCACAGGCATGACTTTTGCTTAAAGTGAAAAGTGATGTGATACCTTTCTTTACATCACATTACATATAAAAACAAAGTTTTAGTGCCAGCATATAATGTATCGATGATGAATCGTATACTATAGTATATTGTAAGGGAAACCAAAGAAAAGTGAGGGATGGTTAAGAAACTTAGGGAGGAAGCCCACTCATGTTGAATTGTTGAGGTCTAACCTCAGGGACAGTATTGCTTAGAATAGAATCAAAGTGAGATGCTTACACATACACGCACGCACCGAGTGGGTAAAGAGCTATAGCTAGCTGTAACTTTGACGTCAATCTTTCTCAATGTCAAATTAATATTCACATTCACAAACCAATCCAATGAATTGCTTGATGACAGATGATAGACCTCACCCCTCACCCAACTCTGATAGTACCCTCTCAACCATGAGGAACACAACATTAATTAATTTCCTTTCACTTGCTGTACATGTACTTGTGCGTGAAACAAATAGGCCCAAAACATTATTCCGTTACATTGTCGCAGGCTGTTGAAAATGGCTAAGAGATCAGATTTTGCACAGAAGTTGCTTGATGATTTACGGCTAAGGAAGGAGCGAATGGCTGCATCGCCATCTCAAAGGTCAAACCAATCCAACCATTTGCCTATAGGTAACTAACTTTCGGTGGATAGGATGTTTGCACTTTCTATCTATTCATTCAATTTGATTTGATTTTAGTATTGTGTTTGTATGAGCCCATCCCAGAAATGTCCTTCAGTTTCGATGATGAAACGAACCGCAATTTCAGCTCCACTTTAATTTCATCTGTTAGTTCTAGGGGTGTTCAGTGGTTTGGGCAAATCCGAATCAACCCGCTGCCCAATCCAAACCGAAGTGTTTGGTTTGGACAATTTTCGTGATCGGATAAAAACCGAACCAACCCGTAAAGACCCGTACTAGTTTGGTTCGGATAATGGATTTTAAAAATTAAATCCAATCCAAACCGTGAACCCGTATGTATACATGTCTCTTAACCTTCTACAATTCTACTCCCATTCAATATTTCCCCCTCAATTCCCACGCCTATACACCGTTTCTTCATTCAAAGTCCAAATCGCATGTTTTGCTAGGTAATAATTCAAGCATTCAAAACATGCATGAAAGGCGAAATCTATATGTTTGCCATAATTATATTATTATTGTACTCCTATATATGCTGAGTTTCAACCCCATTACTGAAACTACAAAAATACATTAATTAATTACACGATGTAGAATGTTGGATTAAATTCTGATGTTACCTTACTTTCTTCATTTTTCTTTTATGAATTAAACTAAACTACTATAGTGTAATGTGTTTTAAAAATTTGATAATTGTACATGACCCATGAGCCCAATCCAAACCAATCCATTTAATATCGGATTGGTTTGGTTCGGATTTTGTAGGAAAAAACACAAAATCCAAACCAACCCAAACCATTTAAATGTGATCGGTTCGGGCAACAGATTTATTCAAAATCCATCCAAACCAACCCGTGAACACCCCTAGTTAGTTCCATTTCCATCCATACGCGGCTTGTTTTGTGGTTTTCAATATTTCTTTGCAAAAATTGGTCAAAAAAAATATTTCTTTGCAAATAAGTTGTTTGATTTTTTTTTTGTATAAACTGGGTATCCTCTGCACGCAACTACAGAGACTAATTTCTCGAGCTGGTTAGGACCACAGTGGGCGGCAAAGCTCTCCCTCAAGAGATTTAATTGCATGTCCAAGGCTGGATTCGAACTCAGAACCTTGGGTGAAGCATTGATTTTGGATAAAAGAATATGGAGAATTTTCTAAATAAAAATATTTTAATTTCACTAGGAATTTGAAGTCCCACAAATGAAGAATATGAAATTCCATTGTTACTCCATTTTCTAATGTTTTTTTCGTAATATTTCTTTGAAAAAAATATTACCTTTACAAAACTTTTTTCATTTTACTTTGAAATATTATTTTTCAAAAGAAAAAATAGCTACAATTTTCAAAAAATGTTAATACTTTACGAAATTACATTTTTCCCTTAATTTACACTTCAAAAATGTTAATTTCCCATCAATCATTTTGTAAAAAATCGGGAGAGAGAGAGAGAGAATATTGAACTTTTTTAATACATTACCTTTATTTAATAACTAACCAAACAAAGAGCTTTAAGAAAAAAGAAATTTAATTACTCTATCTAAATAATTTTTTTATTAATGAATAGAATTTAATTGAAGTAATTTAATACTTTAGAGTTTTTAATTAATTCATCCAAACACCCCATAGGCGTGACATTTTGAGGAAATTAGATTTGAGAACTGTTCTTACCATATCTCGGAGTCTATGACCGATCCGGGATAGTAGGTAGCAGGTGGTCTTGACCAATGGGCTCCGTTCCGATCCGAGGTGGGGCGGTACCTGCAAAGACATTCCGACGCTCAAATCAGCTAGTGAATTGATTAGAGGTAAGAATGTTAGAGAGAGTGAATACCTTGGCCATTGCATGAATGCTTATTTATAGAGTAAAAGGTGTGTTTGACCTAATTGATCAGAGCCGTCTGATCTAAGGTTTAGATCTCAGTCATTCGATCATGGACTTGCCATTGGCATTGGGCCTCAGCCACTATAAGGGTGCGGCCCAATCCGTAACAGTTGCCCCCCAAGTCGGGTCGCCTTGGGGTGATCCTGACTTGTAAGCTTATCTGGGCTTCGTGAAAGTTTTGAATTAGACGGTCGACCGATCTGGCGACATTCTCCAAGGTTGGGCTTATACCTTCGGTGGCTTCTGCCCCCAACCTCAGAATATCCAGGACTCCGGTCTTGCTTTGCCATTGCTGCGTGGCGTGATTGAGGTGACCGTTGAGTGACTCAAGGTGTCAATTCAATAATGGCGTCTCGATTCCCGCGCCTGACAATAATGTCAGTTTTTCGATGACAGACGAGCCTGACTTGTGAGTTTGTCCGGGTTTTGAATTCGACGATTGACAAAAATGATGACCTTCTCTGAGGCCGGGCTTGTACCTACGAGGGTGTCTTCCCCCAGCCTTAATATATCCGGGGTTCATTCCGAGGCCGGGCTTGTACCTACGAAGGTTTATGCCCCCGGCCTCAGAGAGCCCGGGAATGATGTGACCATCAAGTGACTCGAGGTGTCAGTTTAATGTCGCATTTACCTTCTCCAAGGCCGGACTTATACCTACGAGGGTGTTGCTATCCTATGTCTAGGTTTTAGCATGGAAATAACAAAGTTTCCTTCATTAAACACTTATCCATATTAGTTCTTGAGTTCTAATCATAAACCATGTCTGTATTTATGATTTGCATTCACTTTTAGTTGGCCAACTCTAAAGATGAATATAAAAGAGTTATCATGCAAGAACTAAAATGCAAACATCGATATATAACATAAAACTAGTTAAAAGATCATTACAAAGTTAAAGCATCCCAACTAGAGAAGTTAGCTCATGCTAGACATTAATGAGCACATACAAACAGAGATAGCCATGTTCATATGTTTGATAATACAAAGGGAAGAAAATAAAGAAAGAATTACACGGTTGAAGTTCCCTTGCAAAAATCCGCCTAGTAATGCTCCAGCATTCACCTCACAGCAATCAAACAGCAACACGAAATGGTGTAGAAGTAGAGAGAGAAGTTGTCAATTTCTCTCCCTCCTTCATACCTATGAAGTGTAAGTGATTCTAATTCTCTAACTTGGTATATCTTCAAATGAGGAGAAGGAGATGTATTTATAGGCTCCTTGAGAGAGGTTTCCTTCATGGTGGGGTTTGCTTGGGGAAGAAGTTTGATTGGCTTTTTAAGTCCAATTGCATCAAAAGTTGATTTGAAGTTGATTTGATGTTGATTTGCACTAAAGAAGAGAGGTCCTATGATATGTGGACATGTGTACCTAAAAAGATGCAAGTTGCAAACTATTGTGGGCAACAAAAATGATCCAAAGTGATCCACTTGCATTACTTTCCGCAATCTTTGACGTCATCAGGAGAATGCTGGAGCATTTGACTGCCAGTGATGCTGGGGCAATGATTGATGGGGCATCTGATGTTGTAGCATTGAACAAACACATAAAAATACAGCATGGGGCACCAAAAGTGCCAAATGATCACAAATCAGTTCCTAACCCTCTTTTACTCTAAACAACACATATTAACTACTTTAACAACAATATTACTCAGAAACTCACATTGATTTAAGTCTAGAACATATAAATAACTCTATATAAATAAGAGTTATCAGTGTTTGCCCCCAGCCTCGGAGTGCCCGAGATTCGGGTCTTGTCATGTCGCCTTTAGGACAATTTACCAGGACTCGGCCTAGATCGAACTCGCTCTTCAGGGTAATGGCAGCCTCAGTCATTTTTCTCCAAGGCCGGGCTTATACCTACGAAGGTGTCTGCCCCCAGCCTCGGAGTGTCCAAGATTCGGGTCTTGTCATGTCGCCTTTAGGACAGTTTACCAGGACTCGGCGTAGATCGAACTCGCCCTTCAGGGTAATGGCAGCATCAGTTGCGATTTTGAATCCAAAGATCTTTGTAGCCCTTGGGACAGTTTACCGGGATCGGCCCGGATCGAACTCGTCCCAACGGGTCGCGATTACCTCAGTCACTAGCGATGTCGAGCTCGGTGACTCGGGTTCTGGTTTATAAAGGGATTAAAGGCAATCGTTTGGTGATTCCGTATTGCCCCCCTTTTCACCTCGGAAATCACATTTACTACGCACTCAGAGTGAGGAAAACAACAAGTACAGAACGTCGACCAATCGTAGCCGATCCATACATATTAGATGGTTGAATATTTACAAAGTCGGATTACAGCACACCTATAGGCTCATGGCGTTAACCCCTTCTTCATGATCGATGTATTTTTGAGACCTCCGGAGGAACTCCACGAGAGACTCGGGCTGATTTATACCGACATCGGTCTGAAACAAACTCCCTTCACGAAGTCCTCCCTCCATGAAGTAAAGTTGGAAGGAGTCGTCGAGGTTCCAGGCTTGCGCAGCTTCGCGGTTGAATCTCTCTATATAGTCTCGGAGAGACTCATTCTCGCCTTGCCAAATTGCTTGCAGCACCTTCGGGGATTTCGGCCTCATCTTGGAGTGAGCGAAGTGAGCAGAGAAAAGCTTAGCCAAGTGATCCCACGAAGAGATGGTGTTTGTCTTAAGGGCTCTGAACCAATCCAAAGCCACTTGCTCTAAAGTGAGAGGAAAAATCCGGCACTTAATCTCTTCCGGGACATTCCGGTATTGCATCGCCGTGTCAAAATAGTCGAGGTGGCGATCCGGACTGCCTATTCCATCATGTATTTTCAAACCCTCAGGGGGTTTCTCGAGGTGCTTCGGCACCAGAAAGTAGTCGATCTTACTTGTGAAAGGTCATTTACATTTTGCCGACCTCTCCTGGGGTGGAGACCGTCGGTAGTCATATTTGTCGGGGGATCTCCGCGAGCGAGGGTGCCGATGTTCCTGCCTCGGGGATCTTTCCCAGCTTCTGGAACGTCGCCTCGAAGAAGAGGAAGCTAGAGACGAGCTAGGCCGAGGGGAATCCTCGGGATAGTAGGTATCATCAAGAGTCCGACTTGGGGGAGTCCCCGATCCTCGCCCTCCACTATGACGAGGTGGAGAGCGATGATGGTATCTCCTCCAAGCCGGAGATCGGTGGCGCCTGTGGCCATGAGTCCTTCCACTTGAAGAGTTGCGCTGAGAGGAACTCCGATCCGGGATGTTACGAGCCCGGATCTTAGCAATCTCAGCTTCTAACTGGGTGTAATGTTGGCTTCTCTGCTGGTCGACCTCGGCTTGCCGATTTAGCAACTGGACGAGCTGTTGAATAGCATCGACCGGTACCTGGATAGTCTGAGGAGGAGGTGGAAGTCGGTTCCAGGCTGAGCTCTCGGGGACCAAAGCTGTAGCCAAGCTTCGAGCGTGCGTCGGGCTAAGGGGCAAGGTGACCGCCACTCCTTCCGGGGTCATCTGCTGTAGGACCGGTCCCTCAATGAAACTCGGGATAGTCCTCTGTCGTAACGTTGGAGTCATTGCTAGTCAAGGAAATGGTAGAGGAACTAGAGTACGAGATCCTCCCACTGTGGTCGCCAATGTTCTGTACTGTATCTCGGAGTCTATGACCGATCTGGGATAGTAGGTAGTAGGTGGTCTTGACCAACGGGCTCCATTCCGATGTGAGGTGGGGCGGTACCTGCAAAGACACTCTGACGCTCAAGTCAGCTAGTGAATTGATTAGATGTAAGAATGTTGGAGAGAGTGCATACCTTGGGCATTGCATTAATGCTTATTTATAGAGTAAAAGGTGTGTTTGACCTAATTGATCAGAGCCGTTCGATCTAGGGTTTAGATCTCAGCCGTTCGATCATGGACTTGCCATTGGCATTGGGCCTCAGCCACTATAACGGTGTGGCCCAATCCGTAACAAGAACCTTATGGGTGTGTTTGAGTTGCTAGAAAGTAAGGAACTGAACTGGACAACTTTAGTTGTATCCTGTTTGATTTTGAAATTGTTCATGGTACTGGACATAATTAGGGGCAAGGGACCGACCAAAAACTCAAATTCATGTCCATCACAAATCCCCAAATCCCCAGTACAACTTCGTGATTACCCCCAAAAAAAACACCAAAATGTTATTTTTATTTCGTACTCAATAATTCTCTCTCTCTCTCTCTCTCTCTCTCTCTCTCTCATATCTCATTCTTCTGTTTCTATCTCTCAATCTCTATCTCACACACATTCTTCTCTCTCCCTTCTCTCTTCCTCTCTATAACTCTCTCCTCTCACCTTTCTTATATCTTCTCATCTCATAACATCTCTCACTCATCTCTCTTTCTCTCTCCCTCTCTACCTCTCTCCTCTCATCTCCCTTATATCTTCTCATCTCATGACCTCTCTTCTCGTCTCTCTCATCTCTTTTCTATCTTCTCCATCGCACATTTTTGTTTATAATTTTTTAGTTATATTATAAATATGTTATATAAAATCATTATAAACATTAGAAAGGAAAATATAGTAAATTTTACTTTTTTTGTTTGTGTTATCCATTGTTCACCAAATAGTGTACGAAACAAAAAATTGTCTAATATTGTTCTGTACAGTCGAATACTTACCTATTTGTAAATCAAAATGACCCTATAGCATTATAACATCTGCTCACGAAGCAAACAGTAGCAAGTAGAGTGAGATTTCAAGAATATATTACAATATCTAATTTTGGCCAAAATGTTCAAACAGATGCATATGCGTACACGAAGCAAACGTACAGAGGATCCAGAAGTACAAATGCAAATGAAATTGTAAGTAATGTTTGATATCGTGTGTTTGAATTAAAGCAAATAGCATTAAGTATTTGTAAAACTTAAGGGTCAAAATAAACTTTTAGCGATAGCATTGGACAACATAAAGATCTTGAAAGTTTATGGTTTTCGCATTCCTAAATTTGTTGATGAAGCCATAACCTAAGTATTAAAAATTGGTTTTTCTCCCTTAACCCCTTTTTCTAAGATACACGTAAAGATGAAAAATATTATGTGAACATAAGTAGAAAATGAAGATGTCTTTTGTGGGTAGAGAGAGGATCAATTCACTACAACAGATTTGAGCATTGGGAGCGCTTTTTTTAGGTCATCAGTAGCGCTTTTGGGCGCTCCCAAAGCTTGCGCTCCTGTTGCCAATCCCCCAAAGGTAGCGCTCGGAAAGCGCTACCAATAATCAGGCAAGAGGAGCGCTTTTTAGTGTAAGCGCTCCTTATTCCCAGATGCGCTTAGACAATAGGTAGCGCTTTCTGGTGGTCTTAGCGCACCTAGGCATAAGGAGCGCTTTTTAGTACAAGCGCTCCTTATGCCTAGGTGCGTTAAGACCATCAGGAGCGCGTTTTACAGAAAGCGCTACCTATGACTAATGTTTTGTAAAAAAAAAATTTGCCTGTTTTTCTCTATTACCAATTCGAAGCTCCTGCAACCAGAAACCAACAACCAGCAACAACAACCAGAAACCAACAACCAGCAACAACAACCGGAAGCCAATTAACAACAAACTTCAAAATAAAATTTCAAATCAAAAACCAATTTCAAATCAAATTCCAACTAATTTATAAATCCAACATATGTATATACATCACAATAAACATATATGCCAACAAAAATTACATAATTTAGCTCCAATTCAGAATCAACTATCAAACATGTTTATTTATATGATCCAACATGAAAGTAACCCTGCCATGGCAACATTGATTGTCCTTCATACTGGTCAGAGAGGATTTAGTAATAAGCATTCAACCAAAGTCCAAAAGGATGATAATTATGTATTCCAGTGATACATCAAGGATCCATCCAACTAATTTAGTTCATAAAACATGACAAGGTAATCAAGTATTCAGAAAAATAAGAGGGGTTCTATACCGAGATGATTAGTTGGTTCATCGAGTAGAAGAACAGTTGGGTTCATAAAAATCACGTGTCTTCTTTGCCTGCATCTGCTTGTCAAAACCAAGACCATGCAAGATTTCAGCAGCACGCCTTTCTGTGTTGCTACTTATCAGCATTACTACCTAGTAAGAGGAAACTAACATCCATAAATTCCTTTCATTCATGACTTTTCTACTTCAAAACCACAACAAAATTGAGTATAGTCCAATTTTACTAGACATATACAATTATGAACCTATATACATAAAGTAGCATTAATTAAAAAGCAAAAAGCTGAAACCTTTACCTGTTTTCTCCTTCTCCAATCTTCAACAGCTTCCTTAACCATAGTAGCTCCAATCACAGCAACCAAAGGTGCAGCTTCCTTCAGCCATTTTTTCCAAATTCTCTTCTGATCTTCTAAGAAACACAGAAACAACCCCTCACAACAACAACCTCAAGCAAAGTTCTTTAATGCTCTCACCTATACATCTAACAACAGATTCAAATAGATTCATAAACAACAAAAATTGCTAGGGAAAAAAATCAGAAACAACAACAGATTCCATCTCCTATGAATGAACAATTTCAGAAACAACAGCAGATTCGAATAGATTCAGAAACAATCACAGATTTGAAAATAACAATTACAGATTCGAACAAAACAATTGCTAGGAAAAAAATCATATATTCGATTGGAAACAAATGCAGATTTGAATTTGAACCACAAATAAAAGAACGAGAACAGATTCAAACAATAACAGGTAAGAAATTAATGTAAATTAGGGAAACAGTAACAGATTCGTACCTAGGTTTTCTGTTTCGCTCAAGATGGGTTTCAGCTTCTAGGTTCTTCGAAAGAGTCACGTTTGGAGAAGAACGAAGAACTTCTAGTTCGTTGAAGATGAATACGAGGAGGATTTGCTAAGGAGGAAGGAGAGCTGGAGCCAGCAGCTCATGAGGAAAAGGGATAAAAAAAACCCTAAAAAGATTGAACAGTTTTCTCTAAAACCAGTGACTGGGAGGGAAACTGTATACTTAGTTCATGAGGATGAACGAGAAGAAGAGGATGAACGAGAGAGAGCTTCTGGTTCGAGAGAGGTTCGGCGAGAAGAAGAAGAAAAACGAGCTTCAAAAGCTAGGGTACGCGTGCGTGAGGAGGGAGAGTTTTTGGTTCTGTATCTGTGCGTGAGGAGCTAGGATACAACGCGGAGGAAAATATTTTAGAAAATTGAGCATAGGGAGCGCTTTTTAAAAAGCGTTCCTGAAGGGTTACGTGAGATTGAGCATAGGAAGCGCTTTTTAAAAAGCATTCCTGAAGGGTTACGCGAGATTGAGCATAGGGAGCGCTTTTTAAAAAAGCATTCCTGAAGGGGTAAGCGAGATTGCGCATAGGGAGCGCTTTTTAAAGAGCGTTCCTGATGGGGTAAGCGAGATTGACAATGAGGAGTGCTTTTTAAAAAGCGCTCCTGATGGGTGCGCTCTTTTTTTATGTTTTTGGCGTAGTGATTTATAGATAGTGCCATTTAACAAGTATTAGTACCAACATATGAGATTGATTCCCTTCACATTCTAATGGTTATATACTTTAAGCAGTCCAATAATTAGATTTGAAGTGTCACTAAAATTCACTAATATGTGTTTATTACCTCAATTTATTTTGGGTCATCAATTAGAAGATTACAAAATTAGTAATATGATGTTAACAAATTAGTAATATGATGTTACAACCTTGCAACTTCTTACATTCTCCCACTTGGCAAAAAATTTGAGTAAACAACCACATAAGTATGATACAAAACATTAATGTACACATGAATACATAATTCCCTTAATATAATAAAACACTAAGAGTGAGTTATGGTGGTCATGTATTTCTTTTTAAGACACACTTCCTTCCATATACCACAAACACTACTCCCTACTATACAAGGTACTTTAAGCATACATAAAATTTTATTATTGTCCTCTAAGTGTTTCTAGGACATTCATGTTATAACTCTTAAGTAAAATTACGTGCTCAATAACTAGAAACAATTAAGGTTCAGAAATATATAATCATAAAGAGCTCGAAGTATCAATATCATCAAATAAATCATTCAAAAGGACAACCAAGACCCATCATGTACATGTTCCTTAAACATCTTTGGGGTTGTAACCCCCTAGTTAATGGGTCAGCTATCATAAGGTCTATTCTATTGTGCTCCATAAATACTCTTTGTCTCTGAACTTCGCCCTTAATAGAGAAATACTTTAACTCCATGTGCTTTGCACCTTTTGAGTAACTCCACGTGTTTTGCACCTTTTGAGTATTTATTGTTCTTGGGAAAAAAACATACTACTGTAGAACTGTCACAATAAATCTTTAACGGGTTATTAATGGTGTCAACTACCCCAAGCCCTTTCACAAAAATTTTCAGCCATAATCCCAGTATTGTAGCTTCAAAACATGCTCTAACTTCAACTTCCATGGTAGAAGAGGCGACAACTGATTGCCTAGCACTTCTCCAAGAAGGAATAAGTAGCCAATTAAGTGGACTTTGTGTCAATACATCCACCAAAATATGAGTCTGAATATTCAATTGCTTCTAAATGTTTAGATCTTCTATAGTGAGCATATACTCCTTAGTTCCTTGTAGATACCTCAAAACTTTGTTTGTAGCTTTCCAATGATCAATTCCAAAATTATTTTGGTACTTGTCCAACAATCCAACCGCAAAACTAATGTCTGGTCTCGTGCAGGTTTGCACATACATCTGACTACCCACCACAGAACCATATGGAGTTGATTCTATCTGTTTTCGCTCTATGTCATTCTTTGGATATTGCATAAGACTAAATCTTTCCCCATTCTGAATTGGTACAATTTCAACAGAACAATTTTCCATGTTAAATCTCTCTAGAATTTTCTTGATATAGGCTTTTTGTGATAGATCACAATTTGAGACAATCCCTACAATCCTTGTGATCTATCACAAAATTCAATTTCTATCACATAGGATGCCTCTCCCAAATCTTTCCTTTCGAAATTCTTAGAGAGATATTCCTTGGTCTCATACAACGTACTCAAACTATTAATTGCAAGCAAGATATTATCAACATATAGGACCAAAAACATAAACGAAGGAGGTAATGGTACCATTGAACTTGATACGCCATTTCCTTTAGGCTTGTTTTTATATATTGATTTATCTAGCTTACCAAATTATATTTAGCAAAAGTGCTTCCCTAGGGTTCGAACCCCTTACCTATTTGCTCAAGCCGCGTGTTGTAACCAGTTGAGTTCCCATTCTTGGTTGATATATTTGCAACATATATTATAGTTAATCCATTCTTCTTTTTTTATTTTAAACAAAACCCTTTGTACCTATTAATTATATTCATTTATTATTTAATTTTATACTTATATATGTGTTATTATATATTACTTATATATCTTACTTATTTAATAACTAATACTTTTATCACATTCCATAAATTTTAGATTATATATATTTATTAATTAGAATATTATTGAATATGAATAATTATTTATTTTAAAATTTATTTTAATATTCAATTAATTCATATTGAAAATATTAAATTACAATATTATATATTTTTCTAATTCTCATTGTTTTACTATAAATTTTATTCATATCGGGTCATGCGGTTCAATTAACGACCATTCGGACCGACCAACGACCCACTGAGCCGATACCTTGCTCGGGTCGATGATCACTCCGGATTTATTAACACTGTCTTCAGGTTGGTCCATATACACTTCTTCAATATTACCATTCAAAAAATATGTTTTCACATCCATCTGGTGTAACTCTAAATCATAATGAGCAACCAGTGCCATGATAATGTGTAAAGAGTCTTTCTTTGAGACGAGAGAAAATGTTTCTTTATAACCGACACCATCCTTATGCGTATATCCTTTAGCAACAAGTCGAGCTTTATATCATTCAATGTTGTCTTTTGATTCAGACTTGGTCTTAAGGACCCACTTATAGCCAACTCGTTAATTAGCACCTTCTAAAAAATCAACAATTTCCCAAACTTTATTTTCTTGCATGGCTTTTAACTCATCTTTCATGGCATCAATCCATTTCTCTGACTCAACACTTTCCATGGCTTGTGAAAATGAAATTGGATCTTTATTGATTCCAATATCCAACTCTAGCAAATAAGTCTCATAATAGCTTGAAATTGTTGTTTTCTTTCTCTTTGAGACTTTCTCAAAGGCACTTCTTGAGACTCATTTAGTTCAGAGCTTTTTGAGTTAGTCTCTTCATTGGACGTGTTATCATTCAAATTTTGTTCATTGTTGTCAGGTTGTTATACAACAACTGGAACAACATTTGGAACTACTATTGACGAAGGAATGCTTGTAGGCAAAGTGACATTCACTTTAACTTCCTTTATGTCAACATCCTGTTGTTCCTCACTCCCACTAACTTCATCATTTTCAAGAAAATTTTCATTGCCAATTTCTACAATTCTTTGACTATGATTAGGACAATAAAAAACATACCTTTTAGACTTCTCTAGGTAACCAGTAAAGTAATTAACCACTTACTGTTCGAGAGTCTAACTTCTTTTCATGTGGATTATACACTCCTGCTTCTGTTGTGCAACCCCAAACATAGGGTGCCCTAAACCAGGTTTCCTATTTTTTCACAACTCAAAAGGAGTTTTAGGGACTGCCTTGCTAGGAAACCTGTTTAATAAATGCATAGCAATTTTTTAATGCTTACATCCACAAAAATTCGGGCAATGAACGTTGCTCGTCATACTCCTAACCATATCCATTAGTGTTAGATTATGCCTTCTTGTCACACCATTTTGTTGTGGTGTGTATGCCATTGTGTATTGTGCACAGATACCGTGCCTTTCAAGAAGTTTGGCAAATGGCCCTGGACATTGTATCGTTTCACCATGTTTTCCATAAAATTCACCACGTTAATTTGATCTTACGACTTTCACTTTCTTTTCTAATTGTCTTTCGACTTCATCAATATAAATCTCAAAACGTCAACTGCTGGAGACTTTTATTTATGCAAATAGACATATCCATAACGTGAAAATCATTGGTAAAGGTGATGAAATATTTTCTTCCACCAAGAGAAGGAGTTTCAAAAGGTCCACATATATCAGTGTGTACAATTTCGAGAAGTTGGCTACTTCTTGTGGCACCTTTCTTGTTATGCTTGGTGTGCTTTCCCTTAATGCAATCCACACATAACCCAAGATCAGTAAAATCTAAATTTTGTAGAATCTCGTTCTTTACAAACCTTTCTAATCTTTCCTTGGAAATAGGACCTCAAGCGTTTATGCTAGAAGTATGCAGAACTTTCAATAAGCATGTTAGGCTTAATTGCAATACTTTGATGCTCGATAAGCAATGATTCATAAAATTTATCATGAAGTTTCAATCTATATAAACCATTAATAATATAATAAGAACCAAAATGTTTATTATTATTGCATCTGAAACAACCACGTCCACCATTAAATTCAAAACCACAATAGTCCAACTTTGAAAGAAAAACTAAACTCCTAGACATTGAAGGTACATAAATAGTCTTTATTAGGTCCAAATGATAGCCAGGTATCAAGGATCAAGTGACAAGTCCCTATATATGCCTTCAATTTAGAGCTTTCATTCGATTTCCCATGTAGAGAAACATATTACTTTGGCTTGTGGTTTGGATTGTATCAGTACCAACAGATGAGATTGATTTTCTTTACATTCTAGTGGTTATAAACTTTAAGCAATTCAATAATTAGATTTTAAGTGTCACTAAAATCCACTATGTATTTATTACCTCAATTTATTTTAAGGCATCAATTATAAGATGACAAAACTAACAATGTGATGTTACAACCTTGCATCTTCTTACAGTATTTGGTGGTAAATTCTTTTGATGTCCTTCCTGCTTGCAGGTTAGTTCGAGAAGTGGCAATAGTAGAAGGCAGATATCAATGAATGGTAGTACCAGAGAATTGTCAAATCAGATTATTCCATATGAGAAAGCTCGAAGCTTGAGTGATATGTCCCAAGCCCTGAATGGAGGGAAAATAAGAAGGATTGATTTTTCAATTATGGGTTTCCTTCAACAAATTAAAAGAGGGAGTGATTTGGATAGGCAACTAGCTCCGACTACTACCCTCTCTCTTGTGCAAATGAATGAGATATCCAAAGGTGCACAAAAACTAAACCATATATTGAGATCGTGTTCCAATGGTCTTATCATGGATACATATTCATTACAATTTGCAAAGGAACTATTACAAGGAGCTATTGATTTGGAAGAGTCTGTAGGGATGCTAGTAGACCTGCAGATTACCCCACAGACACGTAACAAAAATCGAATCACATTGTTAGAGGAGGAGGAGGATATTGATACTAATGAGGAAGATGAAAGTACGAGGAGGAAGGAGATGGAACTGGCGCATCTAACTAACAATATGCAAAGGCCAATTACCGTGACCAACTCTAAGGAAGCTAGAAGGGTCAAAGTTTCAGAGAAGGGAATATCAAGAAGCAGTAGCAGTAGCAGCTCAGAACGGAAAAACCAGCAGGCGGCAGACAAGGCTAGGATTCCAAACGTCATAGCCAAACTGATGGGACTAGATAACCTTCCTGAAAATAATAAAGTGGAAATGGAATTAAAACACAAGAAGGATTCAGGTAATAAACAGAAATTATTAGAAATGACACCATCCAAGCACACTCCAAAAATGATGAACAACCAAAAAGTAGGAGCCTTCACGTCTCGGGATGAGGAACCGTTGTATGGTGCACACAAAAATATGGTCCCCCAAAAGAGAGTACTTATTAGAGACAGTACTCAGAATTATGTTAAGGTGATGATGATGGGAACAAAACACGATCACCCAAATACAAGTAACATACAACATAAAGGCAAGGTGAAGGGCAAAGCCAATAATGATTTGGTTCCAAGTAATATGCTGCAACAAGTTAAATCTTCAATTCAAGTTACAAACAAGCATATATTGAGCAATGAAAACAAGTCTCAGAACCATCTAGGAGTTCAAAAGTCACACTCATGCATACTCTCCAAAAATGGGCCTCGAAAACAAAAGCAACTTCAGGTGAAGGAAGAAGAAGCATTGGTGGTGAAATCAAAAGGAGGAAATGACATGACAATAACTCCCAAGAATTCTCCTCAAAAGAAAACTCCAGCCATAAACCAATCCACAATGTTCAAGAAATCAAGTAGCCACTGTAGTGGTCATGATGATCTAGCCAGGGACGACACATTCAATGACACAAATGAGAAAGTAAAAGAAATTATCAACAACAAGTTGGCCCAAATTTCGGCTCCAAGATATCAAGAGTTTGCGCGAGATAAAGGAAGGCGTGGCATCAAAGCACTGAAGGATGCCAAAAATGTTCATAAACTTCCTAACAAGAAAATAAAGAACAACATAAAGCAAAAAGTTGATCAAATGTTGTTTGGAAGAAATGGAAAAGGGAAACAATATATTTCCGGCTTGCAAGAAGCGAGTGATGGATCATCTAGTGAATTCAATGTCTTGAACAGAGCAAAGCAAGAAATATTCATAGAAGCAGATATTGCACCCATAAATATCATTAGTCACAATGAACCGCATAATGAAGTTGAGCTTCCTCATACAATATGCAACCCTAGTGGTGGGGAAATTCAAAGACGACAAAAATTAACCAATGATTTGGTAAGCTCTATTTTGCTTCGATATAAATTCGTCAAAAGAAGTCAACTAAATATAAATTAAACAATGACATGGTTTCATTGGATTACTAACCTGATAAATCTCGTTGATCAATTTATAGCACTACCAAGGTGTGCAACCGGTGGAAATCAATTTCCAAGATCAAGCTGTTCCTGGGGCAGCAGATGAAGGATTCAAGATTGGTGAACTTGAATTACGTAAAACAAATGGTGAGTTTAATTATGATTTTAGACAATTTATTTTTGCTAAAGCGTTAAGTGATATGAGACTCAGCAGGGAAGGGAAGGATAATTTAAGAAATGATAGTAATTCGTTTTAGTTTTACGGGCTAGTCTTTCATTTTACCTCCTCCTCCTATATATATATATATATATATATAGTCATAATATTTCCCTTAAAATGAATCATTTTTCTATTGGCTTTAGGGTTTCCCACAAAATCATCCTTCATATTGGTTTTTTACTAAGAAACTCAAGTTCAACTTAGTGGGGAAGCTTGGCTCAAAAACACAACAACATCCATCATAAAAGCCCGGACCTCCGGGCTTTTGGGGATGGGATGTAATGATGATAAGCCTTTGTCCATCATCAAAAAATAACTTTCTATTTACAAGCCCCTACCTACCTTTCAAATATCTAATCTCTTTGACCATTTGGTCAGAAACAACCCATCATGTTCTTCCAAATTGATGATGTGAATCTATTGCTTTCAAGTTAGCTTGGAGAAAACTTGTAAATGGAATACAAAATATATATGGAAGGAGTTATTTTCAGTAGCTGACTTTACTTTTGTTTAATATATATCACAGGAATTCTGAAAGACAAAATGGGTGTTAACCCCTCCAAATCCAAGCTACAAGAAAAAAAGATTTCTATGATAAGCACCGAACAACCACTAACAGATGCTGAAAACCGCCTCAAGTGGATTTTGATCAAGAGTCAATTATTCATCAACACTGCAGAGGCACTTTTCAGACTCAACGTCCCATTTAGTGTTCTTCACGGTGATTGTCAAGACAATCAAGACCAAGGTAGCAAGCTTATATTAGATTGTGGCTATGAAGTGATGAAAAGAAAGGGGATACGAGAGGAACTCAAAGTCCATATCTGTTCAAAGATATCAATCAGCACTGTGAACATAAGATCCCTAAATGACTTGGTTAGGCAGTTGAGTGAAGACATGGAGAAGCTTAAATTTTACGGTAGGGAAAAAAGTACCCATGTTGATGTTGAGGACTATCTGCCTAAAATGCTTGAACATGATGTCTATGATATATATCCAGATATAGATTGCATGTGGGATTTTGGTTGGAATGGTGAGACATTTGCATTTATCGAAAAATATGATGTTATAAGGGATACAGAAAACCATATCCTTAGTGTACTTCTGGATGAGCTCACCAAAGATTGTTGCATGCTCAGCGAGTATTGAATATAACAACCATATATATTCATACTGTATGAATGGAAAGAGAGATTCTGTGAGAAGTGGGCTATTTATGTAATTTTGTTCAAATACAATTTTGTTTGTTGTAATTTATAAGAATTTGGGTACTGAAAATTGGTTTGAGATTTTCTCATCATAGATAGATATGATATTTTCTTAGCATCAACCATATAATTTTTTTTCTTCACTCTTTTACAACACGTTGATGTCATTGTATCTATATAATGTGCCACAAACTTTGTAAAACACGTTGATTTAGATTCTTTATATTTTGATGTCACAACAAAATATTTTTAAGGGACTTACATTTACCCAATTCTAAAATGATCAATGGAGATTCAAATTCATAATCCATCATATCTGTATCTAGACATATACATTTAAACAAACAAAATTTTATTATATAATTTTTTGGGACGAACAAAATTTATTATAGTAGACTTATTGACTATAGGATTGCTCAGAACCATGGTCATACCCACATTGGTGGGCCCCCCAACAGATGTAACTGAGTAAATACAGCAGATAAACTGCCCTTGTCTGACAGCTGTATTGCCGTACGTATTTCGCATTTAGCTATACTCAAAGAGTACACTATAATATAACACTTAGAATTAATTTCATTGATATATTAATTACTTTAACAACTAATCGTAGTGAAGAGAAGACTCTGGCTTGAAGCTTATCCTGAACTCAAGCAGAGAGGAAAAAGGAGGAACACAAACAATACCTAAACAAACAACAACACAATTAGTAACAAACTCATATTATTATAAAATAATTTAAAAACGAATATAAAAAAAATTAAAAACTAAAACTATTAACTCATATCAAAAACATAACTTGAAGAAGTTTCCCAATGAGAGGAGAAGACAATTCGTAGGGAGGAAGTGAGGAGTTTCAAGAAGAGATTTAGTAGAGAATGAGAGAATTTGGAGAGAGTAAAAGAGAAATTTTAAGAAGAGAATGAGAGGATTGTTAGAAGTGTGAAGAATGAGAAGTGGAGAAGTGATATATATAGCAAAACGGAGCCAACGGTCAAAGGAAATATTCGCCGGAAAGGGGATTTGCAGCGGATATGTGGTTCTTGCGGCGGATTTTGAATTTAAAACACCGCACTTATTTTAAAACGGGTCTTTGCGGCGGATTTTGGGTCTTTTGCGGCGGATATTTGAAATTAAATATCCGCCCTTATTTTTTAAACGGGGACTTGCGGCAGATTGTGGGTCTTTGCGGCGGATATTTGAAATTAAAACACCGCGCTTTTTTTTTAAAACACCAAAATATCCGCCGCAAATACCCAAAATCCGCCGCAAATAACCAAATTCAATATTCACTATTTAGTTAGTGTTGGCAAGATCTTGACCGTTAATTAATATCGACACTAATCACTATTGACTATTCAATAATCACGCAACACTATTTAGTGTCAGCAAGATCTTGATCGTTAATTAGTGTCGTCACTAATCACTATTGACTATTTAGTGTCGGCAAGATCTTGACCGTTAATTAGTGTTGGCAATATCTTGAATGTTAATTAGTGTCCAAGCTAATCACTATTCATTATTCAATAATCACACTGCACTATTCACTATTTAGTGTCTGCAAGATCTTGACCGTTAATTTAGTGTCGGATATGTTGTTGTATTATTATGAGTATTATGGTTTTTTATTATTTTTTATTATTTATATATTTAATGTCCGCTACCCCTAAACAGAGACCTACGCCATTTTCTTGATACGACACTCTCTTGAGCATTGTCGGCAGCAGCTCCAATAGAGTGGCGTATGTCTCCATTTCTTTGTAAAGAATTTTCCGCATTGTCATGAACACCCCTTCATCTTTTTCGTTAAAAGTAACTCATTTATCAACAAAAAGCTCCTCCTCATTATTTCCACCACAAGAGACATATACGCTCATCAAACGCTCGGTATCATCCTCCAACTTAACAACCCGTCCTTGCAGTTCCTCAAACTTTCTATTTAGAGATTCAACCATCTATTCAAAATAGAAAGTTTCACAAGAAACCATCTTTTAGTGGAGGCGTTGGGAATGAAACTTACTCTCGATGGTTTCTTGTGAAACTTTCTATTTTGAAAAGCTCTCGATGATGTTGATTTAGTGGAGGCGTTGGGAATGAAACTTGCTCTTAGTTTTGCTATTGATCTTGGTTTCTATTCTTTGATTGCCGAATCCGACTCTCTAAATGTTGTACAAACAATGCTTTCCTCTACAACAATACCCACTCATTTTGGAATGATTGTGAATGATTGCAACTATTTTGCTTCATAGTTCTATCGTTTTAAGGTTTGTCATGTTAGGAGAAATGCTAATAAGGCTCATTTTTTAGCAAAATTTGCTTTGATTAATTTTGACTTTATTTGGATCGAAGAAACTTCTTTATGTATTATTGATGTTATTGCCTCACATTTGAGAGATTGTTAATGAAAATTTCTATTTCTCGTAAAAAAAAACAACAACAACAACAACAACAACAACAACAACAACAATAATAATAATAATAATAATAATAATAATAATAATAATAATAATAATAATAATAATAAGGGTAAAATATGTTTTTGGTCTCTACAAAATTTAGTCAAGTTTCGTCTCTACATTAACGAAATAACCGTTTTGGTCTCCATCTTATTTTATCGTTTTCATTATTAATCTCTAAGTTAAATCATGTTGATTGGGCAAACAAAATCATGACTTGGCACGCCACATTGACATTTTAATTGATGTGACATCTACTTGACATGCCCACTCACATTTATTATTGTTTATATTTATTTCAGCTTAAAATAAAATAGTTTAAAATTAAAAATTACAAAAAATAAAAATAAAAATTACATTAGTAAAGAACGGATCTGAACAAAAGAACAGATCTCCTTCACCACAGGGTTTTAAAAACCGGACCGGACCGGCTGGTTCAACCGGTTGAACCGGGAACCGGACCCCTGGCCGGTTGGTTCAACCCCATTTGAACCGCAGGCCAAAGAACCGCCTAGAACCGGATTGAACCGCCAAAAACCGCTTTGAACCGGGAACCGAACCGGGTTAAACCGGTTTGAACCGCCCGAAATGCAATTTTTTATTTTTAAATTTACTTTTTTCTCCAAAATTTAATATTTTTTATTTTTTATTTAATAAATTACTTATCCGGTTCAACCATGATTGAATCGGTTGAACCGATTGAACCATGAACCGGAGGTCTCGCCGGTTCGATCTCGTGTCCGGTTTTAAAAAGATTGCTTCGCCATTCATCAATCGCTGTCAAAAGAACAAATCTCATTCACCAAACCCATAAACACAACACCACCCAATCGTCTGATGAAAACAAAGTAGAGGAAAACTTTCACCATCATCTCCCATGAAGTGCGGCGTCGGCTCTGTCGTTATGCCATCATACACCTCACCACCGCACAGATCTAAGGTGCGACGTCGGCACTGTCGTTGTCGCCAACGTCGACGTTAGCAGCAACGTCCACTGCGGTCATCGTAGCAGCAAGCTCCGGCGCTACTGCAATGCCCTTCTGCCACCAATAACGGGTCTTCACGATTTGGGTTTCTAGCTCCCACGGCCTCAGATTTATGATGGATGATTTGAAGTTGTGGGACTGTTGGATGAAGGAAGGTTCAGAGGGATGTTTACCAAGGTTGAAGACAAAGGATTGTGAAGATTGGGGGGGGGGGGGGGTTTCAATGTCAATTGGTTTGACACAGTCAAAGCTTTAAGATGCGAAACTTTTTTATAAATAAAGATCTGTTAAAATGGCCACGTGGACTCCACATCCATTAAAGATGTTGAAGCTTTAAAATTAGTAAACAATCTTGTCTGTGGGTGTCAATCTTGGTAATTGTGTAGGATAAGTGAAGTGTATGGTCGCTTAGCGTTCGTCGTCTCAAGCCAGGGAGGCCATTAATGGTAATGGCATCGTCGTCGTCAAGCTTCGACTTCCTCAGCCTGAAGCCCTACGTTCCTCCTTCGTGGGCATCCCACCTCGACCCCTTACCCTCTCACGTCTTCTCTCTTGCCCATGTTTGTATTCTACCTCTATCTATCCATCTTTCCTTTCGGTATAACTTCGTATTCACTTGTTGCTATGTCACGTCACGTTGCATCAGCTTCCCACTCCAATTCACAGATGGAACCTTCCCAACTTGCCTCCAAATACGGAGGTGTGGATCAAGGTAATTAAGGTGGATTCAATTCAATTCCTCCCTCTTATCTTATTAGTTTTTTTTTTAATTTTAAATAATTGGATTTGTAGCGTGACGACCTTTCGGGAATGCAATTGAGTGGAAACAAAGTCAGAAAATTGGAGTTCTTGATGGCCGATGCGATTGCGCAAGGTGCTGACTCTGTCATTACCATTGGAGGCATCCAAAGCAACCATTGTCGTGCCACTGCTGTTGCCGCTAAGTATCTAAATCTTGACCCCTTTCTTATACTCCGCACTTCTAAGGTAACATAACCCCCAACCCTAACCTACCCACTCTCCTTCTCGATTCAATTCACACACTTGCTTTTCTCAGCTCCTTGTTGACCAAGATCCGGGACTCGTCGGCAATCTCCTCGTTGAACGTTTGGTTGGAGCTCACGTTCATCTTATATCCAAAGAAGAATACTCACAAATTGGAAGTGTTGTGAGTCACCACCCTTCATTCTCTTATCTCCTCCTTACTTTCTGAATTCATTTGTCTTGTCCCTTTTTACCGCCATCTCGCACCTGCTTTCATCGTACATATTTCTCACTAAAAATTTTATTGTATCGTGTTAAACTTCTTCTTAGACACTTACCAATATCCTCAAAGAAAAGTTGATCAAGGAAGGGAGGAGGCCATATGTTATTCCCGTTGGTGGATCAAACTCTCTCGGAACATGGTCAGTTGGATCAAACTCTATTCTTAAGGTCATTTCATTTTATAGCATTTGTTAGTTGTTTTGTCTAATGTTAGAGATGTAAATTGAAATATAAAACAATTCATGAGTTTTCACCAAACAGTTTAGGTTTTTCTGCTAATTGGTTCGGGGGATGGTATTAAAGCCTCTATGATTAACTCATATAGGGTATGTTCGGGAGAGGGTTTTGGAGGGCCAACTATATTTTAATATATATATTTGTGATTTTAAATAAATTGAAAGATTAACATGATATATGATTGTGTTACATTTCAATTTCAATTACACTTTATTTTGTTTTTAGAAATATTTTATTGCTTCTATAGTTTAGAAAGGAAAAACAAATTCTCTCCAAAAACCCCTCCCAAACATACACTTAGGGTCTGTTTGGGAGTTTGGAGGGGAGGGTTTGAAAAAAATAGGAAGGATGAAAGGCAAATAGAAGGAATGAAGTACCATCAACTTCAATGAGGTGTTTATTTTTCTTCATAAAATCAAACCCTCCTAATTTGTAGGAACTCAAAAAATGTATTGGAGGAGGGTTTAGAAGGGCTTAGGCAAATTCTTCAAATCATTTACATTCTTTTATAATCTTAAAGTTAAAAATATATTAAGAATAAACATTCTCTTATCATTGTCTACAAAGTTACTCTCTCAATTATGGTGAAACATTTCTATATTTTTCACTCTACTCCACTCTTTTCTAAGCCTTCCCCTCCCCTCCAAACTCCCAGACCCTTAGAATTTGATCTTTTTCACCCCCATTTTCAGTTAGGGTGGACGAGGCCGTCGTTTTCATGCTTTAAGCCCAAAGAGCCCTTGCATGAGGGGGGTGTTTTAGTGTTATAGATGTAGATGTAATATAATACAATTTATGTGTCTTCATCTGTTGAGATGTGGTGTAAATAGTAGATTTATTTATATGTGTATTCGGCCCAGGCCCGTTAGGTTTTCATATAGTATAGTCTATTTAAACACATTAGTGCTTGTACTCTTAACACACAACAACATATACAGTTAATAAGACGGAACTACAGCTACTCTGTAGTCGCAGACGTAGGCAAACATTGGCCGAACTGCGTGACCAATATCGTCTCTCTATTCTTCGTCTCTATTTAACATGGTATCAAAAGCTTATGATCACTGGGCCTGAAAACCTAGCCGTCGCGCCGTCACGCTATTGAACCCTAGCTGTCCCGTTGACTGTTCATCCTCAACGGCCCTAGGTGCTACGAAAGTCATACGGTCCCTTTCAGCCGTACGACGTCGCTGTTCATCCCGTACGGAAATCACTATTCATCCGTACGGAAACCACTATTCATCCGTACGGAAATCACTATTCATCCGTACGGTGTCGCTGTTTGTCCGTACAGAGTTGCTGTTCGTCCGTACGGCGTGCTGTTCATTCGTACCACGCCTTTCTACTGCTCCTCTCTGATTGTGGTTAGCCTTCCTATTATTGTCAAAAATGAGTTCAACTTCAGAAAATGACAAAAACAAATCTGAATCGACAGGTAAGAGTCTCGTGTCTTATGCTTTCTCCGGCAATCCCTTTATAACAACGGAGAAACTCAACGGTGATAATTATTTGAATTGGTCTGCCTCTGTCAAAATGTGGTTTATGGGACAAAGGCTTTTAGATCACCTCACTAAGAATTCTACAGAGATTGGTAACGATTTGCGTGAAGATTGGAAACAAGCAGATTGTCAATTGGTCTCTCTTTTGTGGCAATCCATTGAACCCTCGTTGTTGGTCCATTATCGTTCATACACCACTTGTTATGATATTTGGCAGAAGGCTAAGAATGTTTATTCTAATGATATCCAGCGTCTCTATGGTGTTATTCATAATTTAGCCACCCTTCAGATGACAGAAGATAACATCATGACATATGCTAATAAAGCTCAGTCAGCAGCAAATGAGTTCAAACTCCTTGTGACCGACAATGACCCAAAGAAGATGCTTGAAAAATTAGATAATGTGTGTATGATCTATGTTCTTCATGGTCTCCATCAAAAGTATGAGTCAGTACGGAGCAACATTCTTTCTGCATCAGTCATTCCCTCAACAGAGGATCTTATCAGGCGTCTCATACGTCTTCCTGGATTGGAAGGAACTGGAGGGAATGGATCTCAGACTAACATAGAATCTTCTGCTCTTGTTTCTAATTTTGCAGGTCGTGGGGGACGCGGTCGTGGTCGTGGGGGTGGTCGAGGAGGTCGTGTCGGAGGTCGTCCTCAGTGTACTTATTGTAAGAAACTTGGTCATACTGAAGACAAGTGTTATTCCCTTCATGGCTTTCCAGAGAAACCAGTAAATGTGACTCAGGTTAATGATTCTGAACAGAGAAGCACTAAACAAAATGTTCTTTCTGATGAGGAGTATAAGGCATTCCTGCAGTATAAGACTTCCCAGGCTTCATCATCAGCAACAGTTGCTCATTCTGGTAATTCTACAGTCTGTTTCTCTCAATCATCACCTGTTGACTCCTGGATTATGGACACTGGAGCTTCCGATTGCGTGGCTGGTAATCCATCTCTTTTATCCAAAATATCCCAACCTAACACCCCACATTATATTACCGTCGCCGACGGATCAAAAGTTATAGCTAGCGGCATTGGTAAAGCCACTCCTCTTCCATCCTTACCCCTTGACAATGTTCTACTTGTTCCCAATTGCCCATTTAATTTAATTTCAGTTAGTCGTCTGACTCGAAGCCTAAAATGTTCTGTAACTTTTGATGATGATTATTTTGTTATACAGGACCGGAGTACGAAGCGGACGATTGGTACAGGATATGAGTCACATGGACTTTACTACCTCCAGCCCATCCATCCTTCATCTACAATTGCCTCCACTTCTACTACAGAGTCCCCCAGTCTTCTTCATCGTCGGTTAGGTCATCCAAGTCTCAAGAAGTTCAAAGTTATGGTTCCTCATTTGTCTCATCTGCAGTCATTAGATTGTGAGTCTTGTCAGCTTGGGAAACATGTTCGCTCCTCATTCCCTAGCAGTACTCAGTCTCAAGCTCGTTCTCCTTTTGATGTTCTTCATTCAGATGTATGGGGACCGAGTCGAGTCACTTCAGTTGTAGGACATAGATATTTTGTCACTTTTATTGATGAATTTTCTAGATGTACGTGGATCTACCTACTTAAGGATAGATCTGAACTTCTTGGTGTTTTTCAAAATTTCTTTAAGGAAATCAAAAATCAATTTGGTTGTTCTATTCGCACTTTACGCAGTGATAATGCGAAAGAATATTTTTCTACATCATTTAATTCTTTTATGGTTGAAAATGGCGTCATACATCAATCATCTTGTCCCCATACCCCACAACAAAATGGGATTGCTGAACGTAAGAACCGTCATATAATTGAAACAGCACGCACCTTACTTATTCATGCTAATGTTCCTTTGAAGTTTTGGGGGGATGCTGTCCTCACTGCAGGGCACTTGATTAATAGAATGCCATCCTCTGCTATCCAGAATAGAGTTCCTCATTCCATATTGTTTCCCGATGAGCCCTTGTTCCGTATCTCTCCTCGAGTCTTTGGATCCACTTGTTTTATTCATGATCTTACTCCGGGACTTGATAAATTGTCTGCGCGTGCAGTTAAGTGTGTCTTCCTTGGCTATTCAAGAGTTCAAAAAGGATATCGATGCTACTGTCCCTCCACACATCGCTTCTACATGTCTGCTGATGTCACCTTCTTTGAGGATGCTCCCTTCTTTGCATCTCCCATTGAGTCTGAGTCTGTCTCTCAAGTATTACCTATTCCTAATATTGTCCCGGTAGTTCCTCTCCCACCCATCATTGACCAGATAGATCACCCCTCTCCTACGGAAATTCCTAGTCCTTCTAGTCCCGCCCCCTTGCAAACTTATCAACGCCGTGCTCGTCTCCCTCCTGTCGACCCACCTCCTACCGAAGATCCTAGTGACTCATCTCCTGCCCCGGTTCCCTCCTCTACTCCGGATCCGCCTCCCGAGTCAGAAGACCCTCCTATTGCAGTGCGTAAAGGTACACGTTCCACCCGTAACCCTCATCCTATTTATAATTTCCTCAGCTATCACCGCTTATCACCTTCGCATTATACATTTGTCTCTGCTATTTCTTCCATCACTATTCCCAAGTCCACGCAGGAAGCTCTTTCTCATTCAGGTTGGAGACAAGCTATGATTGATGAGATGACAGCCTTAGAATCTAACCAGACATGGACTCTTGTGCCGCCTCCTCCTGGTAAATCTATTGTTGGGTGTCGTTGGGTATATACTATCAAAGTTGGTCCAGACGGGAGTATTGATCGTCTGAAAGCACGCCTCGTTGCTAAGGGCTATACTCAGGTTTTTGGCCTTGATTACAGTGATACTTTCTCACCGGTGGCTAAAATGGCTTCTGTTCGTCTATTCCTTTCTATGGCTGCAATGCGACATTGGCCATTGTATCAACTAGACATCAAGAATGCGTTTCTCCATGGAGATCTAGAAGAAGTTTATCTGGAGCAACCACCTGGTTTTGTTGCTCAGGGGGAGTGTCGTGGGTATGTCTGTCGACTTCACAAAGCCTTGTATGGTCTTAAACAATCCCCTCGAGCATGGTTTGGGAGATTCAGTAGTGTTGTTCAAGAGTATGGCATGATTCGGAGTGAAGCTGACCACTCTGTCTTTTATAAGTTCTCCTCTCACAAATGTATTTATCTGGTTGTCTATGTCGATGATATTGTCATTACAGGTAATGATCATGATGGGATTGCAGGACTTAAACAACATCTAGTCCACCACTTTCAGGTCAAAGATCTTGGAAAGTTACGTTACTTTCTTGGCATTGAGGTAGCTCATTCTAAGGCAGGGATTGCTATTTCCCAGAGAAAGTATGCTTTGGATATTTTAGAAGAAACCAAAATGCTGGATTGCAAGCCAATTGACTCTCCTATGGATCCTAATGTCAAGATCCTACCAGATCAGGGGGAGCCATTTTCAGATCCAGGAAGGTATAGGAGGCTAGTTGGAAAGTTAAATTACTTGACCATGACGAGACCAGATATTTCATATGCTGTTAGTGTGGTGAGTCAATTCCTAAATTCTCCTTGTGACAGTCATTGGGATGCCGTTGTTAGAATCCTGAGGTATATCAAGGGAGCTCCTGGAAAAGGTCTTGTTTACACGGATAGAGGTGATTCAAATATTGTCGCTTACACAGATGCTGATTGGGCTGGTTGCCCCTTTGATAGAAGGTCCACATCTGGGTATTGTGTTCTTATTGGTGGAAATCTAATTTCATGGAAAAGTAAAAAGCAAAATGTTGTTGCCAGATCCAGTGCTGAGGCTGAATATCGGGCCGAGGCCGTCGTTTTCATGCTTTAAGCCCAAAGAGCCCTTGCATGAGGGGGGTGTTTTAGTGTTATAGATGTAGATGTAATATAATACAATTTATGTGTCTTCATCCAACAGTTTAAGCTATGAGGATTGGTGGTTCTTGACATCATTAATGATTTTGTTTTAATTTTGACTGGGTGTCCTCGTAACATAGTTGTAAGAATGATTCTCAAGGAAAGGTGGTAATTAGGCAAATACTTTCTACAATTAGTTTAGGTAGTCAATAGCGGCGATATAGCGGTTTAGCGGAGCGGAATTTGACCTAGCGCTCTGCTATTTGCTGTGCGGGGCGTGTTTGCAAAAGCGGTGGAAGCGGCCGCTAATAGCGGTGTGTAAGCGGCCACTATTGTAGGGATCGCTTCGGTTCCTCTTTTAAATTTCTACGTACCCACCGATTTACCCTAATTTCCCCTTTTATTACTATTAAATGCTATTCTAGGGTAAATAAATATTTTTGAAAGTAAAATAGAACCTTAACCATCCCACTAACGCACTCCTGCGTGAAAGAGAAGACTTTGTTATTTTATGTTTTCTCTGTTTCTGAGTTTGGGACTTCTCTGTTCTGTTTCTTTGCTGCATGGCATCTTCTAGTCAAACACCGACGTCTTTAAATTTATATTATTAACTAACGGTTTATGGCTATCCTTTTGATTTTGTGTAGTTTTTATTTTTGAGGATTTATATATCTTGCCTGTGATTTAGTTTATATAGAGGTCAAAATAGCGGCCATATCGCTACCCAGTAAACCACTTTAGCGTTTTAGGGCCATCCGCTTGGCTCTGCTTTCCGGGATTGACTACTTAGCAATTAGTGACTATCAAGTTAGTTGAATCAGAGAAACTGAATGCAGAATTTGGTAACTGAATTGTATTATTCACTATCTCAGTATTACACGGGATGTGTCTATTTCTACACACTCTGATACACGTAGGTCAGCTGTAACCAACTCACCGGAGACAATACTGAATGCTGACTAAGTAGCAAGAGAATGTAACAAACTCTAACTAACCGGCCAATTGGTACAAGATGACAACCACAACTGATTAGACTAATACAAAACTGACAGATGTAATATTCTCACACAGGGAGTCTAGAATTCAAATCCTTAACATTGTAGGTTAAGTTTGCTCACCTGTCAAAAAAAGGTTAAATTTGCTCAAAAATCATTATGGGCCTTTAGGGTTAACTAACTTAGTCCAATCTATTCTCAATTCTAGTATGGTATCAAACCCTTTCTAGTCTTGATGGTGGGCCACCTACAACTTTTGTATCACAAATTTCACACTCCAGATGTCAGCAAGGAAGCGTGTGTTAAGATCTCAGAATGGCTAGTTGTATGGTTAAATTACTCTTTATGTTGACTGAGGCAACCCTCCTTTGTTAAGCTACCTTCTGGCTTTCCTTAGGTCCTATCCATTCTCAATTTTGATCTGGTATTATATTTGAAGTCCTGATAGTGGCCACTCAAGATGTCTAATTATGTAAATTTCATGTGACACCTAGGTTGACGTTGACCAGAGCAGAGAACAATTGTTGTTGCATGTATGTATGAACAACAATTACCCATATGACGAAGGGACTTTTAGGGAGCTTCTGACAAAGGGACACATGAATGAGCTGAACACACCATAATGAGAGGAATCCAGAATGAAGGTATAGAACTGCATAATTGATGATGGCTTAACGGAAAACTTGTGGGATGGGTGACCTCCTAGAAAGTTTCATAGAAAGTGTACGAGTGAGGACAAAGGATGTTGAAAAGATCCATGCTTTTTGTGGGGACACTCGTCGATCCTACAAACAGTCCCGAGGAGTTACTTTTCGTGCTCCAAATGTCTAGTGTTGAGTGTGTATGTTGGAAGGGCTAGGGCTAGAAATGAGTCAAGCTGAGTCGAAGTTGGTTCAGCGCTAAACAGATTGCACCTACCAATAAACAAAGAACTTTCATCTAGAAACACAAAATGCATAACAGAGATGGTATCAAAATAGAAGTGTGTGTGTGTATAAATTTTCGAGCAAGTTCATGAACAAAACGAGTCGAACTATATCTTGCTCAAGTTTAGCGTATTTGGTTCATGAACCAAGTTCAGCGAACTATTTATAGAGCTGAGTTTCGGAATGTGTTCGAATTGGTTCGGTTCATTGTTAGCCCTAAGAAGGACGATACTAAGATCAGACATAGGCGGGGTATATGGCCAAACTGTATTTCCTTTCAAGTCAATGGCTCTTTTATTAAAGGTAGACATACTCTCTCAGACAGTAATGGCGGTTGCACGACGTATTAAGGAAGTAGAAATAGATTCGGACACGGGTGACGAATCCGAGGACGAACACATAGGCACCAAACGCATGAAGGAACCATTGAGGACAAGGCCAAGCTTTGGAGAGATACCCTAATCAACCTTGAGGGCAAGGTTGGTTTTCAACGAGGGAGTATTGATAGGCCCTTGGGTAATTATGAGTTAGTTTTGTGGTTGTTAGGGGGGGTTGGTATAATTGATTGGGTAGTTAGTTGGTAGTTAGAGGTTAGTTATGTTAACTCCCTTCTACCCCTTGTTTTGGAAGCCTATAAATAAAGTCCCCCACCCCCACCCCCACCCCACGATATCTTTTGGAATCATACCTTTGAGTGTAGTTTAGACTTTAGAATCCTTTGGGTTAGGCCAAGGTTTCTAAAGATGGGTTAAGCAACCATCCTATCTTTTGTATCCCCAAAAGATTCATAAAGATTCCCCTGTTTCAACCTTATTTCGATTCTTGCAACGTTTAATTATGTTTTTGCTCATCATCGTTAGGCTAGGTGCCTAACAAAACCCGTTTGCTTTTTGCATGTCTAATATTCAAGAGGACAAAACCAATTCTCGGCCTATCAATTAGTGGTGTTATTTAGAATGAATATATTAAAAATGATATAAGAAGTTATCACTTTTCTGATTTAATGTCTGTTTCCGTTATGCAAGTAATAATTTTTTTTCAATGAATGGATTATTGTTTATTGTTTATCCTCTAATTTTTTTTTTTGCTGTTGGTCAGAGTAACAAATAATCGGAAAATTCTAATGGATGTTCTTCATTGTTTAGGTAGTTGGGCTTTGTTAGTAGGATACTCTTTTACCATGGCCTGAATACTCTCTTCATCCGACTGTGGTTTTTGGTTGGATATTTTTTTACTAAAAAGTATTGTGAAATTGGTGAGGGGCTTGCAGGGATATATAAATTTTGAACTGCATAGTCCCAAGTCTTGATTTTAAATACAACAACAACCAAACTTTTTCCCACTAGGTGGAATCGTCTTGATTTTTGATACATTATTTATTTATTTTTCATTCTTATTATGATTAAGTTGTCTTATTCAGGGGTTACATAGAGGCAATTCGGGAAATTGAGCTGCAGATTCAAAGTGGGACAAGCAATGTCCAGTTTGATGATATTGTTGTGGCTTGTGGCAGGTTCTGGTCAACTTGATTTACTTATATTTTCCTCAGCAACCATCTTTTTCTACTTGATGGGATTCTCTTTAATCTTTATATCAGAGGAGCTAGTTTTTATAATGACTTTCAGGCATCTTTCAGGCATGATGTATTCATGTGCAAATAACACGTTCCTTTTCAAAGTGTACTTTTCAATATATTAAATCAAGATCTGGTGATGAAAATTTGTCTATCAGCTATTTCAATTCATATTTTACAACTTACAACCAAACTTCCTACTTGATGTGAACTTAAGCTGTATTATGATGAAAGACATTATCTATCACATAATGAAGTACATTTCATGCTTACACCCTACATTTGTTAATTTTCAGTGGGGGAACAATTGCTGGTCTATCATTGGGTTCATCATTGAGTACCTTGAGAGCAAGGGTATGCCTTCTGCTTAAAAGACTCATGGACTCCATGTTTTCATATGATGCTTATGTCATTTACGCGCTCCCTGCAGGTGCATGCATTCTCTGTTTGTGATGACCCAGATTACTTCCATAGCTTTGCTCAAGGCTTGCTTGATGGACTCAAAGCTGGTGTTAACTCAAGAGATATTGTCCACATACAAAGTGTGAGTGTCTTGCTAAAGTGGTAGTGTAGAGAAGGATTTTTTTTATGATCACTGAGATTCGTAAGGTTCTTTTTGTGAAAGTATACAATCCTATTTCCTGGTCTTACTTGTGTTGGTTTTCATGCTCCACTAAATTGGAGCTATCCTTATCTAGAGAGGAAAGAGGTACATACTGTTTATTCTTGAGCAAATCAATGATCAAGCTCCAGCAGATCTAAGGGGCTTGTGAGATAAGTCATGGCAACTGACAAGTGTCTTAGAACACATGTCTGTTGGTCTGAAAAACTTGCTTCATCATCTGGCATAGCTAGGCTTTTTTATTGATGATGAGAATTTAACTGTTTACAGGCCAAAGGTCTTGGCTATGCAATGAACACTTCCGAGGAGCTTAGGTTTGTAAAAGAAGTTGCGGAAGCTACTGGAGTTGTTCTAGACCCAGTATACAGGTATTTATTTACTCCACACGTATTGTCTCTTTGGATCTATTAAGACTTATGCTTTTTTTTTTTACTTTCAAAAGACCACTGTGTGCATCAGCTAATCCCTTGTTCATAAACTTAGTAGTTTTGTCTAGTTTTGTTTATCTTATTTTAATAGGATGAGCTCATCTTATTTTAGTAGTCCTCCAAAATAGCAGTGTATGGATTTGGTCCCATAAACACATTTCGTTAGCTTTTAGAAATCATGCTTGGAATGCACCAACATTTGTCCCTCCTCGTCCCCTAATAGGGACTAATGTTAGTTCACTTGCAAACATGAGGAACTAATGTATGTATTAATGTTGGTACATTTTCAAATATAAGAACCAAAAGTTCACAAATATTTTGGGAGACTAAATCCAAACATTAACATGTTTTGGGGGGACTAAGATGATATTTAAGCCATTGTTATTCTTTAGCTAGAAAATAATACAACTTGAGCACATGGTATCATGGAAAATTGGTAAAAAATACTACTTGTTTTTATTTTGAGTTTTTTTATAAATTAAAGAGTTCCTATTCAACGTGTGTACTAATAGTCTTTTTTTACAAGGCTTTTTTATCTTAAAAAAATGGTTTGACGTTTAATATATTTTCTATCAATTTTTTTTAATAACATTGATTTGCTTACGAGGAAAAATTTGGAACTTCATATATTTGATAAGCGTGTTTTGTATAAATAAAAAATTAAAACAGTTAATGTTCTGAATATTTGAAATTAAAAAATAAAATTTAATTCATTTTAACTTAATAATAATTTTAAAAAATGAAACTCTAAAATGTTTTCGAGTTTCTGTCCAAAAAAATGTTGAGTGATGAATATCATTACTGTAATACAGTGGCTATGTTGAGCGGGTGATGGAATTATGAATATGAAAATAATAATAATAATAATAATAATAATAATAATAATAATAATAATAATAATAATAATAATAATAATAATAAAAGACTTAATTTTTGTTAAACCATTGAAGCAAAACAGCAAGTGAAGAGTTCACCTAGCATTCCCGAAGCAAGAGGAGAACATTCTAGGATATGTGGGGCTGGCCCCTTTAGCCTTGACCCTAGTCCCTTCAACTGGTGGGTTTTGTTTGCGGCTTAAAAGCCTCACTGTTAGGTTGGCTAAAAATAAAAGGGCTGATATTGTGGATTTTGTGGGCTATCCGGTGGGTTTGGGGACAAATTGACGGCTTTGGTTAGCACATCATCAACTAAAATGAGAGTTTCAGCTTATTAAAAAACAGATAAGAGTTTCAATTCAAGTTTTTAATTAGGTGGCATTTAAAAAAACTGACTTGACCTGCTAACTAAAAATAATAGAAAATATCCTAATAATGAAAATGAGATAAGTGCTGATTTGGCTCATTAATTGGAGGATCAAACTTAATGGTCATTTCTTAGGGTGTGTTTGGATTAGTGGTATGTGACGGAATGAAATAGAATACAAACATGCTTAATAATTTGGATTGTCAAAAAATGGATGGAATGGAACACAATGGAATCTATTCCATCCAATTCCATTTTCTTCCCTTATTTTAGTTCCCCTCGGTGGAATGGAATTTGGGTGGAATGGAATGGAACCACTCATTAACACATTTTTTCCAATAACTATTTACAGCTTTGCCTCTATTTCTGTTCCTTTGTGCCTGTATTTCGATGGATTGTGCACCTCTACCCCTCTTCCCCTATTTCATGTTTCTCATCCACCCCTTTGATTAACTTAACCAAAAGTCCAAAATAATATACCTTTCTAATGTTTCTCACTTGTGAATATCAGTTTTCTTTTTCACTAATGTGTACATTCTTTTGAATTTTTTAATAACAAAATCCACTTTTTAGACGATTTCCTTATTAGATTACGATCGTTCTTTTTAAAATGAACCGAATCTTTCATTTACTTAACGTAATATTATTATTTTTATAAAGCTTTATGTTGGCAATTGAAATAATATTTATATTTCATATTATTGGATCTCTCTAAAATTTACAGAATATTTCTAATTATTTGCATAATATTTAATTTACGTATTATTTGATAAATTATGTAAGAGATTTATGTAAGCTATGCAATTTTAATCACTTTAATAAAAGATTATATATTTTAAATTTACATAATAGTGTTTTTTAAATAAGGGGAAAAATGGAATGAGAAAGTTATAAGTCATTCCTTCCCATCTACTTTCCAAACAATGGAATGAGAACTTTATTCCATTCCGTCGTAAAGTACCCAAACAATGGAATGAAAACTCTGTTCCATTCCGCTCCGTTTTGCTTCATTCAATTCTGTTCCATTTTGTTCCGCTCCGCTTGTTTTGAAGTATCCAAACATAAAATTAAAGAATGACAGGATCAAAAATAAAGAAGGAAATACAATCAAATAAAATATTGATCTTATAAATAATAGAAAATATCCTAACAATGAAAATGAGGTAAGTGCTGATTTGGCTCATTAATCTTGGATATCCTCAAGTTGGTGCATAAATATCTATGGCTAACTTGCTAATCAAGTGCTTGAAACTTGGTCTTGTTAGACTTTTGGTGAGGATGTCGGTTGCATATTAGTTTGAAAACACAAACAGTAAGCGGATAATATCAAAGTCCAATTTTTCTTTTATGAAGTACCGGTCAATCTCAATATGCTTTGTTCTATCATACTTGTCCGGGCTATGGGCTATGCTGTTTATGGTCTTGCTGTCAAAGGTTAGAGGCTATGCTTATTCTGTCACAGGTTAGAGGCTATGCCTATTACGGTCTTGCTGTCACTACTCACTATGCGACTTCATGGAGTTCAAGTATCTCACCTTGAGTTCCTCTAGGATTTTATAATTCCGTAGACCTTCACAAATACATTGGGTCATAGCTGTAAATTCAGCTTCTACCTTACATTTGTGCAATAACCTGAAGTAGATTTCCTGTCTGTAACCGACCCTGCCCTATTTGCATCAGTAAAAATAGCCACATTCCTCTCACGAGTTTTTCTAAAAAACAGGCCTTTCCCAAGGGTAGCCTTTGAAATACCTTAAATTTCTGTATAGTGCATCAAGGTGTTCTTCCTTAGGAAGAGTGTATGAATTGACTTACAACATTTACAAGGAAGGCAATGTCTGGACGGTAGGGGCCACGTAGATTAATTTTCAAAGTGTGTAGCAGGAAAGGGATCTTCATAATGATGATTTTGATGAAGAATAGAGGAGAGTGGAGCTTGGAGGGAATGAGAGGAAAAAAACCTGTTTTAGATGAAAATAATATTAATGAAGGAAGAGTGAAATAGAGAATAGAGAAGGCAGTGGGAGGGAAATTAATAAACCCACAGAGGACAAAGTGCCAGGAGTTTACTTTTCTCAATAATATGGTCGGGGGGAGGGGCTACTCGTGAAAAATAGAATGAGAATAGAGGTAGAAGTTGCAGAAGTGGATCCTTGAAAGCGAATTGTCTACCGCGGTTTTTGCCGCATGAATAGTAGCCATTTGATATATCTAAGGGTTGAGATATTTAGGCAAAAATAAAATAAAAAACGTAAAAAAAAAAATTCTTGTGTGTTGGCTGCCCACTTTTTAATTTAGTCACAACTTGTGCTGGCTGCTGCAACTTAGTTGCATCCAACGTCAAAAGTTGCAGCTTTGAGAAGCAAGCTGAAGAAGAGGAATCGAATAGGGCTGAGAAGAAGGGGCTATGATCACTGTCCAGTTCATACACTGTAAGTTTGTAACTCGTGGCCAGAGATATAAAACAACACAGTTTGATGATCAAACCTTTTCTCAAGTGAATAATGTTAATACAAGCAGTTAAATGTGTGATCTTCCAGAAGTAATTCGACCTAGAGATAAAGAAAAGGCACCGAAAAATATAGTGTATGAGGAGCCCTTATCTCATTACGGGAACAGGAGCAGAGCATAATCGAAGAAGAAAACAATTGAGTTGTTAAATGGGTTTGTCGCAACTTTAGATAGTGGGGACGAGGAAATGCTTTAGTCATCTTTGTCGTTGCTGCAAAGCGGCTTCTTTGCTGTTAGTTGCCACCCTTTGCCGCTTTGCGATTGCAAGTTGCAACCATGCCGATGTGGGTCGGCCAACATGGAATACAACTCTCTTGCACCGCCTCAACTATCTCTCCTTTATAGGTTGTGTGCAAAAGAAAAAACAAAATATGTGATGTTTTCCTGACAATCAGGGATGCAATTCATGCGGTAGAGACCGCTCCGCTGCAGATAGCTTCGCTGTTGAGGATTTGAGGATCTGTTTCCGTTACAATGTATGTAAAGCTGGTTCAGTTCATATGAAGAACCGAACCGAACCAAACTGAACTGTGTTAACAATTCGGACGAACCGAACTGAACTGTGTTATCAGTTCAGTTCATGGTTTGAACTGAACCGAACTGTTCACCAAATTGTTTTGAACTTTAACATTTCATCAATTTTTTTCTGAGCTGTTGAATTTTTTTTAACTGAACTGCTAAAATCCCTTTTTTTGAACTAAAAATTGTCACCAAGTGCTTCTGCCGAGTCCTTCAAATTCTCTACCGCTTCTGAATATTCCTCTTTCCAATCACTTAAGCAACGCGACTTGTAACTCTTGTCTCATTAACAGCATAAGAAGACTTGAGTTCACAAACATAACACAATGTCTTTGCAGCATATATTGTACTCAGATTTAAAGCAATCTTAGCAAGCATTTTTGGATCTGATTCTTTGCTACTACAAGGAACTGATCTTAAGGAAGAAATGCATACTTTAAAATTAAGTGTGTGCTTGCAGGTTGCAGTAACCAAATCCTTAGCTTCTTCTTTGTGAAGGCCAGCACATTAACCCAACAACGCAAAGAAATTCATTAGCAAGATTAGTAGAACCATGAATCGATTAAAAGCTTTTCTTGATGCCATATTATGCTTTCATAGTCTTGCAAACTGCAAAACAAGTTAACAGTTCAGTTTGGTTCGCTAATTGGACTTGGCTTAATGGTTCAGTTAGTGAACCGTGTTTAATAAAGGCAGTTTGGTTCAGAACTGTTAGTAAAAGTTCGGTTTTTTACAGTTGGGTTCGGTTCGGTTTTGCAGTTCAGTTCGGTTTTTCAATTCTTTTGAACGACCCTAAATGTATATAGGTAGTTACCGTAGACTGTTATAGTAATATTGAACTTGGCGGGAACACTGTAACTGATAGTGACAGATAAATTGTAACGATAAAAAATGAGAAGAAAACCATTGTAGACTATTGGCGAGAACACTGCAGGCAGTATTAGATTGTTATTATAGTCTCTGATAAAAAAAGATTGTTATTATAGTTTATTATAGTATACTATAGATACTATAGATAAGAAATTTTTATTTGGAGTTTTCGGAGTATTAAATTTTCTATTTTTCATTTGATACTTATTATTTCCTTAGCATGTGAACCAACCTTAAAAGAGAAAGAAAAGGGAAAAAAAAATCTGAACAGAAATTTTAAATGTAGTTAGATGTTTTACATTTGAATATTGCTGCTTTTATTTAACTTCATATTGTTCATTCCCTCTCAGCGGTAAGGCTGCTTATACATTGCTAAAAGATATGTATGAAAATCCAAAGAAATGGGAAGGGAGAAAGATCCTCTTCATACATACGGGTGGCCTCTTAGGATTGTATGACAAGGTCGATCAACTGACTTCTTTTGTTGGGAATTGGCAACGAATGGATGTTAATGAATCTGTTCCTAGGCAGGATGGTATTGGAAAGATGTTCTAGAGAAGTAAAATAAAAAATTATAAATCATGGCATTACTTGCATCTATGCTATGTAGTATCTTGCTACAAAAAAGTTATATTTTATAGAAATGCACACACTGCATCCCAAAGTTGAAATGTGATAATTAGGCAGAAATGATCTTTTGACACATGCCATGTAAACACTATATACGGTACTGTAGTTATAGTTCATGTGTGGTTATTGTTGTGTAAATACTTGGTTAATTCAGTTCATTATAATATATTTGAGAAGTATTTAGGTGTTTTATGGCAAACATGATCAGCTTTTAGTGCATATGTATGCATGTAACAACTATTATCTACTCCATTAAATGTTTTTTAAACCAAAAAATGTTATGTAAAAGCATAATTGTACTAGCAGATATTTCAACTTGACTAACCACCTCAATCAACACCAATAATTTAAACATACCAAAAACTATTATTAAAAGGGGAAAAAGATACTAGCAAACCAAACCTTGTAGAAAGCTATTTGAATCTATAATTAGGTAAGTCAACACAATTTCTTTTTTTATTACCGTGTTATTGGTGCGCAGTTTTCTCCGGCTTTATCGAAGACTAATCTACACCGGGGAATCTAGTTGGCCACGAGTACCCGACTTCGTCGGCCCATATAGTTCTCCCTTCCCAACAAAATTTTTGTCACACCTAAGATTTGAACTCGAGACATTGGGGTGGGTTCCAAGTCCAGTTACCACTCAGACCGGTCCTTGTTGGTTAAGCCAGCTCTAGAATCATCATGTATGCTTATGAAGCCCAAGAGAGATTGCAAATGGGATTCAAATGCAAACTAACATCGAAGGAATAGATGATCCATAGATAATGTAGTCTCCTCTAAAAGTATGAGAAAATTTTTCTATTGAAAACCATGGTTCAGCTCTAATTTTTCTAGCTTACGGAGTTTCTCTATTCAATTTGAAGTAGGATTTTTTTTTTGACAACCAAAAACCATGGTTCAGCTCTTATAGCATTTTTTTCTTTTATTTTTATCCTTATTATTTAGTTACATTTCTTATTTATTCTCCATTAAATCATCTCTCTGTCTTTCTATCCCTATCTCTCTCTCACTCACACACACAATTTTAAGCATGAATTAAAAATATTTGCTTATGTCATTTTACATTTATAAGTTAATTTAACCGTCAAATTTATCAACCACTTTAAATTCGCACTGCTAATATAAAGTAGTTTTTTCTAGTATCAACTAACTTATTTACTATCTATTATTTGTCACCAAACAAAACCTAACTCTTTAATTATTCAAGTGTTGTCTAAAAAAGTGCTACCACTATAAAATCTTATGCCATTTTTTTTCTTCATGTTTTTTTATTCAACTATTTCAATTTATATTACAGTTTGTGGGTTTAACAAAGTAATACTATGTGAAAATTTTGTTTCTACAAATTTTATAATTTTTTTATAAAAAAAAAGTAATGATTACATAGTAGTATGGTAAATCGTCAACAAATATTTTTTTATAATTTTTAATTAGTAGTTTATATTGTTTTCGTACCAACTAAATCTTTTAAGTTTGATAATATCTTCACTGTTAGTCATTTTTAGTGATTACGTTACAAAAAAGCCCAATTGATATAAATGGTGATGACATGTCCGGAGGCATACGTGGCACCACAAAGTTGGTTTCTAACGTTACACGTGGCATTACTTAGATCCAACGATTGATATTAAAAAATTGAAAAATCAATTAAAAATACATAAAAGCAAAATTGGGTGTTATGCAGACGACAAAACTTCATCTTCTCTAATCTCTTTGTGCAACTTTGTCCGTCGTCGCTCTCCCACCACCGCTCCTACTGCCTTAGCCACCATTATGCCACCTCACCTTTTGGCCGTCATCCCACACTCCCGCACAATTAATGGTGTTACTGCTCTGGCTTGGCTATTGGTGATGCTGATGAACCTTGGTTCTCCTAATTTATTTGAGATGTTGTTGCTACTAACTTGAGATTACATAACCAAAGTGTGTGTAACAAAGTAGAAAATGGAATGGGAAAGGAATGTGGACATGACAGGAAGAAATAAAGTGGATTGCATTCAACGAGCAAGGTGTTTGTAGATTTGTTTGTTCATGATCTTGTAATCATTGGTTGCGACCTATTTGTATAATTGTGTAACCTAAGATGTGAATTAGGAGGCTGCAACTTTTAATTAGGAAGCAACTTTGATTATTACAATGACTGTCGAAGCACAAGAGACTCGAATTAGGAGGCTTGTCCAGCTTTGTCACACCTGCTTCTAACATTTGCATCCCTATCATCATTCTCCATCACAGCAACTATTCTCCCCCTTCCATGTACAATTTCGCAGAAGTTTTTGATTGTAATCTAGAGTTTTGTTCTACCAAATTGTATTGACTATGTCTTGTATAAGTTGTAATAAAAACATCTTGCACTGAATTGTTATTTATTGGTTTATGTTCGGTTTCAGAATTTTTTTATCATGAATTATTTAGGAGCTGGTTTACTGCAGATTGCTTGAATCTAAAATATATTCATTGCAGATTTTGTAAAATGCTATTTTGCAATATGCCCAGACTGCTCAACCTATGCTGAAATTAAATGTTGTAGATTAAATATCAATTGCAGATTTTGTAAAATGTTCATTTAAGGACAAGACAATCGAATCTCATTACTATTTCATTACAATTAAATACAAGAGTTCAATAGCTTTTTTTATTACAATTCAATAAAAGAGTAAAAGTGTATAATAAATTAAATGGTGTAGCCTCCTAATTCGCATCTCTTGTGGTTCGACAATCACTATAATAATCAAAGTTGCTTCCTAATTAAAAATCGTAGCCTCCTAATTCACATCTTGGTCACATAGGAGAAACTCGGATTGAATCCCAAATTTCACAGCTCCATATCCCAATACAAGAAACTCGCGTATTACCGGTGGATTTTTTCTGCCAGTACGGTTTCGGCGGAATTTTGAGATTTCCGACGGAAAAATTTGTATTTCCGGCGGATTTTGGAATTTTTTTTTTAAAAACCAAATCCGTTGGAAATGCTAAAAATCCGCTGGAAATGTCACCGGTGGATTTTCCGGTGGATTTTGGAAAAAAAAACATTTTTTTTAAAATTCGCCGGAAATGTAAAAAAAATCCGCCGGAAAATTCACAGGCGACATTTCCGACGAATTTTGTTTTTAAAAAAAATCAAAAAATCCGCCGGAAATGTTAAAAATCCGCTGGAACCGTCTGAAATTGCCTATAACTAAAACTTTCTCATACACTCTTCTCATTCTCTCATTTCACTCTTTATTTCCTTCTCATTTCTCTTCTACATTTTCTCTATCTTATCTTTCTTCTTCTTTCTCATACTCTTCAATCTCCATAAATTTCTCTACATATCTCTCTTCTACATTTCCTATTTCTTCTTCCTTCTCATTCATTCTTATTTCTTCATTCTCAAACTCTCATTTATTCTAATTCCTTCTTACTTCTTCATGCTTATTCTCTCCTATATTATTTTTTCCATACTCACTTTCATTCTTATTCATTCTAATTACTCTATTACTTCTCATTCTCTTCTATATAATTTTTTTCATATTCTACTTTATTTTCATTTTTTATTACTTCTTATTTAATTAAACATAAAATTTGAAAAAAAATTAAAAAAAAAGTTACTTTTTTTTTGAAAAAATCCGCCAATAATGTGCATTTTCGGTGGATTTTTTTTTTAAAAAAAAAGGTTTTTACAAAAAAAAACGCCGGTAACGTGGATTTCCGGCGGATTTTTCAATTTTTTTTTTAAAAAATCCACCGGAAATGGGCATTACCAGGGGAAAAAATCCGTCGGAAATTACCGACGGGAAAATCCGCCAGAAATGTGTGTTTCTGACGGATTTTTCAATTTTTTTTTTTAAAATCCACCGGAAAACATTACATACAAGCGTTTTACCTGTGGATTTTTTCCGCCGAAAACGTCATTTTTCTGGTCCAAACTCCTCTTTGTAAAGCATATCAGCAGCACAATTCAGATCTCTACGAATGTGTCTCCACTTGACCACAACTCTATCCTTCACGATGTTCAAATTAAAATACCTTCAACCAAATTAGCCCGAGGATGGAGACGATCCAACTGAGCAGAAACAAGGGAAATAGCATTTGCACAATCAGAAGTAATTACCAAATTCCTGTTCCTAGGATTCAGTTTGGTCTTTGTAAGGCCTAGTGTGTTGTTTCCTTTGGGGCTTTAGCCCCATTTGCTCAAAAAAAATTTGGTCACAGGTTACACAATGACTATAAGATTATGCACAAACAAATCTACAAACACCTCGCAAGTCGAATGCAATCCACTTTATTTCTTTTTATCCTGCCCACATTCCTTTCCCATTCCATTTTCTAGTTGGTTACACACACTTTGGTTGTGTTATCTCAAGTTAGAGCAGTAGCAACATCTCAAATAAATTAGGAGGACTGAGGCTCATCAGCATCACCAATAGCCAAGTCGGAGAAGTAGCACCATTAATTGTGCGAGAGTACCGGATGACGACCAAAAGGCGAGGTGGCACAACGGTGGCTAAGGCAGCAGGAGCGGTGGTGGGACCGTGGGAGAGCGACGACAAACGAGCTGCGCATAGAGTATTAGACAATAGGAAGTTCTTTTTGTTTGGTAAACCCGGGGTATCCACCACACAGATAGCAGTGACTAATCTCTCGCTCATTGTAGGTGCCTCGAGGGGCAGGACAGCTGACCCAGAGTTTTAACGCTGCTCCGTACCCAAGGCGGGGATCGAACCCCCACTACAAGAAAAACCTGTTTTAGCTACCAACATTTGCGACGGGGCTTAATCCGTCAGTAATTTGCCACGGATTTGCGACGGCCTGTATAAAAAGTAAGAGGCGCGAAATTTCCCGCTAGAGTTTGCCACGGATTTTGAAAACGGTCGCAATTTGCGACGGAGATCCCGTCACAAGCCCGTCGCAAATGATCTTCACTTAAACACCAAATACGCGTTTATTAGTTTCCTTCTTTCTATTTTCTTTCTCAGACTCCCTCTCCCTCTTGAGCTTCCCTCACGCTGCCCCCCTCCCTCTCCCTCTCACCTTTCACTCTCAGCCTCCGCCTCCACCAGCCTCCACCCCTGTCGTTGCTCAGCCGGCCCTTCGCTTCTCACCACCACCATTTCATCTTCCCCTCTTCAACGAGCTTTCTTCTTCAGTTCTTCAGTTCGCGAGCTTTCTTCTTCTTCTTCTTCTTCTTCTTCTTTAGTTCTTCTTCTTCTTCTTCTCAGCTTAGGTTCTTCTTCTCTTCTTTGATGATTGTTTGATTTGGGGAAAATTGTTCAATTTCTGCATGAATTGAAAACCCTAATTTCTGTCTTCCTCTTCCTTCCTCTTCGAAGAGATACAGCGGGTGAGCTTTCCTTTTTCCCTTTTTTCATCTCAGTCTTCCTCTTCCTTCCTCTTCGTTTTACTGATTTCCATTTTCCACATTTTAAGCTTTGATTTTTTTGTGATGTTTAGCGAAGAGGAACCATTTCACAATTTTAGGGATTTTCGGTTTGTTATTGCTCTTTTGTTATTGCTCTTTTGTTTTTTCTCTGATTAGCAAGGCTGTGGTTGATTGTTGTTATTTCAGTGATGCAACTTTCTTCTCTGGTATTTTTTCCTTCATATTTGCAGCATTGTTTCCTTTGAGGGTAGTGAGTTTCATATATGTGAAATTTTAACTATTAAGGGTGCATTTTTTATCAGTAATAGAAGAACAAAATCCGAGTGTTAACGGTTGTTGTGGTTTTGATTAATATTATAAGGAGAAGTCCTCTGGGCTTCAACTTCAGATTCAACTGAATAAATAGGTAGTAGTATCGGTTCTTTAATAATGTAGAATTGTAGCTTTTAGAATTTTAATTCACATTTTGAATTAACTTGGCCATAAGTGGCATCCCATATGCCACTGCTATCTTTTGTTTTATTTTATTTGGAACTTGCAGATATTGCTAACTTAAATTGCTGCATTTATAATTCTGTTGTTCATTGATCAAATTTTCTGATTTGATTTTGTGTTTTCGGCAGGAGTGGGATAGTGTTAATGACTTAAGTATTGATGTAACATTGCAGCTTGAATTGCAATGGTCAATAAGACAAGAAATTTCTGCAACCTTAAATCATTCACTACTTCATGGGGTATGGAATTTTTGCAGCCTTAAATCACTCACTAATTTTTTCATAATTTGTTGTGCCTATGTACATTTGAAAATAGTAGTTTGTCACTTTGCCTATACTTTTATGATCACTGCTTAATACACCACTCTTCTTTCCAATGAACAGACTATGCACAGTCTATTGTTGATCCAATATGAAGGTATGAAATAAGTTTTGCTTATGTTTGAAATTGGTGAAATTCCATAATTAGTTATAAAGAAAAGTTGGAAGGGTTTGGTAATATATAATCTTATAATCTTATGTAGCTGACTGCTTTAGTTCTGTAGGGTAAATCCTTGTCAAACAAGATGTAAGTTACTATCCCCTGATGTATTCCATTTCCCCCTAGTTAATGCTTCTTTCCAAAGTCTTCACCTGGCTTTTATAGTTTATACTCTATGGAGAGTGTCGACCTCGCCATGCCTAAATCAAGGTAAGATCTTATTTGATAGTAATGCTTTTTCTGTATTATTTTCATGCATTCACTACAGTTATTGATAATTGCTTCACTTTGAATCAGGAAGGTGTAACTGCACCGAGGCTGTTTTGTTTGATAGATGCCATCTTCTACATCACTGGTTAGATTGCAAGTCCGTCTTTCTTTGTGATGTCCCTTGTGTACTTCATAAATTCTATCATGTCCTTTCTTTATGCTTTCGTAACTAGTGGAACTTGTATGCTCTGCTGAAATAAATTTTTAGCAACTATTATCTACATTTTCGTTTTGTGTGTGTGAATTAAGACTAATTATAACATTTCTTTGGAAGCTATGGTAAGGTTTTATTTTATCAATCTAATGTGCTCATTATTGCTATTTATTTATTCTTAAATTGGAATCTGATGCTGAGTGGTTAGTGTTGAGTGGAACTTGGACTATGAAGTATTTTCAGTATAAAAAGTGTGACATTTTCAGTATAAGATGGATGCTTTAGATAAAAACATTATTAGTCAGTTTGGTTTTCTTCTTCATCATTAGGTTGTTCTTGGCATTAGTGAGTGTGGGTCTCTTTCAAAAGAAATTAGAAACATCACTGCATTTTATCATAATATGTACTTCCTATTATTAACTATTATTAATAACTATTATTAATTGATCTTGTTTGTTCCTGATTGTGAGCTGCATACATATAATTAAATGTGTTATGAACTTGAACATAACATATAGTGGCTTGGAATACTTGTTATTTTAACACCTACCTAAGACTTGTTGAAGGCACATAACATAATATTATAGCCCCTCCTATTAGCTCATTTCTAATGGTATAATTGCTTGCATTTGCTGACCTTTTTGCCTTCGATATTTTGTAGAGTCTAAATCCTCCCGTATTGGTCTTGGTCCAAAGCAAGGAGCGAGCCAAAGAGCTGTATGGTGAACTTGCATTTGACAATATTAGAGTTGATGTCATCCATTCTGATCTGTCTCAAGAAAAGGTAGTTCTCAAATCCTTTGAACAAAATAAGTTCCTTGTTGGGAAGTGAGGGAAATCTGAGTCTATATACATTCACAAACTCGCTTGAGGTAGTTAGTGACTCTATGAGTCTATATACATTCAGTTTTTGTACTTTTCATATCTTTCTTTTCTTTCTCAATAAAAGTCTTTTGCTTTCGTCATCTTCAAATTCAATTCAACTATTCTATGAAGAAGCACCAATAGTGGTACTTTCTATGAAGAAGCACCAATAGTTGCACCACAAGTTATTGAACAAAACTTCCCTGCTTATGATGAAACTTTTCTCTTCCTTCCAAACACTGTCTTTGATGATTCCTACAATTTTGACCAAACAAGTTTGTTCTACCCTCATTATGATGATTATGCTTCTGCTTATTATGACCCCATTTTCACTTCACTCTCTTCTGATGATAATAATTACATTTTACCCCCTGAAGATGACTACAACTTTCCAAGTTCAAAGCGCCAAAAGTGCTTCCAAGAGAACAACAATGAGCCAAACAACAATTTCTTTGATGGGTACGTGCATAATCCTTGTTCCATGATCATGAAATCAGAGGAAGAAGCACAGCTTTTTGCTACTACAATGCAACACGAGTTCAAAGTTCCAAAATTTTCACAAGGTGTTTTTGGAGAAAGCAATTATTCACAAGGGTACGTGCATAATCCCTTGAAGTGTTTATACCTTACCTTTATTTGATTTTATATTTTATTGTTTTTAAACAATTTTAATTATCTTTTATCCATTTTCAATGGTCAATCTGATTGAAACATTTGAACTGTGAACTAATGAATTTCTTGGTTTGATGTTCAGTCCATAATTGTAAAGTTTGTCTGGTATAGCACTGTCTGGTATAGCATTGTTTCATATTCCCATTTGTGTAAATTCTGACAACACCTTGTTTCTTTGCAGTGAATTTACTTTCAAAGGTAGGGAGAAAATTTCTGCATAAGGATTTGTTGGCAATTTGGCATGTTGTGCTGTTGTTCTTTGTCCTTGTTTCTATGGGAAGAGAAGGAAAGCAACTGCTCATGCTGTTCTGGCCAAGGACCCAAATTTAAGTGAGTTTATGTTATGCTTGTATATAACATAAACCGTAACACTTTTGTAATTGTTGATTTTGTAACACTTGTAACATAAACTGCTGATTTTGTAATTGTTGTATCAGACATCTGTCTTGAAAATTAATCTGTATCACTTTTTCTTATATTCCTTTCCAATATTTCCTTCATTGCTGTTTTTTTAATCTCAATTAGACTATTATTCATTGAAATATTCTATAAACCAAATATCAGTATTAGTACGTAAACAGTTATTATGATTTAATAGTATGTATTAGTACTGATTAGTATATATAGATATAACTATTAAATAGTATTTTGGATGTATAATTTAATTTTTTTTAATTTTTTTTTTAAATTTCCGACGGATTTGCGACGGCTTTGCGACGAAAAGTTGTCAGAGTTTGCGACGACTTTGCCACGGAAATATGCGACGGATTTGCGACGACTTTGCGACGGATTATTTGCGACGGGGAGTTTCGTCGCAAACGCTTTGCGACGAGCTGTTTTGCCACGACTCTTCGCCCGTCGCAAATTTCGTCGCAAATTCACATTTGCCACGGAAAAAGGTCCATTTGCGACGGAAATTGCCGTCGCAAATGAGCGATTTTCTTGTAGTGCCCCGACCCTTGGTTAAGGGAGGTTCAGTCCCAACCGCTGAACCCCACGCTCTGGGTTAGACAAAAGGAAGTTTTGTTGTCTCCATAACACCCAATTTTGCTTTTCTGTATTTTTAATTGACTTTTCAATTTTTTAATCTCAACCGTTGGATGAGTAATGCCACGTGTCACGTTAGGAACCAAGTGTGTGCTGCCATGTATGTCTCCATTACAGACACTCATCGCCGTTAGCAACATATAGGCTTGTATGGAACGGAAAGTTAAAAAAGAACAAGCAGTGTAAATGTTATGTAACTTAAAGAACCAAAGTGGTATAAAAAAACTTAAAGGACCAATTCGTTACAATTAAATAACTTTAAGGGTCCCTGGTGTAATTTTGTCTATTTAATATAAGGGTATGAGATAGAAATATAATGACTCATCACCCATATCTATTGGATGCGGTTACAACCATGTCACTTACCTAACGAACACGTCAACATTTTTGTAACGGAAAATGTAAAAAAAATAAGATGGGGTAGTTGTTTTAGGAGTGATGTGAAATTCAAGGTTAATCTTGAATATTAGGATATTTTCCATGATTAGGTTTTCCATTTCTTGACTCAATCAACAAAATTAAGAACAATGAATGAATTAAAACTCACAAAGTGGAAAGGAAAGATGATGGAGATGGAGTGAAGATCGCCACATCTAAGGATAGATGATAAGATCGGTGCGTGATCGCCACAAGGGAGATGAATAGCCCCTTGATAAGATCCAACTTGAGTTCTTCCAAAAATCAAGGGAGAGAAAACTCTATGCTCAATTTCTATATCATCAAAGTCTAATTTCCAAAATGTTAAGTTTGCCAATATATACTCTTGGCAATTTACTAAGCACACCACACTAAGTTTCTAATCACAACCTAATGCCTTAGACAACTACTAGGCTTCTAAAGAGAAATATATCAAAGTACAATTATTACAAATTACAAATAGGAAAGAAAAAATGTCTAATATATTTTTTTTATAAGGAACTAGTCACTAATGAATAGGACTTGGTAAATTTTGTCTTCATTAGATTCTCCATGTCCTCTTGAAGCTTCCTTACTTTGCTTCTAGTAACCACTCCTTCTTGTGCTTCCTTTCCTTGAGCTAGGAGGTCCTCATCACACCCTCCTTCTTTAGAAGAACTCGTCCTTGAGTTAAGGTCCTCATCACCTCGGTTTGTCCATCACTTCCTTGAAGAATTGATTTGCAATATGACATGCATCATCCACCTTGTGGCATGGAATAAAATGAGCCATTTTTGAGAAACGGTCCACCACAACAAAAATGGAGTCGCGGTCATTCCTTGTCTTTGGGAGACCTAGCACAAAATCCATAGAAATATCCACCCAAGGTGTAGAGGGAATAGGAAGAGGGGTATATAATCCATGAAGCATGCTCCTAGATTTAGCCTTTCTACATGTAATGCATTTAGAACATACTTTATGCACATCATGTTTCATTCTAGGCCAATAAAAGTGCTCATGCAACATTTCAAGTGTTTTATGCTCCCCAAAATGACCCATCAATCCCCCTTCATGCACTTCTCTCACTAACAATTCCCTAACGGAACATTTAGGAATGCAAAGCCTACTTCCCTTAAAAGGAAACTCATCATGCTTATAATGCCCCTTAAATGCACCATGATCACAAGATGTATATATATTGGCAAAATCAACATCACAAGCATATAGTTCTTTCAAATGTTCAAAACCAAGAATCTTAGTTTCAAGAGAGGAAAGTAAAACATGTCTCCTAGATAAGGCATCCGCAACTACATTGCTTTTGCCTTTCTTGTGTTTAATCACATAGGGAAATTGTTCCAAAAATTCTACCCACTTGGCATGCCTTTTATTTAATTTTCCCTGGCCTTTAAGAAACTTAAGAGATTCATGATCACTATGGATCACAAATTCTTTAGGAAATAAGTAGTGTTGCCAAGTTTGCAAGGCCCTAACCAAGGCATACAATTCTTTGTCATAGGTGGAATAATTCAAGGAGGCACCACTCAATTTTTCACTAAAATAAGCAATTGGGTGTCCCTCTTGCAATAAAACCACGCCTATGCCAATGTTGGAAGCATCACATTCCAACTCAAAGGTCTTAGAAAAATTAGGCAAAGCTAGAATATGAGCATTTGTCAATTTAGTTTTGAGTTCTTGAAAAGCTTGCTCTTGCTCCGTTCCCCACTTAAATGCCACATTTTTCTTGACAACATCATTCAAAGGAGAAGCCAATGTACTAAATTTTTTAATAAACCTCCTATAAAAACTTGCTAGCCCATGAAAGCTCCTCACTTCACTCACATTTCTAGGGGTGGGCCAATCTTTGATGGCCTTTATCTTTTCCTCGTCAACTTTCACCCCTTGGGAACTAACAACAAATCCCAAGAACACTACCTCACTTTTACAAAATGTGCATTTTTCTAAGTTAGCATATAAGTGTTCTTTTCTCAAAATCTCCATGACACTTTTTAAATGATTAACATGATCTTCTAGTGTCATGCTATATATGAGAATGTCATCAAAATAGACCACCACAAATTTTTCAATAAATTGCCTTAAAATATGGTTCATCAAATGCATAAAGGTACTCGGAGCGTTTGTCAAGCCAAAAGGCATGATTAACCATTCATATAGACCAAATTTGGTCTTGAATGCCGTTTTCCATTCATCCCCTTCTCTCATCCTAATCTAATAGGTATTTATACAACTTCACCACCAATGAAAACCCCAATTGGGCCATTTGGCTTGCTTGACACCTCAAATTTGTGAGGCTTGATTAACCATTCATATAGACCAAATTTGGTCTTGAATGCCGTTTTCCATTCATCCCCTTCTCTCATCCTAATCTAATAGGTATTTATACAACTTCACCACCAATGAAAACCCCAATTGGGCCATTTGGCTTGCTTGACACCTCAAATTTGTGGGGTTATTTATGGATTGTAAAAAGACTCAGATACCCATGATATCTGCTCTTTATCCACTGGTCTCTACTCTCTACCCATTCTTTCAATTTGAAACACGATGGGTCTCCTCTCTCTCTCTCTCTTCTCCAATCTTATTGTTTTTTCATTTTCCTTTTCCTTTCTCTTCTCTTCTCTCACGGTTCACGATTCTCTTCTTCTTCTTCTTCTTCTTCTTCTTCTTCTTCTTCTTCTTCTTCTTCTTCTTCTTCTTCTTCCTCTCTACCCATTCTTTCAATTTGAAACACGATGGGTCTCCTCTCTCTCTCTCTTCTCCAATCTTATTGTTTTTTCACTTTCCTTTTCCTTTCTCTTCTCTTCTCTCACGGTTCTCTTCTTCTTCTTCTTCTTCTTCTTCTTCTTCTTCTTCTTCTTCTTCTTCTTCTTCTTCTTCTTCTTCTTCTTCTTCTTCTTCTTCTTCTTCTTCTTCTTCTTCTTCTTCTTCTTCTTCTTCTTCTTCTTCTTCTTCTTCTTCTTCTTCTTCTTCTTCTTCTTCTTCTTCTTCTTCTTCTTCTTCTTCTTCTTCTTCTTCTTCTTCTTCTTCTTCTTCTTCTTCTTCTTCTTCTTCTTCTTCTTCTTCTTCTTCTTCTTCTTCTTCTTCTTCTTCTTCTTCTTCTTCTTCTTCTTCTTCTTCTTCTTCTTCTTCTTCTTCTTTTTCGGTTTCCATTTTTGTGTATCTTATTGTTTAATTTTGGTTTCTCTTAGTTCCATGAAAACCCTAGAACAAATTTTACATTGATTGTTGTTGATTAGATCCATGAAATTTGTTTAATTTCAATTACTGTTGACATATATTACTGCGTTTTTTTTTAAGTTCAGTTACTGTTTTGGTTAGATCCATGAAAATTGTAAAACCCTCAACTCCTAACCTTGAAGATGAGCCCATAAACTAACATATCTGTCATTTATAGCTGTATTTAACTTTTTTTTGTCCATATATGGTGTAAAAACATTTTTTTGTTCTTTTGTTTAGGATTCTAATTCATAGGCTTATTAATAACTGGTGTAAATAGATGTTCTAATTCACTTTATTTTATAAGTTTGATGAAAAAAACGTATTTGAGTGTTCTGGTATTTATTGTTTTATTCATATGTCATTCACATGGTATAACCTGTAATAACATTTTTCCATTATTCTCAATTTCAAAAAGTGGTTTCTTATATGTTTCACAATATTCTATAGCTCATGTTTTGAGGATTTGATTGTATGCCTTTTGAGACTTTTGTTAAATTTATTTTTTTGTTAAAATCATTCATAACCATTATTTAATTTTTGGCAACTACAGTTCCTGATCTACTTTGCAAATGGCAAGACCACTTGATAAAATCAGGGATGTCAACGAAGAAAAAGAAACGTGGAAATTTGCTGTAAAGATCGTTGAACTTTGGACGAGTTTCAACAGACACCAAGAAGATCATTATGAAATGATACTTTTGGATGAGGAGGTAATTTCTTGGAATTCCATCCTAAATGCCCTTCGTCACTTACTTTATTATACATAGTATTAGATTTGATTGACTTGCATTTTGTAGGGAGACCGCATCTATGCAGTCGTCCCGAAAAAAGAGATGCAAACGTGGAGAGGGCAGCTAAGAGAAGATATGACCGCTATTATTCGAAATTTCAAAGCATGTCCAAATGACTTTCCATTTAAAAAATCTACACACCCCTACAAACTGCTTTTCACCCATTCAACTTCATTGGGAGAGAAAGCTCTTCCACAAATTCAGCATCCCAAATATCTCTTCAAAGACTTTGAACACATCCTAAATCACAATTATGATGCTTATTCACTATATGGTTAGTTATTTGAGTACATAATGTCCTACATTTTATAATCTGTTGTGTAACATTAGAAACTTAATTTTTTTGTTTCTTCTAACTTTTAGATTTCATTGGGGTTGTATCTCAATTACTTTTCACTCCAACTGACGCGCAAACAAAGGCTTTCTTCATGTTGACAGATCTCAGGTATCGTATCCACTCTGGCTTCGTTATGAACATTATCCAATAGCAAGTTGTTATTCTAACTTATATCATTACAGAGGCCATACAATTCATTGCACTCTTTGGGATGGCTATGCAAAGGAATTTCAAGCAGCTTATAGTCAACGTGATCCGACAAAACCATTTGTCATTATAGTCACAAATATGAGAATCAATCAAGCCAAAGGTATAACATTTTTTTAACTCATTCTGTTGACAAATCTGAAATTAGAACATTTTGTATATCTTATAATTTATCAATTGTCATTGTAGGCAACTTTCCTTTGACATTAGCTAACTCTTTTTACTGCACCAAAGCTATCTTTAACCAACAGTTATCGGAAATCAATGAGTTCATCAGCAGGTTTGTGTAATCTTATTTTCATATTGTAAAATACATATCTTCATGTTGTTGAAATATCAAGCTGACTGCATCTGTTTTATCTACTCTTGAAAGCATTCCTCCACAACAATCACTTCAACTCTCCACACAACTTTCATCACAAATCACTCAATCAAGTCAGTTTTCCGAATACGATCGCTTCATGTACAAGGCTCAAGCATTCAGTATTTCTCAAATAAAAAAACTTCGGGCGGTAACTGTTCAATATCTCTAAAACTGTTAACACCAAAATTAGAGTTCCCTTTTTTATACTTTTGCCTTATTGTTGTTCTTATAGGATACAAATTGCACTACCGTTGGAACCACATATAAGCTTCTAACTACCAAGGGAGGTTGGACCATTCCAGGATGTATGAATTGCCCCAAACCATGGAACAAAAATCCCCCACATCAATGTTATTGTGGTGCCATTACAGAAGATCCGATAATTAGGTTCACATTTTCTTCTGAATCCATTTATTTTCTTCAATTCACATTACAAACACATTCATTTTGACACTCTTTAGTTTCGCAGGTACAAGGTTGACATTGAAGTCAGACACATGAATGACAAATACAGTTTCACATTTTGGGATAAAGAGTGCGAAGGTTTTTTGGGTATTTCGGCAGTTGACCTCAGGAACAGAATGATTCGGGTAACACACTAGAATAAGCATTCATCACCCTATAAAGTAAATAACTTTCAGGTTTTCAAAGTTGTCCCATTATGTTCAATCCACAATTTTACAGGAAGGGGAAGATGATCCCAATGAATTCCCTCAACCATTAGATAATTTGCTTAACCTTACGTTAGCATTCCGCGTCAAAGTTACTCCAAAATGGAACACTGCCTCTGTCTCAAAATTTTCTGCCGATGAAGTGCTTATTGGCAAAATACTGGACCAAATTCAAGATGATGAGGTAACTATTAAATGTCATTCATTTTGTACATTCTATTCTCAAAATAACTAACCCCAACTATGAACAAGGGCAAATTCAACATGCCTCTATCTCAATATTTTCTGACAACCTCATATTATTTACACCCTTTTCTAATTATATCCCCAACTTCACTTTGATACAGGATGGAGATTTTACTATTGATAAGGGCAAATTAGTCATATCTGAATCTGAAGGGCCCAATTATGAATTGGTAAACTAAATATTTAACTTGATTCTTTATTCCAACATCAATATCATACAACTGCAGAATTTTTGATCTGATTTTTACTGCCTATCTTCATTCAATTTGGTTCCCCTTTTTTGCAAGCTTAATTGATTTTCATGTCTACTGCTATATGATTTGTGCCTTTTACATTCTTCATTCATAGTCACTATGTTTTGAAACTTATCAGATTAAAAAAAGCATTAGTTCAAAATTACAAATTTTTAGTCCCGTTTAGAGTTTTGGTATTCCAGCATTTTTACTTTCACAACAAACATATCTAATTCAAATGTTTACTTTTGTAGTTGTCACAACAAACTTTATCCGGGACAGCAGATTATGATCCTGATTTGCTCATTACCAATAGCCCAGCCAAGATGTTGACACTTGGAGAGTCTGCTGCTGACTTAAAAAGCCCCGAGTCGTCAACCGCAAAATTTTCGTCCACCAAGATTTTAACAAATATCAAAATAGAAAAGTAGTTAGAAGTTTGTAGTCAAACTAACTGCACAACTCAACTCCTCTTTTTGTATAACTTAACTCTTGCCAAACCACAAACAATGTCATGGTGGTCCTTTGGCCTAATTGTAGTAGCAAATATACAATGCTTTTGCATGGAATGTATTTACATTTTACATTCACTCCAGTAACGTGTATGTCCCTTTTTATATGTAGTAGACAATTTCATAATTACATCTCATTTGGAATAAGATTTAAAATCAAACCCACAGTTCCCAACTTATACAGATTTAAATTCTATTAAGAAAAGTAATTTAAATAAGCTAGGGAATCAAAATGAATAAACCAAAAGCAACTATTCACGTAAATGTGTCCAGGATAAGTACACAAATCAAATAGTTTATTTTGGATACCTACTCAAACAAATTTATTATATGCATAACCAAAATACTTTCACTGTCATCATAAGATAACTACAAAAACCAGAACCAACGGGAGTTGGCCCAGTGGTTAAGGTTTGTCCTTCCCTGGGTCCCGCTGGGGTCGACTGGGTATGCTCCCCAGTTCGATTTCCGGATGGAGCGAATTTCCGTTGGCTACCTCGGTAGATTACTGGGGGGCAGATTAGTCTTTCGTTGTCAACGTTGGGACACTGCCCGGTTCCAGGGGTCTCCGGGGGCTCGCCCCTTCCCTTCGGCTCACCAAAAAAAAATACAAAAACCAGACACATGGCATATGATAACATTTCATAAAAAAGTTAGTTAGCATCCAATTCTAAGTTACTATTACATCATTTCAAGTCTGACGTAGTGGGTATAGTTATGGTGAACCAACAAGTAAGACATATTTTTTTACAGAAGAAAGGGTCTGATAGTACTATATTTAATATATTTTATTAATCAACTTTATCCCTTTTGATAGTCACAATTGCAGATATCTGTGGAGGGACCAACAACAAGCACATCACGGTAAAACAAAATCTTACTTTTCTACACCATCCCATCATCACTTCTACCACAGCCTATTCATTTTGTAGACTAAAAAAAAAGTCCTATCAACAGTACCACATACTTACCCTCCAGTTTTTAGAGCGCCAAACAACTCTCTTTAGCAAACCAATTTTTCAAGTGGTACTGGAATACAAGGGCAGCGAATGAACAGTAGTGCAAACCAGTTTCTTCCTCACTACCAATTTGAAGATTACAAGTTTACTAAAGCAACAAATCTTCAAGTTTTCTGTTTCCAGGTGATGTGCTTACACTCTTCATTGATCTCCATGGTTTGTTCATTTCAAATAAGTTAACACAACCTTTAACTATTCTATTGCTTCCTCATATGATTTAAATATTATGAGGCCAAACTCATGCTTTCATTAATCCTTTGTTACAAATAAACCATGTCCCATTTTGTTGTGAAACCATCAATACTACCAAAACTGATCCTTTCATTATTTTGAATGCACATATAAATGACTTTACCATGTGGAGAGGTTACAAAATATGATTATTGCTTTCTTTGTTGGTGGAAGAATATTACTCGGTAGGTGTTACTTTTATAAAAGTTTTATAAACTTCATTGAAATAAGGGCACCATTGCCTATTTTAATACCTCCATGTTACCCCCATTACGTTGTTTAATCACTTTTGTTTCTGTACACCTTTTTATAGGAATGGATAGCAAGGATTCCCAAGAAAATGTACCTTCCTCAAGTGCGAGAAATGAGAGAAGGAAAATTCTCAAAGGAAAGTCTAGAGTAACTTATAGAAGAACTCCACCCCAACATTTAATCCCTAACAGAACCTCAAGTCCAATGACCCCAATGTTTGAAACAGCTTCCCAATTACCAATTCTGACTAACCAGGGACATCAGTTATATCATTCTAACATTAGTACTATCTATGTGATGCATGCTTCTGAACATGCAAGTTCAAGGACACAAAGTGCACAAAGAACTCCACTCAATGATATCACAATGTCAACTATTAATCAAAGAATTCATACAATGCAACCTTCCACTTCAACCACCTTTCCTATATCAAATTTAACATGCCCCCATGACACTGCTACCATTCAATCCAAAAGGAAAAGGAGTGTTGACAGTAATGCTTTTGGAATCAATCTTATGAATAGATTTGGATATGTGAATTCAAATGAACCTTCAGAAACACAAGGCGCATCAACTTCAGTGACGAACATTCAACACATACCTTCTTTGAATTCAAATGCAATAGATGATGATTCTACAAGCGATGAAGACAATGACCAAGGTTTGTATGAAACTGAAATAGACACTATGACTATTTTATTTTTTGCTGAGCTTACCCTTATTCTTCCATTGTGAAAATAACTGCATCTCTAACAAATAGGATTTGATGCACAAGCTGGAAATAGCTCAGACCACTACAAAAAAACTAGTCATTTGCGAGGGACAATTCCCTCGCAAAATGACCTGATTCCCTCACTAATGGTCATTTGCGAGGGACTTAGCGAGGTACTGGTTCCCTCGCTAATTCCCTCCTCGCAATTGGGATTAGCGAGGGAAGTTGGATACTTGGATCCCTCGCTAATTAGCGAGGGACTATGTCGTCGCTAGTTCCCTTTCTAATGACTTCAGCTTTTCAGGTGATGGGACTCAGTTGCAGGGGTTGGTAAATGCGCAGGAATTAGCGACGGCTTTTGCCCTCGCTAATGACTGCAGTTTTCAAAAAAAAATGACACGTGTCCAGTGCTGAATGGCTTGTTTTTTTTATATATATTAATTAATGAATATTATATTATTAATTTTGTGGTGATGTGTGGTGGTGGTGGTGGTGGTGATGGGTGGTTTAGAGTAGAGAGAAGGAGAAGAGTAAGGGAGAAAGAGAGAGAGAGGAGTGAGAGTGGTGGTGGTGGCGTGGTGGTGGTGATGATGGGTGGTTTAGAGTAGAGAGAGAAGGAGAAGAGTAAGAGAGAGAGAGAGAGAGAGAGAGAGAGAGAAGAGTGAGAGTGGTGGTGGTGGGTTGGTGGTGGTGAAGAGTAAGAGAGAGTGAGTGAGAGTGGTAGGAGGTATGTGGTGGTGGTGGTGTTGGAAGAGTGAAGAGAGAAGAAGAGTGTGAGAGGAGGTGGAGATGATGGTGGTGGTGGTGGTGTTGGAAGAGTGAAGAGAGAAGAAGGGTGTGAGAGGAAGTGGAAGGGGGAAGAGGAAGGGAAGAGGAATGGTGAAGAGTGAGTGAGTGAGTGAGTGAGAAAGAAAAGTGAGGGTGTAAACGGATATAAAGGAAAAAAGAAAAAAATTTGCGAGGGAATTAGCGAGGGAACTGTCTCATCATCTGAAAAGTTAACGTTAGCGAGGGAATTAGCGAGGGAACTAGCGAGGGAACTGTCACTCGCTAATTTCTGCACCTTTACCAACCCCTGCGCTGAGTCCCATCATCTGAAAAAGCAAAATTTAGCGAGGGAATTAGCGAGGGCAGTCATTAGCGAGGGACAGTTCCCTCGCTAATTCCCTCGCTAATGACAAAAAAAATTGACAGCTCTATGCCCTCGCTAATTCCCTCGCTAATGACTATTTTTGCGAGGGACAACAAGTCCCTCGCTAATCTCCGTCGCTAATAAGTGTTTTTTTTGTAGTGGACGATGAGTTTCTCCCCGACGAATATGTACCTGCTCAATCTACAAATCTCATTCAAGGTTGGGAGTTTTGGTTTGATGTAGTAGTTGTTTCAAAATGCAGGTTACTCTTTCACATTTTAAAATAGTCCGTAATTTTACAAAATGTTTCTTTTCAGAGTACTATGATATTGGGGATCAACTCTTTGAGTGTCAATGGTGCGGGGCTCAAATGTGGTACCAAGAACGTATAGACAAGTCTCGACATGCTGCGAATCCTAATTTTGCACTTTGTTGTTCTAAAGGCAAGATTCAACTACCTCTATTGAATATGCCTCCCGATTATCTGTGCCATCTATTATTCAACAATGTCTCCAAGGATAGCAAGAACTATCAAGAACATATTCAGTCTTATAACTTGATGTTTGCTTTTACATCTCCGGGGGCAAAACTAGACAATAGTTTTAATAATGGTAGAGGTCCTCCAACATTGCGTATTCAAGGACAACCATGTCACCGAATTGGTAGCCTCTTACCAACACCAGGAAGTACGCCTAAGTTTGCGCAGCTATATATTTATGATACAGACAACGAGCTGAAACACAGAACTGCAAATTTCAGATTTGGACTCCCACTGATTTGAATTCATCTTATAAGAACAGAAAAACAAATTTCAGAACCAACTTTCCTAAATTAAAATTTATGTTTATGCAGTAAGAACTCTAAGATTGATCTTCAAATTGTCCAACAATTGAAACTCATGCTTGACCAACACAATACTCATGCAAAGTCTTTTAGGATGGCAAGGGACAGAATGCAAGGTCTGAATGTTCCAGACCTTAAATTGCGTCTTATGTCAGATAGGTCTACGGATGGAAGAATTTACAATCTTCCATCCGTTTCTGAAGTTGCTGCACTTATAGTTGGCGATGTTGACACTGCTTCAGTAAGAGATATAATTATGGAAAGGTGTACTGGGAGTTTGAAAAGGATTGATGAGCTCCATACAAGCTATCTAGGCTATCAATATCCTCTACTATTTCCTTATGGTGAAGACGGTTATAGGAAAGATGTCATTCATAGAGACATGGGTCCCTACATGCAAAATACGAGAATTCGTCTTACAATTAGAGAGTACCTCACTTTTAGGATCATGTCAAGGCAAATAGAACCACCTACTATTTTAAGATCCAGAAGACTCTTTCAACAATTTTTGGTCGATGGCTACAGCATGTTGGAAGCAGACAGATTAAAATTCATTAGGTTTAACCAACCAAAGTTGAGGGTCGATAAATATAGCAACTTGAATAAAACTACAAATCAACCCAACTCAAGAGGCTCAACACAAGGAAAAAGAATTGTTTTACCCTCAAGCTTTGTTGGAGGTAAACGTTATATGGATCAATTATATTATGATGGAATGGCTATTTGTGGAGCTGTTGGCTTTCCAGACTTATTTCTCACCTTCACTTGCAATCCTAATTGGCCTGAGATTCAAAGGGTCCTTAAACCTTTCAATTTGTCTCCTAATGATCGCCCAGATCTTATTGCAAGAGTTTTCAAAATAAAGCTGGATGAGCTAATAGCAGATTTGACCAAGAGGCATGTCTTTGGCAGAGTATTAGCATGTAAGATTTTTTGTTTTATACATAATGTTATTTAATTTAATTCTATTTTATAGTTTTCATATTCACTTTCCTCAATTATATTCAGATATGTACACCATAGAATTTCAAAAAAGAGGATTGCCACATGCTCACATCATCATATTTCTACATCCTACAAGCAAGTATCCATCTCCTACGGATATTGACACCATCATTTCTGCTGAAATTCCAAATGAAGGACGTCATTTTGAACTACACAAATTAGTTAAAACTCATATGCTCCATGGACCATGTGGTGAAGCCAACCCTTCTACTACTTGCACTAAATTGGGAAAGTGCACAAAATTCTTTCCTAAACCATTCCAAGAGCAAACAATGGTTGATCGAGATGGTTTTCCCGTCTACAAGAGGAGAGAAAATGGTCGCACAATAGAGAAGCCAAATTTTACATTTGACAACCGACATGTTGTACCATACAACCCCTTTTTATTGTTAAAGTATCAAGCTCATATCAACGTTGAATGGTGTAACCAGGGATCATCAATCAAATACTTATTCAAGTATATCAACAAGGGTTACGACCGTATTACAGCTCCAATTGTCTCACCTGAACCTGATGAGATCAAGCAATACCTTGATTGTAGATATGTCTCTCCAAGTGAGGCATGTTGGAGGATTTTCTCTTTTCCAATCCATGGAAGAAAACCTGCTGTTGAAAGAATGTTCTTCCACTTACCTGGGGAACATGGAGTCATATATAATGACTATGACATCATTGACCAAGTAATTGCAAATCCAATTGTGTCTGAATCAATGTTTACAGCATGGTTTCAGGCTAATAAAACTTATGCTGAGGCAAGGAATTTAACCTATGTTCAATTGGTATCCAAATTTGTATATGTCAAGACCAAGAGGTTGTGGAAACCTAGAACAAAAGGGTATACAATTGGGCGGCTCATTTGGGTCCCCCCAAGCACTGGTGAATTGTATTTTCTAAGAATGCTTTTGAACTGTTGCAAAGGACCACTCAACTTCGAAGACATTAGGAAAGTCGGGGATCATGTACATCTGACATTTAGAGCAGCATGTTTTGCTCTTGGTTTACTTGAAGACGATGCTGAGTTTATCAATGCTTTGAAGGAAGCAAGCCATTGGGGGAGTGGCTACTTTTTAAGGAAGTTGTTTGTCATCATGCTGTTATCAAATAGTATCAATAGACCTGACCATGTCTGGAGTAAAACTTGGTCATTTCTATCTGATGGAATTCTATATGAAAAGAGAAGGTTCCTCAACAACAAAGGTTTTGTTTTTTTTTTCAATTTTACTCATTTGATATTTTAATTTAAGTTGACCAATTCTTTATTTGACTTATTAATTTTCAACTGTAGACCTTCAAATCAATGAAGAAGACCTCAAAAACCTAACTCTAATTGAGATAGAGACTATATTACAGAAAAACAAAAAAAAGCTTGAGAGATTTTGTGCCAATGCCATTTCCAACTAATTACACTTCTCCTCAACTGGGAAATAGACTCATACATGAAGAACTTGATTTTGATATCCCTCTCTTACGTGAGGAATTCAATCGATTGTTTTCATCTCTCACAGGTATAAATCTGCACTCATAATTCCAGCTCATACCTTTTCTTAATTCTTTAATCAATGAATATATGATATATATGATATATATATATATATATATATATATATATATATATATATATATATATAGAGAGAGAGAGAGAGAGAGAGAGCTACCTTTGCTCTTAATCAATTTTGTAAACATATCTATTTCCCAGAAACATTAGTACTATCAACAATTTATTTCAATATATAATTCATCTTTTGTTTTCAATTAAACATACTAGTTTACTTTTGTAACATTTCCACTTCTTCATCAGATGAACAAAGACAAATTTATGATGCTATCATGGATGCTGTAAAAAATGATAGAGGTGGAGTTTTTTTCCTTAATGGTTTTGGTGGATCAGGAAAAACTTTCATGTGGAATACTTTTTCTGCATCATTACGTTCTGAGGGTCACATTGTCTTAAATGTTGCTTCCAGTGGCATTGCTTCCCTATTGCTCCCGGGGGGAAAAACTGCACATTCCAAATTTAAAATCCCTGTTCCGACATTAGCAAATTCAACTTGCAACATTGATCAGGGAAGTGAGCTAGCTGGGTTATTAAAGACTACCAAAATGATAATATGGGATGAGGCTCCAATGACTCATAAGTATTGTTTTGAAGCTCTAGATAGAACAATGAGAGATATTGTGGGAGGTGGCTATAATAGACATAAGCTTTTTGGAGGAAAAATTCTCATCTTTGGGGGCGACTTCCGTCAGATCTTACCAGTAATTCCAGGTGGAAGTCGCTCAGATATCGTCCATGCATCAATAAATGCTTCTTACATTTGGGATCAGTGTCAAATGTTCCATCTAACAAAAAACATGCGCCTACAAACTGGTAACAATGATTTGGACCAAGCTGAATTGAGAGACTTTTCAAAATGGATTTTAGATGTGGGGGATGGGAAAATAAACTTACCAAATGATGGATATGCAGAAATTAACATTCCAAGTGATCTTCTCATCACTGAGTTTGAAAATCCAATTGAAGCTATCGTGAAAAGCACTTACCCTGATTTGCTGCATCACTATCAAAATCAACATTTCTTGCAAACCAGGGCTATTTTGGCTTCTACAATTGAGACGGTTGATCTAATTAATGACTATGTTCTTCAACTTATACCAGGTTGGTAGATGTCTATTTAAATTTTGACGTTCCTCCTATCAGTTTTGTTTCTAATTCTTGACATTTTTAATTTGAATAGGTGAAGAAAGAGAGTACCTTAGTGCTGATTCACTTGACAAAACAGACGTTTCTCATACAGCTGCTTTCGATGTACTAACCACAGAATTATTGAACACTCTTAGGACATCAGGACTTCCAAACCATAAGATCAGACTTAAAGTTGGGAGTCCAATTATGTTACTAAGAAAACATTAACCAAGCTGAAGGTTTGTGCAATGGAACAAGATTAATTGTGACCAAGCTTGGGAAACATGTTCTTCAAGCAAAAATCATTTCAGGCAAGAATATTGGTAACTTTATTTACATTCCAAGAATGAGCATGTCTCCATCACAATCACCATGGCCATTTAAACTTAATAGGAGGCAATTTCCTATAATAGTTTCATTTGCCATGACCATCAACAAATCACAAGGTCAATCTCTAGAATCAGTTGGATTATATTTGCCAAAGGATGTATTCAGTCATGGCCAATTTTATGTTGCTATCTCAAGGGTGAAAAGTAGGAAAGGGTTCAAGATTTTAATTCATGACAAGGAGAAAATACCTTTGCAAACAACTACCAATGTTGTTTTCAAGGAAGTCTTTCACAACTTATAACTATATGTAAGTTGCAAATATGAAACCCTTCATCCCTTTTTTATTTTTCTAACTTCTATAAATGCAAATTAATTGTATTACATCTATCATAATGAAATTCTTAGCTGTTTTCTCATATATGTCTCATCTTACAAATCATAACTAACCATTAATAACTACAAATATTACTTTCTAATTTTTTATTCAACAAATTTATAATTTGTTCTTGCTTTTTCTTATTTTATCACTTTATAATCTTCTATGTCACATGTTTCTTTTGTAGGCTACATCTTTCTAGAAGTGTTTGGGTTCCCAAATCAAGCACAACATTGCTGTTACCGGATGACAACTTCAGTGAAAATATTTTGCTATTGCCATTTTCATAGCTTAACCTTTTTGGGTTCACCACTCATTTGTAAATTTTTTGGTATTCCAACACACTCATGTTACAAACTTTGATGAGAGGAACCAATTTACAACCAACTATATGGTCTTTCATTGACATAGATTTCGTATGATTGATGAAACAAGTTTTGTTATAATGACTTAATTGGTTTAAGTTCAATTTCCATTTCCAGGGTATTTGTTATATTCATTTCCAGGTTTTTTGGTTTTATTAATTTACTTTCTAAATTTGAACTTACATCAACAAAACTATTGAAATTTTTATATTTAATTTCTTTTTAAAAATCAACAAAACTATTCAAATTAAAATGTTTGTTTTACTTCAATCATGACACGTAATGCAATGAACCCGTGCAGATGCACGGGTACGGTACTAGTTTGATGATAACCGCTTTTTAAGTCAATTTTAGGAAAATAGCAAGCACCATATAACTCATCAAGCATGTCATCTAATCTTGGGATTGGATGTCTATACTTAATGGTTATATTGTTGATGGCCCTACAATCCGTACACATTCTCTATGTGCCATCTTTTTTTGGTACTAAAATGACGGGCATAGCACAAGGGCTCAAACTTTCCCTTACCCATCCTTTTTCTAAGAGTTTTTGAACTTGTTTTTCAATCTCTTTTGTCTCTTCGGGATTACTTCTATAAGCTGGCCTATTTGGTAATGATGCACTAGGAATGAGATCCATTTGGTGCTCAATACCCCTTATAGGAGGTAGGCCATGAGGTATGTCCTTGGGGAACACATCCTCAAAATCCTTTAAAAGACTTTCAATACATTTTGGCAATTCAAGAGAAGAATCTGGCAATGACAAATCATTATAATACAAAAAATATAGGGGCTGCATACATGTTAAAGCTCTCTTGAATTCCTTCTCTCTCAATAACAAGTTTTATATTATTTTCTCTTCTTTTTTATCACTTGTCTTTTTATTCTTTTTCTCCTTTTGCTCTCGGTCCTCACTTTTTTTGGAACTTTCTCCACTCATTTTTCCACTCTTTTGTAGCCTTTCTTTCTCTCTTTTGACCTTAAGAGCTATTTGATCTTCACATACTTCCTTTGGACTAAGAGGTGATAAAGTAATTTTGAGCTTGTTGTGAACAAAGGTGTATTTGTTAGTAAAGCCATCCTGAGTGACTTTTCTATCAAATTGCCATGGTCTACCAAGCAAAATGTGACCGGCTTCCATTGGTACCACATCACACAAAATTTCATCTTTGTACTTGTGGATGCTAAAAGTCACCAACACTTGTTTGTTCACAACAATTTATTCATCCTCTCTTAACCATTGAAGTTTATAGGGTCTAGGATGAGCAATGGTGGGTAGGTTAAGTTTTGTAACTAATCTAGTGCTAGCTACATTAGTACAACTACCACCATCAATTATCAAAGAAAAAATTTGCTCATTAACTAGACACCTAGTGTGAAAGATATTTTCTCTTTGAGAGGAGTCATCTATCTTAAGGTTGATCACTCCTAGTAATCTCCTCACCATAAGCAAATCCCCTTGGAGGGGTTGTTCCTCAATTTCTTCCTCACTTCCACTAGAAGAGCTAGAGGAGGAGCTAGAGCTTTCTCTCTCACTCTCGGTCACCACAAAACCATCTTTGATGACCAAAGCTCTTTTATTTGGGCATTGGGAAGCAATGTGCCCCCTCCCACGACATTTAAAACACTTTGTGGAAGTAGTGGAAGAACTAGATGAAGGAGTAGATTTAGAAAGTTGCGTCCCTTTGTGGTCGTGTTTGGCCGAAGCTTCATCATGTTTGGAGGTAGAGGACCTTTCCTTCTTTGACTTACCCTTATCCTTCCAATTTGAAGTCTTATGGTTGGAAGTGTAGTTGGAATTGGATCTCTTGTAGGAGCTCTTTCTTTTTAATTGTTGCTCCACTTTAGTACCTTGATGGACAAGCTCCTCAAGGTCAAGGTGGTCTTGTAACTCCACTACATCCCTTATCTCATAATTCAAACCACTCATGAATCTTGCCATAGCCACTTCTCTACTCTCCTCTACATTGACTCTAATTTGTGCAACTTCCAATTCTTTGTAATACTCCTCAACACTTTTCCTACCTTGTTTGAGCTTTTGGAGCTTGTCATGTAGTACCCTAGTGTAGTAACTTGGTACATATCGTTTTCTCATCATGGCTTTCAAGTCTTCCCAATATTCAATAGGTCTTACTCCACACCTAGCTCTCTCCTTTTGTTGTTGATCCCACCAAAACAAAGCATAATCCGTGAACTCTAGGGTAGCCAAACTAACCTTCCTTTCCTCCCTTACTTCATGGCAACTAAAAATTTGTTCCACTTTGAGTTTCCAATCTAGATACAATTCCGGATCTCCTTTGCCTTGAAAATTGGGAATGTTGAGTTTCTTTTTCTTCAAATATTCTTCTTCCCACCTTTTCCTTCTATCCTCCTCATCACTATGATGCCTATGCCTCCATTCATTTTCATAACCATAATGGTGATGCCTATGCCTCCTTTCATTGTCATTGACATTGTGTCTATGTCTTTTATCATGCCTCCTTCTCCTTGTTTGTCTAGGTATCTCCTCTTCACTCCCCTCCTCCTCATTCTCATGATTTGGAGTAGGTTCTTCAACCCTCCTTTCAACCAAAGTAATCCTTTCCCCAAGCTCTTCACTAACCCTCCTAATCTCTGTTTGTGTTTCTCTTTGAAGATTAGTAATGTGAGCCATGAGGGCAGCCGTTATTGGTGATAGTGGAACACTTGACATGATGCAAATAACCAATACAATATACAAAAGAATAAAAAAAATGGACCACACCACTCAACTAAGTGTTTGCACTCTTGAAATTGTCACTCGTGTTTACACTCTTTTTGGCTTTTTCTATAATATGCACTCTAGCCTTTTTCCACAACCTAAATATCCCTCCTAGAGGTTCTTAAAAGGATTCAAGTAGATTTCAATCACCAAGGTGTTGATGTTACTACCATAGTCAATGAGACAACCACGCAAAGAAATTATCATACAAGAGCCAAAAAAGACACAGAGACTCTAAGACAATTTAGGAGACAACAAGGAAAGCTAACAAGAAATAGACGCTAAAACAAATAGTGCTTGCACAAGATACTCAAGGAAAACAAAACAAAAAAAAATGTATGTGTTCAAAGGAAACCAAAGGTGTATAAGTGGTAAATGTGTGTATGAAACAAATGTGTGTATATAATCAAAATTGTGGAATCACTTTTTTTTGACTATGCCTTTCTTCTTCTTTTTTTTGGGTATAAGCATGTTTTTTCTTTCAGAATCACTTTTTTTACAAGCTGTTTTCACTTTCTTTTTTTGTAGAGTCAGATTCATCTTTTTTTTCTATACTATTTTGGCTTTTGAAAATCAAGATTTGAGTAAGTATTGAAGAATTAAGGCTAAAATGAAATTTGCAATTTAGAATTAAAGATTGAAATGCAATTCGGAAGAACAGATACACACAGATCAGAAAACAGGCGCTCAACACCAGCGCGAACTCACAGAATCAGCAGCAATTACGGAACGAAATCAGACTAAGCAAGACAGCAACCAGAGGATCAAGATCACTGACCAAAATCGCAAACACAGAACAAGAATCGAACAATCAAACAGAAACGATTAGGATTTCAATTGATGTGAAATCGGAACCAGATCGAGAACGCACAATCAGAACATTCACGAAATCGCAGAGCCAAATCGCACAGAAACGAAATCACACAACACTGATTTGAGAACAAAAGAAAACCACAGAATCAAGATGCAGCAAACAATTCAAGAACCACACAAACATGAATCAGATCTTGAAATAGCACAGATCTGAGATGCACAGTAACGATATCAGAGTTTAAACGCAATCGAACCAAGCACAGAACGTAATAGAAAATCGAATGAAGGATTATGCAAACTGAAACAAAATCGACATAAGCGGACTAGAAGATTCAAAATCGCAATTCACATACAGGAATAACAAGAAAGACAAACGTACAGGCTGAAGTAACAAGAAAAAAACGCAGCAACAAAAATGAGAAAAAAAAAAGAATGAAATCACAAAACGAAAGGGAAAAAAGAAACGCAATCAGAATCGAAAAAAGAAAATTACGCTAACAGAAACAAATTATGAAAAAAAAATTAATCAGAAACTCAAATAGAAACGCTAATCAGGACCTATATCTGATACCAATTGATGTGAAATTCAAGGCTAATCTTGAACATTAGGATCTTTTCCATGATTAGGTTTTCCATTTCTTGACTCGTTCAACAAAATTAAGAACAATGAAGGAATTAAAACTCACAAAATGGAAAGGAAAAATGATGGAGATAGAGTGAAGATCGCCACATCTAAGGGATAGATGATATGATCGGTGGGAGATGAATATCCCCTTGATAAGATCCAACTTGAGTTCTTCCAAGAATCAAGGGAGAGAAAACTCTATGCTCAATTTCTATATCATCAAAGTCTAATTTCCAAAATGTTAAGTTTGCTAATATATACTTTTGGCAATTTACTAAGCACACCACCCTAAGTTTCTAATCACAACCTAATGCCTCAGACAACTACTAGACTTCTAAAGAGAAATATATCAAAGTACAATTATTACAAATTACAAATAGGAAAGAAAAAATGTCTAATATATCTATTATAGATTTATACCAATACACCACCATTGAATTTAGGGTTAAATATGTTTTTAGTCCCTACAAAATCGGCTCCTTCTAAGTTTAGTCCTTACATTAACGAAATAGGCGTTTTGGTCCTCATCTTATTTTGCCGTTTTCAATTTTAGTCCCTCATGACTTTTAATAGCGCTTCAAAACTTTTAATAGCGCTTATAAAAGAGCAAAAAAGCGCTATTAAAAGTTTTGAAGCGCTATTAAAAGTCATGAGGGACTAAAATTGAAAACGGAAAAATAAGATGAGGACCAAAACGCCTATTTCGGTAATGTAGGGACTAAACTTAGAAGGAGCCGATTTTGTAGGGACTAAAAACATATTTTACCCTTGAATTTACCTATCTAGACATTTGCTAACCTTGACACCTCAATTTATTAGGGTCAAATTTGTCATTTCTCATTCATATTTTCCCTCTTTTTCTATCCCCTTTTGAATTTGAATTTCAATTTTCACTTTCATCCTATTGTCCCTCACTTTTGTTTTTCCTCTCTCCGGTCTACTCATATACTCTTTCCATTCTCTCTTTTTCTCTGCGTCTGTCTCTCTCTCTTTCCCATTCAGATCTTCATCCCTTCCAATTCATTCTCTCATTCTCTCACTCTCACGAAGACAAGATCTTCATCCCTTGCTTCATCAAAATTTTTTTTCTCAACCTTCATCTTCTCACTGACTTCTCTCCCTCTCGCTATTCTCTCTTCTTCTCACTGACTTCTCTCCCTCTCGCTATTCTCAACCTTCATCTCAGTCACTCACTTCTCTGCGATTCTCTCTCTCACACAACCAAACCCTAAAACCCTCATCTTCTACAACACAAGATTGTCATCTCATCATCTTCCTTAAAAAAAATCCAAAACCAGAAACGAAAAACCCTAAAATCTGTCTTTCAACCATTACTGCTTCTCATTTCATCATCTTTCTCATCTCATCATCTCACCAGAATCGAAAAAACGAAAAAACCCACCAGGTATGATGTTTGGGTTGTGCGATATTTAATCAACCCTAACAATGGGTGTTTGTTTGATTTTTTGGAGTGTGCGATGTATTAGGTTGATAAGGCTTTGCTAAGCATGGAGGAAGAAGGATGAGCGTGGTTTACTTCTTGATGATGAAGCTAATTTCTTATTTATAACTCTCTACTGACAGTAAAAGAGTGGTTTCAAATTTCAGAGTTTAGGAATGGTAGAAAATCCAGTGTTGGTAATGATGATGAACCTGATGATATAGTTGATGATCAGTTGTACCTTTACATCATGAAGACAGTGTTAAAGCGGGTATTAGGTCAGTACATTTGGTGGCAGTCTGTTTTTTCATTTACTTTGCCATGAACAAAATAGTAATTGTAATTTTGATTGTAATAGTAATTGCAGGTTGTTTCCTTACTAAATTTAATTGCATCATTTTCTCCAATATTTGTTGATTTTCCTTAGAAGTTGCATTTTTGTGGTCTAAATGAGGGGTTTTGGTTTGCTATGTTTAGGGTTTTTTTTTTAAAAAATCTAAATTTATAGTCATTCTACATATTGTGCATTCCATTAGAACACAAAAAGAACAATTTCCATATCTGTTGGTAGCTGAAGTTAGGGGTTAAGATATCTAATTCCATTTGGTTATATTGTTCTATCTGTTGGTAACTGAGGTTAGGGGTTACGAATATATCCAATTCCATTTGGTTGTATTGTTCTATCATTAATTGATTCTGCATACAAAAATGACAGTTTGTTTGATACTTGAATGAATTATACTACTCAATATGTGTTCCACCGTGTTTCAAAATAGTAGGAACCTGTTTTGTGCCATTGTTCTGGCCCGGTTGAATGGATTGAGTTTCATATGGTCTTCATTTGTTTTCGCTTTCTAACCAGGTTCATTGCTCTCATGTTTTGTCACATATTAATTAGTATAGTTTTCTTGATTTGGTGGTTTGTTTAAAGCATTTGGCTTAATCTTCATTTGTTGTTAGAGGGGGAATTAAATCCAACCACTCTATCTCTACCATACTCACCTGAGCATGTTGAGCATCAACAGCATCAAGGACTTCTTTATTTTGATTTACAACTTACAAGGCATTATTATAGAAGTATAGCATTTTATTGTGGATCGTATACATCTTATATGCATCAATGGAATCCTCTATTGGGAAATTTTACGCCTCTGCATCTGTTTTTCTGCAACTTGGCATTGTCACTTTTATCATTACACTATTTCTGAACATAGTTTATCTAGCATCTTCTCAAAATATATGAAATTATTTTGTTCACATGAGGTCTTGGAAAGTATTCCTCTTTTTGCTGAGGTTAATTTTTGTATGGGTCTTCATCGGTTACGCTCATTCCATGAAGCTATCTTTTAAAACTGAACATTTGTTTATGCTGTTTGTAATATGAAAATAACTAAACTGGTGCATAACCACCATTATCTAACTATTTGAATTATGATGGCAGATTTATTTTCTAGCAGCTTCCCTTTTGTTACCAAGTGGCTTCAGTCTCAAGAGGGGGGGTGAATTGAGATTTAAAAACTTTTCAGATCTTTTGAAGATGTTTTTCCCCTTTTCAATGACTTAGATTAATTTTCGCGCAGGTTAAGTGGAAGCGAAGGAATTAGAATATAAAGCAGTAAAGTAGTATAACAGTAAAGCAGGAAAACAGTAAAGCACGCAGAGATTTATCCTGGTTCGGTCACCTCCTAGTGACCTACGTCCAGTCCTCACACCCTTGTGAGATTTTCCACTAACCAAACCAACAAGGCTTACAGGTGCCTTGGAAAACCTTTACAGACTCAGGCACTCTCCTCCTAGGATACCCCACCTATGGAGAGCCCTCAAATCTAATATAACAATAACAAGAGATACCCCACCCTTGTTACAACAACTGCCCTAGAAAGATACCCCACTTCCTAGTACATGCAGCTACCCCTAGAGAGATACCCCACTCCCTAGAACAAAACACAACAATTAAATAATAAACAATTGTAAATGCAGAAATACCTCTAGTGTAGGCAGATATTACAACTTGAAGAATACAACCCCAACTAACTCTTAACCTAGGATCAGCTCTTGACGGACCAGTGGTGCGAGAAGAACACAAATAAAATATAAGAGTTTTTCAGAAATGATAGATCGTGAGAATGGGTTGGTTAAAGAATGGAGGTGGTGAAGCCTCTATTTATAGATTTTGAAAATCCAGATCTCACGTTGAAAAAGTTTAAAGGAATCGATTCTTTGTTAATTGGAAAGGATCTAGGAATCGATTCATTTGCTTGATCTGATCTAGGAATCGATTCTGATTTGTTTGTAAAATGGATGGCAATCGATTATTGGCTTACAGGCAAGCTAGGAATCGATTATATAGATTAAAGAGGAAGGTTGAAATCGATTCTTATTTAAATAAGGAAGCAAGGAATCGATTATGTGCTTAACCATTGATTTAGGAAATCGATTTTGAGCTTTAGAGAAATACTAGGAATCGATTCTTTACCTTTGAAACATTATAGGAATCGATTCTTATCTTTAGGAAAATAGTTGGAAATCGATTTCTTTGCTTTTAATAAAAACAATATGAATTGTTTCTATGCTTTGAAAAAATAGTTTATGAATCGATTTATATACTTTAGTAAAAATAATATGAATCGATTGTATGCTTTCATATTGAGTTAAAAATCGATTTTGATATTTAATAAAAATAGTGTGAATCGATTTTATAGTTTCTCAAAAACCTTTTTATGTTTACGTATGCATGCATGCATTTTGAGAAAGCTTTGGGACGAGAGACTTTGCGAGATGAGCTGACCTTTGTAAGAGCTTACACTTTTTCCTAAGACACACCCAAACCCTAAGGACTACCTTTATATTTAAGAACTACCCTTAAACTTGAATCTTCAATTCTTGGGCTTGATTGTCTTGGATTGTGACTTTTGAATATATGATACTTTTTATCAGCTTTGCTTTGACACTCTCATTCCTTTGGCCATCAACTTGGCTTTGTCTTTTTCATCATCAAAACTAATCCTGCAATATTAGATAACCTGCAACACAGGTATCCACATTCTCCCCCTTTTTGATGATGACAAAACATTTACTCATCTCAAGGTGGGAGGTTAGTTCAAACAGATAATATATATATGATGCTCCCCCTATCATGATGCTCCCCCTGACTTATTGAATAGATGCATAATATGCAAGTTCTATATGCTCATATGCAACCCTATATTTCTCTCCCCCTTTTTGTCATGATCAAAGAGGGTCAATATATGATAAAGTTTGCGAACCGAATGTCACGGCTATTTGACAAGGTAAAAGAACCATTGCAGTTTTATAAGGGATCATCAAAACTTGAAGAAAAAAAAACATTTATGAGACCATGAAGAGAGTATTTTATCAAACACAGGTAAAAGCTAGTTATGAGTCTCAAAAATCTGTGAAGTAGTTGTTTTAAACTTTATACATTTCATGCTGCTGAGTTTGAAAGTTGGTGATGGCAGCCAGAATATGGGAGAAAAATTATTTTAGGTAAACAACGATTGTGAGCATGTATTTTTCGAAAAATACCAGTGCTAGCAGTTGATTGTAAAATAGATTTCCGGAAAAAATAGCACTTTAACTGCAGAAATTCACAAGTCACAATTTCACTTAAATTCACATTTCTTTAAAAGATCACTTTGAAAAACATTTAATTGAAACCTCATTTGAGTAAATGAAGAATCAGGTTTTCATTTGCAATGGATTTCTGAAAATGTCAACTAGTTGTTTGTGACGACTCAACTAACTCAATCATACTATCGCCTTTTTAACCGTAACCTCTAAGAAGGTGATATATAATTTCTATATGCTTAGTCCTAGAGGGATGACCAGAATACTTTCATGCCTTATAAATATTTGTTCCTTAAAGATACATGAAATGAGATTCAGGAATTGCTCTATTTTAGTAGTCACATATTTGACTTGATAAACTATTCTTAAGCACATTTTCAAAATAGAGGTGAATAAAACTTTTCTAACCTTTACCAGTGATTCTCCCTCTATTCATCACAAGTCACATGACAGATTTTTCTCCGAGGTGAGAGTTGATAACTTTATTGCGTTTCCGGTCATGTGCTTTGAGTCTTTGCTGTCAAGGTATCCACATGTCCCCATACCTTGCAGCGTACCTGCAATGATCTAAGACAGGGTTCTAGGTACCCAAATCTCTTTGGGTCCTTGTGGGTTAATGTTTGGTATGGTCCTTTTGGGAACCCATACCTTCTTCATAACTTGTTTACCTCTTATTCTGCAAACAGAAGCTGTATGTCCAGGTTTACCACAGTAATAACATTTAATGTATGGTCTAGTGGAAAAATTAGATTTGTAATGAACATGCTTTTCTATGGTTTTGATTCTAGATAGTTTTTCAATAGTCAACTCTAGTTCATGAACTTTCTTTTTGCTTTCAACACATTTATCACATGTATGGTTTTCTTTAAAGCATGCAAGACTATCATTTTCTTTTCTAAGTTCTACTATTTCTTTGTTTAAAGAAGTGATGTCTTTTTCCAGATGAGTGATAGCTTTCTTGGATCTGTCTAACGCTTTAGCTAATTTTAATGATTTATCATGTAATTCAGTAAATGCTTCATATAATTCATCATAGGCATCTTGTAAAGATTCAGAGTTAGAATATACCTCAGTTTCACTTTCGCTGTCGTGGTCGGCCATGAGAGCAACTTGATCTTTTTCACTTTCTGAGCTATCTGATGAGTTCCTGTTTTCCCATGCTGTGTAGGCTTTTCTACTCCTTTTTCCTTTGGATCCCTTTTTCTCATCTCTTGGTCGTTTTCTTTGTAATTTTGGGCATTCCAATTTTATGTGACCGGGTTTCCCACATTCGTAGCAGGTTAAAGGACTTAAGTAGTTTTGTTTGCATGAGACTTCTTTGGTTGGAGAATTCTTTTCTAGAGACCTCCTTATGAACCTTTTGAATTCTCTTACCATTAGGTCTATATTCTCATCCTCTTCATCACTTTCACTTTGCGAGTCATCACTGTCGTCGGATGAACTTGAACTTGAAGCTTTAAAAGCTAGGTTTTTCTTTTTCTTGATTTTTCCTTCATTCTCTGCTAGACGAGTGAGCTCTAACTCGTGCTCTAGTAGTTTCCCAAACAGAGTGGCAAGAGACATGGTAGTTAGGTTTCTTGATTCAGTTATAGCAGTTACCTTTGGTTGCCATTCTCGGTTTAGGCATCTTAGCACTTTGTTGATCAAGTCTTCGGGAGGAAATGATTTTCCTAATGAACCCAATTTGTTCACTATGTGAGTGAACCTTTTCTGCATCTCTGATATTGTTTCACCTGTATTCATTCTAAACAATTCGTACTCTCTGGTAAGAGTATTTATTCTTGCCCTTTTCACTTCACTTGTACCCTCATGAGTAACTTGAAGATTATTCCACATTTCTTGGGCAGATTTACAGTTTGAAACTCGAAAAAATTCATCAGCACTCAAAGCAGAAGTAATAATATTTTTAGCGCGTAAATTAAGTTGCACTTTTCTTTTCTCATCATCAGACCATTCATTTCTACTTTTTATTCTAAGAATACCATCTACTATGTGTGTGGGGACGAAAGGTCCTTTTTCCACAGCATCCCAAACATCTAAGTTTACCCCTTCAATAAAAATTCTCATTCTTTCTTTCCAATATGCATAGTCTTCTCCGTTGAATCCCGGAGGACGGAAAAGAGATGCACCCTCTTGCGTATACCAACCTGAAGCCATTTCTCTCGAAGCGGCTAAGCTCTTTATACAAGAGTCTAGCTCTGATACCACTTGTTACCAAGTGGCTTCAGTCTCAAGAGGGGGGGTGAATTGAGATTTAAAAACTTTTCAGATCTTTTGAAGATGTTTTTCCCCTTTTCAATGACTTAGATTAATTTTCGCGCAGGTTAAGTGGAAGCGAAGGAATTAGAATATAAAGCAGTAAAGTAGTATAACAGTAAAGCAGGAAAACAGTAAAGCACGCAGAGATTTATCCTGGTTCGGTCACCTCCTAGTGACCTACGTCCAGTCCTCACACCCTTGTGAGATTTTCCACTAACCAAACCAACAAGGCTTACAGGTGCCTTGGAAAACCTTTACAGACTCGGGCACTCTCCTCCTAGGATACCCCACCTATGGAGAGCCCTCAAATCTAATATAACAATAACAAGAGATACCCCACCCTTGTTACAACAACTGCCCTAGAAAGATACCCCACTTCCTAGTACATGCAGCTACCCCTAGAGAGATACCCCACTCCCTAGAACAAAACACAACAATTAAATAATAAACAATTGTAAATGCAGAAATACCTCTAGTGTAGGCAGATATTACAACTTGAAGAATACAACCCCAACTAACTCTTAACCTAGGATCAGCTCTTGACGGACCAGTGGTGCGAGAAGAACACAAATAAAATATAAGAGTTTTTCAGAAATGATAGATCGTGAGAATGGGTTGGTTAAAGAATGGAGGTGGTGAAGCCTCTATTTATAGATTTTGAAAATCCAGATCTCACGTTGAAAAAGTTTAAAGGAATCGATTCTTTGTTAATTGGAAAGGATCTAGGAATCGATTCATTTGCTTGATCTGATCTAGGAATCGATTCTGATTTGTTTGTAAAATGGATGGCAATCGATTATTGGCTTACAGGCAAGCTAGGAATCGATTATATAGATTAAAGAGGAAGGTTGAAATCGATTCTTATTTAAATAAGGAAGCAAGGAATCGATTATGTGCTTAACCATTGATTTAGGAAATCGATTTTGAGCTTTAGAGAAATACTAGGAATCGATTCTTTACCTTTGAAACATTATAGGAATCGATTCTTATCTTTAGGAAAATAGTTGGAAATCGATTTCTTTGCTTTTAATAAAAACAATATGAATTGTTTCTATGCTTTGAAAAAATAGTTTATGAATCGATTTATATACTTTAGTAAAAATAATATGAATCGATTGTATGCTTTCATATTGAGTTAAAAATCGATTTTGATATTTAATAAAAATAGTGTGAATCGATTTTATAGTTTCTCAAAAACCTTTTTATGTTTACGTATGCATGCATGCATTTTGAGAAAGCTTTGGGACGAGAGACTTTGCGAGATGAGCTGACCTTTGTAAGAGCTTACACTTTTTCCTAAGACACACCCAAACCCTAAGGACTACCTTTATATTTAAGAACTACCCTTAAACTTGAATCTTCAATTCTTGGGCTTGATTGTCTTGGATTGTGACTTTTGAATATATGATACTTTTTATCAGCTTTGCTTTGACACTCTCATTCCTTTGGCCATCAACTTGGCTTTGTCTTTTTCATCATCAAAACTAATCCTGCAATATTAGATAACCTGCAACACAGGTATCCACACCTTTGACTGTGAAAGCCCACATTTCCTATGACATCAAGAGATAACGGGTCCTAAATACTTGGGAAGCATGTCCTGGACATTGCAGTTCTTGATTATTATTTCAGTGAAAAGGGCCTGGAAGTTTTTAGGAATGGTGGTGGAGTGAAATTTTGATGATAGGAAATAGTAACTCTACCAATTCACGGATAACATAACTTTATATAAGATAGTTCATCTTTATATGCAGCATTTCAGGTTAATAAGTCTCAAATTGATATCCTGGAGTGGAACAACTTAGCTTGAAAACCGATAAAGGGGGCTGGAAAATGTTGATGCCTAATTGACTATTTTGCTGGAATTTGAAGCTCTAGACCACTAATATATTGTAATTTAAGTATTAAGGACTTCCTTTGGGAATATAATGTATTAGACAAGTGTTCTATTTATAGCAAACTTTCCTTCTACTTAATGAACTATGATGTACCTTTGTTTGAAGTAGTAATGAACTATGATTATATGAGTTGTATTTCCCCAAATATTTAAGATAGTCACACAAACTTCCACAGTAGTTTTTAAGGGGCCTCTTTCAAGTAGCATATTTGTTTTCAATGCAAAAGTTTTTTAATCCACACTAACATATACAAACCATATTAACTATGAAGCCCCGATACTTCAAAAATGGAGACGTACCCGTGTCGGATACGTATCTGATACCGACACGCGCCCGATACTTCCCGATACGTACCCAAATAGTATCCAATAATTTTTTAATTCTTTTTAAAAAATATTTGACCCGATACTTTTCAGATACATCTTTGATACTTCTTACCAACTAAGGATACTTCTCAGATACTTTTTCGATACTTGTTACCAACTAAGCACATGATTGTCACTCATATATGATACACTTTAATACCTCAATAACTAAAAGACAAAATTATATATTTTTTCGTAATACAATAATAGAAGAAATAATACATTGTGATATGGGTGAGATAAATATACGTAACTATCTCTACTTGATATGATTACAACTATTTATTTCTACAATGTGATGATCATATAATGATATGCTTATGTTTTTTGAGCAACTACGTACTAATATGCATATCTTAGTCTACAAAAAGTCATCTATTTCTGCCACCGACTATTCAGATTATACGATTTCAGGTGGTCTGATCGTCCACCCTTATTTTTTAAGACTAGTCACTCATACATAGGTGTGTCAGTTGTCCTCTTCCTTTCATCCATATATTTTTCTATTTGGACAGGTTTTTTTCATATCTATAAAATGCAATATTTCAGTTTTTCATATTTGTTTTTTTTCCTATTTGTGTCTCTATTGTATTTTATTTTTTCTGTTATGTTTTTATATATTTAAATTTTAATTTAATTTTTTATTAAAGTATCCTAGCCGTGTCGTATCTTGATTTTCAAAAATTTTCCGTATCCCCGTATCCGTATCGTGTCGTATCCCGTATCGTATCCCGTACCCGGGCTTCATAGCATATTAATAAGCTCTTTAAAATTGGTTTTTTTTTTATAAATTTGTAATTTGACCCACAAAGAAAAAAGTGCATAATTCGACTTAGAGCCTATCTCAATACTGATATCAAATCTTTAAAAGTTTTGTTTATATTCTATATTTAACATTACAAATATTGCATTTCATAAATTTTGCAAGTGTTTATTTAACTATATGATTTTAAAAACAAAATTAAATTCTATAAAGAATTGGTTTCAAAATTTCATCATTTTTGACTTGAGAAATTTTTGTAGTTACTAAAGCAGCAGCCCATACACGGATGCACTGCACTGGTACTTTTTAGTTAGGCTTATGACAAAAAAAAACATGATACTTTTTAGTTAGTAGGCCTATGCACCGGTAGTAGAAGCATGATACTTTTTAGTTAGGCTTAAACTCTAATAGATTCGATACTTCTTGGTTATGCACAAACTCTAATAAAGTCAATACTTATTGGATAGGCTTAAGCTCCAATACATTCATTTTTATTTTACCGACTCTGCCCTTCGTAATTGTGGTAGGAGCTTTAATTTTTCTCTTGATCTCACTTGCCAAGCAAAGATGAAAAACAAAAGTCAAATACTTTTTTGGATAGGCTTAAGTTCCAATAGGTTCATTTTTATTTTACCGCTCTGCCCTTTGTAATTGTCGCAGAAGCTTTAATTTTTTCTTGATCTTACTTGCCAAGCAAAGATCAAAGACAGGGATTTTACAAAAATGGAGAAATGATGCCAAAGTCAATCATTGAAGTTTATATCTTGCTTGAAGAATTTGATTCAATCTCTTGAGTAATGAATGAGGTTGAGAATGAAGATGCACGTTCTAATTTTGAACTATTTTGAATTATAATGATTTAGATTTTTTGTTTGGGTTATTTTTTTGATGTTTTTAATTTCTCAAATTGTCCATACAACAAAACTATTACAATCTTTATATTGTACAACATAATTTTAGAAGAATGAGTCGAATGACATTTCAATTTAATATTTATGTTTGAGTATAATCATGTCACATAACGCGATCCGCCCGTGCGGATGCACGGGTATGGTACTAGTTTTTTTTACAAGGAACTAGTTACTAATGAATAGGACTTGGTAAAATTTGTCTTCATTAGATTCTCCTCTAATGGGAATCAACAAAGAGTTAATCCTTTTCTCCATGTCCTCTTGAAGCTTACTTGCTTTGCTTCTAGTAACCACTCCTTCTTGTGCTTCCTTTCCTTGAGCTAGGAGGTCCTCATCACACCCTCCTTCTTTAGAAGAACTCGTCCTCGAGTTAAGGTCCCCATTAACCAAAGTGGTCCAATTACAAAAACAAGTTCCTTCTCAAAATAAGATTAGTCACTACATCATTCTTGCACATCCAAAATGATGATATTTGGATGATTCTTGTCTTCATCAACTTGGGCTGTCCTTTCATTCGCACCATCAATAGCAACATCAATAGAATAAAATTCTCCTAACACATTTAAATAAACATTTAACCATAACAATGTCAAATAGATAGCACATAATTGTAAGAGTATAAAAAGAATAACATTAAATAAATGTCTAAGTATTAACTTACCATCTTGTGAGAACCCAAGTAACCAATTGCGAGTGCAAATGAGAGCTTCCAAATTTGTTGAAAGTAGAGAGCTTCGATACTTGTTCAAAATGCGACCTCCAATGCTAAAAGTGGACTCAGATGCCACTGTGGTTATTGGAATACTCAATATATCCCTAGCTATTCTTCCTAAATCACCATGTTGTTGAGTGAGACCCCTCCAATATTCCAAAACATTAAATCCTTGTGACCCACAAGTTTTGGCTCTGCTAAGTAGAGGTCAAGTTTAGATTTTTCTTTAAACGTTGTTTCTTTCATCTCTTGCTCTTCAAAAGCCTATCATAATTCAAACAAAAAAAATAAAGTCAAGTAAAATGATATATCATTAATACAAGTGATATAATCAAATAACAAACTAAGACTTACATCATATTCTTTTGACCAATTTGTGTTTGTCTTTTATTTGTTAGTTGAATTTGAAGGATAGGAGTCGGTGGGAGTAGCTTCCACGTTGTTGACATATTCATTGAAAAGTTTATATAAAGCATTCTTCACAATGCCCAACTTCTCATCAACAATGAGGTTGTTGGAATAAAGTCTAGAGTAAGCATACTTTAAAAATTGAAACTTCATTCTAGGATCAAGAACACATCCAAAAGCAAGAATTATGCTATACTCATTCCAATACTTATCAAACTTTTCCACCATTTTTGAAGTCATGTCCTTGATCACAACATCTTCACTTAACCTATTGTCTTTCAACAAAACTTCAATTCTCCATATTTGCATGAAGTATAAATTGGATGTTGGATATTTAGAACCAGAAAACATGTTGGTGATTTCATTAAAAGGCTCTAAAAATTCACAAATCTTTCTTCCTCTTTTCCATTCTTCATTTGTTGGACAATGCTTATAATGCTCATCTTTCAAACTTAAGCATACAAAAGCACGACTATACGACTATACCTAAGTGCACTCTCAAGCATTAAGAAAGAAGAATTCCATCTAGTGGGACAGTCCATACGCAAACTCACACTCAAATCAATGTCACCAACTTCTTCAACACATTGATCAAATAGTTTCTTTCTTGGTTCGGAAATCCTCATGTATGTTATACTTTTCCTAATTTTGAGCAATGCATCGGTTGCTACCTTTAATCCATCTTGAACTATGAGATTTAAAATGTGTGCACAACATCTAATATGAAAGAAATCTCCATTGCATAACAAGCTTTTTGACAAACAAAGTTGACTTTTCATTATATTTTGCATGCTATCATTGTTGGAAGCATTATCTAAAGTAACTGAAAAAACCTTTTTTTCAATTCCCTATTCCTTCAATAATTCAAGCATCTTTCTTGATAGCACGGGACCGTATGTGGGGGTTCTAAATGACAAAAGCTCAACAACTTACTATTTAACTTCCTCATCAATAAAATGCGCAGTTAAATTAATATAACCACAAGTAGTGCAAGAAGTCCAACAGTCTGAAGTTAAACACACTCTACCATTATGCCTAGCTAATTGATTTTTCAACTTTTCTTTCTCATGCAAGTATACCTTCATCACATCCCTAGTAATAGTATTTCTTGAAACAGTATTTATCTCACCAAAAGAAATATAATGTGAAAATACTTGAAATCCTCGCCACTCAACACATTGAAATGGAAGGTCATGCAATACAATCATTTGTGCAATCAAGTCGCGAGCAACTTTATCATCAAGTTTTCTTAACCAAACATTTTAAAGTTTTTGAATTTTTCCACAAGTTTCAATATGATGGTTTAAGTGAGTCGTACCTCCCCTAGTCGCACAACTATACTCCTGCCCACAACCTTTGCATTTACACCTTGGTGTTCCACCTTTAGGAACAGTAAGTCTTTCAACATGATTCCAACAATTTGAGGTATAACCTTTAGCTTTTTTCTTTGGTGGCTCATCTTCTTCTTTGACACATGCTTGTAAATAATCGTTCTCTAAAATTTCGCAGTCCTCTCCAACATCAATATTAACACCAGAAGCGGTATTCAAACTCTGCATCATTTTTACAAAAACACAAACAGAGGTTTATAAACATGTCACCACCAAATCCTAAATATCCAATGCATCATTATAAACACAAACAGATGTTTATAATCATGTTTATAAACTATGCATCATTAGATTATAAACATGTCAAAATCCCATTAGTGATGAATGCTTAAATTAGAAGGTCGTTTGTCACCACCGGTCCTAAATATCCAATGCTTATTCTTATACTAAAAATCAATTAACTAGAAGGTCTCTTATTTAATTTCTTTGAACTATAAACTGATGTTTATAATCTAATGGAAGTACCTGTAGCTATCTAATGAAAGTACCTGTGGTTGTAGGGATGGAGGATGACGTGGAGAACGCGGAGGACGTGGAGAACGCAGAGGACGTGGAGAACGCGGAGGACGTGACATAGAAATGGCAGCTGCAAATGCGATGGAGGAGAAAGGAGAATAGCAAGTAGACCGTGAGAGTGAAGCGTGGAGCATTTTATTAGGGTTTCTCATTTGTTCCTTGGAGACCAGCAACAAAGTTATTACTAGGGTTGGGAGAAGTTAGACCAACAAGTGAAACTGGGTCTGAAAATACACTAGGTCAAATTTTAAAAAAAAAGTATTACACTCTTTTTTTAAGTTGTTGAACAAAAAAAAAATCATCGGGCTAGTCCAGCCCATGGCGGGCTGACCCACAGCTCAGAGCGTGCCAAAATTCTTTATAACTCATTTTTTTTGCCCATATCACTTATTTTGTCTGGCGGGTTGAGCCGGCCCGTCGGGCTAGACTGATTTTGATAGCTCTAGTATGGGGGGTTTTTTTTTTGTACCCCCATCAACTCTCATCTACCCCCATCAGCCCTATGAAAATACCAAAATACCCTTAAAAATTTGATAAAATTACAAAACATTTATCATTTATCACTTGCATCCGTTTGACCAGATTTTTTTTTAGAGATTATCGGATTTAACCTTCAGAGATACATCCGATTTCCCATCGGACTTACGCATCGGACGTAGCTATATCCGATCCACACATCCGCTTCGTAAACAAGTGAGTCGGAATTACGTAAATCCGATTCTCCAAACGTATATACCTAAATCCGATTTCCCATCGGATATAGGTAGATCCGATTTGGTTTTTATTTTTCTAAAAATTTGTTTTTTCAGTGTCAAACAGGTATCACGCTTGACATCATATAATTTCTGCTTCTTCTTCTTTGGTGCACCTTTTGTTTTAACTTTAAATGGTGGTGCAACCATTGAAGAAGTGGTAGGGAATGCAAGCTCATTAAGTTGTTTCTTGAATACAAATCTCTCCTCAGGAGTCATACGATTATATCTCGCCCAAATCATCTCCATTTGGTAAGAAATATCACAGTCAGTCGATTTTTCCTGCGAGAATTTATCATCCATAGAATCCAAACTCAATTTTTTCCAATGGTCATCTATAACATCCAACGGAATAGGAGTACCGGAGACATGGTACACACCTAGCTCACAAGCACAAGGAAGAAGATGTGTCTTTCTAATAATGCACCCACAGCGGGCTTTGTCATATCCAACCCCAGATGTCGATTTTGAAAACTCTTTAACAATATGATCCAAAGCATTTAAAGAGACAAGACCGCGAAGCTTTTTAAACAAATGAGTATTGGAAGCCACTTCAATACGGTTGATGCTTCTTTGAAAAGACCCGATGACTTTATCAAATTGAATAGTAAGCATCTCATGCATAGATGTAAAAGACTTAGACAAGTCACCTCCAGAAGTCCTCAACTGTCTCTTCAAAGTCCAATGAGCTGACTCGACTCTTAAATAATAACAATAAACACGTGTCAAAAAAATTTAAACTACGATAAAAATACTAAACACGTGTCAAAAAAATTTAAACTAAGATAAAAATACTAAACACGTGTCAAAAAAATTTAAACTAAGATAAAAATACTAAACACGTGTCAAAAAAATTTAAACTACGATAAAAATACTAAACACGTGTCAAAAAAATTTAAACTACGATAAAAATACCTATTGGTGGTCTGATTCCCGAAGTGTGGGATCTGGTTTGTCCATGCCAAGATAAATCTTTCCTTATGCTTTGTCAACCACGTGTCATGCACATACTTAATAAGAGCGGGCAAATCAACGCAGAAGTCCTCAAAAATCTTCAAGTGACCTGAGTACTCTGACTCGTCAAGTGAATCAATAATGTTATGCCAAAGACAGATGACGTCCTTTTGCCTATCCACATGCACCAACTCTTTAATCTTCGCTTTCACATTTTTAGTCACGTGCCAAGAACATAACAAATTTGTAGCGGAAGGAAAGACATCAACAATACCGGACATAAGACCAAGATCTCTATCAGTCAACAACACCTGAGGCTGAAGTCCGTGCAAGGAAAATAATTCTTTTAGTTGCTGCAATGCCCAAGTAAAATGAATTCCAAGCTCGTGTGAAATATAGGCAAAAGCAACCGAGAAAGTTAACTCCGTTGAAGTGACACCTACAATCTCCAATAGAGGTAGATTGTATTTGTTGGTCTTGTAGGTGGTGTCAAGAATAAGAACCTTTGGAAACAACCGGAATAACTTAATAGAAGTGGGATGCGCCCACATGATGTCACTGACCACATCGGAACCCTCAAATTTTCTGCTCCAACATAAATAATTTTGCGTCTCAATCAATCTCAAAAGCTCTTGAATGTCCGTTCTAGGACCCCTCTTAGAAGACCTATAGGCGTAACGCTGCCTATATATTTGAGGAAGAGAAGTGACGTTGTCCGGATAATGGTTCTTCAAAGCAGTAAGACAATCTTTCGGGGCAACATTCAAATCAGTGTGCTCATTAACAATAGCTTTCTGCGGCTTAGTTAAACGACCAAAAGCTGTCGACCCAACCGGGGTAGTAAGCAACTGATGTGTGTGAAGACCACACCTAACACTAACACGCCAACCCCCATGACGTTTTGTACAAGTAGCTCTCAATGTAAACGGACAGCTTCTTCTTTTAGACCCGAAAACTCTAGAATCATTAGACCAATTCCCTTGCTTCTCACAACCAAATATAATCTTATCTCTAGAACCCCTTTTACCTCCAGCTTTGTCAGATCTTACGATGATAACCACAACTCCAATACGCCTCCCAACTGCGTTAGCCCACTCTTCAACATCCTGGCGTGTAGAAAAAATCTACAAAATAGAATAAATAGATAAATGGGGGTACTTAATTAATTAAATATCTACCAAACTTTAATTAAGAAAATTGGTTTCAAAAATATACCCTCTCTGTCCAGAATGCCTCTGTAGTGTCTACCACAAAAGGAACGACCTGCGACTCTGTATTCACTGTATTTATTTCAAAATAGAACAACAGTTATAAAGTATATATTTAAAAATAAAAAAAACAAAGCGGATTTAGGTGACTTTAAAGGTAAATCCGTTTTCTAATTTTTACAAATCGGATATAGCTTCACCAGGTATATCCGATTTCTTAAACAATAAAGGCGGATTTAGCTAAATCCGATTTCGCATCGGATTTAGCTAAATCCGATTTGTAAATATTTTGCCTCAGAATTAAATCGTATTTAAAGCTAATCGGATTTACCTTCCATTTAGGTAAATCCGATTTCCAGATTAAGTGGTCCCCCACCAGAGAATCTTCCAAAAGTCAATTTTTGTAATTTATGTCAGGAGTATTTTTGGAATAACGTTTTTGGGTGGGGGTACATAGAAGCTGATGGGGGTATAAAAAAAAAACCCTAGTATGGGGTATGTATAATGGGGGGATTACATAAAAAAAAACCCAATATATATTTAAGCCATTTTTCAATAACAATTGAAAATAATATTTCACACAAATAAAAAAAGAACAGGTGGCGGAAGTTTTACATATTGGGGAGCCCTAGAAGTAGAAGTGAAGTGGCGCGTTGGCGTCCGAATGGGAAGGAAGGTAGATTAGAAATTGGCTAAGAAGAAGATGAGATTGTGTGGAGGTGGAACTGCAAGCACAAGTGGAGTGCCAGTGCCAGTACCATCATGGACTTGGAGATGGAGAGTGTGTGGGTGCTACACCCTCACACATACTTACCTAGTAAGCGTAATTAACCTTTATCTTATCTCTAAATATTCTAATTATAACCCTAATGCCACTGAAAATTCAATTCTAATTCCCTTACCCTCGATCAATCAACTCAATTCTAAAGGAATTGGTCTCAGCCAAGCCCAGTCGCAATCGCAATCGCAATCGCAATCGGATTGGGATCGGGAAGGTGTTTTGTCAGAAAACGGCAAATGTAAACTCTTATTGTGAAGCGGAAGGAACAGGAGGAAAGCCCTTCGATCCCGAGCTTCGCTCGGTGCTTGAACTTGCGACGGAGTCGGAGTTGTATGAGATAGAAAGAATCCTTTTCGGCCCGAGCTACTTGAGTCCTTTGCTCAAATCCATCGCATCAACAACAACAATTACCCTCGATCGATCCATGATTGGACACGACATTCAACAACGCGAACAATTTATAGCGGCTCTCGAGTCCCGCTTTTTCTTCCTTGCCGCTGATGCTCGCTCTACATTAAGGGGTTGGAGGCCATCTTATAGAAATGTCTTGCTTCACGTAAGGGAAAAACTCAATATTCCTTGCTCCTCCCAATTGTCAACTCACGACCTTGAACTAGAAATTTTCCTCCACCTCTTACACTGCAACTCAATGTAAGCAACTCTTTTTTTTATAAATTAAAAACAAAAATATATAGTTCTCCACTCATGATCTAAAGCTTGAATATTTTTCTAGTGAAGAATCGGGAAACTATACTGGCTTATTAGACGTATGCACTGCATCTGACAGTCAGGGCACTCTACAACTTGGACTCAATCAATGGAAAATGCAGTCAAAAGTTGGAGCACAAGACTTTCGATCAATTCTTTTGAAGGTTGTTGCTTAACTGATTCACTTTACATGTCACTATTTTTTGAACTCTAAATTTAGGTGAGGTGATGTTTCCTTTTCATCTTTTTCCTTCCATCTTTTCAAGGGAGGTGGTATATTGACGGTGGCAAAGATATATCAATTGGTAAGACAATAGTACGCCCTTTATTTATTCTCTATGTTCAATGTATCTCCAAAATAAAGCATTTTGGCTTTTCTTTTACTCCTATTCATTACTAGATACCAACTTGTAGTTAGCGAGAAAATTATCTGGGAAAATGCTTGTAGAAGCTGCTAACTACCAGGTTAAGAAAGAGTTGGTGAAGAAGGTATACATTGGTACTGGTGTGGATGTTTTGGTACTTGAGCAGTATTTCTCAACAATAACTTCAACATGTGTTTCGCTCTATATGATTTCCAGGGTGGACAGTTAGCTATGATCAATCTAGAATCCAGAGCCGCCTTGCTTGCAGCAAAACAGGTACCTGGCAGCAAATTTGATATATTTCTCATTAGGAATGTATTTCACTGACTATTTGAACACTAAACATATTATGTTGTAACCAATATTTTGGACTGTAAACTCTGTTTGCACCATTTAAATAGCCAAATATGAGATGAATTTTAATTTTGATTCTTTGTCATTGTAGAACCTCATAGGAATATGTGGAATTCATGATTCACTCTTAGCATTAATTTCTTTACATGGAGTCATGGCGGCGCCTTGGCGGATTGCGGTGGCAGATTTATTGAAAACTGCCATAGTCAATTTGTGAAGGATGGCAGTTTATGGCGGCTTTATGGAGATTATGGCGGCCTAAAATGGCGTAGTTTTGGTCCTCCGCCATAAACCGCCATCCGCCATTGACAACACTGATGTAAATACATGGTTCAGCCAATTTATGTTGACATTTCTGAATCTGCTTAATATTATGACTGATTTATTTAGTTCTAATACAAAATACAAAAGAAAAACATGTAAATACCAACATGATATTAACATAGTTAGTTATTTTCTTTGCACTTTCTGATGTCTGTTTATTTTATTTTCCAAAAATAAGCCAGTATTTCAGTTTATGTTGATTTTATAGTATGTTTATCGTCTGAAGTTTGATTTGCTCTAGGGTTTTCTTGGTGCTGCATCAAGATATCTAGGTTTTAGAAGCATGATCACATTACTTGGCCCTGTGTAAGTACTACATCTTATCTTGTTTCAGTGACTTAAATTTCTAGCTATTTTGTGTTTAGGTAATACTAACTTGCTTCTCATTTATATGAATTACAAAATAATTTTTTAACACATTCTTTGTTCAAAAACAATAGAAGTCGTTATTTATTAGTCAGAGTTAGCTGCACAGGTCAAACAACACTGTAACGTCCTATTATAAAACATGTTTAATGACAAATCATTTAAATCACATCTTTCATAATAGTTCCACTTTATAGTTTTTTCTTTGTTTCACTAATAAAAAAATAATCAGAAATGTATTTGGATATTAATAAACTATAAAAACATCAGCTTCAGTGCTTGCTAGTATAATATGTGAAAGAATTTATTACATTTTGCTTGTCGACAATGGCGGATCCACATTGTAAGGCGTGGGGTCAATTGCCCCCACCATGTAAAAATATTGTAGCTAGTTATACTTGATAAAAATTCTTCTTGGGCCCATAAAAAAAGAGAGGTTGCCCCCATGAGCTAATTGCTTTTGAATGAAGGTAAAACAAATAGTAATTTATTCTTTAATCTCTCTAATTTTTGTTGTTTCGATCTCTTCTAGCACTAAATATACACAATAAAAAACTTAAATATTTTGTTTTTTAAGGAGTAATGACTTAAAAAATTTGTTTGTGAAAAATAAAGACCTATTTGTTCTCCGAGAATTGAAACTTACCAATTTAATCATCAAAAACTCAAATATTAGTCAAACTAATTTTTAGAGTCACTAAAATGTCCCTAAACTTATCTTAAAAATCCTAAAAAATACTAGACTATTTTTTGCCTCCATGACATAAAGTTTCTGGATCTGCCACTGTTTGTCGACTATATGAATCCATCCGTTCACTCTATGAACTCAAAATAGCAGCATATCCTTCTTTATAATATTTCAGTACAATGTACAATTAAGATTTGTCAGCTGCATATCTATTTCCTCTATGCTATCATTTTCTGTTTCTATTTTAGGTACTATAATAGAGTATTTATGATTGTTTCATTTTCTATATGGAACAGGCTTTGGGGAACATTTTTGGCTGATCTTGTCATTCAAATGCTTGGAACAGATTATGCTAGAATCTTGCGAACAATTTATGCTTTGGCTCAGGTAATATTTATATGCCGTGCTTTTCCATTTTAAGCTTGTAATCTTTCCAGATCCTGGATTTACTTGTCTGCCCAACTTGATATGATTTACTTGAAGTTGTACTTTTTTTTTACAAGAGCTTGAAGTTGTACTTATTTGGTGATTTACTTGGTGCACTTGTGGTTGTTGATCTACTCTGGTCCACTCTATATATCTCTCAAATTTGCATCTCAAACATAGGATAGCTGTTGATCTTTGGGGCAAAAGATGATATAGGCAGGGGTGGACCCACTCTATGCTGAGGATGTGCAGCTGCACACTCCAAACTTTTAAAAATAGCTCATAGCTCATAGTTACCACCCTAATTTTTTTCATTCTGACCACCCCAACTAATTAGTTATGCGCCCTTGATCCACTCACTCTCTCCACTTACAAACAACAGTCCCCAAAGGAGTAGCACAATGGTTTGGGTTGGGACACTGAAGGAGTTATATGGAGGAGGTCGAGGCTTCAATTCCAGCTACTGACATTTTCCCCTCCCGCTAACAAACTAACTACTAACATTTGCTTATTAAAAAAATGTGTCTCGCTCCACACTCCCTCTTGACTCACACAACACAAGACAACACTATTTTTTGCTCCCAAAATCCAGCCGGCAGCCTCCTAGGCACAGAGTCTCGCTGCTACTGAACCACCCCAGACCCAGTCCACCACCGTGCCACATCCATCTCTACGCCTCCAACCAGATCGTACCACCACCAGTCATCCACACCTCCACCAAGCTAGCAAGTTACTTGCGACCAGCAGCCAGAAGAGCTTACTGCACTGCCGCCAATCACTTCACATACACTATGTGACCAGTCTGCTGTCAACCCCTCCAGTAGTCCCGTCATCCTTCATCTTTCTCATTCTTCGGTTAGGAAACTCCATTGTTAGGGTTTTTGTGAAACCTTAGATTTAGGACTTTCTTTTTAATACAGCTCTATTTTTAATACACCTTTGTTGATTCATCTGTTGCCTTGTTCTCTTCTTCCCATTTTCCTTTTCAAATGTTTCCCCATTTGGATTCCCTTCTCAATAAACTCTAGATTAGTGATTTTGTTTTTTTATAAGCAAATGTTAAGTGGGGGGGGGGGGGGGGGGGTGGGGGAATGTTAGTTTCCGGGGTTTGAACACTGGACCTCCTTCTTGCAACTCCTTCATGCTCTGTAGTTAAAAGCGGTGGTTGCAGCCGCAATCGCGGCGGGGCGTTGCGTCGCGTCGCGAAGGTCCGGCGCCACGCTATGTACTGGTGCGGCGCGGTTTAGGGTTGCGGCAGAAGCGGCGCATTGCGGTGCGTTTCGCGGGTTAGAAAACGGGCAGAAATCGGGTCGTAGCGAAGAAGATGAAGGAACAGCAATTTTTTTTTTGAAATTTCCAATTTGCCCTAATTTACAACGCGAAAAGACGGTTATGCCCTCAATTATTTTACCGTTTACTCCTTTTTAAAAAGGTTTTCTCACTTTTTAACAGTGGGTTAATCTATTTTAACCTACTATTCTTCTTCTTCACCCTTCGACACTGTTACGCACAATCTGTCCAAAAAAAACACTGTTACGCACAAACTGAGTGACGTTCTCTCTTCTTCTCACTACGTTCCTTCTTCGGTTCATCTTCTCCTTATTTTTTCACGTCCAGATCCCTCTCAACCTCATTACAAATAGGTTCTCATCTTTATTTCTTCCTCTGTTTTTCTTCCTCTCTTTCAGTATTTTCAGAACCTGTTAATAACTCTTTTTTAAACAGCTTTATCTCTTTTAGTCCTTTTGTCGTGGTGATGAAGAAGAGCTTGAACATTATGAGAGGAAACAAACACTTAGTGATACTATTTAAATGTTTTAGATGAGTTACTTTGAACCTTGGAGGCTAGAACTTATTTACTATTTTGGTTTATGTTATGTTTAAGTATTAGTAGCAAAGAACTTTGATGATTATTTATGAATGTGTTTATTTTTGAGTATTCTTATTTTTTTTAGCCTTTATATGTGTATGGTATAAATTCGGTATATTGTTTCCCTAGACTTCGGTGTAGCGGTCATCCCGCTACACCGCAATAGCGTTTTAGGGGTCGGCCGCTCCGCTCCGCTATTTGCTATTAACTACTTAGCCTTCATGTCCCTTATCTCGCCAACTGAGCTACCTTATTTCTAGTTACTCTCTAATGCAGTATGGCTCTTTGTATAAGCAGAGTTGGGAAATGAGTTTAAACTCGGTAAAAAAAAACTATATAACTTTTTTCCTGTGCCATGAAATTTAGAGTTGCAAAAAACTTCCAAGGCAGAAAATAGATAAGCACATTATGGTTAACTGTTATGCAGGGTTGGTAGTATCCATTGAATAAAGCTTAAACTCTTTCAGTTTTACGATCAAGCACTGAATTAGCTACATTCTACATACTAAACAAATTAAATCTCTCTTTGGTTTGCTGCAACTTGAACGCATGGAAAGTTGTCTTCTTGAGTTCGGTTATCATCAAATTTTACATCTAATTCCATGTAACTTCATTTCAATCTTGAAATAGTTACTTCTAATTTGCAGAATGCTAGTGTTTTGATGTTTTCATTCTGTTGCAGAAATGTCATAGTAGATGCTTATTATTTTCTCTTATTTTATTTTGTATAAATCTCCCTTTTCTTAATTAAACAGAAATTCCATGCTACCAAAGGAGTTTAGTTTAGTTTTCTCATTTGTGGGTTATGCTTAGAATATCCGTTTGAAGTCGACTAGTTTGCATGATAAGAAAGAGAAATTCCATACTACAGAGGAGTTTAATTTAGTTGTCTCATTAGTTTACACTTTTGCTTAAGAGAGTTAAATTGTGTGTTCTGCTGACTCAGGTCCCGAATATGCCACGGAATATTGGCATAGCTATCTCGCATATCTGTTTAATGTGTACACTGTACAGTAACATGGTTATTTTGCCCGTCACAGACTCACAGCCATCATGTGTATGTGATATAATCAGAGTGCCTTTTGTCCATGGATGTTCCGTTTTGTTTTAGCTTTTGCCTTTTGGAAAAAAATCGTTGTCAGTGCATCTTTTGAATTTCAAGTTTCATGCTAAAATGGACAAGTTATATCGAGATAATGCCAAAGAATTAATGGATTATTATCGCTACTAAGCACTACTCGCTAGTTTTCTGACTTCCATTATTATTTTCTTTTTTTTTGTTTCAGATTCGAGTCATCCGCACGTATAAGCTGCCATCTGATGTTACCGGGGAATAGCGAAGTGGATCCGTTAGTGGGTGATGGATTCGCTGGGGAGTATGTTGGATTTTGATAATAGCCGAAACTTTCCGAGAAAGGCAATGTGTAGGTAAACAGTTCAAAAGTAACACAAGCACCACTCTTAAAATTTGTAAATATCTGAATATTGGTCTTCATCCATTCCTCTGAAATTTATTGGTTTTTATAAGAGAATAATAATTCAAATATAGAAGAATTTATTTTATAGTATATAATGCTATTTTTTTTTGCTTTAATTAGAAGGATTAAATTAGTATGTAAATTTTTTTATACTAGTAAACAATCAGAAATTGGTACATCATGAATCTTTACGTTGTTGGTGCTAAAATTATTTACACCGATGGTACATACTAATTAAAAGAAATGTATTGGATTGAGATTTTAAAGAATTGTTTTAGCAGGAAAAAGTCCTGTGAGTTTTAAAAGACTTAGGAATTTCATGCTTTTAAGAATTTGAAGGATTCTCAAGACTTTAGTTTGGATTTTGATGGATTTGTATCACAACAATTCATATGATTTGTAATGACTTTGAGGACTTAAGATTTCAAAAGACTTCTAAAAAATAACAAGTTTATGAATAAGAAAAGTAAAATTAATACAGTTATTAGCTAATTCGCTCTAATTTCATGTCCTCCTAAAGCATGAACCAATTACAATAGAAAGAAATTACATAAAAAAGATAATAACAGAACCAATTATCGTGTGAATATTCTATAAAGCGGAGTAAAAAAGGTCATTTCAAATATAATGAATGTTTAGCACTCTATTAGCTAATTGATTCTGTTTTAATTGATTCTATAATATAAAAAAATAAAGTGCTATACATTCATTCTATGAAGCAGAGTAAAAAAAAAGCAATAACATGGCAGCAAGCAACACAATAAGCAATACACTGATAGAGTATTATGCCTCAACCAAAAAAAAACTCAAGTACTAAGTCAATAGATTATTAAGGCGGCAGCGACGTCAACACGAACTAGAAGCACGTACAGGTACTCACAAGAACGGGAAAAGACACTTGCCGAAAAATCTGAAGTTCCTCGAGGTTTTGGGTAGGATTGTTGGATGGGTGTGGGATTTCTAATTTGTACTAAAAAATATCACGAAATCCATCTAGTAAAATAATCCTTTAAAATCTGTGTATTTTTGAATACGAACAGATTTTTTTTAAGTTGTTAAAAGTCTCGAATGAATACCACCAGATTTTGTAAGACTTTTTAAAAGTCTTTTAAAATCCTTATCGAATACCACATGATTTTTTTCTATTATCTAAGTCCGGATTGAATACCATGGGATTGTTCTATCAAAAAAAGTCTTTTAAAATCCCATAAAATCTCAATCCAATACACGACTGTAGTCTATTCTCTAACCTAGCCCATGTTGCTTCATTTTGATGTGTTTTCCATATAAAAAGCACTCTGACATCCTATGTCTTAACGATTAATATGAAACATCATAAAATATAAGGGTAAAAAGTAGAGATATAGTCTTTTCCTCTTCCATATGAATTAGTGAGTTACGAGATCCAACGGTCAATATGATCTTTGGAACTAACAATTAGGTGTGAGAATGGGTGGGCCGAGTTGGACTCCTCAAGGTATGGTCTTAGCCTATATTGAAAATGTTAGGTCTGGGTTTAGTCTGCAGCCTGTGAGAGGCCCATTTATGAGGCCTTGCTCGAGTCTTTGAAAAGTTATGACAAGGTCTAAAAGCTTGTTCAATAATCTATTTCACTTTTTTTACCAAAACCTACAACCTTCGAATAGTGTAAATTTTTGAAAAATAAAATAAAAAACTAATAGGTCAATGAGATTAAGTTTAAAATTGATATATAGCAAAATCTTTTAGAGAATTATCTTTATATTATATTCTATTTTAAATTATGCTTTATAATAATACTTTTAAATATGTTAAAAATTGATGTAAGTCAATATGTTTAAACTAACAAAAAAATGTTAAGAAATTTATGATTTTTTTTGTTACAAGAAATTTATGATTTAATACAAAGTACAATATTTATTATAATAACAATAATAGTAGTAATAAAAAATACTATCTATATTTACTTAAGTAGGCCGACTTGGTATGCCTAAAAGACTTTTTTGATGACTTGTACTCTTTTTTTTTAACTGAATAGACTTTTAAAATAGCTTTGGTCGTGTTTATTTAAAAAAAAATCTGGCTTGACCCAGGCTTGACTTAGGCTACGCTATAGGTCCCTGACGGTTGGTTGGCATGACCTATTCTCATCCCTACTAACAATGAATTAGCAAACGTTTAATGTTAATTAAATATAATTAGGGGTGGCTGTGGAGTGGGTTGGATCAATTTTTTAGGGAAAATTCTCTAATTCAATTCTTGTGGTTTTGTACTCTAGTCATCCAATCAGTTTGATATTAAAATTGAATCAGATTTGGTCCAATATGATTTATTTCATTTTGATTGGCTTTTCGGTATTTTCTTTTCTAAAATTGCTTACTTAATTATTGTTGAATGCAAAATAAAATTAATCTCTATTTCACAATAGCAAGACTTAATATATCATGAAAATTAGAAAAGATCATTTGAAGTATGAGTTAAAAGAAACAAGTATACTGTTAAATTCTACTATACAAAGAACTCAAAGATTGAGTGCAAGCGGTTAACACACTCCATCTAAAGAGACATATTCGAGTCGTACCCGGATTCGATCCCCGACGAAGGGACAAATTGAAGTCAGGTTTTACTTACCTCTCGGACGAACTTTGGATTAGTTGGGACTCTTTTCCCCTGGGACAATGGAGCGGGGTCAAAGGCCTCTAGACCAAAAAAAAATTATATAATATAAAGGTTGCATGAGCTTGAATTGGATTGGTTTCAGATCCCTCGAAAATCGATCCAATCTGAATCCAAAAAATTGGTATTTTGCGGGTTTCGATTTTTTCGATTTGTGGTTTTTCAGTTGTTGCGATGATGTATTGGATTTGGTCTCTTTATGAACAACCCTATACCGTTTCTACAAATAGGTAAGACCTTGCTTGGATAAATATTTAGTTAAGTAATTATAGCATAAGTGCTATCATATACTACTTCGTTTTAAAATATAAGCGAAACTAACTAGTTGCATACTTGTTAATATAGGATTATAGGTAGTTATTGTTTTTTTTTTATTCAAACGCCAAACTTTCATTGATTAAAAGCTGAGATATTACATGAGAACTGAATGTCATACGTGGAAACTAAACTAGAAATTTGAACAACATTAGACCAAACATGATCACCAATATGCCTAGATAAATTAGCAAGCTTGTGAGCATCAGAATTGAGCGTACAACTGATGTAGAACACTGATGCATCACCAAACCGAAGCAACAACTCGCTGCAATCTTCAACAATAGACTGAATGCTAGCACGGGTGTTTCTCTTGTTAACACAGTTTACCACAATTGCAGCATCCGAGAGAAATATAGGGTTGGGCAGATGGAGCTCAAGACACTTTGATAGACACCAACGCAAGCCCAAAACTTCAGCAGTAGTCGGATCAGTTGCTGTTTCTTCAACACAGCACGCAGCAACCACCAAAAAACTAGCATTATTCCTTGCCGCAAACCCCCAACCAGTCCTTCCATCCGAGAAACAGGCTGCATCCACTTTCACAGTTGTACACACAGTTGCAGGCATCATAGGCAAAGCATCAGACCGATCCTGTTGCTGTCTCTGCTCAGGCACATTTGCTGCTTTGAACTCATTCACAAAATCCACTGCAAACCGAGCCACCCGCACAGAATTAAGCATAATATTCTTGAATATCAACTGGTTCCTCGCATACCAGATTTTCCACAGCAACACAACAAACAGTTGGGCACCAAAAAGTTCTGTTCCAGCCAGCCAATGAATCAACCACTCATGATAGTGCATATTTTGTGGGATATGGGATCCGATATGTGAAGAGAAAAGAGTGAGTTTCATAAAATTGCAATCCATCATCATATGATCCACTGTTTCTGTACCAGAGTTACACATAGGGCAAGCTTGGTCATGATGGATTCCTTTTTTACTGAGATTAGCTCTAGTGGGAAGGATATTCTTTGAAAGTCTCCACAAATGGTTCTTGATATTGTTGGGAATTTTTGCTTTCCAAATGTGAGGCCAGAGTTTGTCAGTCAGGGTGTTTGAGGAAGAAGCACTCTCCCTGTTCTTAGAGTCACACAAAGCTCTGTAAGCAGACCTCACAGAGTATCTACCATCCTTCTCCCAATGCCAAATAAAACTGTCAGCAGGCAGTCTATATGACAAAGGAATGTTGAGAATTTGTTTGGTTTCATACTCAGAAAAGTAGGAGTATACCACATCAGCTTTCCACCTCTTAGTATCTTCATCAATCAACACATCCACACAAGCATTAGGGTCACCCACATTAGCCTGCCCCCTCACCATAAAGCCCGATTGTTCAGGGAGCCATTTATCCTTCCAAATCCTAATATTCCTGGCATTTCCAACCTGCCACCGACCCCCCTTATCCACCACATCTTTAGCACTAAAAATACTTCTCCAAGCGTAACTTGGTTGGTAGCCAATGGTAGCTTCCATAAAAGAGGAGTTTGGATAGTATATAGCTTTAAATATCTTCTCCATAAGAGAGCCTTCATTAGCAATTAGCCTCCAACAATGCTTCCCAAGGAGAGCAATGTTGAACTCACTAAACCCCCTAAACCCCAAACCTCCTTGCTTCTTGTTCTTAGCCATCCTATGCCAACTCATCCAGTGAATCTTCCTCTCTCACTCATTGGATCCCCACCAGAATCTAGCAATAATAGCCTCAATTTCCTTGCAACACTCCTCAGGAAACTTATAACAACTCATGATGTAGTTTGGGATTGCTTGGGCAATTGCTTTTATAAGAGTCTCCTTGCCCGCCCGAGACAGAAACTTCTCCTTCCACCCTTTCACCTTCTTCCAAATTCTGTCAATCACAAAAGCAAAGATAACCTTTTTGGACCTACCAAAAGGAATTGGTAGTCCAAGGTATCTACCACGAGTCTCCACAGTCTTTACACCCATCCTGTTACAGATTATTTGTTTATCACAATCAAGCACCTTTTGACTAAACGAAGACTCAGATTTATCCATGTTGACAACTTGTCCGGAGGCTCTCTGATAAGAGGAGAGAACTTTCATAACCGTATCTGCCTCAGCAGTATTGGCTCTAATAAAGAGCAAGCTGTCATCCGCGAACAGCAAGTGAGAAATTTGGGAGGCACTTCTAGCAATTTTGAGACCATGGATCTTCCCCTGAGCTACTACATGGTGGAGCATACCAGATAACACATTCGCACAGAGGATAAAAAGATAGGGGGATAGAGGATCCCCTTGTCTGAGGCCCCTCTCAGGCTTAAAGGACCTGCTAGGCTGCCCATTAATAAGTATCTGGTAAGAGACTGAAGAGATACATTTCATGATAACCTGGACTAGATTAGGAGGGAAACCCATAGAAGTCAGAACTCCTTCCACAAACCCCCACTCAATTCTATCATAAGCTTTGGACATATCCAGTTTGAGAGCCATAGTACCTTTCTTGCCTTTTTTTCTTCTTTTTCAACCAGTGAAAACACTCCATAGCTATAAGGCACTACAAAAAACGGATCAAATAGCGGAGGTTTTATTGCGGAGGTTTTAAAAACCCCCTCAGTTTAACAATAAAAAAGGAACTCCTTGGTCAACAAGTTGAAAATGTTGTTTCAATTTACGGAGGTTTAAAAAACCCCTGCTGAGTGTCACGAAAAATCCCTCTAAATGTAAAATAAAAAAACAAAAAAAAACCTTCTAAACCCGTTTCCCTCTCTTCTGTTTCAGGTTCCCTCTTCTCACTTTCACTCTCTTCCCTATCCCTCGCTGTCATACCCTAATTTTGTCCGCCTAGGGTCATACCCTAATTTTTTCATATTTTTTTGATTTCCTTCCTCTTTTTCATCTCAAATTCATTTCCACTCCATACATCTCCATCCTCTCCTACTCTAGTTCATATTTGCATCATCAAAGGCTTGTGGTTTGAAGATTTGCGTGGGGTTCTTGTGGTGTTCTATTGAAGATCATTGTTGATTTGTGTTCTTGCTCTTCATTTCTTTCATAATCTAGCTTGGGTCCATGGTATACTCTAAAAACCATAGCATTATCTTCAACATTTTTGCATCAAAACTCATGCTCTTCCTTTCCTTCATTTCGCATACTCTCATAAATATATATAAAATGTGATTTGTTGGTTGTTGTTGGTGAGAGGAGCCTTAAACACTATTGACAAGCACTTAGGGAGGCTTGGGTGTTTAAGGTGCCTCTCACCCTTGAATAAATTGATTCATGTTGTTTTTGTGTTGATTTTGTATTTGTTGTGAAATAAAATTGTTGTTTCATGTGTTATTTAGTTCGCATATCATGTTAAAGTTGGTTTTAATTTGATTTTGTTGTTCCTCTTTGCTTGATGATGCTTAATCTTGTTGTGGATACTTGATTTTGGTGTTTTCATGCTTAGATCCTTTGTTTAAGTTTGCAAATCTCCTTTTCTTACTCATATATGTTTCGCAAAAATTAAAGAAATGAAGAATAAATGTTGATTTGAAGTTTTAGTGCTTAAATCATGTGATTAATTGTTCCTAAGTCTTGCTAGTATCTTGTGCTTGCTTGATTTTGTGAGTTTGATGAATAAATTTGTTGTTTGGCTATGTGTTGGCTTCGCAAATCATGAGAAATAATTAGGGTTTTGTTGTTTCTTGGCTATTTGGCTTGCAATTGTGCTTAAAAAATGTTTTCTCAAGTTGTTTTGATGGAATCTTGCTTGCAAGTAATTGTTATGTTGATGACTGGCAAGATGACTCTCACTTGTGCCTTGAGCACTATTCTCTAAGTGATGAGGATTGTTCAATAGGATTCAATCCCTTTTGAATTGTAATCTTACTTGTTCTTGTGAATTTGGTTTGTCAAATGTTTTCAATATTGATGATGAGTAACATGACTCTCACTTGTGCCTGGGCGCCATTTTTTAAGTGATGAGGATTACTTCAAGTGATTCAACTCTCTTTAAATTTTCAATGAACAAAATGTGAGTTTATGATTCCTTGGTTGCCAGTTGTTTGTGATAGCTTGTGAATACTTTCTTTTGGTCACTTTGAGTCTTGCAAATGTGGTGCTTGTTTTAATTCATTAATTTGTTTAAATGTTGATGATTGGTAAGAGGATTCAACATGTGCTTTCAAACATAATTTTAAATGTTGAGGATTACTTTAAAATGATTCAACTCTTGTATACATTTTGGTGTTGAACATTTGGTAAAATGACTAGACGCTTATGCACTTGTGCATTGTTAATAAGTGCCAAGGATTACCAAAAGGAATTTAACTCTTGTGTTTTTATTGATTGATTCTTAAATTGATTCAATGAGCTACCCTTTTGTAATTGATCAATGTCTCATTTTTGTGTGACCATTCTTATTGCAACTTGTAACTAGTTTTGACAATTACATATTCATGCCTATGCTTGCCTCTTGGATTTGTAATGCCTGCATGAATTGTAATTGAATGATTTGTATATTGGTTATGGATTTGGAGTTGATTGAAGTGTTCTACTTGTTTTCCAAAATCTTTTTCCAAATCAAACTCTTTTCTAAACTAGTTTTCAAATCAAAATCAAATGCTTTTCCAATGAAAACCCTAAGGCATTTTCTTAAATAAATCATTAGTCATCACTCGAAACCTTTGCTTGTTTGATCGCTAATGAGGAGTTATTAGTGGTAGTCACTCGAAACCTTTGCTTGTTTGACTATTATGAAAGCTCCCACACCTTAACCAAACACAAACTAATTCAAATTTCAAAAACAACATGAGCTATTAGTGATAATGGTCACCGATGCTCGCCCTTTTTCAAAGCAATTTCAAAAAAGATTATAAAACGTTGTTACTTGTAATCGCTCGAAGCCTTTGCTTGACTGGTTACCGGTTTCAACTCTTTTCTTTCAAGTTAGTAATGAACGCCACTCGAAGCCATTGCTTGTTTGGTATTCGTGAACACTTGAGTCCTATTTCAAAAGCTCCAAAAAAATTAAATAAGATAAAACACAAAAACATTTTCAAAACCAAAAGACGAGAACTACGTAGCTTTGATCCCTCATCCCAGTGAGGGTACGTAGGAGCGGGTCACAGCCCGTCAAGCACCCTTTTAAAAAATCTTTGTTTAGTTCCGCTTTTCAAAGATACCAAAAATATTCTTCTTCCCCCCGTTTTCAATAAAACAATTTCTCAAATGAAATAAAAAGAAAAGGAAAGAAAAGAAAAGAAGTAGAACAAAAATCATTTCAAATCAACTTTTCCTAAACCACACATCAAGTTAATGGTTCCCTTTCAGTAGAAAGGAGGTGCGGGGTGCTAATACCTTCCCCGCACCTAACCGACCCCCAAACCTACATCTCTGAGTTTTCAAAAGACCATCCGCTTTTCCAAAAAAGGTTTTTTCAATGTTTTCCTAAATAAATATTGGTGGCGGCTCTACTATTTTTCACGTTGTCAAACGAGAAGTCCAAACCGGATTTTTCGGGGTGCAACACTCGCGAAACCTAATTTCGCTGCTTCAGGTTCCCTCTTCTGTTTCCTTCTCACAATTCACTGCTTCAGGTTCCCTCTCGCAACTCAAGAAATTAAAATTGAGCACACCGTTTGAAGGAAATAAGAACGCAAACACAGAACCCTCCCTCGCGAACCCCGGATTCTCCCTCTCGCAACTCAGTCACAAACCCTCCCTCGCGAAACCCAGATTCTCCCTCTCGCAACTCAGTCACAAACCCTCCCTCGCAACTCAGTCACAAACCCCCTTACCAGAAACCCCCATTTCGTATGTTATTGTGCGTCTTTGGCAATGGAAAGGAACTTCGAGTCTTGCACAACCTCCATTCGCGACAACCACCGCTCTATGCTCTACGACCATCGCTCTGTGAACCTGTTCGTCGCACCACCTGTCTCTCACCATCAGCATCTGTCTCACTTGCTCTCTGATAGGGTTATGGTAAGGTTTCTATCTGATTCCCTTCCTTCGTTTGATTTTGCTCTTATTCCTATATCTGATTCCTTTCCTTCGTTTGATTTTGCTGAAACCCATTCACTGAACTTCAACTCATCGCTGAAATGGTTGAAACCTCATCGCTGAAACCTCATCGCCGAAACCCCATCGCTGAAATCACCGAACCCTCTAAGGAACCCTCTTCACAGAACTTCAACTCTCAAAACCCTCTTCGCTGACCCCTATTCGCGACAAACCATTTCACTCGCAAAACCCTTTCACTTGATGAAGCCCTTTGCAAGTTCGATTCACTCGCAAAACCTTTTCAATCATTGACAGCATCTCCTCCATCTCGCTGAAGCTCTGTTCTTCTCCCTCAGTTGCTTTCGTTGTTCTGTTTCTGGAAGGAGGAAGGAAAGGATTCTGGTCTATTGAGGAAAGGGTTATGTTCTTCTCCCTCAATCCTTTCTTCCATTTCTATAAGTGTGGTAAGCAATCCTTTCTATTTCCGTGCTTTATTATGAGTGTTAAACAGCAACTTCATTATTTAAAATGTAGTAATGTACTACCAGTTTAATCATTTATTTCTGATATGTTTGCTTAGGTTGTTGTTACTCAACTCTACTCAAAAACAGTCACAACTGTGTGGAAGGAGCAATGCATCATGATTGCCCCATTTGTTTTGAGGTAACATTTTTCAACTTTCATGATTTACAGCCGTTTATATAAAAGGTTAGTAATTCATTTTTTATTAAAAGAGTTTCTTGTTTTACTTTTCTATAATATATAAAACCCCTATAGGCTATAAGCTGATAAAGTTTTCATATGCTAGGAGTCACTAGTGCAAAAATGGGATTAGAATTAGACATTTAAAGTCAGGCGCTCAGATGCCTGACTACATAAGTGGCGCGGTGGCAAACTTGTAATTAAAAGGCAAAACTCGCGAGTTTTAAAGTCAAGCGGATACGTGCCTGACTTCTAAAGTGAACAAATAGGGAAAAAAGTAGACTTTAGAAGTCAGGCGTGTATTCGCCTGACTACATAAGTAGACACGGTGGCAAACTTGTAATTAATGGTGAAATTCTTTTTTTCTATTTTAGTACTTTAGAAGTCGAGCGGTGTATTCGCTTGACCTCTAAAGTACCAAAATAGAAAAAAAAATACTTACGCGAACCCTACAATCTCAGAATCCTTCTCACTCACTCTCAACACGCACGCCTTCTCACTCTCGGAGAACTCAGAACTCCTCTTCCTCACCGTTTCCTCTCCCTCACGCACGCCTTCTCACTCTCAGAGATCACCGTTTCCTCTCCCTCACGCACGTCGTTCTCACCGTTTCCTCTCCCTCACGCCGTTCTCACCGTCGTCGTCGCTGTTGCCGTCGCCGTCGCCGTTCTCAGCGAAGGTCTCTTCCAACACAACGAACAGGTATAATACTTCTTCATTCTCAAAACTCTTCTCTGCTTCTCACAGTTGAAAACCCTAATAATTTTTAAACACTGATTTAACCTTTTTCAGTTTCGGTTTTGGTTTTGCTCCTTTTCAGTTTCGGTTTTGCTCCTTTTCAGTTTCGGTTTTAAGATTTTGCTACGAACACAAAACCCTAACCTTCTGAATCTTGATTCTGATTGCAAATCTACGAAGATCTGCTTGTGGAGAGGTGATTTTAGCTGAGGATCTTGTGGATTCAGTGTTAACTGTAGGGGACAAATTGGTCATTGTTGATTTCTTCTCTCCTGGTTGCGGTGGCTGCAAAGCCCTTCATCCTAAGGTATTATTATTATTATTATTATTATTACTATTATTATTATTATTATTATTATTATTATTATTATTATTATTATTATTATTATTATTATTTTCCTTCTTCACACTTCCTTGGTTAATGAATTGTGGTTTTGATGACGTCTCTTGGTATATTGTTATGGTATTATAGGCTGTAGAAAATTGTTCGCATGATGATGATCCTGTTCTTGCGGCATATGGCATTTCTATTGACAAGCAAATGATTCAGGTTGTCAAATCAAATCAAACTGATACTGATACAGATTTTAGAGGTTCAAATTTACTGGCGAACCAGGAGGTATGCTTCTATTGTTCACTTTCCTTTATTAATTTCTTTGTGTCTTACTTATTGGACTTATTCGTGTGTTGATGGCCAAATATCAGCTACTTTACTTATGTAAGTAGCAAGTATATATTAATATTACTACCAAAATCGTTGTTGTATTGAAAATTCTGGCAGTGATTCTTTATGTTGTTTTGCATGGCAGGTTTCTACAAAGAAGTACAAAGATGTTGGACTGAACACAACACAATCTGATGAAGAAAAACAATTGGAATGGTCAACAGAATTTAAGCGGCTGCAAAGAGAGATTATTGAACTCTGGCATGCTTGTAATGTTTCATTGGTGCACAGGACTTACTTTTTCCTTCTATTCAAAGGGGATCCAGCAGATTCTATCTAAATGGAGGTAGAGCTTAGAAGGTTGGCATATCTCAGGCAAACTTTTTCCCAAGGGAATCAAACTGTGGAAGATGGACGAACCCTTACCCCTGAATCAAGGTAACGTTTTGTTAAAAGTGTTTATGAATTTCAATTTTAACTATAAGTTTACATTGTGTGTAACAATACAACTTATAATTCATTTCCTTTACAAACAGCAAGAGATATCTTCGAAGAGAGAGACAGATGTTGAGCAAGCAAATGCAGAAGTTGTCAAAATCTGAAAGAGAGAACCTCTATTTGAAGTGGGGTATTCGTATGAGTTCAAAGCATAGGAGGTTGCAATTGGCCCACCGCCCAATAAGAACTATACTCCCCCTAAAGTGAGAAAACACAAGAAGAAACGTATGGGTCCTGGAGGAATAGCTTTTATGGTTGGCAATAGGATTTGCGCTCTTCATTGCAATCCGGTTGAATAAATTCCACACATAGAGAATGAAGACCTTCGAAAGCCACCATAGTTCATTGTTTCCTTCTCATCCAATCATTGTAGCCAAAGGTAATAATTCTTAAAGATAGTGAGACATTTTTAGTCAGTACGATTTCTTTCTATTTCATTTGCCATTTCCTTTTATTCTCTAATGCATTTCCATTTTTTTTCATGCTTTTTTCCCATCTCCCTTTTTAATGATGATTGAGGTCACTTCTACGGCTCTAGATGAGAGTCTGCAAATCCCACCTTTCAATGCTGCATCACTTTTGGATCCAAGGCGATTGCCTACCCAGAACCAGAAAAGAATGGGGGAAACATCAAGAAGAAGTTTTTCTGAAAGAGACAAATTCACTGGAAGGACTAAGGTTTATACAGTAGCAGAAATTCAGCTGGTTACAAACAGCTTCAGCGAAGACAACCTTCTAGGAGAAGGATCTCTTGGCCCTGTTTACAGAGCTGAATTTTCAGATAACAAGGTATAATTTTCATTCAGCTGCTTTCTAAACACTTCAGATTTCAAAACTGTTGCTTTCAAGTTACAATGTATAATTTTCATTCTTCTTTTTGAAAGGTTTTGGCTGTGAAGAATATCCAAATGGCAGGCTTATCTTTCAGTGAAGAGGAAAAGTTCTTAGATGTCGTCTGTACTGCTTCCCGTCTGAAGCACCCCAACATCAATGCACTTAAAGGTTACTGTTTGGAGCATGGGCAGCATCTTCTTGTCTACGATTTCGCCAGAAACTTAACTCTAGACAATTCTCTACACAGTGCAGCATATAAACCTTTATCGTGGGGACTCCGTTTACGTATTGCTCTAGGTGTTGCACAAGCTCTAGAGTAAGTTCTATTCTTCTAATCAAATTTATTTTCTGTCTCAACTATTAATTTAAACTATGTGACGTACGCAAATGTTTGCAGCTATTTGCACTCAACGTTCTCCCCTCCTGTCGCCCATGGCAATTTGAAGGCTGCCAATATTCTACTGGACGAAAATCTGATGCCTCGTCTTTCTGACTGTGGCTTGTTTATTTTGAAACCACTAACCAACAATAAAGTCAAAACTCGTGTAAGTTCTCACATTAGCCCACAGTAGTTTAACTATGCCACCATGGGCATAGGTTCACTGATTTTAGTTACCGTTGTGTTGAAAACAGGCTTCCGAGATTGCTATGAGAGATACAGGGTACAGTTCACCTGACCATGGTCAACCAGGAAATGGCAGCACAAAAAGTGACGTCTTTGCCTTTGGAGTGTTGCTTCTTGAGCTATTAACAGGAAGAAAACCCGGGGAGGAACAATCTCTAGCAAATTGGGCTTCATCAAGGCTTCATGATAACGAAAGTCTAGAGCAGATGGTGGATCCAGCATTTAAAAGGACGTTCTCATCCAAAGCTCTTTCTTGTTATGCTGATATCATCACCCTCTGCATTCAGGTATATCAAGTTATATTATACTAGTTATAAAAAATGAATCTAAATCAAGATTATCTATTGCCATTTTGGTTCTTTAAATTATATTCACCCATTTTGCTTTGGTTTACATGAAACGTGTCTTTCACACAGCCTGTAAAGGAATTCCGACCTCCCATGTCTGAAATTGTGGACTCTCTTGTATCTTTTTCGCAAAGCTCAACATGTCAAGAAGTGGTTTAGCAGATGGTACTGAAATTGACCCACTTGAGAAGTCTTTCCGTACAACCACCTCCCGCTTTATGCCTTCACCCACATTGAGCTACGTATCTGCCTGATGTACTAACTCTCAGTAGTTTGTAATATAGAAGCTATACTTTCTGTTTAACTGGTTCAGATTAACGTGCTAGGAACTTGGGTTTGTATCTCTAGTCCCTTTTTTCCAGCACTTCCTGCTCTCATGAGGTACAAATACTCGTTTGTGAAAAATTACTGAATGAATTAGCTTGAATTTCATCTATGAAAAGATTCATATTGTACCAAGTCATTGTTATATTTGGACCTTTGAAGTGTGGTTTGCTTATATCAACAATATTTGTTTGGTACACTAATATAAGTAATATATATCTAACATGGATGATCATTGAAAAGATATTCAGTGGCCTCCATTTGTTAAAAATGATGAAAGGACTACACTGCATTAATAACACTAATTTCATATATAAATAGAGTAAAATAGAACACATCATAGAAGTCTTATGGATAACATTATAGATTACTTGTGCCTGACTTAGTTCCTCCAGGACCCATAAAAGCAAATGCAGAAGTTGTCAAAATCTGAAAAAGATGGTAAATCATTAATCATCATCTGTAATATTATTTTGATAACATGGAAATTAAATCTTACAATTTGAGTTCTGTAATGTTTTGAAGGGCAAAAAGGGAATTTGGCTGAAGTTGCCATTAGAGCAATCTGACTTTGTTCCAATTGCTGTCAAGGTAATTTCTAACTTCTTGCAAGTCTATAGAGCTGAGATCTTATATATGTTTGGTTTGTTTTCATTCATTGAAGTTGAAATGAACTTATGAGGTAACTGATTTTGGTTTCAGGAAGGGTTTCAATACCACCACGCAGAACCAGGACATGTGATGTTAACTTATTGGATTCCTGAAGGACCTTCCATGCTTCCAGCTAATGCTTCACATCAAGTAGGAGTTGGAGGATTTGTAATCAATGGCAACAATGAAGTATGAATATGTAATTTGTTAGTGTCGGTGCTTCATATATAGTTTGAAACGGTTCTTATCTAATTTGGTTCATTCAAGCACTAACTTTTGAATAATTACCTGTTATAAATTTGTAAAGGTGCTAGTAGTGCAAGAGAAACATTGTTATCCTGCAACACTTGGCCTTTGGAAGATACCAACTGGATTCATTCATGAGGTATGTATGCTTCACTTTGTTTTGCTCAATGCTCTTGAAACCAAATAGAAAACTAGCTGTCTGTTTACTTTGTGAAAACTAGCTGTCTGGTTACTTTGTGAAAACATTTACTCCACAAGTCGGTTTTGTAGGTTGAGTTAATGCTGAGTTCTGTTTATCTTGCCAATCAGGTTAGAAATGAAACAGCAGAAAATTTCCTCTCATTAATGAAGGAATGGGAGAAGCTTTGTAGTTATTTCTCTTTAGTGCAAAACAAGGTGGCACATCAACAATACGTGGATCTTTTTACTACAGAAGAGGATGATGACACAGGAAGTGAAGAGATCAATAATAAAGAGGATGGGGAAGTGTTTAAAGTTTCAGAAGTGCTAGCTGTATGCTATGCTAAAAAATACATCTGTTTGATTCTGTTTGTTCTTGCAAATTGGATTATGACTCTACATTTGTAGTCTGATATATAAATATATAAATATATGTTTGTCGTATATTAAAAACTTGGATTTTTTATTCTTTTCTTTGTCTAATGAAAGTATATTTCCAATCATTGTAATCTTTGCTCAGTCTATTGTCTAGGTTATAAGCAGTTCATAATGAGTATGTTATAATTTCATGATATTTAGAGTGGTAAATTGGTTCTAGGAGATTTTTCACTGTAGAAAGGTGGGTATTATTTATGGTTGTTTTATTGTGAGTATTATTTATGACCTGAGCACTGATATATGACTCCATGGCCCAATGGATAAGGCGCTGGTCTACGGAACCAGAGATCTGGGTTCGATCCCCAGTGGAGTCGCTTCTATGGAACGAAAATTTGTATAACCAGGGTCTATAGATTGAACCAAAATTTGAAAGAAAAAAAAAACTTTTAAAGTCAGGCGCAATAATGCTTGACTTTAAATCATACTTACGAAGTCAGGCAAGAATAAATGCTTGACTTTAAATCATACTTACGAAGTCAGGCAAGAATAAATGCTTGACTTTAAATCATACTTACGAAGTCAGGCAAGAATAAATGCTTGACTTTAAATCATACTTACGAAGTCAAGCAAGAATAAATGCTTGACTTTAAAACAGACTTACGAAGTCAGGCGAAATAAATGCTTGACTTTAAAACTGACTTACGAAGTCAGGCGAAATAAATGCTTGACTTTAAATCAGACTTACGAAGTCAGGCTATCGCTTGACTTTAAAACTCCTGACATACAAAGTCGACTTAATAAAAGTCAAGCGGGCGCGCCTGACTTTAAATCCCCTTTTCGCCTGACTTTAAATCCCTTTTTTGCACTAGTGAGTTAATTGAAATCGAGTCTTACATATCACTATGACTGCTTTTTAATTTGATGGAGGCTGATTCAAGCATACAAAATTGATGATTGCAGTTTTTGTTTGAAACAAGAAATGATGTCGCTGTTATGCTGTGCGGACATACCATCCATAGGAGCTGTTTGAATGAAATGGAAGAACATTCCAAGTGAGTGCTCGAAGAGCTCATAATAGTCTCTTTACTTCTCCATCTCTTTCTGGAAATTGTCCAGATTATTGTATTTGGTTGTACATCAGGTATGCATGCCCTCTCTGCTCGAAGTCGATTGTTGATATGTCAGAGGCTTGGGAGAAACTTGACATTGAGGTTGCTGCTACACCAATGCCTGAGCCATATCAAAATAAAATGGTCAGTTGGTGCCTTTTTGTCTATCTGATGCTCCTTGGTTGGTTTGTGCACACATAAGCAATTTTATTATATGTTCACTATTAAGGGTGGAAATGCATTGTCAGTGATTGAAGCTACAGATAATTTTACTGAACCAAAATATGATCAGAGAGGAGAAGATAACAACAACATGCTTTCTTCTGTTGCAATAAGCATTCCTACTAGAGACCCTACAAATGTTAACCAAGAAGCAAGGACTTAATCATAATATTGAAATATTAGTAGGAAATTCCAACTAATCCATATAGAAAAGGGAATCATAATGTTTCTCTATCTGTTTTTGTTTCATGCTTGTTTGTTGGTATAGAATATGTGGAATTTCTTTCTTTTCATTTTAAATTTTTAATATTATTTTGGCACAATTGCTGAAGCCTGATTCAGACTCCACTCCTGGGAGTGGTTTGAGCTTTCTCATGTGATGTGTGTCAAACTACTTAGCATTGTTGAGAATCTCGCACCAAGTAAGTTTCATTCTATTATTGATAGTATTTAATAATTCTAAATTTAAGTGGATGCATCATTCTTAGTTCTGATAGCAGAGTGTTTGTATTAGTAGTCACAGTCGTGCTTTATTGCATTAATTATTGTTAATCATGATGTTGTTGGTAATTGAAACTAAATATCTGTACTTTCTGGTGATGCTTTGTGTATATAGTTAATTGTAAGAATGTGGCTTTTAGTTTGTTGTCTCACTCTAAGCATTCTCTTTTATTAACACTTCTTAATACATTGATTCTAGGAATTCCAGTTATAAAAGCTATGTATAAGGATGAAGCAGTTGTTCTCCTAGCACAGAATATTTTCTTGCAGAGCATGATCTGGTACAATTTACTCTTGTTTCTTTATGAGTTTGATGCTGCTAAAACAAGGCATGTTGCAGCACCATCATAAGACACAGGTACTTATATTATATATATCTCTTTCATAGCCTTTTTACAATAAATCTTTCCCTTTTTGGTTATAGGGATTTGTAGTAAGTATCATGATTGATATGGATACTGAATATGGTGATCTTTGAATGGCAGTTGATTAGGAAAAAGATGGTTAAAAGTGCTAAGGAAAGCATAAGGCAGGAAGGTAGCAGTTCTGAGATATATGGGAAGATGCAAGCAGTGTTTATTGAAATGGATAACAATTCGGATGAACTATCAGTGGTCAAGGAACTAGAGGATTTGAAGGCGTTTGTCTTGAATGGTGAAGAAAAAGAAGACAACAATAAGAGCACATTTGATCCTGAGAAACACATAGATACATATTTGCCTGTCAGGGTAAAAAAGCAAAGAGTGAGCAGCAGCAGCAGCAGGGGTTAATGTTTTCTTAGGATCTTTGAGTATAAGATTGTTTTAAGATATTATAGATTTTGAGTTGTGTTTTACATTGAATATTTGAACTACAAATGTTTCATTTGACAATGAAACTCCATATGTATGAAATACATTTATGTATTATATTTTAAATAAAGTTTTTAAGTACTTCGATTAAATTATCTTGGTTACAATGTTAATGAAGTTGAGTACTTTGATTAAATTTATTGAATTTTAATATTATATATAACACATGGGTGCTAGTAATATAAGCTATTAATGAGGTGAAGGGAAGACATTCTCGATTACAAATAATAAGAGAGTATTTAAATTTTATATAGAACATTTAGAGGAGGTTTATAACCCCCTCAAAAAAAAAATCCACTAATTGTGGGGGTTAAAAACCCCAGCAGTAAAACCCCCGCTAAAAGACAGGATACCAGCGTTTTCAAAAAACCCTCGCAGTTAGATTGCGGCACTTAAAACTCCGGCGTTTTTTAAAACCCCTGCTGATTACGTCGCGGGGGTTAAAAACCCCCGCTAGTCGACAAAAAAACCGCCGCAATCTATACTGTTTTTTGTAGTGAGGGCATTGTCAGTGATCAACCTCCCAGTAGTAAAAGCACTCTGCTCTTCATCAATAACATCAGGAAGAATCACCTTCACTCTATTGGCAATGGTCTTAAGAATACAAAGAGCATGGAGATTCAAGATTTGACACCTAGACCAATAATAAGAGGAAGAGCAAGGAGGATTAATAGATAGGGGCATTATGTGACCAATCTGTAGTGTTTATCCAAGGTTGATTCTGATTTGACAGTGATCATATCTAAAGCTTAGAAATATAAATACAAAAAGCCCAACTTTAGATATGCTTGATTTCCCTTGCCTTTGTTTCCTGTCTTTTTCCCTATTTTTAATAAATTTTGGTGACTCTTAATCGCCTTGAATAAAAAAATGCCATAAGATTGTAAGATCGTAGATTTGGGGCAGGTCAACTTAAATTGAATAATTTGTTCTGTACCTTTGTTTTAGAGAAATACCCATGATTTTTTCTTTTTATGGGCCAATTTTTGAACCCCATATACAAGGTTTGAGCAATGAGAATTATCAATGGCACATCTATTCATTGATGCCGAGGATAAAACTTTATCGTAAGTCAGAAGCGAAAAATCATATTTTGTAATTAACAACATAATTTAAACCGTTAATTTTTAATGTAATAATTATAATTAAATATTTACAATTATAACCACGAACAAGAATTTTCACCCGATTCGCTCCCTAGATATATGGGGGTATATATAAATTTATAATAATTTGACTTAAAGATAGAATATGAAATAGCATTTCCAAGAACATGACCTAGTAGTAAAACCATGCATGTTTTGGTGCCCTAATTTCACAGATAAATTTCCCCAAATTATTTAGAAAGGAGCTTATAGATGTTGAATCGACGTCATATACTACTCTCCTATATGGGAGAATATTGTGAGCCCTTGGACAGATTGAAAACATGCAGAAGTTTGCCAAAAATATCATAATAGGCAACTTTGGCATTAGTTTGGTCAAGCTCAAACGACATAAATCCTTGGCCATCGTAGTAAAACTTGACACCATCATCTCTCCCATTTTTATCAATGTCTCCTTTCCATGCCTTTGAACCTCCGCCACTAGTTAAGAACTGGATTTGGCTACAAACAGAAACACTCAATCTCATCATCATCATCATCATCATCATCATCATCATCATCATCATCATCATCATCATCATCATCAAAAGTAAAGGTGGGATTCAGTTAACAAACAAACAAACAAGCCAAAGGAAGTTAATATATAATATAGTCAGACTGATCAGACCTGTTGGTGCTAGTTATGTGTTCCAAGCAATGGTCATGCCCATTAATATACATATCAACATTGTTGGCCTGCAGCTAGCAGTTATAATTTTATCAGTAAAGGACGCATGCACCTCAATTGTGATTTAATTTCTTTTGCAAATTAAAATGACCTCAAGGATTGGCAGGAGGTGTGTTACGAGCTCTTTGGTGTCACCGTGGTGTCCTATGCTTCTTATAGGATGATGCCCCACAACAATCTTCCAGCTTGCACTAGAACCCTTTAATGCTATTTCCAGATCCTTTGTTTAGGAAAAATGTTAACATATTTTTTATCTAATTAATTTTTTTTGTAATGATGAAGAGATTTAATTACCTTTAAGAGCCTCGATAAATATTTCTCCCTCGGAAGTACACCTCTCCAATCGTACTTGTGATCCTTTGGCTTGAAAAAGTACTTGTCCCCAAAAGGAGTTGTATCCACAAAGAACAGCTCAGCAATTTCTGGCAAGTTAGTTTGTATTATGATGATTTGAACAACATTACATTACATTACTTAATGATCACATGGATATATATGTAATTTGCTATATATATATATATATGACTTGTTGGAGGAGAATTGGGCAGGGAGAAGGAAAAGAATAGAAAACGCAGAAAAGAGAGGGAAAAACTGGGCAAGGCAATTAAACAGTAAATCAAAACTGTATCGAAAAAGTATACTACAAGGTGTCGAAAGGTGTATATATATGCAAAGATGCAGAACCCATATTGGGCCTATATTTCGACTGGGCCACATATTGACCCATTGGATGTTTTAATAATAACACCTAACAATATTAAGAGCAATTGAATTACAAACATATTCAATATTCCCTCTTAATTCACATTGCTAAGTGACATCATCCCAAACATTGTTATGAGTTCTTCAAATCTTTCCTTTTGCAATGGCTTGGTCATTGCATCAGCTACTTGAAGTTCTGAGCAGCAATATTGCAGGTTCAGCTTCTCATTGTTGACTTGATCACGCAGGAAGTAATATCTGGTCTCTATATGCTTCGACCTACCATGGGCGACAGGATTCTTGGCCAGATCTATCGCAGACTTGTTGTCGATCAGCAACTTCATTGCTGTAATTTTGTGCAGGCCAGTTTCAGCCAATAGCATACTTAGCCATGATGCTTGACATGCTGCAAATGAAGCAGCCGCATACTCTGCTTCGCAGGAGGATAAAGCTACTATGCTTTGCTTCTTCAAGCACCATGAGATGGGTGATGTTCCATACATGAAGACATAGCCACTTGTGCTCTTTCGATCACTCTTGTCTCCACTCCAGTCGGAATTAGTGTAACCAAACACTTCAGCGGTAGCATTCGACTCAGTCTTGCTAGGGAATAGAATACCCTGACTTTGTGTTCCCTTGATGTACCTAAGCACTCTTTTTGCAGCTATTAGATGGGAGGTTCTTGGCTTCTCCATGAATCTGCTGATCATTCCAACACTAACCATAATATTAGGTCGAGTGTTGCAGAGGTACCTAAGGGATCCAACAATCTGTTTGTAGAGGGTGGCATCTACTTCACTCTCTGTATCATCTTTCGACAGCTTGCTGCTTGTGTCAGTTGGTGTCGAAACTGACTTACAATTGGTCATGTCGAATCTGTTTAGGATATCTGCTGCATATTTCGACTGATGCAGAAATATTCCCTTACTTGTTTTCACAAATTGCATTCCTAATAAATATGATAGATGTCCTAGATCACTCATTTCGAATTCAGACATCATCACCCTCTTAAAGGAGTCGACTTCAATCTCATTGCTGCCAGTTACTAGTAGATCATCTACATACAGGCACAACAGCAATTGAGTTTCAGTTCCATTCTTCTTAACATACACACCATGTTCATTGGTGCATCTAGTGAACTTTTGAGCCAAGAGAAATCCATCAATTCTCTTGTTCCATGCCCTTGGGGCTTGCTTAAGTCCATATAGAGCCTTCTCAAGCTTGAAAACCTTGTCTTCTTGTCCCTTAATTCAAATCCAGGTGGTTGGCAAACATAGACTTCCTCCTCCAAAGGTCCATTGAGAAATGCTGATTTTACATCAAGTTGATGTAGGGGCCAGCCTCTATGACTTGCCAATGCCACTACCAGTCTTATAGTCTCGATCCTGGCTACAGGGGCAAAGACTTCATTGAAATCCAACCCAGGCTTCTGCAGGAAACTTTTAGCTACTAATCTGGCCTTATACTTAGCCACTTCTCCATTGGGTTTGACTTTGGTCTTGTAGACCCATTTCACACCTATTGCCTTCTTTTGCTTTGGAAGTTCGACTAACTTCTATGTGCCATTTTTCTCTATTGACTTCAGCTCGTCAATCGTAGCTTCCTTCCACTGTTTGTGATCGAGAGCTTGCTCCAGGCTCACTTGTTCTGCTTCAGCCATTAGTGCAAAGTGAGTCAGGTCTCCTTCTGCTGTAATAGCAGAATCTGGAAATGTGTCGAATCCTTCTAGCCTTACTGATCTCTTCCCTTTCCCTCTGTGACCTTCTTATAGGTTCGACAGTAACAAGTTCTGCAGTTTCAGTAGCTACATTCTGATCCTCTAGATCCTGAACTTCATCAAAGTCTAGTACTGTAGTTCTTTCACAGCCTTCTTCATTCTGAGTATCCCAGTTCCACTTTTTCGACTCATCTACTATGACATCTCTGCTCTTCACTATTTTCTTCTGCACAGGGTCATACAGTTTGTATGCTCCTGTCGAATGATAACCAACAAGGATCATTTGTTGTGCTCTATCATCCAGCTTCTTCCTTAGTTGCTCAGGGACATGTCTGTGACATAATGAGCCAATTATTCTGAGATGCTTGACACTTGGCTTTCTTCCTAGCCAAACTTCTTCAGGTTTCTTCCCAATCAATCTCTTTGTGGGGCACTTGTTCAGAATGTATACTGCTGTGGCTACTAGTTCTCCCCATAAACCGTGAGGTAGCTTCTTTTCCTTCATCATACTTCTCACCATGCCGAGGATGGTCCTATTTTTCCTCTCAGCTGTTCCATTATGCTGAGGTGTGTACGGTGAAGTGACTTCATGTACTATGCCTTCATCTTCACAGAATTTTGCAAATTCATGTGAGTTGTACTCACCACCTCCATCTGTTCTAAGAGTTTTGATTGCACACTCACTTTGCTTTTCAATCATCACCTTGAAGTTTCTGAATGCTCCAAGTACTTCACTCTTCTTATTGATCAGGTACACCCATGTCATTCTGGTGTACTCATCAATGAAGGTGACAAAGTAATTGTTCCCTCCTAATGAACTGACCTCAAAGGGACCCCAAACATCAGAGAATAGCACCTCTAACTTCTTCTTTGCTCTGCCTGGCACCTCTGATTTGAAGGAGTTTCTTGGTTGCTTCGACTTGCAGGAACTATCACATACTTCACCAAGCATCTTTACTGCTGGCAACCCATGGACCATCTTCTTCTCATGTAGTTGTCTCAAGCTCTTGAAGTTTAGGTGGCCAAATCTTCTGTGCCACTTCCAGTTCTCATCATCGACAGTGGTTGTGAGGCATTGTTGTTTGACTACTTGCAATTCGACTTTGAATGTTCTGTTACTTTGCATTGGCACCTTCAGGACCAGCCTCTTGTTTGAATCAAACAAGCTGAGATTATTATCATCCATTTCGACAGAGAATTTTTTCTCAATCATCTGCCCAAGACTTAGCAGATTGCTCCTCATCTTTGGTACATAGAACACTTCATGAATGTAGCGCCACTTTCCATCTTTTGACAGAAGCTTTATGGTGCCAATTCCTTCTGCAGTGACTCTGCTGTTGTCTGCAAATCTGATTCTTTTACTTATTTGCTTCATTTCGACAAACCACTCCTTATGGCAGCACATGTGGTTTGAGCATCCTGTGTCGAGATACCATTCGACAAATTTTTCTTCGATCTCATTTGTGTCTGCCTTCAGCAACAACAATTCTGTGTCAGTAGCTGTCATGAAGGATAATTCTTCATCATCGTTGCTGGCTATGTTGGGGGCATCACCAGTGTCACCACTGCCCTGCCCTTTACACATTGCACAAGTATTTTGAGCATCACAAGTGTTTCCACTTTCACTAGTGTTCCCACTGTTTTGCTCACAACTTTCAGCAACTGTTACATTAAGATGAGTGTCTTCTTCAATCTCATCATCTATGACTGCCATTAGCATTAATCCTTCTGAGTCAGAATCACAGTCCGTGCCTCCATCACTTGCAAATTTGGCTTCAGCATCTTTATTCCTAGGAACCTTCTTGTTCTTACATTTGTTCCTATAATGCCCAAATTGCTGACAGTTATAGCACCGCACCTTCGACAGATCTTGCTCCTTCTTGTCGAAACTTCCTTGTTCTTCTTTCTTGCCTTTCATTTGATTAGTTAGAGCTACTAACCTCGTAATGAATTCACCAATTGATTCTCCATCTTTCATCCTCAATGCCTCGTATTGCTTCTTGAGAGACTGCAGGCGTATATTCTTCAGTCTATCCGCACCTCCATATGCATTCTTGAGGATATCCCATGCTTCTTTTGCTGAATCACAATCAATGATCAGGTTCAGAATGTTTGAATCAACACTTTGATGAATCAAAACAGCCCTTTTCGATCTTTCTTTCTCAGTGCATGGTGGTTGTTCCTCACCGCTTCAGTGGCGTTTGCTGCCAGTGGTGGAACACCATCATTCACGATTTCAAGTACATCTTGAAAACGAAACAAGACTTTCATCTGCGCACACCATCGGTCATAATCTTTTCCATTAAAGACAGGGAGGTTCGTCGGAATTCCTCCGCCACTGTTGTCTCGCATCGCCATGATGAATCTTGAAGGATCTTTATAGCTCTGTTATACCAATTTGTTGGAGGAGAATTGCGCAGGGAGAAGGAAAAGAATAGAAAACGCAGAAAAGAGAGGGAAAAACTGGGCAAGACAATTAAACAGTAAATCAAAATTGTATCGAAAAAGTATACTACAAGGTGTCGAAAGGTGTATATATATACAAAGATGCAGCGCCCATATTGGGCCTATATTTCGACTGGGCCACATATTGGCCCATTGAATGTTTTACTAATGACACCTAACAATACTAAGAACAATTGAATTACAAATATATTCAATATGACTGACAAGTAACATTATTACCTACCAGTATCAACAATAAATGATCTTTGGCAAAACCATCTATGATCAATTTTCTGAAGGATTGGATCTAATTGTACTTGAACATCTCCCCTGTAGTCATGGTTGCCCAATACTAAAGCAGAAGAATTGCATTAGATCATCATGCAGGCATCATGCATGGGCACGCATACCTTAAGAATGAAAAAGTATAACAAGTTTCGACTAAGAACTGACCATTATACCATTGCCTTTGGAGGCTGTTGGCGGTATAGATTTTTGAGAAGGAATTTTCAAATGCAGGGTCATCTATACCGGTTAATCCATCATCATAGAAATTGTCTCCAGTAGATACCACAAAGTCTATCTTTAACTTTTCACCAACTCTTCCCATCTGTCGGTAACAAAAAGAAAAAAACATGAGTGTTTAAGAGCATCTTTAATTAGGGGCCGGTTTGAAATGAGGTAAAATTATGGTATAAGAAAAATTGTGTGGGCTGGATATATTGGTGGAGTTGAGTTCTTGGGGAATGAAAGTTGGAGGCGAACTTTGTATGATTGGGAAATAGAGACCTCGTAAGGCAACTGGAGCATATAATTGTTTGGGTCTAATTTTTCCAACCAGAGAAGCGATTAGTGGTTAGACAGGTACTGCAGATAAAATGATTGGTTATTCTATTAACAATACCTTCAATTACAACAATACGCATCCTTTTTCAGGAGGTCATAATTGAGTCAAATTCAAAGAATTTTAAACTGCTTTGGAGATGAGTCATTTTGTCTAAAATTGTCATTTTTGCTTCAAGACCAATTCTCGGTATTGCTTACCGACTAGAGTGGCTCTTATCCACACGGGTACACTCAACCCTTCTCCATGTAACAATTATGTATTTTGTTGCCTTAATTGTTACATGGAGAAGGGTCGAGTGTATCCGTGTGTAACAATCATCTTGTCCCTTAGAAGGGTGAGCTCATTCTTTTGCCAAAAAGTCACCGCACCTGTTTTGCTCCCGTAAGATATGCACAATAGTGACGTTACCATCTCTCTACAAAGCATCCAAGACGTGAAGGATAACTGAGGCATAGGGGTGGAAGTCAGAGTTGTTGATAATGTTGACAGCCTCCAAGCAATCACTCTCACAAGTAAACTGTGTGAAACAACTAGAATGACCGATGGCAATTCTCATTTTAATAGCAAGTAGCTCAGCTAACAAGGCATCTCCATTGGGTCTGAAGTAGGAAGTCGGCAATCCAGTCTCCCTCATGATTACCCTAAACGAAGCCAAAGTTCTTTCGAGTGGGCACCCAAACCTAATCAAATACATGATATGATAGTACTTATTTTGTCTCTATCATATCCTATCTATATCCAGCTTCATATCCTATCATATTATTATCTTATCTTGACCATCAAACGAAACCTTAATGTTTGGAGAGCAGTTTATGCAGGATGGGGATTTTCTGGTGCGCTTCATTTCTCAAAGTTCATTAATTTTATGCATTATGGTAAGGTAAAAAACTTACTTGTGTGCGGTGTTATCAGACCCTGACCAGACTGGCCGGTCGAATCGATTCAATGCTCTTTTTTATTTAAAAAAGTCAGAGGCACGTATCAAATACAGGAACAATTGGTGAACAACAACTTAAACTACCACTGCGCCACAAGATAACTGTTGACCAAGTGTTCCTTTTATATATATTATAATATACAATACAATATATAGTAATATAATATAATCTTAATTGTTGATCTCGTACTAAGGCAACTTTATTTTGAGTAGTGACACACATTTTCAGATACAAAATTGACAAAAACCAATTTACAACACTAATTAATAATCAAGTTTTTTAGGTCATTAACCAATTAACTAAGTTTTTAGACAATGGCCAAGAAAACTGTGAAAATGCAGGTTGGTTAATTGGTGTTGTATTGGTTTTTGTCCATTTGTGTCAAAAAGTGTGTCCAAATATCATTATTGATTTTGTTACCACTTCACGCTCATGTGTTGGATCTTCCATTCACCAGTGGAAAAATGCATTTTATAACTGTCATTTATATCGGTTAAAAACGGTCTGATATTAAAAGTGACGCGGTGGCAATTTTGTAATTAAAATTACAATTTTTATATCTGTTGCCACAGGAACCGATATAGAAAGTGCAAAAACCATCTGTCATATCGGTTTCATTGCATAACTGTTATAGAAAGTGCAAAAATTTAGGCTTCCATAACGGGTCACAAAACCACCCGTTATAGAAACCTTTCACGCCAAGTGATAAGAGAGACCTCTAAAAATTTCGCTATTCGAAAACCCTTTCTCCCCAAATCTTCCAAAACCCTTTCTCCCCAAATCTTCATCATAGAAACCCTTTCTTCGCAGAAACTACATTTCACTTCGTCTTCTCTCTTTTTGCTCGTCAATCGCACTTGCTGCCCTCACCGCTCGACCTGGCTCTGCTCACTCATCTCTTAGCCTGCTCGAGATTCATCTTCATCCTCCAAAGGTAAATCCAAGATCTCAATAGTTGATAAAATTCGTTCTTCTCTTCATAGAAAGCTTTTTGAGATCTCAATTTTTACAAAGCTTCTAGAAATTCATTTTTTCATCTTCAAACCCTAACGCTTAATTTGTGTTGGCAATTCATTTTTCAAACCCTAACTTAATATGTGTGAGCAATTCATTTTCCCTCCTCAAACCCTAACGCTTAGTCTCTGCCAGGGTCAGTTTTGAACTTCAATGGAGGCTTCTCAAAGTCACTGTAAGTTCACTTCTATCTCTAAAAACCCCAGTGTTCCTTTTGAGCTTCAACGGAGGCTTCTAAATAACCATTTCTGACTGCTGAAATACTATTATTCCTTTCGTTGAAGAGAAACTCAGTTTGTGTTTTATGCATTGTCCATTTTTGTATTTTTTTCGGTTCCAGCTCTTTTGTTTCCTTTTAGTTATTTCTTTCTTCTACATTTCAGTAATACAAAATTTTGTTCTTGTAAAGGAGAATGGATGGATTGTCCAACAAAAAACCGATGTTAAAAGTACTTTTTTATATCGGTTCCAACAAAAAACCGATGTCAAAAATACCCTTATATTTGATAAAAAACTGACTTTTCATAACGGTTCTATGTGCAACCAATATAAAAACAACTTTTCATAACGGTTCAGGAACCGATATGAAATGTCCCTATTTTTTATATCTCCTTTTTCGGCATCGGTTCAGGAACCGATATGAAATGTCAATTTTAACCGATATAAAATGCCTTTTTTCCATTAGTGATTTGTTAAAATTTTGCTTTTATAGGTTATATAGCATATTTATGTCTCACATAAAAACTAATTATACAGCCCATTAAAATAACATTGCTAATTATGTTTCACAATTTTTATATTTAGCCTTTACATAGATATATTTTTATTAATAAATGTATACAAGACACTATATTTATAATTTTGCAGATATTTTATTTATTACTAAATTTAAATATTTTATCATTTTACTTAATTACAATTATAAATACAAATACTTTTTTAGTATATATTATATTTTTTGAATTTATTTAATATAGACCAGGTCATGCGGTCCGATCAAAGACCTGCCGGTCAAACCAAAGATCCAGGGACTCAGTGCCTTGACCAGGTCGATGACCGGTCCGAATCTGATAACATTGCTTGAGTCTGATAACATTGCTTGTGTGGACCATATTTTTTGGTTAGCAGCTGTGTCGTCTATAGGGCTATCAAGGACAAAACTATATTCCAAGGCTTTAAAAGAATTATATTCCAAGGTGCTGTTAGTTCTTAAATTTTGGGATTTTTGTTTGCACTTTTGATTCTTAAAAATTGTGAATATTGGAAAGTGTGAGGCCAATATGCAGGGTTCACCATTTTTAAATGATTAGATGAAGCTAGCTAGCATGGATCAATGATCATCACGTATAAGAATAAGAAAAACTACTACTACTAATACTACCTGATAAGCAACTTGAGTTTGGTTGTAGGCTCCTTTCCTTCCCCAGTCTCCAATGACCAGGAAGCTAAGTGAGCTGCCATCTGCTTTCAAAGGGTGCTCGACTCGTTGAGCTGATGATACCAGGAGAATAACATTCAAAGCCATCCATAGCCATAGCCATAGCCATAGGGGGCTAGTTGTTCCTAAACTAGCCATATCTGCTCTGTTTGTGTGTGTAATAATGGATAAGAATATGTAATATAAGTATGTTAATTACTTGTAGTAGTATGGAGAAGATCTCAATCCGCATGGCATGCATTATTTTGATGTGTGAAAAAAACGGTAATGGACAAACAAGAAAAGGAACCGCTAATACGTGGACACAAACAGTAGGCTGTCACTGGGCCCCATATGTCAGTTCCACCGCACCTTCCTTGTAACTTCCTAGCTAGCTTTTTTTTTTTTGGTGAGCAATAGGGCCAGAGGCCCAACTTCCTGGCTAGCTAGCTAGTTCTATTTCAAGACAATCAATTGATCCACGTACGTTAATATACTCCACATTAATTCAATGGCTTCTTTTTTCATACCCTTTAGACACCCTACCCCAAATTAACCGAACTACCAATTTTATCTCTGACTCCTAAACAAATTTTCAGATTTACCTCTTAACACGTAAATTTGAAACGTATTTTTTCGGATTTACCTTTTAACACGTAATTTTGAAACTCATTTTTTGATTTTTTCCGGATTTACCTATTAAAACATAATTCCGAAAAAATAAAAAAAATGAGTTCCTAAATTACATGTTAAGAGGTAAATCCGGAACAATTCTATTAAATTTGGAATTGTTTTAAAAAAATTGATTTTTACTTACGAACTAAAGTAGTAGGTAAAAGTCAATTTTTTTTTATAAAGTGACTTTTACCTACGGTTTCTGTCCGTAGGTAAAAGTCAATTTTTTAAAAACATTCCAAAATTAGTTTTGTGATTCCGAATATATGTTTTTTTACATAAATTCGGAATGTATTTTTTTAATAAATCCGGAAATACCTTTTGGAAGATAAATCCGGAATGTGTTTTTTAGTTCCAGAAACACTTTTTGGAAGATAAATCCGAAAATTCAAAAAAAATTGGAATTCTTGATAAATTTTTGTGAAATTGAGAGGAGTATTTTGGGGTTATTTTGAAAAATGGCAGTATAGAGTCCAAAGGGGGGCATGAAAAAAAAAGCCTAATTCAATTTATAAAAATGTTGTGTGTGTGATCTATATAGTCTACTATATTATACTATATATATATATATATATATATAATATCAAACAAACCACTACCAAAAATACTAAATTATATATATTATATATATATATATAATATAATATCAAACAAACCACTACCAAAAATACTAAATTACTCATTTCTAAAAATTTGACACATCATCAAGTTTAAGGATAAATATGTCATTTCCAATTATTTTATCTCACTTTTTCCTATCTCTCTCACTTTTATCTTTTGTGGGTCCCACTCTCACATCATATTTTAATTTTTTATTTCATCTTTAAAACTCACTTTTCTCTTCTCTCTCACTCTTATCTTTTCCACACACTCTCTCTCTCTTCTCTCACTATTATATATATATATATATATATTCTCTCTCTGCACATTTTAATTTTTTTAATTTATCTACTATCTACTTTTCTACTATAAATCTACACTAGTACAAAATCTAGAAAAGAATTGGACTTTTTAAGTTGGATGCCCAATTATCCGACTTAAAAGGTAGACGCGGTGGCAATTTTGTAAATAAAATGGAAATAAAACTTAAACAGGTACCCTTTAAAGTCGGGTCCGTGAGAGGTCCGACTTATAATGTTTTGGGGCAACTACTTATTTCAAAACCCAACTCATCGTTGCTGCTTCTCACATAGCTCATCTCCCTCATAACCCTAACATTCTCCTTGCGTTTCCATTCTCGCCCTTTCCCTACTTCTTGTCGCTCCTGCTTGCCGCACCCTCGCGTTCTCTCTATGTTGCTGTTACGGATGTTGCTCTCTACAGGACAATACCCCTTGCCCCAAATCACTGAAGAAGCATGACCACCATACCAGAGCAGCCACCACCACCGCCCTGAGCCACGACAGCGAGAAGCATGACCACCGCACCACGTCGTTTTCATCTCATATCTCTCTCTCTGTGTGAGTTTTCTTTCTTGATTTTATTTTTCCCCACTCCTCCTTCTGTAATCTCAGTTAGGTTTTCTCAAAACTCAATTTTTCTAATATCAGATATGTAATCGAAAGTTTGCGTGTGATCTCTTGATTCTTCTATGCCTTTCGGTGTACGTGATTTGTTCCTTCTGTTGCTATGTATGGATATTGATCTTTCTCCCCTTCTAAGCTAGCTCTCGAGAAGAATGGTTTCGCTCTTCCTCGTTCTCCGATTCTGCCAAGGTTGCGTGCCTTCTACAAGGTACCATTCATGTAACATTTTCTTTCTTTTTTTATTTAATTTAATATTTACTCTATAGTTTTGTAATTGCATGTTTGATAACTAACTATCAACTGAGTTTGTGAGGAGAGCTTGGGATTAAAGAAGAGAAAGACGTGAAGAATCTTATTGAAGGGTTGTGGTTTTGAACAGTAAGAATCTTCCTTTGGTTGGTGAAGTTGGTTTAGTAGCTGATCTTGTGAGCTGATCTTGGTGGGTTAGGCGACTCTTTGAAAGGGATTGACTAAAAGCATGGGGAATACCATATGGATACAGGTTGGCCACAAGGTAGACATCGACTACCTTGAGAATAACAAATTCTTCCTCCTTGGCAACCTTTGAAATGTTCCTCTTTGATCTCAACACCTTTGGGGTATACCTGCTAACATTCTTGACCTTGTATCCACCCTTTGTAATTGGCTCAAACTTTAACTCATGTAAAATTGATTCTACCTTTTCTTGTTTACCATCCCCTCAATCACTGCATACTTGTATGTCAAATTCTATTTGTCTACTGCACCAATTCTATGCTTCAAGTGTTTGATGTGAAATTGTTTTAGAAAAAATGGTTTTGTCTAAAATTGTTGTCTTTTCTATTATTTTATTATTATTTAATTTAATGTTGATTCTTCTAATTTGGCTGGCTCATGTTTCATTGATGAATGACATATCTAGCATAACCAATTTTATGTTCAGGTTTTGATGTTGGGTGTTGTTGTTAAGATCAATTGTAAATAAATGTTGATGGGGAGAGATTCTTTTCAGTTGTAATAACTTTTTGAACTCCTTATTTTGATCCTAGAATCTACAAGAAATTTTAGACTTTGTTTTATTTCTGGTACATATAGTTCAGTATTTCGATTCTGAATCTGATTTCTCTGGTAAGGGTAATGTTTTAAACAATGTTGGAAGATTTCAGAATTGATATAAAGTTCTTCAAATCTGTTTTTTATCCCCTTTTCCTGGTCCCCACATATAGATTTGTGCATAGAAATATGGCACATTTGTCTTAGTTCTATTGGAATTAATTACGTTGTTTGTCATTAATATTAATTTGGTCTTTTTTGTTGATACTGTGGTGGTGTTCACAAGTTGTTGTTCTTTAGGCCAGGCTTTGTATCCTGTTGTGGTCGCCGGCGTCGCCTTCTTGTGTTGAAACTATTTCAGGTATTTATCGTTGTTCTGTGCTAAAACCCTTTAACTCTAAAAACCTCTACCTTTATTTTTATTCTCTATATGTGGCATCGAAAACACTTTTATAACCTTTCTTAGTTTGGATGAATATGCAGTTACTAACTACTGTATTTTCCAAATAATAGCTTACCTTCCAATGGATGTTGCTTATGGTGGGGCTGCAGAGTCGAATGGGTTTACATGCTGGTGTGAAGGATTCATGCTAACATATTAGCTCAATGGGAATGCAAATAACAAAACGTTGTTGTAGTGGAGCCTGCTTGGGTTGCAGTAAGGAGAATGAATTCATTTGATGGTGTCTTGGAGGTAACAATAATGGAATGCTCATAAGGGGATCTGATGTTGCTATGGGCATTGTTCGCAGTGCAAGGATAGTAGTTTAGCATAAAGGCATTGACATTGGCATTTCAGACACACACACATTCACCACTAGATCTACACACGCACGAGGATAAGTCATCAAACACTACAAAAAAACTGGTCATTAGCGACGGACATTTCCCTCGCAAATTGACCAAAATCCGTCGCTAATGGTCATTTGCGAGGGAATTAGCGACGGACTGGTTCCCTCGCTAATTCCCTCCTCGCTACTGGGATTAGCGAGGGAATTTGAATCCCTCGCTAATTAGCGAGGGAATTTTCCCACGCTAATGACTGCAACTTTTCAGGTGATGGGACTCAGTTGCAGGGGTTGGTAAATGCGCAGGAATTAGCGAGGGATATGCCCTCGCTAATTCCCTCGCTAATGACTGCAGTTTTTCAAAAAAAATTACACGTGGTGGTGGTGGTGGCGGTGGCGTGGTGGTGGTGGGGTGGTGGTGGTGAAGAGTAAGAGAGAGTGAGTGAGAGTGGTAGGAGGTATGTGATGGTGGTGGTGTTGGAAGAGTGAAGAGAGAGGAGAGTGTGAGAGGAGGTGGTGATGATGGTGGTGGTGGTGGTGGTTGTGTGGTGGTGGTGGTGGTGGCGTGAAGAGTAAGAGAGAGGAGTGAGAGTGGTGGTGGTGGGGTGGTGGTGGTGAAGAGTAAGAGAGAGTGAGTGAGAGTGGTAGGAGGTATGTGGTGGTGGTGGTGTTGGAAGAGTGAAGAGAGAGGAGAGTGTGAGAGGAGGTGGTGATGGTGGTGGTGGTGGTGGTGGTGGTGGTTGTGTGGTGGTGGAGAGTAGAGGAAGAGGAAGGGTGAAGAGGAAGGGTGAAGAGGAAGGGAAGAGGAAGGGTGAAGAGTGAGTGAGTGAGTGAGAAAGATGAGTGTAAACGGATTTAAGGAAAACAAGAAAAAAAAATTGCGAGGGAATTAGCGAAGGAACTGTCCCATCATCTGAAAAGTTAACTTTAGCGAGGGAATTAGCGAGGGAACTGTCCCTCGCTAATTCCTGTGCACTTACCAACCCCTGCAACTGAGTCCCATCATCTGAAAAGTAAAAAAATTAGCGACGGAACTGACATTCCCTCGCAAATTCCGTCGCTAATTCCGTCGCTAATCCCAAAAATACGACAGCCCCTATTCCCTCGCTAATTCCGTCGCTAATCCCAATTTTTGCGAGGGACCATTAGTCCCTCGCTAATTTCCGTCGCTAATGGCTTCTTTTTTTGTAGTGAAAATATAAACCAAAAAACATAGATATACACAATTTTAATTTCAGATCTATGCTAGTAAACTTTTACAGAAGTTATCTCTAATTTTCATTGAATGCATTGCAAACTTTTACACATTCCTATATAGGTGCATTTAACGATTAGAACATGGAGCTGTGGGCCATGGTGGGCATAACTACTCTCAATCTGCCAAGGCTTTCTTCTGTCATGTTCCTGGTATCAAAGTATGGTGCTTTTATATTAACTTTAACCAGTTATTTAGAAAACCTTATTGTTTGGTACTTTTGTTTATTGTTTATCTTTTTCAAATAATGAAGTCGCTTGCAATGTGGTGTTTGACAGTTCTATAATATTACTCAGTACCCAGTTCAGTTTTATTACCTTCTTGTGACAGTAAGCTAAGTTGCATGCTATGTGGGGTGGTCTTCATTGGGGTAAGCTAAGTTGCATGCTATAGGACAAATTATTTTTGTGTTGGCATTTGTTTTACTACATATTTATGGCTGTGTATGTTTTTTATTCTTTCTATCCAGTCTTGATTGTGATAAAGCTGATAGTTGAGTATGTCTTGGTGGTGAAACCAAGAGAGGTAATAACTCAAGTAGAATAGATTAGTTAATGAGAGGTCAATGATTGAGGAACTAAGAATAGCATGAACGAGACCCAAGTAGTACTCTTTGTAAAATGCCCAAAATTCATGTTGGGAGGATTACAACCGGTGCTCCTATGCTCACTTCTAAGTTCAAGCCTAACCGTTTATGTCTTCGCTGCTCCAATTTCTTTTTAGAAGATGGTATATTGGGTTACTAATTTCTTTTTCTTCTCCTAATCCATTTGGTTTCTTAATGTCTTTAGGGAAGAATGGAAGAGACGAAATATCGTAGGATTTCCCTTTTATTGATCTTGGATCTCTTTGTGTAGCTACCAAAAACTATTCCGATTCAAATAAGCTCGGCAAGATGGCTTTGGGCCTGTTTACAAGGTATGTAGAAATGTAGAATACAAGTTTATATGCCACATATTATTCACCCTTTTTGCATGAATGATTAAAGGTTTCAAATAGGCCGTTGTATACAAGTTTATTATCTCAGGGAGAGTTTTCTTTCTTTGTTTGCAGGGGATTTTTGGTGATGGCCAGGAAGTGGCAATCAAGAGGCCAGAAAGTGGCAATCAAATTAAATTAACTTGGTGATGGCTAGGAAGTACTTCACTATGAAATGTCAAGTTAAATTAACTTTGTACTTCTCTATTTGGAAGAGTTGTGCTTCACCCCATTAAGAACGTGCCCTCAGAATTGGAGCATGTGGAAAAAGGATGTAATGCATGGTGAGTTTGATCATTTCATTACTCTGTCAAACTTATTTCTTTCTCAATATTCCTTGATATTTGTAGTTGGTACACTATAGTGTTGTGAAGCTGTGTAGTGTGGTTTGCCATATTCAAGTGTGGTTGTGCCATATTCAGTTGTTCATAATACACCATTACCTATGCTGATTTTTCTCTATTGATTTTCAGCAATGGAATTAGCTTTATCTTTAGAGAAGTTAACAAATGAGAAACTTCTAAATATGCATAGTGTAATGCCGCTTTACCTTTTTTGCTTTGTGTTGAAATTTTTTGTAACAAGTCATAAATTATTTGATCTGTAGTGTCAAGGCTAATCAATTGATGATTTGTGAATAATAGGTTGCAGACGAAAACAATGACGCTGAAATGGCACAATTCATTCAACACGAATTTTTGAGTGAATAGGTGAAACTGATCTAAATCATACATGGGTTGGAGATTGATAGGAGCTCTTGGAATTTAGATAAGGCAATTAGGAAGTGTCATTTAAATAAGATGTAATGGTGTTGATTGTTTGCATTCTGATTTTGGATAATGAGCCTATTTATATGTGAATTTAGATAAGGCAATTAGGAAGTGTCATTTAAATAAGATGTAATGGCGTTGATTGTTTGCATTCTGATTTTGGATAATGAGCCTATTTATATGTGGATTTGGTTTTCTTTAGAATTCATACTTTTAAATTTTGGTTATGAAATCTAAGAGTCGTTCCTCCCGCTAGCTGATAGTATATATGAAATCTAAGAGTTGTGCCTTAACATCCCCTTTCTCTATCCTTTGTGGTATGAAATCTAAGAGTTCCTCTTGACTAGCTGCTAAAAGAATGTGCTGAAAATATTTGTATGTACGGAGAAGCAAAAAAAATTAGAAAATTAAAAAACACTTTTAAAGTCGGATGTCACTTGTATCCGACTTTAAAAATACACTTTTAAAGTCGGATATCTGTTTAATCCGACTTTACAAGTACTCCACAAAGACCAGAAACACAGCGTACAAGAGGTAATTAAGTCGGACTATTATCCGACTTTAAATCTCTTGCTTTCTTCTTATGCTGCCTAATATCCGACTTAAAATCATGCTTTTAAAGTCGGATATTCTTCTAAATTCGACTTTAAACGTGTTCCAGAAAGACCATAAACGCGTTATAATTAAAGATTTAAAGTCGGATTATTGAATTTATCCGACTTTAAAACCGTATTTTAAAGTCGGACGCCCATCCGACTTTAAAATTTCAGACTTTCTAAGTCGCCTTAATAGAAGTCGGATGCATATCCGACTTTGAATGTCCAAAATATCCGACTTTAAATCTTGTTTTTTTACTAGTGCTACTATAAATATAATCAAATAAACCACTACCAAAAATACTACATTACTCATTTCTAAAAATTTGACACATCATCAATTTTAAGGACAAATATCTCATTTTCAATTATTTAATCTCACTTTTTACTATAATCTACTGGAACGAGTCAATTTAACCAATAATAATAAATCCGGAAATACCTTTTGGAAGATAAATCCGGAATATTTTTTTAGTTCCAGAAACACTTTTTGGAAGATAAATCTGAAAATTCAAAAATATTTGGAACTCTTGATAAATTTTTGTGAAATTGAGAGGGGTATTTTGGGGTTATTTCGAAAAATGGCAGTATAGAGTCCAAAGGGGGGCATGGAAAAAAAGCCTAATTCAATTTATAAAAATGTTGTGAAGCAATGTGTGATCTATATAGTCTACTATATTCTACTATATATCTACTATATATATATATATATATATATATATATATATATATATATATATATATATATATATATAATATAATATATAATATAATATCAAACAAACTACTACCAAAAATACTAAATTACTCATTTCTAAAAATTTGACACATCATCAACTTTAAGGATAAATATGTCATTTTCAATTATTTTATCTCATGACTTTTTCCTTTCTCTCTCACTTTTATCTTTTGTGGGTCCCACTCTTACATCATATTTTAATTTTTTATTTCATCTTTAAAACTCACTTTTATCTTCTCTCTCGCTCTTATCTTTTCCACTCTCTCTCTCTCTCTCTCTCTCTCTCTCTCTCTCTCTCTCTCTCTCTCTCTCACAATTATATATATATATATATATATATATATATATATATATTCTCTCTTCACATTTTATTTTTTTTAATTTATCTACTATCTACTATTCTACTATAAATCTACTATAAATATAATCAAACAAACCACTACAAAAAATACTAGATTACTCATTTCTAAAAATTTGACACATCATCAATTTTAAGGACAAATATCTCATTTTCAATTATTTTATCTCACTTTTTACTATAATCTACTAAAACGAGTCAATTTAACCAATAATAATTAACAAAAAAAAATTAACCACTAGCAAAAATTCAAAAATAACTTTTTTTTGAAATAATTTAATTAAAATGATCGACAGCGGGAGATGCAACGAGAAAGACAATGAAAAGCGGCAACGGGAGTGGCAAAGAGAGACTAGCAACGAGATCGGCAACGCGATAGGCAATCGAGAGCGCCAACGGGGAGCGGCAATGAGCAGCGTTAAGGGGAGAGACAACGAGAAGCGCCAACGAGACTGACAACGAGGTCGACAACAAGAGAGGCAGCGAGAGAGACAACAGAGAGTGTCAGCTGGGAGCGACAACAGGAGCGGCAACGTGGTGTATATCTTATATTAGATCTTATTTTCTTTTTTATGATTTTTACTCCATTATTAAGATTAGAAGAAGATACTGACTTTTTTTTAACTTTTTGCGATACGAGTTTTTTAAGCAAGTTGAAATATAGCATTTTTATTAAGTTTTTCCTTCTTTCTTTTATAGGTCACGGCAAATTATAACAAAAACAATGTCACTCATGCGTATGCACGAGTAAAGTACTGGTTTTGTCGCCGAAGCAATGTGTGATCTATAAAAATGGAGTGTTTGTGTAAATCATAGTAGTAATGACTATTATTAATTATTGTCATCACAACTACAATCAGATACAATTTAGTTTAGATGACTTGCCCAGCAGACGCACCCCCAATATTGCATATATATTACTCTATTTGTTATAATTTGTTATGAAATTATAAATACGTTGAAAGTTACAAAATATAATAATAGAAAAAGGAAAAACTATATTTCAAATTTATTAAAATAGTTGTGTTGGAAAAAGTTAAAAAAAAGTCGGTATCTTCTTATGATATTAACAATAGAGTAAAAATAAGCAAAAAGGTAATAGAGATTTAATATAAAATATGCAACTCGTTGGCGCTCCCGTTCCTTCTTTCGTTGCCGCTCCCGTTGGCGCTGTCGTTGCCGCTCTCATTGCTGCTCCTGTGCGGCTCACAAAAAAAGAAAATGAGATTTAATTATTAATTTTTTTAGGAAAAATTATTTTGGAAATTTTGCTAGCGGTTTCGCTTTTTTTTTTACCATTGGTAGTAGTTAAATTCGATGGTTTTTACAATTGGTAGTAGTAAATAGTAAATTCTACATAATTTAAAATTAATTTACCAAATTTTATGTAGTTATTGATTTTTTACAAAAAATATGTTTAAAATTTTTTGAGTAGATTATAGATTTTTTTAATATAAAATATGCACCCCATTGGCGCTCCCGTTGTCGTTCCAGTGCGGCTCACAAAAAAAAAACAAATGAGATTTAATTATTGATTTTTTTACGATTTTTTTTTTTTGAGTTTTTGCTAGCGATATCATTTTTTTTACAATTGATAGTGGTTAAATTAATTGGTTTGGGTAGATTATAGTAAATTCTATTTAAATAAATTGATTTAAATTTGATTTTTGAAAAAAATGATTTAAAAAAAAAGGGAAAATAATACTTTTATAAAAAAAAAATCTGACACGGCGCGTCAGTTTTGTCTTTTTTTTTTTCTGCATTTGCAATTTTTTTTTCAGTTTTCTTTTTATTGACTTTTCAATTTTTTGTAATTGCTTTTTGAAGTTTTTTGTCATTTAGTGGTATTTTTACCAAAATACCCTTAAAAATGACACATGGCAAATTTTAAAGATATTTAAAATAGACATTATGCTAACATAAGATTTTATTAGATTAGATTAGATTAGATTAGAAGATTAGATTAGATTAGATTAGATTAGAGAGATAGATTAGATTAGATACTTTACTTGGTGACGTTGAATCCCATGGCCTTCACGATATAAAATGCTAGCTAGCTTATCTTTCTATCCAAACTTAGTTGAGTTGCAATAAAGTGCGGTATACGTTCTCTACGTCAATGAACAAGTTTTTTTTTCTTTTCAGATAAGCTACATACATGAACAAGTTAGTTTGGACCAGAGTTTAATAGCAATTAAGTTAGTATGGGCACAACAACACCCAAGAAAGACAAGAAAAAGGAGCCTACTTTCTAACCATACAAGTTAAAAGGCTCACATAGTGAATGTTTTAGCATCGAGCAACTGCAAACCACAGTCTAGCAAAAAACGCGTGCATAACTAACAAATTGGATGGTGACTCTTGAAAAATGAGTTGCCAAGAAAAAAACAATAACCTTTAGGGGGGAGCCAACCTTTTCCAAACCTTACAATTAATAAAGACCTCGAAGTCGAAGTTTGCTAAGATAGAAAATGAACCCGCCAATAAACATGCATGGATAGACCTAACAGAATAAAGACGATTGAAGAGATGTTCTTAAACCCAACATTCATCCCCCACATTAAGTTACCAAAGAGAGGAGGTGTCACAGCTCTACAAGTAGTTCTTCTTTCCAGATAAAAAAATTCCCGATTGAAGTCCCATACCCAAACCTCATCCACCCATTGAAGCCACAATCCATCCTACTTAAGTGAAATAAAGACTAGTCTCGGAAAAAGTGACCTACACTACAAGAATAAACCTATATTGCCACCAACGTTTCTTACGGAGAACTGTCCGTCGCTAATTTGCGACGGATTTGCGACGAAGAGTGAGATTGGGAATTGGCGCTGAAAATTCCACTCATAATTTGCGATGAAAAGACATGTTGGTCAGTAATTTGCGATGAAAACGTATGTTGATCGCTAATTTGCAATGGAGTGTTAGTGGCAAGGCAGTCGCAAATGTCAATTATTATTTTTATTTGCATTTGTCACTCAAGACAGTCACTAAATCCCATTCTCACTCTTCTCATCACATACTCCGCCCTCACTCCATTCTCACAGAACTCTCCGCCCTCACTTCGTTCGCTCTCCGTTCGCACTCCGTTCGCACTCCGTTCGCACTCCGATCGCTCTCCGTCCTCACTCCGTCGCCACCACTCCGTTCGCTCTCCGTTCGCTGTCCGTCCTCACTCCGTCGCCACCACTCCGTTCGTTCGCCGTGCCGTGGGTGCCTCTTCCCTCCGTCCCGTTCGCCGTGCTGGTAGCTGTAAGGTCAGAAATCGATTATAACTGAGAACCCTAAATCCCTAATTCGAAATATATAGTTTGTAGTACCGATTTGTAAATGCGTTAATGCGTAAATGCTTATATTGTTCTTTCCAGTACCGATGGTTGATATTTGCTTCGTGAGTTATAGCTACTGCTTGTAATTAGTTATTTCAATTTTCATCCTTCTTACCTGACCACCGTCCTATTAAAATTTGTGGTAGTTGCAAGTCTTTTCTGTTTCTTAAATAAACTTTTGCAAATTTTACCATAATGTGATATTGTTTACTTGTTTATGCATCTGAATTTTCCTTTCTTTTAAGTGCAGATCCTGGGACAAATGAAAATGGTTGGAGGCATATTATATTGCTCAGTCATCCCAAAGTTGGTAAATGAAAGTGTGGTGATGTGGCAACAAATTCATTTCTGGCCCTATAAGCTTGTGCCACGTGTCACTGTGGCATTGGACTGTTTTTGAAATTCGGTTATAACGGCCAAATTGCTGCGTTCTTGGCGCGCGATTTGGCTCTGCTATAAATCGTTGTTTTAGCTCAGTAAATTGTAAGGCAACAGAACTCAATAGATTCTCTGGGTGTGTGCGAGTGCAAACACGGGAAATTAGGGTTCTGGGAAGTGAGGGGGTTAGCTCGAAGAGGGGAAATCTTCATCTTGTACATTGAGGAAATTATTGATTGAATGCAGCAAGAACTAAGTGATTACTTAGTTCCCCAGACGTAGGTATTGCTTTAATACCGAACTGGGTGATCAAATTTGCGTGTCTCTGTTCTTAATTGTTTGATTTCTGTTTTTCCCCAATTTCGCGATTCTAGGGTTCTTAATTGTGATTGTTCAATTCGTTAGATCAATCGGTTAATTGAGTTCAGTGATTCGTGCGATTGGTGTTCGTGAGAGAGTCTCGCATCAATCTTGCAAGGTTCTTGGCAGAATCATCTCTGTGTATCTCAACAATTGGTATCAGAGCGACGTTGAGATTCATCCATGGAAATGGCAAAATACAACATTGAAAAGTTCACTGGAAAGAATGATTTTGGCCTATGGAAGATGAAGATGCGTGCCATGCTTGTGCAACAAGGTCTGGAGGAGGCTCTTGAAGGGGAAGACAAGCTACCCGAGACAATGACAGCAAAGGAAAAGAAAGAGGTAATGAATAAAGCTTATAGTGGTATAATCTTGTGTTTAGGTGATAAGGTCCTTAGAGAAATATCCAAGGAGAAAACTGCTGCGGCTATTTGGCTAAAACTTGAGGGTCTTTATATGACTAAATCTTTAGCAAATAGGTTATACCTAAAACAAAGATTATACACCTTTAAGATGCAATCTGGTACTTCAATCACTGACCACATAGATGAATTCAATAAACTGATATTGGATCTTGAAAACATTGATGTGAAAGTTGATGATGAAGACCAAGCATTACTGCTGATAAGATCATTGAATGATTCATACGAAATCTTGGCTGATACCCTCATATATGGAAGAGATTCTATTACCCTTGAAGAAGTCCAAGCTGCACTCATGTCCAAAGAATTATCAAAGAAAAAGGATTCCAAGGATAATGAGCAGAATGAGAGTCTTGTGGCTCGAGGAAGAAGTGAGAAGAGGGATGGCAAGGGAAAGAATAGATCAAGATCCAAGTCCAAGGTGAAGCATAACAGATGCTTCATATGCAACAAAGAAGGACATTTCAAGAATAAATGTCCAGATAAGAAGACTGGAAAAAGCCAAAAGAATGATGATGAAGGCAATGCTTCATATGCTTCTGATGGCTATGACAGTTGTGAGGTGCTGGTTGCTGCAAACTGTGAAGACAGTGAAGACTGTGAGACACATGCCACCACAGAAGCTAAGTGTGAAGAAAACTGGGCAATGGACTCTGCCTGCTCATACAATATGTGCTCAAGGAGGGACTGGTTTGTTGATTACAAGCCATTAAATACTGGAAGAGTGTTAATGGGTAATAACAAGGCCTGCAGAGTCAAAGGGATTGGAACTGTCAAGCTAAGACTAGCTGATGGTTCAATCAAATTGCTAACTGATGTAAGGCATGTGCCTGAACTAAAAAGGCCTCTAATCTCTCTAGGATCATTGGAAGCATCTGGCTACAGCTTTAAAGGTGAGGATGGCTTGATAAAGGTCATGAAAGGATCAAGAGTAGTGATGAAAGGTGAAAGAAAGAATAACAAACTGTATATTCTGCAAGGTAGCACAGTGACTGGTGAAGCACATGCTACAAGCTCTACACTTGACAAAACACTCATGTGGCACCAAAGACTAGGGCATATGAGTGAGAAAGGTTTAAAGGAATTGGAGAAACAAGATCTTCTCTGTGGTGACAGAATTGATAAGCTAGGATTCTGTGAACATTGTGTTATGGGAAAGCAAACAAGAGTGAAGTTTGCCACAGGCATACACAAGACAAAGGAGAAGCTTGAGTACATCCATTCAGATCTGTGGGGTCCATCACAGACACCAACTCATGGTGGTAAGAGGTACTTCCTTTCCTTAACTGATGATTATAGTAGAAAGGTTTGGATATATCTCCTAAAAACAAAAGATGAAGCTTTTAAAACTTTTGTTGAATGGAAGAAAATGGTTGAAAATCAATGTGATCTGAAAGTAAAAGCACTTAGAACAGATAATGGACTTGAATTTTGCAATGAACAATTTAATACGTTTTGCAAAGAAAATGGCATTTACAGGAATTTGACAGTAAGAGGCACACCACAGCAAAATGGCTTAGCAGAAAGATTGAACAGGACTTTGCTTGAGAAGGTTAGATGTATGCTGACTAGTGCAAAGCTGCCTAAAGCATTCTGGGGTGAAGCAGTCAACACTGCATGCTACTTGGTGAATAGAAGTCCATCAACAGCATTGAATTTCAAGACTCCACAAGAGATGTGGACTGGTGAAGCACCAAATCTTCAAAACTTAAGAATATTTGGCTGCCCTGCATACTGTCATGTGAAAGAAGGTAAATTGGAGCCAAGGTCTAAGAAAGGAATTTTCATGGGCTATCCAAGTGGAGTAAAGGGGTATAGAGTGTGGCTGACAGAAGAAAAGAAGAGCATTATCAGCAGAGATGTAGTGTTTCAAGAGTCAAAACTGATGGAAAACACAGTGAGCACTGAAACACTTGGAATGACAGAGCTGAACAAGGAATCCCAGGTTGAGGTGGAGTTAGAAAAGAGCCAAGCTAACACTGATGAAAATCAACATCAAGGTGAGCAAGGTGAGAGCTCTTCATCTAGCTCAGACTCTGATCCAGAGGACAACAACAATGAGAATGATTACTTGCTTGCTAGAGACAGAACCAGAAGACAAATCAAACCACCTGTCAGATTTGTTGAAGAAGCTGATACTGCCTATGCACTCAATACTGCCATGGAATTTGTGAATGAAGAACCAACTAGCTATCAAGAAGCAATAACTTGCAGTGACAAGCTTCATTGGCACAATGCAATGAAGGAAGAGATGATTTCACTTCACACAAATCAAACTTGGGAATTGGTCAAGAAACCTGCTGGTGTGAAACTAGTAGGGTGTAAATGGATTTACAAGAAAAAGGAAGGTATGGCTGACAAGGATCCACCTAGATACAAAGCTAGGTTAGTTGCCAAGGGATACACTCAAAGAGAAGGTATTGACTATTCTGAGATTTTCTCTCCTGTTGTAAAACACAGCTCCATTAGAGTACTCATATCTCTAGTAGTTCACTACAACATGACACTTGAACAAATGGATGTGAAGACTGCCTTTTTACATGGAGTACTAGAGGAGAAAATTCATATGACTCAACCAAAGGGTTTTGAGGAGAAGGGCAAGGAGGATCAGGTTTGTTTACTCAAGAAATCCTTGTACGGATTGAAGCAATCACCTAGGCAGTGGTACAAAAGATTTGACACTTACATGATAGACATAAAATTCAAAAGAAGCAATTATGACAGTTGTGTTTACTTCAAGGAGCTAAGTGACAAGGATTACATCTACCTACTGCTCTATGTTGATGATATGCTCATAGCCAGCAGAAATGACTATGAGATACTGAAGCTGAAGAAGCTACTGGCTAAGGAATTTGACATGAAGGATTTGGGCAATGCAAACAAGATCCTTGGTATGGAAATCAGAAGGGAAAGGAAAGCACAAGTTCTAAGCATAACTCAATCTGGGTATGCTAAGAGAATCACAGAAAGATTTAGCATGACAGATGCTAAACCTACAAACTTACCCTTAGGAGCACAAATGAAATTGTCTCGAAATGACTGTCCATCCACAGAAGGAGAGAAAGCTCAGATGCAGAAGATTCCCTATGCTAGTGCAGTAGGAAGTCTAATGTATACTATGGTATGCACTAGACCCGATCTAGCCTATTCTCTAAGCTTGATCAGCAGGTACCTTGCAAATCCAGGACAGCAACATTGGGCTGCTACCAAAAATGTTCTAAGATACTTAAAAGGAAGTATGAACACAGGTCTGGTGTACAGTCAAGGAGGCAAGGATCAAGGTGGAGTTATAGGATATGTGGATTCAGACTTTGCTGGTGACCGTGACAAGAGGAGATCATTGACAGGATATGTCTTTACACTGTTTGGCAACACAATCAGCTGGAAAGCATCCCTGCAACATGTTGTTGCTCTATCAACAACAGAAGCAGAATACATAGGTGTGACTGAAGCAGTAAAGGAAGCACTGTGGTTGAAGGGACTGATCAATGAACTAGGTGTGAAGCAGGATTCTGTAAGTGTGTATTGTGACAACCAAAGTGCAATACACTTGTGTAAGAATCAAGCTTACCATGAAAGAACCAAGCATATAGACACTAGGCTTCATTGGATTAAAGATATCATAGCTCAAGGTGGAGTCAAGATTCAGAAGATTCATACAAGTCAGAATCCAGCAGACTTCATCACAAAGGTGGTGTCTCTTGGCAAGTTCAAGCATTGCTTGAATTTGCTAAGTATTAGTTAAGTGATGTGATGAGTTTGAACTAAGTTTTTCTACAAAGGTTCTTGCTGCAGCAAGTGGTTCAGATGTTGCCAAGGTGGAGATTGTGGTGATGTGGCAACAAATTCATTTCTGGCCCTATAAGCTTGTGCCACGTGTCACTGTGGCATTGGACTGTTTTTGAAATTCGGTTATAACGGCCAAATTGCTGCGTTCTTGGCGCGCGATTTGGCTCTGCTATAAATCGTTGTTTTAGCTCAGTAAATTGTAAGGCAACAGAACTCAATAGATTCTCTGGGTGTGTGCGAGTGCAAACACGGGAAATTAGGGTTCTGGGAAGTGAGGGGGTTAGCTCGAAGAGGGGAAATCTTCATCTTGTACATTGAGGAAATTATTGATTGAATGCAGCAAGAACTAAGTGATTACTTAGTTCCCCAGACGTAGGTATTGCTTTAATACCGAACTGGGTGATCAAATTTGCGTGTCTCTGTTCTTAATTGTTTGATTTCTGTTTTTCCCCAATTTCGCGATTCTAGGGTTCTTAATTGTGATTGTTCAATTCGTTAGATCAATCGGTTAATTGAGTTCAGTGATTCGTGCGATTGGTGTTCGTGAGAGAGTCTCGCATCAATCTTGCAAGGTTCTTGGCAGAATCATCTCTGTGTATCTCAACAGAAAGAATATCCATTGTTTATATGTTGTTTTTATCATGTTTCGGTCACACAGACATTTAGTTTATTCTAATTTGTCTATCTAATTCTTAATGTCTTGGTTAAAGTTTGATATTGTTCGGTTAATAATGTTATACTACCTTGCTATAAAAAGTTGGGCCTTATTTTGACTATAAAAAGCATAAAAATAATATTTCATTAATTAAAATTAGCCCATTGCTAATCGTGCATGCAGGGGGGAATCAGAAAATTTTCACTGAACCAAATCATGTTGGTACCTGCTTGTGCGCGCGAGGGAGTCCCTTCTATTTGCTTGTAACTCCTGCTAAATTTTGTTTCAGTAATTGTTTCCCTTGAGCTGCTATATAAAGAAAGAGAAGAATCTTGCATTTTTGCAGAAAGGATTACCAGACAGCAACCATGGATGGTATGTAATCTCAGTGGCACTAATATTCTAATTCATTTTTCTGTTAAGTTGTTTTGATTGAAGCCTTCATAGCCCCTTCAAATCAAAATTGAAAGGTTGAATTTTCGGAAGTAACATTTGATAAAGGAAGTAACAGCTAGGTAAAAGTGTTAATAAATTTGATGTTTGGGTTTCAGTTGATTCACAGCCAATGATGGAGGAAACAATTTTGGTTGGTGATGATCTAATGACCGGTCCTCCATCACTGGTAGTACCACAGGAGATTGCCTCCCATGTGCTCCAAGGTGTTGATCTATGTGTGTAAGTTTGTTAAAATGCTTGATTATTTATATATTTTCTATGAGACCTCATGGGGGTTATGCAATTGTGAAAAAAAAAAAACTAGTTGCCAAGAGTTTACTTTTGCCTCAATCACATTTACAATATCTGTATTGTATACTTAAGGTGTTATCAAATTTGGCACAAATAATCTTATTTTTGGGATGCATAACCCATTCACTTCCTTTCTTTCCTCTTATTTTGTCATCGATAATTGATTGAATTTTCTCTACTTTGCTCCTCTTCTTTTCAGACAGCATACTGAAATATATTGGTTTTGTGGGACTTTGATGAGAATTAATGGGAAAAGGGATTTTTTTTCAATGAATTTCTTAATTTATTGATTCGTATACACAGAATTTCACTACTCATGCATGTATCACAAGAATCTAAGTCATTTACAGTTCATCACATGATACGAATCATTGACTTGCCAAATTGTATTGAAATGTCATAGTGTTTCACTATAACTTTATTGCGTTTTTACATATCTATGCATGGTGCTTGATTCGATCATTTTTTTTTGTTTAGTTTAATATGAGCTGCTGTAAGACAGTGTTGATAAGCATGTCTAACTAATATTTTCCATTTCAGTCAGCATTTTATGAACAGAAAGAGTTTTTAATCTGGTTTTAGTCTCATAGGGGAAACAATTTAAAGAAAGCTGATGCAAAAAGTCTTAGATATGCTCTTGCTTGCATGCCTAACTTGGAGGACCTGGATTTAAGTGACAATTCGATTGGGGATGAAGGACTCAGGTCAATTGTATTTCATTTTTGTAGCTAATTTTGATAATACAAAATTAGAGTAGTGTCTAATTGTCTATCATCAAATATACAGGAAGTTAACTCCCTGTTTTGTTGAAACATCTGAAACGTGCTCCCACATGACTTGTTTGAAATTTGAGAGTTGTGAGTTGTCCTTTGATGGAGTGAATCATCTCCTGCGTTCCCTAACTACCTTTAAAGGGCCATTGAAGTCTCTTTCTGTTGCTGAAAATTACCTTGGCAGGTTTGTGTTCACTCATCACTCAATTCATCTCTCCATGTGTATAAATGCTTTCTGAGATTAGGCTTTTGTTTGCTTAATAGAGTTGTTACATGTTTGCTTTCTGAAGAAGTCCAGAAATCTTCCATAGGTGCTAGAGCTACTGATTCTGAAAGAGTTATGAAGTTCACTAAGGTAATTTTCGGAACAATGGTTATATTAGGTATTTTAACTTCTATATTCTTGTATTACTTATTACTTATTGACTTCTGCCTCATTACTTCTATATTCAATAGTATTTATTTAGTGTTCTGTTTCCCAATGGTAAATTAATGATGCAAACCTTATAATTATTCCTTAACAGATCCATAACTATAGTTAGTTGCTAGAGTTAGTTAGTCAGTTATTACTTGTAACCAGGTGAGTGATCCAAAGTGGTTTATGTAAATTATCTTTAGGTTTATGTAAATTATCTATATGGCTAATTGGCTTTTGTTTGAAAATATGTGTGTTAAGTCTACTTGTGTTTTTTTACTTGAAGGATGATATCAATTTGTTTGATTACAATGTCCCTCAACGAGTAAATGAGTTTGTCTCAGCCGCATTATCACGGGTATGAAACTTATTATTGTAAGATAGGTGATTGGTTCTTCTATAGACTGAAATTTGCTTTATTCAGATTGCATTTTTCAAATAAATATACAAAGGTTTCTAAGCAATATTACCATATAGAATTGCTGTGTTTGAAGTTCTGAGAAGCGAAAATAACAGTACTCAAAATGCACTGCTACTTCTTAGTCATGTTTTGTGTCATTAAAATTGGAAAATGATTTGAGCCAACAAGTCCACTGGCTGTCCTGTTTCAGGCCAATATAACACGCACAAATATATAATGTGGACAATGGGGACAGATTTCAAGTACCAATATGCGCATACTTCGTTTCGGCGAATGGACAAGTTTATTCACTATGTTAATCAGGTTACTTGCTTTAATTCAAAAGTTACTTTACTTGATTATTTCATTTTAGCCATCTAATATTTTTCTCCTTGACTAGCCAAACCAATCTATAAGTTAATATTTACTTCTTAGATAAATGACATTCTAATGGGATAGCCTGCTAATGCTTACCTGGCTGCAACCCAGATGGGACAATTCATGAAATTTGATGATAAGTCAGAGACCTCTTTGAGTCATGGAGGAAGTGAAATTAACGCTTCTCCAGTCCCTCAGCTTCCCAAGTTGGAGGAGAAAGTGTGCAACTCTATGTTCTTCTGTTGAGGCTAGTGGCCCCTGTTAAACTCTTTTATGTTTGTTAGACTTTAAGCTTACTGGGTTTGTAGAAAGAACTGGCGGATGCCTTTTGCACTTTCCTTCACATGTTTAATATTTGGTTTTGTAGAAAGAACCGGCGGAAGCCTTGCACTTTGGTTCACATGTTTAATATTTATGATGTGTTTTGCTGGTGGCCTTACTGTGCCAATCTTCAAGAGGGGAAATTGATTGATTTTGATCATAGAGTCTATGTTAATTTCATGTTTTAGTACTGATTAGTTGAGTCAGATTATGGATATAACTATTAAATAGTATGTATTAGTACTGATTAATATGTATAGATATAACTATTAAATAGTATAGTTAGAACCACCTGGACACGATGCACCAAGAAGACTAGACTGATGTTCATCCACCACAACGAAACATGCACCAAAGAGGACTAGAGAGGCCTAACGGGGAGGTCGAGATCCCAACTCCATATTTGGATTAATGTTACCAAAATCAATACATCAATATCTATCAATCAATACAATCAATACAATATAATAAAATCATATGCTAGCAAATTTATAAAATTAGACACTTTTCTTATTTGCCACCTCACAATTTTTAGGGCATTATTGTACTTTTATTCACTTACTTTTATTAACTTACTTTTTTATTTTTTCTTTTCATTTCAATCATTTTCTCTCTCTCCTTATCAATCATTCATTCTTTACCAAATTCTTTCATTTATTTTCATTTCAATCATTTTCTCTCTTCTCATCAACCATTAATATAATTTTCAACGTATTTATAATCAATACAATATAATAAAATCATATGCTAACAAATTTACAAAATTAGACACTTTTCTTATTTGCCACCTCACAATTTTAGGGGCATTATTGTACTTTTATTCACTTACCTTTATTAACGGGTAAATAGCCAAATTGGTCCCTGAAAGTGTAGCTCGCTGTCAATTTAGTCCCTCATTTGAGCCAAAATGCAAAACAGTCCCTCAATGTGTATTCCGTCCATCATGTTCATCCCTCACGTTAGCAGAAGTTAGTAACTCTGTCAATCACGCTGATGTGGCACGTTAAGTGCCACATTTCAATGCTTACGTGGCTTTGTTTGAATTAATTTTTGGGGACTAAAATGAAAGTAAAAGAACAAGTCGTATCCCCTTCTTCCTCAAAAATCTCAATTTCAGATTCAGATTCAGAATCCCTTCTTCCCCCTCTTTTGCTCCTCCATTATCGCACCACTAATCAACTCACTCGTCCTCCATCATCGCTCAATGTCGTCACAGAGGAGCAATGCATCATTATCTCAAACAAGAGATTCACCATCAAGACAAGGTATTCTCTATTGTGGTTGTGGGAGAAGGGCTGTTAGGCGTGTTGCTGGCACAGATCTTAACAGATGAAGGCCATTTTACACTTGTTCAATTAATAAGGTATTTGTATTAAATCGTTTAGGGTTTTGTATTTCATATTTGCTGACTTAGGGTTTTGAGGGAATACATTATGTTAATTTCAGGATGAACTTGGATATTGTGGGTACTTTATTTGGGTTGATAAATTGATTGAAGCACTTGCAGCTGATGAAGTACTTGGGACAGTTTCCATGGAACAAGGAAGACTATTTGTTAGAGAGGTTAGAAGAGAACATGGAAGAGAGGATGGAAGAGAGGTTGGAAGAGAGGCAATGTGGAAGGCTCAAGTTAACTCAAATCTTGATTGTATGGGGACTGAAATGAAGATGTTTAGAACAATTGTCTATGGAATGTTCTTAATCCAATTTTTGTCAATGGTTGTGTTTGTTTGTATTCACAGCAAGTAGGAATGTAATTTGTTGGTTCACAGCAAGTAGAAATGTAAATTGATGTAATGTTCTCAATCTATGGACTGCTTTATGCAAGTTAACTTTCAATTGCATAACTGCATAAATTGTCCCTGAAATGCTGCATAAACCAGCTACATAACTGCATAAATTGTCCCTGAAATGCTGCATAAACTGCTGCATAATTACATGTTTCTACATAATGTCGTACAAAATAGTCCCTGAAACAGATACACTTATCTCATTTTAGTCCTTAAAAGATGTCACTTACTGTCATTTTAGTCCTTGAAACATCTGCGTTAATTCATTTTAGTCCCTCGAATCTTAAATTACTTCTGCCAGTTCAATCAGTTCATCTCACACAGAATTGCAAACCAGAATTGTAGACCAGAATTTTAAATATAATGTAAACCATATATAACAACTGCATAAACATATATAACAAGGTACCCAGTTCATATTGCAAATCAGTACATAATGCATAAACATATATAACAAAAGATATCCTACATATTCTATTACAACTTCATAATTTGTTCAAAAGATATCCTACTAATACATATTACAACTAGTTCATAGTCTTCAAATAGTCTTCAATGCTGATTCTGACGACGTCCAATTGTGGGAAGCCTGGGAGTTGGAATGAATGCCATCATCACATTCTGATTAGGATTAGGCTGTATGGGACATGGAACCATAATTGGTCTTGGACAAGTTCCCCTAATAGGAGGTGGCCTAACTCCAAATGGCATAGGTGCAGGAGCAAATATTCCCTGGCCAAATCCGAATGGTGCTTGAGTAATGGCAGTAGCATTTGATGCTTGAGCAGTGGCAGTAGCATTTGATGCTTGAGCAGTGGCAGTAGCATTTGATTCTTGAGCAGTGGCAGTAGCATTTGATTCTTCAACAGTTGGTGCTTCAACTTCATCTGGTGGTGGTGGAATCCAGTTTGGTGGTCTGTGTAAAACTCCTGGAGAGCAACATCCATTTGTGTTATGACCCTCATGACCACATCTCTGGCAAGTTATGATTGGGTATGATCTCTTTAACTTTGTTGTCTGTGAAGGGTTCTCAGAGTTGTCCTTCCTTCTCTTTTTCTTAGGTCTCCCTGGGCGCCTCCTAAGTGGCGCAGGTGTTGGCCTATCATATGGAGTTGGTTCCCAATATTCTTCTCCTTGTGTTGGCCTGATGAGATGCTCATATGTGGCATTGTATGATCCCAATGTCAGCCACCCATGACAAAAATCCTCAGCACTCCATTCTACACCTATCAGAATCATTCTTTAGCCATTTAATTTCCCTTCCTAAGTGAATTGTGTAGCCTCTAACCGCTTCCTTAAACAAATCAGTGTTTTCAAACTCCATCCCCAACTCTAGGTGAACTTGACCAAAGTTTGAGTTTGGATTAAATATTGGGAAAACTGCCTTCCCGTCATCCTCATCATCTGTACTAATTGGGGTCTTCAACTCCTCTGAGTGCCATGAATTGTTGTCTGAATGCTCATCATATTCAAGTTGTAGTTGTACACTTGAAGTTTCTCCACTATCATCATCACTGCCATCAGCCTCTGATTGTGTATCATCCTCAATATCATCTTGAGCTTGTACCACTTCAGTGTCATTAGGTACACCTTGTATCACTTCAGCTTGTGATTGTGTTTGAACTTCAACATTCATTTCAGTTGGTACATCGTCCATTCTACAAGAACATCAAAAACTCATTACCAAATGATAAAAGCCCCAATTTTTCCCTAGTCTCTAACCGTAAACCTTAGCATTAAACTGAAACAGAATTGGGGTTAAACAAAGCTTCCATTATATAGCAACCAAATAGCAACAATGGAGTGCTAAATAACAACAACGAAATAGCAACCAACTATAACAACAAAGAACTGTAACCCTAGAATCATCAAACAGTAGAATAGAGCTTAGGGTTACACTAAGCTTGGAAACAACCATAAAACGAACGTATATGTCACGATTGAAGTGAAAAATGATGAATTTTTTGAGAAATTTCAAAGGGTATTACATCTCTTACCTTAACAGTGACGGTGATGGAAGAACAGCACTGATGGTGGAAGAAGAGCGACAATGATCGAAGAAGAAGAAGAACGAACCAGCGGGATGACTGAGCGATGATGATGGAAGAAGGAAGAAGAGCGATGGTGAAGGAACAGAGAGCGATGGTGAAGGAGCGGTGGTGGGGACCTTTGCGTTTTGCTTTTCTCAGGTTCTGCGCTTTTCTCTCAGGTGGTGGTGGGGGATGAGAGCGCTTTTCTAATTATTATTTAACATAACAAAATTTTAATAAGCCACATAATCAGATCTATGTGGCACTTAACGTGCCACATCAGCGTGATTGACAGAGTTACTAACTTCTGCTAACGTGGGGGATGAACATGATGGACGGAATACACATTGAGGGACTGTTTTGCATTTTGGCTCGAATGAGACTAAATTGACAACGAGCTACACTTCCAGGGACCAATTTGGCTATTTACCCATTTATTAACTTACTTTTTCAATGTATTTATAATGTCAATAAATAAAATGTATTTATGACTATAAGATTTACTACCATGTTTACTAAGTTAAGAGTTTATTTGGATTTGTCACATCAACATCGTTATTGCCAAATAAGCATCATAACAGCCACTTGAAGCTTTTTTTTAACATCAACATCATTATTGCCAAATAAGCATCATAACAGCCAGCCATATGAGGCTTTTTTTTTTAACAATGAGCTCAAGTATCTGTCTCCCAGGTAAGAAGGTGTCTTGACATGGAGAAATTACTTTCCCAGTCTCGCAGCAAACAGTTTTGGCAAAAAATTATATAAATTTCCAATAAGCAGAATGGGTCTATACACGACCAGCTTTTGAAGATTATCCTTTTTATATATGCCTCAGTACACCGGAACAAGATCAAATAATCGAGTCTTTTTAGAATATGTCATATGTAATATGCCCAAAAGTGTGTACAAATAGATCACAACATATAATAAATAATTCTTAAGACGAATTGATAGGCATTATCGGAAGATATTATTGATAGAAACCCAGTAGACATTTTTTGAAGTTCCCTCAGTTGCACTTATTCTCATGATTCATGTCCATATCATATCATTCATATGCAACATTTAAATCTGGACATAACCATATATCGGTGGAATTACATTCATACATATACATACTTACATATACACAATGATCCTTCATACGTACTGACAAGTAAATACACGAAGCCCTAACTGAAACCGAGTTCATGTACATACTATATATAAGCACTAAGCACTACCTAATTTACGAAATATCAATAAAGAAAACATTGTAACTGCTCATGTATTCAACATCATCCAGTTAAGTTATTCCACACAATACCATAAACATTTTGGCTACTGGTTGGGACCTAAAAGTGAGAGAAGAAAAGTCCTGTAGTGGCCGGATGTTTCTGAATGAACTGCATCGTTCAGTGTCTTCTTGTATTTCTTTAAATATTCAGCTTTGATATACAGTAAATCAATCTCAGTCCTTGTTACAATCACCCTTATAAGTTTTGAGTCATCAGTCCCCAGGCCTTTCATTGCCTTATGTAGGACCTGCATGGTAGCAAAAGGTAAGAGACAGATCCTTATGTTGCCAGTAAGAAATTTCAAAAGGTTCACTCTATGTTTAAAGAGCCAGCTACCACTAAATTAATTCAAATCATTCGCCTTTTGACCTTGAAGATGGAAAATATTGTGACAATGGAGTACATCACCAATACAAACACAAGTCAACCAACTGCCTAATGTGGGCATTTCAGAGACTCTCTCAGTTGCTTGCTCTCATCGAAGATGAAAAATTTATAGATAAGAACAGAGACAAAGTTTAGTTGATGCATAATCATATAGCTAGTTGTGCTAAACGAGATGCACCATTAAGATACATAATTTATTATAATCAAGTTTCTCGCATTTTCAATTATATAACTCATGTTCGAAAAAATCGATGCAGATATTGCAACCAAGTTACTGACAGATTGTTTAATGAAAAAACGAATGTCACATATACTTCCACTCCAACATGTTGTGGTACACATGTAATATATGTAATACATATAATAAATTTTAAGAAAAATATAGTCGTAGATTGAAATAAAAGGTTTTTATTTCAGTAATGCAGCTAAACTACATAATTGGACTAAAAAAATATTAAAGTTTCTAAGCAACCTAATTGTTCCTTACCTAGTAGGCATACAGTTGATTTAGAAGGGAAAAAAAAACTCTCCACAATCCACACCCTAACACCAATTATTTAACAACAGGTCTAAGTCCAACACATACATCTTGTGTTTCACCAGTAATTATCTCACAATTGTCAGTCATCCTTATTTCAACAAGAGGAATTGTCAGTGAACTCAAAAAAGTTTGCCTCCATACAAGAAGCAATTGCCTAAAATTGAAGTAAAGGGGAATATACCATTGCAAAATACTTTGGAGGACTCCCAGCACATTGGACTATTGTCAACAGTGCGTGAGCAAAGTTTCCTGACGTTTCGTTCTTTACTGCCTGATATAATTTCAGCTTGGATAAGCACCAGAGAAAGACCTTGACAAAGACAAAGACTATGCTTAAGGGTATAAATGCGGTAAAAATACCTTTTTCAATGAGTGTCCAAACATGTCGTGGTAATGATGATTAACGGCAGCCAAATGTGGCGCACTCCGCTCACTGAATATTTGCACAAAAGTTTTCTCATCAGTTCCCAATTTCTTCTCCCCTGCTTTGTAAAGAAGCTTTGCATCCTTCTCAACGATTTCTCTATAAACCTCAGGGCCTTCATGACGCGGTGTGCTTACATATGCAAGTAAAATCTGAATAAAGTTTTTACATATAAATAAATGTATCAGTAACAACGACACCATTGTTTGAGTATCTGGGAAGCAATCAAGCAAATGAACTAATGGACGCAATTACTAGAGACTAAATGGTCAAAATGAGACATAATTTTGACATCCAATGGAAATTTATGACAAACAACTGAAATGTTTACCTCAAAAGACATACATAGCGACACACTTACACATTGGAAAAAAATGATAGACCAAAAAATTAGTCCACATCCAACCAACCCATAGTTAATTTGTGCCTAACTAATATGATGCTCTATAACCGGTTGGATTACTAGGACACAAAACTATTAACAGATAGAAACATTAGTGAGACTAATTTGTGAATCGGCAGTAGCTAAAGTTCGTTATCATGAAAGCTCCACACACAGAGGGACAAAGAAGAATCACCTTTTTATGATCCCCAGAAGTATTTCTTTCGATATCATGCTCAAGAAAAGTGCCAAATTTAGAATGGTATATCTGTCTTAAATACTGCAACTGGGATGAAGTCCTGGAACATATTACTTCAGTAGCAGCTTCAAGATTTTGGGCAACAGTTAGAGTCTGCTTAAGGATTATTGCATCGCGGCCAGCAGGGTCATGCATCCAAAGCATAACTGCATTCTAATATAAGACACAAACCAGATATTGTTGGAAAGTGAAAAATAGCCATTTGACACACTTTCTTTTTCAAATCATTATTATTAGATTAGGTTAATAAAATTGAGAAAGACATAAATGGGTGGGTATGTAATTTAGGAATTACGTACATAGGAGTTCATAACAATAGTGTTAATTATTAATATCGTAAAATTTTAAAAGTACCTCCAACTTGCCAGAAAGTTCGGAAGATAAGCGTTTGAGAAGGTCCTCGGAATACATTGCTCTGTATTCTTGTTGGAGGTAGGCACGTTGAGTAGCATCTCTATGAGCAAGTATATTGATGACAGTGGTAGTATCACAACCAAATCCTGTGAAAGCATGAGTTAGAACAAAAATAAAAAGAATATTAATAAACCCAAATCTCTATTTCTATATGAGAAGAATACAAAACAAGAATATTACTAGCCCCAAATCTCCATTTCTATATGAGAAGAATGTATAAGACAATTTTTAATTTTTTCCGAATAAGGAAAAACCTTGTATATTTTTTTTGAAGCAAAAATCCTTGTATATTTGTAAAAGCAAAAACGGTGCGAAAGAAACTAATATTATCATGAATTGTGTGTTATCGTTCTACAACTTCTAACAAAGGGCAAGAAAAACGGGCCTAATTGATTTAGTATATGATAAAATAAAGTTGTGACATCCCATCCTATGTGACAAACAGGTAAAACAATTTAAGAACAGTCAATTAAACGCAGGCCATCAATATTATTGACGATCTTGAACAACAGCGTGAAATTTCCATCCATCAAATGAAATAAACCTGAAGGACAAAATTAGAGAGAGAGAGAGAGAGAGAGAGAGAAAGAGGATGCCGTACCCTTGAAAGCACGGTGAAGTTGCATTGCATCGTCTCTTGGGGAAGGAGGAACAGGGGGCACAGCCAGGGTAGACATCTTCTATTGTCTCCTTATGATTATGAATCACGCTTCAATTGAATGAATGGAGAGGGAAATCAAAGAGAGAGAAAATGAAAGAGGATCACTTCACCAAATACCTATTTAATAATGAGGGATGAATTCGTAACATAGAAATCGATCATTATCATAGTCAAATAACGCGCTTTAGTAGGTGTACATACATATATTCTTTTAAAAAAATAGGTGTACATGCTATCAATTTCTTTGGTCGACAAGTGTACATGCATTTTTTTGACAAGACAATTGTACCTATCAGAATGAACTTAGATAGTATTTAAATAGTCTGAACAGTACCCCGTGAAAACAACACTAAGGTAGCTCAATTGGCGAGCTAAGGGACATTGAAAGAGTTGCACGAAGGAGGTCCAGGATTCAAACCCCAGGAAATTAACATTCCCCCACCCCCACTAACATTTGCTTATAAAAAAACCCGTGAAAATAAAAGTATCATTTAAAAACAATATGTGCATTTATCCTGTGTTTTTTATATATCAGTGCAGTGTTTTTTTATATATTAGTGTTGTTATCCCGTGTTTTTTTATATATCAGTGCAGTTATCCCGTGTTTTTATATATATCATTCCAGTTATCCCCGTATTTTTTATATATCAGTGTAGTTATCCCGTGTTTTTTATGTATCAGTGCATTTATCTCATAGTTTCAATTGATTATTTGAGTTGATTAGTAGATTATAGTAAAGAATAAAAGATAGATAGTAGATTATCAGTGACAATTATTTGTTCTTTTTTAGGTATTAGTGATAAATAATTGTCACGTGTGTTTTAAATATTAATCAGTTTAAATAGTCATTAAGCCTTTTTATTTTCTTAGATAGTAGGTTTATAGTAGTCTTCAAAAATTATAATTATCAATGGCAAATATTAATCACGTGTTTTTTTATAAATCACTGCAATTATCTCGTGTTATATATATATCAGTGCAGTTATTTCGTAGTTTCAATTGATTATTTTAGTTGATTAATTAGTAGATTATAGTAGATAATAAAAGTTAGATAGTAGATTATCAATAAGAAATATTTTTTTAAAATAATAATTAGTAGTTTAAATAGTCATTAAGTCTTCTTGTTTTTTAGTAGTAGGTTGTAGTAGTAGTCTTCAAAAAAAAATTTAATTATCAATGACAAATATTAATCTCGTGTTTTTTTATATATCAGTGCAGTTATCCCGTGTTTTTTATATATCAGTGCAGATATCTCGTAGTTATAATTGAATATTTTAGTTGATTAGTAGATTATAGTAGATAGTAAAAGAGAGATAGTAGATTATCAATAAGAAATATTTGTTTTAAATATTAATTAGTAGTTTAAATAGTCATTAAATATTATTGTTTGTTAGACAGTGGGTTTATAGTAGCCTTCAAAAAATTTAATTTTCGATGACAAATATTAATCCTGTGTTTTTTTATATATCAGTGCAGTTATCCCGTGTTTTTTTATATATTAGTGCAGTTATCTCGTAGTTTCAATTGATTATTTTAGTTGATTAAGAGATTAAAGTAGATAGTAAAAGATAGATAGTAAATTATCAATTAGAGTGTAAATAGATTTTGGAGAGAAAAATTAAAATTTTAAGGTGATAAATTTTTCCAAAAAGGTGATAGTTTTTTTTTGTTTTTTAGTGTGACTCATTTATATTTTTATAGGTAATTTTAGTAGAGTAGTGTTTTAATAAATTTAGAAATTTAGTTAAAAAACTAAAGTGACGTGATAAGAGAAAGAGAATAATTGTTTATAAGAAAATTAAAAATAAAGTAAAAAGAAAAAAGGAAGAAAAAGAGTGTAAGAGAAAAGTGAAAAGGAGGAAAGAGATTGTAAGAAGAAAGAGAAAAAGGGAAGAAAGAGAGTGTAAAAAGAAAAAGAAAGAAAGAGTGGGTAATGACATTTTACCCTTAAATTTGTGTCTTGTTAATAAGAGATCCAAATTGGTAATTTCATAAGAGGCTTGTTTGTATAAATAGATATTATTAGATTAGTAGTTTAAATCACAACAAGAAAATCGACGTTTTCCGACGGCAAAATCCGTCGGAAACGCACTGATTTTCGTCGCAAATCAACGTTTCCGACGGACTTTCCGACGGACGAATTTTCGTCGCAAAATCGCTCGTCGGAAATAGTTTCCGACGGATAGTTTCGTCGCAAATGTATCCGTCGCAAAGTCGTCGGAAACCCGTCGCAAATTTCCGTGGGAAAGTCGTCGCAAATACTGACACCTTTTCGTCGCAAATCCGTCACAAATGCTTCGTGTTTTCTTAATAAAATAGTACAATTTTGTCGCAAATGTTTAAAATGTCGTCGCAAATTTCGTCGCAAATGTTTAAAATGTCGTCGCAAATTCAATAATTACCCATGAAAATTTCGTCGCAAATTTCGTCGGTACGAAAAAAAATTATGTTTATAAAAATTAGCCATTTGCCAATTCAATTACAGACTCAAAAATTCCCTGCTAATTCAATTCAGACTCAATTTCAGCTTCAGACAGTATTTGTATATCAACCATTCAAGGAGCTATTCCTACTAACATTTCATATAACAAAACACTCAAGCCAGAGTAATGAAAAATAATAAAAACATCATCACTATAGGAAATCATTAAACATATTACCAGAAACATGATACAGGCTACACTGAAACATTCAAAAGTATAGCAAACTCAATTACATTCAAAAGTATAGAAGAAACATTCAAAAGTATGCACAACATGCTTACAGACAATTCTAACTCCCTGTCTATAGCATAGCAGACATATATTGTGTCAATTACATTGTCCAGCACATACACCAGGAAACCCAACACTACTATCAGTACCACCCATGCCATTGCAGCCACAAAATAAGAATCAGTACCAAGATTCGTCACAGCTTTCAAGATAACACAAGCCTGCATAAGTGCATATACATAAACAAACAGAACATAAGTTAAACAGAAAATAACGATAATAGAAAAATAAACCAGACACAATTCATTACATAGACAGAACAACCAAGTAATATGATTCATTGATAATAGCAGGAATGACAGTGATTATGCTAGTTACCAATATTTTGAAGAGTGCTAAATATCACCCGCACAAAGAAAATGCTAGTTACCAATATTTCTCCAACCTTAAAATGACAGTGAATATGTTCTGTCTAATCTTTCCTAGTAGCAGGAAGCAAATGCTCTTAGACATGCATTTCTCTAATTCATCATTGATAATAGCAGGCATTCATCATGTTCATTCACTAGCTAGTGTGTGAAATGCAAAAGTGAATATATGTATTCTGATGGAGGGAGCCCAAAACCAATATACTTTTCACATTTGTAGCTAATAAATAAACAAATGAAGTGCTATCTGGGTCAAAAACTACAGTACATTCTTCTGTTACACATAAAAATTGTCAAAAACTACAGTACATTCTTCATTCTGCTATAGGGTCCAACTGTTCTGTCCATAATATACATGTAAATAACCTGACTCCAAGATTTATATGATTCTAAAAGGACAACCAAGTAATAACACCGCCACAACTAAAAGGACTATACATATAATGTGCATTGAAGTGAAACACGCAAAGCAAGTAATATGGCATGTGAGAATGTGAAGAAAGTTGGTAGAGAATGTAGAAAGAAAAACGGAAAAAAGAAAATAAGATAATCATTACTATAGTGTATAATTCATAAAACTAAGATATTTTACACATTAATTAAAACATAAATTACCTATGTGCCGTCAATAACCCTTCTCATAAGTGTAGTCTATGTGATCTCCAGCGTCTCCATCATCTTCAGCATCGTCCTGGTCATGCTGGGCAGGCTGGTCCTGCTGGGCAGGCTGGTCCTGCTCGGGCGGTTGCCAATCAGGTGGAGGTGCTGGAATCCCAGAATGGCTAAATACATAGTCAAGAAGTTGTTGTTGTCGTGCAACCTTCTCCTCCTGCCGTGCTATCGCATCCTGCTGTTGTGCAAATTGGTCTGTCAATGATTGGATGATCCTAAGGGCCTCAGGGGATAGGCTCTCACTCGTCGAAGCTCCAGAGTCTAACATATTTCCATATATGCCCCCTGTCCCATACAACGGCTCTTATTGCGCCCTCCAACAGCTTCCTCCCACAACATCCGCTTCAACTTCTCCAACTCAGCGGGATCTAATGGTAGATTAGTCTCAGACAACCGCCGGTGAAACTCCTCCTATTAAATGCACACAAAAAATACCAAAAGAATCTAAATTAAATACAACACCAGTGAAATCAAATGTAAACACAATAAATGATGATTTATGTAACTAACTTGCAACAGGAACTAACTGAAGTTAACTTTTTAACATATATAAGTATCAATTTATATAAGAAAAAAAAGGAAAATTAGTTATAATGCATTAGAAAATTGATATATGTTTCTTATAATAAGTACAGTTTTTTTGTTCCTTATCAGAAATATACCTGAGTAACACGAGCACGCTCCTCTACATAGTCGTCTGTGCCCCTTCTAATGTGGGTGCGGCGATGGAGCTCATCTATATGTGGCTTCCGCCCTAACTCCTTGGACTATAATTAAAAATATAGGTTAGAAAATGGTGAATTATAATGGCATAAGGAAAAGATAAGTTTAAGTATATACCATTATCTCTGCATGCTGCAACATGGAGATACAACCTCCAGTGTGCAAGTTTCCTCCTTTTTCTGATGCCCTATTCTTCTTATTCCGCTCACACCTAGCCAAGAATTTTGGATCATTATTCCAATGGTGAAGTAGACGATCATAGACTAGTTCTCCTATCCAATCTGGTCGACGCCCCAGCACACGGACACCTCTGAGCATATCAGCGAGTCGAAGGGCTGCTTTCTTATGAAAAAGATCCCAAACGGCGGCCTCCTGCGACTTACGCCATGCAACTTTCTTCTGCATTGTGAAAACATTTACAAGACAATGTGGTTATCCAATAACTTAACAAGTTTTAAAAAAATACGACAAACATTGTGATGATTTAAAATGTACACTTACTCTAAAAGCGTTAAAAAAATGATGTTGCTCAACCTCATTAAGCTCCTTCCAAGTAGTCCACGGATAGTGTTATAACCCGCGAATAGTCTTCCTGATAGCCTCTGCGGCTGGCTTACAAGGAAGAAACCTGCAAAGTTAGAACAATCGAAACGATTAAAACACATTATATATATATATATATATATATGACAACAATAATCAAAAAAAGTTATAATTTTTTTTACATACCCTCCACTCTCAACACGGATGACACATCGCCCGTCGCGTAACCGAATCTCAACCCCCTCAACATCATCAACCTGATCATCATCAGGTATCGCATCATCTCCAGGTGATGGTGAAGGGGTAGGAGTAGGCACTGGCGAAGGGGTAGGAGTAGGAGTAGACATCGGACGAAGGCCAGGTACCGGAATCATTCGATATGGAGGAGTCTGTGACGGTGGAGGAGTCACCCGTGTAGATGAAGTATGACCATGTAAATCTCGGGGAGATGGAGTAGGTGACGATGAAGGAGTCACTCGTGCAGATGAACTAGAGCCAATATGCAAGGACCTAACCCCAGAGGTCTGCCCCCGCGTCTGCAAGGACATAACTCCAGAGGTCTGCCCTGGCGTCTGCAAGGACCTAACTCCAGAGGTCTGTTGCTGCGTCTGTGTCTGAGGAGTCGGCAATGATCCCACTCTTCCTGCTGGTGCTGGGCGTGTCTGTGTCGGGGTAAATGTCGTAGGCATCTCAGAATAGTCATATGGGTCCTCGACACATATCACCCTCTTACGCCGAGGGACAACTTTAGACTTCCCCTTACTATCATGCGGGGGTCTAGGTGGCGACCAATCACCTCCACCTGATGCCATGCTATAGAGGAAACTAACATAAACATAAATATAAAAATAAACATAAACACAAACAATTCAAAAACATAAATATAAACATAACCATAAACACAGACAACTTCAAAATTCATGAAACAATTCAAACACAAACATAAATTACAAGACATCAAACAATTCAAACACAAACATAAATTACAAAACATTAGAAAACACAAGGATTAATTATATATATCTAATCTTCCGGCCATTCATCATCTTCATCTTCTTCATCATCTTCATCAACTTCATCAACTGGAACCTCATGTGAGTCTTCTCCTTCCAAGTTGTTTGGATCCACTTCTTGACCATAGCTTTCCAAATCACGTAAGTTATAAATTGGTTCAACTTCATTAACTTCATTTACAGGTGACATATCAACCGTCTGATAGGGAACTTCTTCCACCGACTCATCTGCTTCAATGCGAGACCTTGGCTTTGTCTTTATTGCAACACACCAACCTTGCTTGTCTCTTTGAGTTGATGGATAAGGAACATAGTACACTTGTCTCACATTCTGTGCCATTATAAACGGATCATACGCTGGATATCTTTTATCCATCCGTATGTCCACTCTGTTATACTTCTTATCTATTTTGGTGCCTCTAGCAGACGGATCAAACCAGTCACAATAAAACAACACTATAGATTTAGCATAGTCTAACACATTGTACTCTAGCTCATAAATGTGTTGGATTACACCATAATAATCATCTTCACCTCCTTCATTGACCCCTTTTACATAAACTCCGCTGTTAATTGTTGCTTTGTCTTTCGTCCATGAGTGGGTATGAAACTTGTAGCCATTCACGAAAAATGTGTGATACTCTTTCACATTTGAATGAGGACCATCAGCTAAGTTTCTCAAGTGTTGATTGATTGGAGTTGGGTCTTCGCAGTAAACCTACGTATGTGACATACAAATAAGTTATTTCATAAGGAACACATGATTAAGGTTGAGGAACAAGTAACTCAACACTTACTTGTTGTTTAAACCATGCTGGAAAATTTTCATATATATGAGCAGATGCTTGATCATCTCTTACGTCTTCAGACAACAAGAATGATCTGATCAAATTAGATAATACGTGTTAAATGAGCTGGCAGATATGGACAATTAATTGAATGAAAATATTGATATACATACTCAATGTATGGTTTAACTTCAGTGCAATTGTTCAACACATGAACATGAGCTGACTTATACTCCGCATCCGTTAACCAATGAGTTGACTCCTTCCCAGAATGGCGACCAGATTGGCCGAAGACCGACAACATTAATGGGTGTCTAACACAATCATTTTGCATTTCATTCCTTTTAGTTCTCAACGTGAAATCAGTGAAATAATGTGAGCAAAAGTGGGTCGTTTCGCGGTGTAGGTATGACGCACAAATCGATCCTTCAACCCTCGCCTTGTTTTTCACCGATCGTTTAGAATCACCCATGAATCTATAAAACAACTTGATTAGATGAAAAATTATATTTACCTCAAATGGAAAAAATGAATTAGTTCTCAAAATGATACCTTTCAAATGGATACATCCACGTGTACTGAACCGGTCCACCAAGTCTTGCTTCATATGCTAGATGAACGGGGAGATGCTCCATAGAATCAAAGAAACCAGGTGGTAATATTCTCTCCAACTTACATAGAATGAATGAAATGTTCTCTTCCATCCTAACAAGGTCGGCATCTCTTAAAGATGCAGAACACAAATCCTTACAAAATTGACTCACTTCAGTTAGCGGATTAAGAACATGCCCAGGTAAAGAACTAAATGCAATAGGGAGTAAACATTCCATAAATACATGACAATCATGACTTTTCATCCCAATCATTCTTCTCTTGTTCACATCAACACATCTCGCCAAATTAGAAGAATATCCATCCGGCATTTTGAGTTCTTTTATCCACTGATAAACTGAATTTGTTTGTTCGAGAGTTAATGAGTAACATGCTTTGGGTTTGAGCATCTTTCCATTAGTTTGTGGCTTCAAATTTAAGTCCTTTCGATTGCAGTAAAGAGCAATGTCCAATCTCGCCTTATCATTGTCCTTGGTTTTGCCCATTATGTTCATCACTGTGTTAAATATATTGTCAACAAAATTCTTCTCTATATGCATAACATCGAGATTGTGTCTTAATAAATTATCTTTCCAATATGGGAGATCCCAAAAGATACTCCTCTTTGTCCAATTATGCGCTTGTCCATATCCATCAAATCGAGAAACAAGAGGATCATCTGTGATTTTTGGAAAATCTCTAACTCTATCCCAAACCTGATCCGGAGTAAACCGAGGAGGCGGCCCATCCTTTTCAACTACATTCTTCTTAAATGCATTCTTGTTCCTTCTAAATGCATTATCATGTGTTAAAAACCTACGGTGCGAGTCAAACCAAGAACTCTTACCCCCGTGTTTCAAGGTAAATGTCTTTGTATGCTCCATACAATGTGGACATCCTAATTTACCATGGGTTTGCCAACCAGACAACATGCCATAAGCAGGGAAGTCATTAATGGTCCACATCAAAGCAGCTCTCATCATGAAATTCTCTTTCCGTGCGTAATCGTAAGTCAAGACACCATTCCACAACCTCTTTAAATCATCAATTAGTAGTTCTAAATAGATGTCAATGCCTGCTTTTGGATTTTCTGGGCCAGGAATCAAACAAGTCAAAAACATGTAAGGTTTAGTCATACACATCTCAGGGGGAAGGTTGTATGGGGTAACAATAACGGGCCAGCAAGAATATGGCGAAGCCGATGCTTGGGTATATGGCGTAAAACCATCAGAGCATAACCCAAGCCGTATGTTGCGTGGATCCGCGGCAAAATCAGGTTGTACCCGATCAAAGTGTTTCCATGCTTCCCCATCAGACGGATGGCGCAACACGCCGGGACATCTATTCTCAAAATGCCACGTCATTTCCCCTGCAGTGTGCTCGGATGCAAACATTCTCTGCAACCTTGGAATTATTGGCAAGTAGAACATTGACTTCACCGGAACTGGTTTATTCTTGCTACTATTCCCCCTTTTGCGATACCTCGACGCATTACAAAATTTGCATTCAAGTAGCGCAGCATCATTTTTCCCAAACTCATTATCATAATACAACATGTGACCTTTCGGACAGCAATCAATCCTTCTAGCTTCCATTCCCAACTTAGAAACTAACCTCTTAGCCTCATAAAAAGTCTTTGGCAAATTTTCATTCATAGGCGTCACAGCTGACATCATATCACATGTCAAGTCCATTCCCACCTCAGAAGTATTACTCAATGATTTGAGAGCTAAAATTTTTGCACAAATCGATAACTTTGAGCTTGATGACCCTTCAAACAATGGCTTGTTTGCATCTAACAACAGATTATAAAATGTTTGTGCTTGCTCATTCGGAAGCTCATCCATGTTATCGTACTGTTGCTCCTCAAATGACACATTCACCCCAAGACCGTCACAAACCATATTCTGCATCAAGTCGATTTGTTCACCACGTCATATATCCGCAGAATTACTTGAAGAACCCCTGCAATTTTCGCCAATCAATGAGACGACATCAAACCCTTCTTCACCATTACTAGTCCAAATCCAATAATTGGGCCTAAACCCAATTCTCTTCAAGTGTTTAATGACCTCCGTTGGACTCTTAATCTTTCCACATTCACATTTGACGCACGAACATCGAATCCCACCTTCAACTCTAAATTGCTCTTGACTAATTGCAAAAAGAACAAACTCCCACACGCCATCTACAAAAGATTGTTTCAAACGCGCTCTTTTTGGAAACAACCTATCATACATCCAAAGGCAGTACGAAGGAGGAAATTCCATTCTGCACATTTAAAATTGCCGATATATCAAATAGAGAACGATGGATGTCCATCAAGAGAGAGAACGTGAAATGTATTTAAACGATGGATGTCCACCGAGAGAGAACGAGACATGATACATTTCATATCATATTAGCTAATTTCAAATTAAAGAAAGCACTTAGCTAATTTCATATTAGCTAATTTCAAATTAAAACTATAGAGCTAATTTCAAATTAAAACTATAGAGCTAATTTCAAATTAAAGAAAGCAAACATAGAAAAAATCAAGTTACTTAACAAATTCAATATACTTTTACTCATGCCCAAATATTGCATCCATCCATATTCAATCAATACTTTTACACATAACTATCTAGACAATGACATATTAAATCAATCCCTCTTCCAACATCAATAAGTTGTCAAGAGTGGGGAAAAAAGATTAAAAACACCAAGACCAAGGAATCTAATTGTTGTGACCAAGGAAAGCACAAACAGGTAATAGGCATCAAGACCATCTAGCTTCCATTTCAGTTTGAATAAAGCATGTAGATGTATGAAGGAAAAGGATGTAGATGAATGAAGGAAAAGCAATTATCAACACCAACAGATTCTGAAAAATGAAGTAAAAGCATGTACATGAATGAAGGAAAAACATTTATCAATAAGGGAAGTGAAGCGATTGCATCCAGGTTTGTTTTCTACATGCTTTTCCTTTATGAAGTAAAAGCATGTACATGAATGAAGTAAATGAAGTAAAAGCATGTACATGAATGAAGGAAAAACATTTATCAACAACAACAAATTCTAGAAAATAAAGGAAAAGCAAGTAAAAGCATGTACATGATTAATTTTTGTGATTCGTAAGTGTTTACAGATTTTTCAAACTTATATAAATGTGCATACAAATTCATATATATGCATATAAAACACCATTAGTAAGCTTCAATTCAAAATACTAATTAGAAAGTCATACATAAATCAAAGTACTACAACTTAACAAGTCATACATAAGCACTAAGATAAGCGATTAATAAGTATTAACATATTTAGTATTATATATTATTGAATAGGTATTGACATTCTTTTAACAAAAAGAAATAGTTTACTCAGGAAGTGAATGACACAAACACAGAAGCAAAGTAAAATCAAAATAGAATGCAAAACAAAGGTTAATAGAATACAGATGCAAAATAGACTACAAATTAATAGATTCAAAAACAAAATAGAATACAAAACAGAGGTTAATAGAAGTAAAAAAGATGTTCATAGAACCAAATATAGTAGAAACAGTAGAGACATTGAATTACACAAATGCAAAATGAAAGAAAAGCATCACACAGGAACTGCGAAAGAAAAGAAGCAGTTTCTTCTATAGTTTTACACACACACACACACACGCATGCAAGAATATTCTTCAGCAACCCATTACCATTACACAACAAAAATTCAATCACTAATTAAGCAGATAGGTACAACATAATTTATGATTCGAAGAAAGTTGCAGAAACCGATCAATAGAGTAGTTTAGAGAATGACTTACACGGTAGGGTTTGCCAATTTGGCGATTTTGTAGCAATGTTTTTGATGACAAAACCAGCTTCAGCAACAGAGTGGAAAAGGTAAGAACACGATTCTGGAAATTGCTTGAATGGATGAAACCCTCAAAGATGGAAACGCAACGCTCCTTTGAAAGACTGGATGATAACTAATAAAAATAAATTGTGATTGACACAAACTAATAAAAAGGAAACAAAAGCAGATAAATTACTGTTTCTATCTTCAATTTTAAGTTTAGGGTTTTCAATCAATTTAGGTTTTTCATCAAACAATCAGGAAGAGAGAAGAAGAAAGCTACATACTTGTGCTTTTCAGACTCAGAAGCACGCAGGAAAAGAGAAGATGAAGAAAGCTTCCGTTGATGGCTTCGCGGAGGAGGGCTTCGCTGTTCTCGCGAGAGAGAAGAAGAGAGAAGGCTTCGCGGAGGAGGGCGGTGGAGGACGGAGGAGGGCTGTGGAGGACGGAGGAGTGCGGTGGAGGACGGAGGAGGACGGACGGGGGCGGTGGGGGCTGGAAAAGGGCGGGGGAGAGTGAGTGACAAAAAGGTGTAAAATGAGAACTGATGAAGTTGCGCAGAGTTTTATGAAACTTTATAGTTTGCGACGGATATTTTGAGATTTCCGACGACATTATCCGTCGGAAATTTGCGACGGCCAAAAAACTTCGTCGCAAACGTGAGCGGGAAGTTCAGTGCCTCTTCTGCTGAACATTTGCGACGACGTTTTCGTCGCAAATCCGTCGGAAATTGCGACGGATAAGGTTTCGTCGGAAATTTTCGCAGGAAACAAGGTTTATTATTGTAGTGAATAGTCACTAAATCTTATTGTTTTTTAGATAGTAGGTTTATAGTAGTCTTCAAAAAATTTAATTTTCAATGACAAATATTAATCCTGTGTTTTTTTATATATCAGTGCAGTTATCCCGTGTTTTTTTATATATTAGTGCAGTTATCTCGTAGTTTCAGTTGATTATTTTAGTTGATTAAGAGATTAAAGTAGATAGTAAATTATCAATTAGAATGTAAATAGATTTTGGAGAGAAAAATTAAAATTTTAAGGTGATAACTTTTTCCAATAAGGTGATAACTTTTTCCAAAAAGGTGATAGTTTTTTTTTTAGTGTGACTCATTTATATTTTTATAGGTAATTTTAGTAGAGTAGTGTTTGTATAAATTTAGAAATTTAGTTAAAAAAACTAAACTGACGTGATAAGAGAAAGAGAATAATTGTTTATAAGAAAATTAAAAATAAAGTAAAAAGAAAAAAGGAAGAAAGAGAGTGTAAGACAAAAGTAAAAAGGAGGTAAGAGAGTGTAAGAATAAAGAGAAAAAATGAAGAAAGAGAGTGTAAGAAGAAAAAGAAAGAAAGAGTGTGTAATGGCATTTTTACCCTTAAATTAGATGTGTGTCTTGTTAATAAGAGATCTAAATTGGTAATTTCATAAGAGGTTTGTTTGTATAAATAGATTAGAAATTTAGTTAAAAAAACTAAACTGACGTGATAAGAGAAAGAGAATAATTGTTTATAAGAAAATTAAAAATAAAGTAAAAAGAAAAAAGGAAGAAAGAGAGTGTAAGACAAAGTGAAAAGGAAGAAAGAGAGTGTAAGAATAAAGAGAAAAAAGGAAGAAAGAGAGTGTAAGAAGAAAAAGAAAAAAAGAGTGGATAATGACATTTTTATCCTTAAATTAAATATGTGTCTTGTTAATAAGAGATCAAAATTGATAATTTCATAAGAGTTTTGTTTCTATAAATAGATAATATATATCAGTTTAGTATCTACAAGCAAGCAAGCATTTGATAGAGAACAAGTTGTTACATTGCTTTGTATACCTCGCACGTCGTCGCCACATACAGCAAACTCTTGTAATTAATTAATTTGTTGATTCAACTTAAATAGTACATATCATACCAACTTCTACAAGAGCAGCATGAGGGATGTTAAGAGCTACGGGAGGTTCTCGACTATTTTTTTCACAGAAACGATAGACCATGATTAGGAATCTCTTGAGAAAGTTGGAGCCACCACGCACTACTAAATGGGATTGGCCTAAGAAATAGGCACTGCCACTCTCCCTGGCATCAATTAGTTCCAACAGCTCCTTCCTCACAGATGGTTGCATTTTAGGACTACTAATAGTAGCTGCAGGCAACATGAAGCGAACCTTCTTTCTCTTCTTGCTGTTGATCACCATTTCGTTGTTCAAAGCAACTATCTCATTACTTTCATTCAAAGGAACCAAACCATTTCCATCCTGCGGTGATGAATTTCCAACAACTATCATTCTTTCATCTGGAGAAACCATGGATTCAATGTCATTCTGTTCAATCGAAATGAACTCCCCTATAGAGCGAATAATTTGCTCCTCAAAATCACCTGTATCCCTCACATGATCACAGTATCCATATCTTACAATGCAACGATAAATTTTAAAGTCTTTTGGGCCAATCCTGCCTATGAGATACCTTTGGGTTTCGGGAACATGAGGCACGGGGACAGACTTGAAGGAGACCAAGATCAAGACTTGATGAAATGCAGGAAGGTTAGTGATAAAATGTGAAAAGAATGCTGGAATTCCTTCTACTAAGTCTGTGTAAATGAAGCCGATTCCAGCTACTCTGGAAATCCCAAGGCCTGGACTAACATCTATTAGCCATTCGGTGGAAACCTTGTTTTGTAAATCAAACTCGTACTTGTTCATAATTCCGTAATGCCAAGAAAGCATGATCGTCATGAATAGAACCAAAAGGAGAACTAGATACCAAGCTCCCTTGTGAAATTGCAGAAGACATGCGGAGAGATATGCGGCCTCCACAAAGCCAAAACACACTAGAAAGCAGGCAGATACGATCAAATTCTTCTCCCAATACAGAGCAATGATTAGCGACATGAGACTAGTGGTGACGAGCATTCCAGAAATGATAGCCAAACCAGTTGCGTTGCCAATCTTGACAATGTCCCTGAAACCAATCGTGACGGCAATGCTAAAAATCATCAATAGCCAGTTAACGTCAGGGATGTAAATCTGGCCGTGTATTGTTTTTGATGTGTGAATAATTTTGACTCTGGGAAAACAATTTAGTGCCAGGCACTGGTTAATGATGGAGAAGCAGGCAGTTATGGTTGCTTGGCTTCCTACAGCCGAAGAGAGTAGGGACAATACTATGAACAAGTGTTTGCAATGACCACCTGCACACGCAAGCAAGCAAGCAATTACTTACTTTGGCCTGCGATCCAAGTGAAAACTAATAATGTGCCTGCCATTCATTAAAATAAAATTACTTACGAGGCATAGATTCACTGAGATGATTAAAATCTGGAGCGTGTAAATTTTTGGAAATAAATGCAGCCTGACCCGCGTAGCATAAAACAAGAACCGGATAGATCAAGCAAACAAATGTAATCTACAATACAACAAACCACCAAGTTAGTGTTGGAGTCCTCCAATTCGGAAGAATCACAGAATTTACTAGTACTACTATTACTTACCTTGATTGATTTTCTGGAGAAATGACCTAGGCCTGCGAACATTGCCTCTGATCCTGCTACGCATAAAATGGCACAACCTAACAACCTCCATCTGCCGACGTCGATATTTCTGATGAATCTGAACATGTAAACCGGGGATATCTTATAGATGATTTTAACATCCCAGCGAAAAAGGTTATAGGTTCCCACCGCAGCAACAAAGAGGAGCCAAAGAACAATAATTGGAGCAAAGATGAATCCAATTTTCCGTGTACCGCAGGGCTGCAGCATGAATAGGCCAAGCAATATAGCACACGCAGTGGGAACAGGTACATCTGGAATATTGACCGAGATCATCGATTCAAGGTTACATTACATTACATATAGTACATATGCAGCCACGAACGACACGCAACATAATAATTCTAGTACTTACATCTTTCTAGAGCCTTCGACACAGAATGCTGAGTATGTTGCGAAGAGGAAACTGGTTGGTTGTATACATACAGAAGGACAACACACAAGGCAATAATTAAAAACTCACTAGCTAGCGCGCAGTGCCAACAGTCTTCAAACGAAGAAAATTAAGAATTAACTAACTTACAGAGGTGTACCATGTCCGTCAAGGATCTCTTAACACCATAGGAAGCTGATAGCACTGGTAAATGAATGGTAAACAAACAAACAAACAAACAAACAATAAGTCACAATAATAATAATAATAATAATATTAATCAATCATGTGTGTTGTGTTACCTGAAAGTGCTGGAGTGAGCACAGCGGTCCCAATTGTCATGCAAGAACCAAAGAGGGCCAAGAAGAGTATCAAATAGTGACAGATCTTGTGTTTCTCAATGGCCCTTCTTGCTCTCGAATCAGCACCATTGCTATTATTGATCTTAGAACGCCGAGGTGCCTCATACTCATACACTGCGCTTCTATCGCTCTCACTCTCACAGGGGAGCAGCCCAACTTTTGCATTTCTACACAGCAATGAGTACAAAGCAAAAGTACCACCTGCAAATTAATTAATTTGTTAATTCAACCATAATCCAATTAAATTGATAAAGAGATATTATAGATAGATAGATAGATACATACATACCCTCTCCTTTATCATCGGCTTGGAGCACTATGAGGGCATACTTGATGAGACAAACGGTGGTTAGAGTCCAGAAAATGAAGGAGAAGAGTTCGTAGACGACCTCCTCAGATTCCAGATCTTCCACTTGCATTGTCCCAAACACATACAAGGGTGCAGTGCTCAGCTGACCATAAACTATTCCAACTATTTGAAATGAAACCAGAATTGCTTGCTTCCATGTTTTTTTCTGGACACATACATCAATCAACAATCAACTCAGAACTAATTAATTTACGGCAACAACAACAACAACTAATATATGTATGTATCTCTGTACCTTAGAATGATCAAAGAATGAGTCATCGTGAGGATGCAGTTGAGAAGCCATTTCAATCGACACAAGTTGGAAGGGAGAATGAAAAACAAACTAGTTATGATATGAGACAGACAGCAAAGCAGGCAGGCAGGCGAATGAGCAGGTAGCGATTCAGGCAATGCTTCTACTACGGACGGAGCACACTAAGATGAGAAGAAAAGAGAAGAGAAATTAAATCATCAAATCACAGGGTCGAAAACAGAATAAAACAAAAAGCATATGCAATGCACACAGCACATAGTACTAGTATTATTAGTATTAGTGATCTTCACGTATGTATCAGCAGCACCTCACCTCTCTCTCTCTCTCTCTCTCTCTCTCTCTCTCTCTCTCTCCCTCTCTCTCTCTCTGTGTGGACGGCTTACTATTCAACTCGTGATTCGAATCGATTCAATTCCAATCCAACACACAACAAACACTTGTTATTTATTTATTTATTTATTATTTAACTATACACGGGTAGGGCGGAAATGCCGGGGTGACATGACATTGACGCCCAGATTTTATACACTACCAACAAGATACAGATACTCACTAAGTTCTATGTTTCCTCCACTCATCACTCAATATATACTATATTTTATATTCATTTTCTTACACCCAACTCAATACCTACCAACGTAGATCCAATCATCCAACTAAATACATCTATTTTATTAATATTAAAAAGATAAATATTTTAATGAAGATAAAAAAATAATCTCAACAATAAATAAACCTTAAAAGTTGTAACTTTTTCCTATAAATTTTCCTAAAAATCTCTGATTTTTTATTCGTATAATTGCTCGCTACCAATGGAGTGTGTCAACGCTTTCAACGAAAGACTAATATCCGCTCCTGCGTAGGATCGAATTTTGCACTAACCAAGACCGAGTTTGTTCATCCAAAAATTTTCACATAACTAGGACATATAAGCAAACAAAACTTAACTAAGAATAATACTTAATATTTATAATCACATAATTAATTGTATTTTCTAAAGTACCTTTTCCTTTCATAATTTATTTATAGGATGAAAATAGAGTTATTCAAAAAATAAAATAATATTAACCGAGGATATTTAAGGAATGGTAGTATATTAAATAAGGTAAATTTAACAATTACTTTTTAAATGATTAACAACATTTAAAAAACACTATTGGTTTTATTGTAAAAAAAAACACCATTGGTTTTAAAATATCCCACCCAAGGTCTTAAGTTTGAGTTTTGGGTGTGACAAAAACTGTGTTGGGAGGGGAGAACTACACGGACCAGTAAATCGGTACACATGGCCATCTAAGTTCCTCAACGTAAATTTGTCACCAGCAAAACTGGTGGAAATTGCACACCAATAACACGATAAACAAAAAAATTATCCTTCAATTTTTGTAAATTTAAATATTTAATAATTGGGGTTATCTAATATGAATGCATTCCAACGGTGAACCTTCCTATTTTTAGTAAATTTTAATAAAATATTATTTTTTTTCTATTTTTTTATCACTATAAAATTAATTTTTTACTAAAAAGGTAAAAATCCACCTTTGGAACATTGTTAAGAGATCCATATTAGATATACTCTTAAAAATTTGCTTCCTTAAAGGAGTGTGTGTAATTGAAATTTTAATTTATCTAGACGTAACTCAACATTTAAATTCATCTATAATTTGGCTTTATCTCTAGGCCATACACAATTTTTTATTTAAAATTAAATTCCCTAAAACAAAAACAAAGAGAGAATGAAGAAATACATACACCTTATCGTTCATTTTTTAATAATATCCGGCCTCATTTCCCGTGCATCGCACGGAGTGAGCTTGTATCGATGGATGTAAATACATTAAATCAACTCATTAATGTTGTGAGAATGTGACTATTAATTACGGATAGTTTAGTAAATATATTTTTTTTTTCATGAATCCAAGAAAATTAATTAAATGCATAAAACTACTATTCTTAATTCTTAATATGTGTAAATGTAGTTATTTTTGCTTATAACTAAGTCCGGAGGGAGTACGTCAATACATCATGCAAGGTTGATTAAAAACCACCATTAAAATAAAAACACCTATACAAAGTTGAAAGAAAATGTTGGGGAGTTCTATTGTAAATGAGGCCGAAGTTCCCACGAAAAAAGTTAAATTATAAATATAAATTAAATAAAAATATTATAAAATTAAAAATAAACTTTAACACTGACATTGGAATTGAACATCCACGGATAATAAGAAGAAAAAGTCTAATTTTTTTTAATAACATTATCTATATTCATCAGAAATATAAAAACTTAACACATAATTAAAGAGAAAAGAAGACAACACAATTAGGTATCATGTCGAGTTTGATTTAAAACTAAACACCAATTTAAATATGCTTCTAATGCTCGTTGGTGCGAAATTATGAAAATAAAGAAGAAAACATCAATTTGGACCTGTAAAAATTTGCTGGATCCTAAAATACCCGAAAACACAATGTATAGTATCACACTTTATATATTTTGTCACAAAATTATTTTGTTTTTCATCAAACAGATTATTGAGGAACGAACTTCGCGTATGTGAACATCTAAGAAAATTTCGGGACGCTAAAGTACCCCAAAATACACTTTCAGCATGACACTCTACGTATTTTGTCACAAACTGATTATTATTTTTTACCAAACCGGTTATTTCCGAAGAAACTTCTGGTATTTGAAGAGTTAAAATATTTTGAATCCTAAATTACCCCAAAACATACCACTTAACATTTCACTTTATGCATTTTGTTACAAAATAATTTATTATTTACCATCAAGTACACCAAAATACACTGTTTAGCATTTCACTTTAAGTATTTTGTCATAAAATTAATTTTTTTTCATCGAATCAATTATTCAACAACAAAAATTATATATTTAAACATCTAAAATTTTTCGAGACCGTAAAGTACCTCTTAAAATATAAAAAAGAAAAAAAATGCAAAACCTTAAAATATAAAAGAAGGAAAAAAACTGAAAAAAAACTGAAACAAAAAAAGAGGAAGAAGATAAAAAAAAGTGAAGTAATATAAAAGAAGAAAAAAAACTGAAGCAAAAAACAATTGGCTTTCTTTTTGTACCCCTCTTATACCTTGTACCTCCATAATCTATTTATCCCCAAAATACCCTCAATTTTTACCAAAATTTAAATGAAAACTGATTTTTTTTAAATTTCCATACGGAAAGATGTATAATTGTTCTATGCTTGAAATTACACAACTGATGGGAGATGTATAATTGTTCTACGCTTGAAATAATGTATTAACAAATAGAAACTGTTGGAAGATGTATAATTGTGATGGGAGATGTATAATTGTGAATGCGACAGATAGAAACTGTACTAACAAATATGTGTTTGTGCTCTTGCTTGCTACCAATAGAAACTAGTACTAAAAATGACTTTTCGCATCGGTTCTGTGTCCGTTATAGATTCAGGCGATGTTAAATGTACGCACCTTTTGCATCAGGTACAGACCTGATGCGAAAAGTATTTTTCGCATCAGTTGTATTACCACCCGATGCCAAAAGTCCCTTTTAATTAGATTTTAGCACCTTTTTGGCATCGGATTTTCAGAACCACCTGATGCGAAAAGTACTTTTCGCATCAGGTCCTAATGGGAACCGATGTTAAAACTAACTTTTTTTTTTAAAAAAAAAATTCTCAACAGCTAGATCTAACAAATAGTGCCTACAACAGAAGCTTTAGAAAAAAGTTATAAAAATTATCAGATAACCTACAACAGAAGCTTTAGAAAAAATAGACATTAAACTTTTTTTTATCAAACAACTAGCTTCATAATAATGCCTGGTAGAGTTATAAAAGACAGAAAAGAACAGCAACTAAAAAACACCAAGAGTTAGTGACATATTGCTGACCTGACAATCATGCAAATTACTTCTGAAAAATACAGTACTCAATCAATCTAAGTGCAAATTACTTCTGGAATATATTATGAAGGCACCGAGCAAATTACAAAATCAAAATCAGCTGGAAAGAGAACTATGTAAGACTCAAAATATCAAGCTCTTCCTTCACTTCCAATCTTTCATCCAATTCTATACTTATCGGAAAAAATGATCAAACAGCGATTGAACTCCATGACATTAGCAGCCAACAACAAGGGGACAAAATCAACAAAATAAAGAATGTATGGGAATGATGATATACAGAATAACTTTACATTAATATAAGTTCAAGCGCACAACTTGGCGAAACACGTCAACTAAAAGACCCATCCAACGCATGCTGATTTGTTCCTATGTGAATTGAGATAACCAAAATTGCTTAGAGCTTCAGACAGATATTATTCCCTCCACCAATTTTTCTGAAACAAAAAAGAAAAAATCATTATTGCAGATAATGATATTTATGATATAAAACAGTGTAATAGAAACCACAATTCTCCAAAATTAAAGAAAAATGGTTTAAATAAGAAAACAAAAAAAAACTAATTGCAGCATACAATTCAGCCATTCGTTTCTTCAGGATAAAAGTAAATAATAATGTATGAATTCCAAACTCATGTTCCATCACGATGATCTAGCACCAAAAAGGGAAGAAGGAAAAAAACAGTGAGAATTTGGGATCAGATGAATGAGTATTCAAAAGACATGCTTATCATACATATCATGTGCATTAAATTACACTGCCATAACATCATTTATTTATTTTCAGTTTAACTTTAATCTAACATGTTCTCTAGTCATACAGTACATTACATGGTCCCATCTTGTACTATAACATGAACTAATTAATGTTAAATTAATTAAAACATTCACTAACCTTGCTGGTTTTGAGAACAGCAAGAAGCTGATTTTTGTATTCCACACCATCATCACTCTTGTCAATCTGGTCTATAACATGCAGCATTGTTGCAGTGGCCAACACAGAAGGTAGACAACCAACAAATCTTGAATCTAACATACCAAATCATAAAAAAATCAATTAAACACCGTTTTCTTTTTAAGTATACTACTCTTTCGTACTGATTAAAAAGTTATAGTACTAACTAGTTTTTAATAAATTATTAGTCAAATAATGAGTACTAATGAGAGTAAGAGAGGTTGAGTTACCTAAAAGTAGAGACAGAAGAAGATTCTCACATCTCCTAAGAAACTCCCAGTGAAGATTTGTTTTCAAACCAAGCCTTCTTATAATGTGATCTAGAAAAGACAATGGTGTCACAGGATGCATCTTCCATTTCAGTGTAGAAAGCACCAACAGCTCCATTCTCTGAATAGTCTTAGCCTCAAAAACATATTTAGTATCTTGTACCTTAAAAAACAAACATCATAAGTAAATAAAATAACCTTAATAATACATCTTAATAAGTCAAGAGAACATTACTCTTTTCTCTAGGTGACTATACTCATTGATTTCTCTTGTGTTTTAAGTCAAGAGAAACATCTTAATAAGTCAAGAGAACAAAAATGTCAATTACTCTAGGTGAGAAACAACAAAACACTTACGTTTCATCAGAAATAGTAATGTCTCGCTTTGGAATACTCTCATTGTCACTCTTCCTTCGAATGCTCATTGTGGGAGACACACTCTAAACAACTCCAACAATATCTGAAATCCACAAGAGATATATCAATAAGATGGCAATAAGAGAAACAGTCAATGAGAGGTAACATGGCTTGTCAACAACACTCACCAACAAGTTCGGGCTTATTGACATGAGGGCCCAGCTGATCAATTGGGGCAAAACTGAGTTTTGTTTCTGGAACAAAACTAGCTTCGTCGGTAGCCTCTTCCACCTCACAAGTAATTAATCTCATTGAAGAACCTGAAAACAACATCGCACATGCACATGACCTCATATACAAGAAAAATCACATGCTGGACAAACGCTGGACTGGGCCAACATAATTCACCAGCTCGCTCGATTGTTCCTTATCCCATGCCTCAAGTTATGGAAATCGGTCCACATTCGATATTTTGTTCCATTTTTTCTTTATTTCTTTATTAATTTTCTCTATGATTACATAATTTCTCGTGAGATTGAGGTATTTGATTTGGTGTGCTACTGTTTAATGGGCTGGTTGCCAATGTTAATGATGTAGTTACTAGAATTAAGATGGTGTCCAGTTACACATATAGGGATTCAAGGAAACAAGAGGACGCACTCACTTTCCATGTTGTTCGCGTAAAATCTGAGCAGCAGATTTTGTTGGCACCACGTCCTGCTTAGGCTTCAAAAGAATTCCAGCAGCACCTTCATTATTGGATCGAACTTCTTCCTTTGGCTTCAAAACAATGCCAGCGTTTTGTTCATTCTTTATCTCCATTTCAAGCGAGGGAGAAACCGCCTCACACTTTGTAACAATAAGATATCTACAATACAAGAAACAACAGAAACAGATATCACAATATGGCCAAAAAATGAGATAAAAAACACGATGGATGTAGAATCGAAATTAGGGCGTACTTTTCAGACTTAGTTGGAATGTCGTTGACAGTATAATCAAGGATTCGAATGAGACCTAGGTTCTGCAAAATCTTGAAGTTGAATAATGTTAGCAGCAAGCTTTTAAATTATTATGAGGAGTAAAATAGCTGTCAGCAAGTAAACTGGAATGCACCTAGAGATCTTTCTTGGAGGCCTAGAAACTACGATCAAGTTTAAGTAAATACAAGGAAATATAGTGAATCTGGAGGTCTAGAAACTACGATCAACTTAAATACTTTGCAAAGAGAGAAGTGATCTTACTTTTCTCAATTGCCCATCCATTACTTTTCAAAAATTCAGAGATGATTATAATAGTTGGAATAGCTGGTATTTAATTCAAACAAAAAATGTTAGTAAAACAAAAGGTAAAACAATAAAATATCAGTTATCAGTTATATACTAAATCTGATGTGAGGAACTCAACTACATAGAATGATAGAAAGAATGCACAATACATGCAGTTTTGACATTTAATGTGCGATTGGTTTATAATAAGTAGTTTTCATGCAATCAAATGCATGTAAGTTGATTTTCACATCCTTAACGCATTCTTGTACATGATTTGAATCTGAAATTTCTACTTCTCACTTTTTCATAATCAAGAACACCCTCACATCATTTCCCACCCTTGATTTTTGAAGTTTAATTTCCTACAGAACCTAATCTTGAAGTAACAAGATAGTAAGCCGCTTGAACCCTATCAGTGTATCTATCTATCAAAAAAGAAAGATTAAAAAAAAAGATCATACCCATGCCTAATGCACAGAGCTCAACTTCATGGTCCTGCTTTATATACTTCTGCATCAGAGAGAAATAGAAGATCATTTTGAAGTCAAATTAATGAAGAGATTATCCAAGAAAAATAGGAAGAAGCGATGCTTTTAGATTGCGAAGTACAAACAAACAATAAAAAATGAAAAACGAAATCAAGAAAAGCGATTGAATGAAACACGAAAGCAGAGTCACAGATTAGAGAATAACCGCCACAGTTCTTAAATTTTGGATGAAAATGAAATTGGAAAAAATGAGTGATTTGATACCTTGGCGAGGTTGAGGTAGAAGAAGAGGGGTTTCTTGGTCTTTGAAACTGGAATACGAATGATCTTCTTCTTCAGATTCTCCGCCTCGCCATTAATCTTGGCGTTCTTCTTCTGTTTCACCACCGTTTTAGGAATTGTGCTCTCGAGTAATAGTGAACCTTTGTTTCATATGTTTGGGTTTTTGGTTTGTGAGAGGGTAAGAAATACGATTGGAGACGGCGACGTGTGACTGAGAGAGAACGGCGTAGAGTGTGAGAGGGTTTAGGGTGAGAACGATGCTGTGTGAGAACGAAGTGCAAATGAAAAGTCAAAAAATTGGGGATTTTCCGCATCGGTTGCAATTGGAGAGCTGATGTTAATTTTGGGTTTTCCGCATCGGTTGCAATTGGACCTGATATTAAATGTGTAATCTGGCCTTACGTGTGCAATTCTACATCGGTTGGAGCCTCAACCGATGCCAAATCTTTAATGATAATTTCAAAAATGCCACCGCCTTGCTTTCAACATCAGTTAGTTGTTGAACCGATATTAATTGCTGATGCAGAATCCATTTTTTCCACTAGTGCGGAAAGATGTATAATTGTTCTATGCTTGAAATTACACAACTGATGGGAGATGTATAATTGTTCTACGCTTGAAATAATGTATTAACAAATAGAAACTGTTGGAAGATGTATAATTGTGATGGGAGATGTATAATTGTGAATGCGACAGATAGAAACTGTACTAACAAATATGTGTTTGTGCTCTTGCTTGCTACCAATAGAAACTAGTACTATACCTGTGCAGCTAGCTGGACGTGTGACACTATATTTATTATAATTATTTGTTATGAAGTCATAAATACTTTGAAAATTGTAAAATTTAATGAAAGAAAACGACAAAAATTGATGCAAAATGTTATATTTAAAGTTGCTTAAAAAATTTGTGTTGCATAAAGGTTTTAAAATAAAGTCAGTACTTTATTCAAATCTTAAAAATGGAGTAAAAATTAGCAAAAAGAAAATGATATGAAGATAAGAAAAGGAATATACAAATGAGAGAGGAAGAAGATACGGTTAAAATGAATCCAGCGACATTGCAACCACCATGATTGCTGCTCCCCATCGCCGCTACCACGCCCAAAAAAAATTAAGTTGCGCAAGTTTTAAAAAAATCCAATACGCGATTCAAATATTAAAAATGGAGTAAAAATCAGTAAATGTTGGGGCAAAAACATCATTTACTCACCATCGCAAGCTCAGAAGTGCACTAATTTGGACATTTTGCTAGCACATTATTTGATTATATTAGTATAGTATAGATACTCCTTCTGATTCATAAATGTTGTTTTAAAGTTATTTACAAATATCAAGAATATCGATAAATTGTTTGTAAAAAAAAAGACTAATAAATTTTACTACTATTACTTTGGATGGATGCATTTATCTATTTTGTAGAATACACTTAATTCTTTATTATTTCACTCTAAATATTTCTCTCTACAATAAATATTTAAGGATATTATTGACAAAAAATAGTTAATGTTCCATTTGACTTTGAAAACGACAAGTAAAATGAAACAAAATTATTCCTCAAAAATGATATGTATTGTGAAACGAAAGTAAGTAAGATTCAATATGAGTATCCAATAATAGTTCAAAGACTTTTATACTAGTATTCATAAAATAAAATAAAAATGTTTTTTATGTTAGCAATAATCAAAAAGTGATATGTCATCCTTACACTTGATTATTTCTAATGTGGCTTTAGCAGGAAATGCCTCTAAATCTAAAATGTCTTTCTCAGTTGCTGAGTTTATGATTATAAAAGCTTTCAATGTCATTGGTAATTTTAGAAATTCTTCTAACATCGAAGAGGTTATTTGGATCATTCTGCTACCTACATGATCAAGTGCAATTCAGATGGTGATGTTAAAATTTGTCATGGTCCAGCTGCTTGTGGTGGTATTTTTAGAGATAGAAGAAGTGTTGTTATCCTTGGTTGTTTTTGTACCTTCATTAGCAACAATTATGCGATTCATGCTGAATTTGTTGGGGGCGATGTTAGCTACAGAGATTGCTTTTAATAAATGTAGAAAGTATTTGTGGTTAGAATGTGATTCTCAATCAGTGGTATCTGCTTTCAAGAATTGTAAAGCAGTCGCTTGGAAGCTTAGAAATAGATGGCATAATTGTTTATACATGACTAGAAAGATGAGCTTCGTTTGCACTCACATTTATAGAGGGTTTAATGTCTGCACTGAGAAATTTGTAGGTCATGAAACTAATTTAAAAGGCTTTGTTTTGGTGGGATCTTCTTTCAAGTTTCATTGCTGAGGATTTTTCCGGAATAAGTTAGGTTTGTCTAGCTATATATTTTGCTAATTTCTTTCTTGGGATTAATGTTCTTCCTTTTGATGGATTAGGTTTTCTTTTTGCTTCCTGTTTTTGGTGTGCTGTAAATGATTGTTAATAATTTTTTTTGGTAAACCAAGGTATCATTCACGGCGTCTGCGAAGACTAATCCTTCGAGGTATCAGAAATCAAATTAAGGAGATGGCCTCTCCCAACAAATGTTTGTCTATACGCACCAGTCAGGGATCAAACACAAGACCAAATGGTTAAGGGACCCAAGTATCTACCACTTGTGCCACATCATGTTTGTTGATTGTTAATAACTTTGGTGCCAACCTTGTTGGGATGTGAGTCATTATAGTGATGTTTTTGCAAACCTCTATAGGATTGTATTATTTTCTTCCAGTTATAATGACGTTTATGCTCATGGGTATTTGCCTAATCCCCCTCGTTTTCTGTTTATTTTCTCATTTTTATCAATAAAATTTAGGGAGAGTACTTTTTTTCCTTCTTGATATTTTTTCTCTAACGAGGGTTTTGCATCAGAAGGTTTTAACCCGACCCCATTTCCACTTCTTTTGCCAAAAAAAGTGGCATGTCATAAAATTACTGAATTGTATCCTAGTCAATTATTATTGGAATCGATAGAACAAAAATCTTTACACCCATGGTGTGCTTACGAATTAAATTCAAAGAAATATGACTATTAATGAGAGAGTTAAAAATAATTTACTATACATGTGCATGTGTATAAAAATAAGGTTAAATATGTTTGTCAGTGTATTAGTTTGGGGAAGAAAGAGAATAATGGTTCGAAAGAATTAGAGATTTAGCAAATGATTTAGGCTTAAATATGATTTAGGCCCCTGCAAATATAGGATGTTTTGGTTTAAGCCCTTGAATTTTTTTTTTGTTAAAAGCCCTTGCAAAATGACATATTTTGTTATAAGCCCTTCTATGACTAAAATTTAGCCTATAACATGGAATGCTATGATTGCTGGATATGTTGAGAAGGGCTTATAACAAAATATTTCATTTTGCAAAGGGCTTTTAACAAAAAAAAAATTGCAGGGGCTTAAATCAAAACACTCTATATTTGCAGGGGCCTAAAACATATTTAAGCCAATGATTTATTTGGGGTTAGGTGACAACTAATGTACCTGTAAAATAAATTTGGGTGCTGCACACAACATATGTTGTGAGTGCATTTTCCAGTTTGTCAAAAAAAAAGACATCAAGTTTTTACTTGGTCAAAAAAAAATATATCACATTTTACCTTGCAGGTGGAGTACCCAACTAATCGACAAAGATACTTGATAATTTGCCTTTTTGCCATATTTAATAACGAGCCAAAATTGTTGGAGAAAACTTAGAGATCAGATGTAAATGAATTTTTTTTATAGGACTAAAACCACGGCACCACCGACCATTTGTATTAAAAACAAAAAGAGTATATATACTATATATTTGAAAACTCTAATAAGTGTTACCGTGAAGGCCTTAATTGGCCTTATGTTTTTTAATAAATTGCTTAATTACAATTTTGGTCCCTTTATTTTTACCAATTCACGATTTTAGTCTCTCAACTTTTTTTACGAATTTAGTCCTCTATTTTCTCAATTTCTAAAGTCAAAGTCTCACTCTAATTTAGTCAAAATTGTTGTTGAGTTGTCAGTCACCTAACCTACATGGCATGACAAACCGGTTTGCCTTGTTGAATTTTAACTTAAAAATTTTAATTTTATTACAAGAATGGTTTTTAATTATTATTTTATTAATATTAGAAACTCATCCTCTTCTTCTTCATCGTGACAAGCTTGAATCCCTAAAAACAGAACACAGAAACCCACTTCCATAATTCCATTTTGCAATAAGATTGCGGGCAGTTGGAACGATGATACAACGCGAGGAGAGGAAAGGTGATGGAACATGAGCAGTGAGCAATCGTTCTAGTTCATTGAATAGGTAAAACACTGGTTCTTTGTTGATCTTCAATGTTAAAGAACAGAATGTACTAACACAGCAACTTGTTGTGAATATTAGAAGCAATGTATTGAGGTTTTGCTCAATTCTCACACACTAACAATTTCACTCACACACTGCATTTTCCCCCTCTGATTGGATACAAAAATTATGTATCACATGTATCAAAATAATCCTGCTATCCTAGTCGCTCATACTCACCTATCCATACGATCCAAGACCCATCAACTCGCCGCCCCTAACCAATGTAAGGCACCCTTCTCAATCTGTTCAAGCATTTGATCCTCAACTCCTTCCCATGGTGTTGCAACTCTTCGCACTGTTTGACCCACCGCCGCCGAAACCAAATTGTATGGGAATTCTACTATGACCTTCAACAGAAGTACCCAAATTTCCATCCTTGAGGACAAGGATTGTTTTGAGGGGCGGGTATTGTCACGGTTCAATGTGACATCTTCAATTATCAATTGTTGCATTTTATTTTTCATTTCCATTTTAATGTTTTTACCCATTCACTGTTTTACTATTTACTGTGAATTGTGCTCAGCACGTGCCTTGTAACTGAATTTGGCTCACGCCTATACGATGAATGAAATGGAATGTGATTTGCATCATTAGCAATCACAACAAAATCAATTTCCTCTCTCTTGTCATCTCTTGCTCTCTATTTTCTCTAGTATATTCGAAGGTTGCATCATCTTCAACCTTCCATTGCTAGTGACTTGGCTCTACCGGAGTTTGTTAGCTCCCTAGAATCCAAATTCCGGTTACACCGGGGGTAAGCGATTCAGTTCATGAATATTTTTCCCATCCCTTTGATGCACATGATCTATTTGTTTGTTTGTTTGTTTGTTGAAGAAATGATGCCCTTGTCTTTGCAGCGAAGCTAGTTAGATTTTTCCCTTCTCATTTGGCCATGGATTCCATGTTTTATGTGACACCAGTTCTGCTTGAGATTTGCAACCAAGTTCACTACTCTAGCATGATTTTCAATGTGACTGAGATTGGATACTTGAAGCTCAGTGGTGCTCTTAATTTGATGATTTGTAACCAGGTTAAGTGAAGTAGAAGAAGACGCAGAGAGTGTGCGTGAATTCGAAGTTGGGTTTGTGTTCTGTTTTTAGGGTTCGAAATTCGAATAGTTATAAAAAAATAATTAAAAAACCATTCTTCTAATAAAATTAAAATTTTTAAGTTAAAATCCAACAAGGCAAGCCAACTTGTCATGCCATGTTGGTTAGGTGACCGACAACTTAGCAACAATTTTGACTAAATTAGAGAGGGACTTTGACTTTAGAAATGGAAAAATAGGGGGACTAAATTCGTGAAAAAAAGTTGGGGGACAAAAATCGTGAGTTGGAGAAAATAAGGAGACCAAAATTGTAATTAAGCCTTAATAAATAGATAAAAACTAGTAGAATACCCGTGCATACGCACGGGTGCTGTCGTGTTCTTTTTATGAATTAACTTAGACAGTATTTAAATAGTCTGAACATTATCCCGTGAAAATAAAGACAAATTTAAAGTAGATAAAAATGAGTTTCAAATAAAAGATATATAAATATTAAAATCTAAAAATGTAAAAGTATCATTTTAAAACAATCTGTGCATTTATCCCGTTTTTTTATATATCAGTGCAGTGTTTTTTATATATCAGTGTTGTTATCCCGTTCTTTTTTATATATCAGTGCAGCTATCCCGTGTTTTTATATATATCATTGCAGTTATCCCCGTATTTTTTTTATAGGCAAAAATACACTGCAGGTCCTTTAAGTTATGTATTTGTAACAAGTTGATCCTTTAAGTTTTTTTTGTAACAAGTAGGTCCTTTAAGTTATCTAACGTGTTCATCGTTGACCTTTTTAAATTTTCCGAATTTTACCCTAACTTGTGAGACCTATAACTCGAGCTACACAACTCCAAATTCAACCAAACTGGTGCCAAAATGACCAGCATTAAGTCTAGTTTCTAAATCACTAACTCAAATAATTTTTGGATTAACAGAACACTACCAGTTTCAAAAAGACTTAACCTATATCAAGATTTAGCCCAGACTTTTACCCTAACTTGTGAGACCTATAACTCGAGCTACACAACTCCAAATTCAACCAAACTGGTGCCAAAATGACCAGAATTAAGTCTACTTTCTAAATCACTAACTCAAATAATTTTTGGATTAACAGAACACTACCAGTTTCAAAAAGACTTAACCTATATCAAGATTTAGCCCAGACTTTTACCCTAACTTGTGAGACCTATAACTCGAGCTACACAACTCCAAATTCAACCAAACTGGTGCCAAAATGACCAGCATTAAGTCTAGTTTCTAAATCACTAACTCAAATAATTTTTGGATTAACAGAACACTACCAGTTTCAAAAAGACTTAACCTATATCAAGATTTAGCCCAGATTTTTACCCTAACTTGTGAGACCTATAACTCGAGCTACACAACTCCAAATTCAACCAAACTGGTGCCAAAATGACCAGAATTAAGTCTACTTTCTAAATCACTAACCCTCATAATTTTTGGATTAACAGAACACTACCAGTTTCAAAACGACTGAACCTATAACATGATTTAGCCCAAAAAAGGTCAACGATGAACACGTTAGATAACTTAAAGGACCTACTTGTTACAAAAAAAACTTAAAGGACCAACTTGTTACAAATACATAACTTAAAGGACCTGCAGTGTATTTTTGCCTTTTTTATATATCAGTGTAGTTATCCCGTGTTTTTTTATGTATCAGTGCAGTTATTTCATAGTTTCAATTGATTATTTGAGTTGATTAGTAGATTATAGTAGATAGTAAAATATAGATAGTAGATTATCAATAATAAATATTTATCCCGTATTTTTTTATATATCAGTGACAATTATTTGTCCTTTTTTAGGTATTAATGACAAATATTTGTCACGTGTGTTTTAAATATTAATAAATTTAAATAGTCATTAAACCTTCTTGTTTTTTAGATAGTAGGTTTATAGTACTCTTCAAAAATTATAATTATCAATGACAAATATTACTATCGTGTTTTTTTATATATCAGTGCAGTTACCCCGAGTTTTTTTATATATCAGTACAGTTATCTCGTAGTTTAAATTGATTATTTTAGTTGATTAGTAGTAGATAGTAAAATAGAGATAATAGATTATCAATAAGAAATATTTGTTTTAAATATTAATCAGTAGTTTTTTTTATTAGTATATTATCAGTAGTTTAAATAGCCATTAAATATTATTGTTTTTTAGATAGTAGGTTTATAGTAGTCTTCAAAAATTTTAATTATCAATGACAAATATTAATCCTGTGTTTTTTTATATATCAGTGCAGTTATCCCGTGGTTTTTTTATATATCATTGCAGTTATCTCGTAGTTTCAATTGATTATTTTAGTTGATTAGTAGATAGTAAAAGATAGATAGTAAATTATCAATAAGAGGTGATAGTAGATTATCAATAAAAGTGTAAATAGATTTCGGAGAGAAAAATTAAAATTTTAAGGTGATAACTTTTTTCAAAAAGGTGATAATTGTTTTTTGCTTTTTAGTAGAGTAGTGTTCATATAAATTTAGAAATTTAGTTAAAAAAATTAAAGTGAAGTAACAAGAGAAAGTGAAGAATTGTTTATGGGAAAAGAAAAAGTAAAGTAAAAGAAAGAAAGAGAGTGTAAGAAGAAAGAAAAAAATGAAGAAAGAGAGTGTAAGAAGAAAAAGAAAGAAAAAAGTGTAATGACATTTTTACTCTTAAATTAAATATGTGTCTTGTTAATAAGATCGATATCCAAATTAGTAATTTCATAGGAGGTTTGTTTGTATAAATATATATTAGATATTAGATTAGATAAATAGATATTAGTTTAGATTAGATTAGATTTTGAATACAAAAAATAAATAAATTGGGCCTTAAGTTGAATGAACAAGAATGGGCCTAAATAGTAAGCATTTGCTACGTGACCAAAGAAAGCATTTGCTTTGACAAAAAAAAGGAAGCATTTGCTAATCTCCACACATTATATAACATAAAAGTAAAACAAACCAAACCCAAAACCCCTCCCCCTCCTAAATAGTAATAGTAAATAGCTATATATGCTAATGCATCCATTATCGTTACTTATTCCATTCCATTCTTAGCTCTAAAGCTTAATTGGGTGGTTTGATTTTGTTTCCACCCAACAAACAAACAAACAATTTGGCTTCCTTTCCTTGATGGGTCTCTTCTTTTCTAGAAACCTGACTCTCATATCTTTGCTCCTCTTTTTTTTGTCGAAGAAACTTTTTGGAGATTTATTCCGCAAGCAACTGGAGAGCATGATGTGTTTGGTGGCCCGCACTGGTAGGCATTTGCAACGCTATGATGATGGTTGTCGCCAAGTCGTGGGGTTTGTGATGGATTCTTAACTCTTTTTTTTTATCAATTATTATTATTGGGTCTCGGGTGGTTGAGTTTATTAATTAATTAATTAATATATTGATTTGATGAACACAGATGCATCCCATACAAATACACAAGGAGAAAAGGAACACAGAAGAAGGAGTTTGAGTTGGAATTGGAGGTTCTGGTGATTAGTAGTCAAAAGGGCAATGGAATGCAGTTCCCAAAGGGAGGTTGGGAAAGTGATGAATCCATGGAGCAAGCTGCTTTAAGGGAGAGCGTAGAGGAAGCTGGGGTTGTGGGCAATATCCAGAGTAAATTGGGTAAATGGTGTTATAAGAGCAAACATCGAGACGCAATACACGAGGGTTATATGTTCCCTTTGCTTGTGAATAAGGAGCTAGAGAATTGGCCGGAGATGAACATTCGACAACGAAGATGGATGAGTGTTGAGGAAGCAAAACAAGTTTGTCCTCATACTTGGATGAACGAGGCTTTAGATGTATTGGTCACTAGGCAGACAGAAAAGACAACTTAATTCCACTGCAACCTAACTAGCTAGCCACGAAGAAATTAAGGATCCAAGAATCATCGGATCAGATCAGATCAGATCAGGTTATGTAATGTAACCTCACTAGTTTGTTAATTTGTAATACTACCCTAGCTTAGCTAGCTAGAAACACATTCTCATTTTCATGATCAATCTATCTCGCCTTCAATTTTTTGACCCACTCTACCCATGCCTCGTTCATTGCTCCCTCTCCTCAACTATGCCACCAAAATTTCTAGAATCTTAGGTTCATTGTTTTCTAAATTCTAATGTCATTTCATTTAATATCTTAAGAGTTTAGTTTAATTTCATGCATCCTCGGTGTAAAAAACAATTTAATCACAAATCACAATGTATGTGACTTTTGAGGTAGTGTGATGAATAAAGTAAAATTTTTTAATTATGTGTTGAGTTAATATATATATATATATATATATATTAAATATTTTTTCAAACACAAATGCTAGAAATTATCCACTAAGAAACAGATTTAAAAGTTAAAAGTCATAGCTTTTAGGATTACTAACTCGCCTATATTAAAAGTTATTATTTCAATTTATTAATTTCTTCGTATACAAATTCAGAATATTATTCCTGATTTCTAATTATAAGTATGTGAGTTCTATTTCTTTTAAATGCAAATGAAGTATGAATGTTTATTTCATGTTCAATCAATACACTACAAGAAAAGAAGCCATTCAAAAATTGAGATTAGCGGCGGAATTTTTGAGGGAATAGGGGTTGTCGTATTTTTGAGAATTAGCGATGAAAATTTAGACATTAGCGACGGAATTTTTGAGGGAATAGGGGTTGTCGTAACAACATTTAGCTGGTGAACTTGGTGCTTATGTAAAGTAAGTTATCCTTAGCCACATAAGATATTTTTTTAGAAAAACTAGTTTATAGATACATATATAAGATGCAAAGCTTTAGATCCAATGACTCATTTATAGATACAACTACAAGTTGAATAGCTTTAGACACCTTATCTCAACATATAAGAATCGGTTAAATTATTCTCTCATTTATTTGATGTACGTTTGATTGAATCAATATAAAGGATAGAATAGACTCTATGTGACGGAAAATTGTGTAATTAGCATATATGAATGAGAATGACATTTTATTTTGATACTCCATGTGATCGTAAATGTAATTTTTTTTTTCAGATCTTATTAAGTATGAACTCACTATTGGTGCATTGACTTAGCACTGATTTTGATAGCTGTATATTAGCTCTTGATTGATCATAATCCTAGAATTGCTAGCTGCTGATCTTTAGGAATAACTTCTCCTAAAATACCTCTCAGAATATCATTGTATATTATTACTCATTATTAAAATTATTAGCAGCATTAAAGACTTACAAAGTTGACTTGTAAATAATTAAGGTCTATATATTCATTCCTTTCATGAATAAAAATCAACGACATTTATTCTCTTTACTCACAAGAAATAAATCATAGATTTGATTGAAGGAGGGGGGAGGGAAAAAACTGCAAGTAAAAAAATGAATGTAACCGATGGATTTGGTGGATCTGTTGGATGCCAGCTAGGCATGGCAGTAAAACACGGACCCATGGATACCCGCCCGAACCCGCCCCGATTTTGTCGGGGAAAACCCAGTTTAAACGAGTTCGGGTTCGGGGATGGGTTTTCCCCGCTTTGCTGAGTCGAGGACGAGGACAGGGACGGGGAATGTGATACCCAGCCCGAACCCGAACCCGCCCCGCTAGAAGTTAAATTACTTAAATACCCATATATATATATATATATCCCACTTCCAACAATAGAAACCCTAAATCTGCGCCTCTACCCTCTCCAGGCTCTCTCCTCTGCGCACAGTGCGACTCCACCTCTCCTCTCCGTGCGCTCTCCGCCTCTCCTCTCCGTGCTCCTCTCCACCTCGCCTCTCCGCCTCTCCTGACGCTCTTCTCTCTCAGTCTCACGGTCTCATGCTCTTCTCTCTCAGTCTCACTCTCTTCTCCATTATCGCTAGCATCAGTTTTGTTTTTCTCAGGTAAGAACTCCCTCTACCTCATTCTGGTTTCTCTCTTCTCTCTCGGTCTCACTCTCTTCTCTATTTTCTCTCTTTTTTATTATAGGAAATTATATGATTTGATTTGTTTTGTGTTTGTTGTTTGTTGTTTGTGGTTTGTGGAATTTGATTTGATTTGAGCTTTTTAGGTTAGAAAAAAATCAGGTGGTTTGGGAGTTTTTTGCATAGTGTTATGATTTCTTCGATTTCCTACTCGCAGTTTGTCATTGTCAGGTGATTAACAATTTGCTGCTTTTTTTTAATATGATATATCTGCATTTGGCTGTACTTCTATTTTCGCAGCTTCTTAACAGCCCCCTTCCAATTTGATGTGCAATTGCTCATTTCAAATGTTTTTTCCATTCTTGGGGTTGTTTATTAGTATTACTAGTCTTGAGTGGTGCATTGGTGTTGTCTTTGATTATGAATTGTCGGACAGTTGGGTGAATCTAGGGTGCTCATTTGGAACTTGGACCAGTTTTTTTTGTCAGAGGCTTTAAGGCCTTTGTGAATAGAGAAGAAATAGAGTTGTGTAGATAATAACATGAACATCTGCTTGATCTTTATTAGTATATATCCTGAGCATACTGCAGTACTGCATTTCCTTCTGCCATTATAAAACTGCTTGTTCAAAATTTACTTAATTGCTTGCCTTTGATAATTGATGAAATTACAAATTGGGTGAAACTGTGGAGAAACTATTGAAATAATCTCAAATAATTTGCATGCAATGCTGATCTTTATTAGGAGCTGGATGGCCGTTCTGATCATCAAGAGAAATTTCCAGTTGGTGCCAAAGTTCAGGCAGTTTGTCTTCTTCAAATGATTTTATTACTACTGGTTTTTCCTGTCCTTTGGGTTTCTTGTCTTTTGATTTGAAGTTCTTTACTTGGCTTTCAAAATGCTTGATTAATTGCTGGAGCTCCTCCACTCGGTCTTCAAGTTGCTGCTCTTTTGATTTGAGATCCCTCATGAAAACAGAATCTCACATCAATTTCAGTCTGGAATATTGCTTTTTGAGTTAGGAATGAGTTCGGGTGAATCAATTTCAGTCATGGTTAATATTGCATATTGTTAACATGTGGTTCTGCATATCTTGTTCATGTCACAGGATACAAAAATGATGGATGCTGCTTGTAATTCCCCAGTGCCTAGTTCACAAGAAGGTGAACATGATCCAACTCAACAAGAAAGTTGTAACCCTCCAATTAATGTTGAATCTACGCCAACACCTCAAGATGTTGAGACAGGGCAAACTTTGGAGACAACAGCACAAACAGAGGCACAAATGCAAGCAGAAATAGATTTAGTCAAAAAGGATAAGCGCAAAAGTATTGTATGGAAGCATTTCACATTGATAAAAGTTAACGAACAAGACAAAGCTCAATGTAATTATTGCAAGAAACTGCTTGGTGGAAGTTCAAGAAATGGAACGAAACACTTGCATACACACATGGATACATGTGTTAAAAAAATGCTTATGGAGAGAAGCAATAATAGCAAGGGGCAGACATGTCTTATGCCTAAGGTCATTCAAGGAAAGCAGGAGCTAGGTGCTGGAACTTATAATGCTGAAAATGCAAGAAAAGAGCTTGCACAAGCAATAATTATGCATGACTATCCACTTTCAATAGTGGATCATGTTGGTTTTAAGAGATACTCGGCAGCTCTTCAACCATTGTTTCAAGTTCCTTCGAGAAATACAATCAAGAAAGAGATATTCAAAGTTTATGAGTATGAGAGATCAACCACTATGAAGTTATTTGACAGTCTTCAAGGAAGAGTGGCAATTACATCTGATATGTGGACTTCGAGCAATCAAAAGAGAGGGTATATGGCTGTGACGGCTCATTATATTGATGGATCTTGGACTTTGCAGAGTCACGTGTTGAGGTAATAATATGGTTTATTAATTATATTTTTAAGGTTTAAAGGTACTTTTAGTCCCTGCAAATGTCACAATAATCCAGTTTAGTCCCTGCAATTCCAAAACTTTTAAAATAGTCCCTGCAATTACTAAACGTTACTACTTTTAGTCCCTGCTGTTAGTTAAGGGTTAACACTGTTATCTTTTGATGATGTGGCACACCCCCCAGGCTCCACCTGGCACACCCCCCACCCCCCACCCCCCACCCCCCCCCACCCCACCCCCCCCACCCCACCCCCCCCACCCCCCCACCCCACCCCCCCACCCCCCCTCCCCTTCGCACCTCCCCCTCCCTTCGCCTCTCCTCCCCTTCGCCCCTCCTCCCCTTCGCCCCTCCCCTCCCCTTCGCCCCCCTCCCCTTCGCCCCCCTCCCCTTCGCACCTCCCCTCCTCATGCGCTGCGTTTCACCCATAAACCAAACCGAACCCTAAGTTTTGCGAAAACGTTGGGGTTGAGAGAGAGAGTTCGAAATTTCGAGAGAGAGAGAGAGAGGGGATATGGCTGAGACGGAGATGCGATGAGGGAGGGGAAACGAAATGGAAGGAGAGACGCGATGAGGGAGAGAAAAGGAGTTGATTTCGGTGCGAGAGAGAGAGAGAGAGGAGAAAACGAGAAGGGAAACGAAGGAGGTTGCGACGGTGAGGGAGAGGGATTGCGCCGGACCAACTCCGATTTCACGCGATTGCGACGGTGGGAGTTCGCGGTGAAGGAGACGGTGGTGTTGTGGTTTTCGCCGGAGCTCAACGACAGCGCTGTTGGTGATTGACGCGCGTACGGTGGGGTGGGGTCGGTGGTGGGGGGGAGGGGGGTTCACGAGGAAGAAGAAGGGTGGGGGTGGGGGGGGGGTGGGGTGGGGGGGGTGGGGTGGGGGGTGGGGTGGGGTGGGGGGGTGGGGGGTGGGGGGTGTGCCAGGTGGGGGGTGGGGGGTGTGCCACATCATCAAAAGATAACAGTGTTAACCCTTAACTAACAGCAGGGACTAAAAGTAGTAACGTTTAGTAATTGCAGGGACTATTTTAAAAGTTTTGGAATTGCAGGGACTAAACTGGATTATTGTGACATTTGCAGGGACTAAAAGTACCTTTAAGCCTATTTTTAATAATCATATATTTATTAAATGTGGATTTTATTACATTAGGTTCATCTATGTTCCAGCTCCTCACACTAGTGATAGACTTAGTAATGCCTAGGTTGAATGTTTGATGGATTGGAACATTGATACAAAATTGTCCACTATCACTCTAGATAATTGTAGCACAAACGACACTATGATTGATAAAGTGAAGGATAAGTTGAACTTAAACACTTTGTTAAGTGGGGGGTCCTTACTTCATATGCGCTGTTGTGCGCATATATTAAACCTGATAGTGAAAGATGGGTTGGAAGTGGTGAAGGATGGCATAGAAAATATTAGGGATAGTGTTGCATATTGGACTACGACACCTAAAAGGAAGGAAAAATTTGAAGAGACAGCCAGGCAATTGCGAGTTACATGCACTAGAAGTTTGGCTTTAGATTGCCAAACCAGATGGAATTCAACATACAAGATGCTTGATATTGCCATTTCATATCAGGAGGTATTCAGTCGTTTAAAACAACGTGAGTCCCAATACACTTATTTGCCAACTAGTTTACAATGGAAATTTGCAAAGAATGTTTGTGAAAGATTGAAATTATTCAATACTATCACTGAAGTTGTTTCTGGCACTAAATATCCCACTTCAAATTTGTATTTTTCTAAGATATGTGATGTCAAATTGGCAATTTCCAAATGGATTGGTGAGTCTGATGCATTGATTAAACAAATGGCTGAAAAGATGTCGGTGAAATTTGATAAATATTGGAATGTTATTCATGATATAATGGGAGTTGCTAGTGTCTTGGATCCTAGATTCAAAATGGATTTGGTGGAGTATTATTATGAGAAAATGCATGGGCAAGATTCTTCTATTGCTGAAATTCAAAAGATCAAAGATTTGTGTTATGATTTGATTTCCGACTATCAATCTCAAATGAATCAAGGATCCAACAATGACTCTTCAATGTTGGCTGCTAGTGGTGATGATGCTCTTGATGATTTTGATGCATATATGGAGAGGGAAAAAAGAGCAAAAACATCATCTGTGAAGACTGAGTTGGACCATTATTTAGAGGAAGATGTTATTCCAAGAAAAAGTTCAGATTTTGATATTTTAATGTGGTGGAAGTTGAATGGTGTCAAGTATCCAACACTCCAAGCAATTGCGAAGGATGTGTTAGCAATTCCTGTTTCTACCGTAGCTTCTGAATCATCATTCAGCACTAGCGGTATTATCTTAAGTCCCCATCGCAGTCGACTTCATTGGACTACTTTAGAGGCTTTGATGTGTGCTAGAAGTTGGTTATGGAGTGTTGAAAAGACGAGTATGTATTAAATTATTCATTCTAATATCTATATAAAAGACAAACATTTTTATATAATTTAAGTACGATATTTGATATTAACAGGTGGTTGTAATTCTAAATTATGCGATGCATATGCTACTTTATTCGATGAAATGGAGTGTGATGATGAAGGTATTCTTTACTTTATTTGCTTCAAATTTTATAAGGTTTAATGTTTATATTTTAACATTTGTTGTCTTTATCAAAATACAGGTGAACTTGCAAGCTCTGTTATAACCCATTTTGAAGAATGAAGATGATCGATAGATGTCTTAGTGATAATTTTCATTTTGAAGATGCTAATTTGTAACACTAGTTTACTTGTTAGTCCCTATTTTGTAATGTTAGTTGTTTTGATAATTTAGAATTTGGTTTGGCTGTATGGTGACAAATTAGAATTGAGCATTTGAGCTTATTTTGTAACCAAAAACTTTGGAGCTTAATTTGGGCTTTTAATGATTTTGTTTCAACAATTTGGAAACAGCCAAATTATAATGTGTTTGGAGCTTATTTTGTAACCAAATGATTTTGTTTCAGCAATTTGGAAACAGACAATATGAAATTAATCTCTGTTTCAAACAGGTACTTAATATTGTGGCGGGTTTATTTCGGGTTTGGGGTCGGGTTTTTCCCCGCGGGATGAAAATTGGGTTTTTACTCAATAGTGGAGCGGGGACGGGGACGGGGCGGGGAAACCCGAAACCCATCGGGGGCGGGGTTGGGGATACATATTTCAACCCCGACGGGTTTGGGGTCGGGGTCGGGGAATGGGTAGTGTGGCGGGGTCGGGGACGGGGGAGAGTAAAAACCGACCCCGCCCCGCCCCGTTGCCATGTCTAATGCCAGCAAGCCCATGGTTGGTGCATTTTTGCCGGGCTTGTTGACTAGGGATGGCAAAACAGGCCAGTCCGCCCCGCCCCTTCGTGAGCCCTCCAAAAAGTTAGCAGGACGGCCGGAGCGGCCTGCCAAAGGATAGTGGGTTGAGAATTTGATCCCGCCCCGCCCCGCGCGCCCTCGATGGGTTGGCGGGCCGGTGGGCCATTAAAATTAGTAAATAAAAAATGTATTTAATGTATACTTTTTGGACTTAAAATAGGCGGGTAGGCGTGTTTGCCCGCCCAAACCCATCAAAAACAAGGTAAAAACGGTGGGTTGGTGAGTTGACCCATTACAACCTATCAAAAAATATCAAAAAATACTTAGAAATAGTTAAAAACAAGGGAAAAAAGTAAAATATAAAAAAAATTAAAGTTGGTGGGCTAGCCCGACCCTTCGTTGCCCCGCCGATCGAGTTGGTGGGCTAGCCGGGGGCGGGCTACGATGGGTTGGCAGGGTGAAACAACCAACCCAACCCGCCATTTTTTGGCGGGCTAGCGGGCCAAACCCGTTTTGCCATCCCTACCGTTGACCAATGAGTCTGCCGGGCTATCATTGGACGGGTCTATTGGGCTTGTCAAATGTCTAATTTGTGTGTATGTTGGATCCTCAGGTATAATGAAGAATTATAATTAATATAAAAAATGAAGAATTTTAACTATTCTATTCAAACAAATAATTTTAAGAATGAATAATTTCAATATAATTATCCAAACAGAAAATTTCGAAATTTAAGGGATTTCAATTGAAACATTTCAATTGCCTAGAATTTGAAATTCTCAAGAATTTTCAATTACTCCATCCAAACACACACTTACAGATAAAACCAGGGACTGTTTTAGTAAAAAAAAACTAGGCATCGTATTGGATAAATTGTCAAGGTGATTAAGTGCATATTGAATCAAAACAATTCAGTTGACATGAACTCTAGCTAGCAAGAATTACGCGGTTCAAGCTTTTGTAAAATACTAAAAAAAGTAAGGTAGAAGTTGTTGGGGGAGTTCGAGGGAGCATCAAGAGCAACAACGAGCTAATGACCTGGACCACCAAGAGACCTAGACATCACATCTCTACCTAAAATCTTAAGGCAATGGGTATATGAGTCACCTCTCTTATATATCATTCATATAGCTTATTCCTACCCGATGTGACTAACCAACCACGACTCTGATACCACTTGTTGGGGAGCATGGTGAGCTAATGATCTGGAGCACCAAGAGACTTGTACGCCACATTTCCACCCAAAACCTTAAGACAATGAGTATTTGAGTCACCTCTCTTATATTTCTTTCATATAGCTTATTCTTAGCCGACGTGGAACTAACCATCCACACTTGAATTCCCAATAGAAGTATTATGGAATAGCCCTAAAAGTGATTGTGGGTCACTAAATTAAGTTTTGGTTCTTCATAGGAGGCTCCCTTTCCACTAGATCAATCCGCATTAATTGCTATTTTTCAATATTTTTCTATATTTAATTGCTCTTATTTTATTTACTCTAGAGATTACTCTAGAGATGGTGTAATTTCAAGATCAAAATTGAAGTATAGAAGCAAAAAATATTAGTTTAACATTTAATGTGTTCCGTCAGTTAAAATTTAGTTTAATAGATAGGAAAGGATTTTGATGATAATTCCAAATATATCAAATGAAATTGATTTAAACTAACTAGTGTACTTTAGAGGATAGAGTACATTCTAAATAGTTTCCTATACAAAAAAATATATGATAGAGTACATGTTTATTGAAGAAACTCACATTTCTAGAAACTAACATTTCTCCACTCTTTAATAGTTAATCACTAATAATTTCCTATATCTATATCTATATCTTAATTATACTAAACCATAGATGTTACAAGTCACCGTCCACCTCAAAAATACGTGTAAAAACACGTCATACTTCTAAGAATTCCACGTCCGCATTTTTAAAAGGTCTTGGCAACAACACGTTTAGGTTAAATGAGGTTTGCTTTTATTTCTCTGTTTTAAGCATTGCCGTTTTCAGCGAAAAAGAAGAGTGAGAGAGATTTCTTCGCCACACGCTGCGAAGGTTCGCTATCTCCGCCTGCCTTCATGGAGAGAGAGATTTTCGCGATCTGAGAGAGTGAGGATCGTGATTTCCATTTAACCATATTTTTCGCGTAGTAAAAGAGAGAGAGGACGGCGACGTGGATTGAGGAAGCGTACCACTGCTACGTAGCTGATCTTCTCAAATATGGTTAAAGGGAGGAGGGATTTCGACGGTGGGAGTAAGGGAGCAGCATCGCGACGGCGATCTGCTGTCCACGGTGGTTTAGAGGAGCAACCCGACTGTGTTCGCTACAAACGGCTGTCTGCGGTAAACGGCCACCGTAAGCGGTGGCCTCAAATGTAAGTACGACACTGACCCTAATTTTGTTTTTCCTTCTCACTTTAAGATCGGTCTACTGCTTTTCAAAAGCAAAACAACAAACCTTAAATTTTTCCATAATATCCGGTTTTAGATTAAATGCCACCGAATTTTAAGGTTTCTGAAATTTATTATTGATTTTGCTCAATCATAGGCACAGTCAAGGGATGGTCCTCACTGTCCTCATCCAAATGTAACAATGAAATGAGAACAACATTAATTTCCATTAATCATAAATTGACGAAATTATAGGCGTATCAGAATACTAAACTATCAAAATCACACACAAACCAGAATATATACATCATTCGTTTAAGCAAAAAGTATAACCTAGAACAAAAGCTAAAACAGTGATACCTACAACTAAAACTTATCATACGACTTATACAACTTATATTAATTTTGTAGACACAGAAAATATAGGAAAACTATTCTTTGTCAAATATCTGGTTGGATTAAGTAGTTAGCATGCTATGTTGTTATATTGGTTATAAATCTATTGACAGTATATCTAATAGTCTATGGGCATAATGTTTTTGTGTGGCAGTATGTCTCAGGCCATTATGTCTCCAACCTTGACAATCAGTCAGCATAGCAAAAGTGGGGGATCGAAGGATCACTTCCTGTTAGTTGATCAGAAGCATAGTATATCCAATGTCAAAGAATGGGTTAATGTAAGTTAGTTGTTACAAAGAATACAGTAATACGAATTAGTTTCATTGTTAGCATTTACACAGCTATAGTATAGTCTAAATTAAATGGTTAAATGTGACCCACATTTTTGTGTTTATTTCAGGTAAATGAATTTGTTGTTTTGGCTTCCATTGATGCCATTATCAATAATGATGATTGGTGGTACTGGGCTTGCAAATGCCACAAAAAGGTTGTCCCAGACTCGGACATGTACTACTGTTCCAAATGCAACACACATGTCATCAACGTTACTAAAAAGTACGGTTATGCCAATTAAAATTAGCATATATATTATTTTATACTTTATTGTGACTTAAATTACCTTACAATTTGTCCTGTGATCCAAGATCTCAGAAATAACATTGGTTTTCCATGTCAGGTTTTTCCTGAAGCTACGCATCATTGACGATACTGACTCTGTTAATGTTGTTCTTTTTGACCATTCTGTACGTGTATTGATGGGGAGATCGTGTGATGATGTCTATGATGCTTGGATTCAGGTTTGTTGCATTGCCTAATACCAAGCATTGTTTTAACTACAGGAAAGCCTGTTATACTATCGATATTAGTTTTGTTATAACTATAACAATATGCTTTGAGAAGATTACTAATTGGTAACATTATTGCACTTGCTTTCCTCATTACAGGAACATGATAGAGATGACATCCCTATTGAGCTGAAAGGACTGATAGGTAAGGAGGCACTAATCAAAATACAGTGCGAAGGTATGGGTGGAGGTCGGTACCCACGCCAATACCGTGTGAGGAATATTACTGCTGACCGCGAGATGTTAGCTCGCTACCAGGAGAAATGGACTGATAATGAGGTTCGTATATTCAAACATAAATCCCTCTAGAGTGATATCCAAACATAGATATATACAATATTAGAATTGAAACCATGTTTATAGTTTCTGTAACTGTATCTTTGAAGGTGGCAATTGATGCACCTGTAGAAGTGCTATTTATTGAGAACACCCCAACTGGAGACTCGGCCAGTTTACACAAGTTCAGTGAGGATGTGTCTCAGGTATTTATTTGAAGATTTTTGATGCAAACAACATTTACAACAAGGCAGATCGCTAATGGCTGCATATTCCATAACGAAACTTAGTAATCTGATTGTGTCTTATTAATTTTATCATCATTAGGATTTGATTGGTAAGTTTGACCAATCAGCGTCGGACTCGAATACAGTTAGCCAGGGGAAAGGGATGGTGGACATTACCAAAGACAAGGACGACACACCGCCTATGAAGCGTAAAAGTCCAACTGACACAGGGTCATCTTCTGTTGCTCTGCCCCTGAAGACAATCAAGATTGAGAAATAGATGTGACCAGTTAATTAATATTTGGCAGTTCTTTTAGATTTCCTTCAACGTTTAAGTATTTTAATTGAACAATAGTATATGATTTGTTTAAGCAGTTTGGTTGAACAATAGTATTTGATTTGCTGCATTGTTTTAACATTAACTTCGAGTTATTTTCCATGGATGTTGTCAACAAGCATTTTAGTCCAAGCAGACAATTTTGTTATATTATAAATTTCACGTCGATCTGGTGACATGATGCTGTATTTCTATTCACATCTCTATTGAACATTAAATTGACTTTATCCTCCACAACATATATTGAGAATTATAAATAAGGATCAGACATATGCCCATATGCCAGTGATATCAAGCAACCAAAAATCCTAAGAGAAGATATGTTGGGTTTATTCTTTTCCGTAAATGACATGTGCAATGTTACTTGGATTTGGTTTCAAAACAACAATACAATCGTATTCACAAAACAGAAGTAGATATATTTCGAGCTCTGTCAACAATCGATATTTATAAGCTATGGAATAAGTACAAAATGACAGTGTATTCCATACAGATAAGTCATTCTTCTGGGACCAATACTATTTACAAAATTTACCATGGTTTATGTTATCAAACTAATTAAAACAACTAACAAGATCCTAAAATCATGGAATGAATTAATCAGGCACCAAATAATCATAATATTATTTAATATCCTGATTACAATCTTTTGCTTTTAATGTCTATTAATCAATGCACATCAATTGTGGTTAATAGCTAACAGTGTCAATGGTGCATAAATAGCTACTGTTGATAGACTTTAGCATTTCATTTGGTGTGAAACTATTGTCAATGCGTGTACTTCTTGACACGCAACTGTGGTCTTCTAACAAAGTCGTTTTTGCTGTTAGCAGGCGAGCATGAAACGACCATCGGAGAACGACGATCCGTATAGGAGAGATGTAACACAAGACCACACCAACCATGTTAGGAAGCGGCGCACAATAGGTTGGGCAACCATATTATATCCTTTTTTAAATGATATAATAATTTTTGAATATTGTTCTATATTACATTCATAATATTTCTTAAAAACAGGTCACTCAATATCGAATCCAATTCCTGATTACACTGAAAATCACTCTTCCAAAGAAATGGTTGGAATAACAAATTCAGATATCGTCTCAGGTAAGCTTTCGGAAACAATAGAATTATTTACCAAAATATAGGAATCTAACAACGTAGAATAATTTGAGTTTCTGTATTACAACTGCAAATACAGGAGAGCCCATAGTATACAATGGATTTGCAGCTTGTGTTAGTGCGAACAAAAAAATGCGCCCACCTCTCTCTCAACTTAACGAAGGTAACATTGTCTACTTATGATTTTTAAGTTTTTTTACTAAGATGGGTGATTTATAGCGAAACAATGATGACCCTGGTATGTTTATCTTTCTATATCCAGATTTATCGTTAAGACGGAGAGGTCGACCAAACATGTCGGCTATAACTGGTAACAGGGTGTACCAGTCTATTCATACTCTTCGAATTATTCAGACTTATATCATAGGTTTTATTTATTTTTCGTTAGTCACTAAATTATAATTCTAATTTGAAGGTCCCAAACATTGCTCGGAGGCAAGCCTGTCGGCCTCCAACTCCACTGTTAGCAAATTAATTGGAGATGTTCGTAGCCGTAACTCCTCCATACCAAAGGACGACAATGTCACAAATCCAAGTAATGTCCAAAATGTTTGCGATGGATCGAATTCTAATTCATCTTTCTTAACCCCTCTTACTGATATTCAAAACGGTAATTTGATATTCCATTATTACGGTTCTAGATCAAATAAACCAATATAAAAATAATGGGTAACTATCTTTGTTTATGACCTGCCTTTGTCTGTTTACCAGTGACAAACCGTAGAGGACGTGGCAGACCAAGGAAAACACTTATAGATGACTCTACAATTTTGGTTGGCAAGCCTGAAGGTACGATATAAGTTAATTATATATATAGGTGTCTTGACCATTACTGAATTAAGTTGGATCTTAAAAACAACATTCATAAACAATTGAGCACAGTATATTTAATTGGGATTCCTCCTGTAATCATTACTATTGGTTCTCATTCGCTCTAAATCTAATCAAATTTAAGTAAGCAACTATGCTTACAGTCACGGCTGTCGGCCGCAGACTACGATATTAGAAAATTACTTTGAGATTTTGGTAGCAGTTGCTCCTCCACACAAGCGGATGACATTGTAACAAATCCAAGTAACAATTTAAATGTTAGCTTCCGAATAAATGTTAATTCATCTTTCAAAATATGAATTATTATAATGGAAAGCGATAAATTGATATTCCCTGACTACCGTTCAAAATCAAATAAAACAATATGTAATTGATGAGTAACTCTCTGGTTTGTTGTATCTACCTTTGCATTTTTACCAGTGACCATCCGTAGAGGCCGTGGCAGACCAAGGAAAACACTTATAAATGACACTACAAGTTTGGGAAACAACCCTCAAGGTACGATATAAGTTAAATATATATATATATATGTGTGTGTGTATTAAAAAATGTTTCATAATAGCTGCAAGGTGATTTTATGTGCAATTATATCATGAAGTGATGCATTCTTATAAATAGTTTTTTGTGTTCTCCTGTAATCTAACTAAAACAATAATGTATTAATGTTCTGATAACATGACCATTGAACCAGTTGACAGGAAAATTCTTGATTCAGGGCCATGTTTGTCTGATGGACATTCAAATGTTACAAGAGTACCAGACACTGGATATAGTGAACCAGTTACACCTAAAATTCAACAAACTGCCCTTCAGTCTAGCAGATCAATAACAGGTGGTGGTATGTCAAAATGCAGCATGTGTAATTGGTTCTATATCTAATTAAATAATAATATTAATAGGTTCATATACACTCAATATAATAATTTTGTTGACAATTCGATTTGTTAAAGCATGTGGTTGGGACAAAACTAAATTTGAAACTCCGTCACAAGGACAATCTATGGTGGGCAACTTTGTATATATATATCAGATATGACAGAACCGTCACCTATGTCTGGAGGTACTCATCATCATGCTTGCTAATATTGTTTTTTTTCGACATCTTCATGCAAATTATTTAATTGTATCACATGTCCATTTTGTAATTTACGCAATAGGGACTATGTAGTATATTTTTTATATTAATAGTAAGATATATATGTATTAATATGATTAACAATGCAGTTACACAATTCAATAACTCATCTATGGAAGCTTTAACAAATAAGGGCTCCACAACCGGTTTCGTTTCTGAAGTTTCGACACAGCAACAAAAGTTACATTCATGTGTAACTGGCAATGCTATAGATATGAAAACGACAACGAATGGTAAATGTGATAGTATTTCGTATAACATAAAAGTTTACTAAAATTTATACTGTCACTATACCTTATTTATTATACTTTTATGCTGAAAAGAGTGCTAAATCGGAAAATTTTAGCCAATTAAAAAATAATGCTTCGAAACCAACTAGAAGCTTTTATACTGACCTTCGTTTGGTACTATCTGAACAACCGATAATGTAGAACCTGATGATGACTCGATACTACATAGAGAAAATCGTTTTGACAATCATACCGCCCTAAATGACAGTTTGCCTATTATGAGACTTGATTTCGACGATGAGTATCAAGCTGACACGACCGCCACAACACAGGGAATTCCAGGTATTAATAGTTTACGAAAATTCATTGTTTAAATTGAAGCTAATGTTTATTTACCACACGAATATTCCTTCTCAACAATGACCTTTTTAATGTTAGAGTTTGCTGCCCCAGGGGGTCATCAACAGCCATACAATAATCGCTCCACTCTGTACAACAACAATGAAGATCGACGTTAGTCTTATGATTTTTTTCATAGTTTATGTCTATATATATATATATATATATATATATATATATATATATATATATACGGATTAATATTCCAAACAACTATGTTTTGTGTTGACAGCCGCTCTTGATTTTGGACTACCAACATATGAATGTCGTGAGTGTCATGCGTTATTTTGGTTTGAAGAAAGGGCAGTCAAGAGTAACCGATCAAGTAGTCCTGAGTTTTCTATGTGTTGCATGAAAGGCCAGGTAGATATCCCATTGCTTCAAGAGCCACCGCAGTTGTTGCTAAATCTTATTCGAGGCAAAGATCATAGAAGCAAACACTTTCGTGACAACATAAGGTTGTATAACAGCATGTTTGCGTTCACCTCAATGGGAGGTAAGGTTGTTTCACGACATAATGATGGCAACAGTCCACCAAACTTCATTTTACATGGACAAAACTACCATCGCATAGGCAGCCTGTTGCCGACTGAAGGTGGTACCCCGAAATACGCACAGTTATATATATGGGACACTATAAACGAGATTGCCAATCGAATGAGCCATTTCAGGTATATACAATTTCTTTTACCCCAACTTCCTCAATATTCACCTTTTATAATATTCATATTAAAAAGATAGGAATTCTAATTTAATATTGTACAAACTTTCTTTATTCCCAATCCATTAATTTAATTCGCGTGTTTCCCATCTTATTATCAAGACGTGTGAAATTTAACATATGATGCATTATATATACACTTGTGGTGAACGTCAAATGTTATATATTTTACAGGTCAAATAACAACCCCCGTCCACTTGATGAATCATTAGTCAGAGATTTAAAAGAAATGGTTGATCAATACAATGTTATTGCACAGAAATACAGACAAGTTCGTGACCTACAACAACAAAACCCAACTCAGAAGATCGGACTAAGATTGATTAGAGACCGAACAACAGATCCAAGGACCCATAATACTCTTACTTGCGATGAAGTTGCAGCTTTAATAATTGGGGATGATGCCCATGTTGAGTATGGTAGGGACATAATTGTCAAACACATGTCAGGTGAGCTTGAAAGGGTTCATGAAACACCTACTGCTCTTCTGCCTTTGCAATATCCATTAATTTTTGTTCGTGGTGAGGATGGTTTTCGAGAAAACACTCCATTGAAGCAAAGGAATGGTTTAGTTAGATCTGCAAGCAGACAAAAGGTGACTTTGAGAGAGTTCATAGCATTCAGAATTCAGGAAAGGGATTTGGAATTTGGTCAGATTGTTAACTCACGTCGATTGTTTCAGCAATTTGTGGTTGATTGTTATACTATGGTTGAGACTACGAGGCTACGATTTTTCCGCAACAACCAACAAGTAATACGTTCTGAAGTCTTGACTGGATTACAAGATGCCGTGACTAGAGGTGAAACTGATGCATCGGCCATTGGAAGACGTGTTATTTTGCCACCATCATTTACAGGAGGTGCTAGGTACATGTTTAATAATTGTCAAGATGCAGTCGCAATCTGCAAGAGGTTCGGGTATCCCGATTTATTCATTACCATGACATGCAATTCAAATTGGCCAGAGATTGTTGATTTCGTTAAGCCACGTGGTTTAACTGCTTCTGATAGACCAGATATTATCTCACGTGTCTTCAAGATGAAGTTGGACCAACTTATTATTGACTTAAAGACGGACGAGATGTTTGGTAAAGTGGATGCAGGTATAATTCATTGATTTTATTCTAAATCAAAATCCTAATATGTATTTCCAAATTATTGTGGAATTATATAATAGCATAACACTTACTATGTTGAATATCACACCTGACTATTGATTTCTTTACAGCAATGTATACTGTAGAATGGCAGAAAAGGGGTCTGCCACATGCCCATTTGTTGCTATGGTTGTCTTCGGAGAACAAACTAACAACAACTGCAGACATAGATAGGGTCATTTCAGCGGAGTTGCCAGATCCTTTACTGTATCCAAATCTATATGAGGTAGTGTCTGCATACATGCTGCATGGACCATGTGGTCGTGCTAATCCTAGATCTTCATGCACTAAGGGAACACAATGTACCAAGTTCTATCCTAAGCCTTTCTTACAGTCAACAAAGATTGATGAAGATGGTTATCCGTGCTACAAACGTCACGACACAGGCATAACAGTTGAAAAGGGGGGCACTGTCTTTGATAACAGGTTTGTCGTTCCATACAATCCACAGTTGCTGATGCGATATCGAGGGCATCTGAATGTTGAGTATTGTAACAAGTCTAATGCTATCAAATATCTCTTCAAATATGTCAATAAGGGTCCATATCGTGCAACACTTCAGGTACTACACACTACAGACAATCCAGACGAACCTGTTGATGAAATTCGCAACTATTATGATTGCAGGTATGTTTCCCCTTCTGAAGCTGTTTGGCGAATTTTCGCATTTGATATCCATAAAAAATGGCCTGCAGTCCAGAGGCTGTCATTCCATCTCCCGAATGAACAAACTGTGTTTTTCGATGATGATGAAGATATCAATAATGTTGTCTGGAGGGCGCAACACTATGACACTATGTTTCTGGCTTGGTTTGCTGCAAATAGAACATATCCAGAGGGGAGGGATTTGACGTACGCAGAGTTTCCAAGTAGATTTGTTTACAACTATACCGATAGAATTTGGCTTCCAAGGAAAAAGGGTTACAGTGTTGGTAGAATAAATTATGTTCCACCTGGGATTGGTGAGAAGTATTATCTCCGAATTTTGCTAAACATCCAAAAGGGGTGCACAAGCTATAAGGCTCTGCGGAAGGTCAATGGCAGAGTCGAGCCCACATTTGAAGAAGCATGTTTTCAACTCGGTTTATTGGATGGTGATAGGGAGTTCATTGATGCAATAACTGAGGCAAGCAAATTAGCTTCTGGTAATCAATTGCGAAGGTTGTTTGTGACTTTGCTATCTATGTACACGATGCACAAGGCGGAATTTGTTTGGCAATCAACTTGGACACTTCTAGCTGATGGCATTGTGTATAATACACGAAGACAGTTAGAGACACCAGGTACTTATATATTACACAGTTTACCTGTTGTTTATTTTATACACAATTTTGCATACTCAATTTACTTACCAATATTAACAACGAATTACGCTTAAACTAATATTAAACATTATTGTGAGAATTACGTAGGTCTTCATATAAGAGAGGATGTGTTGAAGAATATGTGTCTATTAGAGATCGAAAAACTACTTCATCTAAATGGGCGGTCCCTTGCTGATTTTTCAATGCCATTCCCAACTGTCGGTGAAGGATTTGATTTCCAAAACAAACTGATAGCTGATGAGTTAAATTATGACAGGGAGGAGATGGCACGCAAACATAGTGAGTTACACCAGAATTTAAATGATGATCAGAAGAAGGCTTATGATGAGATAACTGACTCGGTGATATCAGGTAGAGGCGGTTTTTATTTTGTAAATGGTTATGGTGGTACTGGAAAGACATATTTATGGAGTACGGAGACTACCGGTTTACGTTCAATGGGGTACATCGTGCTAAACACTGCATCAAGCGGTATTGCTGCCCTATTACTTCCCGGTGGTAAGACTGCTCACTCAACTTTTTCAATTCCTTTGGTACCCCGTGATAATTCCACCTGCAATATAAGTCAAAATAGTCCAAGAGCTCAGCTTTTAATCCAGGCAAAACTTATCATTTGGGATGAGGCACCAATGTTGCACAGGAATTGTTTTGAGGCACTTGACCGCACTTTGAGGGATATCATGTCCACTGTAGATCCCGCAAACATGGAAAAACCATTCGGTGGAAAGACTTTGGTACTCGGCGGTGATTTCAGACAAATATTACCAGTCATAAGGAAAGGTTCCAGACAGGACGTACTTGCTGCTGCAATTAATTCATCTGATATATGGTCAAGCTGCAAAGTCCTTAAGCTCACTATCAACATGAGACTTGGTAGTTCAAATATAGATTCTGAAAGAGATGAAATCAAAGACTTTGCAGATTGGTTGCTCAAAATTGGCGACGGTAATTCAACATCAAATGAGCATGGAGAGATTGATGTTGATATCCCTGAGGACTTATTAATTTCGGATGCAACCAACCCCCTACAGTCTCTTATTGACTTTACGTATCCACAACTTTTAGAGAATATTAACACTAATCACTTTTTTGAGGAGAGGGCTATTCTAGCTCCAACTCTAGAGTCTGTGGAGCAGGTTAATGATTACGTTTTGTCCCAAATTCCTGGTGAAGTAGTTGAGTACCTGAGCTCAGACACCGTTTGCCAATCAGATGAAGACAGTGACTGTCAGAGTGAATGGTTCATACCAGAATTTCTGAATGATGTAAAGTGTTCTGGTATTCCAAACCATAAGTTACTATTGAAAGTAGGCGTACCTATTATGCTGATGAGGAACATTGACCAATCTGCAGGTCTATGTAACGGTACAAGGTTAATAGGTAAACCATCTAGGGAAAAATATAATAACAGCTACAGTTCTAACAGGTAAGAACATCGGCGACAAGATTTTTATTCCGAGAATGAATCTTATTCCAAGTGATGCTGGGCTTCACTTTAAATTCCGGCGCAGGCAGTTTCCTATTACAGTATGTTTTGCGATGACCATCAATAAAAGCCAGGGCCAATCACTCTCACATGTTGGTATCTATTTGCCAAAACCGGTGTTCACACATGGACAATTGTATGTTGCGCTTTCCCGTGTGAAGTCAAGAAAGGGTCTAAAGCTTCTAATACTAGACGAGGACAAAAATCTGTTGCGATCCACTAAAAATGTAGTGTATCGGGAAGTGTTTGAGAATTTGTAGTTCTGATCAGTTTGTTCATTTTAGTGAATTTTATTTTGATTTATAGCAAATCTGGATTAAATTGAGTGTGTAAGAAACGATATTTGAGAATTATGACGATTTTCTACAAATAATTTATGATTTCCTTTTATTTTGATTTATAGCAAATCCTAGATAATTTTAACCGGATTAATTAATTACCATATTTTTATTAATATTCTCCAAATTTGTTATTTTGTCTTTCACGATATTGAATCTTAACTTAACCTTTATCTTTATCTTATCTTAATTATATACATATATGAATCGTCCACCTAAGCATCCTAACTCACTAATAAAAAAAGCCACGCATTAAACTTAAAAATAGGTGATGTCCAAGTCATCCATTTGTCTAATCTGAACAGCCCTGTCTCAAATTTATATAAGCACGTCGATCTGGACGACTATCATTATAGTTCCAAGTATACCTGTTAAGCTATGATTAAGAGTAATCCCCCACATTTTGTCATGTAAATATTGCACAACAGTATTCAAAAAGATTAGACTGCATCAGCAAGTGATAGGTACGCAATATAAAAATATAAATCTTATGACATCAACATACCTGCTAAATTGTATATTTATGCTTGCCATGATACTAAAGAAGCACAGTGATACTTATAGTAGGATACATGCTTAGTTTTACCACACACAGTGTGTACATACAATATGTTAATCCATGATTGTATAACCATCATCTGAACTTTACTACCCACAATATTTCAAATTTAATGGCTTCCTAAAATTAGTAACTGAAAGCATACAACATTCAAGTTAAAATGTAAAGTTACAAACTTAAAACCGATAGACTTGGCAGAAATGAAGTCACGACAATTTCTAACAGACATAAGAACTAATACTAAGTTAGCTCTAAATGTACGATATTACAAAATATTCTGCCTTCTGGTTCCTGACACAAAGGTGTAGTGGTCAACAAAGTCAAATATCTTACACTATCTCAACAATGAACTGATTTTTATTTCCTCTCCTACTGAACTTGACACGGTCTCCCGTCTGTAGATTATGCTCTATCTTGAACTCATACCAACCAGCTCCAAGATAGCATTCGTCGTTCCGACCCGGACTCCATTTAAGTTTCCACTCATGAACATCTCCTGAAGGTAGTACAACAGAAACCATTTCTGGCTTATGTCTTAGGCATGACGAGGCCACATCCGCTGGTACATACTACACCAACAAAGTTTTCAACCAACATCATATACATAAATATCAACCTTCAATGAATCAAAATGCTGAAGGTATAAAATTTATTGTGATATAACTCACCAAAGGTAGACGCCGTTTGAATGATGCAGCAGAAAGTGTTGCCGTCCATAGTTCCCTTACCTTAACATCAATGTCCATTGTATCATCAGGTCCAATACGTTCAATGTTTCCAATCATACCACTATTCCTCCTGACAAAACGTACCATCATGTTCGCTATATCGCGTACCTATGGAGACAAAATACAAATAACCACATATAAAGGAAAATGTTTAACTGATTATAATGAATACAGAGATATTTGTTATCTCCCTAGATGTTTTCTATTTTTTAAAAATCAATTTTAACCCATTTAATCTAACAAATAAACAGTAACGTGTACAAAATTTCAACATGATTGAATATTAAGTTAGGAATAATTGGGCGCTAATACGAACCTTGAAAAATAAAAAGTCCCCAGCATTAATGTTGTAATTTCTGGCAAATTCCACCCAGCCTTCAGTAAACCATACGGAACCATCAATTAATGCCCACTCCACTGTCCAATGCATACCATCAGAAACAACCAAAGTAATCGGGTTTTGTAGTTGTCTACCAAATGTCATGGTAAAAGCATCCGGAACAACATGTATATTAAATACGTAACAAATTAAGATTGAAGGATGAAATTACAATATAACAACGTCACGTAGTAATATCAAAAGTTCTTTTATAAAATGGACATACTAATTTTGTTGCGTAATCCCTTGAGACGATATGCTTGACAAAGGATACCGGTAACTCATTTGGAGCATCCCGCTCCCATCCATATTGCATACCAGCTGCATTGTACATTACAACAGTAAAATGATCTTTGAATTTGTGCCTAAAATATAGTGTATCCAATACTTGGATGTTGTATGCTTCTCTGAAACGATCGAACCCATCACCCAGCCAGATGTTACCATTGCGCCACTCCACCCTCAGAAACCACCTTTGAGCATCTTTGGTATCCAGAATCACTGTTTGATCTATTAGGTAACCCAACCTCTCCGTGAATCTAGGTGGAAATTTCTGTATGATTTATATTATAAGCATTACTTAGTCAGTTTACTATTATACTAAATATAAGAGAAGAATGAGATTTGCATATCAATACTTACAATTCTGTCGCTGCGACCACCATGATATTTGATAACAAAGCTGCTGAAATCAATGTCCTATATGGGACAGAATAAAAAGAAAAACTCTTTCAACCCATCCAATTTATTAATAATATCTAAGATGAATATATGTACAAATTAAGTAAGGTTAATTACATAAGCAAAAGCATACATTTCTTATTGTCCATTAGGTTAACAAACAACAGTTACATATAAGTAGCTTTCATAGTATGTAGTATGAATCCGCCAAAATAGATTTGATTACACAGTTACATTCCAATGCTGACCTTAGAATATCATTATCATGACATAAAGTTAAACATATTCATTAAACATCAACGATAGTAAAAATCATATCTATATCACCAACATTACCCAAAACAGTTTGTTTGACACCTTTTTTCTAATTCTATTAGGAGGGATTTCAACGGTGGCCTTAAATGTAAGTACGATCCAGACCTTTATTTTGTGTTTTCTTTTCACTTTCAGATCCATCTACTGCTCTAATTCTCTCATCCAATTTTCTTTACACCTTTTCAGATTTGTGTTTTTTGAATTATTGAATTCTAAAACCTATTTCTAGCTAACGTATTTGCCTAATTAGGAAAAACAACACTGATACCGAACACTACAATAATCGCACAGAACACCACAACATTAAGATGATTCACAATCTGTATATTTGTAACAAGGTTTTCTTAAAGATTATTTGGCTTAATCTGAAAACAGAGCAACATAATAATACCTAAATTGCTTTACCCCTAAATTAAACCCAATAAGATTCGATTCGTTAACCCATACCTCGGTGAGTGTTTCCGGAGCAGTTCGTTGAGCATCCCTTCTCGATAGCGGTTTCGCATGACTTGAAGAAGATGCATAGTGTGTAGCCATTCCTGATCAAAAGCATTACCAGTAGATTATTCAGTATAGAGGACTGTTTATCGAAAATGGTAGAGAAAGATCTGAGACGGCGCCGGTGAGAACGATTGAGGGGAAACTGTGCGTTGGGAAAGTCGAAGGGGATTTTAGGGTTTTCTGAAAGGTGAATAAATGATTCGTAGTAGTATGGATCCGTAGATGGATCCCCTCCAGTCAGTTTTCCAACCAAAGATTTCAACTCATCACCTCTCTCAAACCCTTAAAATTCGAATCCATAAACGAAGATGAAAATTTAAAGTAAACTTACCTAGCTATGAAGGATGGAAGTGAAAGGGAAGATGATGATGGAATTCACAATGTTAGGGTTTCGGTGAGTCCTCCTTCTCTTCTTCTTCTCCGTTTCTTCTCTTCTATCTTTTCTTCTTTACTCTTCTCCTCTCTCTCGACTTCGCTTCTTTCTTTCCTTTCTCAGTTTTCTTTCTTTTCTTTCTTATATAATTCTTATATAAGTTATTAACAATAACTTATGTGGGTGAATTCCCCAAACTAACCCCACTCAAATCCTTAATTCCCTAATAAGTCCTATTTAACTCCACAACTCATTAACAATCAAACTTATTTCATAAACTCAATAATTTTAACATAATCATAAATAAGTAATTAAATTGAACATCAAAATAATTCACTTAGTTATTTTGGAGATGTTACAATAGCTACGTGGCAGTTACATGTAATGTGGTGGGCAAACACATGAATTCCATGTATGGTGTAATGTCACACAATACACTTAAATATACAACTTCTATTTTGTTAATTCATAAAAAAAATTGTCAACTTCTAAGTTACAAGTGAATGTCGACCCGTGCAGCGCACGGGTCATACATACTAGTATATAACAATTGAGAATGAATCTCATTAAATTCTTTTCCACATGTCACCCTCTCAGCAATTTAGTAATAAATACTTTTTTGTAAATAATGCTATCCATGATAATATTTTACCAATGCAATAAAAAAGGAATAATTTGTGGAATAATAAAGATGGATTCTCAATCATAAACAAATCATGAATGTAACATTTGTCCATTAAAAATAGATTGAAAAAACTGAATGAAATTAATATATATATATATATATATATATATATATATATATATATATTAGCAAAAATGAAATTGATATAAAATGACATTTTTTAACTTATTATTTACTATAAACATAATAAATTGTAAATAGTAACTTTATAAATGAATCAAATATAAATATAATAAAAATATAAACATAATAAATTGTTTTTTGACAATAAACATATAAAATTGTAAATAGTAACTTTAATCCACCTCTGTTACTTTGGAATCGTTGTATAAATAATAAGTATAGAATTAGTTATTTAAAATTTTACAAAAGTTTTGAAATGATAAAATAATATAACATCTGTATTTAAGGTTATATTTATAATTTATAGATATGTTAGTTTTTTTTATGAAGTAGGCAAATTGACTTTTAGGCCCAAAAATGTAACTTTAAAAAAAAATAAAAAAATGTTCATTTAAGTTCATGTCTGTCGTTCATGGCCAATAATTTTACGTATAACTATAGTATACCAAATTGGAAATACTAATGAATTTGACGGACAAAAGTTCAAGCCCAAAAAAATGATTTAACAAAAAAATATCAACTCTTTTATTTCCCAATACCCTAATTTCAAACCGTTCTAAATAACTGTTAGACTCCTTCCCAAGTTAGTTATCTCATATTCTTCAAACGAGCACAATATTTGGGATTAGGGTTTTCAATCAGCGCTCATTCGATCCCTCTCGCTTTTCATATCCATTATCAACCATGGCCCTCTGATTCGATCTTCCATGCCCCCTTCTACACCTATATCAGAGATCTGAAAATGTTTTATTTCTATGTTATTCTATGATATCTCATGATTTTTCAGGTTCGATTATTTATGGTTTATCTTCCTATCTTTTATGCATCTCATTATTTTCTATCACTTCAAGCCTTGAACCCCATGGTGTCATTTTATCACTCTCCCCACCCTCTCGGAACACACTGTAGAGATTACCACTGAAGATTGTAGGTTGTATTGCAACAAAATTTTGTAGAGGCATACTCACAGGACTTTGATGACCGTACCATGTTCTAAAATACGTTCTATAGATTAATTTTTTCTTCAATATGGGTTTTGGCTTTATGTCCATAATTCCACACCTCACTTTCTCTGCTTTAAATTTTTGTATGTTAGTGTCTGTTTATGTCATCTCCAATGGGAAATAATAACTAACCCCTCTTTATCTCTTCTTTTTGTTTCAAATTTATAGCTTTTTGTTGCAAAGATGAGATCTGTTGGGTCATCTTTTGCAACGATAAGATTTGCAGGGTTGGAGGCTTTTATTTCGAGCTGCCTTATGAAGATGATCTAGAAAGGGAGTATCAGCGATAGTATTTGAGTGGCACAACTTACAATTGTCTTCCTCCGCTATTCATTATGGACACCACACTCTCTGTTCATAAAATAAAACCTCTTATTTTGCACCCACGCTTCCATTACGATTTTTTGTTTGTTGAAAAAAAAAGATTTGATGCCCAATTGGAGTTTTCAATTTAGTCAGGGGAATTCAAAACAATTTTTTTGCTTTGAAAAATAATATTAGAAATGAAAGTCCGGTTTTGATGAGTTTATCATTTGCGAACATTTGAAGGTTACGATACTTTTCAATGCTTGCAATCGGTAGTAAGAGTTACTATAGTTTTTAGTATTTTAGGCCACATAGAAAGGAGGTTATTTAGAATATTATTGAGAACAAGTGATTGTGTGGCAGTCATGCCTACTATTAAGGCAAGTGTATTGGGTAAAATGCATCATCATGCCCTCTCACTGTTTTTCTTTCTTTTGAATTTTATGTTGAGAGGCGGGGATGGGAAGCGAGGGAGTGCTCCCCGCCCCTGCCCCATTGCCATCCCTACCCGAGAGATCACTCATTCAAAAAGATATGTGTGTTTTACTAAAAATAAAATAAATTATGTGCGTGTAAATGTAGTGGTTATGTAAGATCTCATACAAATATTTATAAAAATACCAATTTAAACATAACAATATTGGTAATCTTTTTAAAAGATGGGGTATACCCGTGCGACGCACGGGTCAATTATTCTAGTAAAAAAATATATGATAGAGTACATGTTTATTGAAGAATTAACGGCTGAGGTCATAATTCCGTAAAAAAACGACAACTGATGCTTGTGCATTAATAAATTATGAAATTATGGACGTATTAATTATAATTTTTTTGATATATTTTTTTATAATTAAGAATTTATTAAAATTGTCTCATAAAAAAGGACGCACTTTTGCGATATGTCAAGTATTGGTGTCTTTTTTTTCTTGTCTAAAACAAAACATAACTCTACCCCCAAATTTTTTTGTAACTTTGTTATTTTTAAAATAATGTAAAAAGTAACAAATATAACGGGCACAAATAGATTTGATTGGTGTATTAGAAGAGGGTTGAGTCGAATAGATTTGCTTGGTGTATTAGAAGAGGGTTGGGCGATGGCTCATTAATTAATTTTTGGAAGGACCAATGGCTAGGCATCGAGCCCATTTTCAAGGTGTTTTCCTTACTTTTTGAAGGTTGCGGGCAGCAGAACGTTATAGTGGCTGAATTGGGTTATTGGTTTGGGGAGTGCTGGCAGTGGAACAATGATTGGCTGCAATTTAGTGATCCTGTTATAGCAGCGGAAGGTGATATTTTAAGCACCATTTTGCTGCCTGTGTCGTCGTTTAGAGAGAAGAATGACGCATGGATTTGGCCACATGATCCCTCAAAATTTTACTGGGTTAAATCGTTCTATGTTCAACTTATTTCCTCGGTGCAAAACCAACCAATCGACACGGGACAGCAACAGCAATGTGTTACTGCAGACCTTTGGAAATCAATCGTTCCATCGAAGGTAATAATATTTGGCTGGCGATTATTGCTGGATTCTCTCCCTGTGCGTGCTCAACTGCTACGAAGGAACGTGTTTAATTCCAATGATGATGCTCGATGCCCTCTCTGTCAGCAATTCAGCGAGACAGCGCCCATCATTTGTTTATGTCTTGTCCTTTTGCAGGTTCAGTTTGGGGAGGAGTTAGCACTTGGCTTGGTGTCGAGCTTGATGTGTCAATGAACATGGAGGATTTCTTTTACACCTGCTCTATCTTGTGTAAAGGGAAAAAAATCAAAGCAAACAAAGCACATGTTATGGTTAACCACTTGTTGGAGTATTTGGCTCGCTAGGAACGGTGCTATTTTCAAAGATGAGGAGGTGAATGTTGAATCCACGATTACTCGTATCAAGAGCTTATCTTGGAGTTAGAGTGTTTATAGATTGAAATGTAATTCATCCTTATCTATTTCAATGTGGTGATCTGATCCACTACAAATCCTAAACAATTTGTAACATATTATTGTTTGGGTTTGAGCACTCTTTGTGCTCTTTCAATGAAATTTTTGCTTATAAAAAAAAACGGGCACAAATACATTTTTGCATTATATTTATACATTTCACTAGCAGTATACCCGTGCATACGCACGGGTGTTATCATGCTATTTAAAGTAGATTAAAATGGAGTTTCAAATAATATAATGCATACAATATTTCACTGCTAAACTCTAAAGTTGACTTTTTTCAATTAAGAAAAAAAATTAATTTACATTTTAATACAATAATATTATGCCAGCAACATGTAATATTTTCGCAGAGATTAAGAAACAAAATGGTATCAAGGTTTCAAATTTTCCAAATTGTAATATTTCCCGTAAAAACTAAATAAAGCTTATTGATAGAGAAAAAAATGGAATACTAAAAAAATTTCAAAATTTGAAAACTTGTAAAATAGTAAAGAAGAGAAATGAAGGAGACGTGTAGATGAAATTAAAGTAGATACATTGTGAAAAATAGAAAAATGAGATAGAGTTAGAGGAAGAAAGAGGAGGAGAAAATGAAAAAATGTGTGTGAGAGAGTGAAAAAGTTTGAAAAAATATGCGTGAAAAAAAGTGAAAATGTTTGAAAATGTGAAAAACTTAAATCACCTAAATATGCTCTAATTGTTTAGTTGGGAAAATGATAATATTGATATTTTGGTAGATAGTAGAATTCTTGTAGAGACTAAAAAAATAAAATTATATTAAAGTTTCAAAATTTTCAAATTGTAATATTTCCCATAAAGACTAAAAAAACTTATTGATAGAGAAAAAAATATAATATTAAAATTTTGTCAAAATTTGAAATATTTTAAAATAATAAAGAGAAAAATGAAAGAGACATATATATGAAATTAAAGTAGATATATTGTGAAAAATAGAGAAATGAGAGAGTTAGAGGAAGAAATATAAGGAGAGAGTGAAAAAGTTTGAAAAAGTATGTGAGAGAGTAAAAAAGTTTGAAAATGTGAAATTACGTAAATATCCTCAAATTGGTTTGTTGGAAAAAGGGTAAGATTGATATTTTAGTAGTGGGTAAATGGTATAAATAGATAATAGATAGAAGATAGATAATAGATACATGTTAAATATAAAAAGTTAAAAATATAGGGTTTGGAAAAGGGGAAAGGAAGAAGACAAGGACAAGAAAGATAATTCATATTTTTATTTAAGTTTTAATTAAAAAATAATAAAATTATACTGTGTGGCATGTCAAGTCAACGGTCAAATAACCATATAATCAATCTGTTAACGAAGTTAAAACACAAACGTTAAAAATGACAACGGTGCAACGATTTTAAAACTTAAGGGACTTAGTCAGTAGTCACTACAAAAAAAAATTAAAGACTTATTTGTTATCCGAAAATAAATTAAGGGACATCAGATATTTTAGATATTTTGCCTATAACCATCTAAGAAAACAATTATTTGGTCAAAAAAAAGAAAACAATTGTTTTTATATTTTGCGTATAATTTTCTTTTTGATATACTGACTTGACAAGTGTAAATTTATTTTAAAAAAAACCCAATGGATTTGGCCTAGTGGTGAGCGGGCTATGGTCCGTAAGGGTCGACTCAGTTTGCTCCCGGTTCGATTCTCATGAAAAGTATTTCTTTTGGGAGGTGAGATGACCGATTGCCGCGCTCTCTCGCCGGGGCTGTGAAGTTCCCCCTCCGCGGTTTATAATAAAAAAAAAAATTATTTTAAAAAAAAAGTTGAAATGGTGATATATATATATATATATATATATATATATATAGCTCAAAGTTGAAAAAGTGGATTGACAGTGACATTTGACAGTCGTGGTGTGGTTGTAGAATACGAAATTACGTGTACACCAAAAAAAAAAAATACGAAATTACGAACCCTAGAGTGTAGAGGGTTGTCTCGCTTTGATCGTTGTGAGTTGAGTTGAGTGAGAGTGAGTGATCAATCATCAATGGATTCGGAGAGAGTAGTAGAGCTAAAGCAATTGATAGAGGCATGCAAGTCCAATCCTTCACTTCTCCACAACCCTTCCCTTTCCTTCTTCAAGTCTTATCTTCTCAGGTATCGTACCTACTCTTATTTCTTCTTCTTCCATTCATTCAATTCTCTCTCAATTTCAAACACACGCTCCTCCTTCTCTTTTGTAGCTTGGGTGCTCGTATCCCTCCTCAACCCAAAACGGTCGGTCAGCTTCCCTACACTTTTTTATCATTCTTATTTTGAGTTTCTAGTTTATGTTGAATTGATGGTATAGTATAACAAATTCTATTCTATAATAATAAATTAATAATTAGGGATGGATTTTCAGTTATTACTCACAGACAGTGACATAATAATATACAGGAACCCATTGATAATGTTGATAATAGCATACCAGATCCCGCTTTATCCGCACAAGATGTACATGACGTAATAGAGTCTGATATAGAGTTGGATAATAGTGATGTTGTTGAACCTGATAATGATCCTCCTCAAAAGGTATCTATCTATCTATCTATGTTGAAGCAAAGGTGGTAAAGTAATTGTCATCTGAACTGAACAAACGAACTTAGTTTAATTTTAATTTAATGGCTGGCAGATGGGAAATCCTTCTGCCCAAGTAACGGAAGACCAGAGAGATGCTGCACAAATTTCAAAATCAAAAGCACTCGATTCTATATCACAAGGCAATTCCTTTCAATCTTTATCTCATTCTACTCTGCCTTCATTTTCAAAATCTTTCAGTTTTCTGTCAATTGAATTGATTTTTTAATTTATTTTTTTGCCCTTTTCCAGGTAAGTTGGATCAAGCGCTGGACCTACTTACAGAAGCCATTTTGTTGAATCCGCATTCAGCCATACTTTATGCCACTAGAGGTACTATATTATATATCTTCTACTATCATATGTCCTTGAAAAATTCCATTCAGCATCATTCCTTTATATCTTTCAGAATCATATGTTTTTACTGTCTGTTTTACCTCATGCATCATTCCTTGGCATCCCTCATTTCCTGTTTTTCAGCTAATGTATTTATTAAGTTGAAGAAGCCAAATGCTGCTATCCGTGATGCTGACACTGCCCTGAAGGTTAATTTGTTCCTAACTTGTACTGAAAACATGCATTAAAGAAATTCATGTGCGACATGGGTGTGTGTACTCAAAGATATATTATTCGTACCAGATTAATCCAGACTCTGCTAAAGGATACAAAATAAGAGGATTGTCAAGGGCTATGCTAGGACTCTGGAAAGAAGCATTGAGTGATCTTCACATGGCTTCAAAGTTAGACTATGATGAAGAGATTGATGTGGCGCTTAAAAAGGTAATTTGCATACTTTCTGCAGATGAAGCCTGCAAAAGGAACCATGGTCAGTTTTTTGTAGTTATATTTTTTTTTTACTAGACAGGTGGAACCTAATGTGCACAAAATTGAGGAGCATAGGAGAAAATATGAGCACATACGAAAGCAAAAGGAGCTGAAAAGAGCTCAACCGAAGAAGCAACCACCAGCTGAAGCTCAAGTAAGTACAGTACATAGCTATCGAGCCAAAACACTCCAAAATTGCTTAAGTGGCTGTCTCGTAGAGTCGTACTCCTATCCAGTACTGATAGGCATACTGTACAATATGAGATACAGTGTATCCTTCAATTTTTTTAAAAAAGAAGAAATTATTCATTGATATGTCTGGATGCACTTTTGAGATTTGGGATATAGCTCCAAAAATTTGTCTTCAATTTTCTCCAGTAGTGTTGTTCTACATGTTATGATAGGAAGTACATATACATATTGTATTCTGGATTTCTATTCAATACTTCAGTTAAACAAGGCAATAAAAGAAGAAAGGCTAGGCCTTCAAGCTAGTGATGCTCTCTTAGCTCCAATGTCAGCAGACTCATATCCTCCAAAATTTCTTTATTTTCTATGTAACAGACTCCACCACCTAGAGATGACAATTTAGCGCATACCTATGAGTAAATTTGAAAAAAATTGTGTCGTTTCTAATTGAGTTATTATGTTCTTTTTGTTACTTATTGCTTTTTCAGTTCACAGTTAAAGGGTGGCACGGGTACTTAAGTACCCTTAGTATGCAGACTTTGACCAAAGTTTCTACCCACGCGGGTATGAGCAATTATTTCAAACATGGGTATAGTACCCGTCCGAGCAGAGGGCGCCCATTGCCATTCCTACCACCACATCCCCTTTCTGTAACTAACACTTCCCTCCTTTTTCTGTTTGCCCCTTAGGATGAAACTAAGATAGGCCTTGGATGTTTGGGCCTTCAAGTTGAAAGATTTCCCTCCCCATATTGGGCTATTTTTTGTGACTCATAAGATCCGATTTCCTATTGATACCACCACCTCTAATGTCTATGTTGTCCTCAAGGCAGAAGGAGGGAAATTAATTGCTTATATAGTTTCCCCCACTAGCAGAAACTTCCAAAACATGAAGCAGTTCAAGACAGTTTTACGATTGTATTTCACTTTCACCTCTCTTGTGTCAATTACCGCTCCAAGAGTTGCTAGATTGTATTCATCAACTTCCATCTGAGGAAAAGGTTGCTGCCAGCCTGCCACTGGCCTATTCTTAAAGGATCACATGAGCTGAGAGAGATGGAATATAGGGTGTATCCCGGTAGAATTTGATCACTCGGCGTTATAGCCTACTTCCTCAATGCTGAAAAGGTCCAAATTACCACGGAGATAGCTTAAGATTGATTCTCCTTGCCACAGAATGCTGCCTGTGGGGTCTTAACTTGATATATAATTATATACCCACAGAGATAGCTTAGGATTGATTCTCCTTGCTACATAATGCTGCCTATGGGGTCTTAACTTGATATATAGTTATATACCCAGTCCCCTTCAATGAATGAGACCTGAATGTAATGGGACTCTGCATACTTCGGAACAGTGTTGTTAAATGGTGTCCATGGCGCTGCCATGACGGGTTTTTTGCGAGCCGCCATAGTAAATTTGTGAAGGGAGGCTCAACATGGCAGTGCTGTAGGCCGCAATGGCGTGTTTATATGGCAGAATTTTAGCTTTCCGCCATTGATAACACTGATTCAGATTCAGAAGACTATAGTAAAGGAGATACGAGCCATGAGGTTGTGAGGTTTAGTGGAGTTCTACATGATCCACTTAATGATGGTGGTGAACACCTTGAATTTGCAGACTCGATGAACTAGATTTAGAAGCTATGATTTTTTGAATGATGAGAACGGGGTAGATGGAAATAATATAGTTAGTACCAGACAATAAATACAGTGTCACTACTTTTAAATAGCACTAGTGATGTTTTTTTGTGACATCACGACTTTTGTTAGGGTATAAAATATGTAATTGTTACTTAGTTATTAGTAAGGGAATTTCAGCAGATGCTGATAACTTTATTTTATTTGGGTATCCTAGCCACGTTCTTGTCTTCTTACAGTTGATTTCTACCTCATACCATTATAGTTTAAAATTTAAATGGATTTACTTTCTCTAGGTGTTGATGCTACTGCTGATATAACGTGTTAAAACTATTCCTAATTTCCTACAATTCACACTTCTATTGTAGTTGCACATTATATTATTCTGTTGTCATCATGAAAATGGCACGAGGGTTGGGTGGGTTACAGCTGATATGCAATATGTTATGATGGGAATGGGAAGTTGTTGGCTTCCTTTATATGCACTTGAAAAACAACGCTATCAGTTGATCTATTATAGCTGAAATTCCTCTTTGACCTTTTTGCAGGATAAAGAAGCATTATCTGCTCTAAAAGATGGTATGTCTTTGTATTTCCATCTGCCTGATGGTATTGAAATTCCCAAAATCTTTGTGTTGAATCACGTATCTCTGATTGATGTGAAAATTGAAACATCATTCCATAACTCTTTTCGATCCTATTCCTGTCTCACGCTGTCCATGAGGCTCAGGCTGTATGGAAGTTTTGGTCTGAATATTGTCATAATTCCCACCTGCAGGGCCGGCCATGGGCCTGTGTGACCTGTGTTACCGCACAGGGCCCCAGCCCAATGCCATATTTTGAGGGCCCAAAAATAATTAGAAATTGTATATATAATAATTATTTCAATTATATCACGAAATTCTTCTTGGTTCAGCGGTAAATGTTTCCATGTTTAATCTCATGAATCCGTGTTCGATTCCCTCTGCCCCATTTTTTGCATTTAAAAATTGTTTTTATCGAAAAAAATAAAAGGCACATAAAAACACAATTTCTGAGAGTTGAACCCAGTTGCTGGTGTTTGAAGATTTCCACCTTACCACTGGGCCACTACTTGTCTATCTCAATTAATCTTTGCTGGTAATATATATCATTGTGGATTGTTAATTGTATGTCTTTTTAAAAAATATTTTTTCTAAGAAGATAAATTGTTCATAAATTTATTATGAAGATTTTAGTTTATCTAAAAAATGGAGTAATTTGTGGGGGTCCAATTTGATTAAAATAGGCCCCAATTTTTTTAGATTTGAACGGGGCCTTTAAATTATTTGGGACGGCCATGCCCACCTGCATCACAGCCTTAAAATTTCAGATGAACTATATTGACCTACGTGAAATCCTCGCTATGGACAGTGTTTATCATCCTATTTTGTTTGTAGGCTCGTATCTCAAATTTTTCATGATAATGACTAGTGTTAGATCTCCTGGTTTGGACATTCAGATATGTTAAATTTGACCCTCAAATGTTTTGAGTAGCTTCTCAGGAAAATAACATCGAGCTTTGCTCCACAATTTCCATTCAATATTTATTGGCAATATATCACCATGGTTAAAAAATCAAAGCATTGATAAAATTTAGGCATTTTGGCTTGTTTTCCTTGTTTGCCGTGTTATTACTTATTATAATGCATGTGTATTGACTTAAATTTTGTTCCAAATTAGCTGTAAATTCATGTGACATATAATCTTAACAAGATTCCCAAAACTGTACCTCTGACAGTCATTTTTCAGCATGTTGATTGTAAAATTTAATATCTATTGCTAAAAAATTAAATATAATGCAATATTTATTTGGAAAAAACTTGGTGCTCTTCAATAGGTGCTGATTGTGTTCACCAATTATATAATATGCCACGTGAATTGGTTTTATTTTAAAGAATCCTATTTTTACTATTGGATATTTAATCTGTGTTAGAATTGTGATTGGAGAACAAAAGCACATAAAGAAATGCACCTAAGTTTTGTCTTATTTCTATTTACCTTTTGTTTTTTTATTCCTTTTGCTACCTCTTTATCTTTCTTCCCTTGATCTATTTAGTTAAAAGGTATCTTTGAGATCTATATATTTCTGTAGCCATTCCTTGGCATTCAAATCGAAACTTGGGTGATTTATATTTAACCAAATGACCTATTGCGTTTGTGGCATTTCAAAGGGCAAGTGATTGTTATTCACTCGGTTGGTGAACTGGAAACGAAGTTGAGTGCTGCATCAAAGACATCTCGCTTGGCTATCCTGTATTTTACTGCAACATGGTGTGGCCCTTGTCGCTACATTTCACCACTTTATACAAGCTTCTCTGAGAAGTACCGAAAAGTGGTTTTTTTGAAAGTTGATATAGATGAGGCATTGGATGTTGCTGCACGCTGGAATGTTACGAGTGTTCCAACATTTTTCTTTGTAAAAAATGGCAAAGAGGTCGACAGTGTGGTAGGGGCAGACAAAAATTTACTCGAAAGGAAGATTGTGCAACATGCTGGCTCTCTTTAAGCTAATACTACCTTATAAGACTCCTGATACAATAATTTTTCCATGCCGTTTTTTCTCTTTACATGTCCATAGTGTCATAGACTTCCAATGTAATGAATGGGTTGATGTTTCTTCTTTCGGCTTCCATATAAAATTGTTAATGTTGATTTGGAGTGTTTCAATCCTATTATTATTATTATGGTGAAACAAAATTATAACGGGAGAGATAGTTACCTATTTGGGGAGTGGGTGATCTCATTTTTTGTTATTTGATCTTTAAAACAAGGCGTTGTTATTGTGAAGCTTCATTCTCGTATGTAACTTAAGGATGTGAAATTGGTAATAGGTAGGGCAGATGTTCACACAAGATGTTTTTTGTTCTTCAAAGGGAAATTTAAATGTGGTAATTGTCTTTGAATATAAGCATTGACATTATTAGCCTTTATAGGACAGAAAAGCAGGAAAGTTGAAAGCTTCTTTAACAGAATATTATGATATAGCATGGATATGCTAGCAATAACACAAAAAACATTGTGATCTTCTATGGCCCGGGGCTTTTAACTAGTAGGAGGATGGTGAATTGGTTCATTTTCTCTCATTTTTGGAGTAGAATCTCAAAACCAAGTAGAAGAAGAACCTGTAAAGAACACCCCAGGCTAGCAGTATTAAGATGTCATACCACATGTTTTCCATTGTAATATCCATTGTGGACAAGACATCCTCTCCTAATAAGCAGTTAAGGGGCAAACTGGGTGCGAATTACATTGAGTATCGTTCGCCATGAGAGCACAACAACCTCACGTAACCACGGGTTGGGATACTTGGATCCAAGGTTCGGTTCATCAAGTACTTCCTCAATCTCAAACTCTCCATATGAAGGAGCATATGAAGTTGCAGAGTAGTCCATAGGCTGGCTAACCATTGCAGGGGTTTTTTGGAGATAAGGATCTTGGAAAGAAGCTGTAGAGTGTTGGTTGGAAACAAAACTTGTAGGTCCTGACATGGCAGGTGTCCAACCTGTGGTTCTTGCTGGAGTGATGGTTGGCGATGTGGGGTTCCTACTACACCATTGTAAAGCCAGACAGAGAAATCTTTGGCTGAGAAATCTTTGTAGAACTGAGAAGCCAAACGTGGATAAACACCACTACTCACTATGTTCCTTGATGTTTGAGCACTTCTCCTTTCAAGGGAGTTATCAAAGTTCTCATCATCATCCCCTTCCACATCATCTAAACCAAACTGTGCAGAATCAGGTTGTGTTGTTCTAGCAACAAATCCTTGGCTGCGCAGGCTAATCATGTGTTTAGAAGCAGGGGTATTTCTTCTATAAGTTGGAGTTTTAGGAACAGGTGTCATGGCTGCTGGATCAGGTAAATGGCCATCACGTTGGTATTGGACAAGGGGGTCAAGTCCAACCGTTGCTTGATCATATTCATTTATAACATCTAGGAGATATACTCAATACTGTTTTCTCCATCAGGTACGGGCCTTCCAAATCCAGAAAGGTGTGCAACTGGCCTTCCTGTGTATACTAGTCTCCCTCTATGAACAGTAAATGAATATCTTTAGAAAGTCAGTTAAACATTATATCATGTATCAACTATCAAAAGAATATATATAAGCAGACCCTTAAATTTTTACCTTGCGAGGACAATGATCTTGTCCAAGAGCATTTGAATTCTATAGGAAGGTTGATGTATGGTCATAAGTATTGTAAAATGTAGTAATTCAACCTAGCCAAAATCTGTTAAGTGTTTTAGTAAATTGAGCATTGTATTGTTTTAGTTGTTATGAAACCGTTAACCAGTGTGGGTTAAAATGGTTGTTAGTTTGTAACCATAGTTAAGTGATATAAGTCAATTAGTATAAATGACATTTTTTGTAACAAACTGATACAAGTGAATAAAGATTGATATTCTTTTCCAAACAGTTCTTCTTCTCTTCCCCCAATTCTGGTACACACAAGCTTGAAGCTTCACAAATAATGAGCATTCTTCCAACAAACTGGCCTCAGAGCAAACGATCCAGGGTGGTGATAATGGCGGCCACGCAAGCGAGCACCAACAACGGTCAAATCCCCGCGAAGCTACCGGTGTTCGACGGTAGCAACTACGACTGTTGGACGGCGCAAATGAAGGTAATCTTTAGGTATCAAGGCGTTCTTGAGGTTGTTCGTAATGGAGTTCTCCGCAATCCAAGAAGGATGATAAGGCGATTTTTCTCATTCTTCAATGTGTGGACGCAAACATTCTTGAGAAGATTATAGAATATGAGACGGCGAAAGAAGCGTGGGACGTGCTAGCAACAACCTACTCCGGTGATAACCAGACGAAGAAGGTGAAGCTCATGTCCCTACGGCGTCAACTAGGGTTGCTTCAAATGGAATCAAACGAGATGGTGGCTCAATTTGTTAACAGGTTAGTAGTGTTGACTAATCAAATGAGAAGTTGTGGTGAAGTGGTGACTGATTCCATGAAAGTAGAAAAGATCCTTACGGGTTTGACACCTAATTTTGATCATGTTGTTGATGCAATTGAACAATCTAAAGATCTAGATAATCTGAAATTAGAACAGTTACTAGGTTCATTAGAAGCCCACGAAATTAAGATAAAAAATAGAGAAGGTATCAAGAAGGAGGATAAAGATTCTGAGAAAGTACTACTGGCTCAATCTTGGAAGAAAGGAGGTGGAGGGAATGAAGCTTTGAAAAAGAAAGGTAAAGGAAAATGGAAGAACAATAAGAGTGAAGGTGGAAGTTCAAAGCAAGACCATCACAAGAAAGAGGGTGAGAATGGTAGCAAGAATAAAAGGAAATCCAAAGAACATATTCAATGACACAACTGCCAAAAATGGGGGCATTTTGCTGATGAGTGTGTGAACCCTAAAGTGCCTAGAAATAAAAGTGAAGAGGCCCAATTTGCGCACGACTCTGATGATGATGAAGCAGTGATGCTAATGGCCATCATTAATAGTGAAACAGGTGTAGAAGAATGGTGGTACTTGGACACTAGATGCTCCAATCACATGACTGGACATAAATATTGGTTCTATGAGCTTAATGAATCTGTAAGAAGAAGGATAAAACTTGGTGATGGCAGGGCAGTCTGGGCAGAAGGCATAAGAAAGGTTGCAATCAAGAGGATTGATGGAAGTAAGGTTGTGGTCACTGATGTGCTATATGTTCCAAAAATGAAGAGCAACTTGCTAAGTTTGGGACAATTATTGGAAAAGGGATTTTCAATGCATATGGAGGGTGAGCACATGGAGGTGTCTGATGTGAGTGGTAACTCTGTCCTAAAGGTTCCTGTCTCCAAGAACAAAACTTTCAAGGTTGAAGTAACACTATAGAGCAGAAATGCCTTGTTGCACATATCAGTGATGGTGTGTGGAAGTGGCACAAGAGATTTGGCCACTTGAGTTTTGCAAGTCTTGATTTGCTTCATAAGAAAAACATGGTGACAGGTTTGCCTATGATCAAGGAACCTAAAGAAGTATGTGGTAAATGTTGTGAAGGGAAACAGCCAAGAAAGTCTTATAAGTCATCAATTCCTACTAGAGCAACTAAGAAGTTAGGAGTGATCCACTCTGATGTATGTGGACCATTTGAAGTCAAGTCACATGGTGGCAACCTCTATTTTGTGTCATTCATTGATGATCTTACTAAGAAAATGTGGACCTATCTACTGCATAAGAAGAGTGAAGTACTTGCAGTATTTAGAGAGTTCAAGCTGCTGGCAGAGAAGCAGTGTGGTAGTTCTATCAAGAAGCTAATAACTGATGGTAGTGGTGAATATACATCTCTTGAATTTGGTAGATTTTGTAAGGAGGAGGGTATAGAGCATGTTGTGATTGCTCCATACACTCCTCAACACAATGGAACAGCTGAAAGAAGAAATAGAACTCTCTTAAACATGGTGAGATGCATGCTAAGAGAGAAACATACGCCATATGAATTCTGGGCAGAAGCTGTGTGCATAGCAACATATGTACTGAACAAGTGTCCAACCAAGAGGCTTGATGCTGTGAGACCTGAAAAGGCATGGAGTGGCTCCAAGACTAGTGTGAAGCACATGAGGATTTTTGGTTCTCTGTGCTACAAACATGTCCCTGAACAGCAAAGAAGGAAGCTGGATTCAAGATCACAAGCCATGATACTGGTTGGATATCACAGTACTGGAGCCTACAAACTGTATGACCCACTGCAGAAGAGAATCTACATTAGTAATGATGTAGTTGTTGATGAGACCAAGGAATGGAATTGGACCACCTCTGGTGAAAGATTGACCACAGAAACAGTTGAGATACCACTTGATAGTGATCGAGCATCTGTCACAGAAATACAGAATGAAGAGGAACCTACTAATGAAGTTAACACTGAAAATGAAGAGCCACTTAGAAGATCTTAAAGAGAGAGACACCCGAGGTGGGTATTGCTTGATTATGAGGCCTTCCCAGCCACATTGAGTGAAGATGCTTCTGACATGCTGCAGCTAGTTCTGATGGCAGAATCAGAACCTGTCACTCTTGAACAAACTCTTTCTAATTCAAATTGGAAGGAGGCAATGGAGGAGGAACTAAGATCCATTAAGAGAAATAATACTTGGGAAATGGTGAAATTACCAAGTAATAAGAGAGCCATTGATGTGAAGTGGGTCTACAAGACCAAGATGAAACCTAATGGTGAGGTTGCAAAGTATAAGGCTAGGTTGGTTGCAAAAGGTTTTTTTTGCAACAACCAGGTCTTGATTTCAATGAGATTTATGCTCCAGTTGCTCGCATTGAAACTGTGAGACTGATTGTTGCATTGGCAAGCAAGAGGAAGTGGACATTGAGCCAGCTTGATGTCAAGTCTGCCTTTCTCGATGGTCCACTAGAGGAGGAGGTCTATGTGAAACAAGCACCAGGTTTTGAGATAGATGGAATGGAGGATAGGGTGATGAAACTAAAGAAGGCACTCTATGGCCTCAAACAAGCCCCAAGGGCTTGGAACAAAAGGATTGATGCCTCTCTCCTGAAATTGAAATACATTAAGTGCTCAACAGAACATGGCGTATATGTGAGGTTGAACACCAATGTTGGCTTGTTAATTGTCTGTTTGTATGTGGATGATCTACTTGTCACAGGTGATAGTGAGCAAGAAATCATTGAGTTCAAAGGGAAGATTATGTCTGAGTATGTGATGACAGATTTAGGCAAGCTTTCCTATTTTCTTGGCATGGAGTTTGTGGCATCTGAGAAAGGAACCTTTCTGCATCAACAGAAATATGTGACAGATGTGTTAAAAAGGTTCAAAATGCTAGATTGTAACCCAGCATCAACACCAGCAGACACAGCAGTGAAGGTGCAGAGGAACTCTGGTAAAGAAGCAGTTGATGCAACTGTGTATAGGCAGCTGATTGGATCACTGAGATATGTCTGTAATACAAGGCCTGACATCACTTACGGTGTAGGAGTGGTTAGCGGGTATATGGAAGAACCACAGAGATCACATTTGGTGGCTGCAAAGAGGATACTTAGGTATCTAAAAGGAACAAGTGATTGGGGTGTCCTGTTTATTGCAACAGGATGCTGCAACAGTGATGATATTGTTGGATACACTGATGCAGATTGGAGTGGAGACTCAAAAGACAGGAAGAGCACATCTGGATACATGTTCATTCTAGGGAAAGCTCCCATATCTTGGTGCTCCAAGAAGCAGAATGTGGTAGCTCTCTCCAGCTGTGAAGCAGAGTACATCTCTGCTGCATTTGGTGCCAGTCAGGCACAGTGGTTGCAGATATTATTAGGTGAGTTAAAAATGAAGAATGAAGGTGCTATGAAGCTGAAGATTGACAACAGGTCTGCAATAGACCTAGCTAAACATCCCATTGCTCATGGGAGGAGCAAACACATAGAGATCAAGTATCACTTTCTACGTGATCAAGTGACAAAAGGCAAACTGGCAATGGAGCAATGTAAGACAGAAGACCAGTTGGCTGATGTGATGACAAAAGCCTTGAAGCCCAGCATATTTGAAGACATGAGGAGCAGAATTGGAATGAACAAGTTGGCAAGTTTGAATTAGGGAAGTGTATTGTAAAATGTAGTAATTCAACCTAGCCAAAATCTGTTAAGTGTTTTAGTAAATTGAGCATTGTATTGTTTTAGTTGTTATGAAATTTTTAACCAGTGTGGGTTAAAACAGTTGTTAGTTTGTAACCATAGTTAAGTGATATAAGTCAATTAGTATAAATGACATTTTTTGTAACAAACTGATACAAGTGAATAAAGATTGATATTCTTTTCCAAACAGTTCTTCTTCTCTTCCCCCAATTCTGGTACACACAGAAGCTCGAAGCTTCACAAATAGTGAGCATTCTTCCAATGTTACCAATTGATACCAATTTGGATTGAAAGGGAGGGAGCTCCGTGAACAATCCTTGCTACTTCACACTAGGAGCTCCAATGGAGTTAGAATGGGGCTCGAAATATGAGTATTAGATGCAATTACTAGAGAGAGGATATAAGAGAAGATAATATTTGGTAATGATTGGTACTTCATTCAATTCCATAACAGTATTTATGAGTACAATCATATTGAGAATATTCCTCTAGATATTTAGCTAGTACACTCTTCTAGAAGTGTAGTACAATGAGAAATAAAATGTAAATGAAATGCTAAGATGTACGCAATTGTACTAACAGATAGTACATTTAGGTAAAAGTAATAAAGCAGAGTAAAACTAATTAACTGTGATTGAATATACAGTCACAATACCCCTCTCTTGGAGACCACTATTGTCCTCAAGAGTGAAAATGTGGAAACTCCTTCAACAAGGCATAATAATATTCCCAAGTAGCAGCTTTAGGAGGGAGCCCTTGCCATTTGATGAGTACTTTGGTGGCAGCCGCATTACCATGCTTTACCATTTTTCTTTCCAGAATAGCCTCAGGTTCCCCACGGTTAGGCACAGCAACTGATGCGGGTGGGTGCTGAATGACAACAGCAGCAGGGGAGTGGCACACTTTGAGCTGTGAAACGTGAAAAACATTGTGGATTCTGGTATAAGAAGGCAGCTCCAACTTGTAAGCAACCTTGCCAATGCAATCAATCACACGATATGGGCCATAGTATTTAGGAATTAGCTTGTGATAAGGCTGATTTCGCAGAGAGTATTGCCTATAAGGCTGCAACTTTAAAAACACATAGTCACCAATGTTGAAGTTCCTGTCACTCCTTCTTTTGTTACTTTGTTGTGACATCCTATTCTGAGCTCTTTCCAAGTGATACTTCAGCAGTTTAATGGCCTCCTCACGAGCTGACAGAGTTCTATCAACAGCTGCATAATTAGATTCACCAGGCAGGTACGGTAAATGCAGAGGAGGTGATTGGCCATACACAATTTCATAAGGGGTTGTTTGAATAGAGGAGTGAAAGTTGGTGTTATACCACCATTCAGCCAGAGGTAACCACACAGACCAGTCAGAAGGTTTTTCAGAGCTCATGCATCTAAGATAGGTCTCTAAAGCCTTATTAACAATTTCTGTTTGGTCATCACTTTGAGGATGGTAAGCAGTGGATTTGTTCAAGGATACCCCTTGCAGTGAGAAGAACTCCTTCCAAAACTCACTAAGAAAGATAGGATCTCTATCACTAGTGATTGCAGAAGGCGAGCCATGCAATCTCCAATAGAATAGAGTCTTTATTTTGGCAGTTGTGTGGTCCCTCCCAAAATGACCACCAGTTGCAGAGTCATGCAACCATTGTAAAATGAAGCTCTTGACAGTAGTAGAGTTTCCCACCACTAACTTACCATTTCTTCTCAAAACTCCATCTTGCCAAGAGAATTTAGCATGAGCAGAGGGATTCTGTTGTAATTCTTTAATGATTTTCTGTAAATGCATATCAGCAGACCATGAATTCTTAATTTATTGAAGCAGATCAAGCTCCACAGAGTTTACCACCAAGGCCATTAACTCTGCACCATCAATTCTAGATAGTGCATCTACTGCAATATTTTCCTTGCCTTACTTATATTGTATTTCAAATTCGTAACCCATCAACTTAGCCACCCATGCTTGCTGAAATGGAGTGTGTAATTTCTGCTCCAAAATGTGTTTAATACTCCTTTGGTCAGTTTGGATAATGAAGGGTTTGTGAGTAAGATAAGTGCTCCACTTTTGTATGGCATAGATGATAGCCAAGAGTTCCCTTTCATAAATGGAGAGAGCTTGTTGTCTTGGGCCCAAAGCTTTGCTGAGATAAGCTATGGGGTGATTGTCTTGCATAAGCACAGCTCCAATCCCACGGCCAGATGCATCAGTTTCTACTACAAATACCTTAGAGAAATCAGGCAAGGTGAGCACACAGGAGAACTAGACAGAGCAGATTTCAGATTTTGGAAAGCCACAGTAGCCTTGTCATTCCATTCAAATGCTTCCTTCTTCAGTAGATCTGTGAGAGGCTTAGCTATCTTGCCAAAATCCTTTACAAATCTCCTATAGTAGCCAGCAAGACCCAAGAATTCCCTTATCTGTTTAACAGTCTTAGGTGCAGGCCAATTAACTACAGCTTTAATCTTCTCAGGATCAGTGGAGACCCCCTCTTTTGTGATAAAATGCCCCAAATATTCTACTCTAGATGTTGCAAAATGGCACTTGGCAAAGTTTAAGAACAAGTGGTTAGCCTTCACAGTATCAAAAACTTGAATTAAGTGAGAGAGGTGTTCCTGCAGGGTAGAGCTATAAACCAATATATCATCAAAAAATACAATCACAAATTTACGGAAGAAGGGCTGAAATATGTGATTCATGAGGGCCTGAAAAGAGGCGGGGGCATTGGTCAACCCAAAGGGCATGACCAAGTATTCATAATGTCCACTATGAGTTTTGAAGGTTGTTTTGTACTCCTCTCCTTCACACATCCTCAATTGGTGGTAACCTGATCTTAGGTCTAGTTTAGAAAAGATGGCAGCTCCTCCCAACTCATCCATCAAGTCCTCAATCAAGGGAATTGGGAACCTGTCCTTGATGGTATAATGGTTCAATCTCCTATAATCAACACAAAGTCGCCATGACCCATCTTTCTTTCTAACCAGGATAGTTGGTGAGGCAAATGGACTATTGCTATGTTGAATCACTCCTTTTTTCAACATTTCACCAACTAAGTTATCTACAATATCCTTTTGAATAATGGAATACCTATAAGGTCTCAAATTGACAGCTGGTGTGCCTTCCTTAAGGGGAATTTTGTGGTCAAATTCTAGTCTTGCAGGGGGCAATTCAGTAGGTTCAGCAAAAATAGAACCATATTGATCAACCAACAGAGTTATTTCTCTAGGAATTAAGGGCTCAGTGTTACCTTCATAATGCACAGAACATTCAGGAATAAACAATTGAGGAGTTGCTTGATCCAACTGCAGGAAACAGAGTTCAGCACCTTGGCTCACAGTTGAGTTCAGTGCTTCATTAGAGATGAGCTTCACAGTAGGATTTTTGGCTCCACGCAAAGTCATCTGCCTACCATTCAATGAAAATTCCATCTGCAGCCTCTCAAAATCCCAAAGTATGGGACCTAATGATTTTAACCACTGCACTCCAAGTATCATGTCACAACTTCCCAGTGGGAGCTGTTGGACTATATGATAACCTTAGAGGGGGGGTGAATAAGATTATACGCTAAAATTGAATTCTTTTTTGTTTTCAAAAATTAACGATGCACGTGTAAATCAAATGCAGAAAATAGGATTTAAACTATATGCACTACCTAAGCAAGCTATACCTATAACAGAACCAGTTACAGTGATATTTTACGCTAACCACACTATTATCAAATTTAACGATAGACAGATTGTGATATTGAATGCAGCGCAAAGAAATCAAACATAACGATAAACAAATATAAACAAAAACAAAGTAAAGAGAAGGGAAAGAGATACACCGTGATTTTTACGAGGTTCGGGATAAAAGCCCTACGTCCTCGGCCTCCGGCTTTGCAACCTTTGGACTTGCGAATAACCACTATATGAGAAGAACTTCTTCACGTTTTACAAGCAAGCAACTTCCCTATAGCTACCACACCACTCTCAATTTCCCCAAATTGAGAACCCAAGCTCCCCGCTAAGGATTTCGCTACCAATCCAATCTCCCCGATTGAACGACCCAAGAACACTTCCCAAGATTTCACAACAACCAAGTAGTAGATGAATACAACAGAGAAATTATGATCCAATCACTCAAGCAATATAACAGTATAGTAGTTGAGAGAGATGAGCGATTTGGATTTTACGATGAAGAACTTGAAGAAAGAATATGACAGTGAAAGTTCTTTTCTTCTTTTTCTAATTTGTGAGTAGTGCGTTGTATTCTCTGTATTCGTGAAAAACCCTAGGTGCCTATTTATAGAGTTTGTAGAAATATGACCGTTGAGGCAATTTTTCACGTAAAATAGATGAGTAGTTGTTGCGCCCGAAAAAGTCCCCGAGGGAGAACCTTCCTCGTTCACAACTTTTCCTAAGACAATGAAGCCGCCACCAATATTTATTAAGGAAAATATTAGGAAAACCTTTTTTGGAAAGCGATTGGTCTTGCGAAACTAGAGAATAGGGTTCGGGGGTCGGTTACGCGCAGGGAAGGTGTTAGCACCCCACACGTCCTCTCTACTGAGAGGGAACCTTTAATTAAATGTGTGGTTTTAGTGTGTTGACTTGAAAATACTTAATTTTGCCTCTCTACTTCTCATTGAAAAATTCTTAATGAAAATCTTTATTTATTATGAAAAAGAAAAGGGGGAAGAATGGGTTTTTAGAAAAAAAACGCTTGACGGGACAAGGCCCGCTCCTACGTATCTCCCGGTGCGATGGAGAACTCAAAGCTACGTAGTTCTTCTTTGTCTTTTTGAAAAGTTTTTGTTTTTTATCTTTTTTAGTGAGTTTTTGAAATAGGACGAGCATTAGCGAATGATTAAACTAGCAGAGGCTATGATGACTATCAATAACAACCCGTTTTTATTATCTTTTTTGAAAGTGATTTTCGAAAGAGATTGATTTGCACGATGATCAAACTAACAAAGGTTATGATGGATCATCATTTATTATTCTTTTGGGAAAAAGACATCGCCACCAATGGCTAGACGAACAAAGGTTCTGGTTAGCCACTAGCGACGATGGGTTGAAAATGATTTTAGAAAGGAAAAGGTTTTGTTCTGAAAATGATCTTGGTTTGCAAAAGTGATTCTTTTTTGTTATGAAAATAACTCTTTTATTTTTATTATGCAAATGCTAAACTTTTTATGGTTGCGCTTGACGAGAATGTGACTCGCTCCTACGTATCCCAAATGGGAATCAAAGCGACGTAGTTCTAAGGAGCATTGGAAATGAAAGTCTTTTTGCTTTGGTTTTGAAAAGTGGAGTGCGTTCATAATGATCAAACTAACAAAAGTTATGGGTGACCATTACTAGAACCCACTTAAGTGCATGTAAAAATCTCTTTTGAAAAATGAAAGCCTTCGTGATGACCAAACTAACAAAGGTTATGGGTGGTCATCATTAACACTTGCTATGACTTTTGATGCTTAGGAAAATATCTTTTGAAATTGAAAGCATTCATGATAATCAAACTAACAAGGGTTGTGGGTGATTATCACTAGTAGCTTATGTATATGAAAACGTCTTTTTTGTTTTTGAAATTTAGGCTCTTAGGACAACCAAACTAACAAAGGTTATGGGTGATTGTCACTAGTCACCATTTTCATGATAAACTATTTAGAAAAGAAAGCAATGAATGCGAATCAAATCCTTAGGCAAGCAACAATCTCACTTGAATTCTTGAGCAAATATTAGCCTAGACTACGCATGTTAGACCACAACACATAAATAGGCAAAGAAGGAACTTGAATTGGGCATTAAGCAAAAATATAAGAGTAGGCAAGATTGAACCTAAATGCACATCTAGTGGAAGATGCTAGGCGAGAACCATACTCAAATATTTCTACAAAACGCAAGGGACTCTAAATGCACATCTAGTGGAAGATGCAATGTAAGGAATGAGCCTATCTAAGTATTAATGATTCCACATGAGAGTAGACAAGGAAGTGATAGGCACAAATGAATTCAAAAGAGTAGCCTCAAGCATGATCATTGGTAAACCCTCAGTAAGCAAATCATCTTAGCAATCAAAGCATGTTGAATCACTTTGGTCAATCCTCAACACTTAAATTAGTGTGCACAAGTGTGAATCTTCTTGCCAATCATCAACATAGGGCATGATTTGCAAGCAAATTCATGAAAGCAACAAGTTTTAAGCAAACAAACATCATAATCAATGTTCAATTCCAAGTGATTGCAAGATTAAACAACCAACTCATCAAAAGTCTCATAAATCCTGACTTCTTTGGACTCATTGGTTTGACAAGAGTTGAAGCAAAACAAATACTAACTACAAAAGTGAATAATAAAAATAAAAGATAGCATAATAACACAAAATGGGGTGCAAACAGTAGAAGTCCAGTCTGTGAAATAAAGGCCCATAATGAGGGTGTTGTTTTATTGGCAAGATGGGGATTTAAATAATAAAAGCAAACCGATTAAAAAAAGCAGAAAGAAAGAAAACTAGTCATTATTTAATAAAAATAATAAAAATAAAATAATAAGAATGGGGAGGGACTCACGATACAGATGAGGGGAGTTGAAAACACTTTGTTTATTATTTAGTTTTTTTTTTTATCAAAATTGGTTTATGACTTGGTTTAAAGGGAGAAACTATCAATAGGGATTGGAAGTTGGAACCCTAATGTCAGCGACAACACATTTCCAACAGAGGAAGAGGGTTTTTGGAAAGAAAAGAAGGAAACAAGAGGAAGAGAAGTGGAGAGAGAGAGAGAGAGAGAGAGAGAAGAACCAAACAGAGATGCAATGAGAGGGAGAAGGACGGTGACGCTAGCGAACGGTGGTGCGGTCGGCGGTGACAGCGGTGTTCGTGGCGGGTGGCGCGGCGGAGATGGAACGGGTATAGCGGCGACGGTGGTTCGTGGTGGTGGTGAGTCTCCTCTCTTACTTTCTACGTCTTTTCTCCTTTTCCTCCTGTTTGGATTCTCTGTTTTTCCTTTTTCATTGTTGAATGGGTATTGTGTGTGTTTGTTGTTGGTTTGAGATGGAGATGAGGATGGATTTATGGTGTGGAGGAGAAAATGGCTCTTGGGACTACGGAACAGTAAACCCCCCTCCCTGTACATTGTTATCTTTTTCTCTCTTTTAGTTTTTTTCAGAATCCCTTCTTTTTTCCATTTTCTCTCCATTTTTCTACTTTCTTTTTTTTTGTCTCTGAGAATCGTTCTCCTCTCCTCCCTGTTACTGTAGCTGTGTGTGTATTTATACTAGTGCTTAGTGTGGTGTAGGTGTGGTATGTGGAGCACAAAATCAAAACTCCCAGGAGACCAAGACAGAGACAGCAGCAAGAGAGGAGCAGAGTTGATGCCAAGTTATGGTATTTTTTTGCCTAAAATGAAGATCAAACGAAGAGACAAGAAGAAGGGGGTTTGAGCTCAAAGCTCAAACTGTTGCCGCAACAGCAGCAAGGCGCAGGCTGGCTACATATTTTTTGTTTGACTTTCCAAATTTTTTTTGTCTACATATGTAACAAAATCAATAAAAGGGACAGCTGATTTTATTTTACTATTTATTTATTATTTTTTTTATGACAATAAAAACGGTAGAAACACTGCGCACCGACGCAACCACTCACACGACTCGAAACGAAACGCGCGCTCGCCCTAAGACTAGGAACGCATACGCGATTTGAATACGCACGCGCGTACGTTATTAAAACCGATTTCCTTTTATCCTCACTTTTCTAAAAAAAAACGCGCGGTGACGCAACTGCTCACACGTGACTTGCAACCGACACGCACTCGCGTGATTTATTATTATTTTTATTGTATTTTTTGGACTCTTTTTTTGAAAGCAACGAGCGCCAAACAAAATCGTTGCACGAGAGTGCCAAATACACCCGCGTTTAGAACAATATGCGAAGCGATACAATTTTTGGATTTTCCAATTAGTCGGACAAAATTGGGGTATGACGGTAGTATATCGATTGATTGCTTAAAAACAATGTGTATGGCAATCGATTATTTACTCAAAAATATGACCGTTGTAGCACTTTTTATAAGTGAAGAATCGATTGTTTGCTTAAAAACACTTAGAGTGACAATCAATTCTTTGCTTCAAAAAGAGAACAACTTCATAAGTGAATGATCGATTGTTTGCTTCTAAAACTAAGATTGAAAATCGATTCTTTGCTTAAATAAATAGGATCAAAGTCGATTTTGTGCTTTAAATAACTAAGGCCATGAATCGATTGTTTGCTTCCAAGATGAAGCTCATAATCGATTTTATACTTAATAAATTAAGTATATAATCAATTTTGTACTTTAATAAAGAAGATAAAAATCGATTCTTTGCTTTAAAAAACACCAAGTAATAAATCGATTTTTTGCTTTAAAACAAGAAGTCATGAATCGATTGTTTTCTTCCAAAAACACGTTCTTTTAAAAACATAAGTCATAATCGATTTCTTGCTTCCTTTCTCCTTAAAAATCAAGTGCATAATCGATTTTATGCTTTTAAAAACACCAGTTATATTTTTAAAAAATTATCTCTCAACTACTAAAAGTTATAGAACCGAAGTGATAGGATTTTACATGGTTTCCTATCAAAAGCAGATTAACAAATAGTTCTTGAACTCTAGAGTAGCTTCTCCTCCAAGCCGCTACACTTTAAGAGATTCTGCTCTTTGATTCATGTCCTGTACTTTTGTTCAACTGTAACCATTAGTAGACAGATTGTAATTTGTTATCATACAAAACAAAGAGTGTTTGACCTTGGTTCAACAAACTCCCCATTTTTTATGATAACAAATTACCTTATGCATAGGGAGGCGATAAACAAGAAACAATAGCAAAAGCTCCCCCTAAGCATAGGCATAAAAATAATAGACTAAACCAGTAACATAGCAATAGCCGTAAATAGCAGCAAGTATTTTTCCCCCTTTGTTTTCATCAAAAAGGAGGGAAAACACATAACAAGCACATAGCACATTATAAGATGGCAAAATCAAGCATACCGAGCTCTCTCCGGATCTTACAAAATTGAGCTTCGGCGGGGGGTTTCGTGAAGATATCCGCTAGTTGGTCATCTGTGCCTCCAAAATGTAATGCTATGCTCCCCCTCGATACGTCGTTTCATTTCAAACTCGCTAGTCATCATTTCAGAAAACTCCTTGCACAGATCATCATTAGTAAACCAAAAAATAATGTCAACATAAATTTGAACTACAATGATATGTTTGCCCTTGGTTTTAAGGAATAAGGTAGAATCAATCTTACCCTTTTTGAAACCATTTGCAGTTAAATGTTTGCTTAGTCTCTCATACCAAGCTCTAGGAGCTTGTTTTAATCCATAAAGTGCTTTGTCAAGTTTGAAAACATGATTTGGGTTTTTAAAATCTTCAAAACCAGGGGGTTGTTTTACCTATACTTCTTCTAAAAAATCGTTTAGGAAGGCACTCTTGACTTCCATTTGGTGTAGTTTGAAGTCCATGTAACTAGCAAATGCCAATATTATACGAATGGACTCCAACCTAGCCACCAGAGCAAAAGTTTCTTCAAAATCCACCCCTTCGATTTGGTTAAAACCTTGAACAACTAAACGACTTTTATTTAATAAAACAACGCCATTTTCATCAAGTTTGTTGCGAAAAACCCATTTAGTACCAATGACGGTTCTATCAACGGGTTTTTCAACTAAATGCCAAACTTTGTTCCGTTCAAATTGTCCAAGTTCCTTTTGCATTGACACAACCCATTATGGATCATTTAAAGCTTCCTTAATATTATTAGGAACTATTTGAGAGACAAAAGCACTATGAAAGCATAAATGATTAAGAGAAGAACGAGTTGTTACCCGCCATGGGATGATCTCGAACTGATTTCCAAGTTTTGGGCAAATCATCATGTGTTCTTCCATGGAGATGGTCATCGATGTCTTGGGGCTCTCGTTCCACTTCAGCTTCTTCTTGAGGTTTTACTTTCACCCCGGCTTCTTCCACACTTTCACTGTTTGATTTAGGTATTCTGTTTTTGATCACTTCAAACACTTCATCCTCATCATCAACTTTCTTAGCAAAAGGGTTAGTCTCATCAAAAGAAACATGTATTGATTATTGCATACATTTATCAATTTTATTGTAAACAATATATGCTCTACTATGACTTGAATAACCCATAAAAATACCTTTAGTTGATTTTGCATCAAACTTACCCAACTTATCTTTTGTGTTGAGAATGAAGCACTTACTTCCAAAAACCTTGAAGTATGAAATATTTGGAGCTCTACCATTCCACAACTCGTATGGCGTCTTGTTAAGAGATGGCCTCAGGTATACCCGGTTGAGCACGTGACATGCTGTATCAACTGCATGACCCCAAAAATATTTGGGTAAGTTGTGCTCGTTCAACATTGTTCTGCTCATCTCTTGTATGGTTCTATTCTTCCTTTCCACCACACCGTTTTGTTGAGGAGTCATTGGAGCTGAAAAGTTATGATGAACACCATACTTTTCACACCAAGTCCTGAATGATGAATTTTCGTACTCTCCTCCATGATCACTTCTAATTTCCTTGATGGCTAAGTGATAACTCTATTTTATATAGGTTATTTATGCTCTTAATACTTAAGTCAAGCTTACTTCTCAAGTAATTCTAGTACTTAAATATGTGAATATATGAATATGAGAGTAAAATACAGGTTATAAGTCAATTCCCTAAACCTTGGGCATAGTCAATGCCTTTGTGAATATGTTTGATGTTTTGCTTTAGCGCTGCAGCGGTATGCTATCAAGGAGACGCTACAGCGTTATATGGCGGCTGACCATTGAGATATTTGTGTGACCACTTGAGGATATGATGAGTCATCACCCTTATCTCTTCCTCTCAGCTGGATATTTTGACTTCCAAGTGGATGCTAAATTACACTTGGCGCCTCCTAAATGGAACCCATGTGATAGTTGGTGAACTCCATCATTAGCACTTTTTGTAAAGTAACTTAAGGATAATATTTAAGTCTTATGATCATAATTTAATATTATTATTTTATTAAGACTTAGTTAGTTTAGATTAGAATAGAATGCCTCATGTTAAGAAGTAACATACGTAGACACAAGTAGTTGTAACTTGGAAAAAGACCCACTTATGACATAGTAGCTTTTCTCCATTGTTATACTACATTTAAGCTTTTATTTTTAGGATAGTTTTCTAGTCTTCATTCAAGGTTTTGCTCACGCCTCAACTTCATTCTTCGTATGCTACTTGGGATCATTGGAGTGTATCTTTTGTAACCACTCTTCTCTTGTCTTCATACGGTAATACATACTCTCTAGTTGTATTATGTTGATGGAACTTGTGATGAGCTAACTTTGTTGTAGTTGGATTGTTCTTGGTGTGTAATGAACCTTGAGTAACTTTTGTATAATATTATGATGTTTGTGTTTTATTCCTTGTGTCATAATGCTTTCAATCTTGGTTTGGGAATGATCAACTAAAACAAGGTAACTTTATGGGTACAGACATGGTTCACAAAGAGAACTCAATGAATGATATGAATGAAAACCCTTTAAAGACATTTAAAGGAAGCACTACTTAACTCTAGACATAGGGGAGTAATAGTTCATAAGGCAAATGTTGTAAGAGCTTAATATTCAGGGGTAAAACTTATTTAGAGCCTAGACATAGGAGTCTTGTAACATAACCCTGACGAAAGTGACTGAAAGGCACGCTGCCAAGGCGCTACAGCGTCTACGGATTTTGAAGCGCTACAGCGTCTAAATATTATTTGAACATTACTCTTGGGAATTTACACAACCACTGAGCTATCCAACTCACTTTTAAATACTTCAAATTAATACCGTTTTATCACAACTTATCATGTTTACAACACCTTACTTTTATTTGTCACTTAATTCTTTTCACTAATTAAGCTTCTAATCACTTAAACTTTTTGGATTACTTCCAATCCCTGTGGGAACGAACTTTACATATCATTATATTACTTGTTGCGATTGTGTATACTTGCACATCTACTTTTCGCACAACACTAAGCTTTTCTCATTCTGTAACTTTCTGCACAACTTAGCAAACTCATTAAAAGCATCACTTTTATTTGCAAGTAGAATGACCCAAGTATACCTATAATAATCATCTACAATCACGAAGACATACTTGGACCCTCCTAGACTTACAACATCAATTTCACCAAATAAATCAAGATGGAGCAATTCAAGCACATTGTTAGTGGAAATAACCGGTTTTGGATTGAAAGAAGATCTATGCAACTTACCTAGCTGACATGCATCACACAATTGACCCTTTTCATATTTCAACTTGGGTAGACCTCAAACATGCTCATTCTTACTCAACTTAGATAAATGTTCTATACTAGCATGTCCTAGACGTCTATGCCACAGATTCACATCATCAAGCAAGGAAGGCATGCATACGATATCATTACTCACATTGTCAAAATCAACATAATACACATTATTTTCTCGAAAGCCAGTAATATAAATTTTAGAAGTTCTATGAGTAATAACACATTTATCAACAGAAAAATACACATCAAAATCACTATCACATAATTGGCTAACACTTAGCAAGTTAAATTTCACACCATCAACTAGTAAAGCATTTTTAATTTTGATTGTGTTTTCCTTACCCACACAACCTTTACCTATTACTTGAGCAGATTCATTGTTGGCAAACTTTACAGATCCACTAGCTTTGTTGCTCAACTTCAAGAATAGTGAAGCATCACCAGTCATATGCCTTGAGCATCCACTATCAACCATCCACACATTTTTCTTCTTGGATGACTGACCAACCTGCAAAAGGAACTTTAACAGCTAGTACGAGGTACCCAAATTTTGTTGGGTCCTTGGGGGTTAGTCATCAAGGGTTTTGTTTTCACAATCCACCTTGGTTTCTTACAAGCAGGTATAAAGGTACAAAGCTCACACAATCTACGAATAGGGCATCTATGAGAGCTATGGTTCCCTTTTTGACAATAAGTGCAAGAGAAAACAGTAGGTGTCTCACTTGAAGTGGCAGCTACAAAAATCACTTTCTTTTTCAAAACAGAGGAGGTGGAATTACCTTCATACTCAATACCTCTCCTATCAACATATTCATGTTGGGAGTGAAGTATCTTGGTTAAGGTCTTTTCACCTACCTCAAATTTTTTTAAAGATTCTTTCAAAATTTCATTTTCAACCTTGACTTTTTCAAAATTTTGTTTAAGCTCAAGAAGCTCAAGGTTGAAAGGTTTAGTTTTATGTAGCTCATTCTTCAACTTAGCTACCTCATTCTCAAGAGTCTCGATTTGAGTGAGCATGCTTTTGTTGCTCTTTTTCAAATCCTTAAATTTAATCAAAAGAGTTTCATATTCATTATAAAGAGCTTCAAAAGCCTCACTCAAATCTTGACTACTACACCCATCATCAAAGAAGTCATCATGCTCAAGTGAATCAGAAAGACTATGGTTAGCAAGGATTACCTTAGGGGTGTCATTTGCCATAAGACAAACAGCATTGGCAATCTTCTCTTCTTCATCTGTTTCACTATCAGTGTCAAGATTGTCCCATGTAGCCTTCATGGCTTTCTTCTGTGGGTACTTGGATTCTAGCTTTGGATAATTCACTTTAAGATGACCAGATTTGTTGCATTCAAAACATTTTGGTTGATCATCTCTTCTCTCATAACTATCTCCTTTGTTGTACCCAGATTTCCTTGAATAGTCACCCTTCTCAAGCTTGTTGAATCTCATGAATTTTTTGACTTTCTTGGCAAACATAGCCAAGTCTTCATCATCAGATTCTTCATCAGACTCAACCTCTTTCCTTGCCATCTTAGGAGTCTTAGCAGCAAGAGCAAGAGACTTCCTTTCTTTGACCGCTTCTTTTTCTTGAGCCTTCTTAGCGGCCAACACCACCTCAAATGCAAGAAGTGACCCAATCAAGTCGTCTTGACGTAAAGTGTCAATATCTTTGGCTTTAGTGATAGCACAAGTTTTAGGAAAGAACTCACTAGTCAAGGATGCAAGGATCTTCCCATTCAAATCTTTTGTTGAATATTTCTTCCCAAGAGCTCTCAAGTTATTCACTATTAAATTTAATCTTTGGTGCATAACAGATTCACCTTCCTTCATTTTGAAAGCTTCATACCCAGAAGTGAGAATTCTAATTTTTATATCCTTCACTTGACTTGTACCAACATGAGTCGCTTCCAAACAGTCCCAAATTTCTTTAGCTGTCTGACAACCTTTAACCCTTCCATACTCTTCTTCACATAAAGATAGGTGAAGAATATTCATTACTTTGGCATTTAGAGATATTTTTTCTAACTCAGATTTTCTCAGCTCACTCAAGTCAATGGCATAGATATCTTCAATAGGAACTTCCTCAGCTTTACCAGTAGCTTGAGATTTAGTAGTATCTCCGTCAACAGCAACACCAGGTTTAGTGATCTTGATTCTCATAGGAATGAGTGGTCCATCAACAATGATCCTCCATAAAGTGAAATCTATAGCCTGCACATGACATTTCATTCGACTACTCCAATAGTCATAATTAGTCCCATCGAATAGGGGTGGCCAATTGAAGGATATCCCCTCTTTCATAAATGAACCCATGATAAAAAATAAATAAAATAAAATTGCGAGATGTTAAGCTCTATATGCAATTTCTAGCTCTGATACTAATTGTTGGATTATATGATAACCTTAGAGGGGGTGAATAAGGTTATACGCTAAAATTGAATTCTTTTTTGTTTTCAAAAATTAACGATGCACGTTTAAATCAAATGCGGAAAATAGGATTTAAACTATATCCAGTACCTAAGCGAGCTATATCTATGACAGAACCAGTTACAGTGATATTTTACGCTAACCACACTATTATCAAATTTAATGATAGACAGATTGTGATATTGAACACAGCGCAAGGAAATCAAACATAACGATAAACAAATATAAACAAAAACAAAGTAAAGAGAAGGGAAAGAGATACACCGTGATTTTTACGAGGTTCGGGATAAAAGCCCTATGTCCTCGGCCTCCGGCTTTGCAACCTTTGGACTTGCGAATAACCACTATATGAGAAGAACTTCTTCACGTTTTACAAGCAAGCAACTTCCCTATAACTACCACACCACTCTCAATTTTCCCCAAATTGAGAACCCAAGCTCCCCGCTAATGTTTTCGCTACCAATCCAATCTCCCCGATTGAACGACCCAAGAACACTTCCCAGGATTTCACAACAACCAAGTAGTAGATGAATACAACAGAGAAACTATGATCCAATCACTCAAACAATATAATAGTATAGTAGTTGAGAGAGATGAGTGATTTGGATTTTACGATGAAAAACTTGAAGAAAGAATATGACAGTGAAAGTTCTTTTCTTCTTTTTCTGATTTGTGAGTAGTGCATTGTATTCTCTGTATTCGTGAAAAACCCTAAGTGCCTATTTATAGGGTTTGTAGAAATATGACCGTTGAGGCAATTTTTCACGTAAAATAGATGAATTTTTAAATCGATTGATTGCTTAAAAACAATGTGTATGACAATCGATTATTTACTCAAAAATATGACCGTTGTAGCACTTTTTAATAAGTGAAGAATCGATTGTTTGCTTAAAAACACTTAGAGTGACAATCGATTCTTTGCTTAAAAAAGAGAACAACTTTATAAGTGAATGATCGATTGTTTGCTTCTAAAACTAAGATTGAAAATCGATTCTTTGCTTAAATAAAATAGGATCAAAATCGATTTTGTGCTTTAAATAACTAAGGCCATGAATCGATTGTTTGCTTCCAAGATGAAGCTCATAATCGATTTTATACTTAATATATTAAGTATATAATCGATTTTGTACTTTAATAAACAAGATAAAAATCAATTCTTTGCTTTAAAAAACACCAAGTCATAAATCGATTGTTTGCTTTAAAACAAGAAGTCATGAATCGATTGTTTTCTTCCAAAAACATGTTCTTTTAAAAACATAAGTCATAATCGATTTCTTGCTTCCTTTCTCCTTAAAAATCAAGTGCATAATCGATTTTATGCTTTTAAAAACACCAGTTATATTTTTAAAAAATCATCTCTCAACTACTAAAAATTATAGAACTGAAGTGATAGGATCTTACATGGTTTCCTATCAAAAGCAGATTAACAAATAGTTCTTGAACTCTTGAGTAGCTTCTCCTCCAAGCTGCTACACTTTAAGAGATCCTGCTCTTTGATTCATGTCCTGTACTTTTCTTCAACTGTAACCATTAGTAGACAGATTGTAATTTGTTATCATACAAAACAAAGAGTGTTTGACCTTGGTTCAATAGGAGCACTATCATGTCAGCCACAAACTTCTGATTATGTATGATCCATGTGAAGTTCTTGCATACAAAGAATGCTTCAAACTTGTTACCACCCCCTCCAGTGATGAACATGGGTTTGTCCACAACTTCCAAGTAACAACCAAGCTTCCTAGCCATATCCAAGTCAAGGAAATTGTGAGTACTGCCACTGTCAAGCAGTATTTGCAACCATTTCTTATTGTGTAACCCCTTAACTCTCATAGTTTGGTATGTGGATTCCCCAGTCATGGCCTGCATTGAAATGACACGCGGTTCTAAGTCTTCTACAGGGGTCAATACAGGTTCTAAAGTTACCTCTGGTGTCTCATCAGTGGCAGAGTCCTCATCATCTTCCATACACATCAATTGGTGAGCAGGACCACGATGTTTGAGCTGATGTCCAGGGGTGAACTTCTCATCACAGTACCAACATAGCCCCTTGGCACTCCTCTCTTGCAACTGAGCCTGTGAAAAGCGTCTAATGACATTGTTGGGTGGCTGTTTCTGGTTAGGGTTATTGGGAGTAGTGAGGATGGGGGTTTGGTTGTTTTTAGTAGCTTGTGTTTGGGTTTTGTATGGAGTGAAAGCCTGTTTATAGGTGGTTGGATTAGGTTTAGTAGACTCACACAACTTGGCAATGTTAGCAGCGTGAGCAATGGTTGTAGGATTGAACATCCTAACTTGGGCTTGGGTGGTTGGGTTGAGACCAGCAATGAAGATGCTGAGAGCATGTTCTGGCAGCAAGCTAACTTGTGTTTGAGCTAACTCGAATTCATCAATGTAATTTTGAGCAGAGGTGGTATGCTTTACCTGAATCAATTCCGCGAGAGGATCCTCGTACAAATCACCAAATCGTCGCCTCACATCAGCAGAGTACTGAGTCCATGTAGGGTATTGATCGAATCACCCCCTCAAATAGCTCAAATGCCATTGAAGAGCCAATCCTTCAAGGTGAATCGAAGCCAAGCGCACACGCGACTCTGGCAGAGTTTCGTCAAGCAGAAAGAACTGCTCGCACTTATAGAGCCAGTCCTTCACCTTCCTCGCATCAAATTTGGGGAAATCTACCTTCGATAAGCGAGTAGAGTAGTGACGCCGAGCTGGTTGCTCGTTATGGCCGTGTGGGGTTACTTCCGATACTATTACCGGTGTTGGTGGAGCGACTACTTCGGCTTGTGCCCCCGTAACAGGCGGTGGATCGTTTATGCTTTCTTGCGACGGTCCACGAATCTGCGTCAGAATCAAGTTTCGCAGTCCCTCAAGGCGAGAATCCATTCGCTCTTCAAATCGATCCATGCGAGTGTTGGATTCTTCGATTCTCCTGTCCAAATCAGCCAGCGATTGGGAACGTGTTGTCATGGTGCCAGGATGGTGCTTTGATACCAATTGTTACCAATTGATACCAATTTGGATTGAAAGGGAGGGAGCTCCGTGAACAATCCTTGCTACTGCACACTAGGAGCTCCAATGGAGTTAGAATGGGGATCGAAATGTGAGTATTAGATGCAATTACTAGAGAGAGAATCTAGGAGAAGATAATATTTGGTAACGATTGGTACTTCATTCAATTCCATAACAGTATTTATGAGTACAATCAAAATGAGAATATTTCTCTAGATATTTAGCTAGTACACTCTTCTAGAAGTGTAGTACAATGAGAAATAAAATGTAAATGAAATGCTAAGATGTACGCAATTGTACTAACAGATAGTACATTTAGGTAAAAGTAATAAAGCAGAGTAAAACTAATTAACTGTGACTGAATATACGGTCACATCAAACAATAAGGACTATGCTACCTCCCTGAGCTATGTCTTTAATCTTTTCCACTACACTGTAAGCACTTGTGGAATCTCTATGCCAATAGATACCCTTCGTCGTTCCCCTCCTGACACTCCTCTCCTTCCCTCATCACCAATGTATGTGTAGCACTCTGATCAAAAGTCATGATGAATCTGTTATTTAATGTGTGCAGTATAGTATAGTAGAGTATAGTGTAAGTAATTACTTCGAGGGAAATGTAGTTAAACCTGTAAGCCCAATTTATCAAGGAGCTCATAAACCCTCTTCTTCTTTTCGTCCCTAGAAATGGAAGGAGGAGGCAAGGTTTGAAAAAACGGAACGCGACAGCAAAAACGGGCGAGACAAAACGGTCTCGGTTGTTGCCGTTACCGTTATGAGCCGGTATAACGGAGTGATTGAAAATCACGGCAAAAAACGATACGGAACGCCGTTACGGCCGCGACGGACGCGACGAAACGCCGTTACGACCGCAACGGCCGCGACAAAACTCTGTTAAACAGAAAAAGCAGAAAAGATTCGTTTTTTGCACGAAAAGGTGAAGGAAACAGAACAGATCTTGTCATATTCAGATTCGTTTTTGCTCTAAAACAAAAAGGGAACGTTGATGAGTGATGACTGAACATAACTGGGAAGGGTGAAGGGATTCAGATCTTGCGCATTAGTGACTCACCACTCGATCTCCAGCACTCTCCAGCCAGGTATTGAATTTTAATTCTGATGAATCTGATCTGAGTACTGTATGAGCTTCTTCTTCTTCTTTGTATTTGTGTTGTGTGGGAAGGGATTTGAGAGAGAGAGACAGATGGGATTCGGATTAGACTTTAGAGAGAAAGAGAGATGAATTTGATGCTTTGAAATTGAAGATGAGTGAGACATATGGGATGATGGGATTCGGTTCACGGTTCACATATGTCCTCTTTTCTCTATTTTTTTTTGGCCTTTCTCTATTTGAGTGACATAGATGATGGGCTTTTGTCAAAAAAAAAAATTGTTCCTTACTCTGTTTGTTCCTTAATTGATAAAATGGGTTTTTGTCAAAAAAAATTAATTGATAAAATGGATTGATTTGGGTTAAAATTTGTTCCTTACTCTGTTTTGGTTTGTGATTTGTCCTTTTTAACTCATTTTTAGTGACTATTAATTAGTTTAGTTTTGTGACTATCAAATAAAAAAATAGTTTAGTTTTTTAATAGTCACTAAACTAAACAAATTAATAATTACATTTTTAGTTTTGTTAACTTCTTAAATTTTGAATTTATAATTACATTTTTTATAAATTCATGTCTCCATGACTTCTTCTTATTTTAATCTTTGTTATTTCTGTCTATGTATTTGTCTTGGTGCTATTAATTAGTTTAGTTTTGTCCTTAACTTCTTAAATTTTGAATTTATAATTATATTTTTATTTTCAGTTTAGTTAAACAATGGATCCACCAGAAGAATTTCCAATTGGTAGAGCAAATGATGCTCCGAGTGATGATATTGGTTGGCACTTTGGAACAGTTGTGCAAGGTAGAAAAAGAAATAGTATACAATGTAAATATTGTGGAAGAATAATAACCGATGGAATAACTCGATTGAAGGAACATCTTGCACACATGCCAGGAGAAGTGAAACGTTGTGCTAGTGTTGGAACTTTTGTTAGAGAAAATATGATGAAGCTTTTATTAGATAGTAAAGCAAAGAAAAATGATCAAAGAAAAAAAAAGGAAGAATTTGTCTCACGTTTAAGAGGGAGTGATGATGATGAAGATGAAGGTTTTATTGATGAAGATGCATCTATGAGACATGCTACACAAGAAAGCATAATGTCACATAGACAATGGGAGGATAGACAAAGATTCCAAAGGAGTGGCATTGGCAGTAGTAGTGGAGGTGGAGCTTCATCTGAATATCAAGAGAGAAATATTCAACAAAGAATGAGGCAAGTAGATGTTGATCTAGAGAGAAGTAAGAGTATGAAGCAAACAAAAATTGGTGTTGGAATGTTGAAAAGTGCGAGAAAGAAGTTGGGAAAAGCATTATCCAAATTGATAATACACGAGCGTCTGCCTATGAACTTGAGCACTTCTCCTTGGCTACATGGCTTGTTAGCTGAAGCTGCAAAGTTGGGACCGGGTGTCAAATGCCCTTCTCCTTATGAGATTTCAGAGATCTACTTGAATGAAGAATGTCAGGAGATGCAAACATATATAGATGACCTAAAACCAGTCTGGAAAGAAAAATGGGTCACTATAATGTGTGATGGTTGGACGAATGGTATAAATCATATGCATATCATGAATTTTTTAGTATATTGTAGCCAAGGAACAACATTCTTAAAGTCTATTGATGCCTCTGATGTTGCAAGTAGAAACACTGATTATTACTTTAAGTTGCTTGACAACATGGTGGAAGAGGTAGGGGAAGAGTATGTTGTCCAAATAGTCACTGATAATGAGGCAGCATTGAAAGCAGCTGGTCTGAAATTGATGGAAAAAAGAACTCACCTTTATTGGTCCCCATGTGCAGCTCACTGTTTGGATTTGTATTTGGAAGATATTGGAAAAAAGACAAATGTCAAAAAATTGCTTGAGGATGCAAAAACGGTAACTTTATTTATCTATAATCATATTTGGACTGTGAATTTGATGAAGAAATATACTGGTGGCAAAGAAATTATTCGTCCAGCAATTACTCGTTTTGCTACACAGTTTCTACAACTTGAATCTATTGTGAAAGAGAGACAAGCTTTAAAAAATATGTTTGATTCTGACAAATACAAGAATTCCAAATTTGGAAAAGATAAATCAAGTGCTGCATATCAAGCCAAAACGATTGTAATGAGCAAAGAATTCTGGACTAAGGCAACTGAAATAATAAAGGTGTTTGAACCAATTGTCAAGGTTTTAAAGTTGGTAGATGGTGATGATAAACCTACCATGGGATTTCTCTATGAAGCAATTGATAGAGCTAAGCAAGCTATTGAGAACAATTGTCGTTACCATGCCTATTATAATTCAGTTATTGACAAAAGATGGATTTACATGCATACTGATTTGCATTCAGCAGGTTCGTATCTAAATATTCAATTATTTTACATACTTGTGTTTGACTTTGAAGTAAATATACCAATTATTCATTTATTTTTAAGGTTATTTTCTCAATCCACAATTCCAATTCGGACTTGTTCATGGAAGTCATGTAGCTAAGGAAACCATGGAAGGAACCACAAAAGTAATAACTAAATTAGAACCAGATATTGATAGGCAAATAAGAGCTATCAATCAGGTGAGAAATTTGTTAAAGTTATATATTTATAATATATAATATTATACTAAAATTTGAAAGAAATACTTATATGGTATATTGGTCTTCGTAGTTGTTACTTTTTAAGGATAAACAAGAAACATTTGGAACTCAACTAGCTCAAAGAGCATGGTCTCAAATGAAACCCGGTATGATTTATTATTTTTGCTTGTTGATTTCCTAGAATGAAAATATTGCAAATTCTTTATTTTTGTTACGCGGATATGTAGTAACTTACTATCTTCTTTATTCAGCTGAATGGTGGATAATACATGGATCTTGTGCCCCTGAACTTCAAAATATAGCTGTGAAAGTTCTTAGCCAAACAACTTCAGCTTCAAATTGTGAGAGAAATTGGAGTACTTTTAGCTACATACACACAAAGACAAGAAATAGGCTAAAGTATCAAAGGCTACAAAAGCTTGTCTTTGCATATTACAACATGAAGCTAAAAATGAGGACCACCATGAGAAGAAGTCAGGAAGACATTGAAAGAGGTTTCAATCCTATCAACCTTGATCATATATTTCAGGAAGATTATTTGTCTCCATGGATTGAGGAGAGAGAGGGGCCGTTATTGGATGGAACCCAAAATGCCCAATGGCTATATGTTGATTCTGATGATGAGATTGAAGAACTAGCTGGTGGAGATGCTTCAGATTCAGGTCAAGTACCTAGTGAAGGTGGTGATGGTGGTTTAAGTCCACCTAGTCAGGGAAATAGTGGCAGTAGTGGTGGTAATGATTGTGATGGTAATCTAGATCAAAGTTGCCCAACAGGTGAAGGGCCTTTTTTCTCTTATATCGAAGAACCATATGTTAGGCGTGATGAAAATCTAATGACTCCTAGAATGGAAGAAGATTCACGTGAGAATATGACTGGCGGTGGGCGTAGAGGTCAAGCTAGACGCGGTAAAAGTAGAAGACATGAAGCGACCCCAATGGAGGATTCTTCTTCGTCTAGTGTTTCTCAATCATTTGGTGATTTTGGTATTGCTGCACAATCTGATGGTAGTCAAGGTAATTATCCATCATATTACCATCATCCATCTTACATGCCACATGAGTATTATCCCTATATGCCAAATCCTAACCTACCACAATACCAACCTCCTATGAATTATAGTGATTCATCAGCAACTTCTTCATATGGTTACCAACAAATAGAACCACCAAGAAGCTCTGGATTGTTTGATTATGTTTTTGGAGGAAGTGGATATAACAATAATGAAGGTGATAGTGAAAGTTATGATCCTGCACGTCGTTCTACCATGTGGTGACTAGTGACCAATTAACAACTTTTTAGTAATCGTTTTTCAAATATATTAGTAGTTTCTTATGATGTAATGTGAACTCGAGGTATCCAATTTATCATGAACTTTGTTTGAAGATCTATTTTATCATGAACTTTGTTTTAAGATCTAAGATGGACTGTTATTAGATAATTTATCATAAACTGTTATTAGATACTAACTTATTCATATTGTTATTTTTTAGTTTACTTTAGACTTCTTATAATAAAAAAAAAAAACATTAATTTAAGTTATTATATATTATATGATAGTACAAATAATTTTAATTAATTTTTTGCATTATTGTGGTTAATTCACACCGCGACGGCCGCAACATGTATCGCAACGACCGAAACAGCCGAAACCGCAAAAGCCTTAACGCGACCGCGACCGCTATTTAGAACCTTGAATCTAGGCTCTTATTTGTCCCTGTTCTCTCTAGCCGCACCACTGCACTTGCAGTGAAATTTACCAACCACTTTCGACCCTTCTTTAAAGCGCTAAAGTTGATCAGCAGTCGTACGCGGGTCAAAATAATTTAAAGGGTAAATATAGTATCAAGGTAAGAGACCTTGGTTGTCTCACGAGGACCTCTAACTCCTGAAATTACCAAAATCAAGAATGAAATTAACAATATAAAAAAGGGGGGTTTTGAAGAACGATTTTTATTTGAGGTGTTTAACAATCTTAAAGTGACAATCGATTCACCGGTTTCCGGGTGTGCGTCTCGGATTTATCATTGGTTCCAAGAATATTCATGCAAGACTCGTTCAAGGTTTCAGTTCTTGATTGAAAAAAAACTAATCAAGCAAGCGTGAATTAGTTTATACGAATTCGCACCGCAAGCAAGCGTCAAAACAACGTGTTCAATCAATCATGATGGTAAACAAGCGCCACTAAACACAATCAATATCATAACTGAATTCAATCAATTCTCTATCAATTCCTACTCGAATTAAATAAAACAAGCGATTAAATAACCTGAATAGTTAAGAGTTGCGAAAAACAGATTCACATATAAACAAGCGTCATATATAAACGATTCGCGTATTGCAAATAAGCGGAATCTGGGTAATTAAACATCACACAAAGACGAAAATTTGCAAACAAAGAATTCAAATGTGGAATTGATAGAGAAGAAAGAACTGAAAACTAAAAACGAAATAAACGAATTAACATTAGACACCGAACCTCAAAATCCGTAGACGACAGCCTTTCACCGATGAATCAACTTAGGAGTTTAGGCTTTCATGGAGGCTAGAGCACAAAAGTTTTTGTTGTAAATAGAGTAAACATTGTAATTATATTTTAGTCCGGCCCATTAGACAGGCCTGTTAGGTTTAAGTTGTAGCCTATTTAAACAGATTATCATTTGTACTCTAAACAGATTTCTAATAACAAGTTCAGATTACTTTTTTCTACATGGTATCACGAGCTCTCGTTTTTGGGAGTCTCGCTTCCGCACAAAAACCCTAGCCGTCAAGGCATTTTTTTCTCTCTGCCTTTAGAGCAGTCCCCTTCAGTCTTTAGAGCTGTCCTTTCCCTTCGTTACTGTACCCTAGCAGTCCCCTTCGTTACTATACACTGCCTCTCATAAAACCCCACTGCCCATCACAGTACTTGAATCACCGACCCCACCATCAGAATCGCCTCCTCAAAATCGGCCTTTCTGTCAAAAAACCGCCGCCATCAGTCATCGGACGCTCCTCCACGTGCCGCCACACCACCGCTGCCATTCGCGCGCGTGGCGACCACGCGCCGCCCTCCAGCCACTGTCTCACTTCGCCCTTTCAACCGTAAGGTCGCAATCACCTCCTCTTTCCATTGGGAGGGTCAGAGTTCAGATTGGAGCACCCTAGTTTGGGTTTTCTGTGAAACTCACTTGTTTCAACGTTTTTTTGTCTTTTTTCTAACCTTGTTTTTCAGATCGGTTGCCACCATGACTGAACAGAGGCATTCAGAAGAAAAGATTGCTCTTGTCTCAAATGATTTTCAGGTGTTACCTAATTCCTACCGGCTTGATGGACGCAACTACCTTCAGTGGGCTCAATTGGTTCGTACTACTATCAAGGGTAAAAAGAAGTTTAATCATATTGAAGGGGATTCTCTAGCGAAGACAGACCCTAAGTTTGAGGCTTGGGATGATGAAGACTCTCTTATCATGACTTGATTGTGGCACTCAATGACTCCTGAAGTGAGTCGCAACTGTATATTTTTCTCTACTGCTAAAGAGATTTGGGTGTACCTTAAGCAGACTTACTCTATGAAGAAGGATACAGCGGCATGTTATGAGATTCAAACCAAGGTTTTAAATGCTAAACAAGGAAACCTTTCTGTCACAGACTATTATGGGACTTTAAATGGTTTTGTGGATCGAATTAGATCAATATCAAAATTTAAAGATGACTTGTACTACTGATACTACCACACTGGCAAAGTCCGTTGAGGAAGCAAGAATTTTCAAGTTCCTTCATGGATTAAACTCTGAGTTTGATCCTATTCGAGTTCAAATCTTAGGGAAGGAACCACTTCCTTCTCTCTCAGAGGTGTTCCACACTGTGCGAGGAGAAGAATCTCGGAGGTCAGTGATGTTGGAAGGAGGTAACTCTATTGAGGGTTCGGCCTTGACCGCTGGAAAGGGTCCCACAAAAGGATCCTCTTCCGGAAAGCCATTCACAAAGGCCCCTCGTGAAGAGCGATATTGCATTCATTGTAGCAAGATCGGCCACACTAAGGAGACATGTTTCAAACTTCATGGGAAAGAAAAGATCCTAGAGCGGAACCCTGGACTCAGAGGCACTCCGCAGAGACGTGCAAATCAAGCAGCGGTTGAATCTGAAAGGTTGGAAGAAGCACCACCTACTGACAAGGAGATTGCAGCTCTTAGTAAAAGCGAGCTGAAGAACCTTCGGACTCTTCTACAGTCTCTCAGTAAGCCATCTAGCTCTAGCTCCCTCGTGATCATGACTGGTAAGAATTCTAGTTTTTTGTCCTTTGATACTTCTAGTACTGAGAATAGCTGGATTATTGATTCTGGTGCTACTCATCATATGACCCCTAATGGAAATAGCATCCCTATTATTGGGAGTGGTAACATTCAAATTCAACCTTCCATTCCCTTACACAATGTGCTCCATATTCCAAAATTAACAAACAACCTTTTGTCTGCCTCTAAACTCACCAAAGACTTGAAATGTGCTGTGACTTTTGTTGATTCTCACTGTGTGTTACAGGATCGTCCAAAGGGACGGGTGATTGGATATGCTGAGGAACATGACGGGTTATACTACTTGCAGCTTGAGAAAAATGCCAATCTAAAGGCACTTGCTTCCACCCATGAGTCAAGTTCAGAATCTTGGTCATCCTCCCAAGTATGGCTTCAACACAGGCGACTTGGTCATCCTCCGTTTAGTGTCCTTAAGACGTTATTTCCTTTCTTGTTTGCAAAAGTGTTAGTTGAGTCGTTTCATTGTGATGTTTGTCAATTTGCTAAGCACCATCGTACTTGTTTTCCTTCCAATAATAATAAAAGTTCTAAGCCATTTGATCTTCTTCACTCAGATGTGTGGGGACCTACTAATTGTAATATTTCTGGTTCAAAATGGTTTGTTTCTTTTATTGATGATTGCACTCGTGTCAGCTGGCTATTTCTTATGAAAGATATGTCTGAAGTTTTTCAATTGTTTGTGAATTTTCATCGCATGGTCCAAACACAATTTGGTTGCTTGATTAAAAGGTTGCGTTCTGATAATGGAAGAGAATATGTGAACCAAAACTTCTCCAAATTCCTCAAAGAAAATGGCTTAATTCATGAGTTCACTTGTGTTGACACACCTCAACTGAATGGGTGGCTGAAAGAAAAAACCGTCATATTCTTGAGGTTGCTAGAGCTCTTCTTTTCCAAATGTCTGTACCTAAATCCTATTGGGGGGAAGCAGTTCTAACAGTTACTTATTTGATAAATAGATTACCCTCTCGTACTCTCGATGGTGCTAGTCCTGTCCAACTCATGACTACCTTTCATCCTTCTATACCCATAATGACCAGTCTTCAGAGTCGTGTCTTTGGGTGTTCAGCCTTTGTTCATGTTCATAGTCCTCATCGAGGCAAATTAGATCCTAGAGCTATCAAATGTATCTTCATTGGGTATACCCCCGATAAAAAGGGATACAAGTGTTACCATCCAGAAGGTCGTCGAGTCTATGTCTCCATGGATGTAACTTTTAATGAATCTGAGTCTTTCTATCCTAGTCCTCAGCTTCAGGGGGAGAAAAATCTAGAAGCTGAGTCTCTTGAGTTGTCATCTGAGTTCCTTGAGTTATCAACACCAACTGAGGATGTCAAGGAACCTGAACCAACATCGGTGCCAATGCAAGGTGATGACCAGGATGCTGATCACCGACTCTTTGAAAAGCAATATCAGCGGAGAAGTCAACCCGACATGGTTCAACAGCATATCCAATCATCTGAACCTGAGGTAAGTAATACTAACCCAGATGATTTAAATAATACTACCCCTGAACCTAACCCGGATGATTTACCAATTTCCTTGAGAAAAGAAAAAAGATCATGTGCCAAATATCCCATATCCCAATTTGTATCCACAAAAAACCTTTCTGTGCAGCACCAGAGCTTTATTTCAGCTATTGATTCTATTAGAATCCCTACATCAGTACAAGAAGCATTAAAGGATGAGAGTTGTTGGGTTCAAGCCATGAATGAAGAAATGGGTGCATTAGAGAAGAATGATACTTGGGAGATTGTGGAGAGACCAACTGACAAGAAGACAGTGGGTTGTAGGTGGATATACACCATTAAATATCAGTCAGATGGTACAGTGGATAGATACAAGGCGAGATTGGTGGCAAAGGGGTATTCTCAGACTTATGGAATTGACTATGAGGAGACATTTGCTCCAGTGGCGAAAATGAATACAATAAGGATCATACTCTCGTTGGCAGCACACTTCGGTTGGGAGATGCATCAATTTGATGTTAAAAATGCATTTTTGCATGGAAATCTAGAGGAAGAAGTGTACATGGAGATTCCACCCGGATATGGGACCACTAATGGAGGAAATAAGGTTTGTAGGTTGAAAAAGGCTTTGTATGGTGTTGCGTGAAAACGTAGATAGTGCAAGTATACACTGTCAACAAGTAATATAGAGTAAGTGAGATCGTTCCCACGAGGAATTATGCTAAATAACGAGAGTTTAATTTGATTAACAATTTAGTGAGGAAAGTAAATGACACACAAGTTTTGGGTAACATAAACAGTAGTAAAAAAGTAAAGGGTAATGGGAATCAGTGATGAGAACAAGTCAAGATGCATTCACTTCAGTAGCTTCATTAAAATGTGATTAAGGGTACGTTCAATGCTACAGCATTAGGTGCTGCAGCAAAAAGACGTTATTCTCTCGAATACTTCACACTAGGCTTCCTTGCAAGAGTTTATCTCTAAACCCTAAAGAAGTACCTCCTAGGCTGCTTGAGCACCGGCAGTGTTCACCTTATGGGCTATGCCCTCCTATCTCTAGGGTTAAGCAAGGAACATCAAGATCTCTCGTTAATGTTCACTACCCATATTACCTTATGAGGTAAATTTACAAACCATCTCTGAATTTATAAATGCTATTTAGAATAGGCGGACCATTCCTACTCTAAATTGGAAATATTTTCACACACAAGATAAAATGCATAACATTGAACATACTTCATTAATCACATAGTAAATTAGCTACATCAGATCCAGCATCTCAACTATGAGTATTTAGCTCATATTGAGCTTGCAAAACATGGAAAATAACTTAAACAAAATAGTAGAAGTCATATTACAAATTTCAAGGTAAGAAATGATACTACGAAGAGAGAACAGTAGGGGAGCTCCAAGGATGACAATGGAGGACTGATCCAGCTCGTCCAAGTAGAATCCACCGAGAAAAATGTAGCTCCAGTGATGCTGCAGCAACTGTCTCAGCAATGGAAGTGTTTGGTAGTGAAGGGTGAGCTTTTGCACGCAAGAGGGGCTATCTCTAACCTTCCCCTGACGGCCCAGCATGCTAATGGAGAAAGGGAAACGTCCTTTTATAGTGTCTCCTTGCTCACAACCCTAAAATGATGTCCTTTTTGGGAAAATGCTGTCTAGGTTAAAGGGCAATTGTGGGAAACACACATTAGGTCATATCTTTCCGTGCCATACAGCTCTGACACCTGTCCTTGCCTTGATTTCCGTGTTTTCCGCACTCCCTTGCAGCTTTCTCTCTCATCTTCCGCATTTCCACTATTGCGCACGCACCTGTTGCTGCGGCACTGACACTAAACATGATTAAATGCACAAAGGGCATCAAAATGCCCAAATTAAACCAATTCATTCCTGCACCATTATTTCTAACCTAAACACATAATTACATCATGATTGACACAACAAGTTTATTAAATCACTTATATTCAAGCTAAAAAGGCAAGTAATAACCATCATAAAAGATGGTTATCACACCCCCAAACTTGAACCGTTGCTTGTCCTCAAGCAATGACACTTGACATAGGCAAGCACAACTGCTAATAAGCAATCACAACCAATGAATCAATTCAAATATGAAGCATAAAGAAGAATCAAACTGAGCATCAACTTTCAGACTATCACTCAATTGCAACCCTTCTGAATAATGAGTTCCCTAGCTTATTCCTGCTCAAAAGTGTGTGTGTGACACTTAACTTAGTTCAGAACAGAGCAAGGTTCAAGATTTCACTTAGCTAAGACATAGAGAGGTTTTCTTTTGGGAAAGCTAAAATTTTTTTTCAAAAAGAAGGACAGACTAACAATTCATGCTCAGAAGGGGGGGTTGAGCTTGATTAAGGGCTTTGATGCAGCAATCCAGAACTTTTAAGGCAGTGCACTTATTCAATCCTAGCATTGACATTGCTGCAGCATCAGTTGCTGCAGCATTACAGACTCAGAATTTCACTTTGCTCAGATTTTTGACTTGATTTTGTACTGCAATGCCTTTATTTCCATTTCTCTTCTGAATAGCATTTTTGCGTTTTTTTTTTTTTTTTTTTTTTTTTTTTTTTTGCACAATAGGCAATTGCAGCACATTACACAATTATTTACAGACACTAGTGCTTTGCACCTTCATTCAGACTTAATTCAGACATCCTAAACTATGTGCACATAACCCAGCATTGCTGCAGCAACAGTTGTTGCAGCACTGCATTCCTTCATGCTTTGCCTTAATATATCTCATAGAACCCCCAAACTTAGTTTCTTATGCTGCCCTAAGTTTTTAGTAGAAATTTAGCAGTTCCCTAGGTCTACCAACACTAGCCTAGTTTCAGATCATCTTTAATTCACTAAGTTCCTACCTAAGTTCAAGTTTAAGTGTAGGAGCAGAAATAGAATAGTTCACTCATCAAACAGGGGTGTAATCACTCATTTCTCACCATATCATCACTAAGTTTTTGCTCAACTCTACTTCTATTTTTTTTTTTAAATTCACTAATTTGATTGCAAATAACAGAGTACAAGACCTATGTATAGCTCCCCCCCACACTTAGAACTGTGCAGTGTCCTCACTGCATAAAGACAAAGGGGCAAGCTACAGAACAGCAAAAGCAGAAGCAACTACTAACAACACAACTGTTGAGTGCTAACACAGGCAAGGCACTCAACAGGTTTATTCAAACACTAGAAACAGAAACACGCAACTAAAAACAGAGACAGAAATGAAAGCTAAAAACATAAAGCATAAACAGATTAAGGTGCAGGGATTCCTGGTTTGGTTCTGGGGCTTGTTCGTGTTGCAATGCCCTTGCTCTGCTTTTTCTGGTAGACCCTTGGGGATGGAGCCTTGGAGGATCTTGGGACATTTGAGGTTTATGTTGCTGCAGCATTAGATTGCTGCAGAACCAGAATCAGCAACAACAGTTGCTGCAGCAGTAGAAGCAGTGCTGCAGCATCACCTGCAGTCACACCCTCAAACTTCCAATTGCCAAAACTATTTTCCTGCAAAACAAACACAAGAACAAACAACAACACTGGTTTATTAGATTAAAAACCCTGGGCTGCCTCCCAGTAGCGCTTGGTTTAAGAGTCCTCAGCCAGACTAGCCTCTAATGCTAGAGGTTTTGTAATTCTGTGGTGACTTTGTCCCTCACCACATGTGCTCCACAGTACTGTTTCACCCTCTTACCATCAATTTTGCATGTGGACCCAATCAGCTTTCTTCTTTGAATTTTCTCAGATGCTGCAGCAATAGGTGCTGCAACATTCACTTGCTCAGCAGATGTTGTTGCATTAAATCTCAGAATTTGATTCTCTTCATCTTGTGGTTCTGGCTGAGGTGGTGGTTCTGGTTGAGGTGGGAGCTGGGTGGGTTCTAGTTGCTGGGGTTCAACATTCCCATGAGTTTCTTTCACAACAACATCATCATGTAACATACTTACTTCCACAAGGTCTTCTTTTTCTGATTCCTCAAGAGCTTTAACCAAATGGTCACTTTGCTTATGGAAGTGCTTTTGAACTACAGAGTCAAGAGATACAACAAAGGAACATTCCTCGGTTCCTTTATCAGGAGACTTGAAGGCATTCATCACATTGAACTTGATCTCTTGGTCATTAACTCTCATAGTCAATTCCCCTTTTTGCACATCAATTAGAGTCTTCCCAGTAGCCAAGAAAGGTCTTCCAAGAATTATAGGCACCTCCTTATCTGCATCAAAATCTAAAATCACAAAGTCAGCAGGAAATACAAATTTATCAACCTTTATCAGAACATCTTCAATGATTCCCTCAGGATAGGCAATAGATCTATCTGCAAGTTGAAGAGTGACAGTGGTAGGCCTAGCAATTCCAATACCAAGCTGTGTAAATATGGATTTGGGCATCAAATTGATGCTTGCCCCCAAATCACACAGTGCACGACCAGAATAGGATCCACCAATAGAACATGGTATGGTGAAACGGCCAGGGTCCTCCAATTTTCTTGGGAGCTTGCTCTGCATGATCATGCTACACTCTTCTGTCATTGCTACTGTCTCAAACTCTCCCAGTCTCCTCCTCTTGGTGAGCACTTCCTTCATGAACTTTGCATAATTGGGAATTTGTTGAAGTGCTTCCACCAAAGGGACATTGATGTGTAGTTGTTTCAGCACCTCTAAGAATTTACCAAATTGTTTGTTCTCCTGAGCCTTCTTCAACCTTTGAGGAAAGGGAGGAGGAGGGTACTCTTGAACAAACTTAGGTGGTGGCACAGGTGTTGCACCAGATGCTGCAGCATCAGCTGCTGTCGCATCTGTTTTACTCTTTTTTTCATTTTTTTCAGAATCTTTTTCTTTTCTTTTGTCACCACCACCTGTAGTAAGTGATGGCCCATTCAAATCCTTCCCACTCCTCAGAGCTATAGCCTTGCATGTCTCCTTCCCTTTAGAAGATGAAGCTTCAGTGGTGGATGGCACAGGTCCACTCTGTCTTTGGGTTAGAGCAGTAGCTATCTGACCAATTTGGTTCTCCAAGTTTTTGATTGCAGCCCCTTGAATCTGATATTGAGTCTTTGTTTCATTCATGAAAGCTTTCAACATCGCCTCCATTAAGTTATCAGATGTAGGAGCAGATTGCTTTGCTTGAGCAGGGAATCCTGGTGGCACGACAGGTGCAGGAGTAGTTGCTGCAGCATGTGCTGCTGTAGCATTGTTGCTCCATCTGAAATTTGGATGATCTCGCCACCCAGGATTGTAGGTATTTGAGTATGGATTATTACCCTTGTTGTACCCAACATAGTTGACTGAGATAGGATTCGCAGGACACTCCTCATAAAGATGACGTCCTCCACAATAAACACAACTTGGAGAGGAACCGCATGGAGCTGGTTCAATTGCTGCTACAGTTGCTTCAGTTGCTGCAGCATGTGTTGCTGTAGCACTAGGTGAACTCATGTTTTTGATCATATTAGATAGTGCAGCCACTTGAGCAGACAAGGCAGTGACCTCACTCACTTCATGTACACCAGCCACCTTCTTTTGAGCACTTAACCTAGCAGTAGGCCATTGATAGCTATTTGCAGCAATATCCTCAATAAGATTATATGCATCATTGTAAGATCCTTTGAGTAGAACTCCTCCAGATGAAGCATCAAGCATGAGCCTTGTTTGGGGCTCCAATCCATTGTAGAAGGTCTCCATTTGGATGATGACAGGAATACCATGGTGTGGGCACTTCCTCAACAGTTCTTTGTATCTTTCCCATGCTTCAAACAAAGTTTCAAATTCAGTTTGCTTAAAAGAGGTAATTTCATTTCTCATCCTGGCATTCTTTATTGGAGGAAAATATTTTGTCATAAATTTTTCTGCCATCTCATTCCATGTAGTGATAGAGTTAGGCTCTAGTGAGTTAAGCCAGGCCTTTGCTCTATCCTTCAAGGAATAAGGGAACAATTTCAGTTTGAAAGCATCATCTGTAACACCAGGGAGAATGAAATTACTGCAAACCTCAACAAATTGTTTTAAATGCAGATGTGGGTCTTCAAGGGGACCACCACCAAACTGCCCAATTGTTTGAAGCATTTGGAACATCATAGGCTTAAATTCAAAATGAGTTGTAGCAATCTCTGGCCTCACTATGCTTGTCTGCATAGTTTGAGGGTCAAAGACTGCATAGTCCCTCATAGGTCTATCCTTATCATTTGCCATGCCTATGACATTCATATCAATAAACTGTCTTCTGTACCCTCCATCACCATCACCTTGAATTGTGGGAGGTGGTGAAGGTGGTGGACTAAGATCACCATCAACAGTAGGTTGTGGACTAGCCATAGCAGCAGCTCGCCCTAATTCAATAAGTCCTGGAGTACTGTGAACTCTTCTCAAGCTTCTAAAATGTCTTTCTATCTCTGGGTGCAACTGGAATTCTGGAGTATTGCGTCTAAGCATGTGCATATGCTGCAGCAACAGATGTAGCAGCAACTAATGCTGGAGCAACAGAAACAACACAAACAGAATTAGCAACAAAAGGCACTAAATTGCTAACTAATTAAACAGCCAATTTAACTATAATTCCCCGGCAACGGCGCCAAAAACTTGTTGCGTGAAAACGTAGATAGTGCAAGTATACACTGTCAACAAGTAATATAGAGTAAGTGAGATCGTTCCCACGAGGAATTATGCTAAATAACGAGAGTTTAATTTGATTAACAATTTAGTGAGGAAAGTAAATGACACACAAGTTTTGGGTAACATAAACAGTAGTAAAAAAGTAAAGGGTAATGGGAATCAGTGATGAGAACAAGTCAAGATGCATTCACTTCAGTAGCTTCATTAAAATGTGATTAAGGGTACGTTCAATGCTACAGCATTAGGTGCTGCAGCAAAAAGACGTTATTCTCTCGAATACTTCACACTAGGCTTCCTTGCAAGAGTTTATCTCTAAACCCTAAAGAAGTACCTCCTAGGCTGCTTGAGCACCGGCAGTGTTCACCTTATGGGCTATGCCCTCCTATCTCTAGGGTTAAGCAAGGAACATCAAGATCTCTCGTTAATGTTCACTACCCATATTACCTTATGAGGTAAATTTACAAACCATCTCTGAATTTATAAATGCTATTTAGAATAGGCGGACCATTCCTACTCTAAATTGGAAATATTTTCACACACAAGATAAAATGCATAACATTGAACATACTTCATTAATCACATAGTAAATTAGCTACATCAGATCCAGCATCTCAACTATGAGTATTTAGCTCATATTGAGCTTGCAAAACATGGAAAATAACTTAAACAAAATAGTAGAAGTCATATTACAAATTTCAAGGTAAGAAATGATACTACGAAGAGAGAACAGTAGGGGAGCTCCAAGGATGACAATGGAGGACTGATCCAGCTCGTCCAAGTAGAATCCACCGAGAAAAATGTAGCTCCAGTGATGCTGCAGCAACTGTCTCAGCAATGGAAGTGTTTGGTAGTGAAGGGTGAGCTTTTGCACGCAAGAGGGGCTATCTCTAACCTTCCCCTGACGGCCCAGCATGCTAATGGAGAAAGGGAAACGTCCTTTTATAGTGTCTCCTTGCTCACAACCCTAAAATGATGTCCTTTTTGGGAAAATGCTGTCTAGGTTAAAGGGCAATTGTGGGAAACACACATTAGGTCATATCTTTCCGTGCCATACAGCTCTGACACCTGTCCTTGCCTTGATTTCCGTGTTTTCCGCACTCCCTTGCAGCTTTCTCTCTCATCTTCCGCATTTCCACTATTGCGCACGCACCTGTTGCTGCGGCACTGACACTAAACATGCTTAAATGCACAAAGGGCATCAAAATGCCCAAATTAAACCAATTCATTCCTGCACCATTATTTCTAACCTAAACACATAATTACATCATGATTGACACAACAAGTTTATTAAATCACTTATATTCAAGCTAAAAAGGCAAGTAATAACCATCATAAAAGATGGTTATCATATGGTCTCAAACAGTCACCCCGTGCGTGGTTTGGAAGGTTCTCTCAAGTTATGGTGTCCTTGGGGTATAGGCAAAGCCAATGTGACCACACTCTTTTTATGAAGCACTCTCAGAATGGAAAAGTTACTTTATTTCTGGTCTATGTAGATGATATGATCATTGCTGGTGATGATGAACTTGAAAACCAGACTCTTAGAGAAAAGTTGGCTGCTCAATTTGAAATGAAAGATCTCGGGAAGCTAAAATACTTTCTTGTGATTGAGGTTGCTTATTCTAAGCAAGGTATATTTATCTCTCAAAGGAAATATGTTCTTGATCTTCTTAAGGAGACAGGTAAATTGGGTTGCAAACCTGCTGGAGCCCCTATTGAGCAAAACCACAAAATTGGAAGTGATGAGGAAAGCCAACAAGTAGAAAAGTCCCGGTATCAGAGACTAGTGGGAAAGCTCATATACCTAGCCCACACCAGGCCAGACATAGCATATGCAGTCAATGTGGTGAGTCAATTCATGCATGATCCACGAGAAAGACATCTACAAGCAGTTGATAGAATACTCCAGTATTTGAAGAAAAGTCCAGGAAGAGGACTGTTATTGAAGAAAGATGGGAAACTGCTCATGGAAGGTTATACAGATTCAGACTATGCAGGGTCGATTGTGGATAGAAGGTCTACTTCAGGGTATTGCATTTTCTTAGGAGGAAATTTGGTGTCATGGAGAAGCAAAAAGCAGAATGTAGTTGCAAGGTCAAGTGCAGAGGCCGAGTTTCGAGCTATGGCCCAAGGAGTTTGTGAGCTACTATGGATGAAAATCATACTAGATGATCTCAAGACAAAATACGAAGGTCCGATGAAGCTATTTTGTGACAACAATTTAGCCATTAGCATTGCCCATAATCCGATTCAACATGACAGAACAACGCACATAGAGATCGACCGACACTTCATCAAAGAGAAGTTGGATAGCGGGCTTATAGCTACATCATACATCCCTACAGGGCTTCAACTGGCAGATGTGTTCACTAAGGGACTTCCCATTGAGCGATTTCAGGATCTTACATGTAAGTTGGGAATGATAGATATCCATTCATCAGCTTGAGGGGGAGTGTTGTAAATAGAGTAAACATTGTAATTATATTTTAGTCCGGCCCATTAGACAGGCCCGTTAGGTTTAAGTTGTAGCCTATTTAAACAGATTATCATTTGTACTCTAAACAGATTTCTAATAACAATTTCAGATTACTTTTTTCTACAGTTTTGTAAAGTGAATGATAATGTGTAAGATCCGTAAAAACGGCTGCTGACCAGCCAAATCTATACTAAAACGAAATACCTAATCCCCAAATGGGCTATTGGATAAAAGCCCGTTAACAAATTAATATTCGGCCCAAAACCCGTTTTACACAGTACTGCTTCGGTAATTCGTAGTTTTCACCTTCAAGACTTCAGACCTGGGTTTCGAGCTCAACAGAAGAATTGTAGCTCTGTTCCTTAGCTTTCCAACGCATGCTCGCACGCCTCAATCGGATAACCACAGACAAAGTTATGACCTGCAGAGTAGATAGGGGTCAATATGGAATAAAAACAAGAATTAATCTAGAAATTACTATATTGCTCAAATAAGACCCAAAATCTAGAAAAGCGCTAAAACTTAAATATTAGACACAGAACACAATCAAAAATACCAAGTGCAAAGCTATAAAGAGTGCATTAAAATGCACTGATCAATTATCTCAGAACTTCATCAACATCAGAGCTGTTCAGCAAGATCATCCAGTGTGGCGGTTGACGTGTTTCTATGGCTTCCCCGAGACTGAGAGGCGCATAGACTCGTGGAACCTCTTACGCACCCTTTCGATGGATAACTCTTTGTCGTGGTGTATCATTGGGGATTTCAGTGATCTTCTTTCCAATGATGAGAAACGAGGAAGGTGTGAGCACCCCGAATGGAAATTTCATGGTTTCAGCGAAGCAGTGCAGGATAGCCAGCTTGTTGACTTGAATCTAGAAGGGTATCAATTCACTTGGTTTAAAGGGAGAGGCACGGTTGACTTTAAAGAAAGGAAACTTGATAAGGCCATGGCAACTCAACTGTGGACGGATACTTTTCCTAATTACAGGTTGTGTAACACAGTGGCGGATAGATCTGATCATACTCCTCTTATGTTATATCTGTTTGGTCAAGGCCGTAGAAGACGAGCCCGCCAGTTCAGGTTTGAAAATTCATGGTTGGAGGAGGACTCTCTTGAGTCCATCGTGGTGAAAGGATGGGGATTGGGCGATGGTATGGATGTCCTGAATAGATTAAAAGCTTGCACGGAAGAAATGAATGTGTGGGGTAGAAGTCTAAGAATGAGGTATCGTGGTGAGATTGATAGATACCATAGGGAACTAGAAGTGCTGCGTATTGATGATCATGAAGGGGAAGCCTCTCATTATTTAGAAGTTCAGCAAAAGTTATTTCAATTACTTGCCCAAGAGGAGGCTTTTTGGAAGCAACGATCCAAGGTTCTTTGGCTCAAACACAGCGACTCTAACACTCGTTTCTTTCACACCATGGCCTCCGCTAGAAAGCGTCAGAATGAGATCAAAAGATTGGTGAGAGATGATGGTAGTCAAGCACTTGAACAACATGATATAGCCTCTACGGCCAAGCAGTATTTTGAGGACCTATTTCAAGGGTCGCCTATTGATCATCAACCTGTCATTGACGCTATTCCTACTTTGATCACTAGGGAGGATAACGATACTTTATTGCAGGATTTCACCTTTGAAGAATTTGGGCAGGCTCTCCATCAAATGCACTTGGATAAGGCTCCCGGTCCCGATGGCTTGAATCCGGCTTTCTATAAGCGTTTCTGGCACCTGTGTGGGGTTGAAGTCTTCCATGCAAGCAGGTCCTGGCTTGAGAACGGGTATTTTCCTCCTCACTTGAATGATACAAATGTTGTTCTTATTCCAAAAAAAAACCACACCCCACCTCCATGAAGGACCTCCGTCCTATCTCTTTATGTAATGTGGTTTATAAAATTTTATCTAAGGTGCTTGCTAATCATTTGATGCCTCTTCTATCTAAATGTATTTCCCCAGAGCAATCTGCTTTTGTTGAAAATCGCTCCATTCTTGATAATGCTATGGTTGCTATAAAGACAATTCATCATATGAAGTGTAAGGTGGGGGGGGGGGGGAAGGGGAAGTACTTTCAAAATTGATATTAGTAAAGCATATGATAGAGTGAGCTGGCAATACTTGAAAGCAGTTCTCACCAAAATGGGTTTTCATGATAAATGAGTGTCTTGGACTATGTTATGTCTGGAATCTGTTGATTATCAAATTATCGTCAATGATGAAAGTGTGGGTCCAGTGATTCCTAATAGGGGCCTCAGACAAGGGGGCCCATTATCACCTTATTTATTTATCTTATGTGCTAAGGGGTTGACTAGACTGATTCGGAAAGCGGAGGGAAGAGGAGATCTACATGGTATTAAAATGTGTAGGGGTGCTCCAGTCCTTACACATTTGTTATTTACTGATGACTGCTATCTGTTTTTCAGAGCCACCGAAAGAAAATGCAGGGTTATGAATGATATACTTTTAACTTATGAGAAGGCTTCTGATCAATCTATCAATTTCCAAAAGTCAGGGGTTTTCTTCAGTAAAAACACTCCGGAGGATACTCGTGACGTGGTGACTGGTATTCTTGGTGTCTCTGAGCATCTTGTGTAACACCCCATTTCTACCCGGTGAAATAATGTAAAATCAGAGTTCATAAAAATCTTTTTCAACAAACAATGGAGTGCCACATTTGCTTAGTGAAAACAATAGACGGTTTAATTCACTTTTGAAAACAGAATACATAGCGCTTTCGGATGAACCGATGAAACAACCTTTTAGTCTTCAAAATAATTCCTCTTTAATTATTACGCAGCGGATTCATAACAAGTTAATTCAAATAGACGTGGCGTCTTAACAATTCAAAACAGCTCAAAATATCGACGTAACAACTTAAAATTTCAACAACGAAATAACATAGCAACAATATTAAAACGTGTGTTCATTCCCCCGAGTGTTACATATCAGAGCGACGACACCGACTCGATCAAACGAAGGTGAGCAGCCTTCATTCGTGATTACCTGCACGTTACCAACATCGGGGTAACATTCAAACAGAAGGGGTGAGATATCGCACTATATAATCAGACATATGAAAGACAATATGTAATTCAGGTCATAGCATCAATTCATCATTTAACAGCAGTCAACATCATCTCAATCACAAAGGTAGGCAACATGGATGCGGAATGTGACTCAACTCAGGGCCACCGCCCTATAATGCATGTGGTACCATAATCCAGCCAATAAATAGAGGCATTAACATCGTAACATCATTTCATCGTAATTTGCCAGTCCAGGCCATCGTGTTTTGAGCATAGCTCCATCGTAAAAATATGCTATATATGCGACGCTATGTGAATGCACAACCAATAAACAACGGTTACATAGCAACACAACAACATCGGAAATCATCGTTGGCCATAGGCCTACAACATACCACCTGCCAATAAATAGAGGGAATTCAACTTGGTACACCATCATCAACAATACTTAGCAACTTAGCAACTTTCAACATTTTTGGCAACGCATCAGCAACTTAGCAGCTTTCAACATTTTTGGCAACACATCAACAATTTAGCAACTTCCAATATTTTGGCAAATTTGGGCCTAATTACATATTCAACATCAAGACATCGTTCCAAGCATCAAATGTGAAATTCATGTTTGGGCAGCCAAACTGGCGCCCATGACGCCCAGCAACACAATCGGGCAGCCAAACTGGCGCCCATGGCGCCCAGCAACACAACATTCGACACAGGCAGCCACACTGGCGCCCTTGGCGCCCACAGCGCCAGAACACAACACAGCAACAAGGCAGCCAGGTTTTTGGCGCCCATGGCGCCCCTGCGCCAGACACAGCAACAAGGCAGCCAGATTTTGGCGCCCATGGCGCCCCTGCGCCAGACCCAGCAACAACGCAGCCAGATTTTTGGCGCCCATGGCGCCCCTGCGCCAGACACCGCAAGCAACAACAGAAATTGGGCAGCCAATCTTGGCGCCCTTGGCGCCCATGCGCCCAGAACCAGCAACGGGCAGCTAGACATTGGCGCCCATGCCCCAGGACAACACAGCAACAGCAACAGGGCAGCCACAACATTGGCGCCCTTGGCGCCCATGCGCCAGAACAATACAGCAACCAGCAACTGGGCAGCCACAACATTGGCGCCCTTGGCGCCCAGCAACACCAAACACGGGACGGCGCCCATGGCGCCCCTGCGCCAGACACCGCAAGCAACAACAGAAATTGGGCAGCCAATCTTGGCGCCCATGCGCCCAGAACCAGCAACGGGCAGCTAGACATTGGCGCCCATGCGCCAGGACAACACAGCAACAGCAACAGGGCAGCCACAACATTGGCGCCCTTGGCGCCCATGCGCCAAAACAATACAGCAACCAGCAACTGGGCAGCCACAACATTGGCGCCCTTGGCGCCCAGCAACACCAAACACGGGACGGCGCCCATGGCGCCCTGCGGCAGAATCATAAACGGCGCCCATGGCGCCCATGCACAGAATTTCGGTTCCAAACATCAACAAGCATGATCACACATCGTCAAATGGCAACAATCATCATCAATCGAAATCAACATCATCATTTAAAGTTCAATACCTACGACTAGGGTTTTCTAAACTTAATAACACCTAGGGTTCCATAACCTTCCTACATAGAGCCATTCATACACCCAATTATAGAGATAGAACCCCACCCTTACCTTAGCCTTGAAGAATTCGAAGTCTTTGGCTTGCCCTAGCTCTCTCTCCTTCTTCGCGCCGTCCTCCCTCTTCTCTTCTCGCAAATTCTTATTTTTTTTTCGTTCCTTCTAAATGAGCAAAACCCTAAATAATGCCTATTTATACTTTAGTTAATTTTATGGGCTTTTTCCTTAGCTAATTCGAATTACATCATGGGCCTCCCTAACACTTCTCTTTTTACTACTCCCAACCCTAACAATAGGCCCACATATACTAGCATTATTATTATTTTTATTATTTTTCTACCAATTAAATTCCCAAACAATTCAATTAAATAATTAATTAATTTTTGGGGCGTTACAACTCTCCCCCACTTAGAATATTTTCGTCCTCAAAAATTTACCTGATTCGAACAACTCTGGATAAGACTCCCGCATCTTGCTTTCCAGCTCCCACGTCATGCTTTCTCCGGCAGCCCCCAACCAGACTACTTTCACCAAAGCGATCTCCTTGCCCCTTAGAGTCTTCACCTCATGATCCTCGATACGCACAGGCATCGTCTCCACAGTGAGATTATCCCGTACTCGCACATCATCCATATGAATTACATGAGATGGATCTGAAATATACTTTCGAAGTTGCGACACATGAAACACATCATGCAAATTCGAAAGATTAGGCGGTAAGGCCACCCTATAAGCAACATTTCCTACTCTTTCCGAAATCTGATACGGACCGATAAAACGAGGCGTGAGCTTCTTAGACTTCAAAGCGCGTCCCACACCGGTCACCTGAGTGACTCTCTAACATACATGCTCACCTGCTTGAAATTCTAAATTCTTTCTCCGCTTATCATGGTAACTCTTCTGTCTACTTTGCGAAGCCTTCATCTTCTCCCGAATCATTCTCACCTTCTCAGTAGTCTCTCGAACAATTTCAGGTCCAAGTACTACACTTTCTCCAGATTCATACCAACATAAAGGAGTCCTACACTTCCGACCATACAACGCTTCAAAAGGTGCCATCCCAATACTAGAATGGTAACTATTGTTATAAGTGAACTCTATCAACGAAAGGTATGCATCCCACGAACCTCCTTGCTCCAGAACACAAGCCCTCAACAAATCCTCCAACGACTGAATAGTCCTCTCTGACTGACCACCCGTCTGAGGGTGATACGCCGAACTCAATCTCAGCTTAGAACCCAACTCCGTTTGCAAACTCTTCCAAAAATCAGACGTAAACCTCGGATCTCTATCCGAAACGATACACATAGGAACACCATGTAGCTTCACAATCTCTCGGATATAAATCTCTGCCAACTTCGATACTGGATATGTGATGTTAATAGGAACAAAATGAGCCGATTTCGTTAGCCTGTCAACAATCACCCAAATCGCATCATGACCTCTTGCGGTATTAGGCAATCCCATCACAAAGTCCATTGAAATACTATCCCATTTCCATTCTGGAACCTCTAACGGCTGCATCAACCCTGCAGACTTCTGATGTTCAACTTTCGACTTCTGACAAGTTAAACACGCATACACAAACTGCGCTACATCACGCTTCATCCCTTGCCACCAAAACAACTTCTTCAAGTCCTGATACATCTTAGTAGCTCCCGGATGAATACTCAACTTACTCCTATGACTCTCTTCAAGAATCGCTTTCCTCATCTCTGCATTATCAGGAATACAAATCCTATTACGGAACCTCAACACACCTTGCGCATCCAGCTTGAAATCATTATTCTCCGACTGATCGATCCTAACCATCGAATCCACCAGTTTAACATCCAATTTTTGAGCTTCTCTGATACTGTCCCAAAAAGTCATTGTTAATCTTTAACATTCCCAGTCTGACACTCTGCGGTGTCACTTAACAGACCAAACTCATATCTCTGAACTGCTCAATTAATTCCAACTCCTTATGCTCACACCCGGACACCTCATGCCCGATCTTACCGCAACGGAAACACCTCGTCGTCTCAGCTTTGCACGCATTACTCTTATGACCAGCTTGCCACATTTGAAGCACACAATACCAGCAGGAGCATCTCCCCCACTAGTCCTCTTACCATCAGCAGCTCTCGACTTACCCTTACCAGCAGGAGCATCATACGGCTTACCACGATTCTGAGGCTTGCTCCTTTTCTCGTTAATAATTTTATAATGCGCATTGTTATCCTCTTCATAGATTCTACAGCTATCAATCAAATCAGCAAAGACACGGATCTTCTGATATCCAATGGCCTTCTTGATCTCTGGTCGCAACCCGTTCTCAAACTTGATGCACTTCGAAAATTCAGCAGATGCTTCACTGTAGTGCGGATAAAACTTAGCCAACTCCACAAACTTAGCAGCATACTCAGTAACCGACAGGTTTCCTTGCTTCAGCTCAAGGAACTCAATTTCCTTCTTACCCCGAACATCCTCCGGATAGTACTTCCTCATAAATTCCCTACGAAACACAACCCAAGTGACCTCTTCACCTGCAGCTACCAACCTTTGACTAGTCTCTAACCACCAGTCATCAGCTTCTTCCGCCAACATATGAGTACCATAACGAACCTTCTGCGCTGGAGTGCAGTCCATCACACGGAAGATCCTCTCCATCTCCTTCAGCCAAGCCAACGCTCCATCGGGATTATACTTGCCTTCGAAAGTAGGCGGATTCTCCCGTTGAAAGGTTACCAAACTACGAGACCCAGCATTTTCACCAACGTTTTGCTGACCTTCCACGGCCTGAGCCATAGCAGCCAAAGCAGCAGCGATAGCAGCATCGTTCCTTCCAGCCATCTCAACAAATCACTACAACATAAACAACAGTTAGAACTAATTGACAATACTTGATCGTCAATGACACAATAACTTGACAACTTGGCCAGACAGACCGAAACTGCTCTGATACCACTAATGTAACACCCCATTTCTACCCGGTGAAATAATGTAAAATCAGAGTTCATAAAAATCTTTTTCAACAAACAATGGAGTGCCACATTTGCTTAGTGAAAACAATAGACGGTTTAATTCGCTTTTGAAAGCAGAATACATAGCGCTTTCAGATGAACTGATGAAACAACCTTTTAGTCTTCAAAATAATTCCTCTTTAATTATTACGCAGCGGATTCATAACAAGTTAATTCAAATAGACGTGGCGTCTTAACAATTCAAAACAGCTCAAAAATATCGACGTAACAACTTAAAATTTCAACAACGAAATAACATAGCAACAATATTAAAACGTGTGTTCATTCCCCCCGAGTGTTACATATCAGAGAGACGACACCGACTCGATCAAACGAAAGTGAGCAGCCTTCATTCGTGATTACCTGCACGTTACCAACATCGGGGTAACATTCAAACAGAAGGGGTGAGATATCGCACTATATAATCAAACATATGAAAGACAATATGTAATTCAGGTCATAGTATCAATTCATCATTTAACAGCAGTCAACATCATCTCAATCACAAAGGTAGGCAACATGGATGCGGAATGTGACTCAACTCAGGGCCACCGCCCTATAATGCATGTGGTACCATAATCCAGCCAATAAATAGAGGCATTAACATCGTAACATCATTTCATCGTAATTTGCCAGTCCAGGCCATCGTGTTTTGAGCATAGCTCCATCGTAAAAATATGCTATGTATGCGACGCTATGTAAATGCACAACCAATAAACAACGGTTACATAGCAACGCAACAACATCGGAAATCATCGTTGGCCATAGGCCTACAACATACCACCTGCCAATAAATAGAGGCAATTCAACTTGGTACACCATCATCAACAATACTTAGCAACTTAGCAACTTTCAACATTTTTGGCAACGCATCAGCAACTTAGCAGCTTTCAACATTTTTGGCAACACATCAACAATTTAGCGACTTCCAATATTTTGGCAACTTTGGGCCTAATTACATATTCAACATCAACACATCGTTCCAAGCATCAAATGTGAAATTCACGTTTGGGCGGCCAAACTGGCGCCCATGGCGCCCAGCAACACACTCGGGCAGCCAAACTGGCGCCCATGGCGCCCAGCAACACAACATTCGACACAGGCAGCCACACTGGCGCCCTTGGCGCCCACAGCGCCAGAACACAACACAACAACAAGGCAGCCAGGTTTTTGGCGCCCATGGCGCCCCTGCGCCAGACACAGCAACAAGGCAGCCAGATTTTGGCGCCCATGGCGCCCCTGCGCCAGACCCAGCAACAACGCAGCCAGATTTTTGGCGCCCATGGCGCCCCTGCGCCAGACACCGCAAGCAACAACAGAAATTGGGCAGCCAATCTTGGCGCCCTTGGCGCCCATGCGCCCAGAACCAGCAACGGGCAGCTAGACATTGGCGCCCATGCCCCAGGACAACACAGCAACAGCAACAGGGCAGCCACAACATTGGCGCCCTTGGCGCCCATGCGCCAGAACAATACAGCAACCAGCAACTGGGCAGCCACAACATTGGCGCCCTTGGCGCCCAGCAACACCAAACACGGGACGGCGCCCATGGCGCCCTGCGGCAGAATCATAAACGGCGCCCATGGTGCCCATGCACAGAATTTCGGTTCCAAACATCAACAAGCATGATCACACATCGTCAAATGGCAACAATCATCATCAATCGAAATCAACATCATCATTTAAAGTTCAATACCTACGACTAGGGTTTTCTAAACTTAATAACACCTAGGGTTCCATAACCTTCCTACATAGAGCCATTCATACACCCAATTATAGAGATAGAACCCCACCCTTACCTTAGCCTTGAAGAATTCGAAGTCTTTGGCTTGCCCTAGCTCTCTCTCCTTCTTCGCGCCGTCCTCCCTCTTCTCTTCTCGCTAATTCTTATTTTTTTTTCGTTCCTTCTAAATGAGCAAAACCCTAAATAATGCCTATTTATACTTTAGTTAATTTTATGGGCTTTTTCCTTAGCTAATTCGAATTACATCATGGGCCTCCCTAACACTTCTCTTTTTACTACTCCCAACCCTAACAATAGGCCCACATATACTAGCATTATTATTATTTTTATTATTTTTCTACCAATTAAATTCCCAAACAATTCAATTAAATAATTAATTAATTTTTGGGGCGTTACAACTCTCCCCCACTTAGAATATTTTCGTCCTAAAAAATTTACCTGATTCGAACAACTCTGGATAAGACTCCCGCATCTTGCTTTCCAGCTCCCACGTCATGCTTTCTCCGGCAGCCCCCAACCAGACTACTTTCACCAAAGCGATCTCCTTGCCCCTTAGAGTCTTCACCTCATGATCCTCGATACGCACAGGCATCGTCTCCACAGTGAGATTATCTCGTACTCGCACATCATCCATATGAATTACATGAGATGGATCTGAAATATACTTTCGAAGTTGCGACACATGAAACACATCATGCAAATTCGAAAGATTAGGCGGTAAGGCCACCCTATAAGCAACATTTCCTACTCTTTCCGAAATCTGATACGGACCGATAAAACGAGGCGTGAGCTTCTTAGACTTCAAAGCGCGTCCCATACCGGTCACCTGAGTGACTCTCTAACATACATGCTCACCTGCTTGAAATTCTAAATTCTTTTTCCGCTTATCATGGTAACTCTTCTGTCTACTTTGCGAAGCCTTCATCTTCTCCCGAATCATTCTCACCTTCTCAGTAGTCTCTCGAACAATTTCAGGTCCAAGTACTACACTTTCTCCAGATTCATACCAACATAAAGGAGTCCTACACTTCCGACCATACAACGCTTCAAAAGGTGCCATCCCAATACTAGAATGGTAACTATTGTTATAAGTGAACTCTATCAACGAAAGGTATGCATCCCACGAACCTCCTTGCTCCAGAACACAAGCCCTCAACAAATCCTCCAACGACTGAATAGTCCTCTCTGACTGACCACCCGTCTGAGGGTGATACGCCGAACTCAATCTCAGCTTAGAACCCAACTCCGTTTGCAAACTCTTCCAAAAATCAGACGTAAACCTCGGATCTCTATCCGAAACGATACACATAGGAACACCATGTAGCTTCACAATCTCTCGGATATAAATCTCTGCCAACTTCGATACTGGATATGTGATGTTAATAGGAACAAAATGAGCCGATTTCGTTAGCCTGTCAACAATCACCCAAATCGCATCATGACCTCTTGCGGTATTAGGCAATCCCATCACAAAGTCCATTGAAATACTATCCCATTTCCATTCTGGAACCTCTAACGGCTGCATCAACCCTGCAGACTTCTGATGTTCAACTTTCGACTTCTGACAAGTTAAACACGCATACACAAACTGCGCTACATCACGCTTCATCCCTTGCCACCAAAACAACTTCTTCAAGTCCTGATACATCTTAGTAGCTCCCGGATGAATACTCAACTTACTCCTATGACTCTCTTCAAGAATCGCTTTCCTCATCTCTGCATTATCAGGAATACAAATCCTATTACGGAACCTCAACACACCTTGCGCATCCAGCTTGAAATCATTATTCTCCGACTGATCGATCCTAACCATCGAATCCACCAGTTTAACATCCAATTTTTGAGCTTCTCTGATACTGTCCCAAAAAGTCATTGTTAATCTTTAACATTCCCAATCTGACACTCTGCGGTGTCACTTCACAGACCAAACTCATATCTCTGAACTGCTCAATTAATTCCAACTCCTTATGCTCACACCCGGACACCTCATGCCCGATCTTACCGCAACGGAAACACCTCGTCGTCTCAGCTTTGCACGCATTACTCTTATGACCAGCTTGCCACATTTGAAGCACACAATACCAGCAGGAGCATCTCCCCCACTAGTCCTCTTACCATCAGCAGCTCTCGACTTACCCTTACCAGCAGGAGCATCATACGGCTTACCACGATTCTGAGGCTTGCTCCTTTTCTCATTAATAATTTTATAATGCGCATTGTTATCCTCTTCATAGATTCTACAGCTATCAATCAAATCAGCAAAGACACGGATCTTCTGATATCCAATGGCCTTCTTGATCTCTGGTCGCAACCCGTTCTCAAACTTGATGCACTTCAAAAATTCAGCAGATGCTTCACTGTAGTGCGGATAAAACTTAGCCAACTCCACAAACTTAGCAGCATACTCAGTAACCGACAGGTTTCCTTGCTTCAGCTCAAGGAACTCAATTTCCTTCTTACCCCGAACATCCTCCGGATAGTACTTCCTCATAAATTCCCTACGGAACACAACCCAAGTGACCTCTTCACCTGCAGCTACCAACCTTTGACTAGTCTCTAACCACCAGTCATCAGCTTCTTCCGCCAATATATGAGTACCATAACGAACCTTCTGCGCTGGAGTGCAGTCCATCACACGGAAGATCCTCTCCATCTCCTTCAGCCAAGCCAACGCTCCATCGGGATTATACTTGCCTTCGAAAGTAGGTGGATTCTCCCGTTGAAAGGTTACCAAACTACGAGACCTAGCATTTTCACCAACGTTTTGCTGACCTTCCACGGTCTGAGCCATAGCAGCCAAAGCAGCAGCGATAGCAGCATCGTTCCTTCCAGCCATCTCAACAAATCACTACAACATAAACAACAGTTAGAACTAATTGACAATACTTGATCGTCAATGACACAATAACTTGACAACTTGGCCAGACAGACCGAAACTGCTCTGATACCACTAATGTAACACCCCATTTCTACCCGGTGAAATAATGTAAAATCAGAGTTCATAAAAATCTTTTTCAACAAACAATGGAGTGCCACATTTGCTTAGTGAAAACAATAGACGGTTTAATTCGCTTTTGAAAGCAGAATACATAGCGCTTTCGGATGAACTGATGAAACAACCTTTTAGTCTTCAAAATAATTCCTCTTTAATTATTACGCAGCGGATTCATAACAAGTTAATTCAAATAGACGTGGCGTCTTAACAATTCAAAACAGCTCAAAAATATCGACGTAACAACCTAAAATTTCAACAACGAAATAACATAGCAACAATATTAAAACGTGTGTTCATTCCCCCCGAGTGTTACATATCAGAGAGACGACACCGACTCGATCAAACGAAGGTGAGCAGCCTTCATTCGTGATTACCTGCACGTTACCAACATCGGGGTAACATTCAAACACAAGGGGTGAGATATCGCACTATATAATCAGACATATGAAAGACAATATGTAATTCAGGTCATAACATCAATTCATCATTTAACAGCAGTCAACATCATCTCAATCACAAAGGTAGGCAACATGGATGCGGAATGTGACTCAACTCAGGGCCACCGCCCTATAATGCATGTGGTACCATAATCCAGCCAATAAATAGAGGCATTAACATCGTAACATCATTTCATCGTAATTTGCCAGTCCAGGCCATCGTGTTTTGAGCATAGCTCCATCGTAAAAATATGCTATGTATGCGACGCTATGTATATGCACAACCAATAAACAACGGTTACATAGAAACGCAACAACATCGGAAATCATCGTTGGCCATAGGCCTACAACATACCACCTGCCAATAAATAGAGGGAATTCAACTTGGTACACCATCATCAACAATACTTAGCAACTTAGCAACTTTCAACATTTTTGGCAACGCATCAGCAACTTAGCAGCTTTCAACATTTTTGGCAACACATTAACAATTTAGCAACTTCCAATATTTTGGCAACTTTGGGCCTAATTACATATTCAACATCAACACATTGTTCCAAGCATCAAATGTGAAATTCACGTTTGGGCAGCCAAACTGGCGCCCTTGGCGCCCATGGCGCCCAGCAACACAATCGGGCAGCCAAACTGGCGCCCTTGGTGTCCATGGCGCCCTTGGTGTCCATGGCGCCCAGCAACACAACACGCGACACAGGCAGCCACACTGACGCCCTTGGCACCCACAGCGCCAGAACACAACACAGCAACAAGGCAGCCAGGTTTTTGGCGCCCATGGCGCCCCTGCGCCAGACACCGCAAGCAACAACAGAAATTGGGCAGCCAATCTTGGCGCCCATGCGCCCAGAACCAGCAACGGGCAGCCAGACATTGGCGCCCTTGGCGCCCATGCGCCAGGACAACACAGCAACAGCAACAGGGTAGCCACAACATTGACGCCCTTGGCGCCCATGCGCCAGAACCATACAGCAACCAGCAACTGGGCAGCCACAACATTGGCGCCCTTGGCGCCCATGGCGCCCAGCAACAGAACACGCACAGAATGGCACCCAGGAAGGCACCCAGCAACACCAAACACGGGACGGCGCCCATGGGGCCCTGCGGCAGAATCAAAAAACGGCGCCCATGGCGCCCATGCACAGAATTTCGGTTCCAAACATCAACAAGCATGATCACACATCGTCAAATGGCAACAATCATCATCAATCGAAATCAACATCATCATTTAAAGTTCAATACCTACGACTAGGGTTTTCTAAACTTAATAACACCTTGGGTTCCATAACCTTCCTACATAGAGCCATTCATACACCCAATTATAGAGATAGAACCCCACCCTTACCTTAGCCTTGAAGAATTCGAAGTCTTTGGCTTGCCCTAGCTCTCTCTCGTTCTTTGCGCCGTCCTCCCTCTTCTCTTCTCTCTAATTTTTATTTTTTTTTTGTTCCTTCTAAATGAGCAAAACCCTAAATAATGCCTATTTATACTTTAGTTAATTTTATGGGCTTTTTCCTTAGCTAATTTGAATTACATCATGGGCCTCCCTAACACTTCTCTTTTTACTACTCCCAACCCTAACAATAGGCCCACGTATACTAGCATTATTATTATTTTTATTATTGTTCTACCATTTAAATTCCCAAACAATTCAATTAAATAATTAATAAAATTTTGGGGCGTTACATCTTGGTACAGGGAAGTATCTTGGTCTTCCATCCATGGTAGGGAGAAATAAGAAGGCCATCTTCAACTATCTCCGGGACAGAATTTAGAATAAAATACACAGCTGGTCGGGAAGGCATCTTTCTAAGGCAGGCAGAGAGGTTCTTGTGAAGTCGGTGGTTCAGGCTATCCCTACTTACTGTATGAGCACATTTCTCATCCCCACATCTCTAGGGGAGGAAATGGAGCGAATGATCAATTCTTTCTGGTGGGGTTCGAATAGATCGCAGGGGAGAGGCATTAATTGGCTGAGATGGGATAAGCTGGCTATGAGAAAGGAGCATGGGGGGATGGGGTTTCAGCATTTCCACATCTTCAATTTGGCTATGCTAGGGAAGCAAGGTTGGCAGATTCTTACTAATTCAAATGCTATTATTTCACGTGTCTTCAAAGCTAAATATTTCCCTCGAGGGAACTTTCTGGGGTCTCTATCGGCCACAACCCAAGTTATGTATGGCGTAGCATCTGCGCTTCACGGGCAATTGTCAAAGGTGGACTAAGATGGAGAATTGGCGACGGCTCAAATGTTCGCATTTGGGATGACCCATGGCTGTGTGAGCCTGTTAATCGTTATGTTACATCCGGCTACAATCTGAATTCTTCTTTATGTTTTGTCTCTCAGTTGCTACACTACAAGAAATTTTGGGATTTCCGGCGGACAAAATCCGCCGGTAAGGGCAACAATCCACCCGAAATTGCACATTACCGGCGGTTTTTCCGCCGGAAAATCATTCGCAGGTAATAGTTACCGGCGGAAAATCCGTCGGTAGCTGTTACCTAATACGCCAGTAATTTACTTTAGAATCCACCGGTAAATGCGAAAATTCCGCCGGTAATTACAGGCGCCAAAGTCACCGGTAACATATTAGGAATCCGCCGGTAATTTTATTTTTTTAAAAAAATAGTTTTTTTATTAGTTTATTTTAAAAAAAATATTTTTTATTATTCGTTTATTAAAATATTTATTATTTAATTCGTTTATTTAATTAAAAAAAATTATTATTAATTTTATAATATAAATATTTATTTTTTAAATAAATACAAATTAAACGAGAATTTAATAATGCTTTAAAATGATAAAATTTGCATAAACATCCATACAAAATATAAATTAAAATATCCAACAACTGAAATTAAAATATCTAATAAAACTGCTATTGATAGTAGCGGTCGGACGGGTTGTTGTTGAGATCTGTATTATTTAACCATGTTTCAATTTCAGTATTGTTGAGGTCTAGATCTGTGTTGGGCTGCTGCTGGGGTTGCTCGGGATGCTGGGTTTGCCGGGGCTGCTGCTGAGGCTGAGAGTACGGCTGACCATACGAGCTGTGGAAGGAAGGCTGGAAGAATGGTGCGTACTGCTGAAAATCAGAGCCGTAAGGCTGCATCTGTTGCGGTGGATAAAATGATGATGATGATGATGATGATGATGATGATGATGATGATGATGATGATGATGATGATGATGATGATGATGATGATGATGATGATGATGATGATGATGATGATGATGATGATGATGATGATGATGATGATGATGATGATGATGATGATGATGATGATGATGATGATGATGATGATGATGATGATGATGATGGCATAGATGGCCTCGCGTATTGAGACATAGTATCCATCATTTCCTTAAAGTGCACCTCATTCAACGGCCGCTGTAACAGCCCAGGTCCAACGCATTGGCCACCCCAGCACTATTACATCACGGTCTTCTCTACCCCCCTTGTAGAATTTTTGCCTTCCGTGGGAATCGAACCTTGCACCCGAGGCATAAGTGCAAGTTAAACACACCTCCCACTACCAATTGAGCGCGCGCTCAATTGGTAGTGGGAGGTGTGTTTAACTTGCACTTATGCCTCAGGTGCAAGGTTCGATTCCCACGGAAGGCAAAAATTCTACAAGGGGGGTAGAGAAGACCGTGATGTAATAGTGTTGGGGTGGCCAAAGCGTTGGACCTGGGCTGTTACAATAAAAAGGCGCCTTTTTATGTAACAGCCCAGGTCCAACGCATTGGCCACCCCAGCACTATTACATCACGGTCTTCTCTACCCCCCTTGTAGAACTTTTGCCTTCCGTGGGAACCGAACCTTGCACCTGAGGCATAAATGCAAGTTAAACACACCTCCCACTACCAATTGTAACGCCCCAAAATAATTAAGTATTTATTAAATTAAATTACTTAGGTATTCAATTATTTATTTTATTTATTTTAGTTAGTATAATTATATTAGTGATGGATTGAGAGGTGTGTAAATTGGATTTTAGGTGATGGCGTTAGTGATCGGGCTTAAGTTGGAAGAAGCCCGTGATCCAAGCCCGCTAGCTAGGCGCATAGGAGAAGTGCCTAGGCTAGGGATTAGTGGTTATTCGAATTAGAGTGAGAGGAAAAGAAAAGGGAGTATTGCGAAATAGAGAGAGGAGAAGAGAGAAAGAAAACGGCGCTCAAGGGAGAGGAGAAGGAGAGGGGGATTCGCAAATTTCAAGGAGGAGAAGGAAGTCGTGTTGCTGAGGTCCTGTAGGTGACTTTCTCAAGGGAAGTGGTGCTCTCCTAATATAAGGTAAGGGTGGGTTTTAACACTAATAATGGGTTATGATGAGGGTATATGGGTAGTTAGGGTTTGGTTGGATTATTTGCGATGTTGGATTGAAATTGATGATGGTGCGATGTTGCTAGTGTTGTTATTTCGCATGATGTGTTGTTATTGAGTCTTCAATGGTGTTTGTCTTTATGTGATGATTAATTTTTATGATATATGATGTTGATGATGATTCTTGATAATGGCGGGTGGGTTGTGGTTGTCGATCATATCGTGATGTGGATTCGTTAAAAACCTGGTTTCTAGTGGTTGTTGTGCAAAGAGGGAATTGATGTGCTGAAATTTCGTTTTGAAGCCGTTTTGATAGGTATCCAGTATTTCTGTGATTTTGACTTCATTATTGGCCCGAATTGCGTGGGGTTTGTTTCATTGGAAAGTAGACACGATTTACTTCACTTTAGGCACTGGTTTCGCTAAATTTGAGTCAGTATAACTGGAGAAAACATTTTTACAAAATGGGTAAAAGAATATGAAAAACTGCATGAAACCGTATGGGTATAGGTTCAATGTTTTGTTCATAACTCTTTCCACCGAACTCGGTTTCGGATGATTTTTATCTCATTGTAAACCAGACTCACGGGGCTTCAATTTAGGCACGGATTTCGTTTCATTTGGTTGAGAATTCAAAGAGAAAACTGGGTTACATTTTAGCTAACAGAAGCTGTCGAACTTCTGTACCCTGAGAGGTATTTTGCAAAATTGTACTATTTGGGTACCTAAACAAATAAATAAAAATTATTTATAGAAACTAGACATCTCAAGCTTTCCAGAGGATATTCGTTTGCAAAATTCCGACATCGTTTGATATGCTAAATTAATTGTCGGAGTTTGTGCACAGTTGCTGAGAAATACTGCTCCTTAGCTATTTAGTAAAATGGTCGAACGAATAGGACGTTGTGCTGGTTATTGTCGCTGCCCTTGTGTCCTGTGTGTGGGCGCGCCTAGTGCGTAAGTTCAGGCATTGTCTAATGGTGCTGTGCACCAATTTGTGGTGTTGCGTGGGTCTGTCGTGCTGGTGTTGTCTGGTGGTGCTGTGCGCCAATTTCTGTGCTGTGTGTGTGTGTTTTGGTTGTGCGCGCTGTTTGGCGTGATGTGTACAGGTGATATGTGGCAGCTGTGATGCTGTAAACAGGGAGAGTTACGAGGTAGCTGTGATGCTACGACACGTGGTATTTCTGTGTGATAATTATTTTGGTGGTATGGTATTTATTAATTAAATGCCCTGAGTATGTGTATCTATGCATGAATCATGAGTCGCATTGTCATATGCATCTTCGAGGTAGCTGTGATGCTACAACACGTGATTATTTTGGTGGTATATATGCCCGTCGTGGCCTTTTACGAGATCGGTACCGCATGCATATGCCCAGAGGGGTTGCATTGTTGCATAGTCCATCTATATATATATATATATATATATATATATATATATATATATATATATATGTAACGTGTTTTGGTGTTCCGTTCTGAGGGAATTTGTGTCTTGTGTGGTGCTATGATGTATTGATTTTCGAGGTAGCTGTGATGCTACAACACGTGGTATGTTTATCAAATGATTTGTAACGAGATATGATGGTATAGCTATGATGTGTTGACTTTCTGTGTTCCTGTGATTTACCTGCTGCTTATATACTGCTATCATTAACTTATTATTTCTGTTAAGCTCACCCCTTCTGCTTGGAATGTTGCTCTTATGTGGCAACGCTGCAGGTGATCGTTAGCACTCGTGGAGGATTGCTAGGTGTAGTTTCCTTCTCGTTGGGTCTGTGTCAGCTCTGATGCGTAGCACCGGGGAGGGTCTTAGTTACCGTTGTCAAACTATTATTATTTATTTTTGGAGTTTTGGTTTAATGTTTAATTATTTTTGAAGATGTTAAATGAGTTTATGATTCCGCTGCTTAGAGATTAAGTAACTATATTTTTGAGGATTTAATTTAAATCAATTTGGAGTTTTTATAAGGTGAAAAATGTAGCGCCCTCGTGGTGACTCTGATAATTGCGTGTTTTTTTTTAATTAGTAAAAGGGGGTGTTACACTAGTGGTATCAAAGCAATGGTTGGTCCGTCCGGCCAAGTCGTCGAGTCGTTGTGTCGGTGTACGACCAACTGTTGTCTTCTAGTCCTAACCATTGGTTGTGTTGTAGTGATGTTCCTGCAGGTACAGGTAAACAGAAGCTGCTGATGGTAAGTGAACTAGTGGGGGAGATGCCCTACTGGTATTGTGTAATGTATTGTGTTCTGATGTGTGTTCTCTGTGTCCCTTGTCGATCTTCGACAGAGACTTTGTTGTGAATTTTTGTTGTTTGCCGTGGGTGAGTTGATTGTAATCTTGGGTATGAACTGGTTAGAGCATAACCATGTTCATATTAATTGTCGTAGCCAGTTGGTGAGTTTTGGGAAGTGTTGAGTCTGGTCCGCTGTCGGCCTAACCCGAGATAAGTAGGATTAGACTTTGAGTTTGGGGAGTGACCCGTAGGAGTTGGAATTTAATTGAGTAAAACCATAGTAATCACCGTTGAGAGTATAGTATTCCAATATCGGATAGATGGTGTTTGAGTAGTCGAGTAGGACTTTGATAACCCACAGATTAGAACATCTAAATAGGAGTAAGAATGTGGAGAAGGGTGTTTGGTCTGCTGCTAAGTATGCGATAGATTATGGGCGAGGACGGTTAGAGATGACAAGGAGATTTGGTATTGTTTTCGTGAGTTTGACGTAAATTTTCGAGGACGAAAATGCTCTAAGTGGGGGAGAGTTGTAACGCCCCAAAATAATTAAGTATTTATTAAATTAAATTACTTAGGTATTCAATTATTTATTTTATTTATTTTAGTTAGTATAATTATATTAGTGATGGATTGAGAGGTGTGTAAATTGGATTTTAGGTGATGGCGTTAGTGATCGGGCTTAAGTTGGAAGAAGCCCGTGATCCAAGCCCGCTAGCTAGGCGCATAGGAGAAGCGCCTAGGCTAGGGATTAGTGGTTATTCGAATTAGAGTGAGAGGAAAAGAAAAGGGAGCATTGCGAAATAGAGAGAGGAGAAGAGAGAAAGAAAACGGCGCTCAAGGGAGAGGAGAAGGAGAGGGGGATTCGCAAATTTCAAGGAGGAGAAGGAAGCCGTGTTGCTGAGGTCCTGTAGGTGACTTTCTTAAGGGAAGTGGTGCTCTCCTAATATAAGGTAAGGGTGGGTTTTAACACTAATAATGGGTTATGATGAGGGTATATGGGTAGTTAGGGTTTGGTTGAATTATTTGCGATGTTGGATTGAAATTGATGATGGTGCGATGTTGCTAGTGTTGTTATTTCGCATGATGTGTTGTTATTGAGTCTTCAATGGTGTTTGTCTTTATGTGATGATTAATTTTTATGATATATGATGTTGATGATGATTCTTGATAATGGCGGGTGGGTTGTGGTTGTCGATCATATCGTGATGTGGATTCGTTAAAAACCTGGTTTCTAGTGGTTGTTGTGCAAAGAGGGAATTGATGTGCTGAAATTTCGTTTTGAAGCCGTTTTGATAGGTGTCCAGTATTTCTGTGATTGTGACTTCATTATTGGCCCGAATTGCGTGGGGTTTGTTTCATTGGAAAGTAGACACGATTTCCTTCACTTTAGGCACTGGTTTCGCTAAATTTGAGTCAGTATAACTGGAGAAAACATTTTTAGAAAATGGGTAAAAGAATATGAAAAACTGCATGAAACCGTTTGGGTATAGGTTCAATGTTTTGTTCATATAGTTTAAATCCTATTTTCCGCGTTCGATTTAAACGTGCATTGATAATGTTTTGAAAATTAAAAGGAATTCATTTTTAGCGTATAACCATATTCACCCCCCCCCCCCCCCTCTAAGGTTATTGATGAGTCCTCATCATATGTATATTTTTATTCAGTTTACAAACCATAATGTCGGAGATTTTATGTTTTATTTAGCCAATAACTAGGGATTTGGCATAGTTTTAGTTTTTTGTAGTAGAAGTTGAATTGTAACCAAAATGTAATTGGTAAGTCCAATTAAAGAAAAAAAGAAACAAAGGAGGTGTGAAAAGGAATGCTTGTGGGCTTCAAATAAAAAAAAATAAAAAAAGGAAACAGTGTAGGCGTGGAAGAAAAAGCTTGGAATTCAAAGGATTAAAAAGGAATTTGGGATTGAAGGAACACGCGGAGGAGCGAGGCACAGTAGCCGCGGAGAAGAGGAAAAACGGCGATGAAAAGAAGAGGAGAGAAAAGCAGTACCGCCGGCACTTCATCCGGGATGCGATTTTAGGATTTGAAGGTTCTAATAGATTCTTCTATGTGTAATCTTCTCTACTCTTATTTTCTAATCATTTGATGATGTGTAACTAGTTTCTCTTGATTAGGGAGAGATGACTCTCCCCAAACCTATCTATTGGATTCTTTGTTATGGTTAAGACTATTGGTTGTTTGGTTTATCATATATTTAAAACATCCTTGTTTAATGCTTTATAGTTACATATGATAATTATAATGATTTAGGGTATATGATTACATAGGGATGAGTTGTATACTTGATATGATGTTTTAGATCATGAACTTCCGATCGCCATAGGAATTTGGGGTTGGATTCATGAATTCTTATTTCTTGATCTTAATGCTTTACCCTTTGTCATGACTCACCTAAGGAATTAGGGTAACTCTTAGGGTAATAGGGGTTTTGAGGCAAGGAATTGTTCTAAACCTATTTTTGTGAATTGAATCTCATAATTCAAACAATCAATATGTGAGTAGCTGAAGGTTCATGTGATAAGTGAGGGGAGAGGAATCAATCCCTAATCGCTTTTATCTTGCTTGATTTTCAAACACTATCTTTCAATTAATTAATAAAATCCCAAAAATACTGTCTTTCCGTTTTTACCTCTAAGAATTAATAAACTTGCCTATTGATAATTGAACGCTATCCCTGTGGATACGACCGGTACTTATCGTTTTTACTAATACTTGCAACGTTTCAGTACACTTGCTGAAATTCTAACAAGTTTTTGGCGCCGTTGTCGGGGATTGTTGATTTCATTGTCAATAAGGCAATTGAGTTAACTCTTGGTTGTTTTATTTTGTTTTATTTTATTTTAGTATTTATTTTTTTGTTTTATTTATTTAGATACTTAGTTAGTGTGTTGGACTTGTTAACGTTTTGTTTAGTGTTTCAGTGAAATGTGTAGCAGGGGCAAAGTTCGAAAGAATTGCTGTTTGTCCCGGAAAAAAAAAATCATGGAATCCACTTCTCGGTTGGAAGATGCTTTGGCCCAGTTTAGGCAAATGACCGAGACTATCTTCCAGCCTAAAGAGCAAGCTTCTCGGTTGGAAGATGCTTTGTCCGAGTTTATGCGAATGTCCGAGACCCTCTTCCAACCCCAAGAGCAAGTGATGATAGAATCCACACTACCCTGGTTTTGTTGTATCTATTGTGGTGGACCACACTTGAATGGCAATTGTGTGACAAACACTTATTGCGATTTTTGTGGGGAGGACCGTGTGTGTTGTATTTGTGAGGCAGAATGGACAACTGGGGAGCAACCATATCACATAGAGGCCCCTTTAAGTTTGGAAGATACTTTGGCCGAGTTTATGCATATGTCCAAGACTCTCTTCCAGCTCCAAGAACAAGCAGTAAACATGGGGGAGCCACATGAGCCGCAAATTGACCAACCTCAGCACATAGAGTCCACGCCACCCTCACTTAGCGGCAATTTTTGTGAAGAACCCCACTTGAATTGCAAATGTGTGACACGCACCTTTTGCGATTCTTGTGGGGAGTATCTTGTGGAGTGCAACTCTGAGGATGAGTGGGTAACTATATCAGAAAATTACCCACGGTTATGCACTACCAATGAGGAACAAGAAGAACAAACCCCAACAAAAGAAGAATCTGGGGAGGATAAGGAAGATGAGGAAGAAGAAAAGATTGAAATGGAGGAGCATGTAGTTTGGAGGGAAGATCAAAGCTCCCAATGTGGGGAAGGGGTGAAAACCCAACAAGAAAAAACCCAACAAATCATGGTTCCTATTATTCTTCAAAGTAGCAAGGAGGATAGAAGTGAGGAGATTGACATATACTTAGACTCCTTCTATGCCTTATTCATCACCCTTCACCTTAAAAGGGTATGGAAGCATCTACAACTATGTTTCAAATTCATGATGTTCCTGCCCCAGAAGCGAAAGAAGAAAGATGATGTGTTCTTTGTGTCATATCAGCCACCTTAATAGTGGGATGACAAACGTCAAGCTAGTGACGTTAAAGAAGCGCTTGGTGGGAGGCAACCCATTGGTTCACTATTTACTGTTTTGAGTCTCTATTTTTCATTCCCCTTTTTCAGTTTGTTTTGCATTTTGGTTGTACTGCTGTCTAACTTTTACATTGATGATGATGCACCACAATTTTGAACTAGTTCACTGTGGTGGTTGTTCAGTCTAACATTTTTGCAGCTACCATGTGATTTCTTCCATTTCAGTTTTTTTTTCATCAGATAATGTCAGTGGCCAAGTCAAAGGTTGAGGAAGACCTGGATCATCTTTGGGCAAGCTCTCAAAAGTTCATCGCTTATCCCAGCTGTGATGTTTGAGCCCAAACACTTCCTATATTCATTGTGCGATTATTCCTTGCCTGTATTAGTCTGCAGAACTTGAGCTTGTAGTTAACTGTCATACATGTGATTTATACACACACTGAGGCAAAAAAAATTTGGCACCCCTGAGCCTTTCAAGCCAACCCATTAATGTTTATCCTTTGCTAGCCCCTCTGAGCCTTTTTGTTGTTTTTGTATTTTTTTTCTACATATCATTGCCTAGTTTTCTTAACTTGGAGTTAGGTAGACAAAAGCATGAGGGTGGGGAAAAATTCTAAGTTTGAGGTTGCTCATGGAATAGCAACAATCTAAGTTTGGGGTGGTATATAAGAGAATGGAACATACAAAGAAAAAAAAAGAAAAATGTTTCAGTTCTGGTTTCTGTCTATTTTCGCGTCGCGACAGCATGCCTTCGCGTCGCGATGCCATATAAAAAAAATATATATTTTGTATGAAATTCATTCTCTTGTGAAATGCTTTGGGAAAATGGTAAGTGAGTGAGAATGTTAAAAATTGACAAAGTGAGAGGTAGGCCTAACTCCAAGTTTTAACCTACTTATCCAAATTTTACCCACCCTTACCTAAGCCCCATTATAACCTTAAAAGTCCTCAAATAGTGTGTGTGAAATTCATGTGTATTGATTGGTATAGTACTTGTTCAAGCCTATGAAACGATGATGCAGGTACTGTGAATTGAGCGAACACCCAAAACACCTCAAAGAGCGAAACAGTAGTGAGATGTGTGAAAAAGAGAGGACTTGAGATTTCTTGCATGTTTATGATCCTGTATTTTCCAATTCAATTGATTTGTCACTATATTATGTTGGATGATACTTTCTGATGTGCTGAAGGATCTATTGGCCTGTGAATTATGTAAAAGCTGAATGACAAATTGCCACAGTGAATGGAGTGATTGCCTGAGGACAACCAAAAGTTCAAGTTTGGGGTTGTGATGAGTCTTCATCATATGTATATTTTTATTCAGTTTACAAACCATAATGTCGGAGATTTTATGTTTTATTCAGCCAATAACTAGGTATTTGGCATAGTTTTAGTTTTTTGTAGTAGAAGTTGAATTGTAACCAAAATGTAATTGGTAAGTCCAATTAAAGAAAAAAAGAAACAAAGGAGGTGTGAAAAGGAATGCTTGTGGGCTTCAATTAAAAAAAATAAAAAAAGGAAACAGTGTAGGCGTGGAAGAAAAAGCTTGGAATTCAAAGGATTAAAAAGGAATTTGGGATTGAAGGAACACGCGGAGGAGCGAGGCACAGTAGCCGCGGAGAAGAGGAAAAACGGCGATGAAAAGAAGAGGAGAGAAAAGCAGTACAGCCGGCACTTCATCCGGGATGCGATTTTAGGATTTGAAGGTTCTAATAGATTCTTCTATGTGTAATCTTCTCTACTCTTATTTTCTAATCATTTGATTTGATGATGTGTAACTAGTTTCTCTTGATTAGGGAGAGATGACTCTCCCCAAACCTATCTATTGGATTCTTTGTTATGGTTAAGACTATTGATTGTTTGGTTTATCATATGTTTAAAACATCCTTGTTTAATGTTTTATAGTTACATATGATAATTATAATGATTTAGGGTATATTATTACATAGGGATATGAGTTGTATACTTGATAGAACTCACTGAGACAAGTTGTCTCACCCAATCCATGTTGTTGTTTTTCAGAGTTGCAGGCTAAGTTGAAGACGATGAGGCATGGTCATGGAGACGCTTGAGGAGTTGCTGACGCTGTTTATTTTGTTGTGTTATGTATCTTTGTATTTCTATTCAGTATCTTAGATTGTACGATTGTACGAGTTATGTTGATAAAGTTGTAAATCGCTTCCGCAGACTTTCTATTTTGGTACTGAACACTAGTTGAGTGGTATAAGAACGCTTTATGTATTTTATGTTAAGTGATGTAAGCGAACTTGATGGGTTTTTAGCATCGAGTATTAGTATGTGTTCAGTATTTAAAAAAGGAAGTTACTCTGATATATGCCAGTAGTGTATTTCGGTGATTTCTACAAGTTAGAAATTATTGGGGTGTTACACTATACGTATTTTGTCACGAAATTAATTTTTTTACCAAATTGGTTATTGAGGAACGACATTCGCGTATTTGAACGGTAGAAATTTTTTCTGGCCTCTAAAATACACCAAAACACGCTGCTTACCATCGCATTTTACGTATTTTGTCACGAACTTAATTTTATTCTTACCAAACCGATTATTGAAGAAGCGCTCGTCCTTAGAGAAGTGATAACTTTTGCTAGTAACTTGGATCTTCGTCATGTTATCTTTGAATCGGACAATCAGATAGTAATTGAAGTCAGCGAGCTCATTTGGGAAACTGAGAACTATCAACATTCTATTCAAAAATTCTGAAGTAATTTTATCTCAATATTAATTATAAGGTGTTCAAATCCAAACCAACTCAAAAAAATCGCAAGCCAATTAAAACCAAATTGGAAACTGCAAAAATTGCTTTCGTTTAAATTTATTCAAGTTTATTTTTTCAATCAACCAATCGGCTTGGTTTAGATGGTTCTTTTTCCTAAAACCAAACCAAACCAAACCAAACCAAACCGTCTTTTTTGTTGCTTGGTTTAGATGGTTCTTTTTCCCAAAACCAAACCAAACCGTCTTTTTTGTTGTCGATAGAAGCTTCATTGGAGGCATCTTGAAAATGAAAAATTAAAATTTCTTTTAATATTTTCTTCACCGCATTTCGTCATACTCCATTCAAATCAACAAATTTCAACCTTTTGGACAATATATATATATATATATATATATATATATACACGATAGGCATCTTGAAAAAGGAAGAAAACTAAAAAAAAATTTCAAGACTGTTCTCAGGATGAGGGCAGAGGGGAGAAGCAAAACAAGTAGGTTAAAACTGTGCAGTCATACTGTACAATTCTATACATTCATTGAAAAAGAACCACCACCGTGTGAATCAAAGAATTAAAAGAAGAAAGCTATCATATACTCAACACGCAGAGCAAGTAAACTAGTTAAAAAAGAATATGAAACCAAAATCAAAAGAATAAAATGAATATGAACTAACAAAAGATTTACGATGTACATCTTACTTCCAAAGGAGACGGCATTTTTTCTGCATGGAATGCCTTCAGCAAAGACGCAAACTTCAAAAGGTTATCTTTGGAGAACCACTGAAGCTTCAATTTAAGAGAGCCTGGAGCCACATTTCCATGATTGACAGTTACAAGGTTCATTTGGTTAGAGGGATGGAATTCTGTCAATGAACATTTCAGACTCAAGGTAACACAGCAGCTGTCACCAACCTCAATCACCTGGAAAGGGTAACATTTAACAATAAGCGAAACAATAAATGTTTAATCAAAAAAGGGGGAAAGGCAGAAGAAAAGATGGGAGAGCTGAGTTGTTGAGTTAGTTCCTGAATTTGGAGGTAACACACACGTAAAGGGAATGTGAGGACAGTGGTGCAAGTGGGGGAAAGGCAGTTATGGAATTCTGTTATTGGGCATAAGAGGCTTTACAATTATTCGGTAATACTGCTTGCTTTCAATAAATAATACACTTGTTTTAATCGTTTCTAATGTCGGGTTTTCTGCATCATTTAGCCCCAGAAAAAACTTACCATCTCGGTAATATCAGCAATGGAACAACATGAATCGATTCTGAAATATGGAGAAACAGACAGGTCTGATGAAATTGAGTATAGCTGCTTAACATCTTCGATGCATAAAAGCACATAACCTCCAATCATAAACAGCGATCTTGAGAGCCACAATTCCTCTGTAAGTGGATTTACACAATCAACCAACTAAACAAGTTACGCATAGTTCCTAACTCTAAGAAAATCATCTATTGAAACGAAATACAAGTCACGCCTAGTTATGTGACATATTTTATAAAAATTCATTTTTCAAGATTCCAGAGCAGTAAATTAATCTTGAAGAAGGCTTGTGGCTAAAATAAACAGGAACTGACTACTGTCATTTTTATTAGAATAAATAAGAAAAATATACAGCACAATGACTAGAGACAAGCATACCATTGCCATTGTTACAACAGACGAGCACCATTGCATACTGATATATGCTCACATTTGAGCTACCACATATTTGGTCGTCAAACAACTCAACCTGGACCTGCTCCAAACTGCCATTTAAATTTCCAAAACCCCGGTCTATTATAGCAGGAAGAATTGAAAATAGAAAGGTACTGATCATAAATCACAGCTACAGAGCAGTCAATAATATCAATGCCAAATATCACATACATACCTACAAGCATAAAGACAAACTTTTCAAAAATAAAAATACAGACATCCATTTCCACCCAATTAATACTATAAGGCAAAAGAAAATCACCTTATTGAGCATCAAGCATTTCCATTATACGAATCAAATATGTGCATAAAGACAAACTTTTCCACCACATGCTTACATCCATGAAGACAAACTTATAAAAAATAAAAATGTAGACATCCATTTCCACAAAAATTAATAATTTATATGGCAAAAGAAAATCACCTTCTTATTGAGCATCTAGCTTTTCCACCACACGAATCAAACACATGTATGATACATAATAACTCTCTTGATTTTTCAATGCTTCTTGTTACAAAAAGGTATGTTTCCCCACCCTCGAAATTTACCCTGAAGAGCAAAAACAATCACATTTAAAAAGTTGCTACTTCTTTAGTTCATGAAACAATGCAAATCCACTTACCTTAACAGCTGAAGTCCCATTCCAACAAGCACCTCATGAACTTCTTCTATCTTGTGGCAACTCAATACGCTCAAAAGTGAACCTAGATAGCATATTTAAGAGGGTTTTAAACAGCTATAAAAGCAACAATTAGTGAAAAAGCTATCTAATATATTTTGTTGAAATTCATATGGCCAGATGGTGAAAAAGCGGTGTTCATTTTTGAAGCTGCAAAATGGATAAAATATTGGTAACTTGGCATGTGTTGAATCAGTTAGAGGAAGTGGAGATTAGGCCTTTTAAGGGGCTGTGGTTTATTGAAGGGATTTTAAAAGAAATGATTTGTGTTTGGTTATGAAGCCCGGATACGGGATACCGACACGGATACGACACGATACGGATACGGGAATACGAGAAAATTTTGAAAATCAAGATACGATATGGCTGGGATACTTTAATAAAAATAAATTAAAATTCAAATATATAAAAAAACATAATATACAATTATAACTAAAAATAACAATAAATAACTTAACAAACTTTTGTCAAAAATAAAAGAACTTAAAAAACAGTACTAACAAAAAAATGTAACAGATTTTTTTTATAAAATTTATATTAAATTATATATATATATATATATATATATATATATAATTATTACTATGACAATAATAGTAATAAACAATAACAAAGTTTCCTTGACTTAACCGCGGGTCAGTGATGCTAATCGTATGCATAGTAATATCCTCTGGTTTTTAGCCAAAAGGGAAAAAGCCTCTTCAATTGATTTTGTATTCTGATAGATAACATAAAGAGTTAATATTCTGTTTAGTAGTCTTACTCTGTTATCGATTGTATTCTGTTCAGTTAGTCAGTCAGTTTCTAATCTGTTAAGAAACTGTTAGGTTGGTTCAAAACTAAAACTGTTGTTAGTTAGGTTATTGTAAAAGCTCAACAGTTATAAATACCAATCTGTATTCAGTCTTCATTATTATGAAATATACAAGAATGATTTACTGTTCAGAACCTCTATGAAATCTATCATGGTATACAGAGCAATTTAACGCCGCCAGCATGGCAAGATCCGCTTCTCTCCTCGCTTCCCTTCGCCTCCTTCTCCGTCACAGATGGCTGCGACGCCACCCCCAACGCTACCTACTCCACCGTTCGTGGCGTCGTCTTCTACAAATACACCATTATTAACCTTCAACTACAAGATTTCAGTAAAACTCGATGAAAGCAATTATCTTGTCTGGCTTCAACAGATTGAACCCGTCTTGCGAGCCCACAAACTCCACCGATACTGTGTATCTCCACAAATTCCTCCACAATTTGCAAATGAACAAGATCGTCTTTCCAACGTTGAAAACCCAGCCTACACCGCCTGGGAGCTTCAAGACCAACTCTTGCTTGCGTGGCTTCAGGCCTCCTTATCTCCGGCGATCCTTCCCTCCGTCATTGGCTGTCGTCACACATTTCAGCTATGGGAAAATATCCATCAGGCCTTCCAATTTAAAACGAAGACGCAGGCACGCCACTTGCGTACGCAATTACGCACCACAAAGAAAGGTACTTCTACGATTTCTGAATTCCTCGCCAAAATCAAACATATCTCTGATTCTCCTCTCCATTGGCGAATCTGTTTCGCTCCAAGATCAATTGGACGTGATTCTTGAAGGATTACCCAACGAATTCGAGTCTTTAGTCACTCTCATCAACTCGAAGATTGATTGGTTCGACATGGAAGAAATTAAAGGTCTTATTGCGCACGAACAGGGCCTGGACAAACAACGAGTAATTGAAGAAGCTGCATCATTAAATCTCACGCAAACCAAGCCTCAGTCTACTTCGGATGCGCCGCAATTTCAGCCTCAACAAGCGCCACAGGCCAATTTCACTAGTACTAACCCTAATTCTGAAAACACGCAAACCCTAGGTTCTGGATTTAGGGGTAGTTCTCAATTTCGTGACCGTGGTGGCCGGTATGGCCGTGGCAACCGTGATGGTGGTCGATCTGGTCAGGGACGTGGTCGCTCTGGCGTTCAGTGCCAAGTTTGTCGTCGTACTGGTCATGAAGCTTCGTACTGTTACCACAGATTCAATACTGCCTACGGTACTGCTCACCCCTTCCCTAATGGCAACCCTTACCAGTACTTGCGTCCACCTGCACCAAACAACAACTCGTGGTAACAGGGCAACAGAGCTGCTGCTCCTCAAGCTAACTACACTGGCGCCTATCCTATGCACCCTGCCTTGAACAACAATTTGGACACTGCAGCCACCAATCATGTCACTTACATGCCTGCAGCACCTGACTCTGCTCCGCCACCGTCTCATTTGGAAAACATTTTACTTGGGAACGGTCAAGGTTTGCCCGTTCAATCCATTTCTAACTTCCCTTTTCCTTCTCCTTCACATCCTAGTACCACTCTACAAACAATGTTCTTCATGCCCCTAACATCAATAAAAATCTTATAAGTGTCTCTAAGTTTGCATATGATAACAATGCATATATTCAGTTTCACCCATTTCACTATGTCATGAAATCACAGGTCAGTGACAAGGTTCTTCTCCAAGGACGCTTGAATTCTGCTGGTCTATATCCACTTCACTCAAGCACTTTGTCCACACAACACTCTACCTTACCTTCTGTTAATTCTCTTGTATCTAGTTCTAGTGATGTTTACTTCAAGTGGCACCACCGATTGGGCCACCCTAGTCTAGATACCTTAAACAATGTTCTAAAGTCTTGTAATATGGCATCGTTTCAAAGGAATAAAAGTGAATTTTGTATAGCATGTTGCTTAGGAAAGTCTCATCGATTACCTTCCACTTTGTCTACCACTATGTATAATGCACCTTTAGAACTTGTCTTTTGTGACTTGTGGGGCCCTGCCCCTATGCAGTCTTCAATGGGCTATAAGTACTACATTTCATTCATTGATGCCTTTAGTAAATACACATGGATATATTTCTTGCATAACAAGTCTGAGACACTCACTGTCTTTAAACAATTTAAGGCTCTTGCTGAATTGCAACTCAATAGGAAAATTAAATCCATCCAATCTGACTGGGGTGGGGAATTTCGTCCATTCAAAGAATACCTCACTAACCTAGGCATCATCCATCGCATCATTTGCCCACACACACACCATCAAAATGGAGTTGTTGAGAGAAGGCATAGACACATTGTTGAAATGGGCCTATCCTTACTCTCTCACTCCTCTCTGCCCTATCACTTTTGGGATCATGCTTTTCATTCTGCTGTCTACATCATTAATAGGCTTCCAGCTTCACACACTCACCATATTCCTCTCCACACACTGTTTAACAAACAACCTGATCACCACTTCTTAAAAGCCTTTGGGTGTGCCTGCTATCCCTTACTCACTCCATATAACAATCCTAAGTTTCAATATAGGTCTAAAGAATGCATTTTTCTAGGGTACTCTACCTCTCACAAAGGCTACAAGTGTCTTGATCTATCTGGCCGTATCTATATTTCAAAAGATGTATTATTCAATGAGAAGCATTTTCCTTATCAACACAAACCTACTGTCACTCCTAACACTTTACACACCTTTCCCACAACAGCTCCATTGGGAGTTGTTCACAACCAAGCCACTCCTCATACACCTTCACCATCACTCTCCAATCCATCACCTTACACTCCTCACCCTCCCACTCAACCTTATCCATCACCACCAACAGAAAATCAATCTCCAACACCCACAGAACCCCACTCACCTACCTTATCCTTACCCTCGACGGCTTCTAGCACAATAGACCCTAACTCTTCTCCCTCAACCTCCCCTTCCCCACCACATAATACTCATCACATGCTTACAAGATCTAAAACTGGACACCTAAAGCCACCTCTATATCCTAACATTAACCTCACCACCACAGAACCCAACAATGTCCAACAAGCCCTTGCTTCACCTCAATGGACAGAAGCTATGCAGAATGAATTCACAGCTCTTCAAACCAACAATACTTGGAATTTAGTTCCTCTACCACCCAACAAAAGAGCCATAGGATGTAAATGGATTTTTCGAATCAAAGAGAACCCGGATGGATCCATCAACAAATATAAGGCACGCCTAGTTGCTAAAGGCTTTCACCAAAAGTATGGCCAAGACTATTCTGACACCTTCTCTCCTGTTGTAAAGCCTATCACAGTAAGAACTGTGCTTACTCTTGCTCTAACTTACAAATGGCCTATTAGGCAATTGGATGTAAACAACGCGTTCCTTAATGGGCACTTACAATAGGATGTTTACATGCAACAACCTCAACGCTTTGTTCAAGGTGATTCTTCTCTAGTTTGTAAGCTTAACAAGGCCATCTATGGCTTGAAACAGGCTCCTCGGGCCTGGTATTACAGTTTGACAAAAACCTTGATATCCTTTGGTTTTCACCAATCCAGATGTGATCCATCTTTACTCATATATAATAACCGTGGCTGCTGTATCATGATCCTTATCTATGTGGATGATATAATCATCACAGGTTCCTCTAACACAGCTGTGAATCTTGTCATTACTAAACTGAATTCTGCATTCTCTTTAAAACAGCTGGGAACACTTGACTATTTTCTGGGCATAGAATGCAAAAACACAGATTCTGGTGCTCTTCTTCTCTCACAGGCCAAGTATATAAAGGACATTCTGCACAGGGCAGGCATGGAAGACTGTAAAGGAATCTCCACTCCTTTACCTGCCAACCTTAAATTATCAAAAAATGGAACAGATTACCTTGAAGATCCAACCTTATACAGAAGCATCGTTGGAGCCTTACAATATGTCACCATTACTAGACCTGAACTTGGCTACTCCGTAAATAAAGTATGTCAGTTTATGTCGCAACCCCTTGTCTCTCATTGGAGTGCTGTCAAGAGAATCTTGAGATACTTAAAGAGCACTATTGATCTAGGGCTGACTCTGCAACCAGCAACCAGCAACCAGCAGCATTCCTTTCAGCATCAATGCCTTCTGTGATGCTGACTGGGCTTCGGATATTGATGATAGACGATCCACCTCTGCTGCCTGCATCTACCTTGGACCCAATCTGGTTTCTTGGTGGTCCAGAAAGCAAACATTAGTCGCTAAATCCAGTGCAGAGGCAGAATATAGAAGCCTGGCTTTAGCTGCATCTGAAGTCCTCTGGCTGCAATCTCTTCGACAGGAACTGCATGTGTCCATACCTGTTCCAGTCATCTACTGCGGCAATCAGAGTACTGTGGCACTAAGCCACAATCCAGTTCTCCACTCCAGGACAAAACATATGGAGCTGGATATATTTTTTGTTTGTGAAAAAGTCCTAAATAAATCTCTGGTAGTGTCTTATGTTCCAGCTCAGATTCAGGTGGCTGATATTCTCACCAAACCTCTCAGCAAGCAGCAGTTCTGCCACTTCAGAAACAAGCTCAGAGTACTCAGTACTGCTGAGCTTGTGGGGGGAATGATAGATAACATAAAGAGTTAATATTCTGTTTAGTAGTCTTACTCTGTTATCGATTGTATTCTGTTCAGTTAGTCAGTCAGTTTCTAATCTGTTAAGAAACTGTTAGGTTGGTTCAAAACTAAAACTGTTTTGAGTTAGTTAGATTATTGTAAAAGCTCAACAGTTATAAATACCAATCTGTATTCAGTCTTCATTATTATGAAATATACAAGAATGATTTACTGTTCAGAAACTCTATGAAATCTATCATATTCTCAAATCACTCTGTTTCTTGTGCAGCTACTTTTTACTGTTAGTCTCAAGATTACACACCCAACGATGCATCTATTAGAGCCACTTGTAGACTCATGCTACTATCTTCGAATCTTCCTAGCCTGCTACATACTTTTATTCTATTTTTTATTATATCCATTTGTTTTAAAGTATAATATATTAGTATTAAGCTTCTTGAAAGTAGTGTAAGGTAACGAAAAGGCATCCATGTCGTCTTCACCAAGTCGTCTTCTTCATTCCAACTTCTGAGTTTCCATTATTTTTTCCTCCATTTTCTTACCTGGTGTTATCTTCAGATCTACACCATCCATGTCGTGTAAGGTAACGAAAAGGCATCAAAAGAGGCAAACGTATCTCGTGCGCGTATCCCTTCATGGCAAGCTGTATCCTGGGCATATCAGTGACGTATCCCTCCCGTATCTGGTATTTTTCTTTTTAAAAAATAAATAAAAAATACAGGATACTTCTTGGGTACGTATCCGGCCGTATCGGACACATATCGGTGTCGGATACGTGTCGGATACCGATACTTGACCTATTTTGGAGTATCGGGCTTCCCAGGTGTTTGGGAATGATAATTTAAAGATTAGCTTAGATGAACTGTTTTTGTTTGGATAAGGTAAAGTAAAATTAGTTTCGGAGAAAAAGTTACCAAAAATAATGTAAATGTAGCCCGAACAAATATAGAGATGAATAAATGAGGGTATTGTAGTAAATTATCAATTCGTGTTTGAACACTAGAAAATTTGAAGCTCCAATGCAGTATCAAGTCTGTTTTCAGCAAAAAAATAGTCAAACATGATGAATGTTGTTGGAAAGTATCATCTATTCGAGTAGAATATTTTGTATTAGGTTAGTTTCCTTAGATTGTTAGTTTCCTAGTTCTCTCTTTTAGGATTTCCTATTTTATAAAGTTTCCTAGATTGATATTATATAACTCTAATGTATGTAAATGAATGGTTATGTTGAAGGTTTCCTTGAGCAATTCAGTAAATAGTTTTCCCATCTTAATAAATGCCATGGAAGCCTGTTTTCGCACAAAATGCAGTTTGAGCCTCTTAATATTCACAACAAACAGGTACTGAATCATGTTAACACCTCCACAGCAGAAAAGGAGGTTTCGTATTTTACAGAAATTAGTATGGTAAGCATGGGCATAAGGAGCCAAATGAATGTATAAAAAATGAAAGAAACAATTAAGTTCCTTGAGCGGTTGAGCCAACAAAAAAGAACAATATGGACAAACCTGACCCATCAGAAGCAGCGTGGATTAGCAGCACGTAGAGCTTGTTATGGCTGCTCAGCAATACTGCAACTTCTCTACATGAGGGGAAAAATAATAAATGCCTTTGATGTACAAATTTTTTGAAGTATATATACTATCATCACGCTGAATAATGTGGATAAAGATAAATCTAGCAATTATCATTTTTCGGAATTTTATTATGAAAATGATATGCTCGACGTGGTTAAAAAACACCAAAAGGTTAAAACGTAAAAGCCGTGACTAAAAACAATAATTGTGACTTGTATCGCTGAAAAAATACTGCCACAAAATTAACAAAAGATACCCAATCAACAGAACATCATAAAATGAAGATATGTAAATTTGATTTTTCCTATAAAACTCACCTAAATTCAAGTGAAACAAATTAATTGATAATTACCTTTCTTTATAGATCGTCTCCATTTGAAGGACACAATTACAGCGCATACAATGACTACAGACCTCATTGGCTTCAGACTCACCAATATTCGTATTGAAATATGTCACAATAAAATCATCACTCCCTTGTGTAGAGCAACTACACCCAGAAAATTCAATAGAATCATCCACACCCGACTCTTGCCTTAAATTTGCAGAAAATCGTCCTTCATTTATCTGTTCTTGTTCCTGACCACTTGCATTGCCATCTATATTCTCTTCTAATATTGAAATAACTCTCTTCTTGGCTTTTCTTCTGATTTTCTTTTTCTCAAACAAATCAGTGTCTTGTCTAGCAGATAAAGCCCTCTCACAGTCATCAGAACCAGCAGTAAAATCAATTGAACACTGCTTAGAAGTTGGATCACTGGATGAACCAAATGAACAGATGCCATTTTGTCCCGCAGGAAGAATTCCTTGTTTAGGGCTGTAAGTCTTTTCCTTGAGTTGATTTAGAGATTTATGTCCATCAACACTCCCATTGACAGGATTTTCACATGGGGAACTATCAACTACAGGAACTGATGATTCATATTCAGTGTAATCAACCTCACTACTGCTTGTGTTACTGTCAGAAGATGCCATTGAAAAGGAATCTGCTGACAGCTGCAAAATTTCCTCCACCAAGTGATGCCGACGATGAAGAAGGTCTTCTTGAAAATGAGGAGGAGACGTGGGACATATAGATGATGACTGAGACCCAGATAAATCATTAATGGTGGTCAATGGCGAGATGTTGACATTTTCAGTCATTCTATGAGCTCCTTGGTTGCAAATGGTGTCAGAATGAGAATTTTTAGATAGTGAGAGTGAACTACTAATTCCCTGAAGTGAGGCCCCACTAGCATTATCAAGAGAACCTCGGTAGTCGAAGTACTGTTGTCTATGAAACCAAGCAGACATATCTGCAAAAGAACTATCAGATTCTAAAATACTCATGCTACTTTCATCTCCTGAAGCTAGAACAGAATCTGAAGCATATCTTGAGACTTCACGTTGCTCCTGATTTGTCCTGTGTATGAAGTAATGTTCTTTCTGATGATGTGATGTAGCTCTACCTTTTTTGCTAGTTTCTATGGATCTATCAGAAGAAATATCCATCCAGTCTCTAAATTCCTGTAACCAAAGAATAGAACGCTCTTTCTTCATATGTTCAACTTTATTTATAAAATCTGTAATTTCAGCTTCATCGTCAGATAAACCAGGATCCTCTCCATTTTGAACTTCATTCATGCATGACTGTGACTCCTCATCAGAACATATGCTAGTGATCTCTTCTTCATTCTCAATACTGGCAAGACGAGTGACCTTTCTCTGCTTGAGAAAACAAGAACAATATGATGTTATTTCTAGTTGGGTAGAAAAAAAAGTATAAGATTTTTAAAAACAATATGATAGATACGTACTAGATGAAATACGCCTCTTAAGTTCAATTTTCAAAAATGAGAACACTTAGAAACAAACCCAAGATGCAAAATAAATTTTTCACTTTTCATATTTAAAACTACATATTCAAACCCACTCATTACCTACCCTTCTATTATTGCCGCCACCTTCCACTATAGCCTCATCCTTTGCAGGCACATAAATCCCAAAACTGGCAGGTTGCTTATGCATACTGGCAATAATTATTTGTCTCTTCCAAAAGTCTGTAGCGTTAATTTCCTTCTCATCTAACTTCAACTGGTAAACATAAAGGAGAACTGATGTAAGTTAAAGGAGAAGGAATAAAATCGAAAAATCAAAAAATGTGAAATTTACACAAATATTATGCAAACTTCAGAAATCAAACAATGTCTAAAAGTTGAGGTACAGTAAAATATAAAATACCAATACAAATCACTGAAAAGTAGACACATTGGAAATCCAACTCTAAAGTGAGAGCATACTACCCACAAACAAATAGACAGAGATGGGGGTATATATTTAGACAGTGTGTGAAAGCAACTATAAACTTGCCTTTTCTGGGTAGGCAAAGAAGCTGAAAACGTGCGCCCTATACCATCGAGCACAGCATAAAGGATTTCCTTCCATCCACAAACTTTTAAGATACGGAAGGCCCACAAGAAACTCTAGCTCTGAAAAATTGGAAATAATATTGTAGGAAACATCAAGTCCTTCAAGCAACTTCAAATTCTCAATCCCATGCAAAGTAGTTAGAGCATTGTTCCTCAAAACAAGTTTAACAATATGGCAGGAAACCTGCATGATCGAACAAAATTGGTATATGGATCCACAGCTAAGGCCTATTGAACGGCGTGTACTTAAATCAAAAAATGTATTGAGAACTTCCCTACAAATAATTTGCTTTCATCACATTTAGGTACTCTAAGTACCTAGCTAGCACATATAGATGACTTTTCAATCAGATTACATATCCAGTTCTAAGAACAATAAGTTTAAATTCACAAACAATGGTCATTAAACTAAAAAATCCAAAATGTCACTCCATATTCCATGAATCACTAATAAAAAACCAGAGATTAATGTCAACCCAAGCTTGAATTGTCATAGCTTAGCTGACCACTTGACATACTAGCTTCCACTTAACATGGTTAAAATTGCTTATCACAGGATAAGGAAGAGCTTAATGCTGCATTTTCAATCTCACAGTATTAGATGAAGAATCCATCTTGAACTTAGAAAATCAAAACAAACCATCTCCACCCAGCATCCGATGGGTTGAAAATAGCGAGTGGCCTGTATGATATAAAAACATTTTTTGGGGCTGCACCTAACAGCTTAAGGTTTGGGGATGTTTCATTTCATCCTTGATAGCTTACAAATCCATATTCAAGGAAACTAATATACTAAATCAGGGTGGCCAGAGGAAAAATCTCATCATGCTGTGTGTTACATGTCCACAATTTCATGAAGTTTTACTAACTAGAACACCCTGGATGAAGTTTTACTTCAGTTGGCTTTGTTCTCAATAATTTCATGAATGGCCCCTTTAAGAAATCCACCCCAAGTTCCAAACCAAAATTTTACAATTTTGTGGTCCAAAATTTAAGAGACAACTTCAGTTTTAGAAATGGGGAAAACCCAAAAAAAGAAGAAACTCCGAGCCACCAATGATACTGATACAGTCAACTATGTCGGGCTCTCCATGTTTCCAACTTGTAATGAAAGATGCAAAAAAAAATTGTCATGTCAGACATACTATACTGGGTGCATGCAATATTCAAAGCATATACCTGGGTGAAGGGAGCAAATGTTCTGAGGTGATTGAAACCGAGGTCCAAATGCTTCAATTTGGTACACTTGTGCAGATTATCAACCTTTGCGAACTTGTTCCTGCTAAGGTCGAGTGTTTCCACAGCAGGAAGAAGCTGCAACGACTCGTCCATGAGAACCAAACCATTGCATGCACAAGAGACAAAGGACAAGCGGTTCCATTGGGGAGAATCCTTTATCTCCGTGATTCTGCTAGCAAATACATGCCGCAGAGCGTCCTAAAATTACACATTCAGCTCAGCTCAGTCATCAAATATTTGACAAAAAGAAACAGCAAGAATCAATGAGAAATTGAAACTCACCGTAGAATTGTGACAAATGATCTTCTCGAGAGTATGCCTGAGCTCAAGCAAGCCTTTAGCGGCGGAAGTTGAGAGGTCGCAACCTCTGAGCTCGAGAACCTTCAAGCGGCCAAACGGCAAGAAGGACAAGGGTGTGGGATCTCTAACTGGAGAGGGTAAAACGGAAACGACCTTGAGTGAGGTGAGGAGGCGGAGGATCCTGCGGAGCTGCTCGAGGGCGCGGTGATCGCCGAGGTCGGAGACGTAGGCTCGGAGGTAGTCAACGGGGGCTCCGGCAAGGAGGCTCTCGAGCTCGTGCAGTGCCTCGAGTCTGGATTGGACGTAGTGAAGGCCAGCGGGATTTAGCTTCAACACCAAGGCTCCTTCGATGAGAGGACCCGCTTGTTCCTCTACGAACTTTACCAGCTTCTCCAGGTACCGATCCCCGGTGACAATCGCCATTTTCTATCGATGAGTAACACGTCTCACGGCGAATTTAGGGTTTTCAGAGAGAAGCCGGCAATCTTTGCCGACTTCATGGATGTAGAAACTGGAGAGACGAAAAACGCAGCCAGGCACAAGATATAGAAATGAAAAGAATAAAAATCTTGAAAATTAGTAAATTAGAGCGGGAAGAGAGAGAAAGGTGGTTTGGAATTGGGCGAAAAGGAAACGGCCATGGAAGAATGGATGGATGGATGAAGCGGTTGAGAGAGAACGAGAGTGCGACGTAACGTTTTTATTTTATTTTAATTTGTAGTAATTGTAATTGAAATGGAGATTAGTGTAGTAAGAAAGGAAGAAGGACATGAGATTGATTGAGGAGGGTTAATTTAATTGACTTACTAGTTGTAAGGGTAATGATGATTGGTGTTGGTGTTGGTGTTTGAACTTGGAATTTCAAAGGGAAATTAATTAATTAATTTATTTATTTATTTATTTAGGAAGGGAAAGACGCGTGGCGTGCATCTGGATATCTTTGCTTCTGTTCATTTAACTGACCTGTCAGTTTTCTGCTTGCTTAAACTTCCAATGAAGGACATGCGTAGGGATGGGGAACCCAATGTTCTTATAGATTCGCCACACCATTGTACTACCAAAAAAACAAGTACCAGGTAGTAGTATTCGATTTTTAACTGTAGTTAATGCGGAGGACAATAAGGGTATTCTCTCTCTCTCTCTTACTACTAGTCCCATCTTGGGTACTACTAGTCCCATATTTTTTGGTTCGGATATCGATGAAGTGTCTCAGCGCTTTCAACAAAGATTGTTAGAAACTGATTTGTGATTATTTGACATTTTGGTGCCTCATCTTGTGTTTTAATGTGTTTGTTCAGTGTTGTAGTGTAGCGTTGCGTTTTGCAGATGAGAGAGAAAACAAAAAAGCAGCTTCTGCTGCGTGTCAAATCACTGCAGAACAGTGCAGAACTTTTCCTGCAGCAGTCACCCACATTTTACTTTATTAAGACATTTGTCCATTTTGTAATGGAGGATGAAAATAGTTGGTGGGATGGCCTATCAACCTTTTTAGGAGATATTTCTTTATATAGAAACCTTCTTCTTCATCATGGGGTTGCTGGTCTGAAGAGAGAAGAGTTAGAAATAACTCCCTTACACTCCATTTTCGTTCAAGCTCCATTTTCATAATAAAAGTAGAAATTTTGCAGTGTTGTGAGCGATGTTGTAGCATCACGGGGGCTGTCATCATGGTGCTGTAGCGTCACAGGGACTCTCATCATTTGGTCATTCTCTTTGTGATTTCGGTTTTATGGCTTTAGGTAACCCTTTTATGCTTTATTTCTTGTGTTTGCTGCTCATCAAGAGCTAACTCTCTTGTAGTTGGGATGCTTGAAGCTATGTAATGATATTTTAATAGTTTTAATTTAATGTTTGATGTTAGTCACTACAAGAATTTTGGGATTTCCGGCAGACAAAATCCGCCGGTAATGGCCAAAATCCGCCGGAAATTGGACTTTACCGGCGGATTTTTTCCGCCGGAAAATCGTTCGCAGGTAACGGTTACCGGCGAATTTTGCCGCCGGAAGTTACCGACGGAAATCACCGAAAATCCGCCGGTATTATTTTGAAAATCCGCCGGTAATTATAGAATATCCACCGGTAATTTATTATTATTTTTAAAAAAATGCTAAATCCGCCGGTAATTTTATAAAATCCACCAGAAATTTGTTATTTTTTAACGGTTTAAATAGTTATTACCCCCTGCAAATATACCCATTATCCAGTTACCCCCCTACAAAAAAAAACATTTAAAACAAACATTGCGAAATGTAAAGTTATCCAGTTACCCCCCTGCCGTTAAATTTTCTGTTAAAATATGTAAAATGTCACATATCTAGTTACCCCCCTGCCACGTGTCACATTATTATTGGGCCTCTGTGACACGTGGCACCGACATGCCACGTCAACTCCTATGTCACCACTGCCTCGTGTCACTGACATATGCCACGTCAGCAGCCAATGGATGGTTGCCACGTGGCACTAGTTTCTGTTAAAATATGTAAAATGTCACATATCTAGTTACCCCCTGCCACATGTCACATTATTATTGGGCCTCTGTGACACGTGGCACCGACATGCCACGTCAACTCCTATGTCACCACTGCCTTGTGTCACTGACATATGCCACGTCAGCAGCCAATGGATGGTTGCCACGTGGCACTAGTTATTACACTCAAAAATAAATGTTTTTGTGGCCACCAAGGGTGTTGAACTCGCGACCTCTTACTCACACACACCTCCTAACCACTGAGCCAAATTATTATTTGTGATTATTATCTCACCTACAAATATATATTACATCATTGATACTTAATTTTAAAAAAAAATATCATCCTTCATCATCTTCATAAACGCTGGAACCAAAATCTTTTTCGTGTTCTCTCTCTTCTCAAATCAAATCAAATCACAGCATATTCAAGTAACAAAAACATAATCAATCTAAAGGAAAAACAAGTAACAAAAACATAATCAATCTAAAGGAAAAACCAGTGATCATAGTACAAATCCAAGCAAACTACAAACACAGAATCCAATTTCCAAATCATCAAAAGACTAAAATAAGACCTGCCCAGATACAAAAATAAACACATGAAATTAATGAAAACACAGATTAATATAGAATTAGAGAGATAGAGAGTTTGGGGATAACACAAAACGATGGAAAACGAAACGATGGGTTTGTGTTGCAAATCTTCCAGAATCAATTTTGTTTTGATTCGTTTTGTCGTGGGTGTGGTTTTCAAATTCGTTTTGATTTCATAAATCTCCTTCCTCTCACTCCTCAATTTCGTTTCAGATATGGGTTTTCTTCAAATCTGGGTTTTCGTTTTCGATTTGATTCTTGATGATTTTCGTTTTCGATTAACGAATCTACAGATCTGGAAGAAAGCATTGAAGATCTTATTTTTTTATTTTGTTAATCGAATTATTTATATATTATATACTAGTAGTTCACTTAATTTACTAAAAGAATCAAGTGGCTTAGTGGTATTTGTTTGTTTCAGCCACTTCCACTACAAGAATTATAGGTTTTTCCGGCCAGGAGTTTCCGGCGGATATAGATCCGCCGCAAAGTTACCGGCGGAATCTACGAATTTCTGGCAGAATTTATCCGCCTCAAAGTTACCGGCGGAAAAATTGACATTTGCGGCGGATTAAAATTCGTCTTGGATTTTGCGGCGGATTTAACGGTTCTTGCGGCGGATTTAACGGTTCTTGCGGCGGATTTGGGTTCACAATTTTTTTTTTACGAGCTTTTAATTAATCGCCGCAAATGCACCTCCGTCCGCCGCAAATCCCTTATGTCCGCCGCAAATCCCTTAAATCCGCCGGTAACTGCCGTTTCCGGCGGATCTTGCCTTTTGACCGTTTGACTTCGTTTCTCCTATATAAACCCCTTCTCCCCTTCTTCTTTTTTCACACCTCTACCAATACTCTCATTCTCTTGATACGACACTCGATCTCTTAATACGGCACTTTCTTGAGCATTGTCGGCAGCGGGGTTCCAATAGAGTGGCGTACGTCTCCATTTTTTTGTAAAAAAATTTCCACATTGTCATGAAGACCCCTTCATCTTTTTCATTAAAAGTAACCCCTTTATCAGCATAAAGTTCATCCTCATTATTTTCACCACAAGAGACATATACGCTCATCAAACGCTCGGTATCATCCTCCAACTTAACAACCCGTCCTTGCAGTTCCTCAAACTTTCTATTTAGAGATTCAATCATCTTTTCAAAAGATGGTTTCTTGTGAAACTTTCTATTTTGAAAATATGGTTGAATCTCTAAATAGAAAGTTTGAGGAACTGCAAGGACGGGCTGTTAAGTTGAAGGATGATACCGAGTGTTTGATTAACGTATATGTCACTTGTGGTGAAATAATGAGGAGGAGCTTTTTGCTGATAAATGGGTTACTTTTAACGAAAAAGATGAATGGGTGTTCACGACAATGTGGAAATTTCTTTACAAAGAAATGGAGACATACGCCACTGTAATGGAGCTGCTGCCGACAATGCTCAAGAGAGTGTCATATCAAGATAATGGCGTAGGTCTCCGTTTAGGGGTAGCAGACATTAAATATATATTTTACTGTTTTTCCCAATTTTTATTGCTTTTGATTATTTTATTTTTTTGTTTAAAATATTTTATTAATTGTATGTATATTTTTTTGGTGATAATATTTTACTGCTTTTCCCAATTTTTTTTTTTTTAAATTAAAAATTAATTAGTTATTGGATTTTATTTTTTTATCAATAATTAAAAAAATTAATAAAATAATATATATTTTTAATTAAAACGATTTTTTTAAAAAAATAAAATTTATTTTTTAAAAATAATAATAATTTTTTTAAAAAAATAATAACTTTTTTTTAAAAAATAATAATAATTTTTTAAAAAAAAGAATAATTTTTTTTTAAAAAAAAAATGGTACTTTGCGGCGGATTTGTGTTATTTGCGGCGGATATTGAGAATTTGCGGCGGATTATAGCTTTTGCGGCGGATTATTTGGTGTTTTTAAAAAAAAGACGCGGTATTTTGATTTGAATATCCGCCGCAAAATACCACGAATCCGCCGCAAATCTCCGTAATTAAAAAACCCGCGGATTTTAAATTTCAAAATCCGCCGCAAACCTCCAGAATCCGCCGCAAAGTACCGAAAATAAAAACCCGCGGATATTGAATTTTAAAATCCGCCGCAAACCTCCAGAATCCGCCGCAAATCCCTTTTGACCGTTGGGCTGCTTTTTCCTATATATATCCATTCCCCACTTCTCATTCTTCACACTTCTAACAATCCTCCCATTCTCTTCTTAAAATTTCTCTTTTACTCTCTCCCAAATTCTCTCCTTTTCTACTAAATCTGTTTTTGAAGTGTAGCGCTTCCTCCCTACGAATTGTCTTCTGCTCTTATTGGGAAATTTCTTCAACGTATGTTTTTTATATTAGTTAATAGTTTTAGTTTTTAATTTTTTTTAAATATTCATTTTTAAATTATTTTATAATAATATGAATTTGTTACTAATTGTGTTGTTTTTTTTGTTTAGGTATTGTTTGGGTTCCTCCTTTTTCCTCTCTGCTTGAGTTCGGGATAAGCTTCAAGCCAGAGCCTTCTCTTCACTACGGTTAGTTGTTAAAGTAATTAATAAAATATTACTTACTTCACTATTTTTAGTAAAATTTTGTTTAGTATTTTGTTTGCAATAATAATACAAATTAATTTATATTGAAAAAACTTATTTATTAAGTTCACTTATAAATTTTAGGCTAAATTATAGTTTTGGTCCCCCTATTTTCAAAAATTCAGACATTTGGTCCCCCTATTTTAAAACTCGGACATTTGGTCCCCCAATTTTAAAAAATCAAAGACATTTAGTCCCAAGAGGAATTTTCAGTTTTTTATGGCTAATAATCAAAGACATTTGGTCCCTCAATTTTAAAAAATCAAAGACATTTGGTCCCCCAATTTTAAAAAATCAAAGACATTTGGTCCCTCTTTGGACTACATGTATTTGATTTTTTAAAATTGGGGGACCAAATGTCTGAATTTTTGAAAATAGGGGGACCAAAACTATAATTTAGCCTAAATTTTATTAACATATATTGTCTTATAAAAATTGAAATTTAAAATTAAATTTGGAATTATTATTTATAATGTTTAAATTATTTGTATAAAACATTATTGAAAAATTAATTCTGTTGCTTGTAATTAATTGGTAGTTTATTGAAATATCAAAATAAAATGAGTAATATATAAATATATATATCAAAATATGAAGTAATTGATAGTTTATTTTATTTATATTGTAGTGTAGTATACGTATAGTTCTTGAAAATGGATCGTAGTTGGATGTATGATCGATTGTATCCTGGAAGAACTGGTGTAAAACGACGTTTTGTAGAAGGAGTAGAAGAGTTTATTTTTTGTGCTAAGTACATTGATCATGAAGAATTTGGGCGACAAGGCGGTATTAGATGTCCGTGCTTGAAATGTTCATTTCGAGCTATAAAAAATGAACATGAAGTTAGACTTCATTTGTACAATAATGGGTTTAGGCCAAATTATTGGACATGGAGTCGTCACGGGGAAGGAGCGCCAGGGGTAGCTGCAGTTCCTGCGGTTAATGTTCCGGTTGAAGTAGTAGATCACACATCAAGTAGTTATCCAGTGACTACGACATCTGAAGGATGGGGAATACAACCGTTAGATGTTTATCAGGGAATGATATCTGACGCTGTTGGAGTAAATTTGGATTTTGAAGAACCAGATGCTGACGAAGTTCCAAATGAGGAAGCTCAAAGGTTTTACATGTATTTGAGTGAGACAAATAAACCCATATTTGAAGGATCTACAGACTCAAAATTATCAATGTGTGTTCGGTTGTTGGGTCTTAAGTCTCAATTTAATGTTGCTGAGTTGTGCATGGAATATATGACCAAAATGATGTTTGATGCAACCCCCATTAGAGGGAGTTTACCGCAAAGTTATTATGAAGCTAAAAGAGTGGTATCGAAGCTTGGCTTAAAATCTAAAAGGATTGATTGTTGTGTGTCTGGTTGCATGCTCTATTATAACAATGAGTTTGGCATAAATGATGGAGAGTTGTCGGAATGCAAGTTGTGTGGACAACCACGCTATCGTGTCAGTAGATCAGGGATGAGCAGAGGCAAATCGGTTCCACGAAAATCAATGTTCTATCTGCCTCTTATTCCAAGGCTACAGAGGATGTTTACTTCAATGGAGACCGCAGGTAAAATGACATGACACCATCAAAATAGAAATAATTCTGGTGAATTACGTCACCCATCTGATGGTGAAGCTTGGAAGCATTTTGATCGTGTTCATCCAGATTTTGCCAGTGATCCGCGCAATGTTCGGCTTGGTTTGTGCTCTGATGGTTTCACACCATATATTCAAGCCTCGGCAACACCGTATTCATGTTGGCCAGTTATTGTTACCCCATACAACATTCCTCCAGAAATGTGTATGTCCAAACCATACATGTTTTTAAATTCTATTATTCCAGGGCCAAGTAATCCAACAGCTGGTATTGACATCTATTTGCAACCTTTGATTGATGACCTAAAAAGGTTGTGGAATGGTGTTTTAACTTATGATGTGGCACACAAACAAAATTTTGTGATGAGGGCGGCTTTGATGTGGACCATAAATGACTTCCCTGCCTATGGAATGTTGTCTGGATGGGGGACACATGGTAAGATGGCGTGTCCGATTTGCATGGTTGACACAAAGGCTTTTAGTCTTAAATATGGAGGAAAAGTTTCATGGTTTGACTCGCACCGTAGGTTCTTACCTATGGATCACCCATTTAGAAAGCAGAAATATGCGTTCATCAAGGGAAATGTTGAAACAGCTGGACCTCCTCGTCAGTTGACACCAGAGGAAGTTTGGAATAATGTTAGGGATATCCCTCCTGTGGAAGTCGTAGCCGGTGTTGTTTCTCGTCCAGATGGCTATGGACAATGGCACAATTGGACAAAAAAAAGTATTTTTTGGGAACTTCCCTATTGGAAAGATAATCTACTGAGACACAATCTCGATGTCATGCATATAGAGAAGAATTTTTTTGACAACATATTTAACACTGTCATGAACGTGAAAGGCAAAACGAAAGACAATGAGAAAGCTAGGAAGCATATAGATCATTTCTGTAGACGAAAGGATTTGTTGTTGGTTGAGCAAGGTACTAGGATTTTGAAACCCAAAGCCAATTATACTTTATCTACCGAACAAGCGAAAGCAGTTTATCAGTGGATAAAAGAGTTGAAAATGCCAGACGGTTATTCTTCCAATTTATCTAGATGTGCGGATGTGGATAATGGGAGGTTGCATGGGATGAAGAGTCATGATTGTCACGTATTCATGGAGTGCTTACTTCCTATCGCTTTTAGTTCGTTGCCAACACACGTTTTGAATCCGCTCATTGAAATAAGTCAATACTTTAAGAATTTGTGTTCTGCAACGCTAAAAGCTGATGATCTTTCAAAAATGGAACAAGACATCCCACTTATCTTATGCAAGTTGGAGAGAGTATTTCCACCTGGTTTCTTTGATTCTATGGAGCATCTACCGGTGCATCTCGCATATGAAGCTAAACTTGGCGGACCTGTCCAATACAGATGGATGTATCCGTTTGAAAGGTCAGCTAATTTTTAATTATAATAATATAAGAAACAAGTTTAAATTAAAATATTATATGACTATTAATATATTAATATCATATTCTCTAGGTTCATGGGTGATTCAAAAAGATCGGTGAAAAACAAAGCTAGAGTTGAAGGATCGATATGTTCTTCTTACCTACACCGTGAAGCAACACATTTTTGTTCTCATTATTTCAAGAATCAGTTTGCTCCTGGAAGCAGTCGAAATGAAGTGGATACTGAATGGCGACATCCTTTGGCTTTGTCTGTCTTTTGTCTACCCGGTCGTCCATCTGGGAAGGAGTCAATTCACTGGCTAACAGATGAAGAGTTAAGTTCAGCACATGTTCATGTGTTGATAAACTGTACTGAGGTGCAACCATTTATTGAGTATGTTCCTCAACATTAACAATCGATCTTAATTAGTTAATATAGTAGACAAGTGTAACAATTAAATTATTTCTTTTTAGGGATTTCTTGTCATCAGAGGCAGTACGTGAAGACCAATCTTCTGCTCATATTCATGCGCATTTTCCAATGTGGTTTAGTCAATATGTGTATTCCCTCCCGCCAAATCCTACCAACCAACACTTGAGGAACATATCAGACGGTCCTCGAAGATGTGTTAAAGAATGGCACACATACTTTGTCAATGGATACAAATTTCAAACCAATGAATGGACACAGGGCAGAGAGACAGTCAATAGTGGAGTGTGCATGAAGGGGGTCACTGGAGGAGGTGAAGATGATTTTTATGGTGTGGTTCAACACATATATGAACTTCAGTACCCCCATCTAGATTTTAGTCCAAAGGTAGTGGTTTTTTATTGTAATTGGTCTGATCCGTCTGCTCGAGGAACAAAGGTGAATCCAAAGTCAAATACAGTGGACATTAAAATGAATGGTAGATATCGACCGTATGATCCGTTCGTCATTGCACAAAATGTGATACAAGTCTATTATGTCCCTTATCCATCAATGCGGACTGATAGGCGTGGTTGGTGTGTCGCAATTAAAACAAAACCAAGAGGTCGCATTGATCAGACAAATGATGACACGGTGGAAGATATTATGCCATATCAAATGGAAGAGATGTCTAATGTAAATGAAGTGATTCAAGTTGAACCCATTGTTCGTTTATGTGATGAGCCAAACACCGGCGATGAAGTTGTTGATGACGAAGATGCTGATGGTGATGATGCAACAGACCACATTGGTGTATCAAGAATTCACTCCTCCGATGATGATGATTTTGAGAATGAATGGGATTCAAATTAGAATGAATGTAATTTATGTTTCAACAATTCTATTTTTAATGAAGATGTTATTTTTAATGAATGATGTTATTTGTTTGAGAATGAATGGGATTCAAATTATTTATTTTAATGCATGAGTTTTGTATATGTTTATATATGTTAACCTTGTTTAGTATATGTTTGTTTTGTTTAAATGTATATGTTTAGCTAGATCTATACAGATATGGCATCTCATGATGACTCGGGATCCGATCATGACGGCGCATATGTTCCTCCTCCACCTCCCGATGCCGCCAGCACTAGCAGGCGGAAGACATCTACTCGCCTAGGGCGCCGTACTCAGCCTGCGCGTGTTGTTGTTACTACTGGCGGATATTTGCCACCACCTATGTCTGAGGATGGTGCTAGTACTAGTACTGCAGGGGGCCCATCGATTCCTGTTGGTACTGAGGGCTTATCCCCGACACATGTTGATGCGGATGGGGTACGCACATTCATTGATGGGACTGAGGTGATTAGGGTTACACCTGATGGGCGTATCATATTGCAGATTGTTGGCGATTCGTAAGTCTATATATATATATATATATATATATATATATATATATATATATATCTATATTATTATTTATTAATTTATTTTTGTTGCCATTTATATATATATATATATATATATATATATATATATATATATAACTTATATTTGGTGTAACAAAATTCATCTTTTTTAATGCAGTTTTATTCCTTCGAAGGCTTCAGCTACCGCCATCACAAAAACAATCAAGGAGCATTTTACCAAGAGCTGGAAGAACTGGACGGAAGTTAGAAAAGATAAGGATGCAAATAAGAAGATGTTAAGATCATTTTTGGTAAGTTATTCGATTCTACGAAATAATTAATTTGGTACTGTATTATCTTTTATATTGACTTGATTAATTAATTAATTATTGCCTTATAATTAACAACATTATTGTAAATTTCTTAAATAGGAAAAATGTACATGGTATCCAGGGGAGCAAGCCGCAGTTGAGAGAGTGTTCCATAAGAAATGTTCTCATCGCTATTCTGAATTGATGCGGAGGGCGCGCAATACGCGTACGAAGCCATCTTATATGGGAGACTCAACTTGGGCTGAGTTTAATGAGTATTGGGAGAAAGATGAAGGATTTAAGAATTATTGTGAGAAAGCCAAGAAGAACCGTGCTTCTGAAAAAGGTGGCTGCACACACACGGGGGGGAGTGTTAATACTGCAACGCATTACATACGTTTGGTAAATTTATTACTTAATTTATTACTTGATTAATTAATTAATTATTTATAATAATTAACTAGTCATTTTCAATATGTGTATTTAATTAATAATATATATATTTATGTATATATATATAGGTGGAGAGGGAACAAAGGCAAATCACTTTGCCTGAGTTGCATTGCCACATGCATATGGTGGAGGAGACTGGCGAGTACGTTACAGATCGGGCGAAGCGTATTCAGGTAAAACTATACTTTTACAATTATATATATTAATTAATGTTTATTATTAATATTAATAATTAGTTATTTATTTGTTGGGTTATTTTTTCAGGAGAGCTTCGAGGGTGGGATGGCTGAGTACCATCAGTCACAACAGGGCAGTGGGGCAGCTGTCGATCCAGTGGAGGAGGCTAGAGTAGCTCGTGATGTTTGGGAGAGAGCAGTTGGTCCCCAAAAGACTAATCGTCTGATAGGATCAGGTGGTATTGGACCGGCTGCTTTTCGAACAAGCATTATTCCGAGTCTATCAGATTCACATTCTGGATCCTCGACTGGTCGCAATTATGTTCCCAATGCTGGTGAGTTGAATGAGGTTAGGCAATTGACGCAGCAACTGAGAGAGGCTCAGCGTCAGATTGCCGAGCGGCAGCAGCAAAGCGATCGGGAAATTCAGGCGATTCGGGATCGAAGTGAGCGGGAAATTCAGGCGATTCGGGAGCAGGCTAGGGTAGCTGAGGAGCGCATGGAGGAGCGCTTTAAGTTCTTGCAGGATCAGATGGTGTCTAGCTCGAGGCCATCCTCATCAGCATCCTACCCGCCGCCGCCACAGCAGCAGTACTACCAGCAGCAGTATGCACCCCAGTATCCCCCGCCGTATGCATCCCAATATCCCCCGCAGTATACACCGCAGTATGCGCCGCCATTCCAGCCATACCAGCAGCAACATCAGTCACCCCGCCAGCCATATCAGCATCCCCAACATCAGTCACCCCTGATCCAGCCAAACCAGCAGTACCCCCAGCAGCGGTCACCCCCGCTGGACATTGATCTTAATGTCCAAATGTCATCGCTCAGTGCTTTACTTCAAGATGATACATATTATAATAATATTGATGACATTGACCGGCAGGCACCCCAGTAGCTTTAGATTATTTTATTTATTTGTCTGGATATTTTATTAATTGTCTGGATATTTTATTAATTGTATGGATATTTTTACTGCTTTTCCCAATTTTTATTTTTTTAAATTAAAAATTAATTAGTTATTGGATTTTATTTTTTTATCAATAATTAAAAAAATTAATAAAATAATATATATTTTTAATTAAAACGATTTTTTTAAAAAAATAAAATTTATTTTTTAAAAATAATAATAATTTTTTTTAAAAAAAAATGGTACTTTGCGGCGGATTTGTGTCGTTTGCGGCGGAATTTTAAATAAAATGTTTTTTTAAAAAAATTATATTCATTTTTTTAAATAAAACGGGTGTTTTGCGGCGGATAAGGGGTACTTTGCGGCGGATAATTTGCGGCGGATATTGGGTACTTTCCGGCGGATATATTGCGTCAAAAATTTGTCCCCTTTTCCGGCGGATTATCCGCCGCAAATTTGCGTTGGATTTTGCGGCGCCACTAAATCCGCCGCAACGCGTTTGCTTCGAGCTGGCTACCGGCGAAAAACTTCCGCCGCAAAGTCCAAATATCCGCCGCAAATTTGGCTTTTGCGGCGGATTTCGCCCGCCGCAAAGTCCAGCTTTTCTTGTAGTGTTCATGGTCATGGGTTCAAGTCTTTCTCAAGCCATTTTGAAAATTTATTTTGAGTGTAATAACTAGTGCCACGTGGCAGCCATCCATTGGTTGCTGACGTGGCACTGGTGACATAGGAGCTGACGTGGCATGTCAGTGCCACGTGTCACAGAGACCAATACTATGGTGACACGTGGCAGGGGGTAACTGGATAATGTTAATTTTACATTTTTTAACAGAAAACTTAACAGCAGGGGGGTAACTGGATAACGTTATATTTTGCAAGGTTTGTTTTAAATGTTTTTTTTTGTAGGGGGGTAACTGGATAATGGGTATATTTGCAGGGGGTAATAACTATTTAAACCTTTTTTAACCAATCTATAACTGAAATCGACACTTATTTACATGGTTTTAACCAATCTATGGATCACTTATTTTATAGTGTTTTAACCAATCTATAACTGAAATCGACACTTATTTACATGGTTTTAACCAATCTACGGACACTTATTTTATAACTTTATGTTTTGTAGGATTATGGGCCATTTAGTACGGTTTTACAAAATATTTAATTAAAAAAATAAAGATTATAAAAATGAAGTAGATGAATGTGAGAATATTTGAGAAGAGAAGAGAATATTTTAAAACGGATTTATAAAATAAATATTGTAAAAACGAAGTAGATGAATTTTATAAAATGAAGTGTATGAATGTGAGAAGATTTGGGAAGAGATTGAGAAAAATGAAGTGTATGAATGTGAGAAGATTTGAGAAGAGATTTCAGAAAAATGAAGAAGAATAAGAAGAGAAGAGATTCAGATTTGAGAAGAGAAGAGATTGGAGAAATGGGAGAAGTGGTTCGGATTATATAGGGAATTTAAAAAAACGGAATCCAAGCCGATAATTTACTGGAGGACCAAATCCGCCGGTAGTTTACTGGAGGACCAAATCCGCCGGTAATGTTCAGGCGAATTTAATCCGCCGGTAATGCACATTATTCTTGTAGTGACTATTTTAACTCTTGCATGAAACTTCTTCCAATGCTTATTTTAGAACTGGTCAGCTAAATATAAGTACATTTATAGGTTCAGACATGGTCTATAAATCGAACTCAATGATTAATGTGGGTAAGTGGTTGTTTTAAGGACACTTAGAATAACTCATGCTTAAACCTAGACATAGAAAAACATAGTCCATAGGGTGAATATTGTGAGAGCTTAAATATACATGGGTGAACCTATTTAGAGCTTAGACATAAGCCCTTCTAATGAAATCCTGACGATAGTGACCGAAAGCCACGCATCATATGATACAGCACCCAATGTTATAGCATCAGACTTTGCATTAATCTATTTTAATGGATTTACATAGTGAAAGGCATTCTAACTTACTCTCAGTCTGCATTTCTACTCATCAATTATTTTACTTGTTGTTTTATCATAAAATTGGGTTCTACGACTTGTTATCTTATTTTGTGTTAACTCACTAGCTTACTCATTAATTTAAATATAGAAATAAACTCAACAATCCTCGTGGGAACGATCTATACTTACTCTTTATTACTTGTTGCGATTGTGTATACTTGCACATACTCTTTTCCCACAACAAGGATGCTCCTCCATATTTTCACTTAATTTTTTAAATTAAATCTCAATAATCTACTTTTATTAAAAAAAATCTCCATTCAACATATTTATGACATCCAATAGTGGTAATGAATATTACTTAAATAACAATAATTTAATATCGTTATATTATTTTAAATTGTTTTCCAAAACAACAACATATCATGTTAATATCCAAATTCAAATATTTATAACAATATATATATAGATTATATATTATGTAATTAAGTGATAAAACACAAAAAATAACGTGTATATATTTTATATTTATAAGTTAAAATGAAAATATATTCGAATCTTACAATTTAGCTTCAAATATAATATATATATATATATATATATTAAATAATTTAGTGATAAAACAAAAAAAATGATGTGTATATATTTATCAAAATTTATATGTTAAAGTTAAACTTTATTGAAATCCTACTATTCAAAATATATATACTTTTAAAAATTAGTTATCATAAAAGAAATCTAAACTAGTTTAAATTAAATATATATATATATATATATATATACATTATCTATTATATAATTTAGTGATAGAAAAAATGATGTTTATAACGATGACAGTACGCAGCAAAAAATGAAATGTTTTTGGTTTTCAAGGTACCCCAAAAGATAGATGATGTTCAAAACATAATAACAAAGAACTTATGAGCATTGATAATGAAGCAGTTTCTCATTCATTTGGTCATTATCTTATGCCCATGAACTGAATAGTCACTTGCTAACCCAAAATAAATTAACCATCCCAGGGATAGCTATTAGTAAATGTTTTTTTATATCATTTAACTTTTAATTCTAAAACCGTTATATAATTTAGCTACTTAAATAGCCACATCTTTTTGTAGTTTCGGTTCAATCTTACGTCCCTTATAATCCCACATTTTCATCAATTATTATATTATAATACCCTAGGTGTTCGCGGTGCGGTTTGGTTCGATTTTGAGACAAAAAGTGCACCAAATCGCAAGGTCTAAATAGATGCGGTTTGGTTTGGTTCGGTTGACTTTCAAATAAAATAAAAAACCAAACCAATGTGGTTTGGATTGATTCGGTTTTTAGGGAGATGGAACATAATTTAAAAATATGTAAATTCTTTAACGAATTGTCAAGGGAGGAGGTGGATGAAATAATCAGTATGTTTACCAGTTAAATTGGAAGGTAGCATTATTTTGTTGTAATTATGTTGGCCTCAATAAATTGACAGATTGCATAAATGCTACTGCTGACTTGGTTTGCATTAGACTTTAGAGTAGTTAATTCTTATGAGGTTCTTCTTTTGGAATATAACTTTTAACTTATAATTATAACGAAGGAAGGATCCATGTGTTTTGTGGTTATCTAATGCTATATAGGATACAATTATTTTCATGTACAAGGCTACTTAAAATTTTGACTTGTTATATCTAGGTAGTGGACTCTCTGTTATAGAGAAATGAGCTTTGTGGTGGTTGCTCTTACCACACTAACTTCAACTACAGAGGAACTGGACATTCACTCTATTTGAAGCTTTGGGCTATTTGTGAGTGCCACGGCAAGTAGGCGCTGGAAAAAAAAAGTATTGTATATTGATTTTTGCGGTTTGGTTTGGTTCGATTTCTGTAATTGAAACCGCGAACCGAACCGAGCGGTGCAATGAAAAAAAACCGAATAGAACCAATAGAAAGCGGTTTTTTGCGGTTTTCGATTTGGTTTGGTTCGGTTTGCAGATTTCTATTGGTTTGATTCGGTTTTGAACACCCCCTCTACCCTATTATGCTTCTATGTCTTTTTTTTTGTATCCACTTCAATGTCTTTTAAATGGTGTTAATCTGCCCTTATCCACCAATTGAGCCCATTTAAATGCCCCATAACTATCAATTATAAATTACTTCATATTCCATCATCATTATATGACAATAATAATACCGTTTGTAAACCACTTCATATTCCCCATTAATATATATTTCAGTTCAAAGTTGGGAATATATATATAGCTCCCAAAGATACGTGAATTCCATTCTAATTATTCTTCGACTTTTTTCCAAAACAAAAGAGGTCTTATTTTTTAAAAAGTATATTTTGATTTCTACTTTACTTTTTCTCCTTTCCTTTCTACCATCCATAGTTTGTTTCTTTTGTTAGTAGTCCTTTATTGTTATACTTTGTCCCCTTCCCATTGTTATATTGTAGTTGTCACTTCCTCTTTTTGGACAATAATCACTTCCTCTTTATAGAATAATTTTTTCTATTATCATCTCATCCTAAATCTAAGTCAAATATATATTTCCTCGGTTTCTATTCTTCTATTATGCTACCTTATTTTACGTTACACTATTTCTTCGGTTTCTATTCACCTATTATGCTACCTTATTTTATGTTACAACCTAGCCACGTAATAAAAGAAATGCGCATAAAAATAGAGCTTCCAAACATATTTTACTATTTAACCTTGTTCTTCTATTTGCCGACCGTGATAATAATATTTCTTAATGTTCCTCATTTCTTGATAACTCAAATTGACCATAGTCATGTAAACTTAACTCATTAATTTTCTCTATTACTTTATACCCTTTATAAACAAACCTAATTACATTCTACCCTTTATAAACTTAACTCATTAATTTTCTCTATTACTTTAGACCTTAAGTATTACTGGTTTTCCAAACCATTGTTTGAAACTCAAAGAAGGAATGCCGATAATGTACCGTTCAGGAACATTAATCCTGCATTAGGAATGTGCAACGGAACAAGGCTCATTATCATATATCTTGGAGATTGGATAGTAGAGGCAAAAATAATTACAAGATCTAACATTGGATCAAAAGTGCTTATCCCAAGAGTGGTTCTAACAACATCTGACTCTAAGTGGCCTTTCTTATTGTGTAGAAAGCAATTCCCAATAAAGGTATGTTATGCAATGACAATAAACAAAAGTCAATGACAATCTTAGAACTATATGGGTTTATATTTGCCAAAAGTTGTATTTAGTCATAGACAACTATATGTTGCATTATCAAGAGTAACTTCTCCAAAGGGATTGAAAAAACTCATTATTGAACATGATGAGTTTTATGCATAGTATACTTAAAATGTAGTTTACCATGAGGTTTTTTAGTGGGCTTCCTCAATGTACTTATGTTTGACATGCCACAATTATTCATAAATGAAGGTTGTTCGAAAATAGAATAAATTTCACTATCTCTTTCTATTTACAACTCTATATCATTGTTACAAAACAAAAAATGTCTATTCTCTACAACTTACTTTAGGATAGAAGAATTTCAACACAAAAATAAATCAAGCCCGTGCAACGCACGGGTGGGATGTCTAGTGACAACTTAAAAGAAACAATTTTCTTCTAAAGAATCTAACAAGTAATATGAAACGGAGTGAGTACTCCCTTTGTTTCATTTTCATAGGCTTTTAAGGTTGTTTACTCCATCCGTCCCACTTTGTTTGCCCTTTAAGGTTTTGACACATCCTTTAAGAAAAATTATTAATAGTCTAAATTTTATAAAAAGTATTACATAATTTACTGCTTTACCATTTATCTTTCTACTTAGATAAACATGAGTCATTTGTTGAATGTACAAAAGTCTCATAATAAATAGGGACATGAGTGAAAAAGAATATTAAATGTTTCGTTGAAAATGTATAACAACAAATAACTTGAGACAAATTGAATTTGCTAAAACAACAAACAAACTATGACGAACTACAAACTAAGAAAGTCAATAAACTTTGTTGTTTATTAGTCATTTTCTTTATTGTGTCATGATCACACATATTTCTCTCTGAACAGTTAATAACTAAATATATAATTAGCAAACAAGTAATTAATGTAACCTCAAAATTCACAATGACAACTAAAAAGGAACAAACTTCTTCTAAAAAGCCGACAATGTAATATTTCAAAATAAGTGTTGTTTTAAGGTTATTTACACGTACCAAAAAGACTTATAAATTTTATTATTTTTTTATGGAAGTATTTATCTTTTTCCTAGATTATCCTTAACTATTTATTATTTCATTCTACACGTGTTTCTTTCTGCAAAAATAGCAAAGTGTTGTTGACAAAAGAGTAGTTAATGATGCATTAAACTTTTTTTGGTTACAATGAAGCATTAGACTTTGACAACGACATGTAAAATAAAACAAAATTATTCTTTTTTTTACAGCAAAACAAAATTATTCTTAAAAAACGACATATATTGTGAAATCCATGTAGTAATATTTACATGAAAAAATTATCTAATTGTCTAATAAACACGTTAACCTAAAAATTTAAAACTACTCACTACAAAGTTGGCTGTGAGTGGTTAATGCACTTCATTCAAAAAGAAAGACTCGACTAGTATCTCGTTCCATCCTTGGGGTCGGCCTTTACTTACCTTTCAATCGAACTCTGGAATAGTCAGGTCCATTTTCTCTAGACACGAGAGCGAGGTCGAAGTCCTTTAGGCAAAAAAAAATCCCTCCCTCCATTTTAGGCTAAGTCACAACAATCGAGCTAAGTCAACAAACTGAGTTCTAAGTAGGGGTGTTTATAAACCGATTCAATCAAATGCAAACAGCAACAACTGAATCAAAATTCTACGAATCGACTAAACCTCCAAACCAAAAAAAATTGAAAACAACAAAAAACCAAAATTTTGGCTTGGATTGGATCAATTTTCGGATCCTTCATATGGAATCAATCCAAACTGAACGATTTTTATGTTATATGATATGATATGATTTCATATTATACTTGTAACTACCTTATTACTCACACTTCAAATAGTTTTTTCCAATTTTGCTATTATACTTACTATGTTTAGAGAATTAATCTAAAATATGAACCTCTAAGGGTAGAAGTTGTAACACCCATTTTCTACCCGGTAATTATTTAACAAAATCAGAGTTTAAAAATTATTTTTCCTTCTTTGTAATTCACCACACATAAAAAGGGATGTCACACAAATAACTACAACGCACCCTGCATCAATATAAAATGATTCATCGTCAATAATATAGCCTTTATGGCCTCATCAAAAGGGATAAAGCCCCAAAATCGTCTTAGTCAACCATACATCAAGATAAGTTGCCACGCAGCGGAATGTAATAAAATGATTCAAAGTTCATTAATCAAAACGTCCTGATAAAACCGTTAGCAACTTCAAAAACAATAGCAATTTAAAGAACTAGCGTTCCCCCCTGAGTGTTACATATCAGAAGCAGACACCGACTCAAGACTAGCGAAGGTACCTAAGCCTTCACTCGTGATCACCTGCACGTTACCGCGTAGGGGTAACATTCAAACAGAAGGGGTGAGTTCATCTAACAATATAATAGTGCATATGATAAGTATTATGCTAGAGCTACAACGCTATATAAACCACATCGCACATCAAATCAGTTATCACAGCAAGTCATCACAATGTCATGAGCATGAATGAAATGCAACCCATCGCAACGGGCGTATGCATGTGGTACCTGTCATCATCGTCACTAAATAGCCTTTATGGCATCATCGTCGCTAAATAGCCTTTATGGCATCATCGTCACTTGTTTATGCACATGAGATGTATGAGACACCATGATATGCACCATAGACAGTCTCATACAAGCACAGTCAACTTAACAACCCATCACTTACCAATTTGCCAATGTAAGGCACATCACCTGTCAAGTTATCGTCACACATATATTTGTCACTAACATTCATCGTCATTAACATCATCGTCGCTAATAGCCTTTATGGCATCCTCGTCACTTATAAAACCACAGCTTTTATTCATCATCAATACCATCGTCAATCAAAGCAATAGCCACTAGGGGCATTATCGTCAAAAACATCAACACATCATTATTGACACCGGGACACTAACATTACTGATTACATCAGGGGGTTTTACTTTAGCTCACGACGCTAAATAGGACACCAAAAAGGGTTTTAAACACCGAAATAGTTTTACAACGCAAACAACAACGACTAACGGGGACAACCACTTGAGGCGCCTAGAAACTATCAGAAAAATAATAATTTATACCTTAGAATAGAACACACAGGTAGAAAACTGAATAAGCTTCGCAACGCACTTTGAAACACTTAAAACGGACACCCGAGTCAAAAGATATGTCAAAAACAAAACCGGGAAAAATTTGAGGAGCATGCTGAAAATGGCGCCCAGTGCCTGGGCGCCGAACAGGCAACACGCTGGGAACTGGCCAACAACAGAAAACTGGCGCAGGAAAGGGATCCTGGCGCCCACAGGGGATCCTGGCGCCCAGAAACACAGCAACACAGAAAACTGGCGCAGGCAGAAACTAGCGCCCAGGGGAGGGGATCGCAGTGACATTTCAGAATACGCAACTTAGCGACCAAAACTCAGCACCAATGACATCCAGGCAACATAACTATACGGAAACACAACTTAGGAACGCAACACGGGCAGCCAAAATTAGGTGCCCTTGGCGCCCAGGCACAGGGAACCTGGCGCCCAGCACAGACACAAACAGCAACACAGAATGCAACACCTGCAGGCAACATGCGCCCATGGCGCCCAGACAGCAACACAGAGGCGCAACACAGACAGCAACATGCACCCATGGCGCCCCTGCGCCAGGACAGCAATAACACGCAACAACACAAGACAGCACCATGGCAACAACAATGGCGCCTAAGGCGCCTAGGACTTGAACAACAACATCACAAAATTCACCAGACACCTCATGTACGCCATGACAACATCAAAACACCAATTTCATAACAACCATCATCAAAACACCAATTTCATAATAGTCATCATCAAAACATCAATTTCGTAGTAACCATCATCAAAACATCAATTTCGTAATGACCATCAATCAAAGATTTCAATCAACTACAAATCAAACAATCACACAAGATCATGGCAACATAGGTCTAAGCCCCTACCCTAATACCCATCATACCCACCATTATAGAGGAAGATGAGATCCACCCTTACCTTAGGTTATTCGAAGGTGAGACCCCTCTGACCGAAACCACCAAAAAACCACAGCAACACAGCTTCTCTCCCCTTCTCTTGGATTGTGCGAAGCCTCCTCCTCCTCCTCTCCTTCTCCCTTGCGCGCCGTCCCTTCTTCTGTCTTTCTCTCTTCTATTCGCACTTTTCTTTCTTTTCTCCAACAATTCGCAAATGCCAAACCCCAACCTAAACCCCTATTCGACTTACTCACTAAAATCATGGGCTTTCTATTAGCCCAATTCGACTTAATCGTGGCCCTTTACTCTACCACTCCTCATGTTACTATTCCTAGCCCCAACAATAAGTCCCCATCTTTTAATAAATAATAAATAGTAATTATATTATTATTTCTACCACCTAAATCTAATTTAATTAATTAAATAATTTAATCTATTATTTTGGGGTGTTACAGAAGTCATTATCTTTTGAAATGAATTCTCAAGAATTAATTTTATCACGATTTAAAAGATTTGGACTTGATCGGGTTAACTTAATGCATTTGCATTGAGCCGCTTCACCGGTTTTTATGCATGACTCATACTTCTTATACATCCCCCCTTCTCACCACGCACACCCAATTTTCAAAAATTCTAAAAATACCCTCATGTAGAAGACGCTCCCAAACCCCACTCCACGCTGCATTTTTAGATCGGTACGGTACAAAGTAGCGAACCAGTTCAGTACTAAGGTACCGGGTGTGTTTTAAGGGGTGCGTGGCATATTTACATAGGTACGATACCAAAATACCGAACCCGGTACGGTACTAAGGTACATTGCAAGTAAATTGCAGTTACATCTAAGTAAGGTACTAACTACTAAGTACCCTACTATACTTTTTTTGAGAAATGAATTACGTTACATCTCCTCTGCGTTGCAGTGTAGCATCTGTTTTATGCCATTTTTGTCATTTTGATTGCTGCATGTTGTGTTGCTTGAATCATGTTATGCCAATTCAGGTAATCATTGCATTGATATCATATAGTAATTCAGTGAATTTTTTTCCACATATCTAGATCCAGATTTCTCAAAATGCGGACTTGCTTTGATCAATGTTGTTGTTAGGATCATACATCACTATTTTATTTATGGATTCTTATTCATATTTTCCTTTTTGTTTCGTTGTTGCCATCAGTCCAATATGAGAATTTGCTAGAAAGAGAAGACGGTACGGTATTATAATACATATAATTTTTGCACACCGGTACGGTACTATAGTACCGAACCGGTTTGGTACTACATTGTCGTACCCGTTGAAAGCCGGGAAAAAGAAAAGACGCGCCAAGAAGTTTTTCTTTCATTAATGATATTTTAGTCTTTTTACAGATTTTGGGGATATGCGGTGAGTAAAGGGGGTTGTAAGAAGTATGGACATTGTCACGGGCTACTTTCCGGTTAGTTCTTCAAAAGTAACTCTTTTTTGCAAGTTTACATGACAAAATTTGATATGCTTCCCCAGCTTAACAGTTAACAGCTTGAGCAACATTAGAAAAATTAAGAAGAAAACAAGGGCCTAATGTTAATCTTTTATGCCATTCAATATCGTATGGTATTGAATGTCTTGATATGGATTAGAATGAGTTAGTTTGTTCTGTCCTGCACGTGAACAATGGCTCTGTCCTGCATATAAGATGGGCAAGTGACGGATTTGTGAAATAGAGGCTGTATCTGCACGTGAATGGTTATGGTATAGTATAGTATAACCAATAATTTTGATCTTTGTATCTTAATATCAACCAGTGTATGCAATGATTAAGAAACACCAAATGATATATGCTTTACATCTGCAAACATAAGTGTCCCCCTCCTGTACTCCCCCACTTGCCCTTCCCTTCCCTGGCTCACAATGTGACGGTATCATAATTGGGCAATTTGGCAAAGGTCCAAAGAACTTTATTTTTTTCTCACATCAAAGACATTTTATTCTGTTACGATTTCCATGAAATTATCTTATGTTTATTTATTTCGTAAACAATCGTATTAAATAAAAATCAAATTAAAAGCATGAGGTGCTCTGGTGAACGGTAATAAGAAAATACGCCAAATTATATGAATTTAAAAGCACTATCATTCGACATTACAGATTGTTTCCATCTGGAATTTTTCATGAACACCACTACAGATTTGGGATTCTCTCTGCCTTTTGACCGTGAGTGAACTGTAGCAAACATAGCAAAAGCCCGTCTGAACTAATTCCATATAAATTATAATTCCTGTTTCAATCACTGCTATAAAAATTCAGTGTATATACACACTCAAGCTATCTTGGTTCACCTCTTCACCACTAGCTAACGACTCTTCTCTTCTTCAATTTCTTGAAGCAGTACTTCTAGCTCTGCTTCTGTTAGGGACTCTAACCGTTTCTGCAGATTCAATAGGGTAACATTATTCAATGCCATTTTATGTTACCAATCAACTAATTCACTTGACATATCAAAGAAAAATGTAATCCGTTTAGAATATAGTTAGGCATCTATCAACTCATTTTTAGTCCTAGGCATATAAAGCGTCTGCTTGATTCGCAAACAGGTAAATACAGTACTGGAGAATATGTTGTTGTCCAGTACACTGTTTGGTAAACACCGGACAGCACAAGCAAAAAAATGTAAAATTTACTATAATTCTCTTTATGCGGTTTATAATAATTTTATATAACATGTATTATAATATAATTAGAAAATTATAGTGAAAATAATATGAGAGAGAGGATAAGAGAGAGAGACAGAGAGAGAGAAGGAGAGGGAGAGGGAAAGAGAGGTCATGATATGAGAAGATATATAGAAGAGAGATGGGAGGTAGAGGGAGGGATAAGGAGATAGGAGAGAAGCTAGAGAGGGAGAGAGGGGTAATGATATGAGGATATATAGAAGAGAGATGGGATGTAGAGAGAGAGAGAGGAGATGAGAATGAGATATGAGAGAGGGAGAGGAAGAGAGAGAGGGATAGCGGGGAGGGAGAGAAGGAAATAGGAGAGAGAGAGAGAGAGTAGAGAAGAGAGATAGGAGAGAAAAAGTTATCGAGTATGAAATAAAAATAGTATTTTTGTAATTTTTGGGGTGGACAAAAAGTTGTACTGTGATTTTGTGAGGGATAGAAATTTGAGGTTTTGTCCAGTCTCTTGCCCCCACTGCTATCCAGTACCATGAACAGTTTTTCAAATCAAACAGGTACGGTTGGAGTTGTCCAGTCCAGTCCTCTGCTTTTTAGCAAATCAAACGCAAAAGTGCAGTTGTATCATACCAGATGCAAACAGAGAGCAACTGATAACATGTCCTGTAAGAAATAACAAGACAAAACAATTGAAGAATAGTATCTTCTGATTTACAGCCCAATTGTCTTTGGCAACTTCGCTTTACTGGAAACAATTTGAGACAAACCGTTTTATTTATGGCCAGCTCATGTAATAGCACCAATATATTTGTCTTTTTAAGCCACTCATTTCAACAATTTAAGGATCAGGACTTTTTTATATTTCGTTAATATTTTTTTATAGGAAAAAGTACGAGATCATACTATTACATAAATGTAGAGACTAATTTGGCGATTTACTCTTAAATATATTTTGGAATTAGATAACTTGATTCCTTAAATTTAGTAAATTAAGTGAGGACATTTGAAAAAAAAATTTAACAATATGATGAACCAACATTTTTGACAATAATTTTTTTTTGCACCCCTGACCTAGGGGCCGCCACTGTATTAAATCACAACACAAATATTTCCCTATGCTTAAAACAAGAAAAAGCAACCTTGTTAACAGTAGTTTACCTCCATCACTTTGCTTTCGTAGTCACGTAGCTGTTGTGCATATGTCATTTCCTTGTTTGAAACTCTGAAGATGTATGTTGAGATCCATCCAACTGTGAGCCCTAAAACCAGCACCAGTTGAACCACATTTCCTGCTTGCAGCGGATCAACCCCAGCAAACTGCAAGTTATCCCAGAATAATTGCATGTTTAACCTCAATCCCAATACACAAGTTAAAGTGCTTGTTAAATGATATGATATCCATCCCATCATAAACAAAAACAATTATAAGAAGGTACAGTCACTGACTACGTTCTTTTATTCACAAAACATATCCAAGAATGGTTGCATGATTCATCTATATTTGTTGGATAATATGAAATAAGCCTTTGTAATAAGTCTATCATTTTGTAAATATATTCTAGTTACAAATAACAGCAGTAGTCTATTCACTGCCGTACTCTATCTGTGAAGTGCAATATCTGTTGTAAGCACTCACAGTATAAATACCCATTGTAAAGATCAGATTCATTAATGCAAAATGAAATACCATTCTATTAAACCCTCTAACTGAATTCTAACATGGTATCAGCTTCCTAACCGTCACCTCCGTGACGAGATCCTTCTCGCTTCCGCATTCTCGCCGTCATGGCCGCTACTCCGCCGCCACCAGTGCTCGCCGCAGCACCAAACACTCCGTTATCAACCTTTCACTACAAGATCACCGAGAAATTAGATGATAAAAACTATCTCGTGTGGTTGCAACAAGTGAAACCGGTGTTGCGCGCTCACCGCCTTCACCGTTACTGCGTCGCACCGGAGATCCCTCCGCAATTTCTTTCTGACGCCGATCGTCTCTCCAACACAGAAAACCCAGGGTACAACGCTTGGGAGCTTCAAGATCAATTACTCCTCTCCTGGCTCCAATCGTCGCTTTCTCCGTCGTTCCTCCCGTGCGTCATTGGATGTCGTCACTCGTTTCAGTTATGGGAGCGAATTCACATGAATTTCCACTCCAAAATGAAGGCGAAGGCTCGTCAATTGCGTACAGAACTACGCACAACGAAGAAAGGTACATCTACGGTTGCTGAATTCCTCTCCAAGATTCAGTTGATTTCTGATTCTTTAATCTCAATCGGAGAATCTGTTACGACACAAGATCAGCTTGATGTAATTCTTGATGGATTACCGCCTGAATTCGAGTCCATCGTAACATTGATCAACAGTAAAATCGATTGGTTCGAACTCGACGAAGTCAAAGCGCTTCTTCTCACGCACGAGCAGCGCGTCGACAAGCAACGCGTCACTGAGGAAGTCGCCACTCTCAATCTCACTCAAGCGAAGAAGTCTTCTGATGATCAAAGCGCTAATCCTTCTGGTGCGCAGGCGCACTATACCAACAATAACAGTTCTGACTCTGCGAACAACACTGGTCAACAATTCAGAGGTAATTTCAATCACCGTGGCCGTCGCGGTGGACGTGGCGGTGGACGTCAAGGTGTTCAATGTCAAGTGTGTCATCGTGTAGGTCACGATGCGTCGTATTGCTATCACCGTTTCAACGCAGCCTATGGTGCCTCTCCCTACGGCGCTCCTGCTCCTCACACTGGTAATCCCTATCAATATGTTCGTCCCTATGTTGCTAATACTTCTGTCTGGCCACAGGCACAGGGCGCTTATCCTGCAGGCTCATCCACTCAACAAGGCAATCAATATGTGGTGCCCATGGATACCGCAGCTTCTCATCACGTCACTACTCTTGCTCCACCACCTGGTGCTCCTCCTCCACCGTCGCATTTGGAGAATGTGTTCCTAGGCAATGGCCAAGGTTTGCCAGTCCACTCTATAAGCTCTTATTCCTTTCCCTCTCCTACACAACCTAATACCACACTTCACCTTAAAAATGTGTTGCATGTTCCTTCCTTAAACAAGAATCTTATCAGTGTTAGCAAATTTGCATTTGATAACAATGCTTATGTGCAATTTCACCCATTTCATTATGTGGTAAAATCTCAGGATACTGATCAAGTGCTGCTGAGTGGGCGCCTTGCTCCTGATGGCTTGTATCCTCTTCAGTCTTCTGCACTAGTTTCTAATAATACTGTTTCCACATGTAATCCCCTTCCCTCTGTTCACTATACTGTAAGTTCTCAGTCTCCTACTTTGTACTTCAAGTGGCACAATCGTTTAGGACATCCTAGCCTTGCCACTTTGAATAATGTTTTGCATCTGTGTAATATTTCCTCATTTCAAAATAATACAAATCATTTTTGTGTATCCTGTTGCTTAGGAAAAGCTCATAGATTACCATCTAATTTGTCTCAAACTGTCTATTATGAGCCTTTAGAGCTAGTCTACTGTGATTTATGGGGACCTGCCCCTATGCTCTCCTCTATGGGTTATAAATATTATGTCTCCTTCATAGATGCTTACAACAAGTACACATGGATTTATTTTTTAAAGGCCAAGTCAGAAACTCTGTCCAGCTTTAAGAAATTCAAGGCTCTTGCTGAGCTTCAGCTCAACATGAAACTTAAAGCTGTCCAGAGTGACTGGGGTGGTGACTTTAGACCCTTCAAAGAATACCTTGATGATCTAGGGATTATTCACAGAGTTATTTGTCCTCATACTCACCACCAGAATGGGGTGGTTGAGAGGAAACACAGGCATATTGTTGAATGGGTCTGTCCCTGCTGTCTCATTCCTCTCTTCCTTATCCATACTGGGATCATGCATTTCACACTGCTGTATTTCTGATCAACAGACTTCCTTCATCTCACAATCAATCCATTCATTCACAACTTTTGTTTAAAGTTTCACCGGATTATCACTTCCTGCGTTCCTTTGGGTGTGCTTGCTATCCTCTTCTCACACCCTATAATAACCACAAACTCCAATTCAGATCCTCTGAATGTATCTTTCTTGGTTACTCATCCTCTCATAAGGGTTACAAATGTCTTGATTCTAGTGGCAGGTTATACATTTCCAAAGATGTCTTGTTTAATGAGTCTCATTTTCCATTTCAACACAAACAATCTCATGCTAACACTAACACTACTACTACATGCAACACATCTCCCGGCTCTCACTCCTTGCCCTTAGATATCATTCCCCCTACAAATCCAGCCCCACACACCCCATACAATTCCCCACCTGTCACACCCTTTGCTCAAAATCAGTCTCCTAATGCCTCACCAAATGACTCTCTCCACTCTAATTCATTCAACTCACTGCCCTCCACAGCCTCTAGCACCATTGACCCTACTTCTTCTCCCTCTCCCTCACCATCCCCACCACCCATCAATAACCACCCCATGCTTACAAGGTCCAAAACTGGCAGTCTTAGACCTCCCCTGTACCCCAATCTGAACCTCACCACCACTGAACCCGTGACTATTCAACAGGCTCTTGCATCCCCCTGCTGGGCACAAGCTATGCAAGCTGAATATGATGCTCTCCAAGCTAATAAAACTTGGCAGCTCACTTCTCTTCCACCAGGGAAGTCCCTCATTGGCTGTAAATGGGTTTTTCGCATCAAAGAAAACCCTGATGGTACTATTAACAAATATAAGGCTTGCCTTGTTGCTAAGGGATTCAATCAGAAATTTGGTTATGATTACACTGACACTTTTTCACCTGTGGTAAAACCTGTCACAGTTAGAATTCTTCTTACTTTGGCTCTCACACACAAGTGGTATACTCAACAGATTAATGTTCATAATGCCTTTCTAAATGGCAAGCTTCATGAAGATGTCTACATGGCTCAGCCACCTGGCTTCACCAATGGTAATAAAACTACTGTTTGTAAGCTCACTAAAGCAATTTATGGCCTTAAACAAGCTCTTCGTGCTTGGTATGAGAGCCTTACTACAACTCTGTTCAGTTTTGGCTTTCGTAGATCTAAATGTGACCCCTCATTGCTCATCTACAATCATGGAGGCCAGTGCATCTATATTTTAATATATGTTGATCACATTATCATAACAGGTTCCTCTAAGCCGCTTGTCCAATCTGTCATCAACAAGCTTAATACTATCTTTTCTCTCAAGCAATTGGGTGCCTTAGACTATTTTCTAGGGATCGAATGCAAACACACAGGTTCTGGTGCTATTGTTCTGTCTCAGGCTAAATATATAAGGGATATATTACATAGAGCAGCTATGGATGACTGCAAGAGCATTTCCACACCTCTTCCTACTAATCTGAAGCTATCTCGTAATGGGGCTAATCACTTTGAGGATCCACTACTATACAGAAGCATTGTTGGTGCTCTCCAATATGCAACAATCACTAGGCCTGAAATTGGCTATGCTGTCAATAAAGTATGCCCGTTTATGTCACAACCTTTAACCACTCATTGGACAGCTGTGAAACGCATTTTAAGGTACCTCAAGGGAACCATTCACTTGGGACTCACTTTACAACCTGCAAGTCTGCAACCAGCATATCTCCTCTATCCATCACAGCCTACTGTGATGCTGATTGGGCGTCTGATATTGATGACAGACGCTCAACATCAGGTGCCTGCATCTTTTTGGGTCCTAATCTAATTTTGTGGTGGTCTAAGAAGCAAACACTGGTTGCCAAATCAAGTGTTGAAGCTGAACTCAGGAGTCTTGCTTTAGCTGCATCAGAAGTTATTTGGATCCAATCTCTGTTACATGAGTTATAGATTGTTGTGCCCCCTCCTGTCATTCTGTGTGATAATCAGAGTACTATGGCTTTAAGCCACAACCCTGTCCTTCACTCTCGCACCAAACATATGGAATTGGATATTTTCTTTGTTCGTGAAAGAGTCCTCACTAAATCCCACAGTGTTGAATATGTTCCTTCCCAAGCTCAAGTGGCAGATATCCATACAAAGCCACTGTCAAAGAATCAGTTTTGCTTCCTCAGAGACAAGCTCAAGGTGTTTCACACCTTTGAACTTGAGGGGGGACTGTTGGATAATATGAAATAAGCCTTTGTAATAAGTCTATCATTTTGTAAATATATTCTAGTTACAAATAACAGCAGTAGTCTATTCACTGCTGTACTCTATCTGTGAAGTGCAATATCTGTTGTAAGCACTCACAGTATAAATACCCATTGTAAAGATCAGATTCATTAATGCAAAATGAAATACCATTCTGTTAAACCCTCTAACTGAATTCTAACAAAATTCCATTACATAAGTGCCTATTTTAGTCACTGACTAAGTTCTTCCATTCAGGAGGTACGCTGACCCATCTGTGAATAGCCTTCAGACTATGTACTTTGACATTTATGAATCGGAATAAGGTAGGTGCTAAGATGTTGGAGGAAAGAATTTAAATATAAAAAAACAAAAAGGGAGTCATATTCCAGATATTATTTGTATAAGAGCTGCAGAAAGAAAGGTACCTCTAGTCCACTTTTTAAGCCAATGCCAAGCAAAGTAACTCCAACTCCAATTAATATGACATCTTTCCTTGAATATCCAAATGATGCCTTCTGTAATAATATCCAGAAAAGTATAAGCATCAGGCGTCTCATTTTGTTTTTTGCCTGTTGATGCAACGATGCTATGCAATAATGGCAACGTTGATTAAGTAACCAGAGAATTTCAGTGCAAGTATGAGAATATAAAAGAACAATTTTCTGTAATGAAGCAGATGATTGAGGACAATATCCAAACTATTCATTCCCACAACCAAAAGACTCTCAATATTATTTACCACGTGACTGGCTGCAGTTTCAGAAGACAAAGGCATATAACCTATAAAACAATGAAGGAGGCAAGTTCATCCATCAAAACATGAGTTGAGAGCAAAAGGAATGGAAAGCTCCATTACTAAAGATTTAGGTATTAATGCACATAACTACCTAATCTATTTCAAATATTTTAGGAATGTGAACATTTATACATCAAAAACAATAAGAAATAGAGAGGATGTCTATCTCAAAATCTATTGTACAAATATTAATAACGAATCTAAAGGGAATAATTACCCTCAGTTCCATCCATCTAACAATGTGGAAAATATTCCTACCATTTGATAAAAAAAATGTAGGCATATCCATTTATTTCATACAGTTGTCAAAGTATAAAATTGAAATTGAGGACTAAGACTGGGGCATGAATCCTCCAAAAACCATGGATTTATTATGGACAGCAAGCAACAAGAAGATATGAGCATATGCATATAGTCCAGAATTGGGGGATTGAGTAGCCAGCCATCATGTATTTTGATTAAGTAGTAAAGAATTGAATTAGTAGTATTGGATGATGATTCATGCCTTTGTCTGATCAGAGGCGTCATCCGGATTGGCGCCACCGGAGGAGTTTGAGGAAGTAGTACTTCTAGGGATAGGAATAGAGAATCTGTGTTTCTTTGAAAAGTTGCCAGCGAAGCTCTTTTGAGTTGAAGTAAAAGTGGTGTTTCCATTTAAGCATGGTGCTCCTGAGGAGAAAAAGTAAGAAGGCACAGAGTAGAGTAGAGTGGGAGAAATGAAACCAAATTAAATCACAACGAACAACAACAAGTGACAGAATAAAGAGTATTTGGGTAAGGTAACTAACGGAGGGAGAGGGACGGACCTCTGTTAGTGTTAAGGCGTTGTTGCAAAGGAGAAATGCCCAAATAGGAAGTCGGAGATAAAAAGCAATGTGCCATCATCCCTGATGATAATCCTATCTATGCAAATGCAAAGGATAATTACTACTACTACCTGGTCCGTGGTGAATCCAAGAAGAAGAGAACGAGTGGAGGAGAGAACGTTAACAACGCAACGCGATTATGAGCTTCTCAACTCCAAACGCGTCCTCCTCTATTTCCTATACGTGTCACTTCATTATTCAACCCCCATCCTTCCACTCATACTTCCTTCCTATCCAAATATCTAAGTATATAATTGGATGGACGATTCAGAAGAGTTTTAATTTTCAATTCTAATTTTTTTTTAAGCAACCAGGCAAGGCAGCAAGCCCGAATTTATTAATAAAATAAAAAAAAGACATAGAGAGCACAAGGGGGAGACTAGACCAAAACTCTTGGTAACGATGACATAATAGTAAGCCCTAACAAAGGCCTCTAAAATTAACAACCAAAGAGCTCTAATAAAAGAAAATCTATGGCGACGAGGACGACCCGAAAAGTAAGCAGGGCAACACCTGAAGCCCCCACAACCTCCACCCACCGTCAACTGAGCACACTCCAAACGACCACATCCAGAACCACCTCACTATCCTCACATTAAGCACACTCCCAAAGATCGAGGTTAGAGGTGGAGGCCAGGAGACGATTGGGACGGGATCAGAGGCTGCAGGCAAAGGGAGGAGCCCGGCGAAGAGAACTGCTAACTGTAATCTAAGGACCCAAACTCCGAAGCAGGGCAACACCTGAAAGCCCCCACACAACCACCACAACACCCAGCCTCACCTCACTATCCTCACATTAAGCACACTCATATCTGATCGAGGTTAGAGGTAGAGGCCGGGCGAAAGACAGGGGAGGAGCCCGTCAGAGAGAACTGCAAACTACAATCTGGCGCCCAACAATGGCATTGCGACAACAGCCACCAAAACAAATCTGATAAACACACAGATAGAACCCACCAAAACAGCACCCACCGAATCAGCACACCCCCTGTCTTCCTGCGTCGAAGCACCAGCCGCCACCGTGAAGTCGTGTCACCGGCCAACACCGCGACACAACTGAGCTGGACCGAGGTCGTCGATCACCAGCCACCACCACGGCATTGCGCCACCGGCCAACACCGTGACGCAACCAAGCATGACGCAAAACAGCGACATTCAGCGAATGTCGACGACGAAAGCCGAGGAAGCAGCATCGAAGGGGGGTGATTGCGGATCCAAGAGCGATCCACCAGCCACAATCGCGATCAGCACAGACCCCTTCTCGTTCAAATCTTCAAACACCGCGAAACAGAAGCCCACCACGGACCTCCAAAAGCGCGCAGATCCACCAAAAAGGAGGATCCAAACCAGCAACGCCGCGGGGCAGAGTCCTTGAACGGCACAGAGGATAGAACAAGATCACGAAGCGAAGCAAGCGGAGATCGAGCCCAGATCCCGTATACAGTACATCAAACCGCCGCAGATCAGAGAAGGAAAACGATCGCAGGACAGAGAACACAGTCGGATCTCCGAGAACACCAGATCCAGAAGAAGATCGCGGGAACAGAGAAGACACTGAGGGCCAGCGAGAGAGAAACGATCGCAGGATCAGAAGCAACATTCAAGAACACATCCGGATCGCAGGAACAGAAAACACAGCCGGAACAGCGTGACAGCGACTCACCAGCGAGGCGCCGCGGGGCGCTGAGGGCCAGCCAGGAGAACGATAGCCGGATCAGAAGAAACATTCAAGAAGAAGATCGTGGACAAGAACAGCGAGATCTAGAAGCAGATCGCGAAACATCAAGAAATCGCGAAACCCATAAAAAGCCTCCGCAGACGGTGGAAACGCTGGGTGGAAACACTGGGAGGAAGGGGGAAGAAGCCCGCGGGGAGGGAGCCCCCCCCCCCAGCGGCGGCGGAGGTCTCAAGCACGGTTTGCACAATGTCAATTCTAAATAAATTTAAGAGGTTATAAGATATTTTTAAACAAAAGTGAAGTGTAATTAATGATATTTAATTATGAGCCAACTAGAAGAGTGTGATTTGTGATTTTCTGGAACCAAAAATGGTTGGGAAATGAAGTGTTTGTTGTGGCGTTTCACAACTTATATTCTCTTTCATCTAATCCAGAGGCGGCTATTGATGATATGTGGGTGTGGGAGAATGGTCACCTGGCGTAGGAATTTGACTTGGGACCGGGCGCTTGATGTTGGGGAAGCGGTTGATGCAGCAACTATTGGGCAGATTTTGCATGAGATTAAGTTGTGTCGGAGCACCGTGGATGGGTGGAGGTGGACTGACAATAAAGGGAACTTTTTTTCTGTTAAATCATGTTATACTTTTTTGTTGTCTGGTTTGCAAGAAAGTAATGTTGGAGAGGAGATTCAAGATGGTCTGAAAGGCCTATGAAAATCACATGTACCATCAAAAGTGTGTATCTTTAGGTGGCGTTTGTTGATTGGGAAGCTTCCTACACGAGATAATTTAATAGTCAGAGGGATTACTCTTCAAGAGCCACGTTGCCCGATGTGTAATAAAAATAGTGAAACATTAGCACATCGATTCTTTGAATGTTCGTTTGCACATACAGTTTGGCAGGATGTTAACAAGTGGACTGACAGACAACCGGAGGAAGAGTTATCTGGGCTGAAGCATTTTATGTGGTATGGTGGCCTTGTAACAGGAAAACATTACAGACAATTCAAATTCTTGATTTGGCTAGCAACAGTATGGGCACTGTGGTTGGAAAGGAACCGTCGAATATTCTAAGAGAAGGTTCCTAATCATGAGGCAGTTATTAGCAATATCAAACATACCTCTTGGAGTTGGTTTGCGGGTAGATTAGGAAGGAGATGTAGTATGACGGTAGCCCAATTGTGGGATAATCCATTGGTGTGTATAAACAATATTCATTAGTATATCTTGTATTGGGTTGGAGTACCCCTAGTACTCCCATTTAATACAATTTCTCTTATGAAAAAAAATAGAAGAGTTTGATAATTTAGAGTTCAAATTGAGGGTTTACTCAAAATAAAACAACACCTGAACAAAACCGATAAACTCATTCATTATTAATTAATTATATAAGGGATTTTTTCATAAAACCTGTCCCCGGACTGGGCCAAAGGCCCAATCCACCTTGGGACTGACCGAGATCGGCCCAATTCGTAAGACAGATGATCATTGGCCAAACTTGCATGATCAATGGCCGAGATCGACCCACGCTGATCCAATGGTCAATGCTGACCCTCTAGTGCTATATAAAGAGGTATTTGTTGGACTATATGATAACCTTAGAGGGGGGCGAATAAGGTTATACGCTAAAAATGAAATCTTTTTTATTTTCAAAAATTAACGATGCACGTTTAAATCGAATGCGGATAATAGGATTTAAACTATATGCAATACCTAAGCAAACTATAACTATGACAGAACCAGTTACAGTGATATTTTACGCAGAACCAGTTACAGTGATATTTTACGCTAACCACACTATTATCAAATTTAACGATAAACAAATTGTGATATTGAACGCAGCGCAATGAAATCAAATACAACGATAAACAAATATAAACAAAAAAGTAAAGTAAAGAGAAGGGAAAGAGATACACTGTGATTTTTACGAGGTTCGGGATAAAAGCCCTACGTCCTCGGCCTCCGGCTTTTGCAACCTTTGGACTTGATAACAACCACTATATGAGAAGAACTTCTTCAGCGTCTTACAAGCAGGCAACTTCCCTATAGCTACCACACCACTCTCAATTTCCCCAAATTGAGAACCCAAGCACCCCGCTAAGGATTTCGCTAACAACTCAATCTCCCCGATTGAAATACCCAAGAACACTTCTCAGGATTTCACAACAACCACGTAATAGATGAATACAACTTGAACACTATGATCCAATCATTCAAGCAGTATAACAGTATAGTAGTTGAGAGATGAGAGATTTGGATTCAAAGATGAAGAACTTGAAGTAAGAATATGACAGTGAGAGTTCTTTTCTTCTTTTTTTTTGATTTTTGAGTTGTGCGTTGTGTTCTCTCTACATTCGTGAAAAAAACCTTACGTGCCTATTTATAGGGTTTGTAAAAATATGACCGTTGAGGCAATTTTCACGTAAAATAGATGAGTAGTAAATCGATTGATTGCTTAAAACAATGGGTATGAAAATCTATTATTTATTCAAAAATATGACCGTTGATGGCTTTTAAAAAGAGATGAATCGATTATATGCTTAAATAGGAGTATATAGAAATCGATTCATTTGCTTGAGAAATAGGAAGGTTGAAATCGATTTAAGGTTTTAAAAGATAAGGAAGAAATCGATTTTGCTCTTCACAATAGCAAGTGAAGAATCAATTTCTTGCCTGTGGGATACAGGTGAGGAATCGATTCCTGACTTTAAAAGAGAGAGAGAAATCGATTTTTCCATTTAAAAACACAAGGCCGTCAATCGATTGTTTTCTTTCCAAAACATATTCCTTTAAAAACCCGTAGGCTAGAAATCGATTTCTAGCTTTGTGAAGGAAGCCACAAATAGATTTCTAGCTTGAATAATTAGGCTAGAAATCGATTTTCAACTTATAAACACAAAGTCATCAATCGATTCTTAGCTTTAGCATTTTCTCATGCTACGTGCCTACCTATTAGGCTTTTATATAAGAGATTTTTCTAAGCTTTTAACACAACAGTTTTATTTTAAAAAATCATCTCTCAACTACTAAAAGTTATAGAACTGAAGTGATAGGATCTCACATGGTGTTCTATCAAAAGCAGATTAACAAATAGTTCTTGAACTCTTGAGTAGCTTCTCCTCCAAACCGCTACACTTTAAGATATCCTGCTCTTTGATTCACGAAGATATCCTGCTCTTTGATTCATGTCCTGTACTTTTGTTCAACTGTAACCATTAGTAGACAAATTGTAATTTGTTATCATACAAAACAAAGAGTGTTTGACCTTGGTTCAACAAACTCCCCCTTTTTGATGATAACAAATTACCTTATGCATAGGGAGGTGATAATCAAGAAACAATAGCAAAAGTTCCCCCTAAGCATAAGCATAAAAATAATAAACTAAACCAGTAACATAGCGATAGCCATACATAGCAGCAAGTATTTCTCCCCCTTTGTTTTCATCAAAAAGGAGGGAAAACACACAAGACACATAATCACATTATAAACTGAAAAAATCAAGCATACCGAGCTCTCTCCGGATCTTACAAAATTGAGCTTTAGCTAAGGGTTTCGTGAAGATATCTGCTAGTTGGTTATCGGTGCCTACAAACTGTAATTCTATGCTCCCCCTAGAAACATGGTCTCTAATAAAATGGTGTCTTATGTCTATATGCTTAGTTCTAGAGTGTTGGATGGGGTTCTTAGCAATGTTAATGGCACTAGTGTTATCACATAGAACTGACACATTTTCATATAACAAACCAAAATTCTCTAAAGTCTGTTTCATCCACAGAATTTGTGCAACGCAATTTCCAAGCACCACATATTCGGCTTCAGCGGTGGACAAAACAACACTGTTCTGTTTTTTACTAGACCAGGAAGTTAAACAATGCCCTAAGAAATGACAGGTTCCACTAGTAATCTTCCTATCTAATGTACATCCAGCAAAATCAGCATCACAAAAACCGACCAAAGAAAATTGACTCGATTTCGGGTACCACAATCCAAAATCTATGGTCCCCTTAACATATCTAAGAATCCGTTTTACAGCTTTTAAATGTGATTCTTTGGGACATGCTTGAAATCGAGCACATAAGCATACAACAAACATAATATCAGGTCGAGAAGCAGTTAAATACAAGAGACTACCGATCATACCTCGATACATCATTTCATTGACTGGTTTACCTTGCTCGTCCTTATCTAACTTTGTTGCAGTCGCCATGGGAGTACCAATTTTCCTTTGCATCACTCATGTCATACTTCTTTAGTATCTCCTTTGAGAACTTGTTTTGACATATGAAGATTCCTTCTTTCATTTGCTTTACTTGAAGTCCCAAGAAGAAATTCAGCTCCCCCCATCATGCTCATCTCAAACTCGCTAGTCATCATTTCAGAAAACTCCTTGCACAGATCATCATTAGTAAACCCAAAAATAATATCATCAACATAAATTTGAACTACAATGATATGTTTGCCCTTGGTTTTAAACCATTTACAATTAAATGTTTGCTTAGTCTCTCATACCAAGCTCTAGGAGCTTGTTTCAATCCATAAAGCGCTTTGTCAAGTTTGAAAACATGATTTGGGTTTTTAAAATCTTCAAAACCAGGAGGTTGTTTTACATATACTTCTTCTTCTAAAAAACCGTTTAGGAAGGCACTCTTGACGTCCATTTGGTGTAGTTTGAAGTTCATGTAACTAGCAAATGCCAATATTATACGAATGGACTCCAACCTAGCCACCGGAGCAAAAGTTTCTTCAAAATCCACCCCTTCGATTTGGTTAAAGCCTTGAACAACTAAACGACTTTTATTTAAAAAAACAACACCATTTTCATCAAGTTTGTTGCGAAAAACCCATTTAGTACCAATGACGGTTCTATCAACGAGTTTTTCAACTAAATGCCAAACTTTGTTCTGTTCAAAATGTTCAAGTTCCTTTTACATTGACACAACCATTCTGGATCATTTAAAGCTTCCTTAATATTATTAGGAGCTATTTGAGAGACAAAAGCACTATGAAAGCATAAATGATTAAGAGAAGAACGAGTTGTTACCCCCTTTGATAGACTACCAATAATTTACTCCATGGGATGATCTCGAACTGATTTCCAAGTTTTGGGCAAATCATCACGTGTTCTTTCATGGAGATGGTCATCGATGTCTTGGGGCTCTCGTTCCACTTCAGCTTCTTCTTGAGGTTCCAGTTTCACCTCGGGCTTCTTCCACACTTTCACTGTTTGATTCAGGTATTCTGTTTTTGACCACTTCATCCTCATCATCAACTTTCTTAGCAAAAGGGTTAGTCTCATCAAAAGAAATATGTATTGATTCTTGCATACATTTATCAATTTTATTGTAAACAATATATGCTCTACTATGACTTGAATAACCCATAAAAATACCTTCAGTTGATTTTGCATCAAACTTACCCAACTTATCTTTTGTGTTGAGAATGAAGCACTTACTTCCAAAAACCTTGAAGTATGAAATATTTGGGAGCTCTACCATTCCACAACTCGTATGGCGTCTTGTTAAGAGATGACCTCAGGTATACCCGGTTGAGCACGTGACATGCTGTATCAACTGCATGACCCCAAAAATATTTGGGTAAGTTGTGCTCGTTCAACATTGTTCTGCTCATCTCTTGTATGGTTCTATTCTTCCTTTCCACCACACCGTTTTGTTGAGGAGTCCTTTGGAGCTAAAAAGTTATGATGAACACCATACTTTTCACACCAAGTCCTGAATGATGAATTTTCGTACTCTCCTCCATGATCACTTCTAATTTCCTTAATGACTAAGCTTTTCTCATTCTGTAACTTTCTGCACAACTTAGCAAACTCATTAAAAGCATCACTTTTATTTGCAAGTAGAATGACCCAAGTATACCTAGAATAATCATCTACAATCACGAAGACATACTTGGACCCTCCTAGACTAACAACATCAATTTCACCAAATAAATCAAGATGGAGCAATTCAAGCACATTGTTAGTAGAAATAACCAGTTTTGGATTGAAAGAAGATTTATGCAACTTACCCAGCTGACATGCAACACACAATTGACCCTTTTCATATTTCAACTTGGGTAGACCTCTAACATGCTCATTCTTACTCAACTTTGTTGCGCCCGAAAAAGTCCCCGAGGGAGAACCTTCCTCGTTCACAACTTTTCCTAAGACAATGAAGCCGCCACCAATATTTATTAAGAAAAATATTAGGAAAACCTTTTTTGGAAAGCGATTGGTCTTGCGAAGCTAGAGAATAGGGTTCGGGGGTCGGTTACGCGCAGGGAAGGTGTTAGCACCCCACACGTCCTCTCTACTGAGAGGGAACCTTTAATTAAATGTGTGGTTTTAGTGTGTTGACTTGAAAATACTTAATTTTGCCTCTCTACTTCTTATTGAAAAAGTCTTAATGAAAATCTTTATTTATTAGGAAAAAAAAGGGGAAAATGGGTTTTTAGAAAAAAACACTTGACGGGACATGGCCCGCTCCTACGTATCTCCCGGTGCGATGGAGAACTCAAAGCTACGTAGTTCTTCTTTGTCCTGAAAAGGTTTTTGTCTTTTATCTTTTTAGTGAGTTTTTGAAATAGGACGAGCATTTAGTGAATGATTAAACTAACCAAGGTTATGGGTAATCACCGCTAAGTACTCTTGAAAATGAGAGTCACTACCGCCAGTCAGACGAACAAAGGCTCTGATTGACTATTAGTAGCGACTCGTTTTTATTTGTTCTTTAGAAAGGGGTTTTCGAAAGAGATTGATTGGCACGAATGATCAAACTAACAAAAGTTATGGGTGATCATCGCTTGTTGTTCTTTTGGGAAAAAAAGACATCGCCACCAATGGCTAGACGAACAAAGGTTCTGATTAACCACTAGCGACGATGGGTTGAAAATGATTTTAGAAAGGAAAAGGTTTTTGTTCTGAAAATGATCTTGGTTTGCAAAAGTGATTCTTTTTTGTTACGAAAATAACTCTTTTTTTGTTACGAAAATAACTCTTTTTTTGTTATGCAAATCCTAATTTTTATGGTTGCGCTTGACGAGAATGTGACTCGCTCCTACGTATCCCAAATGGGAATCAAAGCGACGTAGTTCTAAGGAGCCTTGAAAATGAAAGTCTTTTTGCTTTGGTTTTGAAAAATGGAGGGCGTTCATAATGATCAAACTAACAAAGGTTATGGGTGACCATTACTAGAACCCACTTAAGTGCATGTAGAAATCTCTTTTGAAAAATGAAAGCCTTCATGATGACCAAACTAACAAAGGTTATGGGTGGCCATCACTAGCACTTGCTATGACTTCGATGCTTAGGAAAATATCTTTTGAAATCGAAAGCATTCATGATAATCAAACTAACAAAGGTTATAGGTGATTATCACTAGTAGCTTATGCATATGAAAACATCTTTTTTGAAACTTAGGCTCTTAGGACAATCAAACTAACAAAGGTTATGGGTGATTGCCACTAATTACCATTTTCATGCTAAGCTATTTAGAAAAGAAAACAACGAATGCAAAAAGATTTGGAGATTCAAGCATGGCACAATCATTGAAATCGAATCCTTAGGCAAACAACAACATGGTCATAACTTGCAATTAATCTCATTTGAATTCTTGAGCAAACACTAGCCTAGACTACATATATTAAACCACAACACATAAATAGGCAAAGAAGGAACTTGAATTGGGCATTAAGCAAAAATGCAAGAGTAGGCAAGATTGGACCTAAATGCACATCTAATGGAAGATGCTAGGCGAGAACCATACTCAAATATTTCTACAAAACGCAAGGGAATCTAAATGCACATCTAGTGGAAGATGCAATGTATGGGATGGGCCTATCTAAGTATTGATAATTCCACATGAGAGTAGGCAAGGAAGTGGTAGGTACAAATGAATTCAAAAGAGTAGCCTCAAGTATGATCATTGGCAAACCCTCAATAAGCAAGTCATCTTAGCAATCAAAGCGCCAAAGCATGTTGAATCACTTTGGCCAATTCTCAACACTTAAATTAGTGTGCACAAGTGCACAAGTGTGAATCCTCTTGCCAATCATCAATCTAATTCTTAAGGCAAGCAATTAGGATCAAATCCAAACCCTAGTTTTTATTGAAGTATGCGCATAAAGCTTATTAATGCAATAGGGTAAAAACTCATGGATGCAAGATGGTAAAATGTTTTGAAAAAATGTTTTATGAGATGAGATGAAAATGTTTTAATGAATGAGGTAAAAAATGTTTTGATGCATGAAGGTAAAAATGTTTTTATGTTTTATGAAATGGTAAAAACTCTTAGTAAAAACTTAATGAAGAGGTAAAAGTAAAATGGTAAAATCTTTTTATGTTTTTGGTAAATAGTTAATGAAGTGGTAAAGTAAAATGGTAAAGTGAACAAACACAATTGCACAACTTACATTTACTCAAACACAATCAAATGACAACTTTCAAGCAATCATTCAATTACAACTCATGAAATAAGCAGGAACACATAAGAATCCTAATTTCCCCTTCTTGGCCGAAGCTAATTGGCATGGAAAATGAGTTTTATTTGACCAAAAATTATGCAAACAAGAGTGAATATGCAAGGAAATATGAGAAAACACAAGAACAACTCTTTCAAAGCCAAGGAGCCACCTCAAACACCCAAGCCTCCCTAAGTGCTTGTCAATAATGTTTGAGATGACTCCTCAAAGCAACAACAACAAGATATGAAGGAGTTGAGATGAGGAGAAGAGAGTTTATGCAAGAAATTTAAAGATGATGCAAAGTTTTAGGGTTTTTTACCTCCAATCCAAGCTAGTAAATGCAATGAGATGAAGAAAATAGAACACAAATCAACAAAAACCTCCAAGGAACTTCAACTCCAACCCACGAAGACTTGATGAAAACCCTCCTTGATGATGATGTTTGCACTTGAACGGAAAATGGAGAAAATATGTGAAAGAGGGATGAGAGTGAGGTGAGATGGTGGTGTTTGGGTGAAGAGAAAATCAAAAATGGATGAAGGAGGAGGGTGGTAGTGGCTTCGACCTTGAGAGGAAAAGGGAGAGGTTTTTGGTGTGCTAGGGTGAAATGATGCCTCCTCTTTGTTATTTTGGAGTGTAGGCTTATATATGGGTCTAGGTGAAAATAGGGTTAAGGGTAGAATGAGGATGAAATGTTCTATTTCAAGTAATTTCAAGTAAGTTTGCATTTTCTAATGAAGAGGTGAGTGTGAGAGTGTGGGGTTATTTACAAAAAAGGGCATGAATCCATGTAGGAGTGAGTGATGGTCACCAAAAGTTAAGGATAGTACAAAGCATATTCTTAAGTAATAAGGAATAAAAGAGTGTGGAAGAAATTGTGGAGAGAGAGAGAGAGAGAGGGAATTTCGAAATTGTGGGGGAGAGAGAGAGAGAGAAAAAAAAACTTGTTTTTGGTCATTTGTCTTATTGATGACACTTCCTTCTTTTGAATTTTGAATTTTTGGGCATGGAAGTGAAAGTGCACCTATTAAAAATGTGTCATATATACTTGAGCACCATAAAATATTCCCTTTAACTAATCTAGACAATAAAAATTGTCATTTAATAATTGGGGAATATTTAATGGTCTTTTTTTTGGGTTTTTTATGCACTAAAAATGGGGAAAATGCATTTTTAATTATTTTAGACTAGGATTTTCTTTCCAAAAATTATACAAAAATTACCCTTAGTAGAGTAACATGTATGCCACGCCCTTGACCTGGTCTTGGTGCAAAAATAATTAATTTGCTTTTATTTAATTGCCCAAAAAATGCAAAAATATGCACTATTTTATTTTCTAAAATTCCTGAAAATTAAGAAAAATGTTTTTGGGTGCCAAAAATTAATAATGGCCTTTTTGAAAATAAAAACACGTGCCAAATGACAATGGCACAGGGCAACTCACGCAGTTACGACTGACGCGCGCGCATAATTCAAATAAAAAAAATGTGAAATAGGGGATGAATACACATAAATGCACAAATCCACTATTTTCCACACATTATGAATTACCTTATTGTTCTATTTTTTTGAAAAAAATGTTTTTGACTTGGGCGGACAAAATTGGGGTATGTCAAACTTAGATAAATGTTCTATACTAGCATGTCCTAGACGTCTATGCCACAGATTCACATCATCAAGCAATGAAGACATGCATACAATATCATTACTCACATTGTCAAAATCAACATAATACGTACATTATTTTCTCGAAAGCCAGTAATATAAAGTTTAGAAGATCTATAAGTAATAACACATTTATCAACAGAAAAATGCACATCAAAAATCACTATCACATAATTGGCTAACACTTAGCAAGTTAAATTTCACACCATCAACTAGTAAAGCATTTTTAATTTTGATTGTGTTTTCCTTACCCACACGCCCTTTACCTATTACTTGAGCAGATTCATTGTTGGCAAACTTCACAGATCCACTAGCTTTGTTGCTCAACTTCAAGAATAGTGAAGCATTACCAGTCACATGCCTTGAGCATCCACTATCAACTATCCACACATTTTTCTTCTTGGATGACTGACCAACCTGCAAAAGAAACTTTAACAACTAGTACGAGGTGCCCAAATTTTGTTGGGTCCTTGGGGGTTAGTCATCAAGGGGTTTGTTTTCACAATCCACCTTGGTTTCTTACAAGCAAGTATAAGGGTACCAAGCTCACACAATCTACGAATAGGGCATCTATGAGAGCTATGGTTCCCTTTTTGACAATTAGTGCAAGAGAAAACAGTAGGTGTCTTACTTGAAGTGGCAGCTACAAAAATCACTTTCTTTTTCAAAACAGAGGAGGTGGAATTACCTTCATACCCAATACCTCTCCTATCAACATATTCATGTTAGGAGTGAAGTAACTTGGTCAAGGTCTTTTCACCAACCTCAAACTTTTTTAAGGATTCTTCCAAATTTTCATTTTCAACTTTGACTTTTTCAAAATTTTGTTTAAGCTCAAGAAGCTCAAGGTTGAAAGGTTTAGTTTTATGTAGCTCATTCTTCAACTTAGCTACCTCATTCTCAAGAGTCTCGATTTGAGTGAGCATGTTTTTGTTGCTCTTTTTCAAATCCTTAGATTTAATTAAAAGAGTTTTATGTTCATTATAAAGAGCTTCAAAAGCCTCACTCAAATATTGACTACTACACACATCATCAAATAAGTCATCATGCTCAAGTGAATCAGAAAGACTATGGTTAGCAAGGATTACCTTAGGGGTGTCATTTGCCATAGGACAAACAGCATTGGCAGTCTTCTCTTCTTCATCTGTTTCACTATTAGTGTCAAGATTGTCCCATGTAGCCTTCATGGCTTTCTTCTGTGGGTACTTGGATTCTAGCTTTGGACAATTCACTTTAAGATGACCAGGGTTTGTTGCATTCAAAACATTTTGGTTGATCATCTCTTCTCTCATAACTATCTCCTTTGTTGTACCCGGATTTCCTAGAATAGTCACCCTTCTCAAGCTTGTTGGATCTCATGAATTTTTTGACTTTTTTGGCAAACATAGCCATGTCTTCATCAGATTCTTCATCAGACTCAACCTCTTTCCTTGCCATCTTAGGAGTCTTAGCAGTAAGAGCAAGAGACTTCCTTTCTTTGACCGCTTCTTTTTCTTGAGCCTTCTTAGCGGCCAACACCACCTCAAATGCAAGAAGTAACCCAATCAAGTCTTCTTGAGGTAAAGTGCCAATATCTTTGGTATCAGTAGCTAGAAATTGCATATAGAGCTTAACATCTCGCAATTTTATTTTATTTATTTATTTTTTATCATGGGTTCATTTATGAAAAATGGGATGTCCTTCAATAGGCCACCCTGTTCGATGGGACTAACTATGACTATTGGAGTAGTCGAATGAAATGTCATGTGCGGGCTATAGATTTCACTTTATGGAGGATCATTGTTGATGGACCACTTATTCTTATGAGAATCAAAATTACTAAACCTGGTGTTGCTGTTGACGGAGATACTACTAAATCTCAAGCTACTGGTAAAGCTGAGGAAGTACCTATTGAAGATATATATGCCATTGACATGAGTAATGAACATTCTTCACTTATCTCTATGTGAAGAAGAGTATGGAGGGGTAAAAGGTTGTCAGACAGCAAAATAAATTTGGGACTGTTTGGAAGCAACACATAGGGAAGCTTGGGTTCTCAATTTGGGGAAAATTGAGAGCGGTGTGGTAGCTATAGGGAAGTTGCTTGCTTGTAAGACGCTGAAGAAGTTCTTCTCATATAGTGGTTGTTATCAAGTCCAAAGGCTGCAAAGCCGGAGGCCGAGAACGTAGGGCTTTTTATTCTGAACCTCGTAAAAATCACGGTGTATCTCTTTCTCTTCTCTTTACTTTGATTTTTGAGTTGTGCGTTGTGTTCTCTCTACATTCGTGAAAAAAACCTTAAGTGCCTATTTATAGGGTTTGTAGAAATATGACCGTTGAGGCAATTTTTCACGTAAAATAGATGAGTAGTAAATCGATTGATTGCTTAAAACAATGTGTATAAAAATCGATTATTTACTCAAAAATATGACCGTTGATAGCTTCTAAAAAGAGATGAATCGATTATATGCTTAAATAGGAGTATATAGAAATCGATTCATTTGCTTGAGAAATAGGAAGGTTGAAATCGATTTAAGGCTCTAAAAGATAAGGAAGAAATCGATTTTGCTCTTCGCAATAGCAAGTGAAGAATCGATTTCTTGCCTGTGGGAAATAGGTGAGGAATCGATTCCTGGCTTTAAAAGAGAGAGAGAGAAATCGACTTTTCCATTTAAAAACACAAGGCCGTCAATCGATTGTTTTCTTTCTAAAACATATTCCTTTAAAAATCCGTAGGCTAGAAATCGATTTCTAGCTTTGTGAAGGAAGCCACAAATCGATTTCTAGCTTGAATAATTAAGGCTAGAAATCGATTTTCAACTTATAAACACAAATTCATCAATCGATTCTTAGCTTTACCATTTTCTCATGCTACGTGCCTACCTATTAGGCTTTTATATAAAAGATTTTTCTAAGCTTTTAACACAAGCAGTTATATTTTAAAAAATCATCTCTCAACTACTAAAAGTTATAGAACTGAAGTGATGAGATCTTACATGGTGTTCTATCAAAAGCAGATTAACAAATAGTTCTTGAACTCTATAGTAGCTTCTCCTCCAAGCCGCTACACTTTAAGATATCCTGCTATTTGATTCATGAAGATATCCTTCTCTTTGATTCATGTCCTGCACTCTTGTTCAACTGTAACCATTAGTAGACAGATTGTAATTTGTTATCATACAAAACAAAGAGTGTTTGACCTTGGTTCAACAGTATTCTCTGTTGACAGGTAGACTTTGAACCCATACCGTTACTCTGCTCACACTCTTACTCCACTGACTTGGGCATCAGAGTGTCTTTGCAGGTACAACCCGGGCTGAGCTCTGTGCACGATCAACAATTCAACAGAACGACCGAACACCTCGCCGGTCTATCTGCCCGATCTTGAGGTACCGTTCAAAACCCTTTATGAAAAATTGCGGGACATGAAATACACATAATATTATTAATATTAAAAAGACAAACATTTTAAGTGAGAGTAAAAAAGTAATTTAAATAATAAATATGTTTTATAGTGTGTAGGTTTAAATATGTTTTCCGTCTCTGCAAATATAGTTGTTTTTCAAATAAGTCCCTGCAATTTTTTTTAAAATAAGTCCTTGCAAAATAACTTTTTTTAAATCCATCATTCTGTTAGTTTCCGTTACAAAAATTTCTTATCTTCCTGGCGGAATGCTGATGTGGCAATTTTTAGTCCATATGGACTTGCCACATCATTATTTTTAATTTTAATTTAATTTTAAAAGCTGAGTGGATAAATTGTAAATTTGAAATTAGGGTTCCAAATTCACATTCCATCTCCTCCCTCTCTCTTGGTTCCCAAATCCCAATCTGGTTCTTCCTTCACTCTCCCTCCGTCAGCCCTTTCCCCCCCTTCCGTCTCCCTCTGTCACCCCCCTTCTTCGATCACCAACACCCAATTTGTGTTTCCAAAACTTTTCTCATTCTTGAACCCTTCCAACACCCCTCTTCTTCTCCCAAGTAAATTCCGATCTCTCACTTCGCAAAGCATTAGGACTCACTAACCCACAACGAATTTGACTGAGAAAAAAAAAAGTGATTATCAAAAATTGAATTTGGGGACGGGTCTTGATGTTGCTGGAAATGGGTATTTGAAGTTGGTGCCTTTAATTTGAAGGGTTGAATGAGAGAGTCCACCCATGAAGGGAGATTGGAGTTCAATTTCCATCTGGATTTCATCCATGAAAGGGGAAATAGAAAGATTTGTTGGAAGATGGAGAAAAAGAAGAACCTTTGGAGGCCATGGAAGTTGCTTGGTGTGGTAGAAGAAGAAGAATGTTAGAGAGATTTGGAACTGATAAATAGGGGACTGCGAGTTCCTATTCTAACAAAGTGACGAAGGACAGTGACCCTTTTTTATGTCATGTTTGATTCAATCCTTGTAATGGGTTTTGTGGTTATTGTGGGTGTTGTTGTTTGTGATTATAAGGTTGTCTCTGTGGACTACTGTTGATTTCCATTTTGCTTCTTCTTCTTTGAAGTGCTCTGTGTGGAGATTAGTTAAGGGTGGGTTTCAGTGAGTGAGTGAGTTTGACGAGAGAAACGAAGGGATATCATGGTTGGTTGCTGACTTGCTGGTTATTGGAGTGAGAAAGTGAGAGACACAGCTGAGAGAGTGAGATTAGGGAGGTAGAAGAAGATTATCCACCTCATATATGCCAAGTCACCTTTAAAAAAATTAAAAATGTGAAAAGAATAACACATCTGCATTCGTCAACCACATAAGCAATTTTTGTAATGGAACACTAAACAAACGATGGATTTAAAAAGAAGTCATTTTGCAAGTACTTAGTTAAAAAAAATGCAGTGACTTATTTGAAAAACAACTATATTTGCATGGACGAAAAATATATTTAAAAAAAATCTCTTATAATCATGATTGACTATCCACTAGATGCGCAGTAACAAAAATTGAATTTTAATTATTCGTAAGGCCTAGCTCAACTGGCAAATGTCGATATTGTTAGGCTAGATACTATGTCCTGGGTTCAAACTCAGGACCTCACAGGTTTATGTGTGAGTTTCAAGTGGCATTTGCCACTTCGTCTAGAACAAAATGAATTTTAATTATTATATATTTTATTTAGTAAAATATTATAGATCAGTAGCATCTATACCAATATATAGCTGATTCATGAACTAAATGAGTCGAAGTATACTCGGTTTGAGTTCAAGTGTTCAACTCATTTATTTATCATGCTCAATTTTCAACTCAAATTATGCTTATTAAGTTCATAAATTAAGTTCAATGAGTCAATTGTCGAGTCGAGTCTCGAACTCTTTTTGAGTTTGATTTAGACTATGTTTGCCCTAATCATGAGACATGTAAGGAAGTTTAAATGAACAAGGGTAATGTTAAAAACAATATCTAAATTGTGTATGATGTAATGTAATTCATTGGCAAAATATCTCGTGAGGTCCCTTAACTTATTTAAAGATAACGAATAGGTCCTTTAACTTTTTTTGTAACGATTAAGTCTCTTAAGTTTTAAAAATGTTGCATTATTGCCCTTTTTAACAGTTTTTGTTTAACTCCGTTACAAAAACGCCTATCTGGATTTTAAAGTGCTTATGTGGTTTCTTTATGCTTATGTGGCAATTATTGCCCTTTGTAACATTCCTCGGTGCCTTACGTTCCAAACCCTTCGCTGCTTAGTGACTTAATGTTACAAAATTCCAAACCCTTTTGACATTTGTTCGTTTTTTCTAGATCTGTTCTTCGTTTCTACATTTTCCAGATCTTCATTGAAGCTTGTTATTTGTTTCCAGATCTTGAAGATGCACACAGAGGAATGAATTGATAGGACAAGGAAGAAGACGGGGACAAGGAAGACAATTCACTTTTTTTTTTAATTTTTAACAAAAAATAATTATAAAATAATAAAATTATCCTATGTGGCATTTAAGTGAGCAGTCTAATAGTCACATCAGTCACTGATTAACGGAGTTAAACAAAAATTGTTTAAAAGGGCAACTGCACAAGGTTTTTAAAACTTAAGGGACCTAATCGTTACAAAAAAATGTTAAGGGACCTATTCGTTATCTGAAAATAAGTTAAGGGACCTCGGAAGATATTTTGCCTAATTCTTTCGGAGCATTTTTCGATTGATACAATTGTCAACTAGCAAACATTTTGTTTTACTTGGGTGATAGCTGGCGAAAGATCTTTAAGAAAGTTGCAAGCAAAAAGAATTATGATTTTGGGGTGTGTAACCAATTTGATTATGCATATAACTTACAAAAAATGTTTTCTGGATTATGACTTTAAAATTTACTGATAAAAATATTTTAACTCTTAATTTAGTTTTAACTTAGAGTTGAATTACACTTTTAATATACTTCAAGAAAACATACCCTTTTAATGCACCTAAGATGACTTTTAGAATCATGTGGTCCGTGGTGAAAATAACTTGAAACTTTAATGAAAGACAATGATGTCCCTCATAAGTAGAAACTCATGATCCTCCATGTCTACACGACTAAGATGATGACCTATTTGATGACAGTTTGACAAAAAGAAAGAAAAAACAAATATGAGTGCTCAAAAATATCAATTTGGAGGACCTTAAGCTTTTATTTATAGGAGTAGTTGCCCATCATCGTTAGAGTTTTGAAGAACTTTTATGAGCTAGGCAATTTGAGGTTTTCCACTTTTGAAATATCACTAAAAAATATGGGGATCACGGATTTGTGTTGACTCGTTCAACTCGGTGACCCCAACCAAATCCTTATCAATTGGTTCAAGGTTGGATTCATCCCGAACCAACCCGTTCATACTCGAAGTGGTTTGATCCCGGTAACGAGTTTATGATCTCAAACCTACGAACCCGGCCCGTTAAAATTTAATTGGATCAAGTAATGAGTTTGGCCAAAACCACCCAAACCCCGACCCATGAACACCCCTACTCAAAAAAATTCTAGCTTTAGTACACCGTGGACCACACAATTTAGTGTCCTACCTAACCATTTCACTTTGAATGCTAAGTTCACTTTGAAGAATGAGTAAATGCCCAAATTCGTCCCTGACAATTTTTTCTGGACACATTGGTCCCTGACAATTCAAAAACGGGTTAGTCCCTCCATCCATTTTGACTTGGCCAACACATCCAACATCTCCTACGTGGCACGTTAAGTGCCACATGTCACGTTAAATGCCACGCAAGTGTTTATTTTGGGACAAATAAGTCCCTAACTTTACAAATTTGAAAAGGGGGCAAAATCAGTCCCTGACTTTTTTGGAAAGGGGACAAATCAGTCCCTGAAACCATAAATCAGTCCCTGAAACCAGAAACCAAGGGAGAAGAAGAGAAATTAGGAAAGAAGTAGATGAGATTGGATAGATGAAGATGCATAGAGAAAGGGGAAAATTGGTTTCTGGTTTCAGGGACTAATTTGTCCCCTTTCCAAAAAAGTCGGGGACTGATTTGTCCCCTTTTTAAATTTGTAAAGACAGGGACTTATTTGTCCCAAAATAAATACTTCCGTGGCATTTAACGTGACACGTGGCACTTAACGTGACACGTGGCACTTAACGTGACACGTGGCACTTAACGTGCCATGTAGGAGACGTTGGATGTGCTGGCAACGTCAAAATGGATGGAGGGACTAACGTGTCCCGTTTGAAATTGTCAGGGACCAATGTGTCTCAAAAAAATTGTAATGGACGAATTTGTCCCACAAAAAAATTGTCAGGGACGAATTTAGGCCCTTACCGTAGAAGAATCTTTATCCAACTTGCACATATTCCTTTATAAACATTGCATTTTTCAAGGAGCTAGTTCACGTTCCCTCTATGACCTCATTTATAAGCCAAAAAATACTATTTTTTAACTCAAATATAAAAAAATGTTAAACAACTCAACTTCATTAAATGCTATTATTTTAAAAATATATTTGTTTAATTCTACATTTTTTACTACTAAAAGCAACTCCCGATTTTTTAAATATGTGTGGTGTTAGTTTTTTTCTTATAAATGAGCTGGGATTATGGCGATTGGACAAGTTTTGCATCTTAGATTAAAAAAACGTTGGGTTCTATTGTAGAAATAACTAATGAGGAAGGAAACTCTAGAAAGGTAGCTCAGTTGGCAAGCTAAGCGACATGAAGAAGTTGCAAACTTGTAAGAAAGAGGTCCAGAGTTCAAACCCCGAAAACTAATATTTCCCCACCCCACTAACATTTGCTAATAAAAAAAAAACTAACGAGGAAGGAGAGGAAGTAGGCTTATAATTTGTGAACTGTAACTCTGTCTTTGTTGACGCGGATGTGAAGCAACTAAGCAACAACCAAACTAGGGCAGGACAAACGGTCGGTCAGTTCGGTTTCGGTTTGAGAATCCTCCATCCATAATAAACCGTGATTGTAAGAACTCCAACCATTTCCGACCAACTGAGCGCCGGGTAAGACGGATGCGGTTCGGCGGTTTCGACGGTTTAGACGGGTGGCTTGATACGGGTTGCGCACCTTCTTCACAGTGTGACAAATCTTCTCCTTTTTCCCTCTCAAATCATTTTTCTTCCTCCATCGAAGGTCTCTGCGCGGTTGCCGGAGCAAGAAATTTGTAGCTACAGTGGTTGCCTCCTTGGGCTATGGAGGTGACACGCTAGAATGGGGAAGAAAGGTGGTGAGAAAAAGAAAAAAATGAAGCAATGGTGGCTGGCTTGGTGAGAAAAAGTAAATTATGGAAGCAAAAAATGAAGCAATGGAAGCAAGAAATTTGTAGCTACGGTGGTTGCCTTCTTGCAATGGAGAAATACTGAAATAATAAAAGTGGGAAAGAAACACAGTGTGGGTGGGTCGGTGGTATGGAAAATGGGAAAAAAACACAAATGAAAAAAGAATAGAAACAATATAATTAAATTAAAATATACTACTACAGTACTGGACCAACATAGTGCAGATAAAGCCTGGAAAGTAGAAATTGATAAAGCCTGCAAGTTACAATTAAGTAGAGTTGTCACATCGTCATTCAGTAGGTTCAGTAGGCAGCAGTGCTTTATATGGGTCGGTTTCGGTTCCCAGCAGTTTTAGTTTTAGTGATCCGCACCCGCCCATTTGTACCCAATTTAAACCGTTTTTGTCAGTTACAAGTCCGACAGTCACACAGACCCGACCGTTCTTGCCGTTTTCGGTTCGGGTTTTCGGTTTTCCGGGCGGGTTCAAATTTTTGTCCAGCCCTAAACCAAACCATTCCTTTTGTTTGATAGTAAGAAACAAGCAGAAAATCCGTCAAATCAAACATCCAACTTCTTTAACAACTAATCATTTAGTTGTCATGCTCACCAGAAAAAAAAATCATTTAGTTGTCATACAAAGTATTCTTCATTTGTTAATTAAGCAAGCAAATTTTATACTTCGCATTCTCATTCTCACTCTAATATATCCGCGCATACGCACGGGTGCTGTCGTGTTCTTTTTATGAATGAACTTAGATAATATTTAAATAGTATGAACTTTACCCCGTAATAATAAAGACAAATTTAAAGTAGATTAAAATAAAAAATAGATAAATATTAAAATCTAAAAATGTAAAAATATTATTTAAAAACAATATGTGCACTTATCCAGTGTTTTTTATATATCAGTGCAGTGTTTTTTTATATATCAATGTTGTTATCTCGTATTTTTTTTATATATCAGTGCAGCTATCCCGTGTTTATATATATATATATATATATATATCCCGTGACGTTATTGGAATGCAATATAGTAGAGAGTAGTTTGCTTTGTTGTCTTTAGTTTCTTATTGATCAAAAGAGATAGTAGGTTTATAGTAGTCTTCAAAAATTATAATTATTAATGGTAAATATTAATCTCGTGTTTTTTATAAATCACTGTAGTTATCCCGTGTTTTTTTATATATCAGTATAGTTATCTCGTAGTTTCAATTGATTATTTTAGTTGATTAGTAGATTATAGTAGATAGTAAAAGTTAGATAGTAGATTATCAATAAGAAATATTTGTTTTAAATATTAATTAGTAGTTTAAATAGTCATTAAGTATTCTTGTTTTTTATGTAGTAGGTTTGTAGTAGTAGTCTTCAAAAATTTTAATTATCAATGACAAATATTAATATCGTGTTTTTTTATATATCAGTGCAGTTATCTCGTAGTTTTAATTGATTATTTTAGTTGATTAGTAGATTATAGTAGATAGTAAAATAGAGATAGTAGATTATCAATAAGAAATAATTGTTTTAAATAATAATCAGTAGTTTAAATAGACATTAGTTAATCTTCTTTTTTTAGATAGCAGGGTTATATAGTAGTCTTAAAAAAATTTAATTATCAATGACAAATATTAATCCTGTGTTTTTTTTATATATCAGGGCAGTTATCTCGTGTTTTTTTATATATCATTGCAGTTATCTTGTAGTTTCAATAGATTATTTTAGTTGATTAGTAGATTATAGTAGATAGTAAAAGATAGATAGTAGATTATCAATAAGAGTGTAAACAGATTTCGGAGAGAAAAATTAAAATTTTATGGTGATAACTTTTTCCAAAAAGATGATAGTTTTTTTAAGTGTGACTCATTTATATTTTTATAGGTAATTTTAGTAGAGTAGTGTTTGTATAAATTTAAAAAATTAATTAAAAAAATTAAAGTGAAATGATAAGAGAAATAAAGAATTGTTTATGGGAAAAGTAAAAGTAAAGTAAAAAGAATAAAAGAAGAAAGAGAGTGTAAGAGAAAAGTGAAAAGTAGGAAAGAAGGTGTAAGAAGAAAGAGAAAAAAAGAAAGAAAGAGAGTGTAAGAAGAAAAAGAAAGAGTGAGTAATAACATTTTTACCCTTAAATTAAATATGTGTCTTGTTAATAAGAGATCCAAATTGGTACTTTCATAGGAGTTTTGTTTGTATAAATAGATAAATAGATATTAGATTAGATTGCAGTTATTGTCAAAAAAAATATATCATTGCAGTTATCACCGTATTTTTTTATATATCAGTGCAGTTGTCCCGTGTATTTTATGTATCAGTGGAGTTACGTCATAGTTTCAATTGATTATTTGAGTTGATTAGTAGATTATAGTAGATAGATAGTAGATTATCCATAAAAAATATTTATTCCATGTTTTTTTATATATCAGTGACAATTATTTGTCCTTTTTTGGGTATTAGTGACAAATATTTGTCACGTGTGTTTTAAATATTAATCAGTTTAAATAGTCATTAATCCTTCTTATTTTTTTAGATAGTAGGTTTATAGTAGTCTTCAAAAACTATAATTTTTAATGGTAAATATTAATCTCGTGTTTTTTTATATATCATTGCAGTTATCCCGTGTTTTTTTTATATCAGTGCAGTTATCTCGTAGTTTCAATTGATTATTTTAGTTGATTAGTAGATTATAGTAGATAGTAAAAGTTATATAGTAGATTATCAATAAGAAATATTTGTTTTAAATATTAATTAGTAGTTTAAACAGTCATTAAGTCTTCTTGTTTTTTATATAGTAGGTTTGTAGTAGTAGTCTTCAAAAATTTTAATTATCAATGAAAAATATTAATATCATATTTTTTTTTATAAATCAGTGCAGTTATCCCGTGTTTTTTATATATCAGTGCAGTTATCTCGTAGTTTCAATTGATTATTTTAGTTGATTAATAGATTATAGTAGATAGTAAAATAGAGATAGTAGATTATCAATACGAAATAATTGTTTTAAATATTAATTAGTAGTTTAAATAGTCATTAAATCTTCCTGTTTTTTAGATAGTAGGGTTATAGTAGTCCTAAAAAAATTTAATTATCAATGACAAATATTAATCCTGTGTTTTTTTTATATATATCAGTGTAGTTATCTCGTGTTTTTTTTATATATCATTGCAGTTTTCTGGTAGTTTCAATTAATTATTTTAGTTGATTAGTAGATTATAGTAGATAGTAAAAGATAGATAGTAGATTATCAATAACAGGTGATAGTAGATTATCAATAAGAGTGTAAACAGATTTCAGAGAGAAAAATTAAAATTTTATGGTGATAACTTTTTCCAAAATGTGATAGTTTTTTTTTAGTGTGACTCATTTACATTTTTATAGGTAATTTTAGTAGAGTAGTGTTTGTATAAATTTAAAAATTTAATTAAAAAAACTAAAGTGAAATGATAAGAGAAAGATAATAATTGTTTATGAGAAAAGTAAAAATAAAGTAAAAAGAAAAAAAGAAGAAAGAGGGTGTAAGAGAAAAATGAAAAAAAAGAAAGAGAGTGTAAGAAGAAAGAAAAAAAAGGAAGAAAGAGAGTGTAAGAAGAAAAAGAAAGAGTGAGTAATGACATTTTTACCCTTAAATTAAATCTGTGTCTTTTTAATAAGAGATACAAATTGATAATTTGATTGGAGATTTGTTTTTATAAATAGATATTATGAATTTTGGTTTCAACTACCGCACCCACTACTACTCTTTCCAAGCATTTCGTTTCATTATATGATAAATTGCACCCTAAATTGGAGAGGTCATTTTTCTTCTTTTTTTTTTGAAATGCCATTTTCTTTCAGTTATTGGCTAAGATTTCACAATGCAAAGAATGTTTGTCTATTTGAAAATATTAGTACAACGCCGATGACAACTGGTAGACCCTATAGAGGTGCAATGCAATGCAAGAAGAGAAATAAATGTATATATATGCACACACTTAAATATAATATAAGAATGAATTCATGGGAATAAATTGCAAGCTAGCAAAGATTTGACGTTTGGCATCATCAAATGCATATCGTCCAAAATAAATTGCATGTGTAAATATTAAATACAATACTAGGAAAACCCGGCCCTTTATTTAATTAATTAATGATGATGATATAAAATCAAAGAAATAACTTGGTTCCATATCTAATCATTAGTTTGGTGTTGTCCTCAAGTCTGGTTATCTGTATCCGGTTGCCTTTTCTCCATATCTCGTCTCCCCCCATGTGCACCCTAATAAAATATATAATCTCCTTAATTAATTTGTAACCATATATTGGAAAGTCATGTCCTCCTCTGTTTTGGTTTTTCCACACATTGAAGTCAAAATAGGCCCAAAACTGCCAGGTTGGCCATATTATTTCCTTCTCTAACCTCGAATTAAAGAAAGAGAAAAAAGATGATCTGATCTTTAAAGTGAGACACTTCAAAAGGCCTACCCAATACTATTAGTATCTATCTATCTACTAATTTATTATCAGCATATGCATAAAACTAAGCTGCTGCCAGAGTGCCAGATGGGAAACTTAGTTTTAAAGACATTAATTATTTACTGTATTTTAGAGTATGAGAGAAAGTTGAGAACATTAACATTAACAATAAAGATATGACAACTGATCATCCAACTAACTAAATGGCCAGCCAGAAAAAGACAGTCAACTTTCTTGAGTGTTAACAGACAGACAGACAGATAGCTTATGTAATAAATACACTCATCAGTCAGTCAGTGAGTCATCACATTCTAAGAAAGAAGGTCTGTCTGTCTGTGTGTGTGTCCAGATCGAAAGACAGAATAGAAATGGGGAATGGTGCTTCTTCTAATGGTGTGTTTAAGGTGTTGTTGTTAGATGGGAGAGTAGAAGCTTACAAAAAACCAATAAGAGCTGGAGAGTTGATGGTAGAATATCCAGGACAGTTTGTTTGTGACTCTAGCTACCTCAAAGTAGGTCATCGTATTCAATGGCTCTTAGCGGATGAAGAACTTGAGAGATGCAAATTTTACTTCCTTCTACCAATGGACCTTCTATACTCTACGCTCACACATGAAGAAATGAGCTCTCTTAACTACAAAGCAGCAAGGGCAACCAAGCATGCAAAATTTAACCATTTGCGGAAGATATTTCCTGTGTTTGGTGACTTCTGTATGTTCCCTTCCGATTCGGAGTCTAATAAGAGATTAGAAGGTGAAGATGATCAGGTGGTCAAAAAGGAGGAGCATGATCAGCCTGTTGAAAGGTACTACTCGAAGCAGAGATCTTGGAGACCAACACTGGAAACCATTGATGAAACTCCATGAACATACATACATTATACATACATACATTACATGTTCTTTCTCCCCCCTCCCCTTGATTTTGCTTGGTCTCTAGTTAATTAGTACAAATTCTTGGTTCTATTTATTTATTTATATATATGGCTCTTTTTCCGATCGAGTAGATTAGTTCTATTTATCTGTGTGCGGTTAGAATTAGCTCACTCCAGAGGTTCAAAATGCTTGAACTGAAAAGAGAAACTAACAAGTCACTACTCACTAATATATATCTTTTGTGAATTGTCAATTGGATGTTCATTTCCACCTATTCCCAAAGTTTGAGGCCTTATTAATTGGATGTTCATTTGCACCGATTGGTAATGTAAGTTTTCGTTGTGAGACCCAAAATGTTCTCTTGAAGAATTCCTGTTTGTGCCCCTGTCAACTGGGGATCGATGCTCTAATATAAATTATAAACCAACAAGCTATTATTTATATATCAGCAGAGCAGCAGCACTCGTGAATGTGACTGATTGTTTGCATCAAACATGCTAAATGGGTGAAATTTATTTCATTTATACTTTTTTTTAAAAATAGTAATAATGTAGCTCCCTGGCAGATAAATTTACAAAATATATTAAAAGGCCTAAATCAAGTAGAAGATAAAATCAAAGATTTTGTAACATTTTCTCAATAATGAAATTATTCCAATAATATGTAAGATTTTTCGGTTGTAACTCAAAAGTAGAATATAAAATAATTACTCTCACAATGTGTAACATTCCACCAAATATTCTAAAAATAAATTTGAATAGTAAAACTAATTTATATGCTTCTAGTCAAATATCCTTATAGTATTTTTAAATAAAATAAATAGTTATAATATTTTATTAGTAATGAAATTATACCAACAACATGTAGCATTTTCCCATTGTAATTCAAAAGCAGAATATAAAAAATCATTATTTTGAAAATATCTAATGTTTATTCGTCTTGACTCAAAAATGAAATAATCATTTATAAAAATTAAAGGCATTCATGAAGACAAAATATAAAAAATAATTATTTTGATAATGTATAACATTCCATCACAAAGAATCAAAAAGTGGGGCCCACAAAAAATAAGAAGTGAGATAGAATAAAAAGTGAGTTTTAGAAAAGGGTAGTTTGGTATTTTCGACCGTGGTTGTTTTGATTAAATGTATAACTGATAGGGATTGTTTTGATTAAATGTATAGTTGATGATTGATGATGTGAAAATGTGGGACTCACAAAAAATAAAAAGTGAGATAGAATAAAAAATGAGTTTTGGAAAATGGTAGTTTAGTATTTTTTGGTAGTGGAGTGGGAGCCACAAAAAATAAAAAGTGAGTTTTAGAAAGGGGTAGTTTGATATTTTTGGTAGTGGTTGTTTTGATTAAATATATACTTGATTTGATTTAGAATTGTAAAATATCTAAAGTATTTTACTTTTACCCTAATAAAAAGTCATCCCATCCCTTTGTTTCATAAATTTTAATGCTTTTTCTCAAAAAGTCATCCCCTCCCTTTGTTACTTATAACCTTCTAATTTTGTCTCAAAATTTATGATGGTTTACAAATCCAATGCAAAATTAGTTATTTTCTTTCAATTATATCATTTATAGATTTTACTAAGCATCAATACCCAATAAAATAGTTTACTGCTCATAGATGAAAAATGTCAACTATTATCCAAATATTATCGATTATTGTGGTTCCAACACATTATTAAACGAGAGTATTAAAGTCTACATGTGTTTATGGCAAAAACATCAAATTTGCTCAAATGATTATGTTATTATCATGATAGTACAAGTAAATGTAAGCTGAAGGGTAAATTGTAGGCCAGTCGTAAAAGTTGCCATCGAAACAATACATAGATGGACACCAATATATATAACTTTCTAATTTGTTGTTATATATAATTAATTAAGAACATAAATAAGTAACTGTAAAGCATAGCTTAGATAAGCAACTTAAAATTCAAAGTTAATACCCCATTCCTACTTCCACCATCTGGCTCTGATACCAAGAGGGGATCGGAATCAGAAGATAAAAAAATTAAAGAGACAGAGGGGAAGTAGGTAGCATGCGGAATGCTAAACAACAAATTAAAATTGCAGAATCAAAATAACATAGATAGTTTAGGAGGCAAAACCTTCCATACAAGACAGTAAACTGTCTATGAGTTACAGAGATTGAAGATTGAAGAAGATCTTACAAGATTGAAGAAGAAGAAGAGAGGAGCTTACAAGGTGCTCTGCCTTCTTACTAGAACTAGAGAGAGAAATATAATTGAAGAGTAAATTGAAGCGTGCCCTCTAACATAAGCCTAAGCACGTATATATATATTGAAATTGAAATAGTAACCAGTCACTAACCGGTAGGAACAGTAAAGGACTACTGTTTGGAATCCAATGACTGTTGACTGGGACTGTGCACTTAGGTGACCTGCACTGTGCACTTGAGTCTTGAATTGTTGACCGGTACTATGCACTTGAATAGTGGTCAGGGAACCGGTACTGTTTAGTATCCAAGGTTTGAACCTGTGGAGTCTAGGAGGGTGACAAAAGTGGATTCTTGTCTGCCATGATTGATGCTTTGAATTGGTGGGGGACAAAAGCAGAGATGCTCTTTGTCTGCCATGATTGTTGTGGCTTTGACTAGAGGGGGCCACGTAAACAGGGAACAATAATTGGTTATGGAATCCAATGCTTGGTGACTTGGATTGAGTATCTTGGTGACTTGGACTATTTGGAATCCAAGAAATAGTGCTAATTGGTGACAAGGCACTATTTGCTTTACGGAGGATTTGATTGAAGATGCCTTTGATGATGCCTTTGATGTAAACCAGTATAGTCGAAGTTGGTGTTGGCTGTCGAAGTTTTGTGTTGCCTGTCGAAGTCTCGTGTTGACTGTCAAAATTCCTTTCAGTTACTTATGTTTAATTATGTGTAATTAATTGCTGACTCTTCATATGTCATGCAGTTAGTATATATATATGTAACACTCTCAGTGACAAAATAATCAATAATACAGTGTGATGCCTATTCAGTTCTAACAAATTGGTATCAGAGCAAGTGCGAAATCCCTGGGAAACACGAGTGAAGTGTGAGTGGTGAGCAATTTGATTCTAGGGAAGGGAAACACGAGTGTTGGTGAGTGAGTGAATTGCAGAGCGTTGATTTTACGATCGTGTTCGTAATCTTAAGGCGTGGCAATGGCGAATCTGAACAACCTTTCAACGAAGATCCCAGTTCTTGATCCCAAGAACTACGATAAGTGGACTGTGCAAATGAAGGTGGTTTTCCGGTATCAAGAAGTGCTTGATGTTGTGCAAACCGGAATACCCCAATTAGCTGCAGGAGAAGCGCTTCGTGGATGGCAAAGAAAAGACAGCAAAGCTTTATTCTTGATCCATCAAGGTGTTGATGGCGAAGCATTTGAGAAGATTTCAGAATATGAAACATCGAAGGGAGCATGGGATGAACTAGCAACAGTTTATTCTGGGGATGCATCACTGAAGCAAGTGAAACTGAATTCGCTGCGTAGGGAATTTGAACTGCTTCAGATGAACGAGAAAGAGACGATTGGGGAGTATTTCAATAGACTGACATTGATTACGAACCAAATGCGCACTAATGGAAAAACTGTGACTGATAGAAGAAAGATCGACAAAGTGTTGAGAACACTGACTCCACATTTCGACTATGTTGTAACTTCAATCGAACAATCCAAAGATTTGGATACGTTGAAGGTGGCTGAATTGCAAGGAATTCTTGAAGCAAGTGAAGCAAGAATTCATGCAAGATTGGTCAACAAGCAAGCTGAGAAAGAAAGTGAACAAGTGCTGTTGGCACAAGCCCAGAACAAGAAAGGGAAAGGAAAGTGGAACAAAGGAGGTGAAGGGTCGAAGAAGATCAATGATCAAAAGAGTGACTTCCAAAAGAGAAAAGAAGCGTGGAAAAAGAATAAAGGAGAAAGCAAGAATTATAGCAAAAAGGAGGTGCAATGCTATAACTGTGAGAAATTCGGCCATTACGCAGATGAATGCAGGTCGAAGAGTACTCACGAAGAAGCACAGTTGGTCAGAGGTGAATCTGATGATGAAATGATGCTGATGGCAGAAGTCAGTGAAAGTGGCACAGATGTGCAGCAACAAGTGGCCAAACTAGTAGGTGGTAGTGAACTAGTGATGATGGCAGAATCAAGAGATAGTGATGATGATCTGTGGTATCTCGACACAGGGTGTTCAAGCCACATGACAGGCAACAAAAACTGGTTCATTGATCTAGACGAATCAGTAAAGAAATCGATAAGGTTTGGTGATAATAGAGTGATAAATGCTGAAGGGTGTGGCACAGTGAGAATCAGGAGGAATGATGGGAAAACTTACCTCATCACAAATGTGCTGTACGTTCCATCAATGAAATGCAATTTGATAAGTCTAGGACAACTCCTAGAGAAGGGGTGTTCAGTTCATATGGAGGATATGGAACTGAAGTTATATGATCCTAAGAAGAGGCTGATGTTGAAAGCAACATTGAACAAGAGAAGAACTTTTAAAGTTGGCATGAATATAGTCAATGATGAATGTTTGAAGGCTGTCACCAGTGATGAAGTGTGGAGATGGCATGAGAGGTATGGGCACTTGAATTTCAGAGACCTGAAGAATCTAACTGCTCAAGGTATGGTGCATGGATTGCCTGCTTTGACGCTTCCTGTCGAAGTATGCAAGGAATGTTGTGAGTCGAAGCAAGCCAGAAACTCCTACAACACTGTAGTGAAGATTCAATCAACCAGGAAACTTGAAGCCATTCACTCAGATGTTTGTGGGCCCTTTGAAGTGAAAACATTGGGAGGTAATAGCTATTTCGTTTCATTCATTGATGAATTTACTAGGAAAATGTGGATCTATCTACTTAGTAAGAAAAGTGAAGTGTTCGAAGTTTTCAAAAACTTCAAGTCAATGATTGAGAAGGAATCTGGATGTTGCATCAGTAGATTTAGAACTGATGGAGGTGGTGAATACACCTCCACAGAGTTCAAGAAGTTCTGCAAAGAAGAAGGAATAAGGCATGAAATCACAGCACCATACACACCACAACATAATGGTACAGCAGAGAGAAAGAACAGAACTGTACTAAATATGGTGAGGAGCATGCTGAAGAGTCGAAGCATGCCAAATCAATTCTGGGGAGAAGCAGCAACCACTGCTGTGTATATCTTGAACAGAAGCCCAACTAAGAGACTGGATAGAATGACTCCTGAACAGGCGTGGTGTGGTGAGAAACCAAGTGTGAAGCATTTGAAAGTGTTTGGGGCACTGTGTTACAGACATGTTCCAGATCAATTAAGAAAGAAATTGGATGACAAGGCTCAACCAATGGTTCTATTGGGTTATCATTCGACTGGTGCCTACAAGTTGTATGATCCAAATAGACAAAAGGTGGTGATTAGCAAGGATGTGATCTTTGAGGAATCAAAGGGATGGGAATGGAACAATTCGACAGACACAATTCGACAGAACTATAGTGTGTCGAACATCACTAACAATTCGACACAGAGTGACACAGTCGAAGCTGTGTTACTGGAACCTGTGCAGGACACACCAGTGGCAGTGACATTGAATGAGCAACAAGAGGAAGTGAATGAAGTGATGAATGAACAAGGAGATACAAGTGGTAGACCAAGAAGAAACAGACAACAGCCACAGAGATTGAATGATTTTCAACTATTTCCTGACAATGCCATTGCAGAAAATGGAGAATTGCTGCAAGAAGCATTACTTGCTGATTGTGAACCAATAACTGTCGAAGAAGCTCTCAAGCAGTCGAAATGGAAGCAAGCAATGATAGAAGAACTGAATTCAATCGAAAAAAATGATACTTGGGTATTGGTCGAATTGCCTAAGCAGAAGAGGGTTGTCGAAGTCAAGTGGGTCTTCAAAACTAAGATCAAACCCAATGGTGAAATTGGGAAGTATAAAGCAAGATTGGTTGCAAGAGGATTTCTACAAAGGGCTGGATATGATTACAATGAAGTCTTTGCTCCCGTAGCAAGGATTGAGACAATAAGATTGATCATTGCAATAGCTAGTTTCAAAAACTGGCCTATGTATCAATTGGATGTGAAGTCTGCCTTCCTCAATGGTTACTTAGAAGAAGAAGTGTATGTTAACCAACCACCGGGATTTGTAATGAATGGTAAGGAGGAAAAGGTTTACAAATTGAAGAAGGCTCTATATGGCCTAAAACAAGCTCCACGAGCTTGGAACAAAAGGATAGATTCATTTCTATCCCAACTGAACTTTGTGAAGTGTGTAAATGAGCATGGCATTTATGTGAAGGGGTCAAATATAGAAGACTGGCTGATAGTTTGTCTATATGTGGATGATATGCTACTCACAGGAACCAGCGAGAAGGATATGGAGGAGTTTAAGAAAAACATGATGAGTGAGTTCGAAATGTCAGATATGGGCATTCTTACTTATTTCTTAGGAATCGAAATTGTTGGTGATGGAGGTGGAACCTTGCTACATCAGAAGAAGTATGCTACTGATGTTCTAAGGAGATTCAATATGAGTGATTGCAATCCTGCTGCTACTCCTACAGACACAGCAGTGAAGCTGACAAGTGATGTCGAAGGAAAGGCTGTAGATTCGACACTGTACAAACAGATAGTGGGATCTCTCAGGTACCTGTGTCACACAAGGCCTGACATATCCTATGGTGTTGGACTGATAAGCAGGTTTATGGAGCAACCAAAGACCTCACATTTGGTTGCTGCAAAACGGATATTGAGATACATCAAGGGTACTGTAGATCTGGGTGTGTTCTATCCCAGAGGGAATGGAATAGACAACCAAGAAGTGTTTGGTTATTCTGATGCTGACTGGTGCGGTGACAAAGGAGATCGAAAGAGCACAGCAGCATATGTGTTCATGTATGGAGATGCTCCAATTTCATGGAGTTCGAAGAAGGAGAGTGTGGTGGCATTATCCTCGTGTGAATCAGAGTATATAGCTGCAGCTATGGCTGCATGCCAAGCACAATGGCTCGACATGCTGTTGTGTGAGTTAAAATTGAAGAATAATGAAGCTGTCGAACTAAAAGTCGACAACAAATCTGCCATAGATTTGTCGAAACACCCAATTGCTCATGGTCGAAGCAAGCACATAGAGACCAAATTTCATTTCCTACGTGATCAAGTCGCAAAGCAGAAACTGAAGGTAGAATATTGTCGAACAGAGGACAACATAGCTGATTTGCTGACGAAACCATTGAAGATTAGCAGATTTGAAGAATTGAGGAAGCTCATTGGAATGAAGAAGGTAACTAAACTGGTTTAGGAGGTGTATTGTTGTAAACCAGTATAGTCGAAGTTGGTGTTGGCTGTCGAAGTTTTGTGTTGCCTGTCGAAGTCTCGTGTTGACTGTCAAAATTCCTTTCAGTTACTTATGTTTAATTATGTGTAATTAATTGCTGACTCTTCATATGTCATGCAGTTAGTATATATATATGTAACACTCTCAGTGACAAAATAATCAATAATACAGTGTGATGCCTATTCAGTTCTAACAGAAATGAGCTCTCTTAACTACAAAGCAGCAAGGGCAACCAAGCATGCAAAATTTAACCATTTGCGGAAGATATTTCCTGTGTTTGGTGACTTCTGTATGTTCCCTTCCGATTCGGAGTCTAATAAGAGATTAGAAGGTGAAGATGATCAGGTGGTCAAAAAGGAGGAGCATGATCTAAAAGAGGAATTCTCAGATGTGAAAAATGATTCTCATTATCCAATTGAAGATCTGAGGAGATACATATATAAACAGATTCTAATCAAGAATCAACCAAGAATCTGTTGTAACAAAAAGAAAACTATCCTAACTAACTCAAGCTAATAACTAACTATGTGCCTACTATGTTAACTATAGTTAACATAGTTACAGAGGACAACTAGAGTTTACAATATACAATACAATATACAATAGACTTTAATACCCCCCCTCAAGCTGGAGGGTGTATATTAAGCACTCCAAGCTTGGAAATTAGAGATGTGAATGGTTGAGGATCAAGGGCTTTTGTGAGAAGATCAGCCAACTGAGATGCTGAGGGCACAGGCAGTAAATGGAACAACTTGGCCTGCAGTTTTTCTCGGACAACATGACAGTCAATGTCAATGTGTTTGGTGCGCTCGTGGAAGCTGGAATTGGCAGCAATGTGGCGGGCAGATTGGCTGTCACAGTATAACAGTGCAGGAGAAATGATAGATAGTTGTAAATCATGCAGCAGATAGGTGAGCCATTGAAGCTCACACACAGTGGAAGCTAAGGCACGGTACTCTGCCTCAGTTGAGGACCTAGAGACCGTGGACTGCTTCTTTGATTTCCATGAAATTAAAGAGTCACCAAGAAATATACAAAATCCAGTAACAGATTTTCTAGTTGTAACACATGTTGCCCAATCTGAATCACTGAATCCTTTCAATTGTAAAGTGGAGGATGCAGGGAAAAATAGGCCTTGGCCAGGGGCAGTCTTGATGTACCTGAGGATTCGGTGTGCAGCTTGCAAGTGTTTCTCCTTTGGTTTAGCCATATATTGGCTCAGTTGTTGGACTGCAAAACTGAGATCAGGTCTGGTATTGTTAAGATATAGGAGCTTGCCAATGAGGCGCCTGTAGCTACTGCCATCAACATCAGCAGAGTCTTCAGTATGATCTAAGTGAGGCAACTTAGTCATAGGAGTAGAGACAGGCTTACACCCAAGCAAGCCAGTTTCACCAAGCAAGTCAAGAGCATACTTCCTTTGACAAATTGTTATACCAGTGGAGTTCCTGGCAACCTCAATTCCAAGGAAGTACCTTAAACAACCCAGATCTTTAATTTTGAAAACAGCATCCAATTGCTTCTTGACAGAATTAATTTCTTCTAAGTTAGGTCCAGCCAAGATTAAATCATCAACATAAATGAGAAGCGCAGTTGTTTCACCATTCTCTGTTTTGGTGAAGAGGGAATGATCAGATTGAGATTGCTTGTATTTGAGGGTTATGAGGAATGTGGACAGTTTGGCAAACCATTGTCTACTTGCTTGCTTAAGGCCATAAAGAGACTTCATCAGCCTGCAGACTTGATTGCCAGAAGAGGAAGCATAGCCTTGAGGCAGATCCATGTATACTTCTTCATTGAGGTCACCATGTAAAAAGGCATTGTTGACATCAAGTTGTTGCAAATGCCAAGATTGGCTTGCTGCAATAGCTAAAAGCAGTCTCACAGTTGTCATTTTTGCCACAGGAGAAAAGGTTTCCATGTAGTCTATTCCCTCAGTTTGTGTGTATCCTTTGGCAACTAATCTTGCCTTGTACCTTTCTATTGAGCCATCAGCTCTGTACTTGATTTTATACACCCACTTGCATCCGATTGTTTGTTTTCCAGGTGGGAGAGAAGTCAATTCCCATGTATGGTTTTGTTCTAAGGCTTCCAACTCAGCTCTCATAGCTTGGTTCCAGCAATCCAACTTTGATGCTTGATTGTAAGTGGCTGGTTCAGTATCAGAGGTGACTGTCATGACAAATTTCTTGTAGGTGGGCATTAGTTTATCATAACCAATGACTGAGTGAATTGGATAAAGACAATTGGGTTTAGTGAGGCTAGCATTGCATATGTAATCATTGAAACGAACTGGTGGCCTAATGTCTCTGGTGGGCCTCTCTTTTGCAGCAATATGTGTGTTTTCTAAGGCTTGTGGTGAGTGAGCAGTAGGTGTTTCTGGTGAGCTTTGAGAAGTATCAGATTCTGGCAAACCAGAGGGGGATGTAGTTGATGTGGCTTCACTAGAAAGATTTGCAAGAGGAGTGGTCTCAGGTACCTGTAATGGGTTGGTGGAGTTTGGATTATCTGGATCAAATGTAATTAAGTCATATGTGTTGGGTGCAGGCATAGATTCAGGCTTGTACTGTTTAAGAGATATGTAAGGGAATGAGTCTTCATAGAAGATGACATTCCTTGAGACAAATATTTCTCTGCTTCTAAGATCCATCTGAATGTAGCCTTTAACCCCTGGTTTATATCCAAGAAAAACACACTTCCTTGCCCTTGGATCAAGCTTGTTCCTGCCCTGCATCAGAGTGGAAGCAAAGCATAGACATCCAAAAACCTTTAGGTGTTGAAGATCCGGAATGTGACCATATAAAGCTTCATATGGTGATTTGTGCTTAAGAACAACCGAAGGCAGCCTGTTTATCAAGTGAACAGAATGTACAGCAGCATAAGACCAGAAAGCCTTGGGCAGGTGTGACTGAAACATTAATGCCCTTGTTACATTTAAAATGTGCCTATGCTTCCTCTCAGCCACAGCATTTTGCTGTGGAGTTTCTACACAGGTTCTTTGGTGAAAAATGCCCTTGTCATTGTAGTAGTCTGGCATGATGAATTCCAACCCATTATCAGATCTTATACTTTTGAGAGTGACCTTGAATTGAGTTTGCACCATTGTAATAAAATTCTTGATTAATCCTCTTGTTTCAGACTTGTTTTTCATCAGAAAAAGCCATGTATGTCCTGTAAAATCATCTACAACAGTGAGAAAGTATAGATGCCCATGGACAGATGGGGTAGAAAAAGGGCCCCATATGTCCATGTGTATTAGATCAAAAGCATTTTTACTCTTAATACTACTAACAGGAAAAGGCAACTTTTGTTGTTTTGCAAGATGGCAAGAATCACATATTTCATTTGGAATATCTTGTACATATGATGAATGACTACAAATATGTCTCATTACATTATTTGATGGATGTCCTAGTCTATGATGCCACAATGTGAATTTCTCAGTCAACAGATTATTACAATGTGTATGAACAGAACAAATTTGAGCAAAGAAAGAGCTACAAGTATCATTCACATTGAAGGCAGATAAGCATTTTGATTCTTGATCAAGAACATAGAGGGAATGGAACGCTTTAGCGTGCCCAATCGTCCTCAATGTAGGTTTTTCCTGTATGGTACAATCATCATCATCAATGACAATTTTGCATTTTAAGTAATGAGACAGTTTGTAACCAGAGATAAGATTGAAACCAAATTCAGGCACATACAAAACATTGTGCAAGATTAAATCAGAATTAAACATCACAGTTCCAGCAATTTTAGCATAAGTCCTTGTTCCATTGGGCATCCTAATGCTAACAGGTTTTATCTCATGATATGAATAAAACAATGACAGACTATTGCATATATGATCTGTAGCACCTGTATCTACTATCCAGAGGGTGTAGGTAATGTTACCTGATGAGTCTTGAGCAACATTGGTGGCTATGACATGGTGAGTTTGAGTGCTTCCTCCATCTCCAGCCTTGTTCAGCAGAGCAATCAACTTTTGATATATCTCTGGGGTGATGCTAACAGAGGATTCTGTTCCTTGTGATGTTGTTCCTTCTTCTTGAGTATTGGATGTTTCTGCTGTGCTGTTGTTTGCAGAGCCCTCTCTGTCACGAAATTTGAAGCCTGGTGGAAAACCATGCTTAAAGTAGCAAGCATCAATGATATGTCCTTGCTTTCCACAGAAACTGCAGACCTTGTTGGAGTTATTATTTGTGCCTCTTCCTGGGAATCTTCCACGCCCTCTTCCACGTGAGTTTCCATTGCCTCGTCCTTGATTATTTTGACCAGAACCTGTGCTGGCCATTAAAGCAGTCTTGGAGCCTTCTCCCACGATTCCACCGTTTAACTGCCGTTCTTGTTGTAGAGTCATGGAGAACACTTTGTTAATATCCGGAAGAGGATCCATCATCATGATTTGGGTCTTCACAGTGTTGAATTGGTCATTGAGACCTTTCAGAAAACAGATTACGTATTCAGCCTCGCGCTGTTTCTTGATATTGGCGTCGATTTTTCCACATTCACAGGGATTGATTGGCCTTAGGGTTTCTAAGTCCTCCCAAATTACTTTCAGATCAGTGTAGAAAGAGTTGATAGATCTTTCCCCTTGTTTGATCGAATGAATATCTTGCAGCAAATCGGACATACGAAAAGCATCGCCCTTCGAAAACCGATTTCTTAATTCGTTCCATAGGTCACAAGCATTCTCGACGTTCTCTACACCCTGAGCGATCTCCGGCGCAAGAGAGCCGGCGATCCATGCAACCACCGCTCCATTACACCGTTCCCACGCTTCGTATAGAGAATCGTTCTCCGCCGGTGCCGTAATCTTCCCATTAATAAACTTGATCTTGTTCTTCGTCAATAGCGCTCTTTTCATCTTCTTACTCCACGTGTCGTAATTGTTCCCATTCATGGCCGGAGTAACGAGAATCGCCCCTGGGTTCTCGGCCGGATGAAGGTAGTAGGGGCTCGTGACGATGGACGCAGGGTCTTTGGGTTCGCCATTGTTCTTTTGTGTTTGTTGTATTTCATCGGAATCGGAATCGTCGGAGTGAATGACAGGTTCCGTCATGGTGGAATGTGAGAGGAGGGTGGATCGTAACACAAAGTGGGTTACTCCGCTCCTGATACCATAAAAGAGGAATTCTCAGATGTGAAAAATGATTCTCATTATCCAATTGAAGATCTGAGGAGATACATATATAAACAGATTCTAATCAAGAATCAACCAAGAATCTGTTGTAACAAAAAGAAAACTATCCTAACTAACTCAAGCTAATAACTAACTATGTGCCTACTATGTTAACTATAGTTAACATAGTTACAGAGGACAACTAGAGTTTACAATATACAATACAATATACAATAGACTTTAATATGATCAGCCTGTTGAAAGGTACTACTCGAAGCAGAGATCTTGGAGACCAACACTGGAAACCATTGATGAAACTCCATGAACATACATACATTATACATACATACATTACATGTTCTTTCTCCCCCCTCCCCTTGATTTTGCTTGGTCTCTAGTTAATTAGTACAAATTCTTGGTTCTATTTATTTATTTATATATATGGCTCTTTTTCCGATCGAGTAGATTAGTTCTATTTATCTGTGTGCGGTTAGAATTAGCTCACTCCAGAGGTTCAAAATGCTTGAACTGAAAAGAGAAACTAACAAGTCACTACTCACTAATATATATCTTTTGTGAATTGTCAATTGGATGTTCATTTCCACCTATTCCCAAAGTTTGAGGCCTTATTAATTGGATGTTCATTTGCACCGATTGGTAATGTAAGTTTTCGTTGTGAGACCCAAAATGTTCTCTTGAAGAATTCCTGTTTGTGCCCCTGTCAACTGGGGATCGATGCTCTAATATAAATTATAAACCAACAAGCTATTATTTATATATCAGCAGAGCAGCAGCACTCGTGAATGTGACTGATTGTTTGCATCAAACATGCTAAATGGGTGAAATTTATTTCATTTATACTTTTTTTTAAAAATAGTAATAATGTAGCTCCCTGGCAGATAAATTTACAAAATATATTAAAAGGCCTAAATCAAGTAGAAGATAAAATCAAAGATTTTGTAACATTTTCTCAATAATGAAATTATTCCAATAATATGTAAGATTTTTCGGTTGTAACTCAAAAGTAGAATATAAAATAATTACTCTCACAATGTGTAACATTCCACCAAATATTCTAAAAATAAATTTGAATAGTAAAACTAATTTATATGCTTCTAGTCAAATATCCTTATAGTATTTTTAAATAAAATAAATAGTTATAATATTTTATTAGTAATGAAATTATACCAACAACATGTAGCATTTTCCCATTGTAATTCAAAAGCAGAATATAAAAAATCATTATTTTGAAAATATCTAATGTTTATTCGTCTTGACTCAAAAATGAAATAATCATTTATAAAAATTAAAGGCATTCATGAAGACAAAATATAAAAAATAATTATTTTGATAATGTATAACATTCCATCACAAAGAATCAAAAAGTGGGGCCCACAAAAAATAAGAAGTGAGATAGAATAAAAAGTGAGTTTTAGAAAAGGGTAGTTTGGTATTTTCGACCGTGGTTGTTTTGATTAAATGTATAACTGATAGGGATTGTTTTGATTAAATGTATAGTTGATGATTGATGATGTGAAAATGTGGGACTCACAAAAAATAAAAAGTGAGATAGAATAAAAAATGAGTTTTGGAAAATGGTAGTTTAGTATTTTTTGGTAGTGGAGTGGGAGCCACAAAAAATAAAAAGTGAGTTTTAGAAAGGGGTAGTTTGATATTTTTGGTAGTGGTTGTTTTGATTAAATATATAGTTGATTTGATTTAGAATTGTAAAATATCTAAAGTATTTTACTTTTACCCTAATAAAAAGTCATCCCATCCCTTTGTTTCATAAATTTTAATGCTTTTTCTCAAAAAGTCATCCCCTCCCTTTGTTACTTATAACCTTCTAATTTTGTCTCAAAATTTATGATGGTTTACAAATCCAATGCAAAATTAGTTATTTTCTTTCAATTATATCATTTATAGATTTTACTAAGCATCAATACCCAATAAAATAGTTTACTGCTCATAGATGAAAAATGTCAACTATTATCCAAATATTATCGATTATTGTGGTTCCAACACATTATTAAACGAGAGTATTAAAGTCTACATGTGTTTATGGCAAAAACATCAAATTTGCTCAAATGATTATGTTATTATCATGATAGTACAAGTAAATGTAAGCTGAAGGGTAAATTGTAGGCCAGTCGTAAAAGTTGCCATCGAAACAATACATAGATGGACACCAATATATATAACTTTCTAATTTGTTGTTATATATAATTAATTAAGAACATAAATAAGTAACTGTAAAGCATAGCTTAGATAAGCAACTTAAAATTCAAAGTTAATACCCCATTCCTACTTCCACCATCTGGCTCTGATACCAAGAGGGGATCGGAATCAGAAGATAAAAAAATTAAAGAGACAGAGGGGAAGTAGGTAGCATGCGGAATGCTAAACAACAAATTAAAATTGCAGAATCAAAATAACATAGATAGTTTAGGAGGCAAAACCTTCCATACAAGACAGTAAACTGTCTATGAGTTACAGAGATTGAAGATTGAAGAAGATCTTACAAGATTGAAGAAGAAGAAGAGAGGAGCTTACAAGGTGCTCTGCCTTCTTACTAGAACTAGAGAGAGAAATATAATTGAAGAGTAAATTGAAGCGTGCCCTCTAACATAAGCCTAAGCACGTATATATATATTGAAATTGAAATAGTAACCAGTCACTAACCGGTAGGAACAGTAAAGGACTACTGTTTGGAATCCAATGACTGTTGACTGGGACTGTGCACTTAGGTGACCTGCACTGTGCACTTGAGTCTTGAATTGTTGACCGGTACTATGCACTTGAATAGTGGTCAGGGAACCGGTACTGTTTAGTATCCAAGGTTTGAACCTGTGGAGTCTAGGAGGGTGACAAAAGTGGATTCTTGTCTGCCATGATTGATGCTTTGAATTGGTGGGGGACAAAAGCAGAGATGCTCTTTGTCTGCCATGATTGTTGTGGCTTTGACTAGAAGGGGCCACGTAAACAGGGAACAATAATTGGTTATGGAATCCAATGCTTGGTGACTTGGATTGAGTATCTTGGTGACTTGGACTATTTGGAATCCAAGAAATAGTGCTAATTGGTGACAAGGCACTATTTGCTTTACGGAGGATTTGATTGAAGATGCCTTTGATGATGGCATGATTGACTACTTTGTTCCTTGTGATGATGAAGATACCTTTTGTCTGCCTCTTGTCTACTGGCATGATTACCTTGAGATTGATGAAATTATTGATGCCTGTTAGGGGAATACGCCCCAGAACAGTTGTCGTCTCCAGCTGATGATGGCTGAGAGAGGAATGATTGATGAACCAAGACCAGTTTTTCATACCACTGATGGTACTACAATCGCCATGATCAAGGGCGTTTTTAGAACAGTTTTTCATGCCAGAGGCACTACAATCACCGTGTTCCAGGGTGTAAGAACAGTTTTTCATGCCTGGGGCACTACAATCACCGTATTCCAGGGTGTAAGAACAATTTTTCATGCCTGGGGCACTACAGTCGTCTTGTTCAGGGACGCTATTAATTGTTAAAAACAAAGAAATTTTGATGAAAGTGTTTTGGAAAACAATTAAATTGAGATTAAGAGAAAGATTAGGGTTCATACCTTTTGAAGAATTTCTCTTGCTGATTTGAGGGGAGAAACCAGAGACATAGTTAAGGCATTTAAAGAGCCTCTGCAACTGGGTTCTGTCAATGATCTGATTGGGAATTTTATCATAGAACTCAATAGCTTTACTGATAGGGATGATTGTTTCCTGGTGAATGCTATGACCAAGAAATTTATTCTTTGCATGGAACAAATTGATTTTTGTTTTGGAGACAGCAAGTCTATTAATAACAGATATGAATATGCTGCTATGCTTGAGATGCTGGTAAAAGGATTGAGAATAATTTAAAACATCATCAATATAGATAATGGTAAATTTTGAATTTTGATTAAAATTCTCATTCATGATTTGAAATTCAGAATGAGCGTTCCAATCATATTGACAAGAAGGGACAGTGAAAGTAGTTTTATACCTGTCCTCTTTTTTTGTTTGCCAAAAGCCAGATTTAATTTTAGAGAAGATTTTTGCATCAAGAAATTTCTCAAGGAGATTTCTCTTGTTGGAAATAGGGAACCTAATCCAGCAAAGATCATGATTGAAAGGTTTGTAATAACAAGTCTGGGAGTTTCCCCTTTTGATCTCAGCTTGTTTATTGATATAAATGTCAGAACAAGACCATGGATTCTTACTCTTGCGAATAAGGGTTTTATCCCAAAGGTCTTTTACTTTCTTTTGACAAAGAAGGAGAGGTTCATGATAATAACATAATCATTTGAGCAAATTTGATGTTGGAAGTAGGAAGTAGGAATGTAGATAGTCTTGAATGTAGATAGTCTTGAAAGGTGACAAAAGTAGATTCCTCTTGTCTGCCAAGAATGATGATTTGAATTAGTGGGGGACAAAAGCATAGATGCTCTTTGTCTGCCATGATAGCTGTCTTTGACCAAAGGAAACAATAAATGGTTAGGTAAAACAATAGTAAAAACTGGACAGTTTTTCATGTCACTACTGACACTACAATCACCGTGTCCAAGGGTGGTTGAACAGTTTTTCATGCCACTGCTGGCACTACAATCACCATGTTCGAGGGTGGTTGAACAGTTTTTCATGCCACTGCTGGCACTACAATCACCATGTTCAAGGGTGGCTGAACAGTTTTTCATGCCACTGCTGGCACTACAATCACCGTGTTCAAGGGTGGGTGGTACAGTTGTCAAAATCAGGGACAAATTTTGAAAAAGGATTGAATCTTCCTGGGGAGGAAGGATTAATTGCTTCCCTGTAAGTATTCACGAGTAAGATAATCAGGGAGAGCATTGTCAGAACCTTTGAGATATTCAATATCAAAATCAAATATGCTTAAAATTGCTTGCCATCTAGCAAAAATTTGTTTTGATGCAAGGTTTTTGACATCCTTTTGTAAGATATCTTTTGCAGACTTGCAATCAATACGAACAAGGAATTTTTGGTTTAATAAGTCAGATTGGAATTTTGAAATAGATAAGACAATTGCCAGAACCTCCTTCTTGACAGTGGAATAATTCTGCTGGGCAGGATTCCAATGTTTGGAAGTGAAGGTTATGACCTGTTCTTTTCCAGAAACTCTTTGTTTTAAGATGCCACCATAACCAATGTCAGAGGCATCAGTTTCTACAATTTTAAAAGCTTCTGGATTGGGAAGGTACAGACAAGGGAGTTCTTTAACCTGGGATTTGATATGTTTGACAATGTTGGTGTGAACATCTGTCCAAGGAGGGGGATCCTTTTTCAGACGATCATGGAGGGGTTTGATAAGATTGCTGAGTTGTGGAAAGAACTCTGAGACATAATTGAGACAACCCAGAAACCTTTGTAGCTGAGTTTTGTCAGTGATTTGGTTGGGAAACTTATCAGAGAACTCAATAGCCCTACTGATAGGAATGATGGTTCCCTGGTGGATATTGTGACCAAGAAATCTAATTTTTGTTTGAAAAAGATTGATTTTTGTTTTTGAGACAGCAAGGCCACTCTTTTTAATTATGGAAATGAAAGTGTTGATGTGTTTGACATGTTGTTCAAAAGATTGAGAGTAAATCAGAACATCATCAATATAGACAATTGCAAAATCTGCAAAATTATTGAAAATGTCATTCATGATCCTCTAGAATTCAGAAGGAGCGTTTTTTAAGCCAAAAGGCATAACGTTCCATTCATATTGACCAAAGGGGACAGTAAAAGCAGTTTTATACCTGTCCTCTTCTTTTATCTGGATTTGCCAGAAACCAGATTTCATATCAAATTTTGAAAAGATTTTTGCATCATGGAGCCTTTTGAGGAGATCCTTTTTGTTAGGTATAGGGTACCTTATCCAGCAAAGAGATTGATTGAGGGGTTTGTAATTGATGACCAACCTAGGGGTTCCTCTTTCGATCTCAGCCTGCTTATTGACATAGAAGGCAGAACAAGACCATGGACTCTTGCTTTTGCGAATAAGACCTTTATCTAGGAGGTCCTTGATTTCCTTCTGGCACATAAGGAGGAGATCTTGGTTCATTTGGATAGGTCTGGCTTTGGTAGGGATTTGTCTGTCATGGAAATCTTTCTCGTAAGGAAGATCAACAATGTGATGCTTTCTTTCCCAAAAAGCATTAGGAAGGTCAGAACAAATGGTGGTTTGGATTTGTTCTAAGATTCCTTTGACTTTAAGTTGATTTTCCTCTCTGAGTAATTGATGGTCAATAAACTTAAAAGAAAATTCTTCTTTAAGGAAATTGATTTGATTTTCTTTGTAAGAAATAGGATTTAAATCCCTAACTAAAGGTTTTCTTAAAAAATTAAAGATGATGGGTTGTCCCAAATGCTGGGCAATTATACCATCTTTAGTGATTTGAAACGGGAAAAGAGATCTTATGAAGGGTGTCCCTAAGATCACCTTGTTTTTTAAATCTTTGACAAGAAGAAAAGGAGTACTGATTTTGAAACCTGCGTTTTCAATGATTGCAGAAGATAATTTGTAATTGATTTTTAACCTAGAACCATTAGCAGTGCTAAGGCGTTCAGAGGTCTTTTCAAAATACTTAGTGGGGATAAGGCCCTCTAAGATGCAATTGGAATCTGCTCCCGTATCGAACAAAGCAGTAGTTTCAAGGGTAAAATCATTAATGACAATTTTTATTTTGATAAAAAACTTTTGAATCTTAATGTGGTTGATAAGGCCAAGAATATCATCGTCTTTAGATTCATCACCATCTTCGGTGTCCGTGTTGGAGACATGAGAATCATTAACATGGTCCTTCCATTGGTTAATGATAAGCTGGTGATCAGCATGTTTATTTTTCAAATCTTTAACTTCGTGTTTCAGGAAGTTAATTTCAGCTTGAAGGTCTTGAATAGTGGTAGGTTTGATACTGGAGTTTTCTAGTCTCTTGAGGGTATCTTTGAGATTAAACTTATTGGTTACTAGGGGATTCTTAGGAGGTTTTATCTCAGGGGGAGGTTTTGCCTCAAGGGAAGCCATCAGTTTGTCTAGGTAACTCCTCCTTTCATGTTGATCGGAGATGGCGTTTATGGCTTCGAGGAGCAGATCATGATCTTGGGTGAGGACATTGATATGTTTAGAGGAATTGCTGGAGGAATCTGTCAGGTCATCATCCTGTATTTGGTTTAGGTTATCGGAAGGATGGTCAGATGAACTTTCAGAGGATTGGTTCAAAAGGTTGTTAATCTTGTCTTCGATGTCAGAGCCAAGATTTAAGGTTTTGAGTTTTCCTACTACTTTACAGTTTTTGCTGTAGTGTCCTGGCTTGCCACAATTGTAACAGATAATAGGTTTTTTGGTTTTATCATTATTTTCATAATGATTCTTGATGTTTTGATTGGTGGGTCTAGGCCTGGGTTTTCTCAAATGTTTTTCTTTGTAGTAGTCAGGCCTGGGTAAGACTTTGCTAACCTTATGCTTGGCTTTGGCTCTGGCTTTCTCTGCACAGGGGAGACCAAATTGTTCGCAGAAAGTTCCAAGGTCTCTGCGATTCTGAGCCTTTTCTTTAGATAGCTGTCGTTGGATCTTGTCATCCTGACAAATTTTTAAGGCTACTCTTTGGATGATAGCAATAAGCTGGCCATAGCTTAGTTGCTGATAGGGGATGTTGCCGTCGGGGTTATGACTACGGAGTTTATCCCTGACCTTATCTCCCAAAGATTTTGGAAGGCCAGCGAGAAACTTTTCTTTCCAGAAGGCTTGTTGACTGTCCTCCCTGGTGTAAACCCTGGTTAGGAACGTGTCTTTGTACCATCTGAAATCACCCAAGGTTTTGCACCTAAGGTTTGACAATAATTCGGCAGATCTGTCTTTTATGAGAGGGGGATCTCCGATGAAATGTTGGGCAATGGTGAAGATAAGGGTGTTGACGGAATCAGGGATATGGGCATCACCGTCAAGAATGGGTTCACCATTGGGTTCTCTTTTGACTGCTGTGACGATAGATTGTTTGCAGTCTTCGGTGAGATAGTTATCCCACCAACCTTTGAGTTGACCACAGAAACCTGAGATGAGGATTTCTACAATCATAGCTTCAGAGCAATTGTTGGCAGTTTCATAGGCAGTAGCTACCATGGTCATATTTTGTAAAATTTTGGTTATGCCATATTCATTTTCTCCGTCTATGTTCCATTCATAGACGTTGTTTGCACTAAAGCTCTTGATATTGGTTTCCTTTTCCTCTAGGAGGAGATCAGGGGCTGTGGCTCTGGGATAGTAAAGTTTAGTTTCTTTACGCCACTGATTGTTTGGGTTGTAGATAACAGGACTGATACCATCTTTGATATTTTTAGAGTGATCAGAAGAGGTTTCATCAATCATGTTGATGGTCCTGACATTTTTAGGAGGAGGGGTGCCAGGAGAAGGTGTTTCAGGGATAGTAGTTTTGAGGAGGGCTATCTGTTCTTTGACTTTAGCCAGAAACTCATCGTTGGCATTGTCAACTTCCTTTTTGACTTGGCTTTTGGAGCTATTGCTTTGAGATTCCTTAAAAAGTTTTGAGACTCTGTAGGGTTTAAAGAGAGGCTTCTCAATTTTTTTAGAGGAAGAAGATGACTCTGGTTTGTCATTAACTTCCTTACCTTTACTTCTGCTAGAGTCTCCTAAGGCTTGGAGGTATTTGTTCGTGTAATTGGATTGTTCCATAAGATCTTTGATGTCCCTTGCTGTGACAGGTTCCCCATCAATTTTAGTTTTGAAAGGGGCGGCCATGACAGGGGTGGCTTGGTCTTTGCTATTAAGGGCAAAGGGTATTTTGGGGGGTAATTCTGATTGAACCATTTGGCCATCTTTGAGGTGCCAAATAGTATTGGTTTTAGGCTCGTCATGATCATCACGAAAGGGATAATCAATATCTTTTACTATTGCATAGGCTCGAAACCAGTGAAAAAAGGGGATATTAAACTTGACCCTTTTACCGAACCTATAAAATTTTTGTTGGACAAGGTATCCCTTATTACCTTCAAAATTTTGGAAGAACCATTCCCTATGAGGAGACCATTCCTTAGAATAAAAGTCCTTTTTAAGGGATTTTTTGTCTATGGTAAAACTGGGGGAGGTAACCTCCTGATTGATAAGATTTTTCTCAAAGTCTTGATTGTGGTTACAATTGGATTGATTCTGGCAAATGTTACTACCAGTGGATGATATAACAGAAGTAGGGGGAGAAGAAGGTGTAGAAGACATAGTGGTGAGGAAAAAGCTTTGTTTAAAGAAAGATGTAAGATATTCCTCACCCGTAAGTATCATTGCCTTCATCTGGTTACTTGCAGAAATATAAGTATTAAACCTGAACTAGTTACTTACTATCTGGGAAATGTCGTTTAGGTTAACCATGTTTTGTTCAAAACTCAATTCATAAAGCCATGTTGCCGGATATCAAAGCTTGAATAATAAAATTATTTTCTATTTTATATTTCGGAGTAGAAGTTACCATAGTTCGGAGAAAATCAAAGTAAATACTGAAATATATTAAACCAGATTTAAACACTCAAAGTCTAAGCTATTCCTTGCTTTAAACATGTATATGATCAAAAATAAAGTATTTTCGAAATATTTTTTCTCCGTTTAGGATTAGAATACTTTAGGATAATAAACCTCAAATTATGGTATATGACTGCCCAGTCAACCTGCAGGGCCTTACGTACTTCGCTACCATTTACGTCGCTAATGAGGTATCCAGATATCCTTACTAATATTCTACGGTCCTTGGAGTATATAAAATTTTTCTTTTGAAAAGCTTTAGAAGTATTTTGATCATAAACATTTTAAGTGCAAAGGTATAACAAAGAGCTAAAAAGTGTATCTTAGTATAATTCATGGCAGTATAATACAATAATAATACTGAGAACGCAAGTAATTACTGCAAAATATAAACATAGATGAATAATTAATTTATTCAAATATTATTACGTTCATTTTAAATAGTTATAAAATAGTGGACTGGTTGACTATAGGATTATCCGATCGAGGCGGATAAATACGGCACATTTCAATTGCCCTTGCCAGACGCCTGTATTGACGTACGCTTGCGGCATTTAGCTATAGTCAAAGAGTACACTAGTAGTATAACTTTTAATTTAATTTAATTAGAATTAATATCCATTTATGGCCATCATATGAGTATGAAGAAGTGTATGATTAAATTAAAAGCATAACCAGAGTAGTAACCAACAGTTCAAAGTTAATATCTACATTCCTACTTCCACCATCTACATTCCTACTTCCACCATCTACATTCCTACTTCCACCATCAAGCGTACGTCAATACAGGCGTCTGGCAAGGGCAATTGAAATGTGCCGTATTTATATATATATATATATATAATCTATTTATACTAATACACTACCTATGAACTACCATTATTAGCCTCATTCACTAATTGTCACCTATCCTTTCTAATACAACAACAAAGGATATTAATGTCTTTTTATGGAACACTAACTAATTTTTTTTTTCATTTTTCCCAATAATGTTTTTTCTCATCTTTACTTTTCACTTTTCTCTTACACTCTCTTTCTTCCTTTTTTCTATTTGTTCTTACACTCTCTTTCCTCATTTTCACTTTTCTTTTACACTCTTTTTTTTTTCTTTTTGCTTTACTTTTCCCATAAATAATTATTTTTTTCTCTTATCACTTCACTTTAATTCTTTTAACTAAATTTCTAAATTTATACAAACACTACTTTAATTAAAAAAATTGAAGACTACTACTATAAACCTACTATCTAAAAAATAAGAAGACTTAATGACTATTTAAATTAGTAATTAATATTTAAAACAAATATCTCTTATTGATAATCTAATATCTAACTTTTATTATCTACTATAATCTACTAATCAACTAAAATAATCAATTGAAACTACGAGATAACTGCACTGATAAATAAAAAACACGAGATAACTGTAGTGATATATAAAAAAACACGGGATTAATATTTACCATTGATATTTATAATTTTTTTTGACAATTTATAATTAATATTTACCATTGATAATTATAATTTTGGAAAACTACTATAAAACTACTATCTAAAAAAACACGTGATAACTGCAATAATCTACTATAATCTACTAATCAACTCAAATAATCTAATATAAAAATACGGGATAACTGCAATAATCTACTAATCAACTCAAATAATCAATTGAAACTATGAGATAACTGCAATGATATATAAAAACACACGGGATGACTACACAAATATATAAAAAGACAAAAGATTAATATTTGTCATTGATAATTAAATTTTTGGAAGACTACTATAAACCTACTATCTAAAAAACAATAATATTTAATGACTATTTAAACTACTGATTAATATTTAAAATAAATATTTCTTATTGATAATCTACTATCTCTCTTTTACTATTTACCATAATCTATTAATCAACTAAAATAATTAATTGAAACTACGAGATAACTGCACTGATATATAAAAAAACACGAGATTAATATTTGTCATTCATAATTAAATTTTTTGAAACCTACTACTACAAACCTACTATCTAAAAAATAAGCAGACTTAATGACTATTTAAATTACTAATTAATATTTAAAAAAATTATTTCTTATTGATAATCTACCATCTAACAAATTTACTATCTACTATAATCTACTATCAACTAAAATAATCAATTGAAACTACTAGATAATTGCACAGATATATAAAAAACACGGGGATAACTGCAGTGATATATAAAAAAACACGGGATTAATATTTGCCATTGATAATTATAGTTTTTGAAAACTACTATCTAAAAAAATAAGAAGGCTTAATGACTATTTAAACTGATTAATATTTAAAACACACGCGACAAATATTTGTCACTAATACCTAAAAAAGGACAAATAATTGTTACTGATATATAAAAAAACACGGGATAAATATTTGTTATTGATAATCTACTATCTATCTTTCCCTATCTACAATAATCTACTAATCAACTCAAATAATCAATTGAAACTATGAGATAACTGCACTGATACATAAAAAAACACTGGACAACTGCACTGATATATAAAAAAATACGGGGATAATTGCAATGATATATATAAAAACACGGGATAGTTGCACTGATATATAAAAAACATGGGATAACAACACTGATATATAAAAAAACACTGCACTGATATATAAAAACACACGGGTTAATGCACATATTGTTTTTAAATGATACTTTTACATTTTTAGTTTTAATATTTATCAATTTTTTATTTGAAACTCCTTTTTTATCTACTTTAAATTTTTCTTTATTTTCACGGGGTAATGTTCAGACTATTTAAATACTGTCTAAATTCATTCCTAAAAAAACACGACAGCACCTGTTCGTATGCAAGTCATCATCAATATTTTACAATTGATTTTAGATTAATGAGATTTCAAACTAACGTTTCTATTTGAGGTAATCGTATGACGTAACGCGATCGGCCCATGCGGATGCACGGGTATAGTACTAGTATATATAAATAAAAAAAACAGACTCATGTTGTAACTTCAGTAAGCTAATTTCAACATACAAACTTAGACGTGAGTCGTCCGTCCTGGATCCAACCTTACAGATTTCATGCAATATAGGATTGGTTGGAAATTCAAATCCCCTGAAATTAAACGTGGCCTTTTTAAATTTTACATTTTATAACTGACTTTTAAAAATCCTTAGAAAGAGCACCATGTGTCTAGAATGTCATAAGTAAGCCTTTTGAATATGCATTGAAAGCAATGTGTGTGTGTGTGTGTTTTTGACAAAAGCTCAACATGGCCGGTGATGCAGCAATGAGAACATTTAGGTTTTAAGAATGTCTTGAACGACAGAAAAGTGAAGATCGATAAAATTTACAAGACGTGGATAACGACCCAAATTAAGAACTAAGTTCAAGAAACCTCTTCGCCATAGGATGCTTAGCTTGAGAGAGTTGGCTAGGCTTGAGAACTTCAACAATTTCACCATCAACAAGCAGGCATACCACGTCGGCCATCTTCTGAATTTGTTTGATGCTATGAGAAACCATGATGAGTGTGATGCCCTGACTCTTGTTCAACTTCATCAGGGCATCCTCTATGTTTTCTGTTGATATTGGATCTAACGCACTAGTAGGCTCATCTAACAGCAATACCTTCAAAACAAGACTAAATGATTAAATACGTACATATACACTGATCACACATGGTTGATTAGAATAATAATAATAATAGGCAAAGGCAAAACCAATATTCAGAAGATATGTGTTAGTGTTGGTGTTACCTCTGGTGCGTTAGCTAGAGTCCTGGCAAGCGCAACTCTTTGAGCCTGACCCACAGAGAGCTCAACACCAGACTTATCCATGAAAGAAGCATCTAGGTCCGCCATTATTAGCAATGTGCAGACCTCATCTTCTGTTAGCTTTTTTCCTTTCAGTTGTGGCCCATACCTCACATTCTCCGCAACTGTGCCTGTGCAAGACGATAGAACCCCTTCTACCATTATATTATTATTATTATTATTATTAAGTGAATCCAATTTTTTACTTTAGTAGAAGGACAAATCGGTCCTGACAAAAAATATGCAACCCAATCCCTAAGGAAAATAAGTCCTAAAATAGTTCCTCATAATATCAAATGAAAGACTCGTTAGTCTCTTCATCCATTTTCATCCAAAAACTTCATTTTGTTACAGAGGTGACACAGATAGTTAAGTGTCAAGGTAATGCCAACATGTCATCTTATGAAAAACGTTTAGAAGATTTATTCGAATTCAGTCCTTGAGTTAATGCTTTGTTCTAGAGTACAACAATTACTCAAATTAGTTCGTATGTAAAATAGGTCATTATTGTATGAATTAATTAGAGTGGGTGTTGTGGAGTGGAGAGTACTGTTTCTATTCATCACAAAAAGAAAATATTAATTTGTGTTCTTTTTTGCAACATAAAAAAAACAGAAACAACTAAATATGCCTAAAGATACTCGCATGGCATATGCTAAAAAAGAATATGCAAGACAACTTAGATGAGATGATTCAGATCTCTTTCAACTTTAGCAGAGCTCTTGGGTTTGAATCCAATCCTGAGAATGCAGCAACGTGTGAAAACTCTTGAATGTAAATTTTGCTACTCATTGTGATCCTACCCAACTCGAGAGATTAATCTCAACAATTACGCGCAGGGGATACCAATTTTTAAAAAATAATATGCTAACAATGAAACTCTCTAACTAGGAAGATACCATTGGTCACACCTGCGAGGTTTGGGCTTTATGACAAGAAATAGTCAATTCGCGATTAGGGTAACAATTATATACATTATTTCTTGGTTTGACCAATTTAAAAAGAAAATCCAAAAATGCTTCATTGCTTCATTTTAGAGAAACTTTTGTAACATAAAGTGATTTTGATTGATAATTGACGAAATGAAGGGTTAACTCTTCACTTTTGTAGAAGTGAAGAAATAGAAATAGAGTTAAAAGTTTGTAGAAAAAGATGGATGAAGAATTAAAATGGATTATTTGAAAGAGAAACTAATTTGACCCATTATTTAATTTTGGGCTCTGTTTAGTCAAAAATAGCAGATACCAGATAAAATAGTGGATAGTGGATAAACTAGCTTATAGCGAATGAGTTGATAGCAAATAAGCTAGCATCTAGCGAATTGAATTTAAAGTCTTTGGTAAAATTAGCGGTTAAACTAGTTTATAATTAAAAAATGACATAAATAGACATTTGTAACTAATGTTTAAATATGAGAAAGAATATCAATTTAATGAATGATAAATGAGAAATTTAATTAAAGTAATAAGGGTAAAAATGAGACAAAATATGACTAACTTATAGCGGATAAGCTCATTGTAGGTGTTTGACATGATTAGCTTATAGTGTTTTTTCACTAGCTTATAGCGTTTTTTCAAATGCTGCTTGAAGTATCGTTTGAGCTTATAGTTTATAGTGCTCCATTTTTTATCTCATTTTTACCTTTATTATTTTAGTTGATGATTAAATTAGCAAGAATCTTCTACACGTTTTTATAAAATCACATGTTTTTTTTGTTCGGATCATCACTAGGTAGTCAGCCCGAGTTTGTTAACTGCGGGAATCGAATCCGAGAGCACCGGGTCAACCTCCCGTGTCCTAGGGTAGATTAAGCCACTAGGCCAACGGTGTTGGTTTATAAAATCATATGTTTTTTTGTTACCTTTTTATATACAAGAAAATTTAGGATGAGGGGATGGCGCCCCAGTCCAAGGCAGGAAAGAACTTCGGACTCTTTAAGCACTTACGAAAGTAATTACATTTACCTCACCCCAAGGAGATTAATGGAGAGTTAAACCCGGGACGAGATAACGCATCCATAGGTGTTTTGTCTTCTAGAACAGGTGATGTGTTTTGACTTCATGTGTTTTGACTTTAAAAAAATAATTAGTTAATTAGATATTAAACATGAAAGAAATTACCCGCCCTTTCCCTTTTTTATTGTGCTTAATTATCTATTCTATAGTAATTTCTTATCTCGGATACAACTCATGTGATTGTCATGCTCCACTAGGCTAATCCTTTGAGGTTTAAATAAAATTACATATATATTTTGGGTAAACTCGAGTATTTACCGTACGGACAGCAGTGACTAATCTCTCGCTTATTGTAGGTGCTTCGAGGGGCAGGACAGCTGGCCCAGAGTTTTAACGCTCCTCCATGCTCAATGCGAGGATCAAATCCTCGACCCTTCGTTAAGGAATGATCAACCCTAACCGCCGAACCCCACGCTCTTGAATATATAAAATCACATGTTGACATCACTTAACATAACAACACATCATAACACATCAACATTTAATTAGTCACGTTAACATTTTTTTTAGAACTTTCTTTTTTTCCGTGGACCAAATAAAGTCGTGCTCATAGAACGTGTCTCTTTTTACTTTTTTTAATTTTTAGAAAAAGAGATTCCTGAAATTGAATCAAACAAACTATCTCTCTACTGGGTGTGGATGTAATTAAATGGGAAAAGCATAACTTTGGATTAAATAAGAAAAATAGAGAATTGGAGGTAGTAATGTGACCTTCAAAGAGGGCAGGGAGTTGAAAGAGCATCCCAACCTTACGGCGGAGGGAGAGGACGTCGAGGTCGGTGATGTCCCGGCCGTCGAGGAAGATGGAGGCGGAGGGTGGCTCCCAGAGACGGTTGAATGCCCTCAAGAGCGTTGACTTTCCGCTACCACTGGGACCTATGATCCCCACTATGACACCCTTTGGGATGTCAACGGTGATGCCTTTGAGTATGGGAACCCCATCGTCGGAGACTTTTGTAAGATTTGTTATCTGAAATTTGGGTTTGGTGAAGTCCGGCACCACGCCACTTCCATTGACGGCGTAGCCATCATCCTCCACCACCTCCAATAAGTGCTCCCCTGTCAGTCAGCGTACAAACAAAGCAGTTAGTTAGAAGATATGTTGGAATGAATCGAGATTTGAAGGTCTTTGCGATTGAAGAATCATTATTATTACCTAAGATAGAAGACATAGTTGGTTTGGTCGTGAATGACAGAAGAGTACCGATCATATAGGAATTGCCAGAAACAGCCTGCCCCAGTCACGCGTCTTTCTTTAGATGACTCCTCCCTCCCCTGCCACTTTCCTTTTTTTGGGTACACGCAATATTCCTTTTTTATTAAAAAAGAAAAAACAAAATTAATCTAATAAAAAAGTTACTAGGGGAAATGAGCCCTATTTATATGACTCCTCCCTCCCCTCCAATCTTTTATATAATCAAAAAGTTACTTTTTTTTGGTATATAGTCTAATCTAGACTTTTTTTTTGTTAGGGGTCTTTGACTCTCTTCGGTATCTTGGGGAAATGAGTCCTAAATAACTGAAATTCGGTCGAGAGGTAAGTAAAGTCTGGCTCCAATTTGTTCCATTGTCGGGGATCGAGCCCGGGTACTAACCGAGTCCGCCCCTTAAGATAGAGTGCATTAACCACTTATACCCAAATTTAGAGTTAACTAATCTAGACTAAATATATGTAATTTTTTTCCTTAATTATATAAAAGAGTAGAGAGTATAAAAGAACAATTTAATCAGTTATAACATACAAAATTTAAAAGTAAAACTACATGTAACTTTCTCAAGGATAAACTTAACATTTACTTACGTCTTATATTCTTTTTTATAAGAAAATTTAGAGTTGGAGATGACATCTTAGTTCAATATATAGCGGAAAACTAGTGGATAACGAGTGGATTTATGGCAGATAGGGGATAAATTACCTGATAGGGGTAGTTTATAGTGGATATCTGATAGTAGATAAATTAGTTGGTGTCGAATGAAGTGTTTGGCAAAATTAGCAGTTGAACTAGTTAATAAATATAAAATGACATAAAAAAACAAGTTTAATTAATGGTTAGGTTTATTTAATCAATATAAAATATGACAGAATATGTGTAAATTATTATTGCTATAAATTCATGGTAATTAAACTAACTATTAATATATTTTTATATTATATATTTACTTGAAATTCTAATTTATTTCATGATAGTCTAATTTATTTATTTACTTGAAAGTCTAATTTATTTATGTACTTAATAATTAAACTAATTTATTTATTATCAACTAATTATTTATTTTAATAGTGTAATTTATTTACAAAAAGAAACAAAAATAATCCCAATTGATAAGATGACATTTAGAGAAAAAAAGAGTGACCAAATAGAAAGGAAGGGAATAAACTGTACAATGTAACTCAAAAAGTCAAAATTAGCTTTGGATATAAAAAACTTTAGTTTACTTTATTGAGTATGGAGAAGAAATATTATAAAAATAATAAGGGTAAGAATGACAAAAAAAGATGAGATGTTATAAACTATAAGTTCAAACACTACTTGAAGTAGCATTTCAAAAAATACTTCATAAATGCTAACCGCTACTACTTCCCTAACATGTCTAATTTTTTCATCCGCTATCTGCCAGTCAAATCCACTATAAGCTAACATATATTTTTTGGTGAACAAAAGGGCTAAAGACCCAAAGAAGCAACTAAAAAAACCGGCCCAACAAGTTCAATTCTATCAGAACTAAAGGCTTGCACCAGAAAGTTAGGAACAATGTCAAAAATTAAACTAGTGTCCATTAGAGTTGTCAAATTGGTCGTCCGGCTCAACCCAGGCCAATGAGCCAAGTGCATAAGCGAACTAGGCTGGGTTGGGCCAGCCTAGTTATCTAATGTGCGCTTTTTGCAGCGCAGTCCAACCCAAAATATTGGGCCTAACAGGCGACCTAGCCCACTTCATATTTTAACAAACGAAAACATAAAAAGTGTTCAAAAAGGTATAAAAAACTTATAGAGTAAGCCAAAAAAAGGAGAGTAAATAAGTCAGGGTTTATTTATTAATTAAATAATCTCTTATTAATAAGGCTAGGAGAAATTCAGCAGTTTAAGCGGCAGATTGATTGCTATCTGTAGACTAGGGCCCTACCTAAACAGTAAACACTGCACCTAGCCTGTAGTGTAGTCGTGTAGGGTTCTGCAATAGACTTAAAAAAATTTACACGATTTGGCAGCTTCTTTTATCATATTATTATTGTTATTATATTATTATTATTATTATTATCTATATTATAAGGTGTAACCAAAAGAAATCTATATTATAAGGCTTCTAAGAATGAAGAAAAATAGAAATACTAACAGAAGGATAGAAACAGAGAAGAAGAAAATATAGAGTGTGAACTAAAGAGACTACACCATGAACCACAGCCAGCACCACCGGCGAGCACCTCCACCGACACAGTTTCGATCTCTCTCAGCATGTTCAACTCTCTCTATCACTATTAGACGCTATCTCTTTCCACCACAATCTCATGAAATCTCTCTCCTTCTCTCTTCTCGAAAATACATACACCATCGCAACCCACCATCAATCCATTACAAAAAAGAAATAAAAATCATCTATAATTTAGATACAAAAAATTAAAAAAAAACCAAAAAAAAGAACAATTTTTATATGTAAAAGATTGAGAGTTTCATGTTGTTGAGACTTTTATATGTAAAAATCAAATCAGATGAAAAGGATCAAATTTTTTAATATTGTTTGATCCAAAAGTGAGGGAAACAACTAAAGGAATTAATCCCAAATACAGAACAACATAATCTAAAAAAAAAATATAACCGTGAGAGGGAGAAACAGATGTAGAAATTTAGAATAGAAATAAAAAAAACAAAAAAATAAATATAGATCTAGAAGAGTGAGAGGGAGATCTGTTGATGTGCTTCATTCTGCCGCTGAAACCACTATCGTCACTGTTTGCATGTGAGGGAAAAGGAGAGATCATTTCACTATTACCGTTGTCGTCGCGGTAACCTCCGCACTACTAGAAAAACAGTTTTTAGCGTCGGCCAAAAGCCCACGCTAATAGGCCAAAAGCAGACGCTAACTGTGAATTAGCGTCGGGTTAGCGTCGGCCACGTGTCGACGCTAAAATGTTCGAAGGTAATTGTAGCGTCCCGTTAATTTAGCCGACGCTAACTTTAGCGTGGGCCTGGCCGACGCTAAAGCCGACGTTACTGCTAGGGCCGACGCTACTTAGTCAATAAAAAAAAGTCAACGAATTATCTAGCGTCGGTCTGGCCGACGCTAAAGTCAACAAAAAAAATGTCAACTCCAACATTTAGCGTCGGCTAGGCCCACGCTAATTTAAGTTTTTTTTTTTTAAAAAAAAATTGCACCTGATACAAGCCCCAACATAAAGTGATTCACATAACATATACACTAAATCCAAAGAAATTTCCCATTATACTTGAAATACCAAAGAAAAGGGTTCACCCAACATATATATTAAATACAAGCCCTGTCACAACTGAAAATATAAGTAAGCAAGCATACAGATGTTAAAAAAAAAAATTAAATAGACACAACTACTATATCATTCATAGACATGCTAAAGGCAACTGTTCAAATCACAAAAGAAACTTCCAGCAAATATTCAAACTACCAAAGATGCAGAATCAAAACATGGGCTAAATAATTAAGTAAAACATTGAAGGCCCTGTGGTGATATAATGATAGTATGATACCCACAGTTTGACTTCACCATTTCCCTAACCATCTACAAAAGTATGGACTGATATCAGTATTTACAGATGGGAGAGAACTGTCTTTGGTCCGTGGAGCCTTGACTGTTGAAAATAAAGTCGACTAATCTCATTCGCCTCCTTCATTCAGCACTCACCATGTAACATTATCATATCTATTCAGCACCAAGCTTATTGGAGAATCACCCTGTCAAAAACAAATGAATCTATATAATTAAAGAATACAAATATATTCATAATTAAAACCTTAATAATTTGAAGTTGAAGGGAAACTGGTTGCTCTAAAGATTGGATGTGAGTTATTAAAAAATCAAAACAAAATCAAACTCTAAAAAATCAAAACACAAACAATCAAAACACAAACAAAAAGCATTAGAAACAGTCAAATGGGACACATAATAAGAGAAAAGTATTACCTTCCAATTCAATGTCTTAGACGTATTGTGAAGTTATTCAACACAAGCTCAGGTTTATGACTGGTTGGAGTTCCATGATTCTGCAAGGGGACAAAAAATGCATGCAAATTCAAGAATCAGCATCTAATTAACCATTGATCGCAAAAAAAAACAAATAAATTAGGATATCCTGAATAGCTGTGACCAGTACAGAATAGGACTGTCCAAGATGAATGTCAAGGGAAGAATAGCTGTTTTGAAGGGTGTGAGATCCTTCTACTTCCACAAGTATCAAACTGTGTCCTTGGATTCTGAAGTTGATGGAACTTGTCAGCCCCACATTTGATATCCTAAATCTATAAGTCTTACCTGAGAATTAAACAGCAAAACAATGATGTAATGAAAGAAGAGTATAATGAAGTTACATGTTCAGTTCAGCAAACTATTTTGCTACCTACCTTGATCAACAGTGAATGTGTTTCCATTCCAACCACGACCATTGATAAGAAGCCCATCGGGGAAGGGGAGATTATGACCATTCTCTAGGAGTCTTCTCAGTCTCTACAATGACAAAGGGTAAGTAATAAGTATTGAGAAGAATATGAGGAGATAGATGATGAAATGGAAATGAATGCAAAGGGTTTACATGATGGTCTGTCTTGAACCAATCTCCAGCAAGTAAGTGAAAAGGGTGCATGCGTAGAAAGTAGTTTGCCCTTCATCCGCGGATCTCATCTGAAATTAGAAAGATTTAAATTTAAATATACTAGTTAAGTTACAAATTGGCAAATCTTCATTATGAAGTGTTATGTAGTAATACCTGTTTGGTATAATAGGTAGCTTCACCATGACCACATTTGTCGCATGTCTTATTGACCTTAGGAAGTTGCATTTTCTGTTCTTCGATTATATCATCAATTCCAAGTTCTCTTCTGATATCCTGCCAAACATAAGGAATATTCACCAACAATTTACATGGATCATTTTTCTCACTCGGCATTGAACATATGTGATTGTGATATACCCTCTAACTAAACCCATAGTCATGCAACCCTATAATGTTAGTTGATGAATATTATATATTTGAACAGGGACATTCAGTTAGAGCGGATAATGGGATTTCTAAACACAAAATACAAGTAATTCACTTGAGCTCACTATTATTCACCTATTCACACCAAAGTATTATATGCAAGCATAATAACAGACACAAATTGCTACACGCAACATCCAACAAGTCTATTTTGCAAATACCAATCCAAGGGATGGAAATAACAGATTAATACAGAAGAAATTTAAGATAAACTAATGTACTATTGATGAAAAAGTAGAACAGTAGCAGGGAAAAATTTGTCAGGTTGATTTTAATGGGGATAGTAATGTTATGATAATTGATACCAATAGTGGAAAGGGGAAATAAAGGCTCAGAACAGCAAAGTAAGCAAGTGGAAAATTATTCACCTAGCTTGTTCTCGACATGATACATCCAATGACATAACCTAGCTTGTAAACAGACCAAAATTATTCACCTCATTGAAGATGTAATTTGCCGAAGTATTGTTTCAGGCTTTGTTTTCCCTACAGTAGTCTCCCCTCTACATGTAAAATCAAGTTACTAAAAAATCTATCCACATAAATATATAACATAACATTGCATGAATGTTTCTTTGCATAACTGTATTCATGTGGGTAAATCAAATTGAAAGAAGAGAAATATTCCAAATAATGGAGTAAACCTGACATAGTTAGTCGCTTCAGCCTTAGCCCTGGCAACTATTTGCCTTCCATCAGCTGCTAATCCTGCTACAACATAAAATTGGAAAATTTATGCATACATCAAAAGAAGTCTATAATTTCAAAACAACTAGACTGTGATAGAGAATATCAAACAGAGTAACTCATTAGCTAGTACACCTATGGTTAGGGCAGCTGGCAAGAGTTTGTTAGATCACGGCTAAACCTTTTAAGGCTTTGGCATACCTATAAATACATGTATCAATGAACTGATTCAATAACAATAACAGTTTCAGTTTTCACAAAATAGAATTCAGTTTCTCTGAAATCTATTAGACTGTGACACATGACATTATATGCTAAAGTTTCAGTTAGTCATCATGTGTGTAATAGATGCAAACTCCAAAGAAAGGAAAAAGGACTACAATGAATATGAATGATTATCATCATAAGTCCACTAAACTAATATCCTTAAACATCACTACTGGCCACCTGATTTATATACTGGCCATTTCTGAAAATAACTTTTTGTTAATCTTAAACAAGCAGACTCTATATCATGTCCTATTATCCGGAACTGATGAAAATTTGAAAACTTGCAACAAAAACAAAATCCCAGGTTTGCTTTGTGACATTCTGTGAGTTTACAGCATAAGTGATGAACAAAACCATCTTTTGGATTGGATCAGCCAAACAACAAAGGTAAACTACAGAAAAGACTGAAAATGAATGAAGAGGAACCACCAATCTGGTTTATAAGAGAATGGCAATGCTTACTTTGATATGTCTGTCAACTGGGCTTATATGCACATTGGACAGAAAGAGACTTCAATGGCCCTCTACTGATCAAATACAATAAGAGACTCTACTGGTGAGCGAAGCAAAAGTCCACCTAGTTTCAAAAACCATAAAAAAATGTTAAATCAAATGCTAAAAAACCTCAAAATATGCTTAATCAAATACAATAAGAGACTCTACTGATCCTTGGAAAGCAAAAGCTTCTTACCAATCTCTTTCTGTAAGCCATTTCAATAAGTTGGTCATATGCAGTTTGCTTAATCTTCCTGCACAGTAAGCACATACTTGCAAGTGTCCATGTTTGACTCTTCAATATCCCAACATGAAACTTGAGCTTCAGCACCGTTCTCCCTCAAATCTTCTCTGTGCATTGAGTCTTTTTTGGTCAATTTGGCTGCATGCCTTAATCAATTTACTGAAAACCAAATAAACAAATTAACAAATAACAACTAATGAAACCTAAATCAAATAATCAACTGAAATGGATCACGTTCGGTTGTAAATTACCTTAACTTAACAAGCCATGCATTGGCCCCTCAATCAATATAGACTAACTTATATTACCAGGAACAATCAATCCAAATTATCACTGATTTAACCTTCTGGTCCTAAAAGAGGATTGAATAATACCATGCAAACAATCTAACAAAGCTTTATATGAGCAATTCAATTAAAAAAACATATTTTATACAGAACAAATAAATCAATTATCTAATCACAGAAAATTAGACATCAAAGGCATTCAATCAAAAAATATTGAGGGAAAAAGTAATATAATCGCATGCAATAGCAATTAACAATTTATCTGGAAACTTCAAACTACTGGAAAAAGTAATATAATCGCATGCAATAGCAATTAACAAAAAACCACGAAACCCTAATTTCACGCAGCTGATCTGCTTTCTTTCTCACTCAGCTTCACTGGTTCTCTGCTAGGTTTTGCGATTGACACTGATTTTGCTGTGATTGAAGCTTGCAAACACAACTATGGAACACGCACAGCAAGAAGAGAGGAGAGGCGACCGAGAGAAGGAGAACAACAGTGGTTGGTGTAACAGCCCAAAATAATTGATTAATTTATTTAATTAATTATTTAGGATTTATGTGGTAGAAATAATAGAAATACTTATTTATTAGTATATGTGGACCTAATTATTAGTGTTAGTATTAGTAAATTAGAAGTGTTAAGTGGAGGCCCATGATTAGGTCACATAAGATAAGAAAAAGCCCATGAGGTTAAGTGAGTTTATAAAAGGGCTAGGTTAGGGTTTTGTTGTCATGAGAAGGAAGAAGAAAAATAAGGATTAGAGAAGTGAGAAGAGGAGAGGGAAGGCGTGATCCACAAGCTAGAAGAGAGAGAGAGGCGTGATCTACAACCAAGGAGAGAGAGAAGGAAAGCTAGGGTTTCACACATCTCCTAATCTAATGTTTCGTTTTCTCCAAGCTAAGGTAAGGGTGGGATTTAATTCAATATAAAGGTTTATGAGGGATCTACATGTGGGGTTTTAGGGTGTCTTGATCACCATATTGTTGTCTTGAAAAATCGTATGCCCTATGATTGTGTGCCTTGTTGAGTAATTTGATGTATGTTTGATTTCCTCACATTCCTATGCCTAAATGATATGTTGTTATGCTCATAATAATAATTGTTGCCATATGATGATTTGTTGTTGAGAATTTATGATTTTGCATGTTAAGTGTTTGAGCAAATGCATAAGTATGTGGTGTTGAAATTGTTGTTTGGGAATTGATCATGATGAGTTCTACTTGTTTATGGTCTTTGTGCATTTCTGGACACTGTTTCGGTTTTTCTGAAACTGGTACTGGTTGATCCAAAAATTATGTGGTTGTTTGTTTTTGAAAATAGACTTAAAGCCGGTCGTTTTGGCACTGGTTTCTCTCAATTTGGAGTTGTGTAGCTCAAGTTATGAGTCACCGAAGTTAGGTCAAATTTCTGGAATCAAACTGTGAGTAGGTTCGGTTTTTGTAGGCTTTGTGTTATCAATTGAACTCCGTTTTGAACGATTCTTATTTCATTGGAAAGTAGACTTAATTCTATACGAAATAGGCACTGGTTTCACGAAATTTCATTAAGAAATGAGAAAGAAAATTTGGTTGCAAGCTAGGTAGAGAGTTCTGTCCGATTTTGGTACCACAGTGTAGTGTTTTGAAAAACTGTACCAACTGGATACTTATTTTGAAAAATAAAAATCATAGGCAGAAACTACACTCAGAGGGCTTTCCAATGAGTGGTCTTTTGTTGAAATCCGATGTCGTTTGCTATTTTAATTAATTCTCCGAAGTAGGTGTACTGCTGTAGGAATTCAGCACTTGTGCTGTGTTGCCATTCTGTGTTGTGTTGCTGTCTTCGGATCCCTACCCATGGGCGCCAAGCCCTATTTTGTTTCTCTTGGTGTTTTAGTCCGTGCCTTTGCTGGATGCCTTGCCTAATCATATTGAGTCATTCCATTCTTGCTCCTGTGCGAATTGTTCACTTTTGCGAAAATTTGGTTGGATCCCCTTCGCTGGGCGCCATTTTTAGGATGTCTTAGTTTTTCTCCTAAACTGTTTTCGAAATAACTTTTGACTCGGGAGTCCGATTGAAGCGTTTCAAAATATTTTGGAAAGCTTATCCAGGTGCCTAACTGGATACTCTAATTTTAAGGCATTCTGAACTATTTTTCTAATATTTTTCCCTGGAGTTGTTTTGGTGTTCCGGGGTGCCCTTGAGGCGTCTCCGGTGTCTTTTTCAAAAAGTGGTCGTCAATTCTAAATGTTTTGGAAAAGTGATGTGATTTAGGCCTATGGCCAGTGACGTTGATGTGTGATTGTTGGGCTACAGCGTTGTCTATTGTTTTAGGCCCTTCGGCCAGTGATGTGAATTAGGCCTATGGCCAGCGACCCTTCACCCTTTTTGTGGTTGTTACTTTATAGGTGAGTCCGAGTGAAGATTGTAGTCTTCCTTTTGCCTTGTGTTGTCTGCCGTGATAGGTAGCACTTGGGGAAGGGTCGATTACTGTTTTTAATTAAATTTCGGTTGATGTTGATTCTTTTAGTAATTGGTGCACCTTGCACTTTGTCGGTTGTTGATGTTTTTAACGATGTTGAATAGTTCCGCTGCATGTTTTGAGAAAACTACGAGGTTTTGTTTTACGTTGAAAAATGCAACACTCTTTTGGAGCAAAAAACTCTGATAAATTACGAATAAACGATGGGTGAAAAAAGGGTGTTACAGTTGGCGGCGGTGGTTGTCTCAGGAGCGGTAGTGAACGACAGTGATAGGGGAGAGAGAAGGCTGGGACGACGCGGAGGCGAGGGTGGTGGTGAGGGCGGAGAGTGAGAGTGAGAGTGAGAGCAGAGAGTGAGCGTGAGAGCGGAGAGTGAGAAGCGTGAGAGGCTGAGAGTGAGAGTGAGAGCGGAGAGTGAGCGTGAGAGGCTGAGAGTGAGAAGCGTGAGCGGAGAGTGAGAGAGTTACTGAGAACTGTGAAAGTAAAGTGAGAGATTTAGGGTTTTTGGTAAAGTAAATCAAACTTAGCGTCGGCCATGTCCGACGCTAACTATAGTATTTAAAAAATAACAAATTAGCTTTCGCTATATTCAATGTAGCGTCTGCCATGACCGACGCTAAAATTTTATTTTTAGAAAAAAAAATCGTGGGTTAGCGTGGGTTTGACCGACGCAAATCCGACGCTATTAGCGTGGGTGTCGTGGCCGATGCTAAAATATAGACGCTAAAAACGCATTTTCTAGTAGTGTCGTTGCTCACCGTTGTCATCGCCGTAAACTCTAGCTGTTGTCGATATTGTTTTGAGGGAGATGAGAGGTCTTGCAATTGAAGATAAGAGGGAGATGAGAGGTCTTGCGATTGAAGAGATGAGATGAAAAAGGAGATGAAGTTGTTGTTCTATAGACTCAGAGAAGGGTGTTTCGTTTGATATATTACCCACACAGATTAATTTTTTTTACTCAAATTACCCACCGTGAGAGAGAGGAGAGGAAATGGAGTGTATTGGAAATAGACATACTCAGACTGAAGCAAATGCCTTGGAATTGTGACAAGGGTAATTAATGGGTGAAGAAGAATCTACATGCTGAGATTAATTGTGATAATGTTGTTGTACCCTAATTTTGTCCGACTAATTGAAAAATCTAAAAAAAGTTTTTTCCATTCTCGCCGTGCCACGTACCGTTTTAATCGTGCGCGTGTCTTTAATGCTTAGCGTGCGATGTTTATTTTGATGCTCGTAGTTATTAGATTATTTTATTATTATTGGTACGAAGATATACAAAAAAAATAATAATCGAAAGTATAATAAACTTTTTGGAGCTGAATAGCCAGAGTCCTTTTTATTACATGATCATTTTTACACATATAGTCAAAAAAACAAATAGTACAAAATTTTAAAACAATTCAAAAAGGAGAGAGAGGGGGGCGCAACTTGCTGCCCTAGCTCAACCGTATTGGGATTGGTCCAATATGTTTTTTCCCTTCCTTTTGGCTTTTCCCATTTCAAGCAAAATAGTGATGTCCTTTCCTTATTCAAATGAGTGTCTTTCCCAGCGCCCCCTGACTGTCCTTTTGCGCCACCCATTGCCAGCTGCTGTCCTTCCCCGGCACCCCACTACCCAGCTGCTGTCCTTTTGATTCCTCGGCACCTCACCTCCATCACACCAATTTGCCTATAAATATAAAACAACAATGCACACAGAAGGGAGACACTGAAATACCCACGCACAAGCACACAAATACACAAAAATTCATACGAGTTTTAGAGTCAAAATTAGGGTTGCACATTGAAACCCAAATTGCCAAGGTTCAGAGAAACGAAAAGGCAGAGACTGAAGCACGGGAGAGAGGACGAGTGTTCTGTTTCAAAAAAATCGGCACTTAGGTCGGTTTCAAATTCTTTTTTCTCTACTCATAACAATGTTGCTCAGCTTGTATATATGATGTGGTTTGAACTGATTTTGCTTTGAAATGATATCAACAAAAAGTTTTTTTAGAACGTTTTTTTGAACCGAATGTAAGGGTCAGAGAGAAGATTGAGACAGTGAGAGGAAAAGAAAAGAGAGAGGAGGGAAATTTTACCTCCGGCCACCGTTTTCCTTTTCCTTTTGCATTTGCTTTTTATTTTCTTTTATTCGTTTTTCATTCCGTCAATTTATACTACTGCAGATCTGAAAAAACCATCTTTGAAAATAACAAAGCCTATGATTCATACTGTAACTTTGATCACCCCCATTAATCAAACTGAGGAAGAAGTTGAGGATAACTGGGAAATTTCTCCAAAATTAATGAGAATGATGGAACAAGAGGAAAAAGTGATTCAACCCCACGAGGAATCTACTAAGACAATAAACTTGGGGACAGAGGAAGATAAAAAAGAGGTTAAAATTGGCACCACAATGAAAGACAGTGAGCGAGAGAAATTGGTTAGACTTTTGTTTAAATATGTTGACGTCTTCGCATGGACATACCAAGACATGCCTGGACTGGACCCCAACATAGTCGAGCATAAGTTACCATTAAAGCCTGAATGCCTGCCGGTAAAATAGAAGCTAATAAGGATGAAGCCAGATATGTCACTGAAAATCAGAGATGAGGTCAAGAAGTAATTCGATGCTGGGTTCTTAGCAGTAGCAAAATACCTTAAATGGGTAGCCAATATTGTCCCGGTTCCAAAGAAAGATGGGAAGGTTCAGATGTGTGTCGACTATCAGGATTTGAATAGAGCCAGCCCTAAAGATGACTTCCCCTTGCCTCACATCGATGTCCTGGTAGATAGCACAGTACAACACTCTCTTTTCTCCTTCATGGATGGATACTCCGGATATAACCAAATCAAGATGGCCCCTGAAGACATGGAGAAAACCACCTTCATCGCTCTCTTGGGCACCTTCTGCTACAAAGTAATGACATTCGGCCTAAAGAATGCTGGTGCAACGTACCAAAGAGCGATGGTAGCCTTATTCCATGATATGATACAAAAGGAAATAGAGGTCTACGTGGATGACATGATCGCAAAATCCAAGACCAAAGAACAACATGTTGTCAATCTGCAAAAACTCTTTGAACGTCAGGCTCAGATTAAACCCTGCCAAATGCACTTTCGGTGTAAGATCAGGAAAGCTGTTGGGGTTCATAGTCAGTCAGAGGGGAATAAAAGTGGATCCAGCCAAAGTACGAGCAATATTAGAAATGTCAGCGCCTAAAACTGAAAAAGAAGTTCGTGGGTTCCTGGGAAGATTGAACTACATCTCCAGATTCATATCCCAATTAACATCGACCTGTGAGCCTATCTTCAAATTGCTTTGCAAGAACCAAGAAACAAAGTGGAATGATAATTGCCACGAAGCCTTTGAGAAAATCAAGAGGTACCTCCAAAATCCACCGATTCTGATGCCACCTGTACAGGGTAGACCTCTCATCCTATACTTAACAGTGCTAGACAAATCAATGGGTTGTTTACTGGGGCAACATGACGAGACCGGAAGGAAAGAACACGCCATCTACTATCTAAGCAAGAAGTTCACCGAGTGCGAGACGAAATACTCATTGTTAGAAAGAACGTGTTGTGCTTTGGCCTGGGCCGCACATCGTCTGAGGCAGTACATGCTAAGCCACACGACTTGGTTGGTATCTAAAATGGATCCGATCAAGTATATCTTTGAAAAACTCGCACCCACAGGGAGAATCGCTCGCTGGAAAATGCTACTATCTGAATATGACCTCTTGCATGTCACTCAAAAAGCAATCAAAGGTAGTGCGTTGACCGAATACTTGTCACGTCAGCCTATTGAGGATTACCAATCGATGCAGTGTGATTTCCCAGATGAAGATATAATGGCTTTGTTTGATGAAGGAAAATCTCTAGACAATGAAAGGTGGAGAATGTCATTCGATGGCGCTTCCAATTTGTACGAGCATGGGGTCGGAGCTGTATTGATTTCCCCAGATAACCGCTTCATACCATTTACTACTAGATTGAGCTTCTATTGCACCAACAACATCGCAAAATATGAAGCGTGTATCCTAGGCATCAAAGCGGCCCTTGAATGGAAAGTCAAAAGACTCGAGGAATATGGGGACTCAGCCTTAGTCATCCATCAAATTAAAGGTGATTGGGAAACCAGAGACTCCAAATTGATCCCCTATCACGATCACATCCAAAAGATGATTGAACAATTCGAGGATATCACTTTCCATCACCTCTCTCGTGAAGAAAATCAGTTGGCTGACACCTTAGCGACTTTGTCATCAATGTTCAATATAAATGACAACAAGAGTCTGTCATTCATCCGAATTCAACATCGAGACCTACCGGCACATCATTGTGTGGCAATCGAAGAAGAGCCTGATAGTAAACCTTGGTATTACGATATCAAGCAAATTTCACAAGCAGAGAGTACCCCCCTGGTGCCGCCGAGAATGATAAGAGGACACTTAGGAGGTTGTCAATGGGATTCTTCCTAAATGGGTAAGTGCTTTACAAAAGAAATCACGATATGGTCCTCCTCAGATGTGTAGAAAAAGAAGAAGCAGAAAGAATTATAAAAGATGTCCATGAAAGCTCGTTCGGAACTCATTCTAATGGGCAAACCATGGCAAGAAAAATTTTGAGGGCCGGCTACTACTGGTTGTCAATGGAGATCGATTGTTTTAACTACGTGAGGAAATTCCACAAGTGCCAAGTCTATGATGATAATATCCATGTGCCACCCGCTTCTTTGAACGTCTTATCAGCTCCATGGATGTTCTCAATGTGGGGAATGGATGTCATCGGTCCCATCGAACTAAGGCATCAAATGGGCATCGATTCATTCTTGTCGCTATTGATTATTTCACCAAGTGGGTTGAGGCCGCTTCTTATGCCAGCGTAACGAAATCTGTGGTTGTTAAGTTCATAAAAAGAGATTTGGTCTGCCTCTACGACCTTCCAAGTAAGATCATCACGGATAATGGGACTAACCTGAGTAACAAGATGATGAAAGAATTGTGTGACGACTTCAAAATCCAACACCATAATTCCTCCCCGTACCGTCCAAAGATGAATGGGGCAGTCGAAGCGGAAAATAAGAATATAAAGAAGATTGTGCAAAAAATGGTAGTGACCTTCAAAGGCTGGCACGAAATGTTTCCTTTCGCCTTACATGGGTATCGGACTTCAGTCCGCACGTCAACAGAGGCAACACCGTTCTCACTAGTATATGGGATGGAAGCAATTCTTCCCATTTAAGTTGAAATACCCTCTCTGCGAGTGCTAATGGAAACGGAATTAGAAGAGGCAGAATGGGTTCAAGCTCGTCTAGATCAGTTGAACCTCATAGAGGAAAAGAGAGTGGTTGCTTTGTGCCATGGGCAGTTGTACCAGCAAAGAATGAAGAAGGCTTACGATAAGAAAGTTCGCCCCCGCCAGTTTCAAGAAGGAGATCTCGTGCTCAAGAAAATTTTGCCTATCCAAAAGGATTCCCGTGGGAAATGGACCCCTAACTATGAATGACCTTATGTGGTAAAGAAAGCATTCTCTGGAGGAGCCTTAATTCTCACAAAAATGGATGGTGAAGACCTCCCACTCCCAGTGAACTCAGATGCAGTTAAGAAGTACTATGCCTAAAGAAATATATGAAAAGAGAGAAAGATGAGCCAAGCAAAAATGAGCTCGCTAGGTTGAAAACCCGAAAGGGCGACCTAGGCAAAAATTAGAGCGACCCGGTGGATCGAAAACTCTAAAGAGCAGACCAGGTAAAAATTAGGGTCAAAAAGTTGGACTTTGAACGGATACAAAGGTAATCAATACCTACGAAAGTTGGATGATGAATGCTCAAGGTCATGTGAATGGGTGATTGGCATTGTTACTTCAAAGATACAAACAATCAAAAGATCTGTTCTTTCCTTTTCTTTGTAGTTTAAACTCTCAATGTAATTTTCAGCCAGTGTGACCTTCTGCGCACTTGGTTTCCATTTGAATATTAAACACTTTCTTTATTCTCTCATTTCCCTATTTGCTTTAAAATGATGTTTTATGGTAAATGATACTGAATTGTGGAACATGTGCATGATCAAAAGCATTACAATCATTACGAAATTTCTAAAAATCACAAAAAGGAGATGATCCCTCATAAAATTGCAAAGAGGACAAATGCATGATCACTTCAAACAATAAATCACAATAGCCCACGCTTCAGTACCACTACTTTGGGCAACCCCCATATCTCACGCCGAAAGTACCGCGAGTTGATGGGATCGGCAAAAAGAGTCAAGAAAGAGCAAAATAGTCAAAAAGAGCAAAGCAAAAAAGTCAAGAAAGAGCAAATAAAGTCAAAAAAGAAAAGAACTAAAAACAAAAAGAAAAAAGTCATTCCAGATACCAATCATTGTACATGCTTACACTACATGCACGTATACACCATTCATTGCATCCTTAGACGCGCTCAAATATAGATAGTATTTATCTGCCAAGATAGATTCAAATTATAATGTTAGCACTGAGTCTAGCACCAGTCCCTTGGACCCCCAGCGGTCCCTCAGAGCCCTAACACTCCTTCAGACCTCCATCGGTCTATCAATCCAGATCGCACGTCGCATTATCGAGCAACCGACGGATCATCCGACCCCAGGTCCTTCAGACTAGTTGTGTCAGCCTAAGGCATAGTGGACGTCCTTCGTGGCCAACATGTCAGTTCTTGACCTGATCTTGACCCTAATGGCCGCTCGAAAAAGGCTACCCCCAAGTAAACCGTTTTACTAGTATCGGTACTAGTTGGCGCTCCATCAGACCATCTTGGTCCATCAAGGCTCAGGCAGCCCCTCAGACCTCGTCGGTCCTTCAGTTTAATTCCAGTCAATGCGCCAAGCATCGACTGCGAATTAGACCTTTAGATCCCCAGTACTCATTCAGAGCCCCAGTGCTCCTTCAGATCCTCAGTGATCCTTCAGATCTCGGTAGTCCTTCATAGCCCATGGCTCCTTCAGATCTCCAGATCCCCAGTGATCCTTATTTACTGTTGTTTTAAGTCGTTCCAGTTTTTCATGAATTTTTCAAAAAAATCATAGTCTTGACAAAATTAGTGTCCTTTTATCTTTATTTCTATTTTACTCGAAAAATTTGGAAACCCTTCATATTTTCTAGTAAATATAAATAAAGAGGGACAGCTGTTGTACCCTAATTTTGTCCGAATAATTGAAAAATCCCAAAAAAGTTTTTTCCATTATCGCCGTGCCACGTACCGTTTTAATCGCGCGCGTGTCTTTAACGCTCAGTGTGCGATGTTTATTTTGATGCTCGTAGTTATTAGATTAGCTTATTATTATTGGTACAAAGATATACAAAAAAACTAATAATTGAAAGTATAATAAACTTTTTGAAGCTGAATAGCCTGAGTCCTTTTTATTACATGATCAACTTTTACACATATAGTAAAAAAAACAAATAGTACAAAATTTTAAAACAATTCAAAAAGGAGAGAGAGAGGGCGCAGCTTGCTGCCCTAGCTCAACCATATTGGGATTGGTCCAATGTGCTTTTTCCCTTCCTTTTGGCTTTTCCCATTTCAAGCAAAATAGTGATGTCCTTTCCTTACTCAAATGACTGTCCTTCCCAGCGCCCCTGACTGTCCTTTTGCGCCACTCATTGCCAGCTGCTGTCCTTCCCCAGCACCCCACTACCCAGCTGCTGTCTGTAACGCCCCAAAATTTAATTATTTATTTAATTGAATTGTTTGGGAATTTGATTGGTAGAAAAATAATAGAATAATAATAATGCTAGTATAGGTGGGCCTATTGTTAGGGTTGGGAGTAGTAATATGAGAAGTGTTAAGCGAGTCCCATGATGTAATTCGCATAAGCTATAGAAAAGCCCATAAAAATTAAATAAGTATAAATAAGAGGTATTTGGGGTTTGGCTCATTTAGAAAGAACAAAAAAATAGAATTAGAGGGAAGAGAAGGGGGAGAGAGCGACGGCCAAGAGGAGAGAAGAAGGAGGGAGTGACGCCAAGAGGAGAGAGAAGGCTAGGGTTCGTGATCTTCTAAGGCTAAGGTAAGAGTGGGGTTCTAGCTCTATAATGGGTCCTATGAATGACTTTATGTAGGGGTTAGGGTTTAATAAGTTGTCACCATGTATGATCATATGTTTATGTTGCCTTGTTGAACAATTGTTGTGTGATTGGTGTTCTATGTTATTAGCCCTAGAATTATATTTGTGCTTGCCATGTTCATAAGGGAAACGATCTGGATATAGGTTCGGTTATACAGTAACTGGGAACAATCTAGTGGTCCAAAAATTATGTGGTTTACCTTTTAAGAAACTAGACTTAATGCTTGTTAATTTGGCACAAGTTTGGTTGCATTTGGAGTTGTATAGCTCGAGTTAGAGGTGTCACAAGTTAGGTTAAAATTCTGGAAATGATATGGATATAGGTTCGGTTGTACAGTAACTGGGAACAATCTAGTGGTCCAAAAATTATGTGGTTTACCTTTTCATAAACTAGACTTAATGCTTGTTAATTTGACACTAGTTTGGTTGCATTTGGAGTTGTATAACTCGAGTTATAGGTGTCACAAGTTAGGTTAAAATTCTGGAAACAATCTGGATATAGGTTCGGTATTTCGTGTATAACGTTTTCGTTTGAACTTCTTTTTGAATGATTCTTGATTCATTGAAAACTACACTCAAATTTTTTCGGGTTAGGCTCAAGTACCATGTCATTTGATTGAGTTTTGATAATTTTAGAGGTGTCACAAGCTAGGTCATGGTGGCTGTCCTGTTTTCTGAACCTTGTTGCTTATTTACTCAAACTGTACGAATTGGACCATTATTTTGCAAAATAACAATTATAGTCAGGAACTAGACATTCTTAGCTTTCCATAGAGAGGTCATTTGCTAAGTTTCAATACCGTTTGATAGGTTAATTAATTCACCGAAGTAGAGGTATGTTTGATGGAAATTGCCTTGCGCCTGGTGAGTTGTTGCTTGCTGGTGTTGGCGCCCTATCCCTAGGCGCCATGCTCTATTTTATTGTTGCTGGTGTTGGCGCCCTGTCCCTAGGCGCCACACTCTGTTTCTGTGTTGCTGGTGTTGGTGCCCTGTCCCTAGGCGCCACACCCTAGTGTTGCTGCTGCTGTTGCTGTGCTGTGTGCTGTGTTGCTGCTGCTGTTGCTGTGCTGTGTTGCTGCTGCTGTTGCTGTGCTGTGTGTTGTGTTGCTGCTGCTGTTGCTGTGCTGTGTTGTTGCTGCTGTTGCTGTGCTGTGTTGCTGCTGCTGTTGCTGTGCTGTGTTGCTGTTGTTGTGCCGCTGTTGCTGTTTCTGTGTTGCTGTTGCTGTGCTGCTATTGCTGTGTTGCTGTTGCTGTGTTGCTGTGCTGTGTTGCTGTTGCTGTGCTGCTGTGCTGCTGTTGCGGCGTTGCTGTGGTGCTGTGCTGCTGCTGTTGCAGTGTTGCTGTTGTTGTGGCCGTTGTTGCTAGGGTTGCTGTTGCCGTTGTTGCTATTGTTGCTGTCGTCGTTGTTGCTATTGTTGCTGTTGTTGATGTGTTGCCATTCCTGGTTAATGTTGTTGCATGTTGGCACCTTAGCGCCTATGGTTGTTGCTGTTGTTCGCTGGCGCCTTAGTGCCCATTGTTGTGGCTGAATCGTTGGTTCAGACGTTGAAAGTTGCTAAAATATTGCGACGTTGCCAAAGTGTTAAAAATTGCTAAGTTGTGAATTGTTGACGACGAAGGTTGTACGAAGACGAATTTGCCTCTATTCATTGGCAGGTGATGTGTTGTAGGCCTACGGCCAAGGTTGCTTTCCGATGTTGTTGCGTTGCTATGTAACCGTTGTAATTTGTTTGTGCATTTACATAGCGTCGCATGCATAACATATTTTTACGATGGAGCTATGCTGAAACCACGACGACGATGTTGCGATGTTGATGCCCCTATTTACGGGTTTGAATTATGGTACCACATGCATTATAGGGCGGTGGCCCTGAGTCGAGTCACATTCTGCATTCATGTTGCATATTTATGCGATTGAAATGATTTGGACTGTCGTGACGTAATGATAGTGACCGTTGTGATATGATGATATTGACCGTTGTGATATGACGATATTGACCGTTGTGATATGATGATATTGACCGTTGTGATATGATGATATTGACTGTTGTGAAATGATGATCTGATGTCCTGACCTTATATATATTGTCTTTCATGTGATTCATTATATGGTTCGATATCTCACCCCTTCTGTTTGAATGTTACCCCTATGTTGGTAACATGCAGGTAGCCTCGAATGAATGCCGTTGTACCTTCATTTGATCGAGTCGGTGTCGTCGCTCTGATACGTAGCACTCGGGGGGATGAGCGTTTATTTATGCTATTTAAGTTGTTTACTGTTGGATTTTGAGTTATGAATTTTGCATAGTTGCCACGAATGTTTAGTTGAACCATTTGAATTTCCGCTGCGTAGTTAAAACTCCATTGACTTGTTTTGAAATGTTGTTTGCCGGTTCATCCGAAAGCGCTATGTATCTGTTTTCAAAAAGTGAATTAAACCGTCTATTGTTTCCACGAAGCAAATGTGGCACTCCATTGTTTGTTGAAAAAGGATTTTTATGAACTCTGATTCTGCATTATTTTACCGGGTAGAAATGGGGTGTTACACTGTCCTTTTGATTCCTAAGCACCTCACCTCCATCACACCAATTTGCCTATAAATCAAACAGCAATGCACACAGAAGGGAGACACTGAAATATCCACGCACAGGCACAGAAATTCATACGAGTTTTAGAGTCAAAATTAGGGTTTCACATTTGAAACCCTAATTGCCAAGGTTTAGAGAAACGAAAAGGGCAGAGGCTGAAGCACAAGAGAGAGGACGAGTGTTCTGTTTCAAAAAAAAAATCGGCACTTAGGTCGGTTTCAAATTCTTTTTTCTCTACTCATAACAATGTTGCTCAGCTTGTATATATGATGTGGTTTGAACTGATTTTGCTTTGAAATGATATCAACAAAAAGTTTTTTTTAGAACGTTTTTTTGAACCGAATGTAAGGGTTAGAGAGAAGATTGAGACACAGGGAGAGGAAAAGAAAAGAGAAAGGAGGGAAATTTTACCTCCGGCCACCATTCACGGTGGCCGCTGCCGTAGCCTCGCCGTGAACCACCGCACCCCCACCGTCAACCACCATCACAAAAACCACGCCTCAACCACCCACAGTAATCACTACAACCACCCTTATCCACCGTCAGGACCACCACTGTCTAGACCCCAAACCACCACATCACCGAACAACCAACCAACTCCACCGTCGCCGGAAACGGTGCAAGTTCTGGCCACCACCGTCATCCCTTTCTCTCTACCTTAGTCATCGCCCTCTTGCTCTCCTCTTCTTCGTTCATTCCTCCTTCTTTCTCTCTCCTGGAAATCTCTTTCTCTCTATCTCTTCCCTGATATTTCGTAAATCACCCCCTCTCTCTCTCCTAGGAAACGGCGCTGGAGAAGAAAAGATGAAAATTAGGGTTAGCTTATTGTAGTTTCTTGCCTTATATAGTCTCTATGTTTTATTTTATTTTAATTCTTAAGTTCAGATTGATAATTACACCCAACATTTTCCATCACACACCTCCCTGAAAGCTCAGAATTCGCAGCCCAGTCCACAACATCGAGATAAAACCTGGACTTCTGTTTACTGCACCCCCAGTATTAATAATACGACTCCCACTTCTAATTGCACCCCCTGATTACTGTTTTGCAACTTATCATAATTTTTCTTCTTTATTTAATCAAAATTATTTTCTCAATAATAAAAATATCCAAACACACAAATATTTTCTACCAAAGAACGACGTAGCCTTTGATTCTCTACTAGGAGATACGTAGGAGCAGATGGGGCCTACCTCTGTCAAGTGCATTAATAAAAACTTTTTTTTTCTTTTAATTTATTTCTCTCCTATTTCTCAAAAAGTACAAAAAATAACTAACCATTTATCAAGTTTTTTAATTTGTAAATAAGGGTAAATTAAATATATTAGATTAATAATTTTTACGCATTTAGTTAAAATGTAGTCTTCATTAGGAAGAATGTCGTAGGGTGCTAATACCTTCCCTATGCATAAACGACTCCCAAACCTAAACCTGGTCCGCAAAACCCCATTTTCCATCTAAAAGGTTTTTTTAATGTTTTCCTAAAATAAATATTAGTGGCGGCTTCATCGTAAACTTTAAAGAATTCCTTTCTCTTGCATGGGTGGCGGCTACAAATGTTAATGAAATAAATATACTGGTAACTTCTATTTTATCTCGATTCCTTTCCCGAATTTTATCTTTAATAAATAGTAGCTTCTTTTCTCGGATTTTATCTTTAATAAATAGTAGCTTCTTTCAATTACTATTTTAACTTCATTTTAAGTGTCTATTATATTAGTAGTACAACATGATTTTATTTAAAATACATCATCTCAAATAACTGAATTAATAATATTCTTTTGATATAACCCGTGGCATATGTCTAGTTAATAAAAAGAACAATAACCTGGGAGAGAGAAAAGAGGCGATTGATGGGTATCTAAGATGGCAGTTGAGACCACACGAGAATGAATGAATCTGAAGAAGAACAAGTTAGAATAGAATGGGCGAGGAAAGGCAGAAGGCAGAGGTGTTTGAGCTCAACAATGGAACCATGCATCTCCTCATCACCAATCTTGGCTGCACCATCACTTCCCTTTCTCTACCAGACAAACACGGTTAATTTCCTCATCCAATCCAATTCTTCTCTTCTCTTCCGTTTTTGTTACTCACTCATGCTCTCTATATTTATTTTGAAGGAAACTTGTCCGATCTCGTTCTCGGCTTCGACTCTCTTGAACCCTATCAGGTTGTTACGTCTCCTTCCTTTCTTCCTCTCGATTATTATATCTTTTTCTGATTCTGATCTTTTATTCTTCTTCTTCTTCTTCTTGTTAAATTAAATTAAATAATAATAACAATAACAAAACAAAGCAGAAAGGCCTTTCTCCTTATTTTGGTTGCATTGTGGGTCGTGTTGCAAACCGAATTAAAGACGGCAAGTTTACACTTGATGGGGTTCAATACTCTTTGCCCATTAACAACCCCCCAAACTCTCTCCATGGTATGCTTCATTTTATTTATTTACCTATTCAAAATACCACCTAGATGATGAACCCTTTTTTGTTTTCTTCTTACTTCTAATACTACTACTATCTATCATCATGACTCTGAAGTTGAATTTTTGATAGCATTAAATCTTTAGTGCTTTATACAGTATAGAGTCAGGACATTGCTCATTTCATTTATAATCACTACTATACTTTTGCAATCATATATGATTTTCCTTTCCCATTATTATCACCATTGATTCTGATCATGAGTTGAGGGAGCTCTCTATCCCTAATTTAGGTGGACACGTTGGGTTTGATAAGAAGGTGTGGGAGGTAGTTGAATATACCAAAGGCCAAACACCCTCTATCACTTTTAAGTATCACAGCCATGATGGGGAGGAAGGTACGTACTCTTTATTATTAATTCTCTTCCTCCCTTTTCCTCTTTCATTCTATTCATCAGATAGATACATCTATCTTTGTATGTATGTTTGTTTTCTATTATACATCAGGTTATCCGGGGAGTGTCACTGTTATCGCGACTTACACGCTCACCTCAAGCACTACATTGCGTCTTGACATGGAAGGAGTGGCAGAGAACAAGCCAACTCTCATTAACCTAGCCCAGCATACCTACTGGAACTTAGCTGGCCACAACTCGGGGAATATACTTGACCATTCCATTCAGATATGGGCAAATCACGTCGCTCCCGTGGATCGTAACAGCATACCAACTGGTGAAATCAGGCCAGTTAAGGATACCCCCTTTGACTTTACATCTGAGAAAAGGATTGGCAACAACATTCACGAGGTTGGAATTGGATATGACCACAATTATGTGCTTGATTGTGGAGAAGAGAAAGCTGGTTTGAAGCATGCTGCAAAAGTCACAGACCCTTTGACTTCCAGGGTGCTAAACTTGTGGACAAATGCCCCTGGAATGCAATTTTATACTGGAAACTATGTGGAAAATGTTGCTGGAAAAAAAGGTGCTGTGTATGGAAAGCATGCAGGGTTGTGTCTGGAGACCCAGGGATTCCCTGATGCCATAAACCAGCCCAATTTTCCATCTATTGTTGTTAGACCTGGTGAGAAGTACCAACATTCAATGTTATTTGAGTTCTCTATTGAGTCAAGTAATACTGTAGGAATGGCAGCGTAACGAGGTCGAGTTTGTTTTGCTTATTTATAAGGCTTAAGCCTGAATTTATGTCTTCTAAAATTATATTATAATTTCAATTTCCCAAGCTGCTTCGAATACATTAGAAGCTCTCTTCTCTGCATTTTCTAAATGTGTATAGATGTTATATTGCAGAGGAAAACCCCGTCATCTGAGTGTAAGTTGTAAGTGGAAAACGGGACAAAGTACTAATTGATTCTTGAGAATACTGATGATCACTTATGTGTCTTTGAAAATGTTCAAAATTACAAAAAGAAACAGAACAGGCAGACTACTGGTTTCTAAAACTGATTTGGTTTGAGCTATTCTTAGATTATTTATTTCATTAAATGTTAAACTAATTTGTTTTGTTTAACAACTTGACAATAATAGGTACCTAGTTTCATTTCAATAATAATTGCAGAGGAAAACCCCGTCATCTGAGTGTAAGTTGTAAGGGAATACGGGACAAAGTACTAATTGATTCTTGAGAATACTGATGATCACTTATGTGCCACACATTTCCAACCCTTGTCATTGTCCCATTGGAGAGCATAAAGGATACCCCCAAACACCCAAGTCATCTCTCACATAAGCACAGATACTTCAAGATTGATGGTAATTAAAGAAAGTTGAGTCAATATTGCAAGTGGTTTTGTCCATTAAATTGCTACTTGAGCAATAGAGTTCACCTTAGTGGAAATCATAACAACTTTGTTTCTACTTTCTAACCCAAATACATCCTCAAGAGCGTCCTTTGCTATAGCAATAATTCTCCAAGCGTTAGGGGAGTCTTATCCCAAAGCTTCTTATTTCTAGCTTTTCGAAACACCAAGGAGCTGTAGCAAAGATGCCACACACCCATCATAAATCTGAGGCCGTTTCTATTTACTTGTCGTTTTTTGGTTTTTTACACATACCAATGAGAGCAATAAATTTCGCTACTTTTGATATAATTATTTCTCTTTTACACGTACCATTGAACTTTGAAAATGACAAGTAAATAGAAACAATTTTTTTACACAAAAGCGACAAGTAATAAGGAACGGAGGGAGTACAAATCAAGAGCATGCTTTAAAAAATGATAAATCATTAAAATCAGTGGCATGTGAAATAGAGATTCAATTTTGCCCCAACAATTTGACTTTGACTCCTTTTAACAAGCTTGTACAAGGCAAGTACAAAAGCATACGATTCGGTTAACCAGACGTATCTTGACTATATGCTGGGGAGACTGGGGTTCAATGAGAGGTGGAGGAGATGGATGAAGGTATGTGTCTCGTCTAACTCTATTGTGGTCTTGGTGAATGGTAGTCCATCGGGAGAGTTTGTGGCCCAAAAATGTTTGAAGCAAGGTGACCCTTTATCCCCCTTTTTGTTTCTTGTGGCGGCGGAAGGTTTGGCGGGGTTAGTTCGCAAGGGTGAAGAATCTAATTGCCTAAAAGGTTTCCAGGTAAGTGATCGACTCTCGGTTTCATTATTACAGTTTGCGGATGGCACAATTTTTTTTGTGATCGAAAAGACAAGAGTATTTGGAGCTTTAAATCAATATTGCGAAGCTTTGAGTTGGTTTCGGGCCTGACAGTAAATTTTTCGAAGAGTAATGTCATTGGCATGGAAGAAGAGTGTTAGAAGGCATCTCACATTTTCTTGCATGCAAAGTGGGATCGGTTCCTTTCAAGTTTTTGGGTGTACCGGTTGGCGCTAACCCGAGAAGGGTGGGCACATGGCAACCTATAATCGAAGCTATCAAGGATAGACCGACCAGTTGGAAAAGCCGACAACTATTTATTGGTGGTAGAGTCACACTTATAAACTCGGTCCTATCATCACTGCCATTATACCTATTCTCATTCTACAAGGCACCAAAGAAGGTAGTTGATGCAATTGTAAGGCTCCAAAGAAGGTTCTTATGGGGAGGCGACGAAGATCACAAGAAGGTTGCTTGGGTTAGCTGGGAATTGATTTGTCTGCCCAAGGAGCGGGGAGGGCTCAGTATAAAAAATCTTGAAGCCTTCAATTTGGCCCTTCTAGCAAAGTGGAGGTGGAGATATCTAGTAGATGACGAGGGCTCTTTGTGGAAGAAAATTCTGGTGCACAGGTATGGTACTATAACTGGTTGGAACGGTGAAGTGGGAAACATGACTAGGTGGAGGCGTACTTCATTGTGGTGGCGGGACCTGAAAATAATGGGCAATGGTATCGGCATTGGTAGGGACTGGTTTATGGAGTTGAGTAGGAAGAAGTTAGGAGGAGGAACAACGATATGTTTTGGACGGATGCGTGGCTGGGTAGGGATTCTTTCGCTAAACTCTTCCCTGCCCTCTTTCATCGAGCTGGTAACATAAATGCGAAGGTTACTGACATGGGAGAGTGGAGATCGTCAGGGTGGGTGTGGAGGGCGCTATCGGCGGAAACACTCCTGACACCTGACAGAGGAAGTGCAACAGGCTGAGGAACTCGCAACCATTCTGCAGGGGGTGGAACCGAAAAGAAATAACGGCGACAGATGGATATGGCTGCGTGACGCAGCTGCTGGATTTTCGGTGAAAAGCTGCTATGACTGGCTGGTTTCTTCTTTTGCAGGTACCCGAGAACTGTTGGAGGACCGTAAGGTGAAGGCATGTACAAGATTGTGGAAAAATGACACTCCATCAAAGATTCTAATTTTTTCATGGAGATTATTGCTCAATAGGTTGGCCACTCGGGATGCGTTAACAAGAAAGGGTATTCTGACGTCGGCCCATGATCGGTGTTGCCTCCTATGTTTCAAGGAAGATGAATCGGCAGCTCATATATTTTTTGAGTGTGAGGTTACTCAAGAAGCGTGGAGACTTGTGAGTCAATGGATGGGGGTCCCCAGGACTGAGACCATGGATGTGGCGGAGAACTTTATGGAATTTGGGAAACTAGTGAAGGGAAAGAAGACGAAAAGAATCAGACACTTGATTTGGATGGCGGTAACTTGGAACATTTGGAGAACAAGGAACAATATTATGTTTAGAGGAGAGGTGGCTGCGATTCCATCTATTCTTTACAACGTGAAGTTCAGCGCTTGGAGTTGGTTCATGGCTAGGAAGGGGCGAAACTGTGGAGTTACATGGTCGGATTGGTTACATTGCCCGCTGGGCTGTTTTCTCTCATTGTAACACTTTAATGGCATTTGCCTTGTTAGTTCTTTCGGGAGTACTCTTTTTCCTCATTGGGTCTTTTTCCATGGGGTTTTGGTCCTTGAAGGTTTTAACGAGGCCCCCTGATTGTAAGGGTTAGTGCACCCCTTGTGCCCCTTTTAATACCAAATTATTTATCTAAAAAAAAAGGCAGGTACAAAAGATGCGCCAAAAATTTTCAACAGATGTCTCACCCGCAAGGCCAAAAGTTCATATTTCTTAAGAAAAATAGTTAGCTTCATCTAATTTTCACAAAACAATAAAAAATGTAATTGTATTCTCAAAATTGTCTCCAATAGAGACGTATTCCATGCTAATAAAATGGTTATTGGAAAACAAAATCTAAGTTAATTGAAAGGTAACTTAATAACAAGAACACATTTTTTTTTGAAGATAATAATAATAACATATTATATATTGTACTATATAGTAAAAATAGTTAAGATTTGTTTTGTTGTTTATATTCAAAATTCAAAATTGGGGGGAGTATAAATTAGCAAGCTTTGTATAGTTGAGGTGGAATGGAATTGAGAAAGCTTAGAAAGGAATAAAATGGGCATTTAATGGGGTTGATTTGTGATATGAGTGATGAGTGATGAGTGATGATGAGGCAAGAATGCTGAGTTGGAGGGTTCCTAGTGGTGGGTGCAGTCCAATTAGACGTGGCAATCGCTTGCCCCCCGACCCGACAGACTTGAAATTGAAATTGAAATTGCAATTGCGATCCTTCTCAATTTATCTCATCATCTCTTCTCACTCTCAATTGGGAATTATGGGAATGCGAATGCGAATGTGATTGCCAACACAACACAAAACAACAATGCGAATGACTACCTCCAAGTTGTTTTTCTCTCTCCTCACTCTCTCCCTCCTCATCCTTTCCGTCACCGCCCGCCCCTTCGTTCTAGTCCTCTCCCAGGAAGAGTTCAAGGACGACTCCCCCTCCGATCCCGACTCCGCCGCCGAGTGGGACGAGTTTGGTGACTCCGACGCCCACAAGTCCGAAGAGGATCTCGACCCTGGTTCATGGCGCCAAATCTTCGAGCCCACCGCCACCGAACCCCAACCCAAATCCGAATCGGAGGCTCTTTACTACTCCGGCGTGGCAAAGCTCATGACCGGGGACGCACGGGCAATGGAGGAGGCCGTCGGTGAGATCGAGACGGCCGCAGAATCGGGGTACCCCGCGGCACAATCAGTATTAGGGTTTTTGTGGGGAATGGGGTTTTTGCGAGAGAGGAGCAAAGAAAAGGCTTTTCTGTACCATCACTTCGCCGCCGAGGGTGGCAACATGCAGTCCAAAATGGCTCTCGCTTATGCCCACACCCGCCAAGATGTGAGTTATACAATACATGTAGATTGTAGATAGAAATAGATGACATTCAAATTTGATTTGATTTGTACAATACATCATCTTATACAATACATGTAGATTGTAGATAGAAATAGATGATATTCAAATTTGATTTGATTTGATTTGATGGTGACAGATGTTTGAAAAAGCCGTTAAGTTATATGCGGAATTGGCTGAAGCTGCTGTAAATAGTTTCTTAATTTCTAAGGATTCCCCTGTGATTGAACCCGTTAGGCTCCATAATGGAGCTGAAGAGAACAAAGAGGCACTGAGAAAGTCCAAAGGAGAAGAAGACGAGGACTTCCAAATTCTCGAGTATCAGGCCCAGAAAGGGAATGCCGCTGCCATGTACAAAGTCGGCCTCTTTTACTACTTTGGTCTTCGGGGATTGAGGCGCGACCATTCCAAAGCACTCTCCTGGTTCTTGAAGGCCGTCGACAAGGGAGAGCCCCGCTCTATGGAGCTTCTCGGAGAGATATATGCTAGGGGTGCCGGCGTTGAGAGAAACTACACTAAGGCCTTCGAATGGCTCACCCTGGCATCTAAACACCACCTCTATTCTGCTTACAATGGGATAGGTTATTTGTATGTCAAAGGCTATGGAGTAGACGCCAAAAATTACACTAAAGTATATTCACTTGAATGCAGACTCAAATTATCATCCCTATTTTGTAATATACTTATTTTAATGTGTCTGTTTCTACTTACAGGCAAAAGAATATTTTGAAAAGGCTGCTGATAATGATGAGGTTGGTGGCCACTATAACCTTGGTGTCATGTATCTCAAGGGAATTGGAGTGAAAAGAGATGTGAAGTTGGCTTGTAAATTCTTTGTTGTGGCTGCCAACCACGGTCAACCCAAGGCTTTCTACCAGCTAGCAAAGATTTTCCATCTAGGTGTTGGCTTCAAAAAGAACGTTCCCTTGGTAAGTTGCTCCTTCATTTATCTTCTTTCTTTTCTGCAAGTACTGATGAGAACTGTTGATTAACCTAACATGGGTAAGAGCCTGATGTCGATTTGATTTCTGGTGTTTACTTTAGTATCATTTATTTTAGAAGACGTGTGGGGAGTGAATTAGCTACTGTCATTGTAGGCATATTTGTATGTTGTTTGTGATAACTCCACTTTTTTACTGATGATGCAACTGTTTGAAAGATTCGATCGACCTGATTGTAGTGATATTTGTATGATGTCTGTGATAACTCCACCATTTGAGTGAATTAGCTACCAGTCTGGTCTTTTGTTTTTATCAGTCTACCAGTCTGGTCTGAGTATAAAAGATTCGATCGACCTGATTGCTTTCAATGTTTCTGAACCTTACTTTATGTGTTTGGAACCTTGCAATGGAAGAATTTAGGTGTCATGATTGTAGTAGATAAAGTCTAGTTGTCTTCTGTTGGCTTTGTTCAAGATGCAAGCCTTTACTTACATACCAATAGAAATAAAGTTTAGAAAGAAATCCTTCTTATTGCTTTTATTTCTTCAAGAAGTAGAAAGGACCCAAAATGGGTAAGACCAGAAATTACTTGCTGATTTCTAGTCTTTTGTTAATAAAATGAAGATTATGATATTTTGGCTATCCTTGGTATGTCATTTTTCATACACTAGTATTAAAACTGAATATATTAAATATACATTCTAGTGGTCCAGAACAGAAAAAACAACAACTATAATCCAAAAGGAACAACTAGTGGTGTTAGAGTGATTAAAGAATGGCATTTTATTGATGATTTTTCATAAGTTTTAGTTTGATCTCTATATTTATTGATGGCATTGGGAGTATTAAGGAACTTATTCTGCAATAAAGCCACACACACGCATAGGCAAACATACTACATGTGACACCACTTTGAGATTATATGCACAATTCATTCATTAGAATACAAGTACGACAATCATTACAGGAACTAGAGTACTGTCCCTGAATTAAATAAATGATTTGTTATGTTTCATTTCTTAATGACTATTCTATCATTGAAAAGGTCTCTGCCAACAACTTTACCTGCTAACGGTGCTGAATCTTTTGTCTTAGGCTACTGCACTGTACAAATTAGTAGCAGAGCGAGGTCCGTGGAGTTCTTTGTCTAGATGGGCACTAGAATCATACTTAAAAGGTGATGTTGGCAAGGCATATATGCTATATTCAAGAATGGCTGAGATGGGCTATGAGGTGGCACAGAGTAATGCTGCTTGGATTCTTGACAAATATGGAGAACGAAGCATGTGCATGGGTGAATCTGGTTTTTGCACTGATGCAGAAAGGCACCAGCGGGCACATTCTTTGTGGTGGCGAGCTTCTGAGCAGGGTAATGAACATGCTGCTTTACTCATTGGAGATGCATATTACTATGGTCGGGTATGTATGTGGTTTTGTGATGAATTGGGCATGTCCATTCTTTGAACATTCAAATGGTGCTCTCTTTTCCTACAACTTTACTCATTTTATCGTGTTTCTCTCTCTTCTGTTAGGGCACTGCCAGGGATTATGAGCGAGCTGCAGAGGCTTATTTGCATGCTAAATCGCAATCTAATGCACAAGCCATGTTCAACCTTGGATACATGCATGAGCACGGTCAAGGACTTCCTTTTGACCTACATCTGGCCAAGCGTTACTATGATGAAGCCCTGGAGCATGATCCTGCAGCAAAGTTGCCAGTCACACTCGCTCTTACAAGCTTGTGGGTTCGTAAGAACCATGCTGACAGTTTCTTGGTGAGTTTGCAATACTGCATAGCTAACAAACAACTAATAAGTTGAACAATGTTTGACTCTATTGATAATTTTCTTGTAATGGTATCTCAGTTACCTATTGTAGATATGTTCATTTAGTACATTGATCACGATATGATATTCTGTCTCAATTACTCAGATTGTGATTTCTTTAGTGTAGCTTATACTTCTGCCACATCAATATGTGGCCACATTTTCCCCAATGTAGTGGAATAGCTCTGCATATTTTATGAAGCTTTTAATATTGTGGTGTAAAATACAAAAATGATTTTCACTCTTCTTCATGGCATTCTATTATTTTTACACAACACAGTCATTTGTATGAGCATTTGCAGTGTTTGGCTTATGGAAAATTGTAATGGTGAAACAAAATGGATTGTGACATTGCTTGATTTTTTGTAGCCTGTGTTACCAATGCCATAAGTTGCCTCCTGTTATTTTATGTTATTAAATACTTAATAAAACGTAAGTTTTCCACAGTTCTTGATCATGACTGAATGTGCTTACTGTATTTATTAGGTCCAAGTCATTGATTCATTGCCAGATGTCTATCCAAAATTAGAAGCTTGGGTGGAGAATGTGCTTTTGGAGGAGGGAAATGCCACAATTCTCACCCTTTTTGCATGCCTCCTAACTGTGCTATATCTGCGAGAGAGGCAACGAAGGCAAGCTGTTGTTGTAGCTGGAGAGGTCCCTCAGCCAAATCGCCCTAACGAGCTTGGTGTTCCTGCACTCATCTAGTTCATAAGACTACCAGCTTTCAGAAGGTACAAGGATTGTCTTTGATGGTGTCTATTTCAGAAGGTACAGGGATTGTCTTTGATGGTGTCTATTTCATGTGCAATACATTTTACATGGTGTCGGGTTTTCCTTCCTTTTTAATGGAAATAGGTTCTTAGCTTTATAGTTTAGGCCAAATTGTACGGTAGGGGAACTTATAGTGGTGGGAATAAGAAGTGAATTTGTAGATATTCATTATTTCCTTTGTGAGATAGGAACTCTCTGCTACGCCTGATTGCTTAACCCAAGAGATGAGAGCTAAAGATGCATACACTGTTTTGTAAGTTAATGTATGGGATTATTTGACGAACTTTACAGAAAAAATTCACTAATCAGTACATAACAATTCAGTGGTTACGATATTTTTTCACACCCTTAATTCCTTAAAGTTGCTACTTGCGGATAGGTTGATTTAGAATAGTGTGTGGTTTCGGTGCATGTAAAAAAATGAAAGCGAGGTATGTTTATTATTAAACATAAAAAGAGTGTACCTATTGGGTTTAATATGTTTCTGACACTTATAATTAGGGATGCACAAAAATAACAGTAAACTTCAACCATACCAATAACCATACCACACTGATTAATAAAAGCCCATACCATTACCACCCCAGCCCATTTAGAAAAAAAAGGGAATACCGGTGTCCCTCTTTTCAAAACCAGTAACATACTGGTATTCCTCATCTTAAAAAACAGTGTGCCATCTCTTCTTCCCAATTCAATCGCAGCTCTCCTACCGTCGACCCTCGCAACCACATACCACAGGTCCACCGCCGGCACAGTCATTCCGAACCCCATATCACCGGTCCGCCACCTCGCTTATTTCTTCCGCCGCCGGCACAGTCGTCGGTGACTATAGATATCGCTCGCTAACTCGCTTATCTCCTCCGCTGTCGGCAAAGTTATTCGGTGCCTGTAGATGCCGTGATGTCGCTGACCATTGTAGATCTCCTTCTTCCTATTTCTTTGATTCTTCGTTTTTAGATCTAAGCATACCAGTATTCCCATTGTAGATCTCAAAAAGTCATTATTCCATGGCGGTTATAGATCTTCATCTTCCTCCATAATTATCTTTTGATGATACTGTTTTAAATACTGCATGCAATTTATTTGATGATGGTGATTTGAGTATATTTAGATCTCTATTTTTTTCGTTCGTTTTCTTTTCCTCTCCCAAATCCGTTTTTGGCCCCAAAAACAAGTTTTTGGTAGTAAAAACTGTTTTCCTGAAATGATAAACCGTTTTTGGTAGCAAAAACTGGTTTTCAAAACTGTTTCCTAAATGCGAAAACCGGTTTTAGAATGGTAAAATGGTTTTCATCACTGAACCGGTTTCAAACCGGTTTCGATCCGGTTTCGAACCGGTTTTAAAATTTCAAACCGGTTTTTAAAAAATGGTAAACCAGAACTGGATTTGAAAGAGGTATGGTGTGGTGTGGTATGGATTTTGTACCATGCACACCCCTACTTATAATATACTCATTTTTCTCTTAGTTCTTTAAAAAAAATTGAAAGTACCTGTAATGTGTTATATTATTTCATTCAATTTTCTTAGTCTTTTATATTGATAATAGACTTTTTTTTAGTCCTTGCAATATTGGGTTTATATTCAAACAGTTCTTGCTTGACTGAGACTAAAACAACAAAGCATATTATATTATAAAATTGAAGTATTCAAATATGTTTTTGCCCCTGTAATCAATTCATTTTATTTATTTTGGTTCCTGTAAAATTTTCTTTTCCAAAATGGCCTATCTAGCATGTAGTTTTTTGGTTTTAGTTTTTCCCTAGTTGCAGTCCCTATAATATATGTTTTTTAATTCCCTATAAGAGTGTGTTGATATTCTTAGTCCTTATATGACAGAAATTAAAATAAAAAATTAGTATACTAAAATTATTAAAGTAGAAAAAATAAACATATTGTAGAGACAAATATTATCCATTTGTTAATAGGGCGGCGACGAGTAATGAGGTATCTGTATCCATGAATACTCTCTACTTGCTAAAACTACATAATAATTTTTATAGTTAATGTCTTGTTACAAATATTTAAGTGTCTTTCATCTCATTTTATCAACTAATATAAGTCAACAAATGTTTAGAATAAATGTTTAATTCTCTTACTTGAATAGCAAAAATGATATTTAAAAAGGTTAATTTTGTGTACGAATTTATTACTTATTTTATAGAAAATTATTTTTAAAAAATTTAATAAATACACGTGGATATCCACGGGTACCTGAGAATATAAGTTACCAGTAGAAACTCGCACCCGCAAAAGTTACACGAGTATGGGCGAGTAGTGGGAGACTACTTGTGCTCTCCTCGACCCATTTACAACACTACTCCAGTAATATTATTGTCATATAAATATCTCAACCATTGATTAAAAAGGATGAGAGACACTTTTTTTTATAGGCAGATGAGAGAGACTTTAATACATGGATATGAGAGAGAGGATGTTGATTGGTCCAGATTTAACACTTGACAACATACAGTTAATTTCCCAATGGAGAGAAATAATTTACTAATATATTAAACATTAGATTTACCGAAAGACGATAATAGACATTTTAATATGAATATCAAAAAAAAGGAATTGGACAATAGCCTAATACTAACAATACGTTTTTTATCAATGATAAAAAAAAGTGAATAGTAAAAAACGTCACTTAATGAAATGTAAATAAGTGATAGAAATGTAAGACAAATGGAAATTGGGTGGAGGTAGAAGGACCTTCTATTAAATAAAGTATAAATGGGATACTACCTTTTGTAAAGGTTGTTAATCAAAAATCTAAACCACTCAATATTTAGTAATATATCTATGGCTGAAAAGTGTGTTTTCCTTGGGTGGGAAAATTAAACACTTTTCCACCCTAAATAAATGAATATCAATTGAGTGAGTGTAAGCTGAAAATGATAAAGTGGGAGTTTGGGGGTTAGAAAGATAACATAAAAAAATAATGGAAAAAGAGGGAGTGGGAATGAGACAAGGTGAGAATGGAAGCAATTTTAGAAGTGTATATGATCTAAAAATAATGTGCGTGTTTAAAAACTTTCAATAAGAAAATGAGTTACATACTCGATCAGAAGCCATATTTATATTTTAATACTTTATAGAGATCTCACCTTAAAGTTTCGACGTAATACATGTTGAGCCAACCCATTATTATGCATCATCAAACTTGAATAAGAAATAAATTACTATTCACATATTTATCTTAATATTATATATATATATATATATATTTGTTGTCAAAAAAAAAAGAAAAAAATTATATTTTATAAACTATATTAAAAATAGGTTTCTTTATTTATGATTTTCAACAATAATTAATAGCTACTATAAGTAACATAATTAAGAGTTACTATAAGTAAAACTATCCTCTGTTTATGATTCTCAAAATATGCCAACACCATCTAGATTACATAAAAATCTTTAGCAACTAGGCAATTCTTTTATCAAAATAAAAGTACTTATTACTGTATCAAATAATCAGGCCCTAATTTAATTCAAACAACAATAGCAAGCAAACCAACCGGAATAAATCTAATTGGTGAGATTTCAAACAAAAAAAAATAGTAGATTAAAAAGGTTGAGAGCAAGTACTCCTTCAACACAAGTTTTGAACAATTTTTAACTACAACATCAGATAACTACCCAATTCGTCTACACATGTAAATGTAAAAGTACTTACATTCAGAACCTAGTATTGCGATCTGCGACAGCCCCGACAAAAAAAAAACATAAGAGGGCTATACGCATCCATCTTTACATAGCAAAAAGCATCACCAACATCATCTCCTCGAATTATATATACACAATAATATACTACTTCAAGTGTCCCCAACTATTTCGGTGTCAAATATTCGAAAATATCGACTACCCCACACATCAGTTTCCGAGATGCTGTATGATTTAATACAAACATTAATCCAAGGTGGATTTCTTGCATTATTTTTTGCCCAAAGACTATCATCATTTTTATCGCCCACTCCAAATAACCTGTTCAACTTCTTTCTTACCTCTTCAAGGCTTGGATAGCCACCAAAAAGATCTTCTCCATCCTTATCATAAACAAAAGCATGGATTCTGGCTGTTGGGTCCTCTAAAGTCAGCATCATCCTATATATACCTTTAGAATTACACAAATTGTCAGGTTGGTGTGGAAGTGCTGCTACCACCCTAACTATACACTTAAACTTGGCTGCCACCTTCAATAAATAAATTTAGTAAGCAAAAAGCAAATTGTTTCAAAAGAGTCTGATGTTGAAAGTGTAAGTACAAGTGAAGAAAACGTGGAGTAGTACCTCTGAATGGGTGAGTACATCCATTAAAGTACTATGTCCCACACGATCATGATTTACCTCTGTAAGGTTAAAGCATAATTAGAAATGCTAAAATTTATAACAACAATAAAAATCAGAGTTCTGTTAGTGCAACAAAAATGAATAACCTGTAATGCATGAAGACTGGGCCAAGCTGCCAATAGATTGGGGTAACCTACCGTGCATTGTTCTTGAATTCAAGGACATCCGCTCATCATACAACCTGGCTCAACATAAACGAAGCGAAAACATAAAAGTATCATCAATTGGCTGAGCTAGACTTTCCAAACCATTTATTATGATTCATCTAATTTAGCAACCACCTTAGGCGTTCTATAATGAGCAAGTCCTTGTTTGGTGTATATCGAAGCATTGTACTAGGCATAAAAACACCACGCCATAGTCCATTGCGCACGTCTAGATGTAGATTGACAAATTTGATCCATTTACCAATCTTAAGAACATGAAGTTGATTATCCTTAATCAGCTTATCAAAAGTTATCCTCAGGATGGACCCAACAGTAGGAAGAGTACACAACAAATCCCTTGGCAAAGGTAGAGGTTCCAACTGTAATGGAAGTGGACAATTAAGTTCATTTTCCAGCCTACATTTCATAATAAACACGCAAATTATATTTTATTTCAGATGCTAACATAAATTTTGTATATTCTACACAAACAAACATAAGGCATTTGTCCTAAGAATATATCGAAGAAAAATTAAGCCCCCCCTACTAGCATCAATATAAGTTCTCTTTCATCATATATATGCATATTTTACAACAAAAAAAAAAGTCTAGAAGCAGAGGAGTCAAAAACAGACTTCAATGCAATATTATCCAAACCAAGCACATACATTCAGGGGTGGAACGAGGTGAACAAGCAATGTATAAGTAAATTAACATCAACTCACATCGAAGATACGACATTTGGGGGAGCATCAGTACCATCCCAAACAAAGACAAACCATTCATCATTCGCGGCCTTCCAGCAATGAAGTATCTTCATGTGTAAAACAACAACAAAAGCATGGAGAAGAATTAGCAACTTAGAATGGTAACAATTAAAAGTATAACTCAAATTTTATATAGAGCTTGCATATTTTTGCTCATATTCATACAGGGGAAACCGATACATACAAAATTCAGAACTACAATACAACTGAATTACCTTGCATGCCAAATTAAAGCTACCTTCCTTGATTTCTCTAAACATTGGAAAATCACTTGGATCTACACAACATGTAAAAAACCTTAAATATTCAAACATCAAAATTTAGCATAAAAAATGCAAACAAGATGATGAAGAAACCAATAAACCGGAATAGTAAGAGGATGGTAATAGTAACATTAGCATACTGAGCTTACATTGGAATATACAAATAAAATAAAATAATTTTGACTTATATTAAATGCTGTAATCCTAGAATACCTTCACGAAGCTGAAAATTGACCCGCCATTTTCTAAGCTTGTCTACGAACATTTTGTCCAAATCACTAGGGTGAAAATTTGAATAAGCTTGATAAGGGACAAAATCACCATTATCCTCCCCTTTATATAAAGCAAAAGAGGATGATTTATAGGAAACAAGATTTACTTCCCCTTTATGTGTCCTCACCTGTAAAATTGAAGGAAAAACGCACAAGTTAATCTTAATAAGGTTTATTTACTTTGGACATCAGCTGCTTGCAATATTGCAACTGAGCAGAAAGTTAATTTATTGAATGATCAATGTTAAAGTTTCTATATTACGTACAGGACCAAATATACACAATTGAGTACATTAAAGATAGGGTAAATAACTCAACACAACACACAGAGGAAACAATCGAGGAATACCACAACATTCCAAAGCTGAATTATATCTCCAAGAGCAGCATCACGGGGAAGTCTTTCTACCTCTTTTGCAAAAACGATAACTGTCGTGGCAGTCTGGTGATGCGTATCATCAATGATTCTTAGGACACGACATGGATCTGCAAAAATTATTTATGCAGCCAGGATAAGCAATAGGCAACTTGGACTTGGAGATACCTAAACCCTAAAATAAAAAACATTTATTTTCGGGAAATAGGGAAAGAAAATTTTTTTGAGTGAAACTAACTGGCTCAGAACACACATTCACGAGAGGGTTCATCAATCTACTACCAATGAAGTAATGGCAGCCGTAAGACCGGCCTTTTGATCATCATTGCCAGTGAAAAATAAAAATCAAAACTTTGAGAGTTAAATGAAATTTACCAGAGCCGTTGGTTATTTTCGGAAACCCAAACTCGAGAATAATGGCTGTGATGTTCACTTTCTTATCGATACAGGTATGAGCATCTTGTAACGAAAGAAACTTGTAGCCACCCATTCTTGCCATCTCTCTCTCTCTCTCTCTCTCTCTCTCTCTCTCTCTCTCTCTCTCTCTCTCTCTCTCACTGCAGTCTGCAGCGTCTAGACCGTTTGGTGCAGTCGCAAAGAAGTGGTGCGGTCGCAGCAGAGAAGGTGTATGTAGCTCCGCCCTTGATCTCTCTCTCTCTCTCTCTCTTAAGGTTTCCCAAGCAAGCCTAGTTAAACTACAAGTTCAGCAACCAAATATAACATACCAGTATTTTACCCGTGACACGGTATTTTTTATATATCGCTATAAAGTCGTAATATTATTGAAATTATAATAAGTTTAATAATCTATATATTTAAATGACATTTTGACATGTTATCAAATATTATAAGCGGAGCCCGTGGCTCCAGCCTGTTTTGGAGGCAAAATTGTATCAACATTGGAGGGAAAATAGTCTTGGCGCCAAAGGGCATTTTGGTATATTTCTCATTTCATCTCTCAAATGCATGTCATAAACCTCACTTCTCCTGATACACTGACTTCTTCTTTTTGCTTTTATTTTTCTATTTGTCTCTGCATGTCATACGCGTTTCATTTTCGCAGTCCTCAATGCATGTCAAAACAAACACCTTTCAGCATTTCTCTTCCTAATGCAAACCAATCCATCATTCACCACTTATTTTTCCTTTCCCTAATCCTCCTTTTCCTCTCTCAGCTCCTCTCTATAACCACCATCGCCCCTCCATCCTATGTGAGGGTGGTAATATGAAGGGAGAGTGGCAGATCGAGGGAGGGGGAAGATGGTGGTGGAGAGATCACAGTGGTGGTTTGCTCTATAGCTCCGACGGTGGCGGCACACTCAAATGTCTTCTTCTTATTTCGTTTCATAAGCCCAAATTAAAGCTAGCAGCAACAATAGGGTGCTGAAATTTGGATTTCAGCGGAGCATAATGCATTTGGATCTGAGCGGATGAGGTAATGCTTTGCATGTTTGTTCTTTTAATAGCGAAATGTTTCAACCACTGTTGAGGAATTGAAGAACATTTTCGGTGGATTTGGAACAATTACCAGTGCTGTAGTAATGAGGGATGGGGATGGGAAATAAAATATCTTTGGTTTTGTGCACTTGACCCCATAATTTGCAAGTAGTTTTTACTAGGTGGTTTAGGGAGAGAAATGACCACCTGTTAGTGCTTGCTTTTGTATCTATTTATAATTTTAATCTTCATTATTTGGGGATTGTCAATGGCTTCTCTGAATTGCCGTAATTTTAATCTATGTGTATTGATTCTTATCATTTTTTGTGTGTTCCATTTTGCAGCCCAATTTATGAAGCAATTTGGTAAATTTGGTGAGATTACGCATTGGCAAAGGCATTGTTAGTACTTCCCTCTCTTAACTCTATTTTATCTTCTTTGTATAGATCAAGCAATTTATGAAGCTTGATGCTCCACCATATGCGCAAGGGAATGCATCACCAAGAATTGAGTGCTTTGGTTTTTGGAGAATCTGTTTTGAATGATGTAGTAAGTTTCTATGCCTATAAATTATAATGATCTCTAACTCTGTGCGAGTGGGATTTGAATATTGGTGATTCTGTTCTATCGACTATTTTTTCATTTATGTTTTTCCAACTCCTTCCTATTCCCCATAACCTCCCTCATTTGCTTTTGGAAGATGGCTATTTTCTTTGTAAAGGTATCTAAGCTTCCAAACATTGTTATGTTTATTCCAAAGTGGCCCAAGTATAGTTAAAGTCGACCACATGATATCTAACTCAAGAGCTTGCTTTGCAGGGCAATGTCATCGGTTATATCTCATCCGTCAAGACATAATTTCTTCATGGTGGTTGTTAGATTTTTGGAGACTTTTGTTGGCTCAATGTCTTCTGGTTGGTTTTACAAATTTCACCTGGGTTTTCTTTTATGTCATGTTTAGTTTATTGAATGACCTGGAATTATGTGTTTCAGATATGTTTTGGATAGAGATTTGACATTAGTTGAACTTACACTTTATGTTGTGCCTTCTGTCACTATATGCTTAATTTCTAGGATTGGTGTTGCTTTATGTTGCTTTTATGTAGTTGATACAATACAACAACTCTTCAGGAAGAAGAGACTAGATAGAGAACGGGGCTGGTGGAGAGAATTTATTTGTGAATTGTTATAATATATTAGGACATATATTTTTTTGCTATATTTTCAGCACTTCTAAGTTGCCATTGCTGTTTCTGACTCTGACTCTGCAGGTGTTGGAGTTGGATTTGTATCTGCTCTATTTTGGAGTTGGAGTTGGAATTGGAGAAGTCAATTATAATCTTCATTGGTTTGTTTTTACTGTCAATTATTCGAGAAGCATTATTGCTATGTTGGAAAAGAATGTCACTCTATGTTGGATTTTTGGATTAAGAGTTTTTTTTTGACAATAGTGGATTAAGAGTTATCCATAATAATTATATGAACTTTTTCTTTAATGATTTATTTTAACCATTCAAAATTCATGTGCAGGTGAGCAATGTAAGGAGTTTTTGGAATAGGCTTGAGTAAGTAGCCTTGAAAGTTGTAAACAATCTATGGATACTGGTTTTGAAGCACTGGGTTTTCTCCTATTTTTCTGTTTCTCACATTCTTTCCCCTTCTCTCCTTATCTTCTGTTTTATTTAATTTTTTTGTTGATACGATGCACAGAGTAGTTGCGTCGTCTCATGGAGAATTTCGGCATCACACAACATTAAACCATCAATTACTGGACCTTGCGAATCTGAACTTGATGGTATGTAAGTGCAATATATGTTTGCATCCTTTCTAAAAACACATATGGATTCGGTTTTGCTTTTTGGCCTTCTTTTTTGGTGTAGGAAAGGTACAGGCAAAAGATGCATTCAGAGTTGCTCCTGTCTATTGTTTCTGCGATACTTTCTCTTTCTGGTTTTAACCATCTCACGTGAGTACTCAACTTAAAATTAGTTACATCATGTATCCCTTTGTTCTCATTGGCAGCTATGTCATAAACATGTGCAACTTCCTCTTGGATACCTATATTGATTAACAAGATATGTTGCTGAGAGCTTCATGAATAAAAGAGGTATAACTATGTCCCTTTTTATGTATCTAACTGATCTTTCATGTTTGTTGGTCTATGTAAAGAAATTATTTTTATTGCTAGGTTTTCTTTTTGCTTCTAACTGGCTGGGGACTCTGCAATGCATATTGATACGTGGAGTTTGCTCAAATTTCTATGATCCCACGTTGGAATTAGTGCTAGGGTGTTATCATCGAGTACTAATATTAGTGTTATGGTTCCATAAGAATTTTTGATCATCCCGGATTACCACCTTAAAAAAATGAATATGTATTTAAAAGGAACACGTAGGAGAACTAATGAGATGCTACTGTTTTTCATGTTTCTAAATTGATTTCCATACGGTTTTTGGTTAGAATGCTAGAGGTCTTAGGATTTAAGAATGGCATATAAAGTTTATAGGGTGTCTTAGGATTTAAGAATTGAATTTTGGCTTAAGGTTATGTATCTTTGATTTTGTTACGAAGAACATTGGTATAATTCTCTACTGATTGAAGTTGTTGCTTCTGCAGTTTTTTGACAAAGCTGGAACTGAGTCCATAATCAAGGATAGCATGATTTTAACTTGGTACTTGGTGTAGGTTTACCTTAACTTGCTGTTGTTTAATACTACAAGAGCGACACATGAGGCCACAACCCTATCTTCTCTTTGTTTAATAAGAGCTACATTAGTTCCCTCCTACAACTTTTTTCTCATCAGTGGTGCCAGTTAAATGGGTTATAGTGTGCTTATCTTATCTGTGTATTTTTGTGTAATATGGACTCTATTTTTTTTCCCATTTGTGTTCATATGTTTAGTGTTCTTAGGTGGACTATGCAAACTATTTCCTCAATATTGGAAGGGTGGTGTGACTATTGTTATGGCTTCTACCCTTGCTCAGGTATTTGCCTTATGCTTTTAATTCTATATATTGGGTTTTGCCAATAGTCACACAGTTCCTTCTCTGCAATTAGTCTCTTCCTTCTTTGTTCTACAATTGTTTTTTTCCCTATAATCATATTTTCCCTATGGTCTGTTGCTGAGACTAAATACCCCTTGACTGAAGGTTGCATAGTGATTAAGTATGCATTTTCACTTATGGATCATAGATTTGAAATCAAAGGCTTTGGTGTCTTCTTTTATGAATGTGAATTATAGTTGATTATTATGTATAGTTTATTTTGGTGCCTGGGTAGTATATGGGTATGGCAAATGAATGAGTATTTATTATTGGTATTCAATTGTTTGGATAATTCAGAGTATGCTGATGTATTTGATAGCAGCTACAAATATTCTAGAACTACATGAAGCAAATATTTATAGTTGTCCATTGCACTTTCATCGATTTTACTTTAAGGAATAAAAAGGGAACTGGTAATTACCTCATGAATTTATTGATTTTCTTTCTTCCTATCATGCAGGTAGATGGCACAATCAGTTGCTCAAGTTGTTATCATGCAGGAACACAAGTGATGCTCAATTTGATGAAGTTCTTCATACCAACTCCAATTGGGTAGTAAAGAAGTTCACTTCACTGTGGAATTGTGATTTGTGTTTTAGATGTTTAATGATTTTACATGATGCGCATAGAGGGTAGGTAATTGGAAATTCATTGAATTTGTTGTTAGAATGAAGGAATATGCAGTTTTCCTTTTCTTATTCAGTTTTTTTGTTTGGAATGCATAAGAGAAAAATAATGACCGGTGTGATTTATTGGATGCTGTAATTTTCAAAAAGTTGTTTTTCGGTCAATGGAGAATTGGGATTAAGGAAGGCTCTCCAAAAATGAAATGGGGAATGAACACAAGTTAACGAAATTGCCCAATAAGAAAATAAGTGATTAGATATATATATATATATATATATATATCATAACTATACACATTCAAGAATGTGTACACATAAGCATGACACATCACCATTTTAAAATTCCACATAAGCACTACAAAAAAGCCACATCAGCGTCCAACATGCTATGTGTATTCCAACTCACCATTTTGAACAATCTGGACGGCTCAAAATCACTCTCAAAATTTAACCCAATCTGGACGGCTCACAATGGTTAAAATTGCGGCTGCTACTTTTTCAAAAAAAAAATTGAAATCATCATTAATAATTATGACTTATAATGACTTATAATTTCTTGCCTTATACGTTTATGGTCAACTTATATTTTAAAAAAATAAAATTAATTATATTAAAACTATATTAAATTTTGTTTTGAATATTGCAATTAAGTTCAAATATTTCAATTTAGTTTTGATTTTGGATGTTATTCTCTCTTTTTTTTTCTTTTTCTAAATCCCACCTCCAATTAACATTCAAGAGAGTAACAGTATATGAGAATTTGAAGAATGAAAGTTGTTATTATGATATTGAGTCTTGGCTTGCATTTTTTTCCTATTTATATTGTTGAAGCTTGACTACAGTGAATATGTTTGCATTCTATTTTCTAAAGCACTTTTGGGTTGACATCTTTTCCGGTTTGACCCATCTCTTATGGGGTATGATAAAATTTGCTTATTTTTCTTTTTCGATTTGGAATACTTTTCATTAACATACTTAAAGGTTGTTATAAGTTGTATTGGTGTTCATAATGTTGCAAACTTGGAGCAAAGTTATTTAATCAAGCCACATGTTATCTAAAATATGTTTCTTATGTTTATCTAAAATATTTTGTATATTTTATTGTATGGTGAAGTGGTCATTGAGCATTTGCATGTTCTAGCTTTAGGTAACTAAATTATTTAATTCATGAATATAATGACAGACTTTCAGTTTTAAGAAAATTTAGTTACATGGCACAATCAAAAATATAATAATTGTTTTTTCTGAGAAAGATCTACAAATTCAAAACTTCTTTTCTTTGATTATTTCCTTCTCCTTCTTCTTTTCTATTTCCTTGATTCTCATCTGTCAGATCTTTTTAATATGTATTTAGATATCAGATCTTTTTAATATGTAAGGTAAAATTATAGGGAGACGATGAGGTCAAATTGGGCGGCTAGACTTTAATAACATATTATATAAATAAATATATATAGTCATTTACATATATATAAAGGAGACTTGCACTCCTTTTTTTTGAAAACTTCACGTGTCAACTATCAACTTTAAAGTAAATTAATATGGAAAATAAATGATCATTACTTCCACCAAAATAAATAAATATATAGTCATTTACTTTAATAGAAGAAAGGCTTTTCATATTACATGTATGCTAAAGAAAATAGTACAGTCTAAAAAGTATAATATTGTATACCTCAAAAATGTATAATATTATATAATATTAAATGAAACTTTAATAAGTAATCATCAAATTGTTACTACAATAACCATCTAATTATCAAATATTTAATATTCATATAAACACTATGGCAATTCATGCTAGGACATTTATATATATATAATTTATAATTAAGCAATATAATATTTATTCTCCAGCTGAGTTCAAAATTAACATTAAAATATGACAATACCAATAAACAAAAATATTTATGTTTATACTACTTGCTGATTTTTATTTCTTATATACGAGTATGAAGGTAGAATGACATATGCACCATGCCTCATTAGAATGACAAAATAAACATATATTATGTCAACTATTTAAGCTTTTAAGACAAAATGACTATTATTCTCCTACTGATATATTATGTCTTGGGTACGGAGCAGCATAAAAACTCTGGGCCAACTGTCCTGCCCCTCGAGCCACATACAATGAGCGAGGAATTAGTCACTGTTGTCTGTGGGATTAGTCTCAGCGGAGTTTTATCAATTTGTGCCCAGAGTTTTAACAATTTAATCATTATGTAAACATTATAATTTTTTGTGTTTGTTTTCTTCTTTATCGGTTCTTGAATAAATGGAACATAGGGTTTCAGTATTCATTAGAGCTTATAAGGAAATACCAAAAATAACCGTAATTTTTTTTGTAAAGACAGAAATACCCCTATTCGTAAATAGACTTATATATTTTGTTCCACGTGGTCTGAAAACTATGTTGTATATTATATTGAGTATTGAAATATCTCTTTTCATGGTAAATGTTTAATAAACTATTTTGATAAAAAAATATATATGTTTTTAATAGAGATATGTTTTATAGAGTGAGTTAAAAAGAGAAGGTAAGATATATAATTAGTTTTGGAAATATATTCTTTAAACGAGTTCAATAACACAATGTGTCCAATAACACAATGCATTTTAAACGAATTCAAATATATTTATTTCATCAAAATTGTTTCGTCAACAAATAAGACAATTCTTTTATATTTATTTTACGAAATTAAGTTCACACAAAATATGTTATACCCATTTTTTATATCTAACATAATACACATAATTATCTATTTTAAGTTCAACAAAAACTATATTACAAAATAACTTAACAGAAAATGTCTATTTTTACATCAGCCTTTTTTGTGTATCACCACTTAACATAATCTCAATATCGTATTTATTTTTTAAATTCGAATAATCAAATATACACCTATAATTTTTTAAATATTAATTATTAATACATAATTATAAACATCCCAAATAAATACAGACAATGCTTTAAACATACAAATTGATTAATAAAATACTTTAAAATTAAATTAAAAAAAGAAGATGTATATTTCAATGCCCTTACCGATATATTTATATATTATTTAACATACTCATTATTTTAATATACATACTTCTGTTTAATATGATATAATTATATATTTAACCAATTTTGTTATTTTCACTCAAAGTAAACATATTTTAAAATTAAAATTACAAAAAAAATTCAAAAAAAAAGTATACCCGTGCAGCGCACGGGTCATACATACTAGTATATATATATATATATATATATATATATATATATATATATATATATATATATATATATAAGGCTGGGATAAGAAATCTATATTACAGTTTCATTTCTTTTAAAACTTTCTTGGGTTTACATTGTCCATGTTTCTTTGGTTGGCAATGATAGTTATTGATAGCAACCTCCCTTTGGTGACTTTTAATTAATGACACGCTTAATATGTATGACCAATATCTATAACTTCTTAATTATTAACAAATAATAATTTAGTGTAATCAGATACATTAATACTAGCGCTCCCCGTGTATCGCACGGGTAATGAGGCTAGTTAGTCTACAATAGTTAGTAATTTCAATAAAAAAAGTATGACTTTAATTTGAAATTGGAAATAGAGAGATAGTATGTCGTATAACATAAGATATGCACCTCCGTTGGCGCTCTCGTTGCCGCTCGTGTTGGCGCTCCCGTTGGCGCTATCGTAAAATTAAATGGTTTTAGTAGTTTTAATAGACAAATTATAGTAAATAGTAAATTTTAGATCATTTAATATTATGTCGTATAACATAACATATGCACCCCGTTGGTGCTCTCGTTGTCGCTCCCGTTGCCGATTCTATTTTTAGTCTCTCGTGGCCGCTACGGTTGCCACTTGTTTACTCCTTTTATTTTAGATGATTTAATATTAATTTAATCATCTTAATTATATTAATAAATTATTAAAATAAAAAAATGTTTTTTTGTAATTATTGATAGTGGTTAAGTTTTTGGAACAATTGGTTGTAGTTAAATTGATTGATTTTATAGATCATTTAATATTATATTTAGTTATTTTAATTAAATTATGAAATGATTTTTAAAAATTTATTTTGGGACAATAATAAATGTCATTTTCCTAGCACTTGATTTTACTATATTAGAAGATAATAATAATAATAATCGCAAAGAAACTACTGAAACTTTTTTAAAAAGCATATTTTGATTAAACTACTGAAACTTTGCTCAGGGAAATGACGAATAGGGAAATGACAAGAGCTAAAGTCTTTACGACTCAAGAGCTAAAGTCTTTATTTCACTCAAATTTTCAATGCAACTAGAAATATACTCGTGCCGTTTAACTCTAAGTTTGGGTGCAAGTGGTTAATGCACTCCATCTTAAGAAGCAGACTCGGCACCCAAGTTCGATCTCCGGCGATGGAACAAATTGGAGTCAGACTTTACTTACCTCCAGACCAAACTCCGGATATTCAGGGCCCCTTTCCCTGAAAAAAAAAATACTCATGCAGTTTTACCAACATTTTGTTTTTATGTATTTTTTAAATACATTTATAGAATAAAGTTTTGTGTTGTGACGAACATAATTAGTAGTTAACCAACACCGATGGTCCGGTTGCTTAATCTACCTTGAGACACGGGTGTTGACTCGGTGCATCAAAATTAGTTGATACTTCTTGTATAAATTCTTTTATATCCATTGTGCATCAAAATTAACTCTTATATAAATTATTAAAGATACTTTTTTCTTTGAATTTAATTTATATACACAATTATTGTAAAAAAAATTACACCATCAACGAATAACAATTTAACACATCATTAAAAATAGTTGAGTCCTCTCTCAACTACATAAGAAGTTACCTGATTTATGATTGGTTGTCAGTGGCCGACGATGGCCTGTGTATATAAATATTGGTCAAAACAACATATATAATAATATATAAATTTATTTAGTATTCAAATTAATTTAGGTCAACATATCCCCAAATCCCAAAGACCACCGAAAACTTAATCCTCAATCCCAGATGCGATATTAATCTAAATCCATTTATTGATTCTTATGACTTTTCTGCATCTATCTATCCAATCTTATCAGTTATCCCTCTAAGACAAACGCAATAACAAAGGAAGCATATAGATGAATTTCTACTCACCGATTAATTTCTATCTTTCATCCCATGATACCTTCATCGACTCTCACTTCAACTCAGCACCAATCATTTGGAGATTGAACTCGAAATTTTATTGCAAGCAACATGAAAATCGCATCGCAGAGTTGGACGGAAACTCAGAACTTACTTGGCATCTTCGAATCATTCATTAACTGAAAAAGGTATGAAGCTGTTTAATGTACTTTAGCACTGTTGTTGTGTTTTGATTTTTAATCCTTACTAGTAACATACCCGTGCATCCGCACGGGTTGATCGCGTTGTCTGGTATAGTTTGAATCAGATTGATTTCTAGAATTTAAATAATGTAAATCGAAGCTATGTTTGTAAGAGGTAGATAGAGGAAGTTAAAGTAAGTTTTGTGGTTACGATAAATAAAATTTCTCTTTTATTTTGGTAATAATGATATTTAAAAAAAGTTTCTTCATACTGTTAATTTTTGTTAATTAATGACATATTAGTATTAAATTGAATAGAAATGATGTAAATGAAACAGTTCCATAGAAATTTCAATGTCTCAAACTTAAAATACAAAAGCAGATATTAATAGTTGTTTAATGCTTTAAAACACAGTTAAATAGTCTGAACATTACCTCGTGAAAATAAAGACAAATTTAAAGTAGATAAAAATAGTTTCAAATATAAAATATATAAATATTAAAATCTAAAAATGTAAAAGTATCATTTAAAAACAATATGTGCATTTATCCTGTGTTTTTTATATATCAGTGTTGTTATCTTGTGTTTTTTAATATATCAGTGCGGCTATCCTGTGTTTTTATATATATCATTGAAGTTATCCCCGTGTTTTTATATATATCAGTGCCGTCATCCCGTGTTTTTTATGTATCAGTGCAGTTATCTCATAGTTTCAATTGATTGTTTGAGTTGATTAGTAGATTATAGTAGATAGTTAAAGATAGATATTAGATTATCAATAAGAAATATTTATCCTGTAGTTTTTATAAATCAGTGACAATTATTTGTCCTTTTTTAGATATTAGTGACAATTTGTCACGTGTGTTTTAAATATTAATCAGTTTAAATAGTCATTAAGTCTTCTTGTTTTTTTAGATAGTAGGTTTATAGTAGTATTCAAAAATTATAATTATCAATGACAAATATTAATCCCGTGTTTTTTTATATATCACTACAGTTATCCCGTGTTTTTTTTATATATCATTGCAGTTTTCTCGTAGTTTCAATTGATTATTTTAGTTGATTAGTAGATTATAGTAGATAGTAAAAGTTAGATAGTAGATTATCAATGAGAAATATTTGTTTTAAATATTAATTATTAGTTTAAATAGCCATTAAGTCTTCTTGTTTTTTAGGTAGTAGGTTTGTAGTAGTAGTCTTCACAATTTTTAATTATCAATGACAAATATTAATCTCGTGTTTTTTTTTATATATCAGTGCAGTTATCCCGTGTTTTTTATATATCAGTGCAGTTATCTCGTAGTTTCAATTGATTGTTTTAGTTGATTAGTAGATAATAGCAGATAGTAAAAGAGAGATAGTAGATTGGTCAAAAAAAAGAGATAGTAGATTATCAATAAGAAATATTTGTTTTAAATATTAATCAGTAGTTTAAATAGTCATTAAATCTTCTTGTTTTTTAGATAATAGTTTTATAGTAGTCTTCAAAAATTTTAATTATCAATTACAAATATTAATCATGTGTTTTTTTATATATTATTGCAGTTATCCTGTGTTTTTTTATATATCATTGCAGTTATCTCGTAGTTTCAATTGATTATTTGAGTTGATTAGTAGATTATATATAGTAGATAGTAAAAGATAGATAATATATTATCAATAAGAAATATTTATCCCGTGTTTTTTACAAATCAGTGACAATTATTTGTTCTTTTTTAGGTATTAGTGACAAATATTTGTCACGTGTGTTTAAATATTAATCAGTTTAAATAGTCCCTAAGCCTTCTTGTTTTTTAGATAGTAGGTTTATAGTAGTTTTAAAAAATTATAATTATCAATGACAAATATTAATCTCGTGTTTTTTTATATCAGTGCAGTTATCCCGTGTTTTTTATATAACATTGTTGTTATCTCGTAGTTTTAATTGATTATTTTAGTTGATTAGTAGATTATAGTAGATAGTAAAAGTTAGATAGTAGATTATCAATGAGAAATATTTGTTTTAAATATTAATCAGCAGTTTAAATAGTCATTACATCTTCTTGTTTTTTAGATAATAGGTTCATAGTATGCTTCAATAATTTTAATTATCAATTACAAATATTAATCCCGTGTTTTGTATATATCAGTGCAGTTATCCCGTGTTTTTTATATATCATTGCAGTTATCTCGTAGTTTCAATTGATTTTTTTAGTTGATTAGTAGATTATAGTAGGTTATCAATGAGAAATATTTGTTTTAAATATTAATCAGTAGTTTAATCCTATGTTTTTTATATATCAGTACAGTTATCCCATATTTTATATATATATATAATTGCAGTTATCTCGTAGTTTCAATTGATTATTTTAGTTGATTAGTAGATTATATTAGATAGTAAAAGATAAATATCAATAAGAGGTGATATTCGATTATCAATAAGAGTATAAACAAATTTCGGAGAGAAAAATTAAAATTTTAGTAGATTATAGTAGATAGTAAAAGATAGATAGTAGATTATCAATAAGAGTGTATAAATTTAGAAATTTAGTTAAAAAACTAAAGTATAATGATAATAGAAAGAGAAAAATTATTTATGGAAAAAGTAAAAGTAAAGTAAAAAGAAAAAAAAGGAAGAAAGAGAGTGTAAGAGAGAAGTGAAAAGGAGGAAAGAGAGTGTAAGAAGAGAGAGAAAAAAAAGGAAGAAATAGAGTGTAAAAAGGAAAAAGGAAGAAAGAGAGTGTAAGAGAAAAGTGAAAAAGAGAAAAGAGAGTGTAAAAAAAAAGAAAGGAAGAGAGGGTAATGACCTAAATACCCTTTGGAGTTATTATAGAGTGGCAAGGTGTCAAGTACGTGTGAAGGCTTTTATGGGTAATTTAAGTGTGGTTTATTAGTATAAATAGATATTAGATTAGATATCTATTGCGGCTTATCAATGCCGCGCGGGAAATCCCGCTTTTTATTTATTTTTGTTTTTTGTTTTTTTTTGTTTTTTTTTATATTTTAAGTTTTTGCGTTTTTTCCTTTCTTAAAATCTAACTGTCGAGATACACGTAGTTCGATCTTCAATAGTTGGTTCTGTGAAGAAAAATAATAATTTTGTGATAAAATACATAAAGTGCAGTGCTAAGGAGACTGTTTTGGGGTACTTTAGTGTTAAGATTAAATTGTAGATGTTCAAATATGGGAAGTTCGTTCCACAATAATCGTTTAAGTGAAAAAAAAAATAATTTCATCACAAAATACGTAAAGTGGGATGCTAAGTAATGTGTGTTTTTGTATACCTTAGGGTTTAGAAAAAAAATTAACTTTTCAAATACGTGTAGTTTGTTCCTCAATAACTGGTTTGGTGAAGAAAAAATAATTTAGTGATAAAATATGTAAAGTACGTTGCTAAGTAGTGTGTTTTGTGGTATTTTAGCAATCTTTTTCTTTTCCATATTTTAAGGAGTACTGTACGGTCCGAAAAAAATATTAGATGTTCATATACGCGATTTTCGTTCATCAATAACCGGTTAGATAAAAAAATTAATTTCATGACAAAATACGTAAAGTGAGCTACTAAGCGGTGTGTTTTAATGTATTTTAGGGTTCACAATTTTTTTTAACTCTTCAAGTATGCAAAAGTTTGTTCTTTAGTAACCGGTTTGGTGCAAAAATAATAATTTTGTGACAAAATAAGTAAAGTTCAATGCTAAGCACTCTATTTTGGGGTACTTTAGCGTTTTGAAAAAAAATTAATTGTTTAAATACTCAAAGTTCGTTCCGAAATAACCGGTTTGGTTAAAAAAAAGCAATTTCGTGACACTAACCCGTGCATCACACCCTTTTACTAATTTCACCGCTTTAAAAAATAGATTTCATTTTAAACTTCTTCTCTTTATATTATTTAGGACCATATTTTTCTGAATCTTTTAAAAAATAATTTATTTTTATACTTCTTCTCCTAATATTTTTTAAAACCATATTATTGTGAACCTAAAATATCTATTGAATCCATTTAGTTCGATCACTACCAAATCACAAATATATTTCTTATATTTTTTAGGATTCACGGTTTATATGAATAACTCCTCTCTTCGTGTTTGGTTGCATCCATCATAACTGAGAGTTGCGTCTTTTTCTTGCAATATATAATATGTCATAGATACTTACTCATTCAGGAACTTTAACCACATTTACAATAGAAACCCCCATAACTTTGTTTAGGTGCTTCTAATTTTGTTGGTGGTTTTCATTTGGCCCTGTATGATACCCACGTATTTCACTTTTCCTTTGTGTTGTCTTCTTTTCTTCCTTTTATAATAGAACCCCACATCATTTTCTTTCAACTTTCTTTATAGTCCTCGAGATCTTACTGGTGATTTTAGATTTGTATTTGAGGTGCTTAATTGAACATACGACTTGAATAAAATCTGTTCATTATTATCCTAATGAAAACAAAAAACGACATTATAATGTTGGATTAAATAAGCTAAAATGTAGCTAGTAGAGTTATGCAAGGAACTTCAGTCACATCCTCATCATCTTCTTTCAACTTTCTTTATAATCCTCGAGATCTTACTGGTGATTTTAGATTTGTATTTGAGGTGCTTAATTGAACATATGACTTGAATAAAATTTGTTCATTATTATCCTAATGAAAACAAAAAACGACATTATAATGTTGGATTAAATAAGCTAAAATGTAGCTAGTAGAGTTATGCAAGGAACTTTAGTCACATCCTCATCATCTTCTTTCAACTTTGTATGGGTGTTTTTATTTCATTGGTGGTTTTCATCCAACCCTGCATGAATTTCACTTTCTAATTTTGTTGTCTTCTTCGTAGTAATGCAATCACATTTATTGGCATTTACTCCCAAGGAAATTTCAGTCTCATTTGTAATAGAACCCCACATCACCTTCTTTCAACTTTGTTTAGGTGCTTTTATTTTATTGGCGGTTTTCAGCTAATCTTGCATGATACCCACGCGTTTCACTTTCTATTCGTGTTGTCTTCTTTATTTTGATCATTTCGCACCAACATGTATAATATGCATAGTTAAATCGGGGTTTATGTTTTTATCTTTATTTTATAGTTGAGTAATGCATTGTAGCATTTACAATAGAACTCTCCATCATCTTCTTTCAACTTTGTTCAAGATCCTGCAGTTTTTATTTTGCATTTGAGGTGCTTAATTGAACATACGACTTGAATAAAATTAGTTTATTATTATACTAATGAAAACAAAAGTTGACATTATACTTTTGGCTCAAGTAAGGTAAAATATAACTACTTGAGCTCTGCAGTGTAATCCTATTGAAGAGTTACTCCTTTGTCTTTCAATATATAATACGCGATAGATACTTTTTCTATTTACATTTGATAAATAGGGATTATGTTATTAAAATTCTTTAGATCTTTTCTTCCAATTATCTATCGATGTTTAATTTCAACGTCTTTGTTAATATTCTTTTTTATTTTTAAAATCTTCTTATTTAATTTATAGTTATAATTTAATTTTTATTCATAGTTATTCGACTATATATTTTACAAACCAACACCGTTGGTTCATTAGCAAAAGCTACCTTGGGACACAGGGGTCAACTCGGTGCTCCCGAGTTCAATTCCCGCAGTAGAGAAACTCAGTATTGATTAGTGCGAATTTCGCTCCTAATCACAAGTACTGGGCAAGTGGCATAAGTCTTCCATTGAAAGCGTTGGGACACTCCGTGGGTCCAATCATGGTCCAAACTAAAAAAAGAATATTTTACACAACAATATAGTCGATCCCGTGCATCGCACAGGTATTAGGGCTAGTTTGTTACTTATCCAAATTGGTTCATTTATAGATGAATTTTAATGTGGCAACGATAGTTCAGGAAGATGTTTTGACCTACACATATGGAAAGGCTGCGAAACTGTAAGTTCTAGACTGATGTGTGGTTCAGGTGCACATGATAAAATTTTCATACCTAATCATATTCAAAATTGATAGATATGTGTGGTTCACGTAATAATATTGAAGACCTCATGGCAGGCTGTAACACCCCAAAATTAATTAAATATTTATTTATTTATTTAATTGTATTAGATTCATATGATAGAATAACATATGTTAATTATATTAGTGTGATGGTCCATATTGGGGATTAGAAATAACTTAGTGAAGTGGATTAGAAGTGGATTAGCCCACTATGGTATTCGCATAAGGCTAAGGGAAAAAGCCCATGATTGAGTGATGACTACTTATAGGGCTAGGTTTAGGGTTTCTCTCATAATTAGAAACAAAACACAATTAGAAAGTGAGAAGAGAGGAGGAGAGGGCGGTGGCTAGAGAGAAAAGAAGAGAAGAAGGCGTGAATCCACAAGGCACAAGAGAGAGAGGGGCGTAGCACAATGAGAGAGAAGGAAAGCTAGATTTCGTGGTAAGGCTAGGGTTTCGATTCTAAAAGCTAAGGTAAGGGTGAGGTTCATGCTTTATAAGGGTTGGTATGAAGGGTTGTATGTGGGTTAGGGTTTGGTAGTCATCATATGTGTATCATGTTTATTATGTGTTTGATAAAATGCTTTGAATGCTATATTGGTTGATTTTGTCATGTAATTGATGTTCCCATGCCCTAATACTATGTTTGATGATTGCATGTGGGGGTTAGGGTATAATGATTTATCACATGTATGATTATATGTTTGGGTTGCCTTGTTGAACCAATTGTTGATGATTGAACCTATGTTTTGATGTTTGAGATCACTTGTTGATGTTTGAGATCACTTGTTGATGTTTGAATATGTTTGTGGGGGTTGGAAATAAATTTGGGGTTTTTAATTCGCAAAGAAAACTGGGTATATGTTCGGTTATACAATAACTGGGAACAATCTAGTGGTCCAAAAATTATGTGGTTTACCTTTTCAGAAACTATACTTAATGCTTGTTAATTTGGCACTAGTTTGGTTGCATTTGGAGTTTTACAGCTCGAGTTATAGGTGTCACAAGTTAGGTTAAAATGCTGGAAACAATCTGGATATAGGTTCGGTATTTCGTGTATAACGTTTTCGTTTGAACTCCTTTTTGAATGATTCTTGATTCATTGTAAACTACACTCAATTTGTTTCGGGTTAGGCTCAAGTCCCATGTCATTTGACTGAGTTTTGATAATTTTAGAGGTGTCACAAGCTAGGTCATGGTGGCTGTCCTGTTTTCTGGACCTTGTTGCTTATTTACTGAAACTGTACGGATTGGACCATTATTTTGCAAAATAAAAATTATAGTCAGGAACTAGACATTCTTAGCTTTCCATAGAGGGGTCCTTTGCTAAGTTTCGATACCGTTTGATAGGTTAATTAATTCACCGAAGTAGAGGTATGTTTGCTGAAAATCATTGTTGCTGGTTCTGAAAACTGTTTCCGAAAATTGTTGCTGATTGCTGTAACTGTTCCTGAAAATTGTTCTGCTGTTCTGTTGTGGTAGGCGCCCTGTCCGTGGAGGCCATGTCCTATTTGGTTGTTGCTGCTGTTGGCGCCCTGTTGCTGGGCGCCAGTTTCTGTTTGTTACTGTTGCTGTTGGCGCCCTGTTGCTGGGCGCCAGTTCCGGTTTGTTGTTGTTGCCTGTTGGCCCCCTGTTGCTGGGCGCCAGTTCCTGCCATGTCTATTTTGCTGCTGTTGTGCTAGGCGCCCTGCTCCTGGGCGCCATTTTCTGTGTTGTTGGCTTGCTGGGCGCCATCAAGGGCGCCATTTTCTGATGGTTTGGGGGCGCCTCATGTGGCTGTCCCGTGTTGTTTGGCGCAGTGGGCGCCGTAGGTGCCATGATTGGCTGCCTGTCTGTGGTTGTTGGTGACTGGGCGCCTGGGTGGCTGTCTCGGTGGTCGTTGTCATTGGTGTTGTAAATTGATATTGTCATTAGTGTCGTAAATTGTCGTGGTTCTCGGTGTTGTAAAATTGTTGTTGCATCTGACGTTGTAAATCTATTGGTGTCCTTGGTGTCGGTGGTTGTTGATGTTACGGTCAAATTGTTAGACTGCCCTATAGGTGTTGGTGTTATTGGTGATAATTGGTGTTATTGGTGGTGATATAACAGGTGATGTGCCTATTTTATTGGCTAAGGTAATAGGTGATGGGTCTATGACCATTTGTTGATATTGGTGTTGTTGTGTCACTTAGATGACTATTGTTGTTGATTGTCTCTGGTGTTGTTCATGGTGTCGCATATATTTCATATGCATTATTTTGGTGACGGAGGCTTCGGCCTTGGAGCTATAGGTGGTGATGATGATGCTCAAAACATTTGGTGATTATATAGGTGATGATGCCCTTATTGGCTATTTTATTGGTGATGATTGGTACCACATGCATATACCCGTTGGTGTGGGTTGCATCTCATTCATTTACTCATGACATTGGTGATGATGTTTGGTGATTGCAATTTGATGTTGTTGTGGAGCGGTAGACATAGTTGTCGTAACTCTAGCATATTGCCTATCATATGTGCTATTATAATGTTAGATATCTCACCCCTTCTGTTTGAATGTTACCCCTATGCTGGTAACGTGCAGGTGATTGCGAGTGAAGGCATGTCTACCTTCGCTAATCGAGTCGGTGTCGTTGCTCTGATACGTAGCACTCGGGGGGGGGGGGGATGAACGCTAGTCTTTATTAGTTGTCTCTATTATTTAATGTCTGAAGTTTTATGGTGATGTTACGATTATTCGTTGAACCCTTTATTTTTATTCCGCTGCGTGGTGATGGAGTTACTGTTATGTATCGTACTATTTTAATGGTGAATTTTATTTATTGACGTGTGATGCTTTAATGGTGAAAATGTGGCATCCCTTGTGGGTGTAGCGAAAAATGTTTTGAACTCTGATTTTTGTCAAAAAATTTCCGGGTAGAAAAGGGGTGTTACATTAGTGGTATCAGAGCAATGGTTGGTCCGTCCGGCCAAGTCGTCGAGTCGTTGTATCGGTTAACGACCAACTATTGTCATTTAGTTCTAACTATTGTTTGTGTTGTAGTAATATGATGTTGTATCAATATGCGGGAATCCTATCCCGAGTTGTTTGAACCAGGTAAAAATTTCGAGGACGAAATTCTTTTAAGTGGGGGAGAGTTGTAACACCCCAAAATTAATTAAATATTTATTTATTTATTTAATTGTATTAGATTCATATGATAGAATAACATATGTTAATTATATTAGTGTGATGGTCCATATTGGGGATTAGAAATAACTTAGTGAAGTGGATTAGCCCACTATGGTATTCGCATAAGGCTAAGGGAAAAAGCCCATGATTGAGTGATGACTACTTATAGGGCTAGGTTTAGGGTTTCTCTCATAATTAGAAACAAAACACAATTAGAAAGTGAGAAGAGAGGAGGAGAGGGCGACAGCTAGAGAGAAAAGAAGAGAAGAAGGCGTGAATCCACAAGGCACAAGAGAGAGAGGGGCGTAGCACAAGGAGAGAGAAGGAAAGCTAGATTTCGTGGTACTTCCTAAGGCTAGGGTTTCGATTCTAAAAGGTAAGGTAAGGGTGAGGTTCATGCTTTATAAGGGTTGGTATGAAGGGTTGTATGTGGGTTAGGGTTTGGTAGTCATCATATGTGTATCATGTTTATTATGTGTTTAATAAAATGCTTTGAATGCTATATTGGTTGATTTTGTCATGTAATTGATGTTCCCATGCCCTAATACTATGTTTGATGATTGCATGTGGGGGTTAGGGTATGATGATTTATCACATGTATGATTATATGTTTGGGTTGCCTTGTTGAACCAATTGTTGATGATTGAACCTATTTGTTGATGTTTGAGATCACTTGTTGATGTTTGAATATGTTTGTGGGGGGTTGGAAATCAATTCGGGGTTTTTAATTCGCAAAGAAAACTGGGTATAGGTTCGGTTATACAGTAACTGGGAACAATCTAGTGGTCCAAAAATTATGTGGTTTACCTTTTCCGAAACAAGACTTAATGCTTGTTAATTTGGCACTAGTTTGGTTGCATTTGGAGTTTTATAGCTCGAGTTATAGGTGTCACAAGTTAGGTTAAAATGCTGGAAACAATCTGGATATAGGTTCGGTATTTCGTGTATAACGTTTTCGTTTGAACTCCTTTTTGAATGATTCTTGATTCATTGTAAACTACACTCAATTTGTTTCGGGTTAGGCTCAAGTCCCATGTCATTTGACTGAGTTTTGATAATTTTAGAGGTGTCACAAGCTAGGTCATGGTGGCTGTCCTGTTTTCTGGACCTTGTTGCTTATTTACTGAAACTGTACGGATTGCACCATTATTTTGCAAAATAAAAATTATAGTCAGGAACTAGACATTCTTAGCTTTCCATAGAGGGGTCCTTTGCTAAGTTTCGATACCGTTTGATAGATTAATTAATTCACCGAAGTAGAGGTATGTTTGCTGAAAATCATTGTTGCTAGTTCTGAAAACTGTTTCCGAAAATTGTTGCTGATTGCTGTAACTGTTCCTGAAAATTGTTCTGCTGTCCTGTTGTGGTAGGCGCCATGTCCCTGGGCGCCATGTCCTATTTGGTTGTTGCTGCTGTTGGCGCCCTGTTGCTGGGCGCCAGTTTCTGTTTGTTACTGTTGCTGTTGGCGCCCTGTTGCTGGGCGCCAGTTCCGGTTTGTTGTTGTTGCCTGTTGGCCCCCTGTTGCTGGGCGCCAGTTCCTGCTGAATGATGCTGCCTGTTGGCGCCCTGTTGCTGGGCGCCAGTTCCTGCCATGTCTGTTTTGCTGCTGTTGTGCTAGGCGCCCTGCTCCTGAGCGCAATTTTCTGTGTTGTTGGCTTGCTGGGCGCCATTAAGGGCGCCATTTTCTGATGTTTTGGGGGCGCCTCATGTGGCTGTCCCGTGATGTTTGGCGCAGTGGGCGCCGTAGGCGCCATGATTGGCTGCCTGTCTCTGGTTGTTGGTGACTGGGCGCCTGGGTGGCTGTCCCGGTGGTCGTTGTCATTGGTGTTGTAAATTGATATTGTCATTGGTGTCGTAAATTGTCGTGGTTCTCGGTGTTGTAAAATTGTTGTTGCATCTGACGTTGTAAATCTATTGGTGTCCTTGGTGTCGGTGGTTGTTGATATTACGGTCAAATTGTTAGACTGCCCTATAGGTGTTGGTGTTATTGGTGATGATTGGTGTTATTGGTGATGATATAAAAGGTGATGTGCCTATTTTATTGGCTAAGGTGATAGGTGATGGGTCTATGACCATTTGTTGATATTGGTGTTGTTGTGTCACTTAGATGACTATTGTTGTTGATTGTCTCTGGTGCATTGTTCATGGTGTCGCATATATTTCATATGCATTATTTTGGTGACGGAGGGTTCGACCTTGGAGCTATAGGTGATGATGATGATGCTCAAAACATTTGGTGATGATATAGGTGATGATGCCCTTATTGGCTATTTTATTGGTGATGATTGGTACCACATGCATATACCCGTTGGTGTGGGTTGCATCTCATTCATTTACTCATGATATTGGTGATGATGATTGGTGATTGCAATTTGATGTTGTTGTGAAGCGGTAGATATAGTTGTCGTAACTCTAGCATATTGCCTATCATATGTGATATTATAATGTTAGATATCTCACCCCTTCTGTTTGAATGTTACCCCTATGCTGGTAACGTGCAAGTGATTGCGAGTGAAGACATGTCTACCTTCGCTAGTCGAGTCGGTGTCGTCGCTCTGATACGTAGCACTCGGGGGGATGAACGCTAGTCTTTATTAGTTGTCTCTATTATTTAATTTCTGAAGTTTTATGGTGATGTTACGATTATTCGTTGAACCCTTTATTTTTATTCCGCTGCGTGGTGATGGAGTTACTGTTATGTATCGTACTATTTTGATGGTGAATTTTATTTATTGACGTGTGATACTTTAATGGTGAAAATGTGGCATCCCTTGTGGGTGTAGCGAAAAATGTTTTGAATTCTGATTTTTGTCAAATATTTTCCGGGTAGAAAAGGGGTGTTACATAGGCTATCTTTATTAATAATTAAGTGCACATAGTTTCTGAATACATAAAACACTTGTGTGCGTTAGGGAAAACAAAATTCAAAGCAAATATCATTTGAAAAAATAAAACACTACCAGAGACTTATGAAGCCACTTTCTGCAACGCATTTGAGATTGTCGAACACTTCACGAAAAACAACATTTTTGGTGGAAGTGCAAGCTTTTTGATCTTCGTCCAAAATTAATAACTTCAATCCATCCCTGGATCGTGCTCTGGAAACTGCTATGTATAGATGTCTCGGTGGTCGTTGTCATTGGTGTTGTAAATTGATATTGTCATTAGTGTCGTAAATTGTCGTGGTTCTCGGTGTTGTAAAATTGTTGTTGCATCTGACGTTGTAAATCTATTGGTGTCCTTGGTGTCGGTGGTTGTTGATGTTACGGTCAAATTGTTAGACTGCCCTATAGGTGTTGGTGTTATTGGTGATAATTGGTGTTATTGGTGGTGATATAACAGGTGATGTGCCTATTTTATTGGCTAAGGTAATAGGTGATGGGTCTATGACCATTTGTTGATATTGGTGTTGTTGTGTCACTTAGATGACTATTGTTGTTGATTGTCTCTGGTGTTGTTCATGGTGTCGCATATATTTCATATGCATTATTTTGGTGACGGAGGCTTCGGCCTTGGAGCTATAGGTGGTGATGATGATGCTCAAAACATTTGGTGATTATATAGGTGATGATGCCCTTATTGGCTATTTTATTGGTGATGATTGGTACCACATGCATATACCCGTTGGTGTGAGTTGCATCTCATTCATTTACTCATGACATTGGTGATGATGTTTGGTGATTGCAATTTGATGTTGTTGTGGAGCGGTAGACATAGTTGTCGTAACTCTAGCATATTGCCTATCATATGTGCTATTATAATGTTAGATATCTCACCCCTTCTGTTTGAATGTTACCCCTATGCTGGTAACGTGCAGGTGATTGCGAGTGAAGGCATGTCTACCTTCGCTAATCGAGTCGGTGTCGTTGCTCTGATACGTAGCACTCGGGGGGATGAACGCTAGTCTTTATTAGTTGTCTCTATTATTTAATGTCTGAAGTTTTATGGTGATGTTACGATTATTCGTTGAACCCTTTATTTTTATTCCGCTGCGTGGTGATGGAGTTACTGTTATGTATCGTACTATTTTAATGGTGACTTTTATTTATTGACGTGTGATGCTTTAATGGTGAAAATGTGGCATCCCTTGTGGGTGTAGCGAAAAATGTTTTGAACTCTGATTTTTGTCAAAAAATTTCCGGGTAGAAAAGGGGTGTTACATTAGTGGTATCAGAGCAATGGTTGGTCCGTCCGGCCAAGTCGTCGAGTCGTTGTATCGGTTAACGACCAACTATTGTCATTTAGTTCTAACTATTGTTTGTGTTGTAGTAATATGATGTTGTATCAATATGCGGGAATCCTATCCCGAGTTGTTTGAACCAGGTAAAAATTTCGAGGACGAAATTCTTTTAAGTGGGGGAGAGTTGTAACACCCCAAAATTAATTAAATATTTATTTATTTATTTAATTGTATTAGATTCATATGATAGAATAACATATGTTAATTATATTAGTGTGATGGTCCATATTGGGGATTAGAAATAACTTAGTGAAGTGGATTAGCCCACTATGGTATTCGCATAAGGCTAAGGGAAAAAGCCCATGATTGAGTGATGACTACTTATAGGGCTAGGTTTAGGGTTTCTCTCATAATTAGAAACAAAACACAATTAGAAAGTGAGAAGAGAGGAGGAGAGGGCGACAGCTAGAGAGAAAAGAAGAGAAGAAGGCGTGAATCCACAAGGCACAAGAGAGAGAGGGGCGTAGCACAAGGAGAGAGAAGGAAAGCTAGATTTCGTGGTACTTCCTAAGGCTAGGGTTTCGATTCTAAAAGGTAAGGTAAGGGTGAGGTTCATGCTTTATAAGGGTTGGTATGAAGGGTTGTATGTGGGTTAGGGTTTGGTAGTCATCATATGTGTATCATGTTTATTATGTGTTTAATAAAATGCTTTGAATGCTATATTGGTTGATTTTGTCATGTAATTGATGTTCCCATGCCCTAATACTATGTTTGATGATTGCATGTGGGGGTTAGGGTATGATGATTTATCACATGTATGATTATATGTTTGGGTTGCCTTGTTGAACCAATTGTTGATGATTGAACCTATTTGTTGATGTTTGAGATCACTTGTTGATGTTTGAATATGTTTGTGGGGGGTTGGAAATCAATTCGGGGTTTTTAATTCGCAAAGAAAACTGGGTATAGGTTCGGTTATACAGTAACTGGGAACAATCTAGTGGTCCAAAAATTATGTGGTTTACCTTTTCCGAAACAAGACTTAATGCTTGTTAATTTGGCACTAGTTTGGTTGCATTTGGAGTTTTATAGCTCGAGTTATAGGTGTCACAAGTTAGGTTAAAATGCTGGAAACAATCTGGATATAGGTTCGGTATTTCGTGTATAACGTTTTCGTTTGAACTCCTTTTTGAATGATTCTTGATTCATTGTAAACTACACTCAATTTGTTTCGGGTTAGGCTCAAGTCCCATGTCATTTGACTGAGTTTTGATAATTTTAGAGGTGTCACAAGCTAGGTCATGGTGGCTGTCCTGTTTTCTGGACCTTGTTGCTTATTTACTGAAACTGTACGGATTGCACCATTATTTTGCAAAATAAAAATTATAGTCAGGAACTAGACATTCTTAGCTTTCCATAGAGGGGTCCTTTGCTAAGTTTCGATACCGTTTGATAGATTAATTAATTCACCGAAGTAGAGGTATGTTTGCTGAAAATCATTGTTGCTAGTTCTGAAAACTGTTTCCGAAAATTGTTGCTGATTGCTGTAACTGTTCCTGAAAATTGTTCTGCTGTCCTGTTGTGGTAGGCGCCATGTCCCTGGGCGCCATGTCCTATTTGGTTGTTGCTGCTGTTGGCGCCCTGTTGCTGGGCGCCAGTTTCTGTTTGTTACTGTTGCTGTTGGCGCCCTGTTGCTGGGCGCCAGTTCCGGTTTGTTGTTGTTGCCTGTTGGCCCCCTGTTGCTGGGCGCCAGTTCCTGCTGAATGATGCTGCCTGTTGGCGCCCTGTTGCTGGGCGCCAGTTCCTGCCATGTCTGTTTTGCTGCTGTTGTGCTAGGCGCCCTGCTCCTGAGCGCAATTTTCTGTGTTGTTGGCTTGCTGGGCGCCATTAAGGGCGCCATTTTCTGATGTTTTGGGGGCGCCTCATGTGGCTGTCCCGTGATGTTTGGCGCAGTGGGCGCCGTAGGCGCCATGATTGGCTGCCTGTCTCTGGTTGTTGGTGACTGGGCGCCTGGGTGGCTGTCCCGGTGGTCGTTGTCATTGGTGTTGTAAATTGATATTGTCATTGGTGTCGTAAATTGTCGTGGTTCTCGGTGTTGTAAAATTGTTGTTGCATCTGACGTTGTAAATCTATTGGTGTCCTTGGTGTCGGTGGTTGTTGATATTACGGTCAAATTGTTAGACTGCCCTATAGGTGTTGGTGTTATTGGTGATGATTGGTGTTATTGGTGATGATATAAAAGGTGATGTGCCTATTTTATTGGCTAAGGTGATAGGTGATGGGTCTATGACCATTTGTTGATATTGGTGTTGTTGTGTCACTTAGATGACTATTGTTGTTGATTGTCTCTGGTGCATTGTTCATGGTGTCGCATATATTTCATATGCATTATTTTGGTGACGGAGGGTTCGACCTTGGAGCTATAGGTGATGATGATGATGCTCAAAACATTTGGTGATGATATAGGTGATGATGCCCTTATTGGCTATTTTATTGGTGATGATTGGTACCACATGCATATACCCGTTGGTGTGGGTTGCATCTCATTCATTTACTCATGATATTGGTGATGATGATTGGTGATTGCAATTTGATGTTGTTGTGAAGCGGTAGATATAGTTGTCGTAACTCTAGCATATTGCCTATCATATGTGATATTATAATGTTAGATATCTCACCCCTTCTGTTTGAATGTTACCCCTATGCTGGTAACGTGCAAGTGATTGCGAGTGAAGACATGTCTACCTTCGCTAGTCGAGTCGGTGTCGTCGCTCTGATACGTAGCACTCGGGGGGATGAACGCTAGTCTTTATTAGTTGTCTCTATTATTTAATTTCTGAAGTTTTATGGTGATGTTACGATTATTCGTTGAACCCTTTATTTTTATTCCGCTGCGTGGTGATGGAGTTACTGTTATGTATCGTACTATTTTGATGGTGAATTTTATTTATTGACGTGTGATACTTTAATGGTGAAAATGTGGCATCCCTTGTGGGTGTAGCGAAAAATGTTTTGAATTCTGATTTTTGTCAAATATTTTCCGGGTAGAAAAGGGGTGTTACATAGGCTATCTTTATTAATAATTAAGTGCACATAGTTTCTGAATACATAAAACACTTGTGTGCGTTAGGGAAAACAAAATTCAAAGCAAATATCATTTGAAAAAATAAAACACTACCAGAGACTTATGAAGCCACTTTCTGCAACGCATTTGAGATTGTCGAACACTTCACGAAAAACAACATTTTTGGTGGAAGTGCAAGCTTTTTGATCTTCGTCCAAAATTAATAACTTCAATCCATCCCTGGATCGTGCTCTGGAAACTGCTATGTATAGATGTCTCGGTGGTCGTTGTCATTGGTGTTGTAAATTGATATTGTCATTAGTGTCGTAAATTGTCGTGGTTCTCGGTGTTGTAAAATTGTTGTTGCATCTGACGTTGTAAATCTATTGGTGTCCTTGGTGTCGGTGGTTGTTGATGTTACGGTCAAATTGTTAGACTGCCCTATAGGTGTTGGTGTTATTGGTGATAATTGGTGTTATTGGTGGTGATATAACAGGTGATGTGCCTATTTTATTGGCTAAGGTAATAGGTGATGGGTCTATGACCATTTGTTGATATTGGTGTTGTTGTGTCACTTAGATGACTATTGTTGTTGATTGTCTCTGGTGTTGTTCATGGTGTCGCATATATTTCATATGCATTATTTTGGTGACGGAGGCTTCGGCCTTGGAGCTATAGGTGGTGATGATGATGCTCAAAACATTTGGTGATTATATAGGTGATGATGCCCTTATTGGCTATTTTATTGGTGATGATTGGTACCACATGCATATACCCGTTGGTGTGAGTTGCATCTCATTCATTTACTCATGACATTGGTGATGATGTTTGGTGATTGCAATTTGATGTTGTTGTGGAGCGGTAGACATAGTTGTCGTAACTCTAGCATATTGCCTATCATATGTGCTATTATAATGTTAGATATCTCACCCCTTCTGTATTAATCAACATCTGCAAAAAGGCTTGTTCTAGTTAATTGTCTTTGGGGATTGCATTTTTTTAGTGGATGTTGTTTTGCTTTCACCATCTTGTTTGGTGTTCTGATGTAAGTCCTGCAAATTGCAATGGTGCATTAACATATAAGGTGAGGGAAACCAATTTTTTGTCTGACTTCCACCGCATGGAATGTGACTTACATGTTACAACCTCTAGCTAATAAATATCTGCTATTGTTATTGTCAAAAAAAATATCTGCTATTTTTGGGCCCCTTGAAAATATATTTCCTAATATCACTTTGAAACTTTATATTCCTATATCTATGAAGTCTGTTAGATATATTTGATGTGCTGTGTGCATTGAAATTCCTCCAAGTCTCACTAATTATTGACTGACTTGATTACAGATTGAGGTTTTCCTAATTAGAGTAGGACATTGCAGAAACCATGGGTCACGACTATATTTGTTGTGCTGTGTGCTATGTGGCCCATGCTGTCTTGCATATTTCAGTGAACTGCCTATTCTTTCCTTTTCTTTTTTCTTCTTTCCATATGCACTTGTTCTATGCCTCTCCTAATTTTGTTCTGTATCATGCATTTTCATAGCTATGAATCACATAATGGTTACAGGTATACCATATATTTGCTTTTATTGTCTTTTGTCTTTTTTTTCCAGTTCAGTCTATTAATTCCTCAAATCAATAGATGTGAATTAATTATAAGTCTTCAATATGGATATGGATACATATCAAACAATTAATGTAACCAACACCAAGGAGATTCATTCATGTATGTGAAATTCAATTCAATGTATACTAACTAATATCTGCAGATTTAAATTAAAAATAGAATCGACACTATTAAATTAAAAATGAACTTACAGCAATCCTCTCTGATTTGGAGGAGACCCACTTTGGAGTTTCACCTTTCATTTTGTGAGTCTTCTCAAATAGGTCCCAACAAGTTGGAGTCTCATCCGAGGAATCAGGGGAATCGGTTCACCATGATTTGTCCAATGATAATAATTAGTCATGAACCCCTTCCTACATAGATGCACCATCACCATGGATGGTGGGTGATGACGCAAACACTTGCAAATCTTACACGGACATCTAATCTCCCTGCTTTCAACGTTCTCTTCGTCTTTTTCTATGTCTTTTTCCAAGACAAAGTTGATAAATCCCAAACATCCTTGTCTAAATTCTTCTGTGATATTCTTGTCCCGATCCAATCTATTATCCATCCACTTTCTATTTTTGGGTACTTCCATTGCTATTAGTCTTTAAAACTAAATGAAGAAACAATTAAAAGAAAGGAGAGTCATTGCTATTAGTCTTTAGTAATAATCATATTCATTATAATAACTTTGTATCGTCAACAATTTGTTAACTAATCTCCTCTTATATAGTCAACTAGTCATCAAAATAAAGGATAAATTCAAGATCACTAATGCTTTAAAGTTCAGAACCTACGTGCCAACCGTCTCGAAAAGATAAAAGAGCAAAGACCAAGGTTGTCTTTCCACAGCCTTGAGAAGCACTAAAAGTCACACTTCAAGTAACAGAAAATACTTTTCTCATGTTACATATCATATATCCATACAATCACAAACTACAAAATACTAAAAGCCAACTGAAATTTTTGAAATATAGAGATTAAAATGAAGTAACAGACACCTAGTGTACGTGTCTACTTGAAATTAACTTGTAATATTCTGCCACCATGAACCAAATACACAGCTGGAAAATAAAACAAATACACAACACCTTCTTCCTCTTTGCTTATTTTACTAATTTTCACAAAACAGAGATTATGCATTCCCCTCCTTTTATATGTCATCTACATGTTTATTTTATTAAAATAGTTATATACATGAAATTCAATATATGGATAGCAAGACTAGAGTACAGAGTGACAGAGAAACATTATCAGTGAAACGATATAGGTGCACATACATGTATGAAATTATCCATAGGTAGAAAAACATTCTCAGGTCTTTACTTAAGCAACTAATTCCAGTATCATTCATCCAAGAAAAACTCAAAATCAAATCAGAATGATATGACTTACGAATGTCTAGCATATGCAAATCCTTCAGAGAACTGGTTCCATCTGTACCCCCAAACACAAACAGCGGTACAACTATGACTGTCCCTTGGAATAGGAGGAAAACCTTTTATAGCTAATAGGCTCCAAATTTGCTTCACTGCAAATCAACAAACAAGAATGAGAAATTTTCCCAAAAAGTCAAAAAACAGTAACAAAATAAATGCATTAAAATATATAAAGACCATACAAGTTTAGAATCATAAATTATTAGACTATTCAACCTCATCAAACACATAATAAGTTACCTAAATTGTCATCCCAAAATCCCCAAATCAAACAAAAAAAGCAAACCCGTTAAACTTCAATTCATTACAACATTGTAATTCATAACCTCCCAATTTCAAGTATTGTAATTCATAACTGCATGACAAGTAAACTAACTAATCAGGTCATACCTCAATAAAATAACAAATACCCAAAAAAATAATTAAAAATTAGCAAAACCCCGGTCTTGAAATGGAAACCCATAACACCATGCACAATACACAACCAAAAAGAAAGAGCAATAAAAACAACACAACCACAAAAATGCACATATATATTTATTAAATTCAAATTTCCTTCAAGAAAAAAAATCATAAAATAAAAGAAACAATTATTACAGAAATTAGAAAGTATAGAGGTAACAAAACAAACCAGTGTCAAAGAAGTGAACTTGATTGGTTTGACGGACATGTAAGAAAAACCCTAAGACTTAGGGCACTAACAAACACCTCACGGTAGAATCACTATCATCATCAGTCAAACATTTGATTGAATAGAAGGGGAAAAGCTGGTAATGGAACCAAATACTAATAAACAATGAAAAAGCAGCGCAAAACTTGATGAATTTTTAGGATCTAGAACTGAACATTGACTGTTTTGAAGTTTAAGAGAGAAGTACCCGATGATGCTTGATCTGAGAATCCATAGAAAGGAAGACGAAAGGAATATAATAATATTTATGAGTGTAGTGTAGAAAAGAAACTAAGATGAGATGAATAGATCGAAGAGAATAGAATGCAAAGAGGGAACCAACCCCAAAAGGATCCGGTCAACAAACCCTCTATTTGGTGATTCTTAGGGTTTGGTGAATGTTGAGTGGTGGAGGCGAGGGTTGTGGTGAGTGGGAGAGGTGATTCTTACGGTTTTGAGTTTTCACGAGAAGAAGGTGGTGACCGTGTGGTTTTTTGTGACATTGTGGTTTTTTGTGGCAACAAAAATAATTTTTTTTTCAATAGGAGGGAAGGGAATTGAAAAGAGCGCCGATGGGAGGAAACATTTTCCATCTCCAAATCCGTCTCTAAACTTCTTTTTAATATTTTGTGACGAATTTAGAGAGGGAATCTTTAGAGAGGGATATTTTTCTTCTCTACATTCGTCACAAAAGTAAATTAGTGATGACTATATATTTTCGTAGCTAAATCCCTCACTAATAGTGAGGGATACTTATCCATCTCAAAAATTCCTCTCTAAAATCAACTTTTCTAGTAGTGAAAGATGTCGCTACGAAATTCTAGTCGAACAAGGGACATCCAAAGAGAGGTAGCTAATGGACAATCTCTTAGAACATGAATTGATGTTTCAATCTCCTCATTACAGTGATCACAATATGGATCTCCCAAACCCATTCGGTTCTTCCTTTTATTAGTGAGAAGACGATCATGGAACACCATCCAAATAAAAGCACGAACTCGCTCCGGTGCTTCGAGTCTCCAAATATTCTTCCACACGTCATGATCCGGATCGTCACTATTCATTTTAGGTATAAGTATTTTGAGTCCCACATTAATTAGTACCTATAATCACTGTTGCGCCTATGATATTCTTCCCAAGTTGGTTTACCAAAAGTCTAGTCCCATTGCATAATCCAACAGATTGGTCAATATTTCACATAAGTATTATTGGAACCCCGACCTTAAGGCGTAATCTGTGGTTTGACAAACCGGAACATTTAATTTCACTTAAAAATTCAGTTGTAAACCACTCTCCATGCACCTCATCTTGTTCATCAGACCGGCAAACCTCATCAGAGCTAAGATATTCTTTTTCTTCACCTGGAATCGAAGACAACACAAAATCGTTAACCTGTTCAACTGCATCAAGCGTAGGTGCCAATATTCCCCGCTCATGAAAGAAATTGATTGACACATGTTTCTTAACATGTCAGGATATGCAAAATAAATCAATGATTGCAAGGGATTCTCGGAGTCCGTGATTACCAAATCTTCTGGAATATCAATGTCAATCTCCCCATTTTCATTGGATGTGCCATCACCATCACCAATACTGAGGATCCAATCTGTAAATTCTCGCAGCTGGTGATGCCCAGAATTATTAGATGAAAGACCTAGTCTCATGTTTCTTGACAGCCTTAGCACTTTGCAGTTTTTCTATAGGTTGGATGCATTTATCGATGCACCAATTATTTGTTGTCTAGATCCCTTTCTAATTACGGGGAGAATCTGTCTAAAATCACCACCCAACACAACATTTTGCCACCAAATACTTTGTGCTTTTTACTCCTGTTTTGTGCCTTAAATCACTTATTTTTTATCAGGTGCAGATTATCATGTATATGGATGCATTTCAAACTATATACAGGTTGTAATCACGGGTTTTTCAAATCTATATACTAAAGGAAATGATCAATCATAGGAATCAGGTATATGTAATTAACTTGCTCTTCAATGATTCTAAACAAAACTGAAATGTTCTTAAAGTTGGAAAAAGAATTTCAGCAGCGATTTGAATCACATGATCTTGATTTTGAATTTGTTTTACAGCAAATTTACTACTACTTATGTTTCTGACCGAATACTATATATTATTGCAATTTTTTACTAATTATATGATGCTATAATTTGTTTATTTGATAAAGCGCAATAGTATATTTGAGATTAAATAAATAAATAATCTTTGCATAAATATATAAAGATAAACATTTTTATTATTATGTTGATTATCAATATTATTATATTAATTATGACAGTTGGGTTCAATTAGTGTTGATAAAGACACGACCTTCAACAACAATAATTTATATGAAATGCTCACAGGGTATTTGACTTCTACAAATAATATCATTCTCTATTTTACAATTATGTGTAAAAACTATATTGTTTACTATATAAATCTCTATATTATTTGTACCAAAAAATAAAATCTCTATATTATAATCGAAGGAAATGTTAATAAACAAGAAAAAACAAATTCTGTTCTGATTTGCAAAAGATCAGCATAATGTTGAATTGTTGTAAAAAAAAAGCATAATGTTGAATTTGTAAATCATGTAAATTTAAGGGTAAAATATGTTTTTAGTCCCTACAAAATCGGCTCCTTCTAAGTTTAGTCCCTATATTAACGAAATAGGCGTTTTGGTCCTCATCTTATTTTTTCGTTTTCAATTTTAGTCCCTCATGACTTTTAATAGCACTTCAAACTTTTAATAGCGCTTATAAAAGGTCAAAAAAGCGCTATTAAAAGTTTTGAAGCGCTATTAAAAGTCATGAGGGACTAAAATTGAAAACGGCAAAATAAGATGATGACCAAAACGCCTATTTCGTTAATGTAGAGACTAAACTTAGAAGGAGCCGATTTTGTAGGGACTAAAAACATATTTAACCCTAAATTTAATACTACTTAATTTGTTGACCAAATACTATTTATTACTATAAATTTATTACTAATTATATGAAAGACTAATATTTTTATTATGTTGATTAGGAATACTAATTATGGCCAAAGGGAATCCATCTGAAGGAAAAGTTATTCTCAAATTTATGATTGCAAAGGAATGCAGCCTATGAACATATCAAAGCTGATATGAAGTAAGTTTTAAACATGAAAAGCCCTTACTTTTGATCATTGAATTACGTTTTTATATGGGACTCGAATGTGTATAGTGTATAAAGCTATATTGTATGCTTGAGAAAGACATGACATCTGTTTTCAATAATTGATAATTGATATTTTATACTCAAACGGTATTTGACTTCAACTACTAATAGCATATTTGAGGAGCAAATTAATGAATCTTAAAAACCGTAAATTTATGACTACTTAATTAGTTGACCAAATATTAATTATACCACAAACTTATTACTAATGATTTGCAACGGATGATCAATTGGGTTAATGATAACTCTATTTTATATAGAATTATTCATATATTCATATGTTTAAACTTAGTAAATTGCTCTCTTTCAAGCAAAGATAAAGAGTTTATATAGTATTTTATGTAATATATGATAACTTGAGTGTTTGACATGGTTATAGTTGATAATAGGCCATTTTGGATATATTGTGGTATTTTTGATAAGTTTGTTCAGTGCAGTCTAGATGCTCCTGCACAAATGCTCCTGCATTGATCCTGCACTGGTTTAGTACAATGCTACTGCACTGCAACTGCATTGCCTGAAGGTTGGAGCCATCCACTTGCACATCCACTTGCCATCCACTTGCATTTGATGACCTCATACTTGGTCCCCTAAAGCAAGAACACTTCAGATTTTGTTGCCTACAATTCCCACATAGCTTTGAAGAGTCATCAACGTAGGGACACATGTTGTTATCTCATTTGACCTCCCTATACACTTGATTGAAGACTTCACATGGGAATCAGCTGCCGTAAAATAACCATGGATACAACCATCAAAGTTACTTCAACATGAAGGAAGGAAGCACCTCTCTTGAAGACTATATAAAGACTTCACTCCTTCACTTGAAGATAGATCACAATCCATAAGTTAGATTTAAATTTCAATATACATAGTTAGTTTCTATTTTGTAAGAAGGAAAGGAAGGAAGTGACAAATCCTCCTTACTTCGATTTCATAGTTTTATCAAAGTGCTAAGGAGCTAATGCAACTACATTGCTAGGAAGGATTCATGCTAAGAGCTACAACTTGTGTAACTTCTATCTTGTTGTTTCTCTTTTGTGATTTCAATTATATAAACATGTTCTATTCTGTTTATATTTGCCTTGCAATGTCTATGTTGAGCTAAACCTCTCTTAGTTGGAATGTTCTAACCATTTAATGAGCTTTTAAGTAAGTTTAATACAAGTATATGATGTGTGCACTTTAGTTCTTGCTTGATAATACTTTCAACACTTATTTTGAGATTGATCACTTAGAATAGGTAGATTTGTAAAAGCACACATGGTTTACAATTAAGAACTCAAGAACTAATATGGGTGAGTGTTTTACATAAAGGAAACTTTGTGAAAACCATACTAAGTCCTAGACATAGGATAGTATAGTCCATAGGGTGATACTGTGGGTACTTTAAAAGACAAGAGTGAACTTATTTAGCAAGCCTAGACATAGGAAGCTTGTAATGAAACTCTAAAGAAAAGTGACTGAAAGGCACACAACTAATGCAACAACATCATAACTGCATTAAACACTTATAAGTAAATTACTTGGGGAAGACATTCCAACTAGCTTTTCTCTATTTGAATTACAACTACTTACACCTTGTTTTATTCTAACTTACTTGTGATACTCACCATCATAAACTATCTTGTTAAATTAGTTACTTTCCTCTAAATTACATAATATTGACTTTTGAAAGAATTCATCAATCCTTGTGGGTTCGACCTGTTCTAAACACTGTATTACTTGTTATGGACTGTGTATACTTGTACACTTTTTCCACACACCAAGTTTTTGGCGCCGTTGCCGGGGATTGTAGTTAAATTCTTTTAAAAATCTGATATACTGTAATTTAGTGTATATTATTCTGGTATTTGCAAGTTTCTGTCATGCAGGAGCACATGATGCTTTAGCATATGTACAGAACCAGAAACAGGACACCAGAATACAGCTTAGATCCAGAGATAGAAAGAAGATTTAGGAGATTGTTAAGACTCCAAAAGCAAAAGGAACAAGCCTGCAATATGTCTCACAGTGAAGGACAAAGCTCAAGGCCACACTCAGTAAGAGGAGGTCCTGGCTCTCATCAAGATACAGAAGAAGATCACAGAGAAAGATTCATTCACATGGATCCCATAGGTATGATTAATGATAGAGATAGACCTATGAGGGATTATGCTCAGTTTGATCATCAAAACATGCAAACTAGCATATCTAGGCCTCATATAGATGCTGTGCATTTTGAATTTAAACCTATGATGTTTCAAATGCTTCAAACTATTGGTCAATTTGGAGGAGCTCCTCTAGAGGATCCTCACTTGCATTTAAAACAGTTTTTAGAAGTATGTAGTAACTTTATCTTACCTGGTGTTAGTGAAGATGCTTTCAGATTAAGGTTGTTTCCTTATTCTTTGAAAGATAGAGCTAAGGCTTGGCTAAACTCTTTAGAGCCTAACTCTATCCATTCATGGAATGAAATGGCTGAAAATTTTTTAGGAAAATATTTCCCACCTATCAAAAATGCCAGGATGAGAACTGATATTACATCTTTTAGACAAAAAAGAGTTTGAATCATTATTTGAAGCATGGGAAAGGTGGAAAGAACTTTTAAGAAAATGTCCTCATCATGGTTTACCTGTTATTATTCAAATGGAAACTTTTTATAATGGTTTAGAACCTCAAACCAGAATAACGCTTGATGCATCTTCTGGTGGAGTGTTATTAAATCTGTCATACAATGAAGCATGTGAATTAATTGATAGAATAGCAGCTAATAGCTCTAGTTGGCCTACTGAGAGGGTGAGTGCCCAAAAGAAACCATCAGGGGTACATGAGGTTAGTGCCTTATTTGCTCAGGTAGCCACTTTAGCTAATTTAATAAAAAACTTCACTTCAGTTAATGCAACTGCATCTAATGCAGCTGCATCAACAGACAGCACTGCAACAGCAGTAGAACAAGCACCTCCAGGTACCACCAGTTGTGTATATTGTGGAGGAGGTCACTTGTATGAGGAATGTCCTAGCAACCCTATTTCTGTAAATTATGTAGGTTATAATAGAAATAACAACCCCTATTCTAACACTTACAATCCTGGGTGGAAAAATCATCCCAACTTTAGATGGAGCAATAACAATGCACCTGCATCTAATACTGCACCATCTACACCACCAGGATTCCCACCTCAAAAACAAGCCACCAATGATAATTCTCTAGAAAATATGCTCAAAGCATTCATAGGAGAAACAAGAACAGCTAGACAAACTCAAGATGCTTCCATTAAAAATCTAGAGACCCAAGTAGGACAGTTAGCCACAGCTTTGTATCAAAGGCCATCAGGTGCCTTACCTTCTAATACAGAAGCTGCTCCTTCCCAGAAACAGGGAAAAGAGCAGGTTAAAACTGTTTCCTTAAGAAGTGGCAAGGAGTTGATTAAATCAAATGAGAGGGAAAGTGTAGATAAGGGAGAAAAAGAAAAACAAAAACAAAAAAATAGTAAAGATAGAAATGTGGAAGCATCCAATGCTCCTGCATTAGAGGAAGAAGTTCAAATCCCTACACCTAAGTTAGTACCTGAATACCCTCCTCCTCCTTACCCACAAAGATTAAAAAAAAGCACATGAGGAGAAACAATTTAGCAAATTCTTAGAGGTACTAAAACAGTTGCACATAAATGTTCCCTTAGTAGAAGCACTTCAACAAATGCCAAACTATGCAAAATTCATGAAAGATGCTTACTAAAAGAAAAAGATTAGGGGAATTTGAGATAGTTGCCATGACTAAAGAATGTAGTCAGATAATGCAAAGTAAAATTCCTAAGAAATTGAAGGATCCAGGAAGTTTTACAATTCCATTTTCCATTGGAACTTCTTATACTGGTAAAGCTTTATGTGATTTAGGGGCAAGTATTAACTTAATGCCTAAATCTATTTTTAACCAGTTGGGAATTGGAATTGTAAGACCAACCACTGTGACACTTCAATTGGCAGATAGGTCAATAGCCTATCCTTAAGGAATAATAGAAGACATCTTAGTTAAGGTAGACAAATTTGTGTTCCCTGCAGATTTTGTCATTCTTGGCTTTGAAGCAGATAAGGATGTACCTATTATCCTAGGAAGACCATTTCTAGCAACTGGCAAAACCTTAATAGATGTGCAGAGAGGTGAACTTACAATGAGAGTGAATGATCAAGAGATAAAATTCAATGTGATGAGTGCTATGAAGTATCCCACAGAGGATACAGAAGAATGCTCATCCATTTTTTCTCTAGATAAATTGGTAGAGAAACAGTTTTACAAACAGTATGATCATTTGGCTAATGCAGATGCACTTGATGCACCTACATTACTAGATGGGGAATTACTAGAAAAAGAAAACCTGCCAATAGGAAACTCTTGTAAGGAAGTCTGGGCCAGAACTTATGAACCTCTCAATCTTGAGGATCCAACCCTCCAAGAAAATTTACCCTACATAGAAAAACCTCCTAAGCTAGAATTGAAAGAATTGCCTAAACATCTTAAGTATGTCTTTTTAGGAGAAAATGAGACCTATTATTATTGCTTCTGATTTAACCTCAGAACAATAAAATGATCTCATCAATACTCTAAAGAAACATACCAAAGCAATAGGTTGGCAAATGACAGATATCAAGGGAATTAGTCCTTCTGTGTGTATGCATAGAATCATCTTAGAAGAAAATTCTAAGAATAGTATAGAAAGCCAAAGAAGACTAAATCCTATCATGAAGGAGGTTGTAAAAAAGGAAATCATTAAATGGCTAGATGCTGGCATCATATACCCAATATCAGACAGTGCATGGGTAAGCCCTGTCCAATGTGTACCAAAGAAAGGGGGTGTGACAGTAATAGCCAATGAAAAGAATAAATTGATACCTACTAGAACTGTAACAGGTTGGAGGATATGCATGGATTACAGAAAACTCAATAAGGCTACCAAAAAGGATCACTTTCTTTTACCATTCATAGACCAAATGCTAGATAGATTAGCAGGGAAAGAGTTTTATTGTTTTCTAGATGGCTATTCAGGATACAATCAGATAACCATTGATCCCAAAGATCAAGATAAAACCACTTTTACATGCCCTTATGGAACCTTTGCCTTTAGAAGGATGCCATTTGGATTATGTCACCTGCAACTTTCCAAAGATGCATGATGTCAATATTCTCAGATTTCATTGAGCAATCAATGGAAGTGTTTATGGATGATTTCTCTGTCTTTGGAGAAACATTCCAAGATTGTTTATCAAACTTCGAACAAATTCTCAAAAGATGTGAGGATACAAATCTAGTGTTAAACTGGGAAAAATGCCATTTCATGGTACAAGAGGGCATTGTGTTAGGACACAGAATTTCAAAGAAAGATCTAGAGGTAGACAAAGCAAAAATTGAGGTGATTGAGAAATTACCCCCACCAACAACAGTTAAAGGTATCAGGAGCTTTTTAGGCCATGCTGGTTTTTATAGAAGGTTTATCAAAGACTTTTCAAAAATTTCAAAGCCATTATGTATGCTTTTACAAAATGATGTACCATTTAACTTTGATGAATCTTATTTGGATACTTTTGAAAAGCTTAAAAAAGCTTTAGTAACAGCACCAGTGATAGTAACACCTGACTGGAGCAGGCCTTTTGAATTAATGTGTGATGCTAGTGACTTTGCAGTAGGAGCAGTCCTAGGGCAAAGGTATGATAAGGTTTTTCATTCTATTTATTATGCTAGCAAGACATTAATTGAAGCTCAAGTAAATTACACAGTCACAGAAAAGGAATTATTAGCTGTAGTATTTGCGTTTGAAAAATTTAGATCATACTTAGTTGGCACTAAAGTAATTGTTTATACTGATCATTCTGCCATTAAGTATTTGATTTCAAAGAAAGATGCAAAGCCAAGGTTGATAAGATGGATTCTACTCCTACAAGAATATGATCTTGAAATTAGAGACAAGAAGGGAGTAGAAAACCAAGTAGCAGACCATTTGTCAAGGCTTGAAGGTGAATCACTAGAAGGAGAAATCAAGGAGAGTTTTCCAGATGAGAAATTATTGGCAATCACAGTCAATGCACACAGTGCAACTGCATATGCTATAAGCAATGCAGGAGCATCAAATGCATCTGCACCATGGTATGCTGATATAGTAAATTTCCTTGCAAGTAGAGTGACACCAGTGAATATGACATATCAACAAAGGAGAAGATTCTTCCACATAGTAAAACAATACTATTGGGATGATCCATTCCTTTACAAGATGTTTCTAGATAAATTAATGAGGAAATGTGTTCCTGAGGAAGAACAACAAGCAGTGCTTCTGCATTGCCATGCTGCACCATATGGTGGCCACTTTGGAAGCACAAGAACAGCAGCTAAGGTATTACAGTCTGGTTATTTTTGGCCTACTTTATTTAAAGATGCATATCTTATGATCAAGAAATGTGATAAATGTCAAAGGGGAGGAAATATTTTTGATAAACATGAAATGCCAAGAACCAATATTTTAGAAATTGAATTATTTGATGTATGAGGAATGGACTTCATGGGACCTTTTCCACCCTCTTTTGGCAATTTATATATTCTAGTAGCTGTTGATTATGTGTCCAAATGGGTAGAAGCAGTAGCATTACCAAATAACAATGCAAAATCAGTAAGTAGATTTATTCAAAGGAATATATTTACTAGATTTGGTACTCCTAGAGCTATAATTAATGATGAAGGTTCACACTTCTATAATAAAATCATTGAAAACCTTCTAGCTAAGTATGGAGTTAAGCATAAAATTGTTACAACTTACCACCCTCAAACAAGTGGACAAGCAGAAATCTCAAATTGAGAAATTAAAAGAGTGCTAGAAAAAATGGTAAGTCCAAATAGGAAAGATTGGTCTTTACATTTGGATGAAGCTTTATGGGCTTATAGAACAGCATTCAAAACACCCTTAGGAATGTCTCCTTATAGAATAGTCTATGGAAAAGCATGTCATCTACCCGTGGAGTTAGAAAATAAGTCTTATTGGGCTATCAAGAAGCTCAATTTTAACTTAGATAAAGCAGGTACACAAAGAATGCTAGAGCTTAATGAGTTAGAAGAGATTAGGCAATTCTCTTATGAAAATGCTGAAATCTACAAAACCAAAACAAAGGCATGGCATGATAAGAGAATTCAAAAGAGAGACTTAAAAGAGGGAGGACTAGTTCTGCTATACAATTCCAGATGGAAGCTTTTCCCTGGAAAGCTTAGATCAAGGTGGTCAGGACCATTCAAATTGGTTAAAATTTATCCTCATGGAGCAGTTGACTTGTTAGATGAAACCTCAAACACCATCTTCAAGGTAAATGGTCAAAGAATCAAAATGTACTATGGTGAACATGTGGTGAGAGATAAGGTCACCACGCATTTGAAGAATCTTTAAAAGAAAGAGGTAGTCAGGCTGATAAGACTCTTAAAACAAGCGCTTAATGGGAGGCAACCCATCATTTTTACTTAATTTTGTTTAATTTGATGTTTTAAGTGTTTTATAGGAAAAACAGGAAACTGATGCAGCTGCATTGCAATGCTATTGCATTACATATGCATTGAAGAAAAAATGTGCCCTGTACCCAAGTTCAAAAGTTTGAAGAAATTGATCAAGTGTGAGTGACAACTCATCAGAAGCAGAGTTAGAAATTAAATGAAGTATTGAGTAACCAAGGAAGACACGTGGCTGCACGCATGTCCACCACGACCTTACCTAACGGCTACTACCTCAAATCAAATCAAACTTCTCTTAACTCCGCACTAAGAAAACCCTAAAATCATTTTCGTAATCCCTTCCACTCAATCTGAAACCTCCCACTCTAATCAAACAGTTATACACCTCAATTCCATATCCAGCAAACGCAATGGTGAAGAAGAAATTAGCATCAAAGTCATCAGGCAAACATGCATCATCATCGTTCCAAAAGGGCAAGAAAGACAAGACCAATGCACCAACATTGATCAGTGAAGAGAAAGCTCATCTATGAAAAATGCAAATGCTACCAGAAAGAGGATACGATTTGAAGAAAGCAAGTCCATCCTTCATGGCAACAGTGGCCAATCTTCACTGGGATCACTTTGTGTTGCCACGAGGAGGATACATTGAAGAGCTAGTAAGAGAATCCTATGCTGGACTTTCTGAAGGAGAAAGACCAGAGAAAAGCTACACTTCTAAGGTTAGAGGTAAGATAGTTCATTTTCATCCTAAGAAAATAAATGAACATTATCTATTGAAATACAATGGACTTGAATTTGAGAAGAAAGTAGGGAAGGCTAACAAGAAAGAAATGGAAGAAATTAGGAGTAGAATTGCTACACCAGATTCTGTTTGGGAAAGATTTACACCAAATGAGGTTAACCTTAGAAGTACTTACTTGATAGATGCTCTAGGAAATTGGCATTTGTTCATTACAACATCAATCTTACCTACTTCACACACATATGCTATGACCAAAGAGAGATTGATCTTACTAGATACAATTCTCTCTGAGGAAAATGTTGATCTAGGTAGATTGATTGCAAGAGAAATATATACATGCACAACAAAAACAAAGGGATTTCTGTTTTTCCCTTGTCTCATAACTGAATTATGCATGAAAGAAGGTGTTCCTATTGCTGCTAATGAACAAAGGAAATTCCCCCCTACTAATTTGAATGCTGAGATGAAGGAGAGAATAAGAAAAGTGAAAGAATCAGTGCCTATGCCTGCAGTGCAAGAGCATTTCATGCAAAAGCAAGCGGCAGTGTGGAAATTTCAGAATGAACAACATGATTGGCTGCAGCTTGTTTTCCAATATTTGTCTAATGAATTAGGCAATATTGAGGCACCTGTGTTCCCAAGCTGGGTGTTAAGAACTGAAGGACAAGAAAAAAAAGAGAAAGAACAAACTGATGAGGATAAGGAAGGAGAAAAAGAAGAGGAAGATAAGGAAGAAGAAAAAGAATAGGAAGAAAAGGAAGAAGAGAAAGAAGAGGAAGAAAAAGAAGAGCCTAGTAGAAAGAAGAAAGTGACTAGGAAACAAACAATGGGAAAGAAAAAGGTAGTAGTGGAGCCTGAATTTGAAGACACTTATAATTCAGAAACTGAGGATGAAGATTTAGAAAAAGAAATGGATAAGGAGAGTGAAGATGAAGAAGAAAGTACTGAAGTTGAAAGTGAGGAAGAAGAACATGCTAGAAGTGTCATTCTGGAAGAAATTGCCAGACAAAAATATGCCAAGAAAACACCACCACAAACCCAACAAGAAACAATCCACACATCACCAATCACATCACCTATTCAATCACCAATTCACTCACCTACCAAAGAAGCATCTCCTCAACCAAAATCACCACTACCCTCCCTTACTGATCCACCAATACAGTCACCACCACAAATAACCCCTCCTCCACCCTCTCCACCAACTGAAACAGAACAACAAACTCACACTGTGCCACAAAGCCCAATCCCAACCTCACCTATCACTGAGCCACAACCAGAACAAACAACTCCTACTAGCCCTACTAACATTATAACTAATGTTGTTTCTGCTCTTGAGCATGAAAATGTGTAGGACACTGATGAAGATCCAACTGAAGAGGCAGTACAGGAGGAAGAAGCTGAAGTTGTCACAGAAGCAGTTGATGTGCAGAGTGATGCACCTGCATCAGATGCTTCTGCATCTCAACAGAAAGCAGCAATGAAACCACAACATGATGAGGCTGCTATGCAACTAGTTCTGGAACAGATAGCTCAGAGAAAGAGAGAAGAACTGGGAAATACACAAACATTCTTCAAACAACCAGCTGTCAAGGCACCAAAGAGAAAGATCTCTGAGGCAATCCCAACTGATGTTACTGCATCAAGTCCTGCATCACCACCAGTGGAATCAGGTGCATCTGCACCAGTAGAAGTAACTCCAATCTCAAAGCCAAAAGAAAAGAAGCAGATAGTGAAGAACACTCCTCCTACCAGGCAGAGTACAAGAACAAGGAGTGGAGCCAAAAAATGAGTATCTGTTAACATGCTTTCTGCAATTTTAACTACTATATTTTGGATGTTATCTTACTACTAACTCTTCCCTAGTTGTGTTTTTAATCCCTCTCCCCATATTTTGAACAAATATTTTGGAAGTATTTTGTGAACTTTTAGCAGTGAGGACACTGCCATTCCTTAAGTTTGGGGGGAGAACTTATCATATTATCATATTAAGTATGTTATGCATGTTATCTATGTGTGTTTTTAGCAAATGTATGCTTTTAATAAATATTTTTGTATGAATGTATTAGATGTACTTAACAAAGTAGTATCCAAATACATGAAACTAATTTTCCAAAGATACATTTTCATTGCAAAATAGGGACAAGTATGAGGAATACTATAAATTGTTAAGAACATTTTAGTAGATGATCAGTTTGAAAACATTTTACAAAGATATGGTGCACCTATGGATGGATTTTTGAAAAGCAAGAAAAGAAAAAGATGCCTTATTTCTCACAAAAATAACCAGAATTATTTTTCTTCCAAATACCTCAAAACTGAGTTTGTGAAAAGAATCTTGCTATTTAAAGAGCAATCTGATGCAAGAGAAAATTTTGGTGAGCTAAGGTCAAAACAAATTTTGATTTAAAAGTTGGAATAGCTTAAAGAATTAAGTTTGGGGGTGTTTTTATGAAAACCAAGGCTGAATTTGAAAAGTAAGAGCAAACAATGCAAAAGAATACAAAAAGAGTGGTAAAAAGATCAAAGATCAAAGCCATATTGACCTGAATCAATTGAGCTATACCTGTGCCTAAGTGCATGATTGCATCTGGAGGTCAAAGACCTGTGCCATGCATGAATAAATGCATCTGGAGGATAGTTCAAAACTGTACCTGTGCCAAAAGTGCATGAATGCATCTGGAGGTCAGTGAAAAGCTGCACCTGTGTCATGCAGGAATAAATGCATCTGGAGGACAGTGAGGAAGGCAATATAGGCTACAAAAAAATAACACAGTGCAGAAGCAATGCAACTGCACTGCAGAAAAACATCAATGCAGAAACACTTCAAAGAAGTAATGCATCTGCATCAAAGAAACCACCAACACCAGAAAAATAATGCATTGACTCAAAAAGCTTGGAGAAATTCAATCAAGTCCTTAGTTGTGTTTAAAACTCCCCAATACTTGAGGATTTTGTGAGTCTAACCTTTCTTTTGAAAAATATTTTGGTGTGACCAAAGATAAACCAATCTTTTCAAAGGCTAGGAGGAAGTTTTCACTTAGTCTTGGAACCAATCTCAACTCAGTGGGTTCACACACACACAAAGAGTGTAAAAATTCTGGAAGTTTGAAAAGAAATAAAGGCACAAGAAAAATTGATGAGCAAAGAAGTTCATAGAGAGCACCTCATGAAAATCCAAATATCAAACTGATTTATCTTCTGGAAACTATAATATTAATTAATTTGTCTTTGTCATTACTTGAGGACAAGCAATGGTTTAAGTTTGGGGGTGTGATAACTCTATTTTATATAGAGTTATTCATATGTTTAAACTTAGTAAATTGCTCTCTTTCAAGCAAACATAAAGAGTTTAAATAGTATTTTATGTAATATATGATAACTTGAGTGCTTGACATGGTTATAGTTGATAATAGGCCATTTTGGATATATTATGGTATGTTTGATAAGTTTGTTCAATGCAGTCTAGATGCTCCTGCATCAAATGCTCCTGCATTGATCCTGCACTGGTTTAGTACAATGCTACTGCACTGCAACTGCATTGCCTGAAGGTTGGAGCCATCCACTTGCACATCCACTTGCCATTCACTTGCATTTGATGACCTCTTACTTGGTCCCCTAAAGAAAGAACACTTCAGATTTCGTTGCCTACAATTCCCACATAGCTTTGAAGAGTCATCAACGTAGGGACACATGTTGTTATCTCATTTGACCTCCCTATACACTTGATTGAAGACTTCACATGGGAATCAGCTGCCGTAAAATAACCATGGATACAACCATCAAAGTTACTTCAACATGAAGGAAGGAAGCACCTCTCTTGAAGACTATATAAAGACTTCACTCCTTCACTTGAAGATAGATCACAATCCATAAGTTAGATTTAAATTTCAATATACATAGTTAGTTTCTATTTTGTAAGAAGGAAAGGAAGGAAGTGACAAATCCTCCTTACCTCGTTTTCATAGTTTTATCAAAGTGCTAAGGAGCTAATGCAACTCTATTGCTAGGAGGATTCATGCTAAGAGCTACAACTTGTGTAACTTCTATCTTGTTGTTTCTCTTTTGTGATTTCAATTATATAAACATGTTCTATTCTGTTTATATTTGCCTTGCAATGTTTATGTTGAGCTAAACCTCTCTTAGTTGGAATGTTCTAACCATTTAATGAGCTTTTAAGTAAGTTTAATACAAGTATATGATGTGTGCACTTTAGTTCTTGCTTGATAATACTTTCAACACTTATTTTGAGATTGATCACTTAGAATGGGTAGATTTGTAAAAGCAGACATGGTTTACAATTAAGAACTCAAGAACTAATATGGGTGAGTGTTTTACATAAAGGAAACTTTGTGAAAACCATACTAAGTCCTAGACATAGAATAGTATAGTCCATAGGGTGATACTGTGGGTACTTTAAAAGACAAGAGTGAACTTATTTAGCAAGCCTAGACATAGGAAGCTTGTAATGAAACTCTGAAGAAAAGTGACTGAAAGGCACACAACTAATGCAACAGCATTCAGTGCAACTGCATCATAACTGCATTAAACAGTTATAAGTAAATTACTTGGGGAAGACATTCCAACTAGCTTTTCTCTATTTGCATTACAACTACTTACACCTAGTTTTATTCTAACTTACTTGTGATACTCACCATCATCAACTATCTTTTTAAATTAGTTACTTTCCTCTAAATTACATAATATTGACTTCTGAAAGAATTCATCAATCCCTGTGGGTTCGATCTGTTCTAAACACTGTATTACTTGTTATGGACTGTGTATACTTGCACATGTTTTCCACACACCAGTCAACTGTAAAACTGCAAAAAAATTACTAATTATGTGAAATTTATACCGAATAATATTTTTATTACTATGTTTATGGAGTAATACTAATTAAACAACCAACACCGTTGGCCCAATGACTTAATCTACCTTGGGACATGAGGGTCGACCCGGTGCTTCTGAGTTCGATTCCTGCAGTGGACAAACTCTATGTTGGCAAGTGCGAAATTTGATCCTAAGCACGAGCGGAGATTAGTTTTTCGTTGAAAGCGTTGGGACACTCGTGGGACCTCCTTCTTGCACTCATTTGGTGCACTCCTTCGATATCCCTTAGCTCGCCAACTGAGCTACCTACTTGGGATATAGGAATGTGTTTGTATGATGCACATATGAAGCACATTCCAATAATCAATAAATTTACAACGGAACAACACAGAATAAGTCTAAAAGAGATATTAATTAAATAAAAGTAGACAACACCATTAGGTTTATGAAGGAAATTAAGACATAACTGAGCTAGAGTATCTTAGGTGAGGGGCGACTGGTTAACAAAAATGTGTCCCATGAAAGCACCTTTATTACATAAGTAAAATAAAAAGAAACGACAACTTGTCGAATTCATCGTCTAGTAGTAACAAAAGTAATCAATTTCATCACATTCTTCGTAGTGTTCAAAGTCGGCATTGGTGTGAAACACAACTCCATAAAAACCTTCAGATAAGCAGTTGTTTTCCTGTAAAAAATGTTAAAAACTAAATAGTATCAAACTATTGAAAAGATCAAAAGTGTGTAAAGATCATGAATATAATATATGAAAAATTATTGTGTTTTTATATTAAAAGTTCAATAAATTATAGGGTAAAATATGTTTTTAGTCCCTACAAAATCGGTTCCTTCTAAGTTTAGTTCCTATATTAACGAAATAGGCGTCTTGGTCCTCATCTTATTTTTTCGTTTTCAATTTTAGTCCCTCATGACTTTTAATAGCACTTCAAACTTTTAATAGCGCTTATAAAAGGTCAAAAAAGCGCTATTAAAAGTTTTGAAGCGCTATTAAAAGTCATGAGGGACTAAAATTGAAAACGGCAAAATAAGATGAGGACCAAAACGCCTATTTCGTTAATGTAGGGACTAAAGTTAGAAGGAGCCGATTTTGTAAGGACTAAAAACATATTTGAAAAAGGGATAACCTTGAAGGTGTTCTTGGTTGTGGGTTATGATTTACGGATAGACATGAGATGAGTGACTGAGCTGGCATTATATATTACCAATAAGGGATTAATCGTTTTTCAAATGGCATCTAGTTAATGGTTCTTTATTATGTAACGCTCTATTATATGTTGGCAAATTCATTTGGGTTTTCTCTCTCAATATTATAATGTGCAGAGTAGGGGTGGGCCGTGTACTTTGTAACCATTTTTTCAAAGGGTATTGCTTTTCCCACACCCCCTCCTACTCGAAACACACCCCATAAGGGTGTGAAAAGACCAAAAGGCCAGGCCAAACCTCTTTTTTTTCACGAATTTTCACCTGTTCGAACACGGGCATTCGAACGGGTTCGAATGACATCGTTCGAGTGTGTTAAATTTTGACTTCACACCCTTTTGGGCGTTTTTCACCTGTTCGCATGAGGTCATGCGAACCTGTTCGCATGACCTCGTTCGAACACATTCGATCGACATCGTTCGAGTGTGTTAAATTTTGACTTCACACCCTTTTGGGCGTTTTTAAACTGTTCGCATGAGGTCATGCGAACCTGTTCGAACAAGGTCGTTCGAACAGTCATAAAACACGTCCTCGCAGCGTCTCACGCGAGGTCATTTTTGGAATAAAATTTGTTAAGGGGTGTGAAAGAGTAGGAGGGGGTGTGGGAAAAGTAAAACCCTTTTTCAAATGACATCTAGTTAATGGTTCTTTATTACGTAAAAGTCCATTAAATGTTGGTTTTGAAATGTGTTGCGAGCTGGACAGATTTGTACATTCATTTGTTACTTGGAATATTTTTCCTTAATTTTCGCCTAACTGATGTGGCTTAGCTTATAAGATGCCACATCAGTTTTTTTGGCTTTGAGGAGCCTATATAAATGTATTTTTAATAGATTATTATATTGTATTTGTCACTCCTTCCTCCTTAACACAACAAATCCTTGAGAGGATCCAAATCCAAACTCAAATACAATGGGGAAAGGTGTTTCATTGTCTAAGTTACAACTTCCAAATGAGGAGAACAATCACTACGGCAAAGTTACCAAATATGTCAAATCAAACAAAATAGGTTATGGAATTCAATTTTAGCGTGGAACCCATAGTGCAAGTTAGCACCACATTTACGGGTGTCTAGGCAATCAAAACACGAGTTTTAGTTCAAGACAGATACATATAACGGATAATTATACAAAATATTATCTAGAAAAAATCAGTTCAACTGGACTAAATATATCCAGAACGGGACTAAATGTGTCATTTTTTCTTGGCAATGAACAAGCCCCACATCTGCTCCCCCGATTCGCCCCTGCTCTCCTTCGCCTTCCATCTCCCCACAATTTCATTGTAGTCTTCCTGAAACCAATGAAAGTTTTTCAATAAAGAGAAACATATTACCTCAAAGTAAAGTATATAACAAAAGTCATCTTAAAAACATTATTAGAAACCCACATTGCCAAGGTCACGAATAACATCATCTTTCTTGCTCTCGAGGGCAATTAGCTCCTGCTGTAATGTTTTCACAAACTGAACCAAAGAAGTTATTATTAGAACTCTAGAAGCATAGTAGAAAATGTATATGCCAAGCAAACAAGACCACAAAATCAAACAAACCTGATCAGTTCGATCCTCAACAATGACATCAAATCCAGCGCTCTTCAGCATCTGCAAATGATTATAGAGCACAAGGAGATTGTCATGCAAAAGAAACGTAAATTCAAGTAGTTTAGATGAAACCAAACGGGTGAAAGAGAAGTCACTGAGAGCACACACGCCCATACCTCCTCATATGCTTTCATGTCATGGATATAATATCCTCCTTTCTTAATGTAATCAACAAATTCTTCAGATGGGCTTCCAGCACTTTTGCAGTAATCTGTAATTAGAAGTTGTCCTCCAGGTTTCAACCACTTGTAAAATGATCTAAATAATGTTGGTTTATCCTGCATTGTATGTTGTGAAAAACAAATGTCAAATGGCAAAATAAAATAAAAAACTACTTAAGAATATCAAATAAAACAAAAAACAAAATATTAAATGAACCGCGGACATTAAAAGGTATGGAACTAACAAACAAAATATTGATCAGAATTAAAATCTAGAAGGCTTAATGGAGAACCGAGGAGACAAATGGTTTGTTATGTTTGCAAGGGTAAGAATTGAGAGTGGGAAGGAATAACATCCATGGGTAATCTGGAGGATGGCCACTGCAGAATCACTTTCAACAGATTTTAGGAATTCTTTTATTCCATGCAAAATGGTCATGGCAATAAAGATACTTACATTGACATGCACCTATGGGGATAAAGCTATCTATACTCAGATGCCAAAAGCTTAACTGTACTAAATCAACAATCCACCCAAGGATAAAAAGGATAATTCCTTACTTTGATGTATAACATGGCATCACGAGAGTAGATTACATCAAATGTCTTCTCAGGATATGTTTTTTTAGAGCAATCGGCACAATCAAATTCAACATTGCATTTCAGTCCGATAGCACGCTCAATAGCGCGAGAAATCATGTTTATGGAGAGGTCAACACCAACGACCTCAACATCAAAATTTTCAGACATGTAGAAATCACCTCCCCCAACACCACAACCAACATCCAGTACTTTCTGGCCAGGCTTTAGTCCCAGCTTTGCCACAAACTCCTTTGTCGTTTCTGTCCAAGCAAAGCAACTCATGGGTTAGAGAAACACATAAAGAAGCAAACCACTTAATAGCAAGTCAGCCAGTAATGTAGCTTTCATTAGTCCCCCTAAACGATATGGGAGATCACTCTTTCGGACATTCAATGAAGACCATCCTTCCATGTCAATTTGAAATGGAAGGAAGGATCTATATAATAGCAAGGTATAAGGGGTGAAGGGTAGGTATACCAAGTCCTCCAGTGCTTACAAAGCCTTGTCCATACATCCACTCATATCGTAAAATACTCTTCTCGCTATATTCAACTCTATCTAAGAATTTCTGGAACCCCCTATCATCCTGTGATCTAACTTTCTGCCATATCCAGCAAATCTGTACAATAGTGTTGTAATTATACACGTATATGTCAGTCAATTTTATAAGCTGAATTCACAATAATAATTACACAAATGGGATCCAATTTTATTACCTGGTTTTGATTCTTCTTATTTCTAACATAAGCTCCAATGCATTTACAGCCCACAAGAGAGAGTTCAAAGGAATTCCCAGAACTATCACTCATATGGCACTTTTTAAATACCTGCGTGAACAAGGGGGAGCACAAATCAAAGTTAACAAGCCAAATTCTAAATAAGGTATTCCCTCTGTTCCTATTGAAGTGTTTACTTTTTAAAAAAAAATTGTAACTATTTATTTGCCACTTTCAAAGTTCAAGGTTAAATTATTTTTTCTTGTAAATAATACCCTTAATTATTCATCCTAGAGAGAAAGAAATAGATACAATACAATAATAAACAGCCAAGATACCACAAGGAAAAAGATTAATAATTTTGTCAAAAACTAAAAAAAATGATTTCCTTGGTTTGTGTACAAAAACCTTAAACAGCACTTGGCACTTTTGATCCAATGAATACTCAACACTTCGCATACATTTTTAGAAAGAAAGTTTAACATGAAAATTATAAACATGAGAATTGGACAGTAAATTTTGGGAAAGGAACCCATGACCTTTGGTCCCTTTTTACCATCACAAAACATTCCCATTAATTAGGTTTGCTAGTTATCAACAGTGGCGTATAGCGGCAGATCGAGCGGAACAGTGGCTGGGTGCTATCCCGCTACATGCTATACCATTACCCCAGTTTGGGGAGGCTCCCCGCTGCTAGCCGAGATTGACAATTATGTTAGGTTCAAATATGTTTTGAAGCAGGTTTTTTAATCTAAAAGGTTCTATCTCCATAAAATAAAAATCACATGACCTCAAAAATGATGTCAATATCTCTTTTAGTCTCTGGAATTGACTAAGAGAGGACCGTGGTAACTACCAAGAACAAACCTTTGTGTAAAATCTGGGTTCTCTGTAGTGAGTAGGATTGTAACTTCTCTTCGAATCTCCAGATTGGTGGAAACAAGATTCTCGGAAGAATATATATCCACCATCTTTTAACCATTTGATCATTCTTATTGCTAAATTCTCAACCTGATGCACATAAAAATAAAAGGTTAATGATATGAAGCCACAAAAGTAAGTCATGTTACTTTCAATGAAATGTTTGTTTTCAAAATCAAAAGCCACCTGCGTAAAATTTTGTGATAGTTTATAGATAGCTTATGTTTTGGTCAGGATCACCCAAAGCCTCAACATAGAGTAGCGGGGCTACTATGCCACAGTTTCCCCCAATAATTGTCATTTAACCACTAAGGAAACAAACTTTTGGATGATACTAGAATAATTCCTTGCATAGGAAATTAAAATTACTCTCGCTTAGTTACCTATCAAATCCTTGAATTCATGAATACCATATATGCACCAACTAAAAGATAGACAGGATAACATGATTTGAAGAACTGAGAAAGGAAAAGGCTAGGACATGACCAGGAACAAAGGAACAATAAAACTTCAACACTGAACCTATGTTTAAGAAGTTAAATTTCAACAACTCCAAAGTTGATTTTACATTTACATCCCGTTTATTGTTACTTGGACCCACAAGCCATTACTAGATAGTTAACACATCCTGTTGACTTCAGCATATCTAAATTGGAAACAAAATCACAAAAATTTGGTATTTGTACTTAAAAATAAACAAAACTGACCTCAGTATCTGAAAGATACATAAGTAACCAATTTGAGAAAATCACATCAATTGATCCTTCAGAAACATTCAAGTTTGGAGACATGACATCAGCGCACAAAAACTTGGCATTGTTGTGGTGTCCATTGATGCTTTCATTCTGCAGAACATAATGAGTGATTCAGGTTACTTAACAACGGGTATGTGTGATGAAAAAAGTGTTTAGGCACGTTCGGGTAATTGAAATTCATCAACCACATCAAAATTCAGCAAGGTAAAAAATGCAATGACCTTCTTTATTGCACTCTCTATGAAGTCCACAGCAAGCACTTGACCAGCTTTTTGCACCAATTCTCCAGTGAACCTTCCAATACCAGCTCCAAGTTCTACAACTGACTTTCCTTCGTATGGTGGTAATAGAGAAAGTACCTATATAAATATGAAATAGTTGGAGTTGCAAAACCCTGTCTAACCAACAAAAAAAAAAGGGAGGAGAAAGATAGGGGATAATGAAAAAGGCACACAATGAAAATCAACGGCTTCTTTTGCTGCTTACAATACGAAGAAAATTTACCCAACAATGTACTGATCTAATCTAATTCGCAAGATAATCCAAATCACAAAGCATGACTAGAGGAAAAAGAGAGAATTGGCTTCAGCAGCACATGGATCTATACTAGTAAGTTAAAACAAGAAAGCACAGAGAGGCATTACGAACATTGTGATATTGATTTGAGAGTGAAAAGTACAAGTGTTGAAGGGGAATTAACCTCGGGTCTCTCTTCCTTGTCGAGATCAGAAGCTTTGGAGTCGAGCATCATTGCCTCAACGGACAGATCGGCGGAATGCTGAACCCAGTAAGATTTCTGAACTTCACGCTCGTCCATACCTGCAATGCAAGGTCGACAGAATACGGTTGACAACTGAAGTACGGGGAATATGAATGATCTGAAGAAGAGGAAGAAGAAGATGAAAGTTACCTTCTGAAGCCATGGGTGGGAGTAAGTAAAATGAGAAAGGTTGATTTGGTGAGAAGAGAAGAGAAGAGGAGAAATGAAATGTTTAACTGCCTTCGATTGCAAGACGGGACCTTGAGAAGCTCCTAGATCTTCGGTTGAACGCTCTTCCTCTCTGCTGCATCAACCCTCCGTTCGCTCAGTCACTTCCCTCTTTTTCCTCTCTGCCCTGCCTCCTACCTTCTTCCAACTTCCATTTATACACCCTCCCCCCTCCCCCCTCGCCTCCTTTCTTATCAAATCAAATCAAATAAATAAATAAATAATCCTTATCGATTGTGGTTGTAAAATGTTTGTACACCGTAACCGTACGTAAATTAAACTTTTTACATGTCGACTTAATTGATAGGCTAAATAGCACTTTTGGTCATTTATGTTTGCTCCAGATTTCACTTTGGTCTTTTATCTTTTTTTTGATCCGTTTTGGTCCCTCATGTTTCATCTTTGTTTCATTTTGGTCCCTGACATTAGTTTTGACTAACGGTCGACTAACGGACGCCACGCTGGCAGTTAACTGCTGACGTGGCGTCCGTTATTCATTAATGACGTGACAAAAAAAAATTATTTAATTCAAATTCACAATTACACATCAGAAAAGAAAATTTAACAAAAAACAAATAACATAAACAATGAAAAACAAATAACAAAAAACAAATAACATAAACAATGAATTGAACAACAACAACACCAGAAACGAAGAACACTAGAAACAACAACAACAACAACAACAAATAACATAAATTGTTCATCTTCAATCTTCACCAAAGAACAAAACGAAGAACCAATTTGAAGAAACGAAGAAACGAATCTGAAGAACAATTTGAAGAACCAATTTCGCGCAGAACAAAACGAACAAAACAAAGAACAAAACCAGAAAAAACAAAGAACAAAGAACAAAAACAAAGAACAACACTGAAACAGATCTGTTCATCTTCGATTTCGTCTTCGTTTTCGTCTTCGATTTCCTTCGATATTGGCACAGATCTGGGTTCTAATTTCTTCTTCTCTGTGCAGATCTGAGTTCCAAATCTGGGTTCTCTGTTGATGCTCATTTGTTTCATTTTAGTCCTCTCTGTTTTTCCTTGGTTTCATTTTGGTCCCTCTCACTGTTTGTGTTGTTTCATTTTGGTCCTTTTCAGATCTGGAAAAACTAACGAATTAAAAAATATAGATTTGGATCCAGAAACAATACAAAGAAAATCGGATTCAAACCCACAAAATCAAACCCAACATCCTCAAAACGCACTCTCTTCCATCCTTCTCCCATTTTCGAAACCCACTCTCTTCCATTCTTCTCCTATTTTCGAACTCGTTTCGTTGTTTCCTCTGGGTTTTAGTTTGTTCGATTCTGGATTTGGGTTTTAGTTTGTGGGTTTTTGTGGTGGAATGATGGACGGGTTTTAGTTTGTGGGTTTTGGTGGTGGAATGATGGACTGATCGGTGGTGAGAAATTGATGATGGTGGTGATGTTAGTTAAATTAATGTTAGTTTTTAATTAAATTAATGTTAGTTTTTCTAATTTGTTTTTAGTTTTTATCATTAAAAAAGTTAAATGCTTATGTGTAATTTATTTACAATTAAATAATATTTTTTTGCCACGTCATTAATGAATAACGGACGCCACGTCAGCAGTTAACTACCAGCGTGGCGTCCGTTAGTCAAAACTGACATCAGAGACCAAAATGAAACGAAAATGAAACATGAGGGACCAAAACGGACCAAAAAAAAGATAAATGACCAAAGTGAAATCTGGAGCAAACATAAAGGACCAAAAGTGCTATTTAGCCTAATTTATATAAACATTAGCTATGCTGGTGTTTTACATTATCTACTAATTACAAGTTGATACATCATTAAATAGAAGTTAGTCAATTGATCCACTTTATATTGAATAATAGTTAGTTTAGTACTATGGTTTGTTATTCCTAACCGAATTGGTTATGATGTTTGTTAGTTACTAGTTAGATGTTAGTTATGAATTCTAGTTGTTAGTTAGGATTTCTATATAACCACTACTTTGTAATCTTTTGTAAACAGAATCTCATTCAATAGAAATAGAGAACATTCAAATGAATTTCTCACATTCTTCCATCAATTTCACTAATATTTTATATGTCAAACATTTTGTGAATTATTATTGTTGTAGTTTGTAAAAGTTTATATACACCATATATGTACATAAACTAAACTCTTTACATTATGAGAATAGATCTCCTCCAATGATATTTTTGTGAAGTAAAATCTCAATCGAATATTACTCATTAGTACAAAATGAAATGAAAAGAAAGAATAACGCTCTTTCGATGTTTTTTCTGGTTACAAACAACCTTTTTGTCTTGTGTTATTGAAACAATTCGTACAAATCGTCCTATACTACGTATCATTTCTCATCTTAGTTATTCATTGAGTTAGACAAAGAGTGAGTAACCAACTTCGTAATTAATGTTCTTTTTTTATTTACGTAATTTATGCTCTCTTATTAGGATACGTAATTTATGTTTTTTTTACCAAAAGTAATTTATGTTATTTGCGATGGTTTCTTTTTTTGACAAAAATTTACTGTGGTTAATAATAATTTTTTTTGACATAGACAGGGTTAATAGTAATAGGGTTATCCAAATGGGAATAAAATGCAAACTTATATGGTAAATTCTTAAAACAAAAGTGGAGTATTTTATTTAGAAACGGAATTATTTCTAGTTTGACATTAACAATTCGTTATTTTTTGGAGAATAAAATTCGTTATTTTAATAGTTTTTTTTTGACAAAATTATTTTAATAGTTCGTCGTCATACAATTGAAATTTTTCATGATCCGCTTAACAATCACACTTTCTTTTATTGTAAAAATAAATCACACTTTCTTTTAATACTAGTATAGAAAAAATTATATCAACAAGACACTAAAATAAAACTTCTCAAAATTATCTGAAAAAAAACTCTCAAAATTAAGCATGTGGGAATTTCATTTAGGAATATGCAATAATACTACAACTAAATTAATCCAAATATCATAACAGAAATATTTTTTTCTCCCCCCGTTTTTATTTTTAACGTTAAATAAAAAAGTAGAGTGTGTGGTTTTTACTTTTTAGGGAAAAAAATGATACAGGATCTGACTGGCTTGCAATTGTGAATTTGCGAGGAGAAAAGAAGCATAAATAAGAGTCCCAAGCGATTCTTGAACAGAATCTATCGGGATCCCGTGGTGCCAATGGTTCGTCACCACGTGGTTTTGCAGTGACTCCCCGGGCCCGCATTTTCTTATTAGCAATTACAGTATTTGTAATGTCGACTGAAAAGCCTAATTCACTGACCGTGGGTCCATGATGATTGATCTATTTGTATTTGGAAGTTAATATGTGTTTGATAATAAAGAATTTTGTGAGTCTTATAGCTTTCAATACAATCTCTTCCGCCCCGTATCAATACAATCTGGGATAGTCGGTGGATTGCTCTTGACCAGCTCGAACTTTGGAAGGGAGGTGTACCTGTAAAGACACTCTGATGCTCTAGTTAGTAGAGTGGAATCTTTAGCAAGTACTAGTTTAAAAGTGTGTACCTGGTAAAACAGTGTCATTCACTATTTATAGGAGATGTGGTCCGATTTTAGGCATCGCTAAACCGTCTGATTTGTAACGGACAAATCGTAGCCGTTGGTGATGTAACGGTCCATTAATGATAATGGGCCTCAATAACGTGGCCCAGGAACGGTTCATGATCGTTAAGCCCAAACCGGAACAGTTGCCCACCAAGTCGGATCGGTTAGATGATCTGATCCCGACTTGAATTAGAGTTTTATCGGAAAGCTATATGACTACATCATTCGTCGATACTGGGCATATACCTCCGAAGGTGTTGCCCCCAATATCGGAATATCATAAGAGAACTGTAGAGTCGTATCATTCATGAAGCCGATTAAGCCTTGGAAAAATATCGAATTCCTTCGCAAATATTGGGCATATACCTTCAAGGGTTTTGCCTCCAATATTGGAATATCGGTGGGAACCACATAGTCACATCATTTACTGTCTGACATGATTGACGTGCTGGTTGAAGTGCTCGAGGCGTCAGGTAATAATGACGCCTATTTAGTAGCCCGAGGCTAGTAGCCATGATGACGCCTCGTTGTCAGTGCTTGCAATAAATGTGACTGAATGGACACGCCTATTAAAATTCAGCCCAATGCTTCGCTTCTCCCATACTATATATAGTGGTGTATCCTTCATTTTTCTGTTTACTAAACGGAGAATTTGCTCTGACTACCGAGATTAATTTCCAGCGAACCGACGATAGAGCTCCGACGACGATCTTGCATTTAGGTTTCTACATTGTGGCGAGAACTTTACCACTAGATTGGAGCAAACTCGGTCGTTTTAGAAAGACCTCTTCGTTACCTCTCTCAACTCCAATTCGGTGGTATGTTATGTTATGTTTCTGACTTTCTACTTCTTTTTTATTTCTTGTATGGCTGGGACTTCCCCAAGCCTGACCGAATTCATCCAGGATGGGGGTGGTCAGGCCGAGATCCGACTTAATCGTGATTTCGAATAGAATATCTGATCCTGACCATTTTCCCCCACTCCTGCAGTAGAGAGCTGGCGAGAACGAAACACACTCTTAGAGTCGCAGTTATAGATCATCCTTCATTAGCCAAGATGGCGGCTTCCGAGGCCAACTCCGCAACTAATACTCCTCCTCCTGATGGAAGATCACAAAGGAACACAGTTCAACACCATGGCGAACTTCGAGAGAAATTAGATAAGATCGTTGAAGGAGATCCTGCTTCTTCAGAAACTACTAGAACGGACTCCGAACTCCGTGACGAAGAAGAAGGCACCGGGGAATCTTCTGGTCACGCTGATGTGGCCATCCACCCCTCTGTTTCCCGAGACTACTCCTGGGTAGCTGAAAATGTCAAAGGGATCCGATCTGTGTACCCTGATAATACTGATCTATCTTTGTATAAGAAATTCGTCGGAAAAGGAAAGCAAGTATGGCTTCTAGAAGGGGTTTCCGAAGGTGAGCTTATCGCGAGTTTCCCTGCAGAACTCAAATTTTCCATGTATCTTATCACCATGAGAACCATGCATATCCAACCTCCCTTTACGCGCTTCCAACGCAGATGTTGAGATTATTGCAAGCTGCCCCCTCACAATTACATCCCAATGGTTGGGCCTTTGCCCGAGCTTTCGAACTAGTCATGAGACACCTGGATCAGACCATTTCGGCGACCTTATTTTTTCACATGTTCGAGGTGAACCGGAGGCAAGAATCTGGGGGGATCCGATATGGTCATGTGAGCCTTCGCTCTAAACGGAATGTGAAGATCTTCCGACTCTATTTTGACTCTCTCAAGGAGAATTGAAAAAAAAACACTATTTTTACATTTCTCCGGTTAGTTCCGATGCTGTTGCATTTGTGGGCAAATATGATGACCAATGGGACCTAGTGTCAACCAAATTCCCAATTGGTTGGTCGAAAGCACACTTCAACCGATCTCCCGGTTCATACAACTTAAGCAAAGACAGTTTGGATGAGGAAGATCAAGAAACCTTGGAATTTCTGCGGCGGTGCGCCGAGCTTATTCCTCGGCACATGAGTTTTGATACATAGGCCATAGTCCGTGCTCGGACTAAATCTGAAGTTCAAGAAGCTCTTGGTATGATCGGACGTCGTCGATGTAAACTGATGTCCATTTTTTCTTTTATACAAGATCGCCTAACGCTTATTTATTTTGTATTGCAGATAACATATCAGGATCCATGTCATTTGCTCAAATGATGGAATTAGTCAAGCGCAAACGTGAAGATGGGCCCAGTTCAAAGTCGGCATCTCAAAAAGTGGCCCCATTGGCCGACAAAGAAATTGAAACTCCGAATTTCCGTCTTGTGGAAGAAGGCGAGCACTCTCCATGCCAGGATCTGCAGCTTAGGAGCAAGAAAAGCACCCAGCTCCAAAAGGGAACTTCTTCTACTCCGTCAAGAGGAGAAAAGAGATCGACGGTAGATCTTGATGCTTGCGAATCACCTCCCTCCACAAAGAAGAGTAAACTCTGAAAGGAGGGTCATAAAAAACCCAAGCCGCCCAAGCTCTTTTCCTTGGACGGGTTTATGAAGATCAAATTTGAGGAGTATTGCAAGGATCCTCTAGGTGCTCTTGCCCAAGTGTTAAAACGTGGGTCTGATCTACAGAGAGAATGGAGGCAGGAGGCCGAAAACAAAGTGAAATGTAATTTCCGATTTATTTAACTTTATTCCCGCTTGACTTGCTCCTCATAACCTTTTTATTGCATGCAGCTGCGAATCAGGAACGAGATGAAGCCCTCATATTGATGGAGGAGGCAAAGAAAAATTTGGAACCTACTTTGGCTGCTCTAACCAAGATGGAAAAGGCCAGAGATGATCTGAAAGTGGAAAGAGACCAAGCGATCTTGAACCAGAAGGCTGCTGCGAAAAGTGCAGGAGATGCTGAAAAGAGGATTGAGAAAGCCGAAGCTGATGCTACAGATGCCTTGAATTCTGCAACTGAACTTCAGGCTCGGGTAACCGAGCTTGAAAACAGTCTTAAGAAGCTCGGCGAGGAGAAAGACGAGAGGATTGCCGAAATTGCTGCCGAGGCCTGTAATTTTGTTGAAAATTGTATTGAGAATGCTCTAGCTCAGGTCGCCGTTCTTTACCCAGACATCAACTTGGATTCTGCAATCCTCAAGTCTGATCATGAAGTCAAGGACGGGAAGCTCCTGAAGCCCGTGGTAGGAACAGAAAAGTTTGAGATCGTGGCTCCTATTCCCTGAAATTCTCTTTAAGTTTTGTTTTGAATATCGGTACTGGTGTTGTGCAAAAACGTGTGCAAGTATACACAGTCAAACAAGTAATAAAGTGATAAGAAAGATCATCCCACGGGGATTAATGTTTAATAACTAACTCTATTTGATAGCACTTGAAATAATGAGTAAAAAGTAAAAATAAAAGCATGGTAAAAATTCGTTGTTGTGAAAAGGTTAAGGTAAATGGTTGAGGACAGTAAACTGTAAAATAAGGGGGTAGAATCAGACAGATGAGTATAGCCAAGACAAGGATCTGTAATTAATCACTATTGATGCAATGATGTGAGTGATGCTATGATAGCACTCAGTGTGCAGAATGAATATGGATATTCCTATCTCTGTGAAACGAAATGTTGTCAAGGTTTCCTTATTCCTAAGCTCCCATGAGGTTCATTCCATAGGTTGAAAAGCATGTTTCAGTTCACACCATAGTCCTAGCTTCATATTACTATTCTTCACTAGGAAATGGTAATATTCCTATTACTCTTCAAACTATGTTAATTTGCGAATTCAACACTTACATTTCTTTCCAAAAATAAAAGCACGTTATCCAAATTAAAGTGATCAAGTTTAAAAAGGATGTATAGCATTTACTCACGCAAATTAATGAAGTGTCGAACATTAATCACATTATACATCAATAGATCCTAATTACATCACCATAGTCTTGACTATAAAGAGATTTAGCTCAAAATGAGCTTAGAAATAACAAAATAAAACCTAGCTACCATAAATGAAGCCATCAAAACAGTAACAGCACTGAAAACAGAGTATACAGAAGAATGCAGAGTTATACAAACAAAATGAAGCTTAAAGCAAGCTTCAGATGCTGTAGATCTGCTCCAGAGCTTCTTTGTTGTGAGAATGAAGATCTGTGCTGCTGATTCTGAGTTTTCAGCTTCAACAATGGAGTTTCAGCACTGAAAATGATGAAAAGATGGTTGGGGAAGACGAAGTATAGTGATGGAAGGAATGGAACAGTACTCTTTGACCTAGGGAATTGTGGAGGCTGATATTTGTCCTCTCTGTCCTTCCCCTTCTAGGTTAAAGTGCCTTTTTATAGGATATTCTCTCACTTGAAGTACCAATTGGGCCAATCTAAATCGGGTACAGTGCTGGCAACCCTAAAATCAAGGACAGATTGTCTTTTAGTGGCTCATTAATGCGCTGTCATTCCAATGCACATGCTCACAAAAGACAAAACACCATTTTCTTGCTTGTACCACCTGATATGCCTTTAATTTTGTTCCTATCACCAGTTGTATGCCACGGCACTAACCACAGCACTAATTCAACTAAAAATCCTGCACCTAGCACACAAGTTAAATCCCACAAAAATGGCACTTGTGTGCCCAAACTGTAATTTTCACAAGTAAATACGCTTGTAGCTAACTCTGTACAATTTCCACATTTATTCACATAAATTTACTTGGATCAAGATAATTCTTACTTGTTTTGGCATAAATAACTCACATTTTTGTGAGTTATCACACCCCCAAACTTGAACCATTGATTGTCCTCAAGTAATGACAGCACTAGACAGAACACTTAACAGCACAAAAGCAAAGCATACAGAATAGCATAGCACTTAGCACACAACATATGATAGCAGTCAAAACCGATTTTTGGCTCAACTTTTAGTTTCTCAAGGCTTTCCCCTCAGACTTAACACTTTAGAACCCTTAGCAACATATGAAATCATAGCTTTTGCCCCTAGCTTAGATGTGTGTGTGCTCTCTTGCAATTCTTCCATAGACTCCAACAATTACTAGACTTGGCTTTGGATCCCACTTAAAATTTCCTACATTGCCCTTCCTCATCAATGGCTACAAACACAACTTACAATGATGTATGCTAATGGGGGTAGCCATACTAAGAGATGAACAATGAATAACTAGGCTTCATCACTTGATTTACAACTTTTCTTAGAGTGGTGCACAACTCTTTTTTTTTGGTTGATTAGCTTGACTGCTGCTTTGACTGAAACTGTAATGGTGTCGCCACAAAACAGCCTCCCTCCACAGCACCCAAACTAGCCTTTGCTGCAAGAATGCAACTTATTTGATGCTATAACTTTTTCCTTTGTTTTTGCAAGTGTACACCCTCTTTTACATGATTTTGGATTTGACAGCCCATGGCCTTACTTCTAACAGCATAACCCCCAAACTTGAGTTTTGCTGTACCTGCAGTTTCTATCAAATTCCAGGCAACTTCAGTCCTTACTAAGTTTTCACCTAACTTCCACCTACGTAATGCCTTACATCTATTTTCAAAAAGCAAGAGTTAAGTGTATACTAGAGGGGCTAGGCTATTTCATTCAAAGTTCTAAGTCCACACCAATTCTGGTTATCCTCACTGGGTTCTGCCTTGGTGCAAAAACAATTTTTTTTTGGGTGCTATCACTACTGCTATGCTAGCACTACACTAACAGCAGCTACACACTATATCACAAAGTGAAACAGAACACAGCAACAAAACAGCAGAATAAAAGGAACTTAAACAGCAATGCATTCAAATTAAAAAACAGCTGCTCCACCCCCCAACTTAATCAATGACAGTGTCCTCACCGTCAAATGACTAAGTCAGAGATGGACACTGACTACAAAACAACAACTAAAATGTAAATAGCAAAGGGGTGGGATCACTTCTTCTTTTTAGCAGGGTGGGGCACAACAACATCTTCTTCATCTTCCTCTTCCTCTTCTTCTTCTTTTTCAATCAACATTCTCTTTCTTCTAGGGGGTCTGACAGCACAAATTTTTCTCCTCGTCCAAGTTGACTTGGGAGGTAACTGGAAAGGCACATGCTCAGGGGTGGCATCAACAGGTTTCTTCATCTTTGAAGTTGGGGAAGATGCTGCAGCAGCACGTCCCACAGCACTTGCAGGCTTTCCAGCAGGCTTCTTCCTTTCATCATCATGTTTTGACTTGCTTTCTCTTTCCACAACAGCACTTGCTTCTCGACTGACCTCGCCAGCATTATCTGGAGCATCAACGGAGTTTTCTTCCATTTTACCTGCTGAATTCACCCCTCCTTTGGAACTAACAGGGGAGGAGCTACTTGAGCTGCCTTGATGATCATTTAATGGCTCATCATCTTCATCCCTGTCAATCACAATTGTCTTTTTTGAAGGTGCTGCCGCAGGCTTGGCAGCACTAGAAGTAGCTTTCTTTTCAGATGTTTTCTTTGACATTTCTTGGGTTGGAGCAGAAGGAATGTGAGGCTTTTCATGTGCATGACCACTAGGGCCAACATCAGGCAGCACCCAATCAGGGAACACATGAGGTGGCAAATTGGTTTCACCAAACACCTGCGTATACCAGTCATGGGCAGCCTTCACAAACACCCAAACTGCTTCTTGCTTCAGAATGTGCTGCTGCAGCAGCAGTACCAACTCAGATATTCCAGGGACTTCTTTAGTAGACCTCTTCTCACCATCCTCCTTTCTCTCATCTTTCTTTCCTTCTTCCTTCTTATCAGCACTCTCCTTTACCTCTTCTTCACAGGACAGAATCACCTCAGGATCCAACGAAAAGTCGTCTTCATCTTGATCAAAACGACGCACATCCTCAGCTTCACACAACAGCCTTATCAGATTGGGGTAAAAGAGAACACCCGCATTCCTTCTAGAACATGCCAAAATCTCCCTTTCAATACTTAATTGCTCGATCATATGAATTATATGCAATTTTATTGAATTCTGAGAGTTGTGGTGGGAATTAGAGCACAAGGGTAAAACCGTCATTTCGCCTCATATCGAAGATGTATACTTGGACGAAATAATAGATTGGGTCCTAGTCATACTAGGATCATGAGTATGGTATTAAAATTCCTAAGTCATATGAATTGGTTGGTGCTTGATGGATTAAAAATGGAGTAAGTGAGAATTTAAGGAGTAAGGGCGTTTTGGTCTTTTCCTCACCCTTACTAACCTTTAGCTGGGTTTAAGTCTCACTCACTCTCACAAAACATGGAACACTCACACCTTCAGCAAATAAGAAAAAAAAAGGAAACATAGGGAGAAGGAAAGTGAGGGTGAGAGGGAGAGGATGAAGGATCACCACCATGTCTCAATGCATGTGGATAAAAGTTTCACCATTCTCCTTCTTTTCTCCTCCTCTACTCAATGATGCCACTTTCCACTCTTCATTCCATCTTCAGCTCTTTTCACCATGGATGAGGTTTCAAGCTTTTTGAAGGTGAAAATGGAGTTCTATGACATCCAAGCTTGTTTTGGGCTATGGAAGTTCACATTCAGTTTGGAGGTACCAAAAATCAACCCACATTGCTGTTTGGTTCATGTTGGGACAGTAGGAGGAGTAAATAGAATAGCTTGGTTCGAATTTGGAGTAGTTTGGGAAACTATGGAATGAATTCGGGCACCTTTGGGTAGCTTAAGTTCGGTGAAAGGTTCTATAGTCTCCGATCGGCCACACTTCAATTGTTGATGACAGATGGATACTTGGTTCTGTTTTAGGGGTCGATTGGGAAGGAGGGGAACAATAGAGAAGTTGCACTTTCGATTTTGGAGGCATTCGGAGCGTGTTCGTGATTACGGGGATTGTTCGAGGGGTTACGGTTCGATCGTTCGTGCTTCGGCGTGATTTCTCGGGGACTCGTCAAACCGGTGAGTTCTACTCACGATTAGGGATATAATGTTGTTCTGGATAAATTGTGTTTTGGTCTCACGACAAAGTTTTGGGTCCGAGGCATTTTATCGAGTCGAAAACCGTTTTCGTCAAATAAATGAAATTTTACGGTTTTCACGAAATTATATATATCTATATGCTGTTTGTGTACTGGAATATGATCTGAATTATGTTGCCAAACATCTGTTTTTTAAGTCTCGGAAGTCACGGAATGTCTCGGTGACGATTTGGGAGCGAATTGGGAAAAAACGGGGTTTTAGAAAAGCGGTTTCCAACCTATCTGTCAAGGGTCGTGTCGCGACCCGTGGTCCATCTCCTCGCGACCCTAGTGAATTTTGTGACGCAAAAGTTTCTGTCACTTTTCGCGTCGCGACGGTATCTGTTCGCGTCGCGACGGTTTGCAGTTTTCACTAAAAAGTCCCTGAACTTGTTTTCGCAATAACTTTTGATCCGGGAACCCGATTTAGGTGTTCTCAGGTGCGTTGGAAAATTTTTTCAAAGACCTATCTATAATTGTATAATTTGGTTTGGAAATTACACTGTTTTTGAAGGTCAAAACTGTTTTCAAAACCGAAACTTAGACCGCGTGTGAGATAATGTTTTTGGCATAACAAACCGGATCGTGGATCCTTCTCGACGCTATGATTATAACGCCGGATGTATAACTTTGAATTCATCAAAACAGGTTATAGATCGATAATAGATATAGATATCTAAAACTTGAAAGACGGTCCAATGCAGACATGATGTATATTTTATTATATATCGCGTTGGGTGACGACCCGACAAGTAGCATACTAGGGAGGGAAGTCATGATCCCTTACCTAGGCCCTGTATACGTTTTGGCGTGGTCAATTCGTGGGTTATCGGGATTCGTAGTCGTTGTACAGCTGATTTATGCTAAACTAAATTGAGAACACGATTTGCCGGGATTCGTAGTCGTTGTATAGTCGGCATTTCAATTTATAGCTTATGATTCGGGATTCGTAGTCATTGTACAGCCGTTTCATGCTAAGCTAAGATAAGAACACGATTTGCCGGGATTCGTAGTCGTTGTACAGTCGGCATTTCGATTTGTAGCTTGTGATGGCTATTAAAAATATGTTGTAACGGTTTAATAATTGAACAGAGTGTTAGTGAGGGGGCACGGTAGAGCTCACTGAGACAAGTTGTCTCACCCTATCATTGTTGTTGTTTTTACAGAGAACCTGAAATAAGGATAGCAGGCGGCATGATCAGTTGTCGTGTTCAAGGAGAAATTTGGAGATTTGATCTTCCATTCAAGTTTTAAATTTCCTATGTAGTCTTTGTATTCGGTCGTATGACTCGAGCTTGTATAATGTTATTTTTATAGTTTCCGCTGTTTCTTGTAAGGATGTATATCTAAACAGGAATTTTTATACTCTGATGTAAACCCAATTGTATATTTAGGTATTCCTTTGTTAAAGAAATACCAGGGTGTTACAATTGGTATCAGAGCGGTTCGGCCTTGTCGGACTTAGTGACCTTCGGGTCGAGAATATAGGATCGAGTCAGCTAGGGACTTAGACAGTTACATGTCAGATCTTTTCAGCATATTATGTGACGTATTGAGTCAGGATCCACTCAATGTTTCATGTAAATTATTGAAAATTATGGCAGTTAGTTGCCTCAGCCCCAAAAATGTCTGAAACCCTAAGCCATAGGATCCTTAGCCTTCTCGTTTCATCAGAGCACGCAGCTGCAGCAGAGGGATACATATGACATTTGGAAACACTGATGGACTTCCGCGATGCTTCGAGGAAACTGTGGGCGGCTGTTCAGTAAATGAATCGGATGCGGTTAGTGAGTCGTGGCATGGAGACATCGTAGGTCTTATGGAGAGTACAAATTAAGCGAAGCCATTGGGCAGTAGTAACGTCAATGTCCTGAAATCTGTCAGATTAGTTAACACCCAAAACCCTGACCAATTGATTAGTCAGCCTATCAGTTATCTAAATACTGTTTCACAGTAAATCTTACCTTCTGGTATACGTCGATCCCAGTTTTGATAGCAGTTAAGGAAGCCCTTATCGGTTAATTCCAAGCATATATCCTGATTCTTCTTCCTTCGGGTCACTATGTGACAGATGATAAAGCCAACTGAGTTAAGGTACTCCGTCACCAGTATTGACTAGCAGAGTCATAATGTGCCGATCAGGTTAAGTCCCGATCAGGAACTACGAATCGCATCCTTTAAAGCAGATTAGTATGTGGAATCAGTAGAAGTGACCTTACTTCAATCCTCTGACTAGAAGCATCCCGATCGCGGTCTGTGAGAAATTCTCGTTAGTCTTCCGAATCATTTTGTTCGTAACTTCTGCTCCGGGACTCCGATTTTTATGTTCCGAGAGGCGTCCGAAAGCTAACGAAAATATCTACACTGATGGATGGGTTGTGAACCGTATCTCCAATGGTATTGTGAAGTGTACCTCTGTTTTAAATCTGAACCGTAAACTCTAAAGCATTCGTGGAATGCAAACCTCTCTGTTATTCGGGAAATTGGAAAGAGAATTTCCAATCAATCAGTTAGATTCTTAGACACCAGTTCAGAATGATGCTACTGTAAGTTTTACCAAGAGACCTATTTCCGGAGACTGTCGTTAGTAGTGATAGCCATTCAACCATTAGAAGTGATTCCGAAATCTTAAACTATAAGACCTCAACTGACTGGTTGGAAGAACGAGGAGCTTAAAGTCATCTGCGTGGCGAACGTAATGTTGTCATGGAGTAGAACTCGTCCCGAAACTTGATTGATTAACGTGAAGGTAACAATTAAGTTTGGATAGTTACAGAAGTTCGGAAAGAAGCTGGGCCAAGGAAAATTCCAAATAACATGTACTTGAAATTTTACGAATCAATACGAAAACACTTAAGGTGTGCTCGTTTGATTCCTAAAATAACTTTTTGTTTTCAAAATTTCCTTAATGCCACTGCAATTCCAATTTCGTAACTGATTCGAGAATAATTACTACGCTGGAGTTAATCGAGAAACCAAGATTTCCTAGGAGAACATCGAATCTCACCTTCTAAGGAAAAACTTATGTCGTTCTGGTAAGATTCCTAATATCGAAATTCTCGTCTCCTCAGGACCTGAGTGATCAAGATCTAAAAGAATAAGTATCAAAGTTCAAGCCTGGTTAATATAGAAAGGCAATTGAAATTGGATAAGTCGTTGACTTAGACAATTCTGAAAGAACCATAACCTGTGTAAGGACATCAGACTGTGGGTTTGAGTTCCGAGGACCAAGTCATAATGGTCGAAAGACGCACCCTTATCATTATTTTGGGTTAGTTAAAACATCGGTGGTACCGGTGACTGCCTGAAATGCTAAAAATGTTTCTAAGATAATCGAAAATGTAGGTTACTCAAACGTTTATTCAGAAGTAAAGGCAGGCTGGATAACACGTGAATATAATTGCTAGTTGGAGAGGTATCAAGCCATGTTAGGACAATCATCTTTCGGCAGTAATAGTGTTCAAGCTTCCGCTACCGAGGTAAAACTCCAATCGTAATTTGGATCTCGTTAGGGTTAGCAGTAAGTTGCTGTGACTTTGACCCATCGGATGGATCAAGGCTAGTTTCTCCATTCTAATAATCTATCGGTTAGACGTCAATAAAGCAAATAGGTGCTGAATTCATAATTGTCTGATTGTGGTCCAGCCCTCGGGGCTTTTCTACGACGATCCGACAGTTGAGTACCTGTAGGGCATATTCTTTTACCTTCTACACCTGTTTGATGGGAGAATGTCTAAGAATGAACCATGTGTCGGCCTGAGACTAAATGATTGGACAGTGAGTGTATAATACACGAGTCCGTGATAGTTGACCCTATAACCATTTTCTTTCTTTCTTTCTTTTGTGTAGTCTCTCGAGACATTAAATTCAGGTTCGTTTTTCATCACGAAATGCAAGTCTTTGTTTTAACCTTGAAAGTCTTATCTCAGGCTAATTCGAGAAAAGGATTGAAGGGAAACGAATTGGATCGAATAGAATAGCGGTTTTGAGAGGAATTTTAAAAGCAAATATCCGCTTTTCTTTCGGCTCAATGTCCTTCTCGATCCCTTCCTCGAATGAACCCAATTATTTTATCTTAGCGGAGCCAAACTCAAACACGATAATGAAAGTTTGTGAGATTTTGATCGCACAAATGGTTGATACCAACAAATCATCACTTTATTCTCACTTTCGAACCTGTAATTTTAAAATCAGAAAATGAGATTCCGTTCTGTTGAAACGTCGTGCATCGAGTAAGGTCATGTATAAGTTGGGGTGAATTAACGTTTTTGGATAGTCGTGTTTTTCAAACTACCATTATTGAAAACTGCCTTGAACATTATTGAAAACCGCATTGAAAAGGATTTTTATCCAAGTGAAACGATGGTACTTTCGAGTTTTAGAAAAGATTTAACGAAAGAATATTTCACTATTATTTTAGAGTCTAACTGGGTCATGTTGCGAGGAAAAGTCATTTTCTACAATTCCTTGGACTGAGAGTCAACCTCTTTTATAAAATAACTCTGTTTACTTCAGTCAAAATTTTAGTAAAAAGAGTCAAGCGCTTATGTAAGCGTAACTCGGGAAAGGAAGAAACTGTTCCTCCGAATACCGCGTGATTTGATTTCAAATAATCCTTTCATAGACATCGTTACTTCCAATTCAAGCTACGGCTAGCCGGAACCTGCGGAGTTCCTAACTTTGATAGTGAAGGATGTAGAAATACCCGTAACTATAAGTTGGTGTTCTCAACATATTGTAGGTAGGCCACTGGTTCATAACAACTAGTGTCTGCCATCGAGAGTTCGGAATAGTTGATTATCGGATGACGTTTGTGTCAATGAGGTGTACGAGCTATAAACGATTTTGAGGACAAAATCTTTTAAGCTGGGGTGATTGTAACACCCCTAATTTTGTTAATTTCGGTTTACGAAATTAACTCACGATTTATTATTGGATTAAATGATAAATCGAGTCTCGGATATGGCTATGTCGCAAAAGCAATACTTAATTGCTCGATCATATGAATTATATGCAATTTTATTGAATTCTGAGAGTTGTGGTGGGGATTAGAGCACAAGGGTAAAACCGTCATTTCGCCTCATATCGAAGATGTATCCTTGGAGGAAATAATAGATTGGGTCCTAGTCATAGTAGGATCATGAGTATGGTATTAAAATTCCTAAGTCATGTGAATTGGTTGGTGCTTGATGGATTAAAAATGGAGTAAGTGAGAATTTAAGGAGTAAGGGCGTTTTGGTCTTTTCCTCACCCTTACTAACCTTCAGCTGGGTTTAAGTCTCACTCACTCTCACAAAACAGGGAACACTCACACCTTCAGCAAATAAGAAAAAAAAGGAAACATAGGGAGAAGGAAAGTGAGAGGCGAAAGTGAGGGTGAGAGGGAGAGGATGAAGGATCACCACCATGTCTCAATGCATGTGGATAAAAGTTTCACCATTCTCCTTCTTTTCTCCTCCTCTACTCAATGAGGCCACTTTCCACTCTTCATTCCATCTTCAGCTCTTTTCACCGTGGATGAGGTTTCAAGCTTTTTGAAGGTGAAAATGGAGTTCTATGACATCCAAGCTTGTTTTGGGCTATGGAAGTTCACATTCAGTTTGGAGGTACCAAAAATCAACCCACATTGCTGTTTGGTTCATGTTGGGACAGTAGGAGGAGTAAATAGAATAGCTTGGTTCGAATTTGGAGTAGTTTGGGCAACTATGGAATGAATTCGAGCACCTTTGGGTAGCTTAAGTTCGGTGAAAGGTTCTATAGTCTCCGATCGGCCACACTTCAATTGTTGACGATGGATGGATACTTGGTTCTGTTTTAGGGGTCGATTGGGAAGGAGAGGAACAATAGAGAAGTTGCACTTTCAGTTTTGGAGACATTCGGAGCGTGTTCGTGATTACGGGGATTGTTCGAGTGGTTACGGTTCGATCGTTCGTGCTTCGACGTGATTTCTTGGGGACTCGTCAAACCGGTGAGTTCTACTCACGATTAGGGATATAATGTTGTTCTGGACAAATTGTGTTTTGGTCTCACAACAAAGTTTTGGGTCCGAGGCGTTTTATCGAGTCGAAAACCGTTTTCGTCAAATAAATGAAATTTTATGGTCTTCACGAAATTATATATATCTATATGCTGTTTGTGTACTGGAATATGATCTGAATTATGTTGCTAAACATCTGTTTTTAAGTCTCGGAAGTCACGGAATGTCTCGGTGACGATTTGGGAGCGAATTGGGGAAAAACAGGGTTTTAGAAAAGCGGTTTCCAACCTATCTGTCAAGGGTCGTGTCGCGACCCGTGGTCCATCTCCTCGCGACCCTAGTGAATTTTGTGACGCAAAAGTTTCTGTCACTTTTCGCGTCGCGACGGTATCTGTTCGCGTCGCGACGGTTTGCAGTTTTCACTAAAAACAAAAGTCCCTGAACTTGTTTTCGCAATAACTTTTGATCCGGGAACCCGATTTAGGTGTTCTCAGGTGCGTTGGAAAGCTTATTCAAAGACCTATCTATAATTATATAATTTGGTTTGGAAAGTACACTGTTTTTGAAGGTCAAAACTGTTTTCAAAACCGAAACTTAGACCGCGTGTGAGATAATGTTTTTGGCATAACAAACCGGATCGTGGATCCTTCTCGACGCTATGATTATAACGCCGGATGTCTAACTTTGAATTCATCAAAACGGGTTATAGATCGATAATAGATATAGATATCTAAAACTTGAAAGACGGTCCAATGCATACATGATGTATATTTTATTATATATCGCGTTGGGTGACGACCCGACAAGTAGCATACTAGGGAGGGAAGTCATGATCCCTTACCTAGGCCCTGTATACGTTTTGGCGTGGTCAATTCGTGGGTTATCGGGATTCGTAGTCGTTGTACAGCCGATTTATGCTAAACCAAATTGAGAGCACGATTTGCCGGGATTCGTAGTCGTTGTACAATCGACATTTCAATTTATAGCTTATGATTCGGGATTCGTAGTCGTTGTACAGCCGTTTCATGCTAAGCTAAGATAAGAACACGATTTTCCGGGATTCGTAGTCGTTGTACAGTCGGCATTTCGATTTGTAGCTTGTGATGGCTATTAAAAATATGTTGTAACGGTTTAATAATTGAACAGAGTGTTAGTGAGGGGGCACGGTAGAGCTCACTGAGACAAGTTGTCTCACCCTATCATTGTTGTTGTTTTTACAGAGAACATGAAATAAGGATAGCTGGTGGCATGATCGGTTGTCGTGTTCAAGGAGAAATTTGGAGATTTGATCTTCCATTCAAGTTTTAAATTTCCTATGTAGTCTTTGTATTCGGTCGTATGACTCAAGCTTGTATAATGTTATTTTTATAGTTTCCGCTGTTTCTTGTAAGGATGTATATCTAAACAGGAATTTTTATACTCTGATGTAAACCCAATTGTATATTTAGGTATTCCTTTGTTAAAGAAATACCGGGGTGTCCCCAAATTGATCCTCCTGTAACCCAGCATGGCCTCCAGTAAAAACATCTTTTCCTTATGCCAATAGAAATTGTGCGTAGTAGGAAGCACCGAACTCATCACCCACAGAGATAACGATCTCATAAAAGGCTTCAACATTGTTCTTTTGACCTTGAAAGCATTAGACTCTTCTTTTACCCACTCTGTTTTGGGCATACACAACACCCTCAGCAAACGAGCCATGTCCTTTTCTGTAGTTGTGGCCACTATGTTCTCCAAGCTATCTTCCACATTAGGTAAGCCTAGCACCTCGTTGATCCTTTCTGCAGAGAATGAGACTAACATTCCTCGCACCACAGAGAACGTGGGCTCAGGTTTTCCCTTGATCTTCTCAGGAACTCCAGCATAGAACTCTCGTGTAAGCCCAGGTAGTACAAATGGTGGTTGATGCATGAGCTTCTCCCATTGCATTTCTCTAAAAATTTCCTCAACCTGCTGAGGTAATGGATTTTGGTGCTATTCCTCTCTCAAGCAAAGGGTTTCTATACTGGGTAGAGGATGCATAAAGTTCCTTTGAGTATTTGCTGGGCAACCGGGAGAGAATCTCCTCTGGAACTTGCTTCTTCTTCGATTTTTGTGATTTGGAACTGGGTGATTTGGTTTTGGGAGCCATTTGAATGCTAGGGTTCACGAAAAATGGAGTTTTTTTTTGTTTTTTTAGAGATAACGGTGCTTTGCACAAATGCTCTGAGAAGGCGAAAATTTAAATTGGCTACCAATGAGACAAACAAGGGGATTTTATGGAAACCAAGAGGTGAACGGTTTAGGTTAGAGAAGATGAGAGCAAATGACAGTTCAGTCTTTATGGGGAAGTGCTTACGATTATGGGAAATAGAGAGAAGTTAAGAGAGGTTATAGAGTTGAGGCAATGCGGGCGAGGAGTGGACAGAGAAAGAAAATGAAATGATGGCTTGACGTGAAGGACATGACTGCGCAACGTGCTAACGCACACAATGCTTAGAGCACAATTGCTCTCTGCACACGCTTGAGTACTACTGTGCAAGCGCAACACTTTTTCCCCTTTTTTTTTCAAAATTTTAAACATTTCTTTCAACTTCTACAGTGAAAAGGCATCCTCTAGTGCTACCAGAAGTGCTACCCAAGATATTTCAATGCTACCAATACAGACACTTAAGAATTTTCCAATTCCACTGCTTTTCCACATCAAACCCAACATCAATCACACACATTTATTCCTGAAACTCAAAATAAACACTAAAACAAGAAAGGTTAGCCTTTGGGTTGCCTCCCAGTAGCGCTTGGTTTAAGAGTTCCCAGCCTGACTAAAATGCATTTATCAAGGAGAATCACTCAATGGGATGGATGCCTTTGTGCTGGGCACATGCTCACCCAAGTAGAGTTTAACTCTTTGGCCATTCACTTGAAATTTATTTCCATTTGATTCATTCTTTAAATCCATAGCCCCATAAGGATACACTTTAAGAATTGTGAATGGGTCAGACCATCTAGATTTCAACTTCCCAGGGAAAAGCTTTAATCTAGAGTTAAACAATAGAACCTTGTTACCCTCCTTAGGTTCTCTTTTCTGAATTTTTGCATCATGCCAAGCTTTTGTCTTGTATAGTTCAGCATTTTCATTGGAGAAATATCTCAATTCCTCAAGTTCATTGAGCTGCAACATTCTGGTTCTACCAGCTTGTTGTAAATCGAAATTCAGCTTTTTAGTTGCCCAAAAAGCCTTATGTTGCATCTCAATGGGTAAGTGGCAAGCTTTACCAAAAACCAATCTATAAGGAGACATGCCAAGAGGTGTTTTGAAAGATGTTCTATATGCCCAAAGAGCATCGTCCAAGTGGATGGACCAGTCTTTTCTTGAAGGGTTAACCATTTTTTCTAAAATTCTCTTGACTTCCCTATTAGACAGTTCAACTTGTCCACTTGTTTGCGGATGATAGGTTGTGGCAACCTTGTGTTTTACTCCATATTTGACCAACAGCCCCTCCATTAGTTTGTTGCAAAAGTGGGTGCATTCGTCACTAATGATAGCTCAAGGTGTTCCAAATCTTGTGAAAATGTTCTTTTGAATAAACTTAAGCACCACCCTCACATCATTAGTGGGAAGAGCAACTGCTTCAATCCACTTAGACACATAGTCAACTTCTACAAGAATGTATAGAAGGCCCAAGGAAGATGGGAACGGTCCCAAAAAATCAATACCCCAAACATCAAACAATTCAACTCCTAAAATATTATTTAAAGGCATTTCATTTCTGTTTGAAATATTTCCTATCCTTTGGCATCTATCACATTTCCTAGCAAACTCATGAGCATCTTTGAAAATGGATGGCCAGAAATAACCTGTTTGGAGAACCTTTGCAGCAGTCCTCGCACCTCCAAAATGTCCTCCACAAGGGGAAGAGTGGCAATGCTTCATAATGTCAGCTATTTATGATTCGGCTGCACACCTTCTGAGGAGTTGATCAGGACACTTCTTATATAGGAAAGGCTCATCCCAGAAATATTGCTTTGCCAAATGAAAGAACCTTTTTCTCTGCTGTGATGTGAATTCTTCTGGCACCACGTTGCTAACCAGGTAATTTACAAAGTCAGCATACCAGGGCACCTCTGCAACAGAATTTGTAGCATCAACAGCTGCTGATATGGCTAGCAACTGTTCATCTGGGAATTGCTCTTTGATTTCAGATTCAAAAGAGGGAGAGTCAGCATCAGGAATTCTTGATAGATGGTCAGCAACCTGATTTTCAACTCCCTTTTTGTCTCTGATGTCAAGATCAAATTCTTGTAGCAGTAGTACCCATCTAATTAACCTTGGCTTAGCATCTTTCTTTGCAATGAGGCATTTAATGATCAGTGTACACCACCACCTTGGCTCCTACAAGATAGGATCTGAATTTGTCAAAAGCAAACACTACCGCTAGCAGCTCTTTTTCAGTAGTTGTATAATTCAATTGAGCATCTACAAGAATTTTGTTAGCGTAGTGTATGGAATGAAAAACTTTGCCATGCCTTTGACCCAGTACAGCTCCTATAGCATAGGTGCTAGCATCACACATCAGTTCAAAAGGCTTACTCTAATCTGGTGCTACAATAACTGGTGCTGTCACCAGTGCTTCCTTGAGTTTGTTGAATGCTGCCAGGCATTTTTCATCAAAATCAAAAACAGTGTCATGCTGCAGCAGCATACACAACGGCTTAGAGATCTTTGAAAAATCTTTGATGAACCTTCTATAAAACCCAACATGTCCGAGAAAGCTTCCGATTCCTTTAACTGATGTGGGGGTGGCAATTTTTCGATTACTTCAACTTTTGTTTTGTCTACTTCTATTCCCTTCATTGAAATCTTGTGTCCCAAGACAATTCATTCTTGTACCATGAAATGACACTTCTCCCAATTGAGGACAAAATTTGTTTCTTCACATCTTCTTAAGATGTCTTCAAGATTTAGCAAACATGCTTGAAAATTCTCTCCAAAGACAAAAGTCATCCATGAATACCTCCATAGATTTTTCAATGAAATCAGAGAAGATAGCCATCATACACCTTTGAAAAGTAGCTGGAGCATTGCATAACCCAAAGGGCATCCTTCTGAAGGCAAAGGTGCCATAGGGGCAGGTAAATGTGGTCTTCTCTTGATCCTTTGGGGCAATAGCAATCTGGTTGTAACCTGAGTAGCCGTCAAGGAAACAGTAAAACTCCTTCCCTGCAGGTCTGTCAAGCATTTGATCAATGAAGGGGAGAGGGAAATGATCCTTCTTGGTGGCTTTGTTGAGCTCCCTGTAGTCCATACAAATTCTCCAGCCAGTGACTGTCCTGGTAGGTATCAGCTCATTCTTTTCATTCTGGACCACGGTAACTCCTCCTCTTTTAGGAACACACTGAACAAGGCTCACCCAAGTGCTGTCAGCAACGGGATAAATTATTCCCGCATCCATCCATTTAATTATCTCTTTCCTGACCACTTCCTTCATTATTGGGTTCAGCCTCCTTTGTGCTTCAATGCTATTTTTGGAATTCTCTTCCAAACAGATTCTGTGCATGCACAAAGTAGGACTTAAACCTTTAATGTCAGACATCTGCCAGCCAATGGCCTTCTTGTGCTTTTTCAGGGTACCAAGTAATTCCTCCTCTTGGGTGGCACTTAACCCAACAGCAGGGAGGGTATCTTCACTTCCCAGATAAGCATACTTCAAGTGTGGAGGAAGCTGTTTCAACTCAAGTTTAGGCGGTTTCTCAATGGAAGGTATGTTATCTTTGAAGCTTTCGGAAGTTAGGTCCAAAGATTCATACCTTTTTACCCATCTTTGAATCTCTGGTTTATCCACATTGAGTTTGGCCAACCCCTCTTTCTTCAGCTCTTTCAATTTCAGGTGCCCAAGCTCTTGTTTCAGCACATCGTGTTGCAGCAGCAACTGTTTCTGAACTAAACTGTCAACAGTAGAGACAAAGTTGCACTCTGCACTACTGGTGCTGTCTTTTGGGTACTTCATAGCATTCAGCACATTAAATGTGACCTCTTGGTCATTGACTCTCATAGTCATCTCCCCTTTGTGAACATCAATCAATGTCCTACCTGTAGCCAAAAATGGTCTTCCAAGGATAATTGGCATATCCTTGTCAGCCTCAAAGTCAAGTATTATAAAATCCACAGGAAATACAAATTTATCAACTTTAATTAAAACATCTTCAATTTTACCTTCAGGATAAACAGTTGATCTATCAGCCAATGAAAGGGTTACTGTGGTAGGTCTTGCTTCGCCAATTCCTAGCTTTTGAAAAATAGATTTGGGCATCAAATTGATGCTTGCACCCAAATCGTACAAGGCTCTACCACAGTAATTACCTCCAATGGAGCAAGGAATTGTAAAGCTACCTGGATCTTTCAATTTCTGAGGAACCTTACTCTGTAGCAGCATGCTGGTTTCTTGAGTCATGGCTACAGTTTCAAACTCCCCAAGTCTCTTTCTTTTAGTTAAAACATCTTTCATGAATTTGGTGTAGTTTGGCATTTGTTGCAGAGCGTCCACCAATGGAATGTTTATGTGGAGTTGTTTAAGGATCTCCATGAACTTCCCAAATTGTTTATCATGATTAGCCTTCTTTAACCTTTGAGGAAAAGGTGGCGGTGGCCTCTCAGGAATCAACTTCTGGGGAATAATTATAGCTGGAGTGGCAGCATTTGCTGTAGCATCAGAATTCACAACAACAGGCTCTGCACCAGTGCTGGTAGCATCTGGAACAGCACCTGTATCAGCAACTGTAGGTAAGGCAGCAGTTTCCTTACCACTTCTGAGTGTAATGGCCTTAATTTGCTCATTACCAGGTGGATTTGCTTGCTCAGTAGTGCTCGGCAAAGTACCACTTGGCCTAGCTGTAATTGTAGTTGCAATTTGACCAATTTGATTTTCTAAATTCTTGATAGCAGCTCCTTGGCTTTGGTACTGGGCTTTAGTTTCATTCATGAACGCTTTGAGTGCCTCAACCAAAGAGTTGTCAGCATTGTGAAAAGGTTAAGATAAATGGTTGAGGACAGTAAAACTGTAAAATAAGGGGGTAGAATCAGAGAGATGAGTATAGCCAAGACAAGGATCTGTAATTAATCACTATTGATGCAATGCTGTGAGTGATGCTATGACATCACTCAGTGTGCAGAATGAATATGGATATTCCTATCTCTGTGAAATGAAATATTGTCAAGGTTTCCTTATTCTTAAGCTCCCACGAGGTTGAAAAGCATGTTTCAGTTCACACCGTAGTCCTAGCTTCATATTCCTATTCTTCACTAGGAAAGGGTAATATTCCTATTACTCTTCAAACTTTGTTAATTTGTGAATTCAGCACTTACATTTCTTTCCAAAAATAAAAGCACGTTATCCAAATTAAAGTGATCAAGTTTAAAAAGGATGTATAGCATTTACTCACGCAAATTAATAAAGTGTCAAGCATTAATCACATTATACATCAATAGATCCTAATTACATCACCATAGTCTTGACTATAAAGAGATTTAGCTCATAATGAGCTTAGACATAACAAAGTAGAACCTAACTACCATAAATGAAGCCATCAAAACAGTAACAGCACTAAAAACAGAGTATACAGAAGAATGCAGAATTATACAAACAAAATGAAGCGTAAAGCAAGCTTCAGATGCTGTAGATCTGCTCCAGAGCTTCTGTGCTGTGAGAATGAAGATCTGTGCTGCCGATTCTGAGTTTTCAGTTTTAACAATGGAGTTTCAGCACTGAAAATGGTGAAAAGATGGTTGGGGAAGACGAAGTACAGTGATGGAAGGAATGGAACAGTACTCTCTGACCTAGGGAATTGTGGAGGCTGATATTTTTCCTCTCCGTCCTTCCCGACGGGAAGTATTACAATTTGAAAATTTTGGAACTTTAATACAATTTTGTTTTTTAATCTCTACGGAAAATATTACATATTGCTGGTAATTTGTTCATGGGGTAATGTTCGGACTAACTCAATTACAGTTTGAAAATTTTTGTTTATCTACTTTAAATTAGTCTTGGTTTTCATAGGGTAATGTTCGGACTAATTAAATTAAGTCTAAGCCTATTAATAAAAATAATCCAACAACACTCGTGTGTATGCACGAATATACTGCTAGTTTTATAAATAAATATTTTAAATTTTAGTCACGACGAGAAACTTTTACTATTGCTAGTATAATTATTTTTTATATTTTGTCTTTATAAATATATTTATTTTTTATAACTAAAGATAAAATTTTCATATTTCATTGAGACTAAAAATATATTTTACGTTTTTATTATAAAATATTTGATTGAGATGTTACTAATTTTTTGAGAGATTCGTATCCAAATGAATTTCTCGACAAAATGACAAGGCATTCAGTACCAGATCCCGGCGATTGGATCCAAGCAAGACTTACTTGCCCTGATTTCGCATGCCTCGCATCACGTGTCACTGCCGACGCCTCGCATCACGTGTCACTGCCAACGCCTCGCGTCACGTGCTCTCCGCCCCATATACGCAGTGCAATATCAGACAAAAACTTTCCTGTATGCATAGATCATAGATGTATCATGTACGTACCCCCATCTTTTTAAATATGTTTTGCAACCGTCTCCTCCCCTGATTAAGAAATGAATAAAACAAAAGTCTAGTTTAATAATAAAAATTAATCTCATTGGTCAAAAAAAAATTAATCTCTTTCCATAAAAAAAATACATAAACTACTCCCAGACCTGTGATTTTTTTTCATAAGCAATCATATATTAACGGAAAATAGATTATTAAGTCAAAAAAAAAACCAAATAGATTACACACCGTTTAAGAACAAAAGTGGATTATTCCACAAAGAGGAAAAAGAAAAATCAGAGTCACTACCCGTTCTATAAATAAATCAACTCCAAAATAACCTCTTAATACGGATAATAACTGAATCAATACAAACATCCTCATTTCTAAAAACCAGACTATTCCTCACTAAACATAACCGTCCCTTGCAAACCTTACCAATCCATATAGAATGATCAGCTATATCCAGTGATGCATCATGTTGAAACTCCCCAGTCATATACAAATATTAGTCCATACATCAATTGCAAAAGTGCAGGAAAGGAAAAGAGGTTGCACTTCTTCGCAAGCCAGTATACAAAATGAGCATACTGCACTTCCCGACCCGTGATGTATATCTAGACATTTTTATTGGTGAAGGTAAAGAAAAATAGTTTATAATATTTTTTCATAAATATTATAGATGTTTACATACATAATTTTATCATAGAAAAACTTAAAATATCTAAATTTTTATAAATTATACAGTTAAAAAATAAAACTAGTACCAACTTATTCTTTTTTATTTATCTTTTATGAATTTTTAAATATATTTTAGAAAAATTATCTTGTGAAAAAACCCTTATTTTTATGTGGGGGCAAAATAAAATTATTATTATATATTTTTAAACAAAATAATTTATTTAATAGGGCCTATTTCCCCCAAATATAAAAACTTGCATCCACCCATGTGAGTCCCGACTAGAATGGACAACCGGAATAAGTCGTCTAGAAATAATCAATAACTTTTTTTGACCAAATAAATAAATAATCAATATTCTCTCTTTTTTAAATATATAAATAAAACCCACTTATCTCTAAACAACAATTATTTCAAAATCATACTGCAAATATATGAATTTAATAATTTGTAAACATGGACAACCTTTTCAAATCATAGCATAAAAATACCAAGAGAGAATGGATTAATATCACAAACAATTCAAAATAAACAGAGGTAAAGTAACTTACTGTGCTCTCTAAATAGCCAAATCAGGGTATTTCTCTTTAACTCGTGGTGTGAAAACAAAATTTTAAAAACACTTACAAAATGTCTATATTCTTCACGGTTGGTTCAATGTCTTACCTGACAAACATGACAGAAAGTCAAATGTCTTAAAATTGTTGATGCAATGACGAACAAGAATAGAAATTCAAGCTGAGTCGTAACTTAAGTACGTACTATGTTAAGTTTTCTCAACTGCTCAATGTCAGACTTATAACATTCTCACTCCATTTAACAACAACTTTCACTCTATCAAGATTGACCCAATGGGAGTCCTAACATTGTGTAGAAGTTCAGGTGGAATACCTTAATCCACTCAAACAATTTAGAGGCCCTATTCAAATCTTAAAAATTGGACCATTAATTGAGCCCCTATTTTATCAAATTGAGTCTCATAGATTGCTCCATTTTTTAAGATATATAAATTAAAATACACAGAGAAATTTATCAACAATTTGTCTCCTAGGATTAATTACTTTATTAACAATATCGTGATTGTTCTTTGTAGTGGGAAAATGAAGGCAAAGTGTTGAATATAGTTTCTTTTGTGGGTTTTATTAGTAGTCTCACGTCGAGAAGCTAAACCAGTTGGATGAAAAGCGATTGTCAAAAAAATTGTATTGCATTCATTCATATTTTTTGGTACTTTTGGCTTGTTACACACCAATTAAGGTACAATTAATTTGTGTTAGTTAAGTACTAAAATACCCTATTTCCAGTTGTTTTGGGATAATTGAAATCAAAATAAAAGACTTGATAACTTAATAATTGTCTTGGGTCTCTAGAAAGACTCAATAAATATAAAGTGTATATTTGAAAAAGTTTGGTAAATTGTAATTTTTAAAAGAACTATTGTTTTGGGAAAAAATAAAACGCCAAAAGTACCAAAGATTAGAAATAGGAGAGTAATAATTGTAAAAAGAAATAGAAGAGTAATATTCTTTTTTTTTGTCGCATAAGATTCGGTATATTCAATAACAATTGGGCGAAGCCCAAATCCGATTACAAATAGATAGTTAAACAGGCCCAATCCAAAAATGAGACCCAAGCTAATCCCCACAACCCACTAGGACCCGCCCAAATTAACAACAATTGAGATTGACCCGGTTCATCAACCACTTACACCAATATAGCAACGAAATAACTCATGAAAATAAAGCACAACAACACCTAACCCTAAAACGGCAAGCTCGCCCAAATCAGCTCTGCGCATCATCTTCTTCAATTCGTCTTCTCTCTCGATCAATCACAGCCATCAACGCTAGAGGAGGATACACTACCCAATTAGAGTTCAATTCATTCTTGGAAGCCAGATTAGCTACTAAATCGGCAACTAAGTTCCCATTCCTGTTGATCCAAAGAAAACCTTTTGAGTTGAAACCTTTTGATAATTCGTCAATGTCCTTGATAATGCAATCTAATTCTTTCTTCTTCTTGTTCTTCCTGCGGGTTTCGATTAGATCCATAGAATCAGATTCAAATAGCGCATCAGAGGCATTGATGGAGATAGAAAGAGCCACTGCTTCGCGTAAGGCTAAAGCTTCGACCACCAGAGATGAATACACATAGATCTTCGAGGTAGTTCCAGATGACATCCTTCCCTTACTATCTCTGCACACTATTCCAGTGTTCCCTTTCCCAGAGCTCACATCAAACTGAGCATCTGAATTAAAGTTGAGATTATTGATTCTGGGTGGCCTCCATCTCACCATGGAGGTACCCATGCCTGGGAAAGAGGGGGGAACTGAAGCAATTGCTTTCTGGGAGTTGAAATCATGTATAGAACAAGTCACCATAATGAACACTTGCACGGGGTTGGGTTTCTGCTCATCAAAAACCACAACATTCCTTGTTTTCCAGATATTCCACAAAGTAGTCAATATAACATCACAGTTTTCACGATAGGTCTCATAGTTTGAATTAGAGGGATCTAGGCATTGATCAAGCCATACATGCACATTAGAAGTATTCTCCAGAGTAGGCACAGGACATACCTGAAGGCTAAACTGTAACGCCCCAAAAATAATTGATTATTTGTTTAATTAATTATTAGGAATTATTTGGTAGAAAATAAATAGAATAAAATATAATAGAGTACGTGGACCTATTATTATTGTTGGGGTTAGTAAATGAGAGGTGTTAAGAGGAAAGGGCCTTGATTAGTCGCATAAGTTAAATAAAAAGCCCATAGGATTAATGAGTTTATATAAGGGATTAGGTTAGGGTTTTATTCAATTTAGAAGAAAAACCAAAGTTGAGAAGAGAGGGCTAGGAGGGGGCGGCGCTAGCATAAGAGGAAAAGAAAGAGAGAAAGCGTGAACCAAGAGAAAAAGAGAGAGAGAAGTGGCGCTCAAGAGGAGAGAGAAGAAGCTAGGGTTTGTGGTCTTCTAAGGCTAAGGTAAGGGTGGGATTCTATCTATCTAATGGGTTCTATGAATTGTTGTATGTATCGGGGTTAGGGTTTGATGATGTATCACATGTGTGACCATATACTTGTGTTGTTTGATGAATTGCTATATGTGTGACCATATACTTGTGTTGTTTGATGAATTATTATATGTGTGACTATATATGTTATGTTGTTTGTTGAATTATGTTTGTGTGATCATATGTTACGATACCTTGTTGAGTAATCATGTTTGTGTAATTGATGTTCATATACCCTAGAAATTGTTGTTGTGATTTGCCATGATCATAAGAAATTGAATTGGTGTTGGAAACTCTATTTGTTGATTGAATCTAATCGTTGATGATTGAATCCATTTATTGGTGTTTAGAATCTATTATTGATATTTGAAAATCAATTATTGATGTTTGAGAATATTTTTTGATGTTTGAGAATATTTGTTAACGTTTGAGAATATTTGTTAACGATTGGAAATCAGTTTTGGGGTTTTAATTCGTGAAAAACTGGGTTTTGGGGGTCCCTGGGCGCCATGGGCGCCGTTGCTGCTGTTCTGGGCGCCTTCCTGGGCGCCATCCTGTTGTTCGCTGGCGCTGGTCGCCATGGGCACCGTTTCCTGTGTTTCTGTTGCTCCCGTTTGGTGTTGCCTCGTTTCCTGGCGCACTGGGCGCCATGGGCGCCGTTTCCTGCTGATTTTCAGCAACTTCGAACTATTTTGTTTTCGCGATATCTTTTGATCCGGGAACCCGATTGGGGCGTTCTAAAATGCGTTGGAAAGCTTATTTAGAGGCCTAACTGAAGATTCTAATTTGAGGCAAAGTGATATATTTTTCTGGAAATTGTTAGCCGTTGGCTTAGCCGTTAAATGTTGCTGTTTTGAAAAGAAAAAAATTGTCGCGTCTCAAATATTTTGGAAAATTGTCGTCGTCCCAAATATTTTGGAAAATTGTCGTTGACTCCGGTGTTGGGAAAAATCATCGCGTCTCAAATGTTTTGGAAAAATTGTTGTCATCTCGGTGTCTTCGTGCTGTTTGAGCTAGGTGTGAAGGCCCAAACCCTGGTGTTGTTGGAGCTAGGTGTGAAGGCTCCAAATCTTGGTGTTCCGTTGTTTCGGGTAGTTTGGTGTTTCAGTGTCGTTGGGCTAGGTGTGAAAGCTCAATTTTGGTGATATTCGGTGATTGATTTTTGGTGTGTCACATTGTGACTAATTTTTGATGGATGTCTGTGTGCATTCATGGTGACGCATACAGCATACGCATTTATTTCGGTGAAGGCCTTTGGTCTTGGAGCTGGGTGTGAAAGCTCAATTTTTCTAAAACTAGTGAGCCGGGCGTGAAAGCTCAATTTTTCTAAATTGGTGAGCCGGGTGTGAAAGCTCTCAATTTTGGTGACGCCTCTATTTACAGGCAAAACTTTCAGTGATTTGGTACCACATGCATATGCCCGTTGGTGTGGGTTGCATTCATTCATTTACACATGATTTAGGTGATGACTCTTGGTGATGATTTTGGTGATGTTTTGGTGATGACTATTGGTGACGTTTATGGGTGATGATTATTGGTGATTGTAATTGATGTTATTGTCGTTGTTGTGTGTTGTTGCTGTTGCTGCTATATGTTGTCGTTATTGTCGTTGGTGTGGCTATTGTTGTTGTTGTCGCTGTTGTTGTGTTGTTGATTTTGTTGATGATACTGATTGAGATAATATTGACTGTCGTGACGTGATTGTCGTGCCGTGATAATTTTGATGCCATGACCTAAGTATATACTACTTTTCATACGATTCATTATATAGTGTGATATCTCACCCCTTCTGTTTGAATGTTACCCCTATGTTGGTAACGTGCAGGCGATCTCGAATGAGGACTATAACTCTTCATTAGTTTGGTGTCGTCGCTCTGATACGTAGCACTCGGGGAGGGATGTCCGCTGTTTTTATATTAAATTTATACATATGTCGTTTCATTGATGTTACGAACCCTTTTGATTTTCCGCTGCATGTTGAATAAAGTTGATTTGTTTTTAAGACGCAAAATATGGTTTGCCGGTTCACCTCTAGTGAGAGTGTTATGTAACTGTTGTCGAAGTGTAGCATCCGTTTCTTTGTTGAAAATGGTTTTTGAAAACTATGATTTTACGCTTATAAATTACCGGGTAGAAATGGGTGTTACAATAGTGGTATCAGAGCAATGGTTGGTCCGTCCGGCCAAGTCGTCGAGTCGTTGTGTCGGTTAACGACCAACTGTTGTCTTTTAGTACTAACCATTGTTTACGTTGCAGGTTGTTCGAATCAGGTAAATCTTTTTGAGGGTTGTTCGGTCCTAACCGGACTGTTTGTGTGATTTAGTATGTTTTCTGTGTGTAACCTCTGTGTCTCTTGTTTGTGGTTTTGTAATCTTGAAAAAATAAAGTGATTTCTGAGATCGCCTTTGAACATCTATTAAACAATTTTATGATTGGTGACTAATATCATTGAACTTGATTCTGATTTCTCTCCTTGTTTGGAGAAATGCTTAGTTTTCGGAAAATGCATAGTTTAGATCCTATACTATTTTTTTTTTTATAAAATCAAGTGTGTTAACGTACTTATGTCTTTGAACAACTTTATGTAATGTGATTTTCGACTCTCACCATGTACGGTCTGAATTTTATGATTTGGTCCTTGTTGTTAACTTTATTATTTATCTTTATTGTGTTACGTGGCTTTGGAAACCTTAGGTTTAAAGGGGTGCATTGACACTATTGGTTCACTCCTATTAAATTAACTTTGTTGTCCTGTACTCTCATACGTAGTTGCTTAAAGTGGCTACATTAAAAGTTTAGTCTGGATAAAGTCGGATTCTAAAACGTGTTTTATTTCTTGTGTTGAGACTCTAGTCTAAGTGTTTTGTGGAGTTGTTTCCCTAATTGTTCCTAGGTGCTATACCCTTAATGTGATAATGCTTGAAAATTATAATAATCTTAACTAAGTGATACAATTATTATTTTCTTGTATTTCATGATGCTTACGATTAGCTGTAATGATTTTAATTGTGCGTTGTATTTTTGTGTTATTATTATCGCAAATATTTTGTTTTGTTTGTTCTAATTGCTCAACGGTCTCAATGCGTATATGGCGAGCTTTCCTGGTTACGAAATGACATCTTTTACTTGCAAAAAAAAAACTATTTCCAGAAATAAATTGTTGATTTTGTTTGAAAAACAATTTTTCTCGTTTTTCGCACTTCCACTTATAAATATTTTTGGGATAAAGGGGTATCACATTTAGTGATACGCCAATTGTGTGACTGTTGTTCTGTCTGAATTTTTCGACACTGGTACTGAGTTAACTTTTATTGTTAGATATTCATGTGGCCATTTAATTTAATTTGACTAGGCGTAATGTGGTTTTAAATGTTAACTACATTCTTGTGTTAATTGTTTAACCTTGTTTTGTTCTATGCGTCTAATTTCCCTCGACATACAATATTGTGAACTTTCTGTTTTTGTGAATTGTTTCATGACTTCCATGTATATAATCTGTACCTGTAAACTCTGATTATGTGGCTTGTTTTGCAATCGTTATGCACTCTGTAAACTTGTTGTGATGTTGTCATAGAAACCAAACCATTAGCAGACTATTAGTGTGCGTTGATATGTTTTGTTGTCCAGGAGGGTAGATGAGCGAGTTGGAATATAAGTTAGTTTATCAGAGTAGCGCAGCGGGATCCTTACGGAACCACTAGAGAGTGAGTCTGATTGTTATTACTTGAGTTACCTGGCTGAACAAGTAGGAGGGACGGCCGCCCAATCACTTACCGCCGGTAATCAAAGCAATAGTGATCAGCATGATAGATAGCACTAGTTGTCTAGATGACGTTAGTTGGTTAGTAGAAGAGTGTTCGAATCGGTAGTTGAATTTCGAGGACGAAATTCTTTTAAGTGGGGGAGAGTTGTAACTCCCCAAAAATAATTGATTATTTGTTTAATTAATTATTAGGAATTATTTGGTAGAAAATAAATAGAATAAAATAGGCTAAATTATAGTTTTGGTCCCCCTATTTTCACAAATTCGGACATTTGGTCCCCCTATTTTAAAACTCAGACATTTAATCCCCCTATTTTAAAAAACTTAAGATATTTAGTCCAAAAGGGGGTTTTTCAATTTTTTTGGCCGAGCTGGATGCATTACAAAAAAAAAAGGCTGAGGTGGCTTTCATTAAATGACGTGGCACCTGACGTAAGCGCCACATGTGACTGCCACGTCATTTAATGAGCCACGTGTATCTGAGGAAAATAATTAACAACAACAAGCTCTCTTCTTCTCACCCACCGTCAACAACAATCTCTTCTTCAACCTCTCTTCTACTTCAACCTCTCTTCAACCTCTCTTCTTCTCACTCACCCAGAAAAGAAAAAACACATTAGAGGAAAATAATTAACATTCAAGCTCTCTGCAACCTCTCTTCATCTCACTCACCCAGAAACACACAAACAATCTCGCAACCCAGAAACGCAACCCAGAAGAACCACCGCGTGATTCATGGCCGCCGTGACAGAGCCATCGTTCCTCCTCTCTGTTCGTAAGTTCCATCCCTTCTCTGCTTCTGATCGCAACCGCAAGAAACCCATGGCCGCTGTGACAGATCCACGTGTTCTTCTTCTTCTTCACCATTTTTTAACCTTCAGATCCACGTGACACAACCCAGTGTTCTTCTGCCATTTTTTTCGTTTCAGATCTACTTATGGATATGCAGAGGCAACAGAAAGAAGAAGGGGTTCGATTTCTGTTGTTGTTGGAACGATGGAAGAAGAAGAGGGACAAGAACGATGGAGAAGAGGGTTCATCGATTGAGGGAGAAGAACGATGGCAGAAGGAGAGGGGTTCGATTTCTGGGGCAAAAAAATGGCAGAAGAAGAAATCGTTGAAGAAGATTTCTGGGGGTTCGATTTCTGTTGTTGTTGGAACGATGGAAGAAGAAGAGGGAGAAGAACGATTGAGAAGAGGGTTCATCGATTGAGGAAGAAGAACGATGGCAGAAGGAGAGGGGTTCGATTTCTGGGGCAAAAAAATGGCAGAAGAAGAAATCGTTGAAGGAGATTTCTAGGGGTTCGATTTCTGTTGTTGTTGGAACAGTGAAGGAGATGAGAGGGAGAGAGTGAGACAAAGAGGGAGGCAGCAATTTCTGGGTTCTGATGGCAGCGGTGTGCAGCGGTGGTGGCTTTGATGGTGGCAGCGAAGGAGATGAGAGGGAGAGGAAGAAAAAGTGTGTTGATGGTCTGATTTTAGTAATAATAATAATAATAATAATAATAATAAATATAGTTATTTAATTATTTTAATAATTATAAATAATAAATCTGATGTGGCAATGCTTATGTGGCTTCATTAAATGATGTGGGCAAGTTGAGTCAGCTGCCACATCATTTAATAAGAGCCACATCAGCAATTTTTTTTGTTAGTAGGCCAATTCAGCAAAAACAAAAGAAAAACCCCCATTTGGACTAAATGTTCTGAGTTTTTTAAAATAGGGGGACTAAATGTCTGAGTTTTAAAATAGGGGGACCAAATGTCCGGATTTGTGAAAATAGGGGGACCAAAACTATAATTTAGCCAATAAAATATAATAGAGTACGTGGACCTATTATTATTGTTGGGGTTAGTAAATGAGAGGTGTTAAGAGGAAAGGGCCTTGATTAGTCGCATAAGTTAAATAAAAAGCCCATAGGATTAATGAGTTTATATAAGGGATTAGGTTAGGGTTTTATTCAATTTAGAAGAAAAACCAAAGTTGAGAAGAGAGGGCTAGGAGGGGGCGGCGCTAGCATAAGAGGAAAAGAAAGAGAGAAAGCGTGAACCAAGAGGAAAAGAGAGAGAGAAGTGGCGCTCAAGAGGAGAGAGAAGAAGCTAGGGTTTGTGGTCTTCTAAGGCTAAGGTAAGGGTGGGATTCTATCTATCTAATGGGTTCTATGAATTGTTGTATGTATGGGGGTTAGGGTTTGATGATGTATCACATGTGTGACCATATACTTGTGTTGTTTGATGAATTGCTATATGTGTGACCATATACTTGTGTTGTTTGATGAATCATTATATGTGTGACTATATAAGTTATGTTGTTTGTTGAATTATGTTTGTGTGACCATATGTTACGATACCTTGTTGAGTAATCATGTTTGTGTAATTGATGTTCATATACCCTAGAAATTGTTGTTGTGCTTTGCCATGATCATGAGAAATTGAATTGGTGTTGGAAACTCTATTTGTTGATTGAATCTAATCGTTGATGATTGAATCCATTTATTGGTGTTTAGAATCTATTATTGATATTTGAAAATCAATTATTGATGTTTGAGAATATTTGTTGATGTTTGAGAATATTTGTTAACCATTGGAAATCAGTTTTGGGGTTTTAATTCGTGAAAAACAGGGTTTTGGGGGTCCCTGGGCGCCATGGGCGCCGTTGCTGCTGTTCTGGGCGCCATCCTGTTGTTCGCTGGCACTGGGCGCCATGGGCGCCGTTTCCAGCGTTTCTGTTGCTCCCGTTTGCTGTTGCCTCGTTTCCTGGCGCACTGGGCGCCATGGGCGCCGTTTCCTGCTAATTTTCAGCAACTTCGAACTATTTTGTTTTCGCGATATCTTTTGATCCGGGAACCCGATTGGGGCGTTCTAAAATGCGTTGGAAAGCTTATTCAGAGGCCTAACTGAATATTCTAATTTGAGGCAAAGTGATCTATTTTTCTGGAAATTGTTAGCCGTTGGCTTAGCCGTTAAATGTTGTTGTTTTGAAAAGAAAAAAATTGTCGCGTCTCAAATATTTTGGAAAATTGTCGTCGTCCCAAATATTTTGGAAAATTGTCGTTGTCTCCGGTGTTGGGAAAAATCATCGCGTCTCAAATGTTTTGGAAAAATTGTTGTCATCTCGGTGTCTTGGTGCTGTTTGAGCTAGGTGTGAAGGCTCAAACCCTGGTGTTGTTGGAGCTAGGTGTGAAGGCTCCAAATCTTGGTGTTCCGTTGTTTCGGGTAGTTTGGTGTTTCGGTGTCGTTGGGCTAGGTGTGAAAGCTCAATTTTGGTGATATTCGGTGATTGATTTTTGGTGTGTCACATTGTGACTAATTTTTGATGATTGTCTGTGTGCATTCATGGTGTCGCATACAGCAGACGCATTTATTTCGGTGAAGGCCTTTGGTCTTGGAGCTGGGTGTGAAAGCTCAATTTTTCTAAAACTAGTGAGCCGGGTGTGAGAGCTCAATTTTTCTAAATTGGTGAGCCGGGTGTGAAAGCTCTCAATTTTGGTGACGCCTCTATTTACAGGCAAAACTTTCGGTGATTTGGTACCACATGCATATGCCCGTTGGTGTGGGTTGCATTTATTCATTTACACATGATTTAGGTGATGACTCTTGGTGATGATTTTGGTGATGTTTTGGTGACGACTATTGGTGACGTTTATGGGTGATGATTATTGGTGATTGTAATTGATGTTATTGTCGTTGTTGTGTGTTGTTGCTGTTGTTGCTATATGTTGTCGTTATTGTCGTTGGGGTGGCTATTGTTGTTATTGTCGCTGTTGTTGTGTTGTTGATTTTTTTGATGATACTGATTGAGATAATATTGACTGTCGTGACGTGATTGTCGTGCCGTGATAATTTTGATGCCATGACCTAAGTATATACTGCTTTTCATACGATTCATTATATAGTGTGATATCTCACCCCTTCTGTTTGAATGTTACCCCTATGTTGGTAACGTGCAGGTGATCTCGAATGAGGACTATAACTCTTCATTAGTTTGGTGTCGTCACTCTGATACGTAGCACTCGGGGAGGGATGTCCGCTGTTTTTATATTAAATGTATACATATGTCGTTTCATTGATGTTACGAACCCTTTTGATTTTCCGCTGCATGTTGAATAAAGTTGATTTGTTTTTAAGACGCAAAATATGGTTTGCCGGTTCACCTCTAGTGAGAGTGTTATGTAACTGTTGTCGAAGTGTAGCATCCGTTTCTTTGTTGAAAATGGTTTTTGAAAACTCTGATTTTACGCTTATAAATTACCGGGTAGAAATGGGTGTTACATAAACCAAATAGGTGAAGTCTAGGGACACAACAGAAAGAGATGCTCTAAGGTCTCATCATTACTTTTGCAAATGGGACAAGATGGGTCCTTTGAGATTCTTTTCTTGAACATATTAACCCTAGTAGCAATAGCATTCTGCTTGATTCTCCAAGTAAACTCCTTAACCCTTTTAGGGACATTAGCTCTCCAGATGTTAATCCAAGATTCTTTAGAATGAGCATATGAAGAAGAAGGATTAGGACTGACAGCATTGAAAGAATCACTTAGACACCAATACCCAGATTTGACATAGTAATGCCCATCACTGGTGTGAGGCCATATAAGGTTGTTTACACAGTTTGTCCACCCCATAGGAGTTTTCAAAACCTCTATAGCAGAACTAGGGGACAAGGATTTCCTCAGTTCAACTATATTCCAACACTTAGAGCTAAGATCAATCAAATCACAAACTTTTGTAGCTTTACACTCCTGCTTAACCTCCACAATTGAACCATTAGGCAGCCACTCATCTTCCCTGATATCAATACTTGCACCATTTCGCACAATCCACCTTCCCTCTTTCTTAAGAAGATCCCTACCATGCAGGAGACTCCTCCATGCCCAGGAGATCCCTGCTTTAGATTTCACCACCCAAAAATCCTGTCTACTACAGTAAATACCTCTAAGAATGGCTGCCCAGAAATCATTAGGACTATTTAAGTACCTCCAGACTTGCTTAGAAAGTAGAGACGGATTTTGATGAGAGAACCTTTTGAAGCCAAGTTAATGAGGACCTCCTAGCTCAAGAAGGAGTGGTTACTAGAAGCAAAGCAAGGAAGCTTCAAGAGGACATGGGGAAAAGGATTAACTCTTTGTTGATTCCCATTAGAGGAGAATCTAATGAAGACAAAATTTACCAAGTCCTATTCATTAGTGACTAGTTCCTTATAAAAAAATATATTAGACATTTTTTCTTTCCTATTTGTAATTTGTAATAATTGTACTTTGATATATTTATCTTTAGAAGCCTAATAGTTGTCTAAGGCATTAGGTTGTGATTAGAAACTTAGGGTGGTGTGCTTAGTAAATTGCCAAGAGTATATATTGGCAAACTTAACATTTTGGAAATTAGACTTTGATGATATAGAAATTGATTTTTGAGAGCATAAAGTTTTCTCTCCCTTGGTTCTTGGAAGAACTCAAGTTGGATCTTATCAATGGGCTATTCATCTCCCTTGTGGCGATCACGCACCGATCTTATCATCTATCCTTAGATGTGGCGATCTTCACTCCATCTCCATCATCTTTCCTTTCCATTTTGTGAGTTTTAATTCCTTCATTGTTCTTAATTTTGTTGATTGAGTCAAGAAATGGAAAACTAATCATGGAAAAGATCCTAATACTCAAGATTAGCCTTGAATTTCACATCACAAGTCCTCCTTTATTCTTAGGTTGACACGTGAAATCCCAGCTCTTCTAGTGAATACCCCTCATTCTCGCCTTTGAACTCCACCAAAAATTAGCAACAATAGAGCATAAAGTTTGGCAGAAATTTTTAGGTAACCTGACAATAGCCATAACATATGAAGGAATGGCTTGAATAATAGATTTAATAAGCACGTCCTTTCCTGATTGAGACAGGAAATTCTCCTTCCAACCTTCAAGTTTCAACACCCTCTCCTTGATCCATTGCAAAGCTTGGCCTCTAGAGTGACCCCATTCAGCTGGTATCCCCAAGTACTTACTAGGGGAATCCCATAATGGAATGTTGAGAATAGCAGAGAGAGACATCTTTTGTTGCACAGACACTGATGAGCCACAAATAATCCCAGACTTTTGAAGATTAATCCTCTATCCAGAAACCAAAGTAAAAGAGTTGAGGATTTGAACAATTTGATAAATCTCGTCTTCATTAGCTTTGCCAAAAATTAAGGCATCATCTACAAAAAACAAGTGGGTTAGTATAGGGGCTCTAGGAGCCAAACTCAAACCATTAATTCTCATTAGTACAAGCTCTAGAAATTAGTCTAGACAGGACATGAAAGACCCGAATAAACAGGTAAGGGGATAAAGGATCCCCTTGCCTAAGACCCCTGCTAGGAACAATGACTCTACTCCTTGACCCACTGACTTGGTAAATGTATCTGACAGAGCTAACCAAAGACATGATTAGAGACACCCAACTGACACTGAAACTAAAAGAGAGGAGAGTAGCCCTAAGAAAATTTCAATCAACTCGATCATAGGCTTCGTTAATATCTAGTTTAATAGCAAACCCCTTCATAGCAGTATTGTTCTTCTTGAGAAGGTGAAAGGCTTCTTGAGCCACAATGAGATTGTCGTGAATCAATCTCCCCCCTACAAAAGCACTCTGTTGAGGGGGAAATGAGCCTGCTAAGGAGAGGTTTCAATCTCCCCACAATCACCTTTGAAATCACCTTGTAAATGAAATTGCAGCAACTTATAGGCCTGAGATGACCAATAGCTTCAGGGTTAGTCACTTTGGGTATGAGAGCAACAAGGGTATCATTAACACTATCACCAATGAAGCCACTGGAGAAGAAACAATTAATAGCTTCATAGACATCAAGCTTTATTATCTCCCAATTTTTCTGGTAAAAATCACCATTAAGACTATCTGGACCAGGGGATTTGAGGGCACCCAGTGAAAAAACAGCCTTCTTGATCTCTGGCTCAAGCACCTTAGCACACATGAAATCATTATCACTAGCAGTAATCAGATTAGGGATAACACTAAGGCACTCCACATCACCAATGGGGAGTAGATGTCACTGAAATAGTCTTCTACAGCCTTCAAAACATTAGCTTTCCCTTCCACCCAAACATCATCTTTGTCAAGAAATCTAGCTAGGCTGTTCCTTTCCCTCCTTTGAATAGTTGTAGCATGAAAAAACTTAGAGTTTTTGTCTCCCCACTTTAGCCACTTAACTCTGGACCTTTGCCCCCAATAGGTTTCCTCTTGCCTCCACAGTCTATTTATCTCCATCTTTATCCTCCCAATTTCAGCAGTATTAGCAACAGATTTAGGGTAGTTAAGAATAACTTGAAGCCTACTCTTCAATTTAGTGATTTTCACTGCTGCATTTTTAAAAGTAGCTCTATCCCAAGCACCCAGGGACTTTTTAACACTTTTCACCTTAGAAGCTAGCTTACACCACCCTACCTCAGAAGGATCAGAATTTTCCCAACCCTCTCTCACAATCTTCATGCTCTTCCCAAATTGATTCATATTTAAAAAATCTAGCACTCCTAGCATGGGGTAGGAATGAGGACTAGAGGTGAATGATCAGAGTTCACAATAGGCATTGCTAACCCAATAACATTAAGGTACATTGCTTTCCACTCCAATTGAACATGATTCTATCAATCTGCTGCTTAGTAATGACACCCTCTCTACGATTACTGATCCAGGTGTACCTAGACCCCTTTAAGGAGATATCCATCAGGCCAGCATCCCTTAAGAAATTTCTAAAAAGATTGATTCTCATAGGCTCAGTAGGTTGCAATCCATCTTTCTCAGTGATTGATAGCATCTCATTAAAATCACCAAGGCAACACCAAGACACATTATGCCTAGGTTTCAGATTAAGTAACTTACCCCACAGATATCTTCTATGTCTAAACAGAGGATTCCCATAGACAAAAGATATCTCCATAATTAGCAGTTTTCCTCTCTTTCACACCAGCATGGATGTAATTCTTGCATGAGTCCAAAATCTGGACCTCATACTCCTTATTCCAAAAAAGACACAGACCACCAGAGATGCCATTAGCAGGCACACAGAACATAATTTTGAATTTCAGTTTCCTTTGCACACGAACAACTCTTTTCTGTTGAGCTCTAGTCTCACTCAGGAAAAGAATTGCAGGCTTTTGACCTTCATAAGGTCTTGAAGCTCTCTACTAGTTGTGGCAGCCGCCAAACCACGACAGTTCCAACTTATGATAGTCATTTGGACGTTGGGGGCTTGCTTAGGCTCTCCTCCTCAGCCTTCTTGGAATAAACTCCAATACAGAAGTTTCCAAACACATTGTCTGCCCCTAACTCAGTAGCTTCACTACCTGATTCTTTAGCCATAGGTTTCTTAGACCGTTTACCAATTTGATCATCATTCCCCTTACCATGATCTGAGCTACTTTCAATAGACTTTCTTTTCTTGAAGCTCATCCCATTGGTCATGCTAAGGGCTAGAGAGCCCTCTTCAGTAATATTGAGGTGAACTAGGCCAGTGATTTTGTCTTCTTCTTCCTCATCAGGAAATTCAACAATGTACTCACTGCTAGAGTCATTCCCCATCTTCTTCTTATCTTGTTCTCTCCAATCCCCATGATCTATGGCCAGACTAGATTTGTTCACAAACTGATCATAACTATTACTACCAGAATTGGGATTCTTGTCTTGATCAAGATATTTATCTAGGTTACTATGAGATCTGCCTTCATCTCTTAGTCTAGATGATAGTTGGATTTTATCAAGGTGAGGGTTATAGACATTTCCACGTTGGTTGGGGCTCTCAAGAGTGATCGTTCTAACAGGACCTTGGAAAAGGAGTTTAGCAGTTTCATTTTGTATTGCACTGGGTATGGCTGAGAAGTTTAGGTCAGGGGTGATAAGGCTTGGTTGGGTAGGCTTGATTAAAGGTGTGTTGTGGAGTCTTAATGCTATGTCATGGTAGTGTTTTTGCATAGCTTCATCATAGGCTATCTGAGAGGTGGGGGTGGAAAAGGTTGGCTGACTGTTTGTGGAGAGGATGTGTTTGTTGAGCTTTGAGAGGACTGGTTTGTGGTGTTAGAATTTTGGTGGGCTTCATAGTTGGTTTGGTTTCTGCCAAGGTAGTGGATAGATCTAGGGGCATTGCAAGCTAGGTCAGGGCCAAATTTTGGTTTCTCAGAGTCAAAAGGAGACATAACAGTAGGATTAGAATAGGACCCTTGTTCATGGCCAATAATACCACATTTGTAGCAAAGATCTTGGAGCCTTTCATACTTGTAAACTATCCAAAGATTAGGAAGATTGCTCCTAGGAGCCCAGCACCCTGTAGGCAGAGGCTTATTCAAGTCTATCTTGACTCTTCCTCTAATGAAAGTTCTGAGAAGGACACCTTCAACAAAAGGGTTCTCTATTTCCATCACTTCTCCAACCTTCTGTAGAAGTTTCCTCGCATTAGAGACATTCATTAGTTCTAGAGGAAGATTGTGGATCTGAATCCAAAAAGGAGAGCTATTAAACTCAATCAGGTGGTAAGCAACATGAGGGTGCCATGTGTCAAGACATAGCAGCTGGTTCATAGTGACCCAAGGAGCTCTTTTCAGAACCTCCTTCTTATCTTCTTCTCTAGTAAAGTTGAAAAGGAACAAGTTTTTCCCCAGTTCAGTGATTCTGAGGCCTGGGTAATTAGCCCAAGCATTTGAGATGATATCCTTGGCAGCTTTTACATTCATGACTTTATTAGATATGATTTTTCCAACAAGGGCTTTATTAACAAGCACCTCACTAGTTTGTGTTTCTGATTGCAGGTTTTCACTCAAGATCTCTGGGTTATATTCTAATAGGGAAGCCATTGAACTCGAAGAACAAAGCCTCAACCAAGCTGATAAAATAAGAGGACATAGACAAGTAACAGAGATAAGAAACTGGTACAAGATCCTCGAACAAAAGATAGAGAAAAGAAAGCTTTACCGAAGAAACAACTAGCAAAACCCTAGCCGAGGAATACACAGAGAGGAGACTGACTATACTATTTGTAACTAGACTCTATTTTGTAATATCTGAACATATTTAGACTCTACGAGAAACAGACCTAAAAGACATTTTTACACTACTCAATGTAATAAACTAAACTAAGGATGACAAGACACTAGTTTACCTGACCGAGACGAATAGACTGATATGGGTAACCTAGATAAAACGAAATCAATAGACATGAGAGACTATAGAGACAACGTCACCTTCATCCTTTCCATTGAAAAGACAATGTAAAGAATGAAGAGGACACTAGAAAACCTAAACTACACTGAGCTTGACACTGCAGGGAAGAAAGGATTTTCAACGGTAGGAATTTGGGAAACACCTAAAGCGCCCCACAAAAACGAAACCCTAGCGGAGCAATCCCTAGGAACTATCGGCGAGATCCAACCCAATATTTTTTACTCAATAAGTAATATTCTTTTTGAGCCCTAAAAAAATGACACTGGGTTGGGGCCCTGTGTGGTAGCACGACCCAAACATGCTAAGGGCCGGCCCTGCCTATAGGTACCCCTTTCCACAACCCAACTCTCAATATTGGAACACCTTTTTTTGTACCCCCACAATATCCCCTAATACCCCCACATATTCTGTTATTTCGAAAATACCCTCGTGATTTGGTCTTTAACGGAATTACCAAACTATTAGGTAAATCTGTTTGTTGAATAAACCCAAAATAGATTTACCTGTTAATTAGGTAAATCCGTACGTTAGAAAATTTGTATAACGGAAGTAAGTCAAACAACATAAATCCGTTACGTTTAAAATAACAAAATGGAATTACATAAGAGATAGATAAATCCATTTTTTTTATTAAAGAGGGATAAAAAGCCCGAAGGTAAATCCGTTTTTGTTAATTTTTGATAACGAATTTATCTACTAATAAGATACTTCTGTTTTGTTAATTTGTACAAACAGATTTATCTATTAATTAGATAAATCTGTTTGGTTAAATAATAAATAAATAAAATTCAGCCTTCTAAAATATAAGATCTAAAAATAATAAGGAATATTAATTACAAAAAACTAATGCCAAAATATTAGTGAAACGCCAATCTGATTCAGAATCAACTGCTAAGTTTATAATATTTGGCGGATGAGATGGTGATTTCGAGACCGGAGCTAAAGACATCCATCATTGGAAACGCCCCATATAAGGATCCAACCATGACGTAGTTTCATCAGATGAAAAGCGCTCCCATTGAAGACCAATTGGAGGCAATGGACACTTAGGCAAGAGCGCAACATGCACCCAGTGAATGTCGTTCACGTGAAGAATAGAGATGGTGCTGCAACTCTTAGTAGATGAATAAAAACCTCTCAAAGGCAAATAAGTATATGAATTTTTCAGAGATAATTCAACTAGGGCGACATTATATTTGGTAGATATAATGTACCCCATCTCAGGCAGGAAGCAGACAAGACATGCTCAGCCACTTGTCTGCGTCCTGCCTCCCATAACCCCTAACAAACAGTGACTCCTTAATAGTTGCAAGTCTTTGAACCCCAAATAATTGAGAATATAGATCATAACGTAGGGTTATTTCTTGAATTAGTTATGTGCCACACACAAAGCAAATTTATAGATGACGGAAATACTTCATGAATGCCACTCATAAGACCAAAATCTCTGTCAGTCAAGAACACCTCAGGTGATAGGCTGTGTATATTGAACAAATCTTTCAACATCTGTAATGCCCGTGTAAAATGAGACTCACGCTCATGTGTCAAATATGCAAATGCAACCGAGAAGGTTATCTCGGTTGAAGTGACACCGACAATCTCCAACAGAGGTATTCTATATTTGTTGGTCTTGTAAGTGATGTCTAGAATAAGAACCTTCGGAAACAATCTGAATAATTTGGTAGAAGTGGGATGTTCCAACATGATGTCACTGACCACATCTGTGCCCTCAACTTTCCTGCTCCAACATAAATACTTCTCTGATTCTATCAATCTCATAAGCTCCTGAATATCAGTTCTAGGACCCTTCAAGGAAGACCTATAGATGTAACGCTGCCTATATAGTTGGGGCATAGAAGTCACATTACCCGCAAATTTATTCTTCAAAGCATTCATACAGTCTTTTGGGGCAACCCTCAATGCAGTGTGCTCATCAACCACAGCCTTCTCCTCATTCGTTAAACGCCCAAACATTGAGGAGCCGGTTGAGGTTTTAAGCAGCTAATGTGTGTGGAGTCCACACCTAACCCTCAAACGCCAACCCCCATCACGAACCATATATGTAGCTCTAAACTTAAACGAACTATATCGCTTCTTTGACCCGATGACTCTAGAATTATTGGTGAATTTCCCCTGTTTCTCGCAGCCAAAAATAATTTTATCTCCTTTTACCTCCAGCTTTGTCAGATCTAAGGATGATAACGACAACTCTGATGCCTTTCACAACGTCTCTGACCCAACGTACAACATCATCACGTTAGCTACAAAATAGACAACTGTTACTTACTTAATTAATTAAATATCTACATACATTTTTTTTAAAAATAATTAATTAAATATACCGTGTCCTCATGAATGACCCTGATGTATCGATCGAAAACGGAACCAACTGTGACTCTGTATCCATATCTGTTTCATTTTTTAAACAAATTAAGTAAATATAATAAATATAATACGAAACAGATTTATCTATCATATACATAAATTCGATTTGGTTTTTTACAAAACGAATTTATGTGTATAAAAGATAAATCCGTTTATAAAAAAAATAATAACGGGAGTAATTTTGAAAAACTTAAATCCGTTTTTAAGGTTTTTGAAAAACGGATTTATGTATTTTTTTGTAATTCCGTTGATAACCACATTAAATGACAAACGGAAGTATCTTTTTGGATATACTTTCCTGTTTGAAAAAAAGTCAACTACGGAAGTAACTTTTCAACATTTACTTCCGTTGGAAAGCGAATTAAATGATTAAGGGAATGACCTTGGTTGTAGGTAAATCCGTTGGCCAACTAAGTGGATCCCACTCAGAGAATTTGGACCAAAATCTGAATTGTGTAATAAATGTCAAGAGTATTTTCGGAATAAGAGAATATGTGGGGGTATTAGGGGATATTGTGGGGGTACAAAAAAAAATCCTATTGGAACATCAATTGTTAGGACTTAAGCCCATGAGGAGAGTCCAACCCAAAAACTAATCCATTAGGAGGGAGAGCCTGATGACTTAAGTACCACGTTTAGTTTTCTATTTGAGGGTTTTGGAGGGCTTGGTCTATATTTTAATATCTATTTGAGATTTTAAAAAATTGAAAGAATAACATGATAGATAATGATAAAATATTGTTAATCACACTTCATTTTTGTTTAGAAACATTTTATAGCTTACTCAATTTAGAATTGAAAATCAAGTCCTCCCCTCCCCTCCCTCCTAAACCCTCAATCCAAACATACCCTAAAGGTGCTGGGCCTAGCTGGCCTAGTGGAGCATGACACGATTTGTATTCGGGAGGTCCCAATTCAAATTCCCACTAATTCCCTTGGGGTGAGGGAAATGTAATTCCTTCGTGCTCACAAAGTCTGAAGGGTTTCTCTGCCTTAAACTGGAGCGCCATCCATTCACACTAATTATTTTTTAAAAAGAACCCATAAAATCGACCTTTAAAATTTAACGTTTTGGATAAAAACATTTAGTTAAATGGATTTTAAAACCCATTAAACCGATCTTTAAAATTTAACATTTTGAATAACAAAATTCAGTTAAATAGATTTTATCATTTTAAAACCCATCAAACAAATCTTTAAAATCAACGTTCATTTGCATTGAAACAAAATTAAACAAATATGATGTCATGTCTATATAATTTTTAGGCTAAATTATAGTTTTGGTCCCCCTATTTTCAAAAATTCAGATATTTGGTCCTCCTATTTTTAAACTCAGACATTTAGTCCCCCTATTTTAAAAAATTCAGACATTTTAGTCCAAAGAGGATTTTTTCAATTTTTTTTGCTGAGTTGTAATTCTGCCAAACAAAAAAATCTGATGTGGCACTCATTAAATGACGTGGCAGCTGACGTAGACACCACATGTGACTGCCACATCATTTAATGATCCACATGTCTGCCATGTCATTATTTATTTTTATAAAAAATTAAAACTAAATAAATTTAAAATTAGAAAACTAAAAAAACTAAATTGCGTTGAACAAGATTCAGCAATTCCTTCTGTCCCTAAATTGGAAGTGAATCTGATGTATGAATTAAAACCCTAATTTTCCTTCCCAAATCTTCAGCGCCGCTTCACATTAGAGGAGAGAGAGAGGACGAAATTTTCGCAGAGGAGGGAGAGAGCAGAAAGGGAAACTACGGTTGAGGAAGAGAGGAATACGGTGGAGAGAGAGAGGAATACGGTGGAGAGAGAGAGAGATGAACGACCTTATGATAGCGCCGGACAACTGCGACTGTGGGGGGCTCGTGGAGGGTGCCACTACATGGGATAAAAGGCGACGACGATGACTACGCCGGAGTGTTGCGACAGAGACAGGAAGGGTTCCACCGCAACGGCGGTGACTGTGGTGTTGTGTTCGCGCGAGAGGACAGCGGCGTTGGAAAGAAACGTGAAGACAGAGAGAAAGGAGGATACGAAAGGACAGTGGTGTTCGTTTGGGTTTCTGGGTTCCTCCGCCGCATTCTTCCTCCTTCGGCGCCGCAAAACGAAACTTGGAATAACACTCTCCTTCAACGTATTCTTCTTATTTTTTTCTCCCTCTGCATCTTCATAAGAATAGGGCTGATGAAGGAAGTTTAAAATATGAAAATGAAGATTCAAATAAGATCTGGAATGAAGGAAGTGAAAAAAAATTCTAGATCTGAGAGCAGCTTTGTGTTATTTTGCAGATTTGTGTTATTTTACATTTCAAACAAGAAAGAAATAGATTGATTTTGTGGTGAGGTTGAAAGAAAGTAAATGAGAGAGAAGAGAGAAAACTAGCGTGAGATTGGAAGTTTTGATGTTCTTGTTGCAGAAGAGGGAGTGAGATTGAAGAGGAATGGATTTTAGTTTTTGTTAATTTAATTAATTTTAGTTTTTTTAATTTATTTTTAGTTTTAATATTTTATTAAATAAATAGTGATGTGGCAAGTACATGTGGCATCATTTAATGACGTGGACCAGATGCATCAGCTGCCACGTCATTTAATGAGTGCCACATCAGCTTTTTTTGTTTGGCAGAATTACAACTCAGCTTAAAAAATTGAAAAAATCCTCTTTGGACTAAAATGTCTAAATTTTTTAAAATTGAGGGACTAAATGTCTGAGTTTAAAAATAGGGGGACAAAATGTCTGAATTTTTGAAAATAAGGGGACCAAAACTATAATTTAGCCTAATTTTTATTTATAAATAATCATTAATTCAATGGCAATTACTAAAATGCTTGAAGCTCAAATTCTAATTTTGGACTGGGGGATGGCATATTATGAGTTAGGCAAGGTATTGAGTGGCACAATCAGAGAATCACAAAACTCAAAATCTATTGAAAAGGAATGATCTAACTGTTTACAAGGTGATACTGAGTATATAGGCTCAGGATTTCCAGATTCAGTTACAAACCAAGTTAACAAATTAACAACCTGATAACAAATTAACTGAAACAGAAAAGAAACTAAAGAGTGGATAAAAACTAACTGATGCTAGAGTTAAGTTTAACTAAGGTAAAGTACAATGGTTAAACTAAATAAACTACTATTAACTCTAATACTCCCCCTCAAGTTGGGAGGTACATATCATGAATGCCCAACTTGGACAATAAGCTGTGAAACAGTGTTGCAGTAACTGGTTTGGTCAGAATGTCTGCAAGTTGATGTACTGACTTCACATGAACTAGTCTGATTACATTTGAGAGCACCTTTTCTCTAATGAAGTGACAATCAATTTCTATATGTTTGGACCTTTCATGAAATGTGGGATTTGAAGCTAGATGAATGGCAGACTGGCTATCTGAAAATACAATGGCAGGACCAGTTTTTACTTCAAAATCATGGAGCAAATGATGAAGCCATTGTAACTCACTGGCCACAGCAGCAAGTGAGTGATATTCAGCTTCAGTAGAGGAGCGTGAGACGACTTGTTGCTTCTTAGATTTCCAAGAAACTAGAGAGTCACCAATGAAGACACAATAACCAGTGGTACTGCGCCTGGTGTCAGGACAGCTGCCCCAATCTGAGTCAGCATATGCCTTTAGAGCTAGAGAGGAGTGTGCAGAGAAGAATAAACCAGTTCCTGGGGAACTCTTCAGGTATCTGAGGAGGTGATGAACAGCTGCTAGGTGAGCAGTGGTTGGCTTGGACATATATTGGCTGAGTTTATTTACAGCAAAGCAAATGTCAGGCCGTGAAATACAGAGATACAGGAATCTTCCCACTAATCTCCTATATTGAAATCTATCAGGTATAGGATCACCATCAGATGCACTTATCTTCAAGTTTGGATCCATTGGTAATGTAGCAGGCTTGCTGTCAGTGAAGCCAGCATCTGAGAGCAGTGACAGGGTGTATTTTCTTTGGGACAGGGAGATTCCGTCAGTTGTTCTGGCAATTTCCAGGCCAAGAAAGTACCTAAGTGAGCCAATGACTTTGAGCTTAAACAGTTTCTAAAGCTTCTGCTGAACTTGAGTAATTTGGATGGAGGAGGGGCTTGCCATAATGATGTCATCTACATAGACAAGGATGGCCACAAAATCCTCACCAGTGCCAATAGTGAATAAGCTATAGTCACTCTTAGATTGAGAGAATCCACACTGAATGAGGGCAGTAGTGAACTTAGTGAACCACTGTCTAGATGCGTGTCTCAACCCATAGATGGACTTGTTCAGTTTACATACAAGATGCTCCCCCTTAGTCTTGTATCCTAAGGGTAGATCCATGTAAACTTCTTCAAAAAGGTTCCCATTTAAAAATGCATTATTAATGTCAAGTTGTAACAGTTTCCAACCTTTGACAGCAGCTAAAGTGAGGAGAACTCTTACTGTAGTCAATTTAGCAACAGGGGAGAATGTGTCCTTGAAATCAATACCTGCTTGTTGTGTGTAGCCTTTGGCTACTAACCTAGCTTTGTGTTTGTCAAGGGAACCATCCGGATTGGTTTTGACCTTGTAAACCCATTTGCAACCTATGGTGTGTTTACCATTTGTCAAAGGCACAAGTGACCAAGTATTGTTGTGTTCCAAAGCCTCAATTTCAAGCTACATGTCCTTTTTCCACTCAGGATACTTAGCAGCTTGATGGTAAAATTGGGGCTCATAAAAGGATGAGATTTGGTTGATGAAAGCAGCATAAGAGTTAGACAATCTGTCATGGGAGAGGTAGTCCTGTATAGGGTATAGGGAAACACTATTACATTGGTATTGATTGAGGTAAGAGGGTGGCTTGGAGGACCTTGTGGATCTTCTAAGGGGTGTTGTGATGGTGGTATTGAGGCCAGGGTCAGGTGGAGGGCGGGGTTCTGATACAGCATCAAGAATGGCTGTATCAGTGGCTGTATCAGTGGTTGTATCAGTGACTGTATCAGTGGCTGTGTTAGTGACTGTATCAGTGATGGACGTATTTGTGACTGTTTCTATGGCTGATGTGGTGTCAGGTAGAGAAACAGGGAGGACCAAGTCTGGGAACAAGTCAGGGGATTGGTCACTGTGAGGTAGGTTGTGAAAAGGAAAGTTGAACTCAAGGAATACCACATCTCTAGAGATGAAGAAGGTTCTAGTTTGGAGATTGTATAATTTGTAGCCTTTGTAACCAATGGGATAGCCTACAAAAACAGAGGGAATGGCCCTAGGGGATAGTTTGTCACGTTTTGAAGGTAGGGTGGAGGCATAAGCCAAACAGCCAAAAACTCTAAGGGAACTAAGGTCAGGGTCTTTGTTAAAGAGTAAATGGTATGGAGATTTCCCTTGAAGTAGAGTGGATGGTGTTCTATTGATTAGAAAAACAGCTGTCTTCAAGCATTCCCCCCAAAAGGATACAGGGGTCCTAGATTGAAAATACAAAGCTCTAGTGACATTTAGGAGGTGTTGGTGTTTTCTTTCCACCACAGAATTTTGTTGGGGTCTCTCAACACAACTAAATTGGTGGAGGGCGCCCTTAGCATTTAAAAAATCAGTTAGGGCCAATTCTTTAGCATTATCAGTTCTAATTGCTTTGATGGTGGTGTGAAATTGAGTTTCCACCAAAGCAAAGAACTGTTGGATAAAGGTGGATGCCTCTGATTTTTGTTGCAAAAGATAATTCCAAGTAAAACGTGAATAATCATCTACTATAGTGAGAAAATATCTTTTGTTATCAAAAGTTGGTGCATGATATGGTCCCCAAATGTCACAATGAATGAGTTTAAACATAGAGTCAGACATATGATTGAATGAAGGAAAAGACAAACGTTTTTGTTTTGATAAAGGGCAAATAGTACAAGGTTGTTGTATGTGAGAATTACAAATATCAATTCCTAGAGCCTTACTAAGGCCTGCTAAACATTTATTTGACAAGTGGCCCAAACGGGAATGCCACAATTGAAAAAATTTGGATGAAGAAACAGAATTACATGAAAGAGAACCTGTGGGTTGTGTGTGTGTGTATTATGTAGTGCACTAGCACTGATTTGGAAGGGATTTTGATGAGACTTGAAAAGGTAAAGCCCTTTAGAAAGCTCAACGCTCCCAATCAATTTCATGTTGCTGAGTTCCTGCATGAAGAGACAGTTTCCTCTTAAGAACATAGAGATGTTGGACTTAGTTAATAAGGAACCAACAGAAAGAAGATTAACACGAAAGCTAGGGATATAAAGCACATTATGCAGGATGATGCCATTTCCTAGTGAGACTGAACCTATGGAATGCACAGGGACAACAGACTGATTTGGTAATGTGACAAAGTAATTGGTTACAGGTTTGCTAAAGATGAAATTTAGAAGAGTATATTCAATGTGACATGTGGCACCAATATCAATGATCCAAATATATGCTTCAAAAGAAGATTTCAGATATTTAGCAGATGTAAGATTCAAGCAAACATTGAAAATTTTACCTGATGCTTCTGTGACAGTGGATGCATCTGAAGCAGGAGTGGCTGCTTGTGTCATTTGGGAAGACAATAGAGCCATCAGCATCTGGCATTGATCTGCAGTGAAGGTAGGGCTCTGAGAAGTAGCTGCATTTGCAGAGTCTTGATTTGTAGAGGCAAGATTGGCACCAGAACCGGTTGTAGGTTTGCCCTTGCCATAGCCTGGGGGATAACCGTGGATCTTGTAGCATTTGTCCATCGTGTGGCCAATGACACCACAGTGAGTGCATACAGGGCGATCCTTCTTGATAGTACTGGGCTTACTAGTTGTCTTGGCTTGATAAGCCTTCACAGCAAATGCAATCTGAGACTCCACAGAATTGCTCTTTGATATGGCACCAATTTCCCGATGCTTTTCATCTTGCAAGACAAGTGAAAACACCTTGGAGATGGGAGGAATGGGAACCATTGTCAAAATCTGGCCTCGGACATGTGAAAAACCATCAGATAGGCCCATCAGGAAGAGCATCACATATTCGCGTTCGGTTTCAGCGAGGAGAGGCTTGACGCCGCCGCGATCACAAGTGTGCTCAGTCTTGAATTGTTGTAGTTCTTCCCAGAGTGACTTCAACTTGGTGTAGTATTGGGTAACAGATGAAGTACCTTGAGTAATACTATTCAGTTCTTTCCTGAGTTGGTAGATGCGAGGACCGTTGATTTGCTGGAAACAAGTCTTGAGGTCAGACCAGATTTCTGCAGCAGAACCAGCGTAGAGGATGGAAGAGACGATTTCCTTGGAGACGGCGTTGAGTAGCCAAGAACACACGATGTTGTCGTTGCGCTTCCATGCGGTTTGCTGCTTGGAATCGCCTTCCTCTGGATATAGAACGGAGCCATCAACGAAGCCAAATTTGTTCTTGCCTTTCAAAGCGAAGCGCATTGACCGGTACCAAGAGTTGTAGTTGTCGCCAGTGAGAGTTTGTGTGACGAGTACAATCCCAGGGTGATCGTTCGAATGCAAGTATAGAGGATCTGAAACCTGATCTTGAGATTCAGTCGAAGCCGCCATGGATGAATGAAGACGAAGAGAAAGGTGAACAAAGAACGATTTCTGGAAAAAGAATCGTAAGATACAAAAATGAAAGAATTTCTGGAAATTGAAGGTTGAAGAACACGATTAGAGGAATTTCGAACAAGAATTGAAGAATCGAAAGACGAAATCGTGAAGGAATCAGGTGGAATTCACAGATCGAGAGCAAATTAGGGTGCGGAAGGTTTGAGATATCCTACTGATACCATATTGAGTGGCACAATCAGAGAATCACAAAACTCAAAATCTATTGAAAAGGAATGATCTAACTGTTTACAAGGTGATACCGAGTATATAGGCTCAGGATTTCCAGATTCAGTTACAAACCAAGTTAACAAATTAACAACCTGATAACAAATTAATTGAAAGAGAAAAGAAACTAAAGAGTGGATAAAAACTAACTGATGCTAGAGTTAAGTTTAACTAAGGTAAAGTACAATGGTTAAATTAAATAAACTACTATTAACTCTAATACTCCCCCTCAAGTTGGGAGGTACATATCATGAATGCCCAACTTGGACAATAAGCTGTGAAACAGTGTTGCAGTAACTGGTTTGGTCAGAATGTCTGCAAGTTGCAGTAACTGGTTTAGAGTTAATAGTAGTTTATTTAATTTAACTCTAATACAAGGCACAATTGGAATAGTGTTTGTAGCACTTCCACGGACATTTCTGCAAAAAGCACGAGTCATCCTTCTCGGGTAAGCAGAGGCAATATTAATTTGATTAAGTATAACGTTGACACAACCCACTGAGCTGCAGTCAAGGATAATAGTTGTGTCACGGGCAGAAGTTCCATTAATCCCGCGATATGTAACGCCACTCACTTGTACAGCTGAATCCTGATAATTTTCACAAAAATTCCACACTATATAAGTGTGTGTGATTGTTAAAAAACTACTTCACAGGGTGGGTTTTAGTGTCATTTTCATTTTTCAATTTCTCTCTCACTTTCTTCATCATATATGTCTCATTCTCACTCCCCTTCGAATAAATGTTTTTCACATAATTTACAATAAAATAATTATTAATCTTAGTATAATTTTACTGAAAGAGATAATGCACATTTAGTAAAATAATTGACACAAAGGTAAGTAAAAACTAATTCATCGTCTTGTAAAAATGATAATGTTTCTTCATGCTTTTAAAAAAAGTTTGTTCACATCGTGAAAATTTTAGCATACAAAACTAAGAAATTTTATTTAAAAAAAACATTAATTGTGGGGACCGGGAGAGAATGAGACATTAATTATAAGAATAGAGAGAAATTAAAACATTAAATTAAAAGTTTCAATTTACACTATTAAGCGCTAACCAAAATACTCTCTTCGGTTTTATATATAAGCAAAAAAAAAACTTTTTCGCCATTCTTAAAAAAATCATTTAATTCTCTCAAAATAATAAAAAATGTAAATGTATTTTCCAAATTTCCCCTTATTGGGACTTGTTCCATGAGACTAAAATGGTTATTAAAAAATAAAATCTAAATTAATTAATGGGTAATTTAGGAATAATAACATCAAATATGGTAGAAATAGTTAATATTTACTTATACTTTAGATCACTAAAACTTTTTTTACTAATATTCGAAACAGGTAATCTCAAAAAAAAAAAATATTCGAAACAGGAGAGAATGGAATTTTAAATGTAAAGAAGACGTATGGTGCTAAAAATAGTATGTATATATACAAATATTATATATATATATATATATATATATATATATATATATATATATATATATATATTATACTCAATCATGAACAGTCCACATGGACTGTCCATGTAATCACATTGATAAATGACATCATTGATGATGTCAATTCCACCTAGGCATTTCGTGTACACATCACCCTGCAACAAAAAATATATATATATTTAATGATCATATTATAAGATGTCATTATAATCCCACGATTTTTGCATCAGGTGAAGATTTGTCAACCAAATTTAATAGAAATAAAAAGCAACGGCTGTCCCATTAAAAAGAAATTAATTGGAGAGAAGGAAAATGGTCAATAAGAAATGGTTTTAATAGTAAACACATTCTCATAAGCATCCCACAAAAATTGGAAAGCAATTATTTTCACAAATAATTTAACACATATCAAACAGTTCTAATTCGTCAATAATAGGAATGCATATTTGAAATTTTGAAATTTGAAAAGTTAAATCTAAATTTCAAATAAAACTACTAATAATTTCACAAATAATTTAACATAAAACTAAATAGTAAACCGAAAATATCCATTTTAGAGATTCCCTCCATGATTTTCAAAAATACATGTATTTATTTCCTATCCACATAGCTACATCTCTCTGCCAATCTCAATTTCCATCCCTTTATTTCCTATCCACATAGCTACATTTCTCATACATACATTACTCATCATTTTCTCATGTGTACTTAATGATGGATTTTCCTGTTTCATTATTTGATGATTTCATTTTGCAAAATGAAAATGTCAACATTGGTTTTTTAGATACCGGTCTTCTCCCTCAACTAATTTTTTTTCTAAATTACCTGTATTCATCGATAGGTTATCAATTCATCTTCGCGTTTTGAAAGCTAACATTGAAATTGTTTCAGGAAGCCCCGTATGTTTAGATCGCGCATATCATTGGCATCGTTTCAACTACAGCGTAATGTTCCTAATGTTTACCTATCGTACATTCACCGAGTTGTTCGTTTCGATTATAATGTTTACGTATTAATTTTTTTATAGTTTCGGCATTGATGTCATAGCTGAAGATCACACAAGGACATCAATTTTCTCCCTCAGGGGAGATTCGGCTTTCCACTTTTTCGAAGAACACCTTCATACCTACGAAATACATGAACCAGTAATTTCGTGTTTTTAACCACAATTACTTTTATGAATCAACTTCTACATTTTTCATTAGTTAACATATTATTTATTTAATTTTTCAGATTTTACATCCATATGCTTTGGATGAAAATTGGTTTCAAACGTATCTTTTTAAGCTTGACTGCACTAACCATGTTACAGTCGATGGTCGAAATGGGTACATTGTTTCCGAAATATGCATGGTGAAGGACATCATTGATCAGTTCGTTCTGTACAAAATGGACGAAGAGTTAAAATCGGCATTATATATACCACCTAGGCGTGACAACCTTCATTAGTATGAATGTTTAAAATTGTATTTTATACATAATAACGTATATATCTTATTTTGGTGAACACAGGAATACCAGTGCTATCGTGAAGCGATATCTGCTGCTATACCATGGTCGACAGGGTACTTGAATGGTGGACTGAATATATCCTCTTACCGCCCATTTTATGCTAGCCTTAATGTAGGGTTCAGAAAATGTATATACGCACCGTATAAGATGTAGATCAAATATTTGAAATTGGGCCCTTGCAAATTTCACTTATTTAACTATTTGAGTATTTCAGTATTTGAGTATTTTCCTTATAGTTGTACTAAATTATTATCAAACATCTTTGCTGGCGATTTCAGATATCTTATTTTTGCTTCAGTTATTTTCTTTCGTTGTGCGATTACGCGACAAAACTATTTTGTTGGGTTAATACAAATACTGAAAGCATTTTTGGGTTAATACAAAACTATAATTTCGTGCGCGAATTTGACGGATGTACATAAATTTATGAATTTATGTCGCTTTTGAAATGACCTAAGGCCTATTATGATGAGAATGTAAATAACGAGAATAAAATGTGTATTTCAAAATATAGATGGCAAATTTTAGTCGTGCATTAACAACATCTATTACTGAATAATATAGTATGTATATCATAAAAAGTATTTCATTCACATAAATTTGTTAAATAAAAACTAATCAATTACGGATGTGAGACCCAGTGTTTTAAAAACTGGCTCGGCCCGGCCGAACCGGGAACCGGGGGGGTAACCGAGCCGGGCAAGGTTTTGGATCGGTCATGCAGCAAACCGGTGGGAACCGGTGTGACTCGGCCGGTTTTTGGAAAAACCGGTGACCCGGCTCGAACCGGACCGGGTTGTGCATTTTGTTTTTTTTTTTTATCAAATCTTTGAACTGTAATTGGGAGGGGCCGCGCGAACGCAGACCCCCACTAGTGATTGCCATCTAGGTAAGTATGTTTCCCATTGACATATATCTTGCTTTTATATCTCATTCTCCTCCTTGTTCCGTTCATTCTATCCGATGTGGGACTATTTGTAAACTACTTAAAACAAAAGAGACTAAAAAAAACCCTCAACAAAATGCCATTAGTGGGGTTTGAACCCCTGACCTGTTGAAAGCAAATGCTGAGCGCTACCATGAGGCTACCAATCTTATTGAGGATATTATTCATTTCAAATATATATAATTGGTACCTCTTTTCCAAAAAGTCAAGTACGCTCATCCTCATGGCATTAGCTTGTAATATTAATATTATGTTTCAACAAACTTATTTAATATTAAGTATTTTTTTAAAGATTTATTTAATATTAAGTTGTTAACTTATGAAATTTGTTCTAAATATTTATTGAAGCATGATATGAACTTTTAAAATTTATTTAATATATACCAAGCAAATAAAAATAAAATAGTCATGGTGTGTAATTTTAGCAAATTAAGTTTTACAAGTATGAAATATATAGGTCCTGAAAATTTGGGAATTTTTTATATTTTAGTAGATATAAAATAAACATAGTTATTAATTTTACAGGGACGAAATTTATATTATATACTATATAGATATTGAAAATTCTCGAAATAGAAACCGGGTCCGATTCATCCGGTCCCGGTTTTGGTCATGCGGTTCAACTGTCGACCCCTCGGTCCGACCATTGACCCAGTGACCCGGTACCTTCACCGAGTCGGTCACCGGTCCGAGTTTTAAAACATTGGTGAGACCTATTATTTAAAATACACCTATGCTTTTAAATTAGTGATTCGTCCAGCAACATGAAAATATAATAAAAGGACAGTTATTCACTACCTATTCTTTGAAATTCAAAGAAATTGGTAGAGGCTACATTTTAGAACTTTTTTTTAACAATTTTATAAATAGTTAATATTCAATAATTTTAGTTAGAAATTTTTATTTAAGGTCTATGAATTAAAATTCAACTAATGTTAATGTTCATTAAAACTATAGAACATTAGAGAAAAGCAACGTATAAAAGTTTATATTTAATATCAATTATTAGCTTTAGTGTATAGGATAGGGGTCAACATTACCCCTACATCATAAGAATAAATCAGCTATTATTTAGCACCCTAATTAATTGAAATCTCAATTAAATTCGTCCCATGATTATTGCTGTTTTAGTAAATCAGTTTTATGAAATCATATAGAGATAAATTTTGAAGTAATTAGGAAACAAATAAAGGTAATTGAGATTGACAACACATAAATGCAATGTTTAAATCAGAAATTGCTGAGGGAAATTGTGACTGCCATAATTTTCGGGATTTTAAGGAAAATCATTATTACCCTTATTCCATAACATTAAACAGAAATTTCTAGCCTATATATTAATAAAAATTGGCGTAATTATAGTTATAATTAAAAACACGCTAATGTCTTTTAGGGAGTCTAACTGGCAGTAGAGAGGTACGTTAATTCAGTATAAATTAGACTGTATTTGATCACCCACACACAGGCTATTTCATTAGCAGACATAGTGTAAGACAAGAGTGAGAAAAACACACATTTACGTCTTTCCCTCATACACCAATGGCCTCTTCAACCAAAATGGTTGTTACTCCTCCCAAAAAAATCTTACCTTTGGCCATCATTGATCGCAACCATGAATCATCATCCATCCTGGTGAAGGTGCTGAGAAAGTGGTATGTGTTTTCAGCAAATGGAGGCAAATCACCTGTTGCAGTTGAAATGGTGTTAGTTGATGCTGAGGTATACACTAAAATCAGAATTTTCTTTACAAATGATAAATATGTATATAGGCAAAACCATATTGATATGTAAAACTGCTGTTTCGTGACTGAATGAAATGTTAACATCTTTTTCATTATTTATTACACAAGACATAATTATATTAGTCCCATGTACTTAGGTTTTTTAATCAATAAACTTTCATATTAGAAAGTTTTCAAATCAGGCAGAATAACACTTCAACCCATATATTAAACTGTTGTTTTGTGACTAAAGGTATATTATGTGATTTATTTCGTAAGTTACACCCTCGACGACATATTATTTTCTGTTATGATAACACTTTCATATGCTGGATTCGAACCAAGGACATTGGTTGAGGTGGAAGAGACCACTACCATATCATCCAAGTGCTCTTTTTTTAAAGAAATTTATTAACTTCTTATAAAAATCATAATTATTAGTTAAATACAAATAACTCAACCATGAATAATCATAACAATCAACAACACGTACCACACACATATATATATATATATATATATATGTTTATATATATATATATATATATATATATATATATATATATATATATATATACACAATTTTGTTAGTAGAGAACTTCAAAATTAAATTCTACAAATAACATGTATACCCGTGCAACGCACGGGTCATACATACTAGTATAAGCACATAATAGAAATATGTATAACGGAGAGTCAAATGTTTACCCGATCATGACTGTAGTGTTGGTCTATAATTATTGGATTGATGACATTTATAAGTTGGATATGTTCAAAAGTAATACCCCTTGCATAACCTGACTGCGAAAAATTGGAATCTATGTTTGTATATATATACCTAAAAAAAAGGCCAAAGTGCTCCCGGGGTCCCTTATCTTTATTTAAAGTAACGAATTAGTCCTTTATGTTTTTTTTGTCCCAAATAAGTCCTTTATCTTTCAAATTTTGACACATAAATCCTTTTCTGTTAACAGTGCTGATTTATGTGTCAAAAAAAAGGATTTATGTGTTAAAAATTTGAAACATAAAGGACTGATTTGGGACAGAAAAGGATTTATGTGTCAAAAATTTAAAACATAAAGGACTGATTTGGGACAAAAAAAAGATAAAGGATCAAATCGTTACTTTAAAAAAAGATAAGGGACCCCGGGAGCACTTTAGCCTAAAAAAAACGTTTGTATCTATAAACAACATATTATATTTTTTTCTTTTGAAGTTTTAGCATTTCTATTTTACTCCAAAACATTTGAAGTTTTAAGAAATCAAAGTCTAACTAATAGTTTTTTTTCAAACATACCCTTTGCAATCACTACAAGAAAATCGCTCATTTGCGACGGCAATTTCACAAGAAAATCGCTCATTTGCGACGGCAATTTCCATCGCAAATGCACCTTTTTCCGTGGCAAATTTGAATTTCTAACAGAATTTGCGACGGGCAAAGCGCGGTGGCAAAACAGCTCGTCACAAAGCGTTTGCGACGAAATTCCCCGTCGCAAACTCGTCGCAAGACCGTCGCAAATTTCCGTGGCGAAGCCATCGCAAACTCCGACACCTTTCTGTCGCACATTCGTCGCAAGTCTGTCGCAAAATTCCGTGGCAAATTTTTAATAATTCCGTGGCAAATTCAGTAACTACCAAAAAAATTTCGTCGCAAATTCCGTCGCAAAGCAAAATATAATTAATTCTAGCAAAATTTGATATTTACATTGTCATTCCTATTTGTAATATTCCCTGCCAATTCAATTCAGACTCCAATCCACCAATTCAAACATACATAAACTACACTAATGTTAAAAGTGTCAAACATACAAAATATCAAATATCAAAACATATAACTAATATCACAAGTGTCGATCCAAACCATCAACTTAGTTAAACATAAACTACACTAATGTTAAAAGTGTCAACCCAATCCACCAAGTTAGTTAAAAGTGTCAAACATACCAAATATGAAAATATATCAAGACATACCACTAGTATACCTAACAAATCAAAAACGATAACGATTACTAATTAATTCATAAAACTAATATATTTTGCACATTAATTAAAACATAGATTACCTAGATCTCGTCAATAACCCTTCTCATAAACGTGGTCTCCGTGATCTCCACAGTCTCCATCATCTGCATTTTCGCTCTCATCCTGCTGGGCGGGCTGGTCCTGCTCAGGCGGCTGCCAATCAGGTGGAGGTATTGGAATTCCAGAATGGTTAAAAACGTATTCAATTAGTTGTTGCTGTCGTGCAAACCGCTCTTCAAATTGTTGTGACATTTGTTGGATGATCCTACGGGCCTCAGGAGACAGGCCCGCGCTCGTCGAAGCTCCAGAGTCTACCATATTGTCAACTATGCCTCCTGTCCCATACACACCACGACTCTTATAGGGCCCTCCAGCAGCCTCCTCCCACAACAAACGCTTCAACTTAGCCAACTCAACGGGGTCTACTGGTATATCTGACCGAGAGAACAGCCACTGAAACTCCTCCTATCAAGTGCACAAGTTATAATCATACTCAAATTCAGAAGTGTCACAGATTCAGCTCAAGCACAGATAAATTGGGATATAAGAATATAAGAATTAATACCAGAAGTGTCACGGATTCAGCGGTATCACAGATTCAGCTCAAATTCAGAAGTATCACAGATTCAGCTCAAGCACAGATGAAATGAACTGAAACTCCTCCTAAAAACTCATTTCATTGATTGACTATAAGAATGAAAAAATGAACTGAAATACAGTCTAATCTACCTAACTAAACTCAACTAAAATGAGTTAATCATGATACAAAGGGGGGTTAATCATGATACAAACAGTGGCGGACCCAGGACCCCGGGGTCAGGGGTGTCAAATTTTTTAAGGCCAGTGTCAAATGGGTGCAAAACTTGGTCTACTAGTGCAATTTAAAATTTTCAGGGGGTTCAAAATCAAAAATTTAAGAGATTTAGACTATTTATACAGGGTGATAAGTGCAAATTTTTTTTTCTAGGAGGTTCAACTGAACCCCCTGGTAACAAGCCAGGTCCGCCCCTGGATACAAATATAACTACACATGGCAAGGAGCAGCATATGACAGAAGTCCCTTTGCATATACCACAAACAAAGCATTTGCATTTACTTACACACACATGCAAAAAGCAATAATGTAATTTAGTCAATAAAGATACCAATTGATGCAAAAAACAATAATCAGAAGAATCCTTGGGCCTTGGCCATTGTCTCAATTCTTTCCCATTAGTTCATTTGAATGTCCTTTAAAACCCAATTGATGCAATTGCCAAAAGTAATCAGGTAGTTTAATCAATCACAAGCTACCAAGAACTACTATTAACCTTCTGGTTTTCTAAATTATGCATAAAAGAACGAAATTTCACAGTTTTCTGCATTAACAAATCATAAGTCATAACAATGAAGAAACATATGAACATGCAAGTAACATTTTAGTTCTTCTATTGAAACCTACAAGGGATCTTAATACATCAGTTAGAATAAGTGAGACCAATTATAATCGATTCAACCACTTCCAAACACACCAATTCAATTCACATAAACTAACTTATATATATGACAAAATTTCTTTATACCTGAGTAATGCGAGCGTGGTCCTCTACAAACTCGCCTGTGCCCTTCCTAATGTGAGTGTGGCGATGAAGCTCATCTACATGTGGTTTCCTCCCCATCTTCTTGGCCTATTATTAACAACTTAAGTTTGTAAATGGTAAATTATAATTAATTATATTGACATTAGGAGAATATACGTTTAAGAATATACCAATCTCTCTGAATGCTGCAACATAGAGATAGAACCTCCAGTGTGCAAGCTTCCACCTTTTTCTGATGCTCTGTTCTTCTTATTCCCCTCACACTTAGCTTTGAATTTTGGATCATTCCAGATGTGATCTCTTAGGTGATTATAGACTTGATCCCCCATCCAAAGAGGTCTATCCCTCCCCAAGTGTTGATTGATTGGAGTTGGTTCCTCGGAGTAAACCTACGTACGTGACATACAAACAAGTTATTTCGTGACGAACATATGATTAAGGTTGAGGAACAAGTAACTCAACACTTACTTTTTCTTGAAACCATTTTGGAAAATTTTCATATATATATATGAGCAGATGCCTGACCATCTCTTACGTCTTCAGACAACAAGAATGACCTGATCAAATTAGATGATATGTACTAAATGAGCTGACAGATATGAACAATTAATTGAATGAAAATATTGATATACGTACTCAATGTATGGTTTAACTTCAATGCAATTGTTCAACACATGCATGAACATGAGCTGACTTATACTCCGCATCCGTTAACCAATGAATCGACTCCTTCTCAAAATGATACCTTTCAAATGGATACATCCACCTGTACTGAACTTACCCACCAAGTCTTGCTTCATATGCTAGATGAACGGGGAGATGCTCCATAGAATCAAAGAAACCGGGTGGAAATACTATCTCCATCTTACACAGAATGAATGAAATGTTCTGTTCCATCCTAACAAGGTCAACATCTCTTACAGACGTAGAACACAAATCCTTAAAAAATTGACTCACTTCAGTTAGCGGATTTAGAACATGCGCCAGTAAAGAACTAAATGCAATAGGGAGTAAACATTACATAAATACATGACAATCATGGCTTTTCATCCCAATCATTCTTCTCTTATTCACATCAACACATCTTGCCAAATTAGAAGAATATCCATCTGAGAATTTCAGTTCTTTTATCCACTGATAAATTGAATTTGTTTGCTCGATAGTTAATGAGTAACATGCTTTGGGTTTGAGCATCTTTCCATTAGCTTGTGGCTTCAAATTTAAGTCCTTTCGGTTGCAGTAAAGAGAAACGTCCAATCTCGCCTTATCATTGTACTTTGTTTTGCCCTTTATGTTCATCACTGTGTTAAATATATTGTCAAAAAAATTCTTCTCTATGTGCATCACATCAAGATTGTGCCTCAATAAATTATTCTTTCCAATATGGGAGATCCCAAAAGATACTCCTCTTTGTCCAATTATGCGCTTGTCCATATCCATGAAATCGAGCAACAAGGGGATCATCTGTGATTTTGGGAAAATCTCTAACTCTATCCTAAACCGGGTCTGGAGTCAACCGAGGAGGCGGCTCATCATTTTCAACTTCCTTCTTCTTAAATGCATTCTTGTTCCTTCTAAATGCATTATCATGCACTACAAAAAAATTGCCCATTAGCGAGGGATTTTTCCCTCGCTAAATGCCCCAAATCCGTCGCTAATTCCCATTAGCGAGGGAATATTCCGTCGCTAAGTCTGACAGCCACATTTTTTTATATCAGCCTATTTTTTTTATATAGTTATTATTATTATTATTATGGTGTGGTGGTGGTGGTGGTGGTGGTGTGGTGGTGGTGGTGGGGAAGGGTATTAGGGTAGAGAGAGATAGAGAAATGAGCTATGTGGTGGTGTGGTGGTGGTGGTGAAGGATATTATGGTAGAGAGAGAAGGAGAATAGTAAGGGAGAAGGAGAGAAAGAGAGAGAGAAACGAGTGGTGGTGGTGGTGGTGAAGGGTATTAGGGTAGAGAGAGAAGATAGAGTGAGAGAAGAGTGTGAGGAGGTGGTGGTGTTGGTGTGGTGGTGGAAGAGTGAAGATAGAAGAAGAGTGTGAGAGGAGGTGGTGGTGTGGTGGTGGAAGAGTGAAGAGTGAAGAGAGAAGAAGAGTGTGAGGAGAGAAGAAGAGAGAAGAGTGTGAGGAGAGTAGGAGAGAAGAGTGTGTGTGAGAGGATAAATAAGCTGAAAAGTCAAAAATTTAGCGAGGGAATTAACGAGGGACTGACAATTTCGTCACTAAACACCTGCACGAAGTCCTATCATCTGAAAACTGTCAGAAATTAGCGAGGGAATTAGCGAGGGACTGACAATTCCGTCGCTAAACACCTGCACGAAGTCCTATCATCTGAAAACTCTCAGAAATTAGCGAGGGACTGAAAAATCCGCCGCTAATTAGCGAAGGACCTAAAAATCCGTCGCTAATGACAGAATTAGCGAGGGACTAAAAATTCCCCCGCTAATAAGCTTTTTTTTGTAGTGATGTGGTAAAAACCTACGATGCGAGTCAAACCAAGAACTCTTACCCCCGTGTTTCAAGGTAAATGTCTTTGTATGCTCCATACAATGCCAACCAGACAACATGCCATAAGCAGGGAAGTCATTAATGGTCCACATCAAAGTGGCTTTCATCATAAAATTCTCCTTCCGTGCGTAATCGTAAGTCGAGACACCATCCCACAACCTCTTCAAATCATCAATTAGTGGTTCTAAATAGATGTCAATGCCTGCTTTTGGATTTTCTGGCCAAGTATCAGACAAATCACAAACATGTAAGGTTTAGTCATGCACATCTCAGGGGGAAGGTTGTACGAGGTAACAATAACGGGCCAGCAAAAATATGGCGAAGCCGATGCTTGGTTATATGGCGTAAAACCATCAGAGCATAACCCCAGTCGTACGTTGCGTGGATCCGCTGCAAACTCAGGTTGTACCCGATCCAAGTGTTTCCATGCTTCCCCATCAGACGGATGACGCAACACACCGGGACATTTATTCTCAAAATGCCACGTCACATTCCCTGCAATGTGCTCGGATGCAAACATTCTCTGCAACCTTGGAATTATTGACAAATAGAACATTGACTTCACCGGAACTGGTTTATTCTTACTACTAGTCCCTCTTTTGCGAGCATGATATCTCGGTGCATTACAAAATTTGCATTCAAGTAGCGCAGCATCCTTTTTCCCAAACTCATTGTCATAATACAACATGTGACCTTCCGAACAGCAATCGATCCTTCTAGCTTCCAATCCCAACTTAGAAACTAACCTCTTAGCCTCGTAAAAATTCTTTGGCCAATTTTCATTCATAGGTGTCACGCCTGACATCACATATCAAGTCTATTCCCACCTCAGATGTATTATTCAACGATTTGAGAGCTAAAAGCTTCGCACAAATCGATAACTTTGAGTTTGATGACCCTTCAAACAATGGTTTGTTTGCATCTAACAACATATTATAGAATCTCTGTGCTTGCTCATTCGGAAGCTCTTCCATGTTATCATATTGCTCCTCCTCGAATGACACATTCACCCCAAGACCGTCACAAACCATATTCTGCATCAAGTTGATTTGTTCACCACATCCTATATCCGCGGAATTACTTGCAGCACCCCTGCAATTTTCGCCAACCAATGGGACGACATCAAACCCTTTCTCACCATTACTCGTCCAAATCCAATAATTAGGCCTAAACCCAACTCTCTTCAAGTGATCAATGACCTCCGATGGATTCCTAATCTTTCCACATTGGCATTTGACGCACGGACAAAAGATATGAAAACAAAAGATTAAACTTCTCATAATTAGAGAAAGCAAAAGTCATTATTTTGATCCAAATAAATTTCTTTCTTCTAATATATAAAAAAATGTATTATTATTAGAATCACATGTTCTACTAATGCACTATTAAAAATAGAACCCCCACTATTTTTACATTTAAACAAAAAACGATTTTCGTAACATCCACATTATTCTTTTCAATAAAAATGTCATCATTTAATTAAAATTTATAACTTTCATTGTTAACCATATACACCATAAAAAATATCTAACTCCATGGGGACAAAAATAAATAAATATTTTTTTTCATATCATGGTGTGGGTTTTTCAAAACTTTTCCTAATCCAAAACCTGATTTTCATTAAAATCAATTGCAAGACAAATCTCTTGTAGCTCATTAAAAAGTATATAATACAAGAGTAAACTTAAGAATAATCCAAAATAAAACAAATATGTTGCAGCTCATGAAAAAACAATAATTCGAAAAAGTAACAATAGTAACGTAATAATAGTATAATAAAAGTTACTAATTAATCATTTAAAAATTAATAATCAAAATATTATAAAAAGTATGAATATTAAAAATAAATCATCTCAATTAAAATTGAGCATTTTCGCAGTGCCATAATTCTTCCTTACAAAAATAATATTGTTTGTAAGGGTATACAAGCCAATTCTCGTGGTTTGAGTAAACCCAACTTAATTAAGAAGATAACTAGAATTAATTATTCCTCATCTCTGAAGTATCCATAACATCATTGAGAACATTAGTCTTTCCACAGGTAAACATCAATTTCACATCTCATATATTAGCAACAACAAACAACAAAATTTCCTTAAAGAAATTTCTATCAATGCAAACATGACGTACGTGTTACGCCATTGTCTAACAATCACCCTTCGAATCCACCAATAACATCAATTCAACAAATCATAACAATTCTTGAGGGAGGATTTCTACAAGTCTTATTCTTATTCTCATTTTCCTTTGATTTTGAGACACTCTAAGTGAAATTATCAATAGAAAGATACTGAGTATAAGACATACCTTTGTAGACCGTATAAGGCATACCTTTGGAGACATTAACGAGAGCGTCTTTGGAGATATCAACGAAAGCGTCGTGCTCGACCGAAATGGCAGATAATACACGTCTTAAAATTGTTGGAACAATTACGGACACACTGACGAACACGAACAAAATAGGCTGAGTCGTGGACTAGGTCACTCTCTTTAAGACGTTTCGTGGCTCTGCCCAAGGTGTGCAAGCAGTCTCTCCTAGCCTCGTGGTCCCCAAGATAAAACAACATTCTCAAAAATTAAAATATAATCTTCCCTGCACTTAGGAAAACCACCAAACTCACACCCCCTTCTCTATATTTTACTGCTCGAGATTCTTATTCATTTCTCAAAAATTGAAAAGTATATTCCTCTTTTCTATTTCTATAAAATTCGTTTGATTCTTGTAAAAAATATATTTTTCCGAAAGTTTTTTCTTCTTCATCTCTCTCTGAATACATAATACCCGTCGGTTCTTTTTATACTTGAAAACCAAAGTATAGTACAAGAATTACTTTAATATCTAATAACCATACGTTCAAAAGACTTAAAAAATAATAAAACCAAGTCAATTGTTTTTAATGGTGTTAACACCATTGTCTTGAAACCGATTCTTAATGAAATATGAACGTTGGAATTTATCATTATAATAACTTTCTTGACTTGAATTTAGAAACTACAAAACGTTGGAGATATTCAGCCATTCAATGGCTAAAACAAGTAATAACTATAATAATAAAATATAAACCATGCTTTTAAATCAATTAAATTATTTCAAAGATACAAAATGCTCATAAAAACCAATACCTTATGAAACGGATAATTATCATTAGTATATTTGAATATGTAGAGTTTATGTCTCAAAATATTTAATAAAATACTTATTATAATTTTTAAATAAAACACACAACATCCAATAATCCAAAGATCTTTGAAAAAGTAGTTTTTGTCGGAGGAGACAACTAAAACAAAGGGGAGCGGAATAGAGGCACAATACAGATTGGAGAAGAGAAAATTATATCAGAATCTATAGAATTGCATGAACTCGATAATACTAATTCACCCCTCACATCCAACACTATTGATTTTGGTGTGCGGATAATATTGGTGGATGGCCTAATGGATCTAGAATAGACTCTAATATCATGTAAAGTTTCTATAAACCTAACTCAGTTTAAGCTTCAATAGATAAATTTGTTTGTAAAATTATTGTTGAAAATGATTATTATTTGTTAGTTAATCATTACAAGTAGATGGCAGTATTTATAAGAGCCTAACTAGCTCTAACAAACTGAGACGATTTGTCAGATACAAACCTAATCACACACAGCCAAATGGGTGTAATCCCTTGCTAGGAAGTCTATCTCAGCTCTTGTGAGCGACAACAAGATTATTCTTTAATTTATGATTTTAGGTCTAACTTATCCTTACAAAACTAACTTGTAAGGTGGGTGATAGCTTTTATTTATAAACACTTTTCGTTAGTTTTTTATATAGTTTATGTGGGACTTGGATTTTTTCCCATACACCTCTCACACCCAACACTATTGGACTTAGTGTGTGGAAAATAATTATGGGTGCCTGGTGAATTTAAAATATGCTTTGATACCATCTTATAATTGAGTCTATTCATCCTTACAAAATCATCTTGTAATGTGAGACCCTTTATTTATAAACATTTTCCATACCTCCTCTCAACTTTATGCGAGACTTGATTTTGTTCCAATATGGAAACTTTTGCTCTGATTTTTATGTAAGCTACAACATACAATAAAAAGAGCATGTCAACAATTCAACTATAGAAATACCATTTCTATATACCTTATTCCATGGCCGGGTCCACAAGCAACCCGAGTAACATTGATGTAAGTGGAGCCACTAAAAATCAGAAATAAGTATGAAAAAGAGGAAAAAACAAAAAAAAATTCCGTACCTGTCCTAAACATTAGTATAAATGTTTAAAGTTTTTTAACGATCATTATCATTAAAATAATAATAATTACGATATGCACAATTTTATTTTGAGTTGTCTTTCTCATGTACAGGTGATGATTGTATTGCCCTCAATAACTTACTAGTAGTCTTGTGGAGTTATTTTATTGGTACAGTCACAATCACGAGGTAAAATCATACTAACTCAGTCTAAAAATTAGTCTCATAGTGAGCCTAAAGGGCCTAAGTTAATATGAGTGGATTGCAAACAAAAAAATAACATATTTTTTTAAAACACTAAACATTCAAATTTCATAGGATAAAATAAACTTTTATTATCGCATATTATATTGGAGTATATAAAAACTTAAAATGTTATCCCATAAAATCAATTAACAACAATTTGATTGTATATGTTAGCTCTGCTGTATACCTGAATGTGAATACTTGTGCCCTTGCAAGTCATCCCATCTAATATTAAGTGTGTCACCAAGAATGATTTTCCTAGTGGTATAAGTATTCCTCTGCTCCACATGCACTATTCCATGCTTTAAAAAATGCCTATAATTCAAAATATAATTAAAAAAACTTGTTAATGGGTCACTCAATTAGCCGGAATCCGCCAAAACCAAAAGCTTCAACATGAAAAGATGAGCAAAGTTTCTATATATATATATATATATATATATATATATATATATATATATATATATATATATATATATATATATATATTAAAATTATAAAGAAATAATAAAAATAAATATACTTGTGAATCATCCAATTTTCCATCCCCACGCACACCATATTGAATCACATTATATAAAGTATTTTTGGTTCCAACATTCTGTCTTAGACATAGACAAGGTGAAACAAAACTAAGAATCAAAACATAAGTGAGCATGTACTTGAGCCTCAGGGTACATGGTTCGATTTCCACGGAAGGCAAAAACTCCACAGGGGGTGGAGAAGGTCATGAGTGACAGTGCCAGTGCCATAAGCCGAAAATGAGTAGGTAAAAGGGTTGGGCTGTTACAAAAAAAAGGAGTAAAATCAAAAAAGATAAAAATGAAGATTGAGAGCCACACCCAAAATTCAAACTCGAGACCTTGAGATGCGATCTAAGCCCAATTGACGCTCGGACCACCTCTTTGTAAATTGTCCTATCATCAAATCTTCTTTCTCTTCATTAATAGCGGTGAAATTAAATGTCTATTAAATGTTATCAAAAACTCTATAAATTATCAGCTCTTCTTTCTCTTCATTAATAGCTGTGAAGTTAAAAGTCTACGAAGTGTCATAAAAAAAGTCAACCAAAAAATTGACAAAAAATCTTTTGGTGTAAATCAGGTATCCTCTGCACCCAATTGTAGAGATTAATCCCTCAAGTCGGGTATGACCACAATGGTCGACAAAATTCTCCCTCAAGAGTTTTAATGTTGTTGTATTCGCAATGTTGGATTCGAACCCAAAACCTCTGTTAAACTGAAAGAGACCCAAACAAGAAACAGATGTTGCAATTAAACATGCATATTGTTTAGTGTGGCAATTCATCAAAGAGTTTTGTAAAAAAGCAATCATGTTCCGCCACAAGCCCTAAAATTGACTTCATCGACGTCGAAAAAGCACAAAAAACTAATTTGGGCGTTTAAGCTTTGACGTGGTTGGTTTTAATTATTTTTTATCAAACGAATTTGGGTGTCTAACCTTTGACGTGGTGGGTTTTAGTGTGTGTTTGGATGCACGTTTGCATGCCAAACGCATGTCAGAAGATGGAAAATCTGCGGCAACAATGAAGCTAGGAAATGGAGCTTCAACTTGGTCGTAGAAAATTTTGCCTTCACCGTGAATTTTCGCAGCAACACCACCGCCCATCCAAACACATACTTAATTATTTTTTATCAAACGAGCAGCAACTAGGCCACTACCCATTGTTGAAAACTGTGCAGGCCACAAGCTAGGGGTCTGTTGTTGTGAGAAATTGAAGCAATTTTAGAGAATTTACCACCATAAACCACTTGAAATATTGAACCACTTTAGTCCTCCTCTACCATTTTTTTTGGATGAAATCTATATTTTTTTTATTAGATCTTCGTACAAATAACAATATTTATATTTTATAATAGCATTTACTAGTGTTAATTATGTCACCAAGAGACCCAATTTTGTTTATATATATATATATATATATATATATATATATATATATATATATATATATATATAGTCATATAATACTCCCTCCGTCTAATTTTGTTTGTTGTTTTAGCAAATTTAATTTGTCTTAAATTGATTGTTATTTTACATTTTCAATGAAACATTTAATATTTTTTTGCACACTTGCCCTTCTTTATTATGAGATATAAATTTCATTAAATATAGCCACAATAGTCAATAGTAGTGTTTTGAGAATCGGACTCAATCGACTAGTCTGGCGGTTGGTTCAATCTCAATGGACGACAGTTTAGTTGAACTGCGACTGAACCGTTAATTGAATAGCTTAAAATAAATTTTATTTTGAATAAAACTTAGATACAGTTCTATTTGTACAAGTAGTGTAATGATCAAAAAAATATGTACAAGTAGTGTTGTTCCTCACAAAATAAATTAGGTAACTGCTAAAAACTACCATAATGGATAATGGTGTATTTTTATTAGCAATTACTTTATCTATTACCAAAAGAATAACGGACACTAACACCTATGGCACTTTTATTTTTTATTTTTTATGTTCAATTACTCTATAGGTCTTTGAATTATTTGACAATTTTTAAATAGTTCTCTAAACTAAATTTTGTTGTAATATGGTTACTGAATCAATACAATTTTTTAATTAGGTTCTTCTGTTACATTACATTTAGTCAACAATTAGTCAACGGTAACATAGCGACAATTTGTAAACAATCCTGAACTAATTAAAAATTTGTACATATATATTTTTTTGTACCGTGTTATTGATGCGTAGTATCCATTGGTTTTGGCGATTACTAATCTACACCGAGAAATCTGGCAGGCAACATACCCCATTTTGCCAGTCCTTGTGGTTCTCCCCTCCCAACAGAGTGTTTGTCACACCCAAGATTCCAACCCCGAGCCATTGGGGTGGGACTCAATCGCAGTTACCACTCGAACTAACCATTGTTGATTTGTACGTATATACTCATGAACTAATTTAAAAATATAAAAAACAGTCCTTAGAAAAATAGTCAAAAACAAAGTGATATATTAAAATTCAAGCGGCAGCTAAGCCAAAATATAGCCATCAACCGTTTAATGTATTATTTTACAGTGAATATATTAAAAAATAAAAATAAAATAATTTTTTTTCTTGAATTTGGCGAGGAAATATTCTGATCAGAACATTTCAATGATACCATGCAATTAAGTAGTTATTTGGGACCACTTCATACAGCATGGCAGAAGTATTGGTGGGAAAAAGAAAAAAAAAGTTAGGTATTTAATTTGGGTAGCAGTGGTGTGGGTAATTTGGGTAACTCAATAATATAACCATTTTTAGTGGCGGTGTTGTTAATATATGTTCCAGTTGTTGTATCAAGTTAAGTTTTTATTTTGGGATGGTTTGCAAATAGGGTAGGTAACGAAAGTTGGTGTCCAATATGTACACGGGTTGAAGTTGGAATGGCACTGACGCATTAAGATTGTTACTAAGGAGCCCTCTGCAGTGGGTGTGCATTGGAAAGGATACTAGTGCAAAGGAATTATGCTGATGCAGATTTGGTCGAGACCCTTTGCTGGTGTGATGGCTCCGTGTTACTGCATCGGCTATTGGTGGCGCAAATAAGGATAAGATGTTGCAGTGGATTATGTTGGGAGAGTATTGTGAAATGTAATAATTCAATCTAGCTAAAATCTGATAGGTGGTTGTTAGTTAGTTGAACATTGTTTGTTAGCTGTTGTAAAAACTGTTTAACCAATGTGGGTTAAAAATAGTTGTTAGTTGTAACCATAGTTAGGTGATACAAGTCAACTAGTATAAGTAATACATCATTTTGTACAAACTTATACAACAGTGTGAATAAAAATTCATTAGTTCTCTATTACTGAGTTTTCATACTTTCGACTCCCCTCACTCTTCGACCTCTCCCTTCGACACTCCTCTTCACTCTTCGACACCTCTTCTTCCTTAGTGAATTCCAACAAAGTGGTATCAGAGCAGTGAGATCCACCGCTACGCACGACGGCGAAGCATGGCAGCGACGCAACAGATGAAATCGAACGATCACATTCCGGTGAAACTACCGATTCTTGATGGCAATAACTATGATAGATGAACGGCGCAGATGAAGGTTGTCTTTAGGTATCAATGTGTTCTTGATATCGTTCGCGACGCATTACACCTCTTGAGGCGAATCCAACGGAGGCACAAAGGGCGACGAACAACGAACAATTGAAGAAAGACGACAAGGCCATCTTCTTGATTCACCAATGTGTAGACGCGAATGTCCTTGAGAAAATCATCGAATACGAGACAGCAAAAGAGGCATGGGATGTGCTAGCAACCGCGTATTCCGGTGGCAGTCAAACGAAGAAGGTGAAACTCATGGCCTTAAGGCGCCAACTGGGACTACTTCAGATGGAGACAAACGAATCAGTGGCTCAATTTGTGAACAGGCTAGTGTTATTGACTAATCAGATGCGTAATTGTGGTGAAGTAGTAACAAATGCTATGAAAGTCAAAAAGATCATTACGGGCTTAACCCCTAATTTTGATCATGTTGTTGCTGCAATTGAGCAATCTAAAGACCTAAATAATCTGAAATTAGAGTAGTTATTAGGTTCTTTAGAGGCACATGAAATCAAGATTAAGAACAGAGAAGGGATTAAGAAGGAAGAAAAGGATTTTGAGAGAGCCTTGCTGGCTCAATCATCGAAGAAAGGAGGTAATGAATCTTGGAAGAACAAGAAGGGTAAAGGTAAATGGAAGGGTAACAAGGGTGAGAATGGAAAGCCTAGGCAAGAGAACCAGAAGAAGGGAAGTGAAAGTGATGATAAAGGCAAGAAGAAATCCAAAGAACACATTCAATGTTACAACTGTCAGAAATGGGGACACTATGCAGATGAGTGTGTGAACCCTAAGGTGCCCAGGACAAGAGAAGAAGAGGCACAGTGTGCCTATGATCCCGATGAGAAAGTGGTGGCTTTAATGGCCACAACTGATGAAGAAGTAATGATCTTGATGACAGTAACTGATGCAGGGACAATTGAATGGTGGTACTTGGATACAGGGTGCTCCAATCACATGACAAGACATCTTGAGTGGTTCTGTGAGATCGACAGAAGCATAAAAAGGAGAATTAAGTTTGGTGATGGGAGGACTGTGTTAGCAGAAGGAATTGGCAAGGTGGCTATCAGAAGGGAGGATGGCAGCAAAGTTGTGGTGAGTGATGTTCTGTACGTTCCTCAAATGAAGAGCAATCTGTTAAGCCTAGGACAATTGCTTGAGAAGGGTTATTCAATATTGAGAATGGAGGACAATTGCATGGAGGTCTGTGACAGTGAGAAGAAAGCAGTGCTGAAAGTGTGTATGTCAGATAATAGAACCTTCAAAGTTGGTGTGAATTCTTTTGACCAGACATGCCTTGCTACTCATGCGAAGATGATGTGTGGAGATGGCACAAGAGACTTGGCCATTTGAACTTCGACAGCCTTAGTTCACTCCAAAAGAAGAACACGGTGATAGGTTTGCCTTCAATTAAGAAACCTAAGGAAGTTTGTGGGAAGTACTATGAAGGGAAGCAACCAAGGAAGTCCTACAAATCATCAATCCCCTCAAGAGCTACTATGAAGCTAGAGGTCATACATTCTGATGTATGTGGTTCATTTGAAGTCAAATCACATGGAGGTAACCTCTACTTTGTTTCGTTTATTGATGATTTCACTAAGAGAATGTGGACCTACCTACTGCAAAAGAAGAGTGAAGTGTTTACAGTTTTTAAAGAGTTTAAACAGTTAGTCGAAAAGCAGAGTGACTGCTCAATAAAGAAGTTAATACCTGATGGTGGTGGAGAGTTTACATCAACTGAATTTAATAAATTTTGCAAAGGAGAAGGCATATATCATGTTGTAATTGCACCATATACTCCTCAACATAATGGCACGGCTGAGAGGAGAAATAGAACTCTTTTAAACATGGTAAGATGCATGTTAAGAGAGAAACATTTGCCACATGATTTCTGGGCTGAAGCTGTCTCTACTGCAACATACATTCTGAACAGGTGTGCAACCAAGAGGCTGGATGGTATAACACCTGAAGAGGCATGGAGTGAATCCAAGCCGAGTGTGAAGCACATAAGAATCTTTAGCTCTTTGTGTTTTCGACATGTACTTGAACAGCACATAAGGAAGTTGGATGCAAGATCTCAAGCTATGATATTAGTTGGATATCATAGCACAGGAGCTTACAAACTGTTTGATCCAGTACAAAGGAGAGTCTATATCAGCAATGATGTGATTGTTGATGAGACTAAGGAGTGGAACTGGACTGATTCTGCTGAAAGAGTGACAACAGAAACAGTCGAAGTACAGCTAGAGTGTGAACAAGAACCTGTAAAAGAGGTGTCGAATGAGCAGGAACATGCTACTGACAATGATGCAGAGAATGAAGAGCCACTTAGAAGATCTCAGAGGGAGAGACACCCACCTCAGAGACTGATTGACTATGAGGTGTTTCCAGCCATATTCAGTGACAATGAATCTGATATGCTACAGTTAGTGCTGATGGCAGAATCAGAACCTGTCTCTCTTGAACAAGCACTTTCTAATTCACACTGGAAGGAGGCAATGGAGGATGAACTGAAATCAATCAAAAGAAATGACACGTGGGAAATGGTTAAATTACCAAGTAACAATAGAGCTATTGATGTGAAGTGGGTCTACAAGATCAAGATGAAACCTAATGGTGAGATTGCAAAGTATAAGGCTAGGTTGGTTGCAAAAGGTTTTTTGCAACAACCAGGTCTTGACTTTAATGAGATTTATGCTCCAGTTGCTCGCATTGAGACTGTGAGATTGATTGTTGCCATAGCAAGCAGGAGAAAGTGGACATTGAGTCAGTTAGATGTTAAATCTGCCTTTCTCAATGGGCCACTAGAAGAGGAGGTTTATGTTAAGCAACCACCAGGCTTTAAAATGAAGGGAATGGAGGAAAGTGTAATGAGGTTGAAAAAGGCCCTGTATGGCCTCAAGAAAGCCCCAAGGGCTTGGAATAAGAGAATTGATGGATTCTTACTAAAGCAGGATTTCACTAAGTGTTCGACTGAGCATGGAGTGTATGTTAAGTCGAACACAGCTGCTGGTTTGATGATTATATGTCTGTATGTAGATGATCTACTTGTCACACGTGATTGTGAACAAGAAATCAATGAATTCAAGAAGAAAATGATGTGTGAATTCGAAATGTCAGATCTAGGGAGGCTCTCCTACTTCCTTGGGTTGGAGTTTGTAACATCTAAGAGAGGAATTTTTCTACATCAGAAGAAGTATGTGACTGATATATTGAGGAGATTCAAAATGTCAGACTGCAACCCAGCTTCGACACCAGCAGATGCATCAACAAAACTGCAGAGGAATTCTGATGAAGCATCAGTTGATGCTACTGTATACAGGCTGTTAATTGGGTCTCTGAGATATGTGTGTAACTCAAGACCTGATATTACCTATAGTGTTGGCCTAGTAAGTAGATACATGGAAGAACCAAAGAGATCTCATCTTGTAGCTGCCAAAAGGATACTTAGATACTTGAAAGGAACACTCGACTGGGGTGTTCTGTTTCCAACATCAGAAGACAGTGACAATCAGAATATGGAAGGCTACACAGATGCAGATTGGAGTGGTGACTCAGAGGACAGGAAAAGCACTTCTGGATATATCTTTATGCTTGGCAAAGCTCCAATATCTTGGTGTTCCAAGAAGCAAAATGTTGTAGCTCTCTCAAGCTGTGAAGCAGAGTACATCTCTGCTGCCTTTGGTGCAAGTCAGGCACTTTGGTTAGAGATGCTGCTAGAAGAGTTAAAGATGAAGAATGAAGGTGTGATGAAGCTAAGAATCGACAACAAGTCTGCCATAGACTTGGCGAAGCATCCCATTGCTCATGGGAGGAGCAAACACATAGAGATCAAGTACCACTTCCTACGCGATCAAGTGAGTAAAGGCACACTAGAGGTGAAGCACTGCAAAACTGATGAACAGCTGGCTGATGTGCTGACAAAGGCCTTGAAACTCAGCAAGCTTGAAGACATGAGGAGCAGAATTAGAATGTTCAGTTTAGCAAATTTGAATTAGGGAAGTGTATTGTGAAATGTAATAATTCAATCTAGCTAAAATTTGTTAGGTGGTTGTTAGTTAGTTGAACATTGTTTGTTAGCTGTTGTAAAAACTGTTAACCAATGTGGGTTAAAAACAGTTGTTAGTTGTAACCATAGTTAGGTGATACAAGTCAACTAGTATAAGTAATACAAGTCAACTAGTACAAGTTGACACTCCTCTTCACTCTTCGACACCTCTTCTTCCTCAGTGAATTCCAAGAGGTAGTGTATAAGCACAATGGATGTTGCAAAAAGGGGTGCTGCTACTACTGATATTTTCAAAGAGAGAGCAAAGGTGATGTTGTTATGCGTATTTGTACAATGCACAGGTCCAGAATACTAGAAATTAGGAGTACTGGGAGACATCATGGCCATCTCGGTTTATGCTTTGTTGGTTTGTTTTGGTGCCACTCTTTTGGTTGAGGGTGGAGATTTTAAGTGTAATTGACTTGATGGGCGTTTTTGTATAATGTCTTTTATGGAGTACTTTTTTCTTTTTTAAGTTACTTTTTCAATGGATTTTGGCCTTGTGAGGTTTGTTTGTTTTCTTTTTTATCAATAAATTCATTGTGATAAATGATCACCTAATTTACTTTTAAAAAAAAGTGTGCCGCGATTTCAAAAGGACACATACCACACAACAATTAAAGTTCTACCTGACGCGTCTTATTACTGGTGTTTGAACGTGCTTGTTTAAATTTTCTTATCACATGTAAAATGACTAAGAAGATGGTTATCAAATTTCCTGACATGCAAAATGATTTTATACAAATATATCGAGTCTTGACGCTAATTACAGTGTAAAAACTATTTGAAAATTAATCTTATAACCACACTTCAATTATGGGGCAATGGTTCCAAACTACAGTGTCAGAACATAGTCGTTGATCTTAATTCAACAATCTAGATAGACGGGTTGCGGGATTGTGTATATGGAAGGAACTCAAAATATAATAAATTTGGATTGAAAACAACATATTACATATTAGTGAAGCACAAATTTTTCATATCACAATGCTAATTTATTCGTGATAGACTTTTGGCATATTGTTCAATATGGTGTTGGATCATAACTCACTAATCATACAAGAAACAATAGGAATAGTGGATTTAGCTTTTCCATGGGCAATTTTGCAAACAACACTAGGCTGCTTTCCCAGTTGAGATGAGACAGTGTTAATTTGTTCCAATTCAATGTCAAAACAATCCGAGGAGCAGCAATCTAAATTAATAGCTATGTCACTAGCAGAAGTTTCATTAAATCCTCGATATGTCACCCCAATCACTTGCACAGCTGAATCATCCTAACATTTTTCACAAAATTAAACACACACACACACACACAGAGATATATATATATATATATATATATATATATATATATATATATATATATATATATGAGAACACTTTGTTATTATGAAAAATGAGAACGTTTAATTATAACTATTGGATTAAAATTAACGGCTCAGATTGCATCATTAATTACAAGATTTCGCATGATTATTTTCTTTTTTTGTTAAAGATCACAAGAGATCTTTTAATGACGTAATCTGAGTCGTTAATTTTAATATAATGATTATAATTAAATTAACAAAAAAACACCGTTGAAATATGAATAATGGAGAGTCAAATGTGTACCAAATTGTAGTTTTGGTTTATAATTATGGGGTTCTTGACATTTATTAGTTGGATTTGTTCAAAAGTAATCCTCTTTGCATAACCTGATCCACCCTGCAAAAGGTTGGAATCGGAGAAAAAAGTGAAAAAGTATATTAAGAGTAAATGTTGCATATACCATACTTTTCCACCCATATAACGTGTCTTGCTTTAAGCCCCTGCAAATATAACATGTTTTGCTTTAAGCCCCTGCAATTTTTTTTTTAGTAAAATTCCCTTGCAAAAGCAACATTTTTGAAATAGGCCATTCTATTAACTTGACGTTACAAAAAACGCCTACGTGGCTAACAGAAATCTGACGTGTCATTTATTTTTCTTTTCAATTTCTTTATGCTAACTGAACTGCCACTTCATTGTTTTTTATTTTTATTTTTAGTTATTCTTTAATCATCACCTTCTTCATCCCTCACCTCACGTCCCTCACCTTCTCTGTCACTCCTCTGCGCCTGTCCCCCCCTCTCTCTCTCTCTGCGCTTCATCTCCCTCTATCTTTCTCTCAGATTTCATTCCAAAGCTTACATCTTTCCCCCAAATCCAGTTACCCTAAATCCCCAAATTGATTCCAAACCCAGAAAAGAGAAGAACGTTGTCTTCGAGATGGTGGTCGTGATGGGGAGAGAGAGAGAGAGAGGGGGTCGAGATTGTGGTGGTGCGAATGGGGGTTGCGGTGGTGAGGTGAGAGTGAATGGGAGTTCCCCATAAACACAAACCCAACAAAACACAACAACTGAGAAGGGAGAGAGAGGGGTTCGAGATTGTAAAATAATCAGATAACTTAAAAAGAAAAGAAAGAAGTTTGGGGTTTTTTCAAATAATCAGATAACTTCAAATCTGGGTTTAAAGTTCAATAAAAATAGGGTTTGAAGTTCAATAAAAATTAAATAATCTGGGTTTAATTTGGGATTTGGGGTTAGGGTTCCCAAACGTGGTTGAGGTCTGTGGTGTATGGTGGTGAAGACATGAAGAAGAGAGAAAGGAAGGGAACGAAGGTGGTGGTGATGGAGGTTGACGATGGAGAAGGTGGTGGTGATGGAGGTTGAAGATGGAGAAGAATAAAAATTAATTAAAATTAAAAATAATGACTTGGCATTACAAGTATGCATTAAAAATAAATTAGAAAAAAAATAAATAACAACTCAAACTTCTATCTCAAACTTCTATTAGCCAACTCAGTGTTTTTGTATCGTTGAGTTAACAGAAAGGCTTATATCAAAATAGTGTATTTTGCAAGGGTTTTTTATTAAAAAATTTTTTGCAGGGGCTTAAACCAAAACACGCTATATTTGCAGGGGCCTAAATCATATTTAAGCCAAATTTGATAAGATAAAATAAATATTGATTACCAGCTTTTATGTTGGAGTTTTCTATCAAGATATTGTTGGAATCAGAAATGTCAAAGTCATCGGTGTTGGGACTATCAGGAGGAGAATTAATGTTTATATTTGAGAATGTTGCAACATTACAACTATCGATGGAGATACGAGCTTTCAGGGTATTAGTGATTCTCAAGTTTCTAACAATAAGATCATTGCAAACGAGGAAATATAAGGCCTGCACAACAACATGCATGAAAAATGATATGCCACAAATACTCTAGCTAGAGACAAAAATAAATAAATAAATTAATAATCACAAAGAATAATTCTCATATATACCAAGTTGTTGACAATTTTCGCATTGCCACCAAGTAGAACCATTGCCATCGATTAATCCTCCATTGCCATCAATTGTGAGTTTAGTTCTGTTTACATGTTGGATTGTGATCCAATGTTGTCCAGCTTTCGATCCATTCATCCTTAGAAGGTGCAACTATTTCCCCTTGAAGCTGTAATAAATATTTAAAGTTTTAAACAACAGTTGATATTTACATTTTATAAAAATATGTGTATACACATATTGAAGTGAGATTTAAGAAAATTTTAATTATAATCATAGATTTATATTAACGATTCATATTATTTAATTAGTTATAAATTTTGCACAATGTTTAGCTAATTAAAAATTGGAGAAGATCACATGGAGTTTATTATTTATACTTTACAATTTAATCAAAATAAAGTTGAAACTTTATGTTTTTATCATTGAAATAAATTAAAAAGTAATTTAATTATTAATAAAATATTATCTGAGTGGCAATCACCATGTACAATTTATTATTCTAAAGGTTGAGTCAAGAAATTGAACATTGAATAAAAAATAAAATAAACAGTGATTAAAAATATGATTTCAGTATAAAAACTTAAAAACAATATACCCCACAAAAAACAATTAATAGCAAATTGATCATATGTTGGATGTTATATATATATATATATATATATATATATATATATATATATATATATATATATATATATATATATATAAACACACTCATATACCTGAATGCTGATACTTTTGGCCTGACAAGTTTTACCATCTAATACTAACTGTGTCACCATGAATGATTTTTCTGGTGGTATAACTAGTGTAGTTATCCCTTCTATTCCACATGCACTATTCCATGTTTTAAAAAGGCCTACAATTCAAAATATAATTAAAAAACTTGTTAAGGGGTCAATGTTAATTAGCTAGAATCAGTCAAAACCATAAGCTTCCACGTGAACAGAAGAGCAAAGATTCTCATTAAGTATAGATATTAACATTAATTATAAAGAAAAAGGAAAAATATATACTTGTGAATCATCAGATTTGTCATCCCCACGTGCACCAAATTACATCACATTAAATAAATCATTTTGAGTTCTGACATTTCGGCCCAAACATAAACAAGGTGAAACAAAACTAAGAATAAAAACATAAGTGATTAACCTTAGCATATTTGACTAGAATAAAATCAAAAGAGGGAGTTTGAAAGTAGCAATAGTGATTTGTGAAACTTCTACTTATTTGAAAAAAGCAATAGTGATTTGCTAAGGGAGTAATGGTGTGTTGGTTTGGGGGGGTGTTTAAATAAAATATTATTTCTAGAAGATACTTAATTGTGTTGAGCATTTTATTTGGTTAGGGAACGTGTGCAAAGGTAAGAAGGTGAAGAAGTTCAGTTTTTGATTTGGTCGACCACGTGTTGGTGTATTTAGTTGTATCGGAACCGGCTTGTTTTCAGGAATGAGGAAGCAAATATTGCATCTATTGTTACTCATATCAAGAGCCAGTCTATCGTGGAGTTGGTTCATTTATCGTGTGGACAATCATTGTAATTTTACTATTTCATCTTGGTGGATTAATCCACTTGAGAGCCTAAACAATGTGTAACATATTGTTGTTTGGGTTTTGAGCACTCCTAGTGCTTCAATATATGAAGTATTGTTTATCGGAAAAAAATGGTCAAGGGTCTATTTATTTAAAGTTAAGAGGTGGTATTTTTTTTGGCAAATAGGTTAAGAGGTGTAGGAAAGAAGGGATTTGTTGACATTGACATAGTATTGCCTCTCAATTTTTAAAATATGTATTTTGGCATGCTGCACATTTTAGATTTCAAAGTCAAAAAACAATTTATTTTCTTTTAAGATGCGTATTATTAATGTAATTTTCTATTTATATAAATTTTTCTAACATGCCTTCTCTCTTTATATTAATAGTAGTCAAATAAAAAGTCTGTAAAAAATCTCGATAAGTAAATGACATTTATTTTGACACAAAATAAATGACATAAAAATTTGACAATCAATAATCAAATGCTTCAATTAAACATGTTTTTCCTGTAACCTTTCGTTTTATATAAGTTGACACGTCACCAAAAAAAGTCACCAAAAAAATCACCACCAAGCAAATTATATTGTTAAATGATTTTTTCTACATCTTACTTTTGATTCTTGACGGAGAAACATTACACGATAATAGAATAATTTTTTTAATTTTTTCTTTATAATATATTTGATTTTTATAAATGAATATTTAGTTTGAGTATTGACAAGAAAAAATTACTTGTTGTTAGTATACTTTAATTATCTTTAAGCTAAATTATAGTTTTGGTCATCAGTTTTCAAAAATTCAGACATTTGGTCTTTCTATTTTAAATTTCAGACATTTAGTCTCTCTATTGTAAATAATTTACACATTTAGTCCAAATGTAGTTTTTTGTTTTTTTTTTGCTGATTTGGAGGCCGGTAAAAAAAACTGACGTGACCTTCATTAAATGACGTGGCGTCTGACATAGGCACCACACGTGGCTGCCACATCTCTTAATGAGACACATAAGCAAGCCACATCATTATTTAATTAGTAAAATATTAAAACTAAAATTAAATTACAAAATTAAAATCTTCTTGTGCCGTGAGTGCCTACACCTTCCTATGCTGTGAGCATGCCCCAATAGATGGCGATTGGAACCTTATTTGAAAGTGGCGAGGGCCACATCGTATTCAAAGCTTCATTTGGTTCGTCTCCCATGGTAGACTTCTCACCAATGCTAGAAGACATAGGTGGAATGATTCTATCTCACCAATATGTCAAGCTTGTAATCAATTGGAGGAAACCCAAATGCATGTCATTCGGGACTATGTCTATGCCACTCGCACAAGGTTGCACGTTCTACCATCCAAGGAGGTTGAAACGTTCTTTGCAACCGCTGGGTACACTTGGGTATTCACCAATATCTCATCTAAATCATCTTCAGTTCAAGGTCATCCTTGGGATACAACCTTTATGGTTACGACTTGGTACCTGTGGCAATGAAGAAACAAGAGTATCTTTGAAGAGGGATTTTAGAGGCCATTCAATGATGTGGCCTTGATATGCAAGTATGTAGAAGACATCATCAATTTCACTCACATTGATCTTGCCACTTATAGTCGTGACATAGCGCTTATTAATCCTACTGAGGGTTGGTTCACTACGCCAAAAGCTAAAAAAAAGAGCACACCCTTTAGTAGCGCTTCTAAAAAAACGCTACTTATCTAGCGCAAGCCTTTGGGGGATTGGCAACAGGAGTGCAAGCTTTAGGAGCGCCCGAAAACGCTACTTATGGCCTAAAAAAAGCGCTCCCAATCCTCAAATGTGTTGTAGTGGTTCAAACTGAATTCCGATGGGACTTTAAAGAATGGAGACAATCAAGTAGGGTGTGGTGCCACATCAATTAAAATGCCACCTAGGTGATGAGAACTGAAGGAAGGAAGGGGGGACACTACAAGAATTTCGGTGATTTCCGAGGGAAAAATCCCTCGGAAAAGCAGGAAAATCGGTCGCTAATTCACGGTTCCGACGGAGTTTCCGACGGACAAAATTCCGTTGGAAAAACGGTCATCGCAAACGATTTCCGACGGAAAATTCCCTCGGAAACGTTTCCGTCGCAAATCCCTCGGAAACTCCCTCGGAAATATCCGTCACAAATCCCTCGGAAATGTCCCTCGCAAATCCCTCGGAAATACCCCTCGCAAATCCCTCGAAAATATCCCTAGCAAATTTCCAAGCAAATTCCGTCGAAAATTCCGTCGGTACGAATTGATAAATAATTTTTCAAAATCCTTCCATTACATGCAAACTCCATTCTATTTTGCAATACGACTTTCCTGCCAATTCAGACTCAGCAAATATAACTAGCTTATAATTAATTGCAATACGACTTTCCTGCCAATTCAGACTCATCCTAAACTTAAGAAGATTTCAATAAACCATTTGAACATTTCAAATGTCAAATACCTTGGAAAGTCCAACCGGCCCTAAATTGAGCACTTAAGATAATGCAATGGGTACAATAAGTAATTGTATAGAACCCACATAAGACTAGATCCAAACAAATTAGCATAATCAATTAGATTAGATTCAACAATGTCAGTAAATTTGCTTGGCATAATACTAGTTAATTTGCTTGAGAGCTAATAAACAATTCCGCTAATAACTTATATATAAAGAGAAACATGAATAACAAAACATTGTCCACAGCCACCAAGGATGACAACACAAGTTAGTGTCCTCAAAGAGCCCAACAAGGTATGCCTCAGCAGCTTCTTGCAAAGCAAGCACAGCATGGTTCTGGAAACGCAGATCAGTCTGCAAAATTCACAACCAACATCGTTAACAATCAATTTTAAACAATATACACTACAAATCAAATAAACAATATACAAACTAATATATGTGATAACTAACAATGACATATACAATTCAATAAAAATTCAATCCAATTCAATAGAAATTCAATCCAAACCAAATAATTTCAACTACTCTATAATTTCAAACCAATATATACTTCTATCCAAACAACAGTTACTGTCCGTAACTGTCCATCTTACATATTCCTAGTAGTCATTATGCAGTTCATGCTACATTTACTTAATAAGAAGATCAAAATGCATACCATCACCAGAGAACAGAAACCCATAATCAGGGTGCAGTTACCATCACCATTTTATACATTAGAACATCTTTCCATTTCATTGGCTCAATTTACTTAATAAGAAGATCAAAATGCACTCAACCATATCGAGTTCTTCCTTCGTAGTTGTTGACTAGATTTAGAGGTTATATATATATATATATATATATATATATATATATATATATATATATATATATATATATATATATATATATATATATATATAGTAACTATGTAAAATTTGACAGAAAACAAGTAACATAGGACTTGGTAGATAAATACTGAATTGATTGACTTTGTTATATAATACAAGTATGTATGGATATGGTGGCAAGATCATCACAACCCCCAAACTTCTTAATTATGAGAACAGAATATCAACTTAATAAATGTTTAAAAAAAATATAACATAGTCATCTCATTGAATAAAAGAAAAAGAAAAAAGCAATGACCGACTCAGCAATGACAAACTCGCTTTCTTAAGGAATATTTTCTTTGCAAAAAAAAAATGCATTATCCATTACATACATACCAATTCTATTTGCAATACAACTTCCCTGCCAATTTAATTCAGACTCAGCCTACCAATTCACTAGAAATTCAATCCAAACCAAATAATTTCAACTAGCTTATAATTCCAAACCAATATAACTAAATATCACATATACTAACTTATATTTCCAAACCAATGTAACTAAAAATCACATAAACTAAGTCCAAAAGCGAGACCATTTAAAACTAATTCAACAAGTGCCAAACAACGACAAATTACCTAGATGCCATCAATAACCCTTCTCATAAGCATGGTCTATGTCATCACCACCTCCATCATCCAGGTCCTGGTCCAGGTCCTGTTGGGCAGGCTGGCCATGCTGGGCGGGGGGGTGGTCCTGCTCGGGCGGCTGCGACTCAGGTGGAGGTACTGGAATCCCGACATGATTATATACATGGTCAAGTAGCTGCTACTGTCGTGCAAGCTGTTGCTCCTGTCGTGCAGCATGCTCCTGATATTGTGCAACCCGCGTTGTCAATGCCCAGATGATCCTAAGGTGCTCGGGGGAAAGGCCCGCGCTCGTCGAAGTTCCAGAGTCTAACAAATTGGTATACATGTCTCTTGCAAGAGGATTTAGAACATCCGCTGGTAAAAAACTAAATGCAATAGGGAGTAAACATTCCATAAATACATGACAATCATGGCTTTTCATCCCCATAATTCTTCTCTTGTTCACATCAACACATCTTGCCAAATTAGAAGAATATCCATCTGGCATTTTCAGTTCTTTTATCCACTGATAAACTGAATTTGTTTGCTCAAGAGTTAATGAGTAACATGCTTTGGGTTTGAGCATCTTTCCATTAGTTTGTGGCTTCAAATTTAAGTCCTTACGATTGCAGTAAAGAGCAATGTCCATTCTCGCCTTATCATTGTCCTTGGTTTTGCCTGTTATGTTCATCACTGTGTTAAATATATTGTCAAAAAAATTCGTCTCTATGTGCATAACATCAAGATTGTGCCTCAATAAATTATCTTTCCAATATGGGAGATCCCAAAATATACTCCTCTTTGTCCAATTATGCGTTTGTCCATATCCATCAAATCGAGAAACAAGGGGGTCATCTGTGATTTTTGGCAGATCTCTAACTCTATGCCAAACCTGGTTCGGAGTCAACCTAGGAGGCGGGCCATCCTTTTCAACTACCTTCTTCCTAAATGCGTTCTTGTTCATTCTAAGTGTATGATCATGTGGTAAAAACCTACGATGCGAGTCAAACCAAGAATTCTTACCCTCGTGTTTCAAGGTAAATGCCTTTGTATGCTCCATACAATGTGGACATGCTAATTTACCATGAGTTTGCCAACCAGACAACATGCCATAAGCAGGAAAGTCATAAATGGTCCACATCAAAGTGGCTCTCATCATAAAATTCTGCTTACGTGCGGAATCGTAAGTCAAGACACCATCCCACAACCTCTTCAAATCATCAATTAGTGGTTCTAAATAGATATCAATGTCTGCTTTTGGATTTTCTGGGCCAGGTATCAGACAAGTCAAAAACATGTAAGGTTTAGTCATACACATCTCGGGGGGAAGATTGTACGGGGCAACAATAACTGGCCAACAAGAATATGGCGAAGCCGATGCTTGGATATATGGCGTAAAACCATCTGAGCATAAACCAAGTCGTACATTGCGTGGATCCTTGGCAAAATCAGAATGTACTCGATCAAAGTGTTTCCATGCTTCACCATCAGACGGATGGCGCAACACGCCTGAACTTCTATTCTCATAATGCCACATCATTTCCCCTGCAGTGTGCTCGGATGCAAGCATTCTCTGCAACCTTGGAATTATTGACAAGTAGAACATTGACTTCACCGGAATTGGTTTACTCTTGCTACTAGTCCCCTTTTTGCGGGCATGATATCTCGGTGCATTACAAAATTTGCATTCAAGTAGCGCACCATCATTTTTCCCAAACTCATTATTATAGTACAACATGTGACCTTTGAGACAGCAATCAATCCTTTTAGATTCTAATACTAACTTAGAAACTAACCTCTTAGCCTCATACAAATTTTTTGGCAAATTTTCATTTATAGGTGTCACGGCTGACATCATATCACATATCAAATCCATTCCCACCTCAGAAGTACTACTCAACGATTTGAGAGATAAAAGCTTCGCACAAATCGATAACTTTGAGTTTGATGACCCTTCAAATAATGACTTGTTTGCATCTAACAACAGATTATAAAATCTCTGTGCTTGCTCATTCGGAAGCTCATCCATGGTATCATATTGTTGCTCCTCGAATGACACATTCACCCCAAGACCGTCACAAACCATGTTCTCCATCAAGTCAATTTGTTCACCATATCCTATATCTGCAGAACTAATTGAAGCACCCCTCCAATTTTCCCCAACCTTTGGGACAACATCAAACCCTTTTTCACCATTACTCGTCCAAATCCAATAATTAGGCCTGAACCCAACATTCTTCAAGTTATCAATGACCTCCGTTGGACTCTTAATCCTTCTACATTTGCATTTGACGCACGGACATCGAATCCCCCCTTCATCTCTAAATTTTTTTTGTCCTACTGCAAAAAGAACAAACTCCCACACGCCATCTACAAAAGATTGTTTCAAACCCGCTCTTTTTGGAAACAACCTATCATACATCCAAAGACGGTGCAAAGGAGGAAATTCCATACTGCACATTTAAAGTTTCCATCATATTAGAGAGAAGACCATGGATGTCCATAGAAAGAGAGAACGAGACATGAACTTAAACGATGGATGTCCGTCCAACGAGAGAGAACGAGACATTGATACATTTCTATCACAAATTCAATCAATATTTTTACTCATGCTTCCTTTGAGAGATTGACCACGTTCCAATATAAAATGTCATTTAGTTAATTTGTTTTTTAAACTTTCGTTCCTTTTTTCTGGTTTAGCGTCCCTATATGGATGCCTTTTATGAACAATCTCGCTATTTGTACACAAAAAATCGACAATGAACGATTATTCAGAAATTAATTATTAAAAACTTTAGGTGAATTGGAGTTCTTTTAAATATTGCTTGGTGTAATGACCATCAGAAATAGTCCCAATTTGCTATTACCTGTAACAGTAATATATGGGATGTTACCTAGCAAATTACTATAGTGTAATCCTCTTCAATTTGCTAGGTAATTGAAGTACATTTTTGCTAGTACTAAAACAAAGTGGTTTTCTTGATGAAGTAGACTCAATACTTCATTGATTCCTAGTTTAAGCATTCGAACTTGCCAAACGGTAATGTTTTTAGAACTTCGCTATAAGCATATTTGTTGAATGTGTCTCAAGTATTCTATTACAAGTGCCATAGCACCAATTTTGGCATCAGAATCGCCTACACTTGTTTGTTAGTGTGTGTTATTCAATTAGTGGTCATATTACTGAATTTGTTATTCTGTTATATTTTTTGATTATTTGCTAGTTGCTGAAACTTGTATTTTCCACATGTATAAATGGCTTTGGTGTGTGATTTTGAGGCATGAATGTTTTGATGTAAACTCACTAATTATGAGTGAATCAAATAGGTTGACCAAAACTAAGCCTAGTTTATTTTTAATTGAACTGAGCCACAAAAATCTCAAAATAGTAAAAGTGTGAGTGTAGAGTGCCGGTACAAACAAGAAAGCCTTAAATTTGGAATTGAAATGAACTGTCATTGAGAATATAGGAAAACATTGATTCCAAATCCTGACCTCTTCTTTTACAAAATAAATAGCTACTTCATCAATACAAATTGTTATGGATTCGGCCTCAATGACCAATCCACCAAAAAGGCCCAACACCAAAGGGTCCAATTCATCCAACGGTGGAGATTGCAGACCTAGATCCAACAGCCCTCCTCCACTCCAGATACCTATAAATAAGCATTGAATGCTCACATTAATGGTATTCATCTCTCACCTACTCTCACTTGTAATTGACTCACTCACTGACTTGAGCGTCGGAGTGTCATTGCAGGTACCACCCCACCTCGGACCGGAGCACCAACTCGGACAACCAAGGATACACGTACCAACTATCTCGGACCGGTCTACCTATCCCAGATCGGATACGTAGCAGGAGATACGGTACCGAACATTGGCGATCACAGTGGGAGAGCTTTATACTCTAGTCTTTCCCCCAACCTCCTTGATCATAAATGGCTCCGGAACTACGACGAAGAAACGTATCCAGCGTTGTGGTCAAACCCGACCAACAACAGGAAACCCCGGAGGGGGTAGCGGTCACCCTCCCTCGCAGCTCGGCCCATGGCCGGAATTCATCCAGGGCGATGATCCCTATAAGCTCTGCTAGAAACCAGTTTCCACCTCCAGCCCCGACTGTCCCGGTACCGATCGATGCTGTCCAACAGCTCATCCAACTGCTGACAAGGCAGGCCGAGGCTGATCAAAGGAGTCAGCGTTACTCCCAGCTGGAGGCCGAGATGGCCGAAGTCCGGGCTAGAGATATCCCGGATCGTACTTCCCCTCAAACCTACTCTCCTAGCAGGAGGACCTCCAGTAAAAGACGTCATCGATCCCCTGCTTGGAGGAGGCACCACCATCGCTCGCCACCACGCCGAAGAGGGAAACAAGAATTTGGAACTCCCCCAACCGAGACTTATGACGAGACCTACTACCCCGGGGAGTCAACTCACCAAAGCTCATCACTAGCATCGTCGTCCCCAAGGCGACGTTCTATAAGCCGGGGAAGTCCCCCGAGGCCTGAACGTCGGCGCCCTCTGTCTCCCAGATCCCCCGTCCGACGCCCAACCAGGAGGCCTCCTCCAAGGGAGAGGTCCGCGACTAGGAAAGGACCCTTTACAGCAGAAATCGACTATTTCCCGGTACCCAAGCACTTAGAAAAGCCCCCGGAGGGCTTAAAGATGCATGACGGGACGGGCGATCCTGATCGACACCTAGATTACTTTGACACGATGATGCAATACAGGAATGTCCCAGAGGAGATCAAATGCCGGATATTCCCTCTTACGCTGGAGAAATTGGCTTTGGACTGGTTCAGAGCCCTCAAGCCAAACTCGATATCATCCTGGGACCAGCTTGCAAAGCTATTCTCGGCCCAGTTCGCCCACTCCAAAATGAAACCTAAATCTCGGAAAGTCTTACAAGCTATCCGGCAAGGAGAGAGCGAGTCCCTCCGAGACTACATTGAAAGGTTTAACAAAGAGGCGGCTCAGGTCCGGAATTTAGACGATTCATTTCGACTATTCTTCATGGAAGCCGGCCTGCGGGAAGGAAGTCTGTTTCAGATCGATGTCGGAATCAACCAAACTGAGTCGCTTGCCGAGTTCCTCCAGCGATCTCAAAAATACATCGACCATGAAGAAGGCGCTGTTGCAAGAAAGACAGGTGCCGACCCCGGAACGAGCAAGCCTCGGTATGAAAAGGAGGCTCCGGTGCGTCAGGCAGCAGAGGCCCGTTATGAAAGGGAACCCCGGAACGACAATAGGCTCTGACCTCGGAACCGACACCAACAATATTCCGATCTGAATGAAACAAGGGCCAGGATTCTGGCGGAATGTATGAACGCTGAGTTCAAAGAAGTCAAGTTCCCTGATCCACTCCCGCACAGGCCGGGACAGAGATCCAACAAATACTGCCGGTATCACCGGAGCAAAGGGCACGATACCAATCGATGCAATGCTTTGAAGGATGACATCGAAGACCTGATTAAGAAAGGGAAGTTAAGCCAGTACGTGGCTAAAGCACCCAGGCACGAGGGCGAGGTTAAGGAAGAAGAAGCTGATCCGAAACGAAAGGGTAAGGCCCCACAGAAAAGAGAAGAGAGCTCAGAGGACGAGCGCGACTATCAGAAATCAAAGGGCCGACCAGTGATGATGATGATATCTGGGGGCTATCCCGACGAGGCATCGGGCAAAACAATGAAAAGGAAATGGAAGGAAGTCATGTGTGCCGCTTCCACCTCTGCAATCAGCTCAGGCCCGGAACGCCCACCCTTGGCCTTCAGCGACCGAGACTTGTTGGATGGCAAGCCAAATAAGCACATACCCCTCATTATCAGGGCGGTCATGGCAAACCACGAGATAAGAAGGATCCTGGTCGACCAGGGGAGCTCCGCTGATATCATCTTCATCGACCTGGTAAGAAAGCTGCAGATCTCAGAGGAAGACTTCACCCCTTACCGGGGATCGGATCTTTCGGGCTTCAACGGGTCTCGGACCAAACCTCTTGGCTACTTGGAAATGATGGTCACCTATGGGGAGGAGCCACTAGAAAGGACGGTCAAGACCAAGTTCTTAGTTTTGCCATGCCCCTCGGTGTACAATTGTATCATCGGGAGGCCCACCCTTGGAAGGCTGGGAGCCGTAACTTCAACGGTTCACCTCAAGATGAAGTTCTACTCATTGAGTGACGAAGTTATCACTCTAGACGCCGACTTAGAGTCCGCCCAAAGATGCTTCTATCTTCATGTCAAGGCGGACAGGCAGGCCTCAGAAGAGGGGATTCCCCCCATAGCGGCAAGGACTCAGAGGAGCCCAAAAAAGAAAAGAGCCGGTCCAGCGGCCGAGGTCAATGTCACGGACCTCGACGCGAGGTATGACCCGGACAGCTCTGAGGAGGAAAGCGACGACGAGTTGGCACGAGAGCTAAAGAAGAAAATTAGGCGACCTCAACCTGATGGACAGTTCATGCAAATCCAGCTGGGAGAGAACTCGACCCAAACTGTCCAGATCGGGTCCGATCTCCCCGACGAGGTAAAAGCAAAGCTCACCCTCTGCCTCAAATCCCACGCCGACCTCTTCGCGTGGTCAGCAAAGGACATGCCCGGGATTCCCCCCGAGGTCGCCTGTCATCAACTAG